>OZ023158.1:20269900-21548650 GCA_963678695.2 Diplodus puntazzo | reverse complement strand
TCACATTAGGGGCTCATTCAGAGCTGCAGCCAGGTGGATTTAGAGGAGATGTAGAGGGATTAGTGAGGCGATATCAATCATCACCTGAACCATCCGCTTATCCACAACCATGAAGGCCCCTGGCTGATTTCCTCACTGATCCTGCTCAGGCTAACCTAACCTTAGCTCCATGGAATTCTGAAGCTTTGAAAATAGCAAATTTCACTTCAAAATTTGATGATTTATTCTGGAATTTTTAACAGAGAATAAGAAATACACAGGCTGGATTGGTGTAGCTCGGTTAAAAAAAAGAAAAAAAGCCTGAAAGACGTCCTGGAGGGGAAAGAAAGCAGCTGTTTTTCCTCCAGTGGTTCTCCCGGTCGTCTGTTTAGGAAAAGCAGCCGTCTTTCTCTGCTCATTGCCTTTCTGCATTGATATTCTAGATATTATTAGTCAGGGCGGAGAATCCAGATGATGATGAGCTCCGAGGGACATTTTAAATGACAGTGCCCTTTCTTGAAAGAAGAGAGTAAACAAGAGAGGCGAGCAACACTGTCTCGTTACTAATACTCATCTGCATTCACTGAGAGAGTTTAACTGAGGGGCAAGGCCACGGAGACAGAATGTGACTTTCCAAATATAAAAGAGGGAGGAGGGAGCGGTCGGGATTGGTTGTGCGGGGGGTGAGGCAAAGACATGCCTCAATATCACACATGGAGGAGGGAACACTGTCTCCTGACAACAGTCCTTTCGGCTTGCCCTGGCAGATATGTCGACTCTCCATTCACTATTTCTAATCCTGTCTGAAAGCCTATCTTGAATGTCAGGCTTCTTCCTAAATTGGCTCGTGTTCTTAGTGATTGATTAAAGTACTGTAACCCAGCTTTATCAGACCGCCCTGAACTCCGTATTTCTGCCAAATCTATTAGGTAATGCATCCTATGTTATTGCACCAGTTGGTCTTTTCTCTTTTTTTTTTTCTCCTCCCTCCCCCGTCTGTCTTTGAGAAACGCACAGATCCATTTACTATGACACAGAACAGTGAGTTGTACCTGGCTCTGTGAAAGCACAGCAGCCTCCCGATAAAACAGGAGTAGCAGCATAAAGCTCACAACAGTTTATGACAGATGTGGTGCCGTAATTCAACATGGCGTTATTTAGCAAAATTGAAAATGATTCAGAAAAACAGTGTGCGGTGGGATATCCTTGAAACGCATTTCATATTCCTTCACGTCTAATGCCACGGTGGTGCTACCAGGAACACGTCGGCGTCCCCTGACATTGAGCTCACAATATGGCTATAATTCATGCGTTCTAATGCCGTAATATCCCTCGTGCCATTACACACAGAGCAGAGAGGAGAGGCTGCCCTGATATAACTGCTGACGCCTGAGTCCTAGACGTTGCACTTAGAGTGTCTCCTGCAGGACATTATTCAAACACAGGCACGACAAAGTCCACGAGACAAGAGTAGGCCACCACCGTACCGAACACTCACACACATCTTCAGACACTGCGGCTTACTGAGGGTACTCAAGGTCATGCAGCAAGGCGCCACACATACAGGATGTCACCGCTTTCTAAAATCCTTGATATTTTATATCCCATGTGTACACACTATGGTGAACTGCAGCGCCGGGTGCACGCAGAGGAATGAAAAGTAGTAGAAAAGACACTCTGCATACGGAACTCTGGGCATGAATTAAAATCCCATTTGTGTACTTTACACAGAGTAGAAGACCACATTAATGACTGCACGCTTCGAAGTAGGCCATGTCCAAACGCTGCAGGCGGATTTGGCCTCCGGGTGTCTGCACTTCCTCAAAAACTGCACACAACACGCACAGAGAGCTACTACTGTATCTTCCTTCCTATTTTGTGAAAGCTTTGCACCAAAGAAGCCTCAGAGCGATGACATCGCACACTGTAGATACTGTACGTGCGCTCTTTGTGATCATGAATCCAGACTCACACACACACACACACGCACACACCGCGGCAACACTTCCAAATCAATTTTGCTCTTATAAACCGACTGCCTTTCTTCAACCTCCTTCCTGATGTTTTTGTCAGTGCAGCGGCTGTAAACATCCTCCCTGTTCCATGTTTCATTAGCAACCTGAGGGAGGGGAAAAAAAAGGGTTTTCCTCAAACATCTGGATGCTAGCTAGCTTTAGTGGAAAGTCATATCAGATCAGATCCTGCTACATCAAATGCAACTTGAGGGCACATTATTTATTCATTTAGCTGCTGACATCCAAACCATGCCCTAAACTGTGACACTTTGAAAACTATTCCTCTGTGCCTGAACTGCACTGATACGAGAGCAACTAGCAGGGGCTCGCAGAGGGAAGAGAGTTTTATGTTCCTTTTACCAGGCATGAACACAGATGAGACGGAACAACGAGGCCATTGTTGTTTTTTTAGCCGAAGAGGCTCGGAGCTTCTGAGAAAAAATGAACACAACAATGGAAAACGCCTGCATGCATGCTGTAAAATATCATGTGACTACAAGGCCTTCCCGCAATCCTCATACATACTAAAAGCAATGCTGCAAGAGCCAAAATGGCATGTAACCTATTACCAATATTTACCCCTGTGGTGAAGAGTGAGCCTGCCTCGTGTAAATACCGGCCTCTCTACGAGTGTCTCAGTTTGTGCTTATGTGTATGCGGGTGATTTGTATTTTCCTTTTCATGTTTGGCAATAACAAAAAAAGGTGAGATAAATCAAGACAAAATTTTGCACTCAGCAGGAATCTGGCTTTTATTCAAAGCATGCTTGTTTGACAGCAGCAAACCGCGATGCTTTAACTTTTCAGAAACAAAAGGATTTGTTATTACAACGAACGCGCCCTTGTATTGGTGTCTATGTTCACCACCGTAATCCATAAATCACGTTTTCATCTCGTGAATAACTAAAACAGTGTCTGTATCCACACCCTGGGGATAAACCCTTAAGAGGAGCATGATGGTGAAGATTGCCCTGTAACTCCAGAGGATCAACATCAACAACTTGTTATGCAGACATACCCCACAGAGGCGATCCATATGTGATGGATACAAAGAAAAGGTTTTCTTCTGCGGAAGAGACGTGCTGCCTCTGTACGCAGGATTAAGTGCTTTAGATCTAATGATGAGAGAGGGCCTGTTTTTTATTTGTTTTCAAACGGGCATTTTGCTCTTGATGGAAACAGCAACTGTGTTCCGTCTCCGGAGGCTACAAATGCTCATCAAAGACCGGGCTTTGTCAAACAATCCATAAACTCTTAATGCCACATAGCACAAGATAGTTGCAAGACGAGTTCTGAGAAGGAGATAAAAAAAATCAATGAGAGACAATTTCTCCCAATTTACAATGTGATCATAGGACATAACATTTCATATCATACACTTTTTACCCATTAATGGAACAGCTCATGTTTTGGGAAGTTCGCCCCCTCCAGCTCAGGGTTCCTTGGTGGGATTCTCGCTCTTCCTATCAATATCAGCGGCAGAGGCTGCCAGAAGATTTGGTAGCTGTGGATGCCCGGGGCTGTAAATCTAGGCCAGGGGTTGTGTGGGATGCTCAGATAAATGGGTTGGGCTTTGT
This sequence comes from Diplodus puntazzo, assembly GCA_963678695.2. NCBI lineage: Eukaryota > Metazoa > Chordata > Actinopteri > Spariformes > Sparidae > Diplodus > Diplodus puntazzo. The sequence continues at coordinate 21,545,080 of OZ023158.1, read as the reverse complement.
TTTATTGCAACACTGCATGTCTTAACTTTCTGTGTCTACCAGGGATTTAGAAAAATTTCCCACTGTCCTTGGGCCTCTCTCCGCAACAGCGGCTCTGAGTTGGGGTTGAGTCAGCCCTGGTGCCCCGAGATTACATAAATATCCTCTATGAGCCATTCACCACTATAGCCATGCTGCCAGTTTTGGTTTGCTTTTTTTATCTTTAGCAGCATTTTGTTTTTTGTTGCGTGGATGCAGGGTGGGAGTCTCAGATTAAAAGGGAAACTGAGGATCTTCATTTAACCCAATTTGACGAGTCCTTTCACACTGCGCCCGACAAATAAACGCAAAGAGTCAACATTTTCTCAATGGAGGATGTTTCTGCTCTCGTGTCCTCTGCTCGGGACCCCTCTCTCAATAGTAGTCGTCTATAAAAGGTCTCTGCATGTGATGCAGCTGTTTGTCATTCGTGTGCAACTGAGCATCTACGCAAAGGAGAAGTGGGCCACTGAGACACAAAGCAATATCAACCCCGAGGAAATGTGTCACATTTCTGAATGTCTTTTGTGATAAGGTTTTTTCCCAATGTCTCCTCTCAAAAAGCACAGCGATAGACAAAGGCAAAGATACGGCTTATTAGGTCAGCTCTGGATTCCTTTTTAACACACTGATCATGGATCTGCTGGATAAATCACATGGGTATCATTAGAATCAACCCCGAGGAGCTTGTGGGTACAACGTGCGAGTGTGTGTGTGTATGCTGGCTAATGACTTTCCTTTAGGTACTTTTTCGACACCCTTATCAAGGAAAAATGATGAGTAGCAATTTGGCAGGCCCTGAAATATATTTTAACAGTTCTGATGCCGTTTGCACTGTAAGATACACAATACGTTCAATTATTGATAACAGGTGTAGACTTACCAAGAAAAGGCTAACAAAAATCTGTATTCACAGTCCAGTTTGGTGAATTGTAATTCTTCAGCAGCAATAGCAAATAATGCCAGTCGACATCCCATTAGTTTACATACTGCATGGTGCCATCCTGGCAACCGGAAAGCCTGAACAATAAATGCTTATTGTCACTGCCTGCTTTGAGTTTGGTCTCCTGTGGAATTTCAAATGCGTGAAATGTGTGTGAAGCAGGTTTGGATTGAAAGAGGATGTGATTAAAGAGAATAAGAGATGAGAATGCAAGTAAATTCTGGGGTGTCAGAAAACATTGAATCATTTAGTAATTTCCTACATGGCAGGGAGATCTGCTTCAATCAAAAAAAAAAAATCGTTGCATAAAAGAGGGCGCGCAGGAAAAAAAACTCTGGGATACAATTCAGTGGCATTTGTACTCTGCTTCTTGTTTGCGTGTTGCTGTGGAAAAAAAAAAAGAAAGGATAGTAAAGCCGTAGTTCGCCACAGCATGAATAAAACAAACTTGGCAGATTTTTTGTTTGACTGGCTTTCCCCGGCCCTGAGCTCACTTGTCAAAAGGCTTATCCAGGCTTACCTTTCTCCAACCTAACCATTTTCCTCTTGTTTCTTTTCAATCTCACCTCTTCCTTCTGTCCTTGCTGTTATCCTCTCTGATCCCCTCTCCATTCCTGCTACTCTCACAGAACTATTTCTATCCAACAGTATCATTTCACTCTTCTACTTTAAGACTGGACTGCCCACCACTATTATGTCATTCAGCACCTGCACTTCAACCACGGCTGAAATCCACAGTGGGCGCAGGCCAAAAGGACCTACAGAGAGAGAAACTACAACTCTGGAGTCTCTTGTCCTAAATCTAACTTCCTGTTGTTGCGACTCGAGAGACAGGACACGTGTCACATTGCCACAAAACACATTCACATGGGCACTTTACTTACTAAGCAACTCCATCAATTGTCCACATTAAAGTGTTTACTGGTCTTTCTGAGTACCACTGCATATTTGAAAAAGTAGTATAAAGCCTTTTGTGGATGCTTAGGAAGATGCATGTAATCTGATAAACTGGCTCCAGTGATGTCACTCAGTGGCTTAACTGGATTGTGGGTAATGTAGACGCCAGGTTTTGAAAAACACCACCGTTTTACGTTTGCAGTGGCACTGCTCAAGACCTGTAAACACGCAAGAATGTGTTGAACTAAATCGTGAAATTCTTGGCCAAAACCGTTTTTTAAAATAACGATTTGTTCCGAGAGCCAATGTTCATGCAAATAACAATGTTTTCTTGGTTGTTGTTTTGTTTTTGTTGATATCAATTCCCTTTTTTGTGCAAGGGAAACATGGACATTTTCAGTATAAAAAAATAACTGAATTAACTCAAAGTCATTCGACCTTTCATTCCACTGTCTTTGAAAGAGTACAAACTCCAGAATATATACTTATGAAACAACTGTTATTCTAACATCGTTTGTAATGAAATCTTTGTTTTTGAAAAGTAACTGCTTCAAAAGCTGATTCAGCCTTCTCAACAACTACCTACTCAATGAGGAGATTGTTTCAGTGCTTACAAACCCTTACAATCTGATGGCAGGAATGTCACAAGCCACTAGTTCATGAATGTGCCAGCAGACGATTTATGTGACCCACCGGATAAACATTGGCCGCTGCAAGAGCTGATGGCAGTCAACAAGGCGAATATCGGCCGATACCGATGTTTGGGTTATAGGGGTGAATTCAAATTCCTCTCTATTAATTGGTTGCAAAACAATCAACCAATTAATAGAGAAAACTACTGTTTAAATAAATAATCATTTGTTGCTACCCACATACAAAATAGCTCAAAATGAACTTTCCTTATGACACTCTTTTATGTTAAGGTGTTATTGATAACCTTCAGCCACTAAATATGGCATTCCATCTCTCTCCCCTCTAAAGATTCATGTCACAACACTGCTGTTGTTTGAATCATCTGGCCCCTCAGCTGGTTACAAGTTTGCCGGGTAGCAAATATGAACCTTACTGACATTAGCTAATGTTTGCATTGCTCACGCTTGCTAGCTAGCACTACTTTTTTTTTTTTTTTTTTTTACCACAAACTGGCAACAACTGCAACAAATCTCTCAATGTTGAAACTCAGACACCATGTGATACCAATAGTGTTGTGCTGTTGACTCACTAACTTTGTTAGAAGCTGGAACGAACTGTCGGAATTTTTACACAGAGATAAACAAAGAAATCATTTTGGACCCGACAGACATTATTAATTAATGCATGGGAATGACAATGTTCTTAAGGAAAAGAGATACTTTTGTTCTGCAACATTTTAGAAGTTCTGTAGATGTATTTAATTATTTTTCTTAAAGATTTGTCCACATAAAAATGTTAGAAATATGACCTTTATGTTACAATTTAAATGCAGCACTTTAACTTGTAAAAGTAAATGAGCATTTAGTATTTTTATAGTGTGGTATTAGAACTTTTACATAATCAAATATTCTGCATACTTCCTCCACCACTGGGCTCCACTGGGCTAATTTTAGGCCATGGAAATACAGTATATTAATAATCATGGTTGCATCCCACATAGTTGCAGCATTTTACAAATAATATGCGATTATGGATTTTGCAGCACATCATTTGGGCAGTTGTAGCAAAACCCTCAAATCTGTGCTACTTAAAGGATCAGAAAAGAGCCTGAAGGATCCATCTAGTCTTATGCGTTCGCCCACATCACCAAACTCCTCCGAAAACAAAAACTTTTTCTAGATTTAAAAACAACAAGAAACTCATCAAAATCTCCAGCTCATCCCCTGATCCCACTGTTCCGCTCGAACCATTGTCTTAGTGACCTACAGCCGCCAATTCATCACAGCTGCCATCTTGGGAGAGTAAGCCACATAGCTATTTCTGTAATGACCCAGATTTTCAGGTGAATCTGGATCTGTATCAATGTAATGAGCTGCAGCGAGTCGAACTGAACATATTAGGTCAAATTGACTCTATTTAGCAGGGATTTTAAAGCCGTCACAGAATATTTCAAATAATCAATAAGCTGAATGTCTTTATTATTGAAGCTGCAAGAGGGCTGCAAAGTGTGCATCTCACCATTAAAACACATCGATTGTTGAAGAAAGAAGAGAAAGACAAAAATCCACACTCTAATTTCCTTTCTTGGTAATTTTGTCAGATTAATATCACGTCAATTTCCTGGAGTCTCTTCTTACATCGAGTGATGGCACGATGGTGGTATCATTGGAGGAAAGCTCTAATTGTGGAGGATGGCTCCTTTTGGGAGGAATATGGGCACAGATGGGCTCTGAGTTTGATGGAGGAATTTCTCTGTCCTCAAAGGCTATCGGGAAGCAATGCCAAGCTGGCAAGAGATATAAATAGACTACAGTCGGGAGAAGGTCTACATGTAAGCACCAAAATAAACCAATCCCAAAGCAGGCACCCTCCTAGAGGTAGAGGTTTTACAATGTCACTAAGGCACATTTTAGCAACTTCCATGCTGTAAATCCCATCATTAAGAAAACAAACTGAATACATTTGGTTCCTTACTATTTGCTGATCCATATACTGTTTGACTCATGTTTTCTACTGAGGTGACCAGCAACTACAAGAGAACACAGTGGACATCAATCAAAGGGCTAACAGACAGGCATTCACTCACACTCACATTTCATACCTGCGGGCAATTCGTAGTCTCCAGCAAACCTGATTTGCATTTACGTGGACCGTAGGAGGGAATCAGGAGAGACAGAGATGAAAACTGCCGAGGACACCAAGGACATGTCCACTTAGGGCTGCGCAGTTTAGTGAGACAGTATTGCAATCGCATCATCCTAAATGCAACATCCAAACTTGTGTGATAAAGCAGCACTATGATGTAGCACTGTTTTGCTGCAGAGATGCTCTGGCCGACAAATCTTGCTCTCCGCATTCAAGAAAACATGTTTGTTTGGTATGGAGCCCGAAAAGACTGTCATGATTTCAATAGCTTTTTCAGTGAAGGTAAAAAATGTGATGCAAAAATGAGCACTCTCCCTGATCATGCATCATGTTGCAATCACGCTATTTGTAAAAATTATAGCAATACACTTATTTTTCCATATTGTACAGCCCTAATTTTCAAGGGAAACTGGGGGTTTTAATAACCCCCCCCCCACCCCCTCAGGTCATTAAAACCTTAGTTTACATTCTGCAATAAAACATACAAATGCAACGTTTAAGGCCAAAAGATAAAGCTAAAATGAAAGGATTTAGTATCCTTCCACCAGAAATACATCCTTGGCATTATAAAGTAGGTTTGTAAGCTACATTTAAAGAAATAAAAATTAATGGGAAATATATAAAAACACAGAAAATGCGGCAAGAAACATTAAAGCGAGAGGTCGGGGCTTCGGGGGGAAAATCTGGATTCATTATTAAGTATTTCTTAAGATTCTGGCTACAGAGCAAAAAAAAAAACAATACAGTCCACCACTGGGATGAACCAAAGGCCTGTTTGCTGTGAAGCAGAAATGATCGAGCGCAATCCTATACATTTATGCTACACATAATATTTTATTTGGTCTCCAGGTTCCGCTGTAGCCACAGCAGCAGAGAAATGAGAAATAAAAGCTAAAATAAGCAGAAACGCCTCAGTCAGCCAGTACCGTGAACAAAACAACTCACATCCGCGCCTAATGCCCTCTCTGTGTACTACGAGTCATAGAGAGTGAAAATGTGTGGCAGAGACTCAAAGTATATAAATAAACACCTCTACATTATTTAAAACTTGCCTTGAGAAAGAAGGAAGGAAGAAAGGAAGGAAGTAAGGAAGGAATCAGGGAAGTCAAAGAAATAAAGAAAGAAAAAAAGACAGTCTACTTGTGGCGCAGGGTTTCTTTGAATATACGACGGCCAACCGGTGGCAGAGGAGAGTTTGTGTGTGCGTGTTTGATTATTCGTGTGTGTGTGTGTGGGAGAGAGAGGAAGGATCTCAATTAATCTCACGCATTACTGCAGTCATTTCCACTCTCTTCATCACCAGCAGCATGTGCTCGGTGAGATTTAAAATATTTAAATCTGTAATCTGTCAGCATTATGAGGTTAACACACACTCGCAGGACTAGTGTCCTATCCGTCACCGCTCTCTCTCCACTTCACACGGCCCCGCATATATCACAGGGGCCCGACGTGGCCTTTTGTAGTTCTGGCTGGAAAAAGACTTTGTGGGCCGGCCGGCGTCTGTAATTTCTCAACAGCAGTACAGACATGCTGCCGGACCCTGGAGAAAAATTAAGCGAAACGCACGCAGCAGAGAAAAAAGAAAAAAGAAAAAAGAAAAAAAGCTGCGGCGCTGCGAAGCGCAAGGAAGCCTCTAATTGTTTCCCCAGTGTATGTGACCCAGAGACTCTGGAGGAGTTCTTCCTTGTTCTTTTACTACGGGTAAACCAGCATTCATTATTGATTTGGTGGCACAGACTCTTACACAACATGGTCTTATGAGTGGGCCTAAGTGTTTTGTCAGTTTGGTTTGCAGCTGCATTAGAGCCTCACTAACACACTCTCTTCCACCTTCCTTACACATTGTCCCATATTGTCCTAAAACTCTGAATTAATAACGGGGAATGAATAAATTCAATGGGATTAGAGCGTGAACGACAGTGACCCATAACAGTATGTGGATATTAGGTTGATGGAAGACACTCCAACGTAGCCCATTTAGCCAGCTCCATGTCATGTCTTCATAGGACAGGCTTTTACTAAGCTCCTTAAGAGCATGCCCCGAGGGATCTATGGTAGGCTGGAGGTACTGACTCAGGCCTTATCTCCACTAATTTACCCCATGAATTAGACGGAACCTCGCTTCTGTGTCCTGCCAGACCCACACAATACTCGCCTCCGTGTTAAGAAAATGAGGGGAGAAAGGAGCTTAGTGATTGCTTAGTCGGATAAGAAGCAGGAGGAATTGACAGGGGACAGGCACACTCTGCTACATCAACTTTACCTAGACAGAAATGTTCATCCGCCCGGATTTAAAAGTGTTGAGTCCCTGTCACTTGGCTGTATATTTTCAGGGTGGATTAAGTGGAGTAAAATGGAATTTGAATCACACGGATTAAGGTGAACTTTTCAACAAAACAAATGGGCAGGGCATCACCCCCTGTCAGCCACAAAGTGAAGGCGGAGTGACTGTTCCTTTGTTCATTTCACACTTACCTTTATTATTTTTTGACGGGCACTTTAAAATTCAAATGAGCTGGCAAGCTAAGAAACGTGGACTTCCCGAGCACAGAATGTGCAGGAGCACAGACATCTACAGATAAACCAGAGAGTTAGTTGTTTGTTGTGGATGTGGAAAGCAAATCATCATTCATCGTCATAGTCCGCAAATAACTGTGACACCTGCACAAAGTGAAATCAATGCGACGTAAACAAACTTGCACGTGCTGCTTTGGCAAATTGATTCCGGCACGTCAGTGTTAAAAAGGTCACTCGTGTCCTTCGCATGTTCCACATGAACGAAATGAACTGAACTTTATCACAATCCAAGCTTATGTAAGTCTGAAGTACAGCGCTGCAACCCAGAGCCTCCCTCCTCGCTATCATGACAGTCTCCCCCCCACCTCCTGCTGTCTCTCTCCATGTGATGCATTTTTCAAAAGTCTTTTTCTTCTTCTTCAAAAAAGGAAAGCGGTAAGAAAACAAACAACAACAAAAAAAAATAAACCTCCTCATTGCTGCTGCACATTTGGTCACGTTGCTGGTTTTAACTCAGCGGGCTTTGGCCTCGGTCAGTGTATTATTGAGTGTAAATTGTCTCATTAATAAATAAATAATAAATGGATAACTTCTGGCAGACAGTGAGTGGAGACATACTGTGTGACATCTGCTTTGTAGTTAGGATGGCGATGTCCAAAAGAATCTTGTTTACTAAGCAGACATTGGTCTTTGGCAGGGAAACCTGTTAGTCAAGGGAGATGTTTTTGGGCCATGAACATTGTAAAATCTCTGTTAAATATGTTATGTGCAGTAGTCTTGAGGCGTATCTTTGCGCCACAGGCCAAAAACCGTTTTGTTAGTCAAACAAAGACTCTTTCATCTTTTCACAGATTTAACAAATTCGTCTTATTCATTATTAATAAAACAAATGTGACACGGGTGTATCTGGTGAATTCCAGCTCGTTTTGAGTTTTACTTTTTTTTATTTCGGTAATTCTGTCACAAAAGGTGTGATTTAATGATTATGAAGGCGCATCCTCCTGAGCAAATATGAGGAGACAAGTTTATCCCCCTTCATTAGTCACTGTACATCTAGGTCTGTGGCTAGCCAGATTATGAAAGAGCTCAGTTGACACATCATGATGCACAATTTGCTTCTCACCCCGTCCCTATTCCCTGCACTGCCACTATTGTGAAGGACATTTAAAAACCTGAGGGACTTTCAATCATTTACATTTTACGCTGGAATAGTGCAAATATTTAATTCTCTCTCTCTGAATCAAACTCTTGTCCTGCACCAACAGAAGAAGTTCATATCAAGTCTGCGAATCATGCGTCTGTCTGGTGAGACTTTGTGTCTTCTGTGACAGCGCCAATGCTATCCACTTGTTTACTTGGTAACGTGGTGCAAAATTAATGTGCATTAAATCCAAATTCTCCACAACTGCTCTTCTTCCATTTTGCGCGCATGACATTGCAAAGTTGTGCTGGAACAATGACAGGCTTTTCCTCGGCTGTAGGATCGGTAGTGATAGGACGTATTTTTCAGAAGGTCAGAGGTATCCATTTGGGAAATTATTCAGCTCCAGCTCCTGCTGCTCCAAGACAACACGTCAAACACAATGAAGAATATTAGAAAACACAAATAACCTTCCGCAGCCCCTCTCATATGTGCAACAACGGACGAGCGCACACGCTCACACACCTTCGTCCACACGTCTGCTGGATGTGGGAGCAATAATGAGAGCGTGCTGGAAGAGAAGCTGAAGGCTAAAGAACAAGAGGCCTCCCGGGCCAGAGACCAATGAGTGGCTCATCCATGTTAAGTCAGGCCAAGACAGACTCAGGTGTATTCACTTTAGGTCAGGACGAAGCCTCGCTGACCTTTGCAGCAGACAGGGAGTCTCATGGAGCTTTTCCTGAGCAGTCCTGAGACTCACCGGGTAAACAACAGACTCAATGCTGCACTTTGAAATGCTGCGCGCATGTGTGGCTGACAGTGATCACATGCCGAACACTTCCAATGCCCCAAACACTTCCGGCCCTGTAAGGTCTAGCAAATGAACGAAACTCATCAAGCGGCATTCTTGGTAATTTTTTTTCATCCAACAGCTGAAACAAGAAGCTCAGAGCAAAAAGCTTCAGAAAAAAAGGGCTGAGGAGTGGGTATTAAAACAGCGGGGAAGTTGAAAAATAGCACTTAGCTGGACTGGAATACAAACATCGAAGAGCCTGGGTGCAGCAGCAGCAGCAGCAGCATGCATAATCCTTCACATGATGTTGAAGACACACATGCAATATAAATGAACACAATATATCCCTGAAAATCAAATCTAACGACTCCTAATCAAATTTTATTTGGTGTTTTTTTCTAAATGTTCTTGACAAAGAGTGGGAATTCTATGTGTCTGTGTTATCAGAACCCATTAAGAGCTTCTTTCATCAACAGTGTGGCGCGCATACCAAATAAAAGGCCGGGTCACTTCCTAAATGCTTGGGTTTTTCGAGACACATTGCTTATTCAACCGATCACCATGACAACTCTTGCACTGACATTTTCACTCCCACTTCCTTTTTTTTTCTTAACACTCACGGGTTAACTACAACGAGGCTATCTATCTATCTATCTGCAAGCTTCTGCCATGTGTCCGGGAATCTCAGATGGTAAGAGAAGTGGAGGCCTGCAGGATCATACTAGTGGTTTATATTTAGCTCCTCTTTCTCCACAGGCGATGTCTGCTGTGTGGTTTTTCTACAGCTTTCAGAGGAATTATAAAAAAAAAAAAAAAGAAAAAAAAAGATGTACAGAGAGGCTGTTTACTGGGGAAAATCTAGCAGAGTCATGGAATAAGAGCAGTGCCATCATGATAATGAACAGAGGTATTTTATAGGCTGTTACATCAGAGAAAGAGGACATGGGAATAAAACCTATAAATAAAGGATCCCGATCGAAGTTCACTCGCTCTGTCACTCCGAATGACAGCGAGAAATGCCCTTAATTACACACTCACTGAGCAATTAAGCATTCAATTTGAGCATGCCACCTATTCATCCACAAATGTCCAATCACATAAATTCAAAATCAGGTAAATAAAAAAAGAAGAAGAAGAGGGAAATGGGGATCCCGCGTATATGCATGTGGCAGATCATCCTGCCCCTCACCTCAACAGATGGAGGCACATAGCTGGCTGCGAACTGGTGGCAGCTCCCACTCCATTATGAAATCTTTGATCTGAAGTCATTCACTAATTCTTTGTTTAATTTCCGTTCAACTTTAGAGCGTCCAATTTCATTTGCCTAGAGCAAGTCACCAGGCTATTACAAAAAAAAATAACAAAAATAAATGTTGCAACAGGGAGAGCAGAATGAGAGAGAGGGGGGGGGGAGAGAGCTTGCGCGTCACTGCTCCATCACGCACACAAGATGTCTTTATGCTCAAGTAACAAGTGCCCCGAACAATTACCGCAAGCGTTTATTTTCTGCACTGACGTTCGCAGAGGTGTTGCCAACATGTGTGTCAGTGTGGGCAAAACACACACACACACACACACACACACACACACACACGCACGCACACACAGTTAATCCAGGATCCACAGACAGACTCGGTGTAGTCCGTTCAAGTCGTAAAATCACCAATGCGTTTTGGAAGTGCTTCGTGGTTTTTTTTGTTTAATTTTTTTTTACATTGCTGCGTCGGTGCAGCCTCACCAAACCCCGCTATTTATCTTTACAGGAGAAAACACACACACACACACACACACACACACACACACACACACACACACACACACACACACACACAAGTCGTATCATTTGAGTCCAAGTGGCCCGACGTGCCCACCGCATCCCTCCTTCCCTCCTACTGATTCACTCACCGCGCAGACAGCCTTCAAAATTTCTCCCCTCAGCTGCTCACCAAGTATCATGAAATGACTCACCTGCCTTGTCGAGACGTAAATCCCCCCATGCCTTGATGTTGTTTTGTAAAAGGAGAGGAAGAAGAACAAGAAAAAAGAAAAAAAAGGAAAAAAGATTTAAAAAAAAAAAAAAAAAAGCCAGGACAATGTTTCACTGTTTCGGGGGGTCTTCACTTGCAGTCGGGTAAATGCGTGTACTCCAAATATCCCGTGTTTCGTTAATGACCTTCCTGTGAACAGACAGCGGCTCTCATCATCATCCTCTTAGCTCCGCTGGCATTTTTTAAATGCCCGTGGTGTTTGAAGGGTGTTTTTTTGTGTTGTTTTTCCTCCACAGGGAAGCTTTCCTCCTTAGTCCTCCTGGTGCGTTTGGATGCTTCTGCCTTGGACTCTTCGGCTCAACACGAGCTTTCGCGGGGAGCGCGCCGCGCGTGCCCGGCCTGGCTGTTCGGGAGCGCCGATTCGGAGATGGAGAGGAGAGTTACTAAGGTAACCAAGGGCACACGCATCACACATGAGGAGGAGCGCGGGGTTTGTGCGCCTCCAGACTCCGCTCTGCCCCTCTGCGCTTGTTTATATTCCACAAAAAAGCACATTTCCTCCCTCCTATTAAAAGGCATCATTCATACCAGGACGAGCTGCTCCAGCAGGTCTATTCCCTAAATTCTTAAGAGTTAATACATCTGCTAGGAATTTTCCCTTTTATAAACGAAGATTAAAATCTCCTAAAGACAAGCTATTTACAAAAGATAAACTGTTAAGAGCACAGAGGAGGACTTTTATTGAGCAGGAAGGAAATTAATGGACGGAAGAAAAAAAGTTCCTTAAAAGCTGAACAGGCTTGTTAGAAGCCTAATAAACTACAGGATACTTTCTTTTGCAGGGAAGCGGTTATCTTGCATTTTTTCACTCAGTAAATTAACTCAACTTTTACAACCTCGATCCAATGGTCGTAATTGCGAAACCCGATAAAGAAATAGTGAGAAAATATAAGGGGTGGTTGGTGTCACTAACAGTCCTCTTTAAAAAAAATAAAACATGTCCCACACTTGTTTATGAAGGTGAGAGAAAACATGAATCAAACTGATTAAAAAGTTCACTTCAAATAAATGCGCCTGCGAGGGGATAATTAGACGGTTCAAGCATGTTATGTTTCCATAATTATAATTATGCAAATGTAAAATAGGGCTTTCACTTGACCACGCTTCCAGATGAGTTGTGTGAGGGAGTGTGGCTACCTGTGTGACAGCTGCTGAGTATGACTTGGATCTGGATCTTTGTTCTTTAATGTTAGCAGCTCTCCTATGTTTGTGGCTGAGGATTTACAGTGTGTTTTTTGGAGACATAATCATCTCCGCGGCACGGCTCTATGTGCTTTTGGACCTACAGTTGCCGTACGAAGCTGCCCAACAGTTTATCCCTGAGTCTCCCACAGCTGTTGACATTTTTAAATCTTGGTCGAAAGCCCACTTCTTCTCCTTGGCCTTTAAATCCAATCGAGATCAATACGGCATCATCATCGGCGCTCTGACTTTCTGCGTCGTTCATCTATTGTCCTTCATGTGTATATTGGATTTTATCCATTTACAGAAGCTGCTCTGCACTTTGGTCAACATTGTTTGGTTTACATCTCCTTTATGAATAGAGTAAGCTCGTGAATTTGACTTTCAAATTTCCCTTATCGTTACAAGGTGCTCTCTATCAAGATCAAGCCAAAACGAAGCTCTTTATACATTAAAACGCATGCTTTTGGGGGACAGTTATATGGTCTAAATCACATAATTTAACTACTAACCTCTTCATAAAATATACCCAGAAATACGTGGTAATATTTAGCCGGTGCAGGTCTAAATAGGGGCAGGGTCACGATAAACAATTAGAGCCACAACACAGCACCCGCTCATCACATGTAGTGTTCGGAACCGAAACCATGGCACTCAGGGAAGAAAACACTTAACAATATCAGGCAATATCATACCAGGCATCAGACACCATACAGACATCTTGTGACAAGCAAATATTACAGGAGTATCTGACAGTCGTCTTCAATGTCTAATGTTGAGGGGCAAGGAAGCAACACATGCGGTGTTCAGCTGTGTTACAGGTGGGTACGAGCCAGTCATTCACACACACACAAGGACAGCTTCTCTCTCAAGGAGAGTGCCGACTCAGTCACAAACAGATGAATGTCACACCCGAGGCGAGTGGATGGGTTAGTTCAAAAGCATGGAGGAGAATAATATTTACGCCTTAGGAGTCGGCGTGAGCATCATGATGTCAGAATGCAGGCATGCCAGCTCTCCATTCACTGTCCCACAGCCCTTCTCTGACAAATACGGAAGTCTGGTATTTCAAAATATCGAGAGGTTTAACACACAGAACAGTGTCTTCAATACATTTTTTATTTCAGTTAAAATGTGTTGCTCATAAAACTCAAACCGCGTTGCACACTTCTGCCATCACATGTGAGGATCAGAAACAATAATCTCACTGATTATGTTCAATCAATCTATAGAGAAATGAAGAACGCCTTCTGGTGGACCACACTGGGTCCTTATTTCAGGAAAATAATACGTACAGTAATGACTGGTTTGAACCGATTTGAATTGCTCCATGAATTGCACACATGATATTTGTCAATTTGAAAGATGATTTTGCAACTTGAGACAGTCACAGTTTGTCATAAAACTAATTATGTGACATCATCTCGTTCAAACGCTCATCAAATAACCATAACTAAAACCATGTAGAGCCGTTCCTGTACATTCACTTGCTAATAAAACAGTAACTCTAATTTTGCATGACTGCAGCTGTCAACACGGGCAGATGTATTGTGATATTCACCTTTTTAATGCTCTTTCTGTGCCAGGGTGAAAGCCCTGTTGGAGCTGGTGACGTATATTGAGCAATACGGGTTAGTTAACTGAGCGGTTTCACACCAAACTGAATAATACCTAACTATCTTTCAAACTATCAACAAATTGTGACTTGCAAAATTCTTGTAAATCGACAAACATCTTATGTGTAATCCATGGCACGATTCTAATAGGATCAAAACCGACCAAACTGATACCGATCCGATATAAGGTACCATGGAGCGCTAAGAAGGGCGCAGGACTTTGCCTCTCTACATTGAGAGGGTAAAATGCTTAAGAGGTGGACTTAATTGCAAAAACAATCAGGGAGAACTATTGAATATTTGAAAATGATTTAGTCTCTTGGTAGAATGATGTGAAGCTACTTTAAAGTACTTCAACCCCACGATAATTCACAAACAGTGTACAAAACAGTGATTCACTGCCAGGAAAATCATTGTGTTTGGTTCCATGTTTGGACGATGATTTAATAGAGGGACAGAGGCCATTAACAAACTATAAAAATGTAAATGAGTTGGAATTACCTGAGACCTAAATGACAAACCTTTTCAGTCGTCTTTCCTTGCCAGATGCTGAAAAGAACATTACAATGTGTTTTTAAAAATGACAACACAGAATACAGGACGTATAGAGCAGAGGGAAAAGCAGAACCCAGAGGGTGGGAAAAAAACTCTACATGCTACAAATAAAGCTACGATCTGTCAAATACTGTACAGTCAAGATTAAGGATAAAATGTCAAGCTGGAGATACAAGAAGTCAAAGATAAATAAAGAGGACAGGCCAGGAGGACAAAAAAGAGTCAGCAGAACAGTGAAGAGGAAACCTGACATTGTCGAGACCACAACTGTACATCGATACACAATCATTTTGGCTGCTCTCGAAAGGAAAGCATTTAGTATTAAGAATGTGTTAAAGATGATCAATTCCACCTGATACGGTAGTCTTAATGGGAACTTGCACTTTCACTGGGCTATGAAGAGAAAAAAAGAATATCTGGGCAACAATCTGATGTCTAAAAACAGTCTGACAGGCACTTCTTAGAAAAACAAACCCTGGAATTGATTTATTTCAAGAATGTCCATAACTTGATAACTTAACTCAATAGAATCATCTAAATCTGGTATATTATAGTTCACTTTGTCCACACATAAACATGAAGCTGTCCAGCCTTTTTACTTAGCCGACAACTGACCCTGATCTGCCGTGCAAGTAGCTCGGCAATGATTATTTTATTTTCTTCTTTGATGTTGCTCATTTAGCTGTTTTAGTTGTTCTTATACGTAACCTAATCATGTAATTTCCTGACCTGCTGATATCATATTTTTTTTTTACAAAAGGGATCAATAACTCAATCTGCTAATGCTGCATGTGATTATTATCTTCCTCTTTCATGTAAACAGCCGTCAAGCTGAAAAATCCAGGCAGAGATAACTGTTAGGATCGCAGCGTTGAGCTTAATGAAGCCAGAAACTTAAAGAGAGTCTGGTTTAGTGGAACCTGAAGAGGACATCGAGTTTGACTGAGCCAGGCTTTGTGTGTGTGTGTGTGTGTGTGTGTGTGTGTGTGTGTGTGTGTGTGTGTGTGTGTGTGTGTGTGTGTGTGTGTGTGTGTGTGTGTGTATGAGCTGGTTTGACAAAACTTAAAATCCCGGTCGATGAGAACTGGTAGCAAAGCGGTGTTTATCAACTTGCTTTGTAAACTCAAGCTTTCTCCTCAGATCTATTCTTGTAAACAGAGGCTTTTAGTGCGTCATTTGATTTCTTCAGTGCGGAATGCAAGGGAACTACCCTCTACCTCCAATAAAGAACATGAAAACGTTATTACAGCAAAAAGCAACACTGTTGCTGCAGAAAATGACTAATTATGTAAATTGTTAAGTTAACACATTTATTTCACCACTCAGCGCGCTCTCACTGTCTATGATTTATTCCTGAGATGGCACCAGCACATTCTGAGCTCTTAAACTCGATACATTTGAATATTACTCTAGAATTATATTTAGGTCAGACACTGTCACATAATGAATGAAATCACAGTGAAATCAGTTGAATTTTGGATTGAATATTATCTGTGATGAAAACAAATATATTTTCTGTTCAGTCGACGGTTAGCTGTAATATACCTGCAGTGTAAAACGGAGATCGGCGAAGCGGCAAAAAAAAACATAAAAAAACATAAACAAAACACATTGCAATACGTCAAGTACGGCTGTAATTACGCAACTTTGTTTTGTGGCATGTAACGATTCGGCTTGCATAGCCTATATCATGTATTCCCTCATGACTAGTGATCATAGAGTAACACTATTTCCAAAGAAAAGTTAAAGGTGCATTTAAGTCAATTTCAAGCCAAATTTCTAATCATAACCTGGTTCTGGATAAGGTTATTAGGTATGCAGCATAAATTACTACAGCGATCTACCAAGGTTAAAAGACAGCTACCCTCCAGACGCTGAAAACTCCAGATTTAGGCTCAACATACCTCGCTAACTCGCTGGTCTCGCTTTGTAGTGCGCCCTCTGGTGGTAAAACCCGGGAACAATGAAACGAAACCCCGCTGAGACATTTTTAATCAACGAAAACACGAGTACTGGGTTGCAGAGAGCTGTCCATCATTAGGGCACAGCAGGCACAACACAGCCATCAGCTGCCTCCTCAGTGAACATATCACTTTTGAGAAAATATGAAAAACTTGTTAGCAGCATGTTTTATAGTAAGAGTGGGCCTGTTCAGCCGACATTTATTACATCCCTGATGAATTATCATGGAAAAGCAAAGTGATTCCAATGCTGTATTTTACAATGCCCAGTGCACTAGGCTTCTTGTCACTTTAATGTGAGTGCAGTGCCTTCATCCATATCAGAGTCGTGCAGGGATTATGAAAGTTTCTCTAGAGAACAGGTACGCAGGCTTTTTCCCTATTTTTTGATCTCTGCTCTACCTGACTTAAGTCGACTGGATGGTTAGCGTTATGGCCTTACATTACACCAAAATAAAATGAGATTGACCAAAATGTACCTGGCTAATTAATCTCATTAATGTCAGTTTATTAGACTGTTGATTAGATTCTCTTTGTGTTAAGTTATGCTTGTGATTAGTCATTCTTTCCCTTTTTTTTGTATCTTACCCCCTCTGCTGAGACTACACTTGTGTCATTGTGTTGCATTTAGGCCTGCGGGGACTTTATGCTAAATTTAATCTGCTAATCAAGCAGTGGAGCTGTGCCTTGTGCCTGGGTCTTGTGACGCCTGTGGCTCTCAGTAAAACATGTTTCTGCGTCTGCGTCTCTCCACATTACTGACATTTATTTTATATTGTGAGCCGTGGCATGCTTGCCTTCATAGGGCTGGTAAATGTATCTGTACCTGTCTGTGAAGATGACTTTTACGGTAAATTGTAAAAAAAAAAAAAAAAAAAAAAAAAAGATATAATACATGGTTTAAACAAATGGACAGTAGCCTCTGGTGTGTCTGTGGTTTCAATTCTGAGAAACTCCTTTATTCCCAGAAGCTTGTAATTTACTTCAGCTTGTAATAAAATCATTAAAACTGATATCTTGTGTGAAATGATTAATATGTTTGATAAGCAGTCGCATAATGAGAAGGATAATGCAGCTTCAAATTGCTAGTGATCACAGATAAAGCCCTCGGCTCGTGCGTTGTGTGGTCAGGTGCTCTCCAAGGACTTGGACAAATGCGTTCTCTAAAAACACAGTAATACATTTGGGATCCTCGAAGACGAAGAGAGGCTGTATGTGTGTGGGGATGAAAGCGCTGAAGAGAGACGGAACACATTTACAATTTATACACACTTTGAATGCTCAAACAAGTGATCATGACCTGATCATCGCTCTTCAGTGCTGAATGTAGAGTTCATTTATTTTAACATTTGTAGCCTGTAGTTTACGAGGAAAAATGAATCCATCGCCAAATACGTCCCCGGGAGGGTGCAGTCACACCATCTTGTCTTATCTGCACATGTGATTTCTCTGATCACAAATGTAAGACAGAAATTATTAAAAAAAAACAATACAAGCCGTGTGCAGCACAGACGGATCCACTGACCCATGACTCTCTGTCAACGAATGGGAAAATGTGCCACTTTTAATGATGATGTTAAATATAGTCTATTAAAGCAATGAGATCCTCACTTCGAGCTATGTTGACCAGGAAAGTGCAAAGTCCGACACCAGAGATGTTAGGGAAGACCTACAGGCTATTTCAGCCTGGATTTCTAGTCTCAGCCTCTGGGTTGCCTGCGCAAAAACCCAAATATTTGTCTTCACTTGAAAGCTAGCTACATTTCCAACATCAAAAGTGGCATCCCAAAATATGAGTGCAAAGGATGTTGTGGATGAGGATACTTTTTACCGTGGTTTGGCTAACTTTGATATTCAGCCATATCTGTGTGAGACAGAAAAGCCGAAGAAGTGCAGGAGAGAGAGGCCGGGGCTGGCATACCTGGAGCTGTGCGCGGGGATACAACCTATGAGGATGAAAGTCTTAAAAGTGTTATTGGTAACATTCAGCAACTGTGTGTGGCATTCCATCTCCCCACTAGCGTTTATTCTGCACCTTTCTACAAGATCTGTAGATGTATGTATTTTTTTTAAATGATTCGTCTACATAACAATATTATCAATATGACCTTTAATTCAGTCTTATGGAAACGTGACAGAAATGTCCCTGCAGGGACTGTAAAACTGGGTGAATATGCGTGTGCTCCTTCTCAATGAGATAACAGTATAAGCTCTCAGACAGATCCACGCTGGCTATCAGTGAATTTTGCCATGTTGTATGTCTTTTTCATTGTTTCTTTTGCAGGTTAGCCTGTTAAAATTGGAGTTAGCATGTTACGCTGATAATGTGGCTAGCTATTGTACTCCCACAGGCTGGGGCAATGATGGACTAATGCTGTGCTACTGAGAGACAGTCAAGATGAACTCTTTGAACGATGAGTTTAAACAAGTTGAACGCTGGTAACTTTGTTATTCATGTTGCTTTTCTGTACTTTATATTGCAGTGCGAGCTCAGCTCACATTCGCTTTGTTGTTATACAGAAGCCTATTCTGCTCCTCACCAGTATGTGTGTGCGTGTTGCCTGCTGTGTGTAAATTTACTTGATAGACGTGTCCTGAAGATAACGATGTCGGTAAGTATGAAAAGAGAGAGTCAGGCTGCAGGAATTAATTTGCTTGGCAACATTGTGTAACTTTGATTAGCAACCGGCAACTAGCTTGTTCAGTGAGCGTGGGCGTCAGAAGCTTGCCAACTGTGTTTTCACTTTGACATTAAAGTGTTCTTTATTGTTGATCCGTGTCAAGAAAGGCACATTGTCCAAGGCCGATGAATACTTTTTATGGGCAGGTATAATCTCGCCCATAAATTCCTGTATGCATCAATACAGGTATTTACAAATATTCACAGGCTAGTCACCTTTTTCTTTTTTTAAATCAGGAACAGCTATTCAATTTACTCAAAGGCACCATAATAATACCTAAAAGAAGAACAACAACACAACAAAAACTTTAACGTACTATAATACTGAAATGCCACAATCACAACTCACACATGTACACACTGTACACGTGGACCAGAATTGGACTTTGGTGATACTTTGTAGTTGACGGATTGTATTTCTGGTTAAACCTGTTTAAGATTAATCAGGATCGCCTGATCTGTTCCGAGTGATTTCATCGGATATCTGTAACAGATGTCTCATGCAAAGCATTACACAGTTCTCACGTGGGCTCTATAAAATACTGCCTGCTTTATTTTTGAGTAATTTGCAGCATGTTTATCATACATCACCCCAGAGAGCACACTGTAATCCCTGCCGGAGCTTGACTAGTTGACTCAGCACCTTTCGGGCCCTTCAACCTTAGGTTTGCAGATCAAATATTAAAATCAAAAAGTGAAACGTGGCAGATGTAACAAAGTTCATTTTACTTCCTTATCTCACTGAGGGATTATGCCAGCTGTATATACAGACAACTACCAAAATAAAATTTCCACTTTAACACGCAATCGTCTTGCCCTCTTTGTAAGGCTGAAAGTGTGATAGTGATGACCTTGTGATTTATTACTTTCTCATTCAGTTTGATGTTTATTGACATCAGTGGGTTAGGGGGCCACAGAGCACATACAGACACACAAATCTCTGCACTTATTAAAAATGTTTAGGATCTATTAAGAGTCGAGCAGGGCAAGAACATGATTCAAAATATGGCGATGGTGCAGCTCAAAATCCATAAGGTCAAAAAGAAGCATAAACACTGATGGCTCAGTGAATCAAATGTGATGCAGAGATGGCTGTTTTTTTCCCTTTAAAACTGCATAAAGGAGTCTGCTTTGGAAGTCGGACAATTTAGCTTTTCGCTCCTCAGACTTTCAGGGAATCTTGATGGTGCCGCAATACTTTCATGCTTTTACTCACAGTTCATGTCCACAGTCAACTCATGTTAATCCCCCTGTAAATTGTACATATCCTTTCATCATTTCTCCTCGTAAACATCCATTTTCAGCTTGGTTGAACCGCTCTTTGTGGTTTCAGGGCACATTTATGATATTTTGAGGCGCTCGCCCCTCGCAGTGATTGGGTCTCAGGCAGAGGCTGATTACAGCATCCGAACATCAAGCACTTTCCCAGGTAGCCTCGAAAATCAGGGAACTCTCCCCGGGACCCAAATAGTCGAGGAAACAAAGAATTTTAATCAAGCGGTTGATGCATGCGCTTAATACTAATGTTTTCATCAGACACACTTTTCCCTGCTTTACTACCACACCGTATTTATTAGGACACGCTTTTCTGTACAATAATCTTAAAGGCATTATCATGGAAAAGGGTTAGTCACAGCATGTGTCACTGCCCAGGGTGGGAGAAGGGATTTAGGGATATTTTTGTGCCAAGCGCTCAGGGCTCTGCTGATCTTTCCCTTACACTAGTCTTTTAAAAGCTAAATCTAACATGCAAAATCTATTGTGCACAGATGATTTCACCGTCTCCTGTACCCATTACCATATCTGCTACATATAATTATGGAAAAACAAAGCAGTGGAGGTACCCAGGACTGTGCAAATTGGAAATGTTGAATTTTTATGTGTAAAATGTTCTCGGTGTGATCATGATGAAATAAATAGTTGCCAGTTGCGAAAGCTCCAATCTTACTGTTTGCTATCAGTCTGTTTATGCTGAAGTGATACTTGACTAAACTGTGCAATAGGCAAAAAGCAGCTAGACAAGAGCTTGGCTCTCATGCTCAGATTTCCATATTTATTGCCTGAAATCCTGCAGGGAGTTCAACTGAATGCCAATCGTAGAGCTGACTCACTGAAACAAATATGCATCTGCAGCCGGCACGCCACAACACAGACCCCATACTGTATGATTGATTAAAATCTACCTTTTCAAGCTAAATGTTATGGTATAAATAGCTCACTGTGTCAGCACTGAAGCTGTGATAAAACCCATTGACTGCTGTTCTGTTTGTGTTATAATGACAACAACAACAACAATAATGACCTCTATCTACAGCAGGGCGGCCCAAAGTAGGGCCTGCCGGCCAAAGTTGGCAATAAGATTCAATTTGTCAGATGATTCAAAGAAAGGAAAAAAAAAAACATTTTTATGCCATTTTTTTGTGAGAGAAAAATGCATTTAAGATTGATTCTTTTCCGTAAAAAGGTTAAGGTTCATTTATTAGAATTTACAATAACAGGGTTGTAAAACAAAACTGTGTTTAGTCCTTTTATGAACCCTAACTGAAAAAAGAAACTCAGAAAAACCCCAAACTATTTAATTGAGTGGAGTGCAGAGAATGACTTTTAGGAGTCTCACAGCCTGAGGAAAGAAGCTGCTCCATAGTCTGCTGGTATGGCAACGGATAATTCTGTATCTTTAGCCAGATGGTAGCTGGGTGAACAGACTGTGGTTGGGGTGGATGTTGTCTGTTTGCATCCTGAGCACGGTGGGCAGAATTTCACTTCGCACAGGAAGCCAGTCAATTAAAGTAGATTGGGATCCTAGAGCCATTTTGCATTTCAATAAAACAATACCATATGTGTCTACCATTAGGTTTCAGTTGTGGCCACCCCTGATCAACAGAGGAGAGCAAGGGTCTGCTTGTGAAGGGGTCCCTGATGGTTTTCAGACCAGGGACCTGTCAAATATTTTGACTAGTGCTCTCAGACGGTTTGAATTTCTGTTGCATATCAAACTGTGCCTACAATACATGTAGGGTGTCCTCTTTAGTGTGTATAGTGCTACATTTAAACAAGTCATTAACAGTTGTATTTCTGTGGTGGTTTCTGAGGTGGGGCGTATAATGTCAGAGTCTTGTGTTTGATGAGTCACAAAACAATCCATTGAATGATTGGGATAAAAATATGGGTAATTGGCCAATATGTTACAATACTGCATAGTTAGCTGACTAGTTGGATGTTGTGGATAGGTGTTGCACAGAGATTGATTGTACACTTAGATTAGCTTGCTTACATGATTGCATGAGGAACAATAGGTAGACTTTCATCAATGAATAAGTTAAATATTTTTGTCACGTTTAACAAATTTATCTTCACCAATAATGTGTTGGATTCATGTTTATGTAAACGCATTTAAGTTCTACTCAAAATATCATCATACAATATTTTGGTACTCCCCCTGCAGACACTACAAGGTCCATCTGTTAATAACCCAGGGTATAAAGCATTTTTCAAAACCGTTGAAAAAAAAAATACAAAACATAGTTTTATCTAAAACAGATGATAAAACAGAGCTAGTAACTGAAGACAAAATACATCAAAAAACTATAGTCTTACATAAAAGCACGTTTTGGGAAAAGATTTACAGAGTCTTATTTCCTCAGGCAGATGGTCCAAATAAGATCAATGTTTGTGGTTTAGACGTGATTTCATTGGAACAATGGCTCCACACCCGGAGGTATACAGAGTTGAGTGGGTGCAGGATGAATAACAAGTGATAGAATCCGAAACATAACATATTTATGCTACACATAGTTCAACTTTTTGACTTCCTTATATTTCCTTTTTTTCCTCATATAATTTACTGAATAATGTTGCTTTTTTTGGGAATCTAAAAAGGAGATTTAATGTCTTTTTCTGAACTGGTCCCAGTTTGTTTTAAGGGGTCACACACCAAAAAGTATGGAAACCAAAATACCAACCTGTCCTCAAGTGTCTTGATCTACATGTGTAAATAGTTCTGCTTCTGTGCCATTTTTTATATAACCGGTTTACCTCACTAGAAAAACAAAGAAAGCTGCAGAACGAAAAGGAGGAGGCGGGGACGGCGCATGTTGTAAATCAAATAGCCGTGGGAAAAAAAAGCAAAACTAACAGACCTGCTGAACCATCGTCAGGGATGGCAGCACCACCGTACTTACAGTTCATCCTCAAAGCAAACTTAGTTCCACCTTCAACACTGCATGAAGGGCACGTCGAGTCTCTCTTTTTTTTTCTACATACCTGCAGACACAGAAGGCAAATGCACGCGACACAAACACACCTCAAAGCACAGAAATGTCTAATTCCATCTGATGCAAATGTATGCATTGCCATTGTGAACTACGAGTCAATTACAGAATAATGCCATGCTTATTCTGAGGGGGATGAAGGTGGAGGCACCTCGACACATTAGTATGCCAATGTGTTTAAAGGCCAATTTCACCTTGCATGCCTCTGGAACAAAACCCCTCAAAGAATTTGCATTTCAACAGAATATCACTTTTCACTGCCTGTTTCTGAATCTGCGTCCCAATGGTGCTCCTATTTCACATTTCCTAGCCTGGGTGCATAATCACTTTTGTGTCAAATTGTCTTCATTGAGTTGTAATAAGCAGAAAAAGATGCCAGTGGAAACAGTCTTTTTTTTTTTTTTTTCAATCACACTTCCTGGAGTTTTGCTGAGCGTTGGTGTTCTCGTCTCTGGTGGGGATTTCCTTGAGTGTACAATGTGTTTGTTTTTTCTGTTAATGCATAATATTCCTCGTTAAAGAGGCGATAACAGGAACTGAATTAGCGGTACTCATCTCTGTGCGGAGTTAAATGTAGGTTTGCTCGCATTGCGCAAGGAATTATCGTAAAACTCAATCATATGTTTTACACCATTTAAAATAGTTTTTTCAACTCCCCTCATATAAGAGTTTATATTATATTACAGCATCGTATCCTCTGTGTGGTCCCTCCATCCCCCTCCTTTATCACTGGTAGTAATGACAGCTTTACAGAGGGAACTAATTAGCAGGGTTTGTCCTGTCAGTGCTGTCACCAGGAAAGCATAAGCAAGGTCTAACAGGTGGAGAAGAAAGCTTACTTCCTCTTCATTTATCCTTCACACTTTTGCTCTCTCGACTACTTTGTGTTTTTAAATCGTTTGCTCATTTAAATGGCCTGCCTGCTAAAGAGGAGCAAGGTGTTATCATCCTTTGAGCTCTTAAATGCAATTAACGGCACAATAAACATGTACAGATATAATGCTGCCTGTATGTGCCGACAGATCCACTAAAGAACTATGTGGTGAGATATTAACTGAATAACAGATTGGATTCTTCCTGGGACTTTGAATCCGTAATGTGGTTTTGAAATGAAAAGACATCTAAACATTTCAAAGGCGGCATTCAGAAACGTTTTGAAATTGTATGACGTGTGCATGTCAAGCAATTCTATTGAAAACACGGCGCTTGCCGGAGCAGAAAAAAAACATTTCCAAAAGACAATTTCTCACTTTGAAATGTTTCTTGCCTGGAGCATACAATAAATGAGGCTCCGGTGAGCAGGCAATAACTTTTGTCAACAGTACACTAAATGTTATGAGCTGTAGATGTGCAGTATGTAGTTTTAACAATATTGTATGCAACAAGCACATGAAACGCCTTTGTGCAGACAATAATGCAGCATACCAGGTAAACAAAGAAGTTAAGGTAAAGGCACTTATCCAAGGCACTGTTGTTTTTGTAAATTAGCTTGTGTTGCACCTGGCACACAATGTCGTTTTCATGTTTATCTCCATTTGCTTTGCTTTGTGAATATATAAAAAAAAAAAAAATGACATGTGAGCTATATGCCAAATATTAAATTAAAGAGGCTGTCACAATGAAATCGTTGACTGTGCTGAGGTGCACTCTACACCCAGCAGGAAAAGGAGCACTGTGAGTGCAGACTTTTACAAGGCTGGTGAAAAAAGCATTAAAGCAGATATCAAAAGAAGAGAAGCATGTCAATTATTTATCAAAGTGAGGGGGAAAAAATCAGAAGGGCAGATGCGTAAACAAACGTAAGGTTCTACAGCGTGGCGCTGGAAACAGAGAAGAAGAAGAAGGGACGAATAGAGGCCAAGGCCAGCATCTTCAGCCTCGCACGAACAGTAAAAACATATAAAAATATGTTAGATGTTCTGACACAAAATCAAACTTCAAGTCATCCTGCAACCCAGTTAAAATTATTAATCTCCCCTTTTGTTTGTTTAACCACACACTCCTGCCAAAAGCATTAGTGTTCCTGCATGTGTCTACAGATTTAAGTGTTCGTTGTGACCCGTAAAAGCTGCAGGGTGTGGAGGACCAGCAGCATCAGGAGCGTTGTTTATTCGCAGTAAAAGGTCAGCGTCTGCACATTTACAATGTCTCTTGTATTTACCTCAATTTGTAAACATGTAAGCGTATGTGCAGGAGCAGTCAAACTTGATTGCATCTCCTATAATTCACGTTAAACCCTATACAGCCCCGTGTTTGCATCCATTAATAGCACAAATGCTAACATTTGATCAGGATCCCTGTAAGAATTATTATCTATTCTGCGTAAATGTCTACAAGAGGAAGAAAAAAAAAAGAACTGAGTGACCAAATCATTGAACCGTGAACTTGGTTAGCATCGCCTTTGCAGGTCCATTTATCACCCCTGATACTGTGATATTAGGAGTCCTGGAGAGGCTGGATATAAGCAGCAGACATACAGCTCCTCCTCTCCCTGCTTCCACTGAGAACAGAAGCCTGATTCTCCCACCTGCAAAGCCTCCATCTGCTCCCACTACACGGCACAACAACAAAAAGCTCCGTAACCCAATACACAAGCCAAGCCAACCTTGACTGTAATACACTATGACAGTTTGTATTTGACACAGGCATATCCGCTTGATGCTTTGCAGTTATTTTCAGCGGCCACAAGTGTCTCAAGAATAAATGCATTCGATGGTGCTCTAAGATATTTTTCTGTCTTTCCAAATTACACTCTGCCCCCCTTGTTCTATATCGCGCCTGAACTCTTCGAGCCGGTGGTCTGCAGTGCATCAGTAAGAGACGGTGCGGCACCAAGAGAGCTGGAGGAGAGAGGGCGAGTGTAGGTTTCGGTGCGGTATTAGTTATTCATGTGTGTCTGCCCTAAAGACCAAAAAACCTTCCCCAAGATCCCACAATAAAGCACTCGTGTGGTAAAAAAGCAGCCAACACAGACCCCAACAACCTCTGGAAGAGGAGATTTATTGGACCTCCATGAAGGGAATCTTCCAGAGGTGATGGAGGAATGAGGGCACTTTAAATCCCATTACTGTGTGATCAAAAGTTGTTTCTCACTCCAGATTATCCGATGAGGGCACAGTGGGATCCTGCAAAGACGAAACCTGAAATCCTGAGAGGTAAGGTATCGGCGGGTAACAATGGCGAGAGCGTGTGGAGCACATATTTCCCTTCATTAAGTGATAAATAATGCAGGGGAATCATATGAATAATTTTCTCCCTAATGGATATTGCATGCTGAGAAAGGATTTCCAGTTCCACTTTTTAAAAATTTAGCATGTGAAATGATGCGTCGCTATGTGACAAAGTGATTTTTCGGGGCAAGAAGAGAGTAGCGCAAATGCATCAGAAAGCTTTCGGTCATAAAAAAAAAGGAAAGAAAGTGAGACTGAGGAGGGAGAATGAGAAAGAGAGAAAGAGGCTGGGACTTTTCCCATTGAGTTCGACAGCATCAAATTACTTACCCTGTCAGGCCTCGCCTCAGACATGCTGGTAAACACCAAAATGTTTTATCTAATTGTTTAGCATTAGGGGTGCTATAAATCATTTCTATACTGCTCCACTTCTCCTTTACACTGGGAAGTCTAGAGCACGGCACAAGTGAAACTCATTCAAACACTTTATATAGCTCTTGCTGGACATATCTTTAAATCTTTTTTTTCTTCTTTTTGTATTGATTTGTTAGTGTCAGTGTGGTTCAAAAAGCTAAAGCTGGTGAATGACCGTGAAAGAACAATACCCTGAACTCTCCTGATCTGGAGGGTGCCACCAGTTTCATAAGACAATCCTGTACTCGTAAAATTCCAGGCTGAGTCTTTGATTAGAAATCAATACGGAAAACGCTGAACATATGGCTGTAGAGTGTGGAAATTGCATTTCCCATCTGTCTGAATATAGGATTCCTCATATGTTTTTCTCTTCATCAAAACTCTGAGCTGACATATCACAGATTGCATGTCCACTGGAAATGCAGCCTGTCATCGCTGTATGGGGTAGGAAGATGACAACCTATGGAAATTCAAATAGCATATCGGATAAGGAATGCGGGCTCTTTCATAACGCCGTGATCGGTTGGATGGATGAGTTTTAACATCACAATAAAATGCCCCTTCTTGCTGTCAAAGTGTTTCATAACTTGCAGTGACGCATCTGTAAAGATATGAGGGAAGCTGCAGGAGCATATGATGGATAACAAAGCCCGGGCAGAAAGGATGTGGACTTCTTTCAGACTTTTTTTTCGCCCTTTTGTGATGCTACCTGCATCCAGCAGCATCACATACGATATGCATATGTTATCAAAGTAAAAATCTGGCATGAAACTTTAATGAACAGAGGAGCAGGGGGAGCGGTGCAAAAAGAGAGGCTGATTTGCTGAAGGCGGTGTGGAATTGTTTTAGCGAAGCGTAGCGGACAAGAAGCAGGAAACCTGGGAGAAGCGAACAATCGCTATAGGCATTTGCATTTCACATGTGAATGTAAGAGCCACCGCTGCAATTATACATACCACTGAGTAAGGACATGGCTGCAATCCACAAAGCAAATTTCCATGCTTTGAA
The DNA here is from genome assembly GCA_963678695.2 of Diplodus puntazzo. Lineage (NCBI taxonomy): Eukaryota > Metazoa > Chordata > Actinopteri > Spariformes > Sparidae > Diplodus > Diplodus puntazzo. The sequence continues at coordinate 21,517,088 of OZ023158.1, read as the reverse complement.
CAGAGCCACAGCTTGCCTGGGGACTCCGCAGCTCAGGTGGCGAGCATGGTTAATCCACCATTTGGGAGAACTTGTAAGCTTTAGCCTACGTGGTCAGCAGCTAAACGTTACTTTCCCATCACTAGATGCTATCTGATTGGTTGTCCTTGGACTGTAGTCTCTTTAATCTTCTTTTAATTGCAGCACATTTCCCCTAGTGAGCTACATTCCTCTCTTTTTTTAAAGATAAGAAGCACAAGAAGAATCCAGCACCGATTGGGAAAACTGTCCTGGAGCATCAGCAAAGTTTGACCCCCGCCTACATGCAACCTATTTTGAAATCAGATTGCCCCCCGATTTACCTCCACACACCAGACAGCATTAGTCCGCACCAGGGCTGGAGTTGCTAGGCAACTGAAGACACTTGCTGCAGACTGAAATGTTTCTTTGATTCAAGGAAAGATCTTATATAATGCCTTACAGGGGAGAATTTTGTTTTATAATTGCATGAAAATGGTCCTAGTAATTAGAATTAATTTGATGTTATGTTAGTTGGCACAACATGCTGAATAACAGCAGGATTTGACTCCACATGAAACGTGTATTTCCTTTCAAGTTTATCGCTTTTTTTTTGCTGGTATGATTAGTATTGTAAAAACAAATCTCATATATAGTGCGCGCACACTTCATACTGTTTTACTGAATACTGTATTAACCACACGAGTAATTAACATATAAAGTAAGTATGTCATGTTAATAGAAGCAAATTGAAAATACATCGCAATGAGTTGGGTAGGTTTTGCCAGCGTTTAAGGTCAGAGAAAAATCAAAGCTTTGTGAGGACGTCAAAGAACGGTGAGAACAATGAGCCTCTCCATCTCCTGTATTCCCACACATTCAAACTGTGTGAAATTGATTTGATACACAAGCAGTCACTCGTTGTCATCGCTTGTGTCAAAAAAAAATTGCTGCAGTGCTGCACTGCACCAGCTATCCACTATGCAAAACACAGGACTATTTCAGTAATATGTTAATTGCGGTTCATCTAGTTAACATAATATGTGGGTAGTCTGAGACAACGGTAATTACCATTTTTCTATATGCCTCTCCGTGCTGCGGAGGCCTCTGGGAAATTACCGGGGTTAGAGGTCGAGTGGTAGGCGCTCCATGCTGTGGGTGACCTAGAGAAGCTTGCTGGAAATCAAGGCAAACATGCTGCAGGGAAACGCGCAACTTGTATGTGCTTGGATTATCTAAGTCATGAGTAAAGAAGCTCATAAATATGCATGTTCATTATCCAGTGCTGCATCCCTCTCACTGAATCTATCATGAAGATTAATGAATATTACTCAGTCATTCAGGACTTACTGGAAGCAGCCGTTTCAAATGTGAGCGGAGAGCACCATCTACTGACCGCAGGCGGTATTCAGCAGCAGAGATGCCTTTTATCCATCATACAGGGTCTTTTATGAATGTTTATAGAAACATTTATTGTTGCTTTAATACTAGTCTTTAGCTGCTTTTTCTTTATTTGATCATTCTTATGGCCTAAAAGTAATGAAGTCTATTTTGATCACAGTTAAATTAAGTTAATTGGGCTCAAACCTTCTACAAATACCGGAAACACATGTAAGACTTATGCGATTGTAAAAAAAAGTGGCTTTTCTGAATTGTTTAAACCCAATATTTATGCTCAAACACCTCCAGTTTTGAGGTAAATGCAGCTTAGCAGTTCACCACTAGATGTCACTGCATAACCGTGGGCCAAGCATTTGCAGCGTTTCAGTTGCATGACTTGAAAATCTTACGGATGTAAATCATGAATAAATAATAATGTTGTCCTGCTGCATATTGAAACACTTCGACTCAGACATATTGATCACAGATATGCAAGCAGTAATATAGGTCTGGCTGAGACTTGGAAGGAGATGAATTTACTGTCTGACCTACATTCACCTCACAGCAAGCATGCACACACACACACACGCATAAAAAATGACACAACAAAACAACAGCTTGTGTTTACTTGCTCTTTGATATACTGTTATTTATTTGCTGTCTGCTTGTTTTTCTACTTCAACATTTATCCACCAGAGTGACATTGATGGAAGTCACTCACGTTAATGGGAAACAACAGAAACACACTGCAGTCTGAGTTCTTTCAGGTTGCATATCAAACATACAGTCCAAGCACATCATAAAAAAGCTTGACTACATCATATTCTTATCAATTAGAGCTGAATCACTTCGGTTTCTCCAGACGTCAGGTTATTGTGCTGCTCGTCTGTCTTGCTGACAGATTTCTTTCCCTTGTAGTGGTTGGTGGGGTTGCGCTAGCAGCAGTAGCAGACACTGCTTCCTCAGCTCCTTATTCATACAGAGCAGGATTATGGGGTTGGACAGTAAAGGCAGGTCCAGCAGAAAATCTCTGACCGTCTCCAGACACACAGACTGGTGCTCCATCAGTGCAAACACAGCACCTACATTACATAAAGTATGGTATAAGAATGGTTAGTAATGATTTCACTGCCTTTAAATTATACAGTCAGTTAATATTTTGTGAGATACAACCACAAATAAGTCCTCTAATTTATGGGTAATACTTCATGGTAAGTAGGTGGCATAAGTATATTTGAAATTACCCCAGTATACAACAACAATTACCTAAAAAAGTACTGAAAATTGCCAGAATAATGATTAATTTAATAATAATATTTAGCTATGTTCCAACAAGTGATAAAATAAAGAGCTGGGAATTTGTGTCAATGAAGATTCAAATCAGATTTTGTTTTTCTTCTTCTGCTGATCATGTCATTTTAACATCCAACTACATTCTATCTAACTTCCCCTCGGCATGCCACAACACTGAAGTGAGTTGTGGCATCCTAATTTCCAACTCATATCTGCCAAACTTCACCTTCACTTAACCATTTACAGTCTCATCAATTCAACAATCAACAATAAGCAATCAAGGAATGAAACTTTTAAACTGGGAAGTTAGTCACTTGAATTTTTTATTATGAAGTAGACATTTTTGGTAATTTGCAATTAATGGTTGTTAACACTTGAGCAAAATTGTTCCAAAGTTAGACTGATCTGGTGAGAAGACAGAACTGGAGAAAATATAAGTGGTTTATATCCTGATCTGATGAAGTCAGGTAAAAAGTAGTTGGAAATTAAATACAACAACTCACTTAAATTTAGTGGTCTGCTGAGGAGAGGTTAGACAGAAATTAGCTGGAAGTTGAGCCGGCATGATCAATGTAGGTTAAGTAGAAACTAGTATGAAGTTTCTTGGAAATTTATTGAGGAAATCACCTGCTACTTTTTAAACACTTATTATAAAATAGTAGGATATTATTTTTAAATCATATTGGTCATTTTCTCAAAATTTTGAGGTAATCATTGTGGGAATTTGGTTTTTTTTTCATACACATTTCAAACAGGTCACTTACTACTTACTAACCATGATATTTTGCGCACCTGTACTATAACTATACAGGTAACTATAATTATATTTATCAGTAGTCATGTTTTGAACAAGGAAGTCTCAAGTTACGAAAATGACTACAATTAATCATAGTATGTGTTTTTAAGCTTTTTGATTTACTGATCTATTATGTATTTATTTTTGTACAAAGCCGGTCAGTTTAATATGGTAATTTATACACTAATTCTTGGAATTGTGTTGATATGAAGTACATTCTTCATCTGGTTTCAAAGAGAATCCTTCCTAAAGTGATTACAATGTGAAACATTCAAAAGTTTACTAAAGCGGATATGAGATTTCAGCAGCCTGAGATGGTAAGATTAGTATCCTTAAGTTACACACTGTGCTACCTAATTTCCCTTTAATGCTTTCATGGAAGCTGCCTTCTTGCTGAGCTACAATTTAAACTACTTCTGCTGAAGGCTCTCATTAGCTGAGGCTGAATTTCGGGGCAAGTGCTGAGGATTTTCTCCCCCATCCCTTTGGAATCGCATTAAAAAAAGGATCGATTCACAGTCGGCACAGACAGAAATGACTAATAATTAAAGATAAATATGGGCATGTGAATTTTGTTTCACTAAAACGTGAACCTATTCCTTAAAGTCAAACTTGTGAAGTAACATTTACTTACCAGGTATATGTGCTGTGAAAGTAATGAGAGATATGAGGCTGAACACTTTGGCCAGTTGCACATTGACTCTCTGGCTCCTGTGCAGAAGCTTAGCGCTCTGGATGATGGTGTGCAGAACGTGAGTGTAGAAATACAGGTTCAACGGCAGGAACACAACAGTCTTCACTAGCAGAAAGACCCTCATGAATTCATCATTAATGAAGGAGAAGCAAGTGAGGTTGACAGGATCCAGGTGATCCACATGGCTGCCCAGGAGACGCAGGGTCAGATCCTTCAGCCCCACAGGAAGGAGAGGAAACAGCAGCTGCAGGGCCAGGAACACCCTGCTGTTTACCAGGTGCCTGCAGCCACACACCACTGTCAGGTAAATAGAGAAGGTAATAAAGGAGACGTAGTGGAAAGAAGCGGAGCTTGTCAGCTGTTTGGCGCTAACCATGACTTCACACAGGCGGGAGCCCAGTAGCCAGCGGCCGTGCTGCTTCCAGTAAATGGTCATGGGCCACAGGCTCAGGTTGACGAGGTTGCAGCTGGTGCTTCCGAGGATGAACATTGCCACGTTGCTCCTTATCTTGCTTCGCCTGCTGAGCAGACAGGCCACCAGGGAAACCAGGATGAAGATGTTCAAGCCGAAGCCAGGAACCAGGAGCAGGACTTTTGAAGAGGCGCAAAGATTCAGGTAGACGGACACAGCGCACAGGGAAGACGATGTCTGATTCATGGCAAACAGGTAATCAAGGTACTTGTGACTCCGACAGTAGAAGGGAGGACTGATTTCCCTCTGCTTTACAAAATACTATAAGAGATAAGCCTGTAATACTCTTGGGTGACGAGACCAGAAGTATGGTTGTGAAACATGTGAAATGAGGACTCATCCCTCCATGACGTAAACATGTTTTCTTGCTCAGCCTTACCTCTACATCCAATCACCTTGACTTTTGCTGCCTCTGAAGTTTATTGTTTCTAAGACTTTCCCCCAGTGGACCTAATTACAAAGGATTGGGTTCATAATCCCCTTCCTCTAGTTATAAGCCTCTAATAAAACTGAAAATCTTTAGCAACTGCGTACCAACTTGACGAGCGGATGGGACATGACCTTAAATTCCTCCTCTTCTTTCCCACTGATTTTACAGAGCTTTCCTCTGCTTTTTTGAGATGTAGCCTTTGATGACTGACTGCAAATCTCCTTTAATTTTTGTTATATTTTTGTATTTTCTGCTTCTCCGACCTCAGAGGGCATTTTGTTTATGTTCATCATCATTCCTCTTGCTCATTCTTCACGCCATTTGCTTTAGTGCAAACTAATAATTAAACTACTGGATCAATAGTGATTTAACTTCAGACATTCATGGTCACCGGAGGATGAATTTAGAAAACCAAACGACACCCCTGACACTAGAGTTGGGAGCATTCCAAAATCCATATCGGGTTCCGCCAAGGATGCTCATGCTGTAGCAGGTCTCAACATTAGTGCTCTGTGTTCGGGCAAGTGGGATGCATCATGCAGTTATCCAACCAGGTAAGTGAAAAATAAATGTAATGTCTAATGTAACGTGTCTGAAAATGAACTCTGTACTGCAGGCCTATTCAACCACACTTTTAGGAGGGCCAGATTTGAAAAACCTGTGCTGAAAGCTCGGTATATAAATTTGTTCAAACAATCTACTCTTGACTTTGTTCTCTCTGCTTTGTTTAGTAGTTTGTACAATTGAAAAGAAACATTATGCAAGAGACAGACGAGGAAACTATGCCTTACAAGTCCATGTATCAGTTCGGCCGCTGGCTGTTTGTTTTTACAGTACAAACCCTGGATCACTCCTCAAATAAAGAAAGCCGAATGTGAATCATAAGGCTTTCTGGCTAGATACGAACCCAAATACAGTTCATCAACATCAACTGACACAGGACTTTTCACCACTAAACCAAAGTTTAGTTTCAGCCTTGTGTAACCTCATAATACCCATAGCATGGTTATATTGTTTATGACAAGATTATTCAAGAACAAAAGAGTTTTTGTATCAGCATCGGTATCAACAGCAATCCAAACACAGGTATTAGAAACTGATCGGAACTGAAAGAAAAGTAGATTGGTGCACAGGTAATTCCCGTCAGCCTTAGTTGCACTTACCCATTAGCCATAGTTAGTGTAGTACTGTAACATGATAACTGAGAAGGTGAACAAGATGCGCCTGCTGTCTGAACATAGCCTCTGTGTCTTCTTTTGATGTAAAAGGACTTGGTCAACGTAGACACACTCAAAATATGTTCTGTAAGAAATTATCCTCCGGCCTCGCTAACCCTTGAGTTGCTGAAGTGGCATGTAGATCAGCTGACAGATCTGATATTTTTGTCCACTTATCATTAAAGACTAGTATAATTTGTGGACCTCTGTGCTCCATATTTAAAAGTTTCAGTGCTTTTTGGATCTCATCAGGGTTTGTTTGTTTGTTTGTTTGGCATTGCTGCCTGAGTGATTTCAGCAGGCGATCTGGCATAATTGGTCAGCGGGAACCGGCCTGTCTAATGCATCAAAGGGCCACTGTGCTGTTTACATGGCATCTAATCAGGCTGCAGGAGAGATGTGATCACTGGGCAGAGAGAGCTGGACACTGCTGAAACTTCCTATCACATGCATGACATGTGGATACACACTGAAGACACACTATGATGAATTCCTCTTGTTAAACCAACACTGATATCACTCGCTTTGCATTTTAGTCGCCTTTTCTCAACCTTAAAGCCTATTTAGATATAAAGTAAGTACTAAAATAGTATTGAGGGGGAGGACGGATGGCAGTGGTCCTGGAGTGTTATTCAGACTTGTATGTAAATGGTGAATGCTCTCAGTTAATGTCCCTGATGGATTCAGCTTCCTGCCCCTCCAGCAGTGGGTGCTCTGAAGACTGACAGACAGGCAGACAACAGCGAGAGGTGTGGTTCTGGGAATTGATTGAAAATCAGAGATGCTTGCAGGAGCAGTTTGATCTAAACAGACTGCAGAGCAAGGGGTAGGAGTGATAGAAAAAGGAGATTGAAGAATAGAGACAAACAGAGAGAGAGAGAGCGCTGTCAGTCAGTCGTGAGAGGAGATCAGCCTCAAGGTGACAACGCCTTCCATGAGATGGTTTTCCACCGAGGGTAATGGAGCTTGGGTCTTGTCTCACAAAAAGCAATTTATAGCTAAGCCAACTGAGGTCTGAGCGATACAGAGTCTCTCCAAGTGTCAAATATTTTCTGCAACAAATTGTGCTGAGTCAGGCCTGTAGATTTCTACCTGAGGCCCATAACGCTCTCTGCTGAAAACATGCCGCTTGTGAAAGAAGTTTAGATTGTTAGAAGCTTCAAAGCAGCATGAAACACATTCTTCAAGATGTTCCTCTTGAAGTCAGTATATACCAAGCTCTAACAAGCACTTTTCCCCAGGATATTCATTTCTAAAGATGCACAATATGGATTTTTTTGTCAATGCGTTAAAGATGGATGATTTAATACTCTATAGTACTAAAAAAATGTACTGCAAACTGCAATAATTGTGTCTTCCTGTGAAACTATAAACAGAATGGCCACACCGGCAACAACATGTTAGGCTCGATACGGAGTCTACACTGTGCGGCTCTAACCAGGTGCAGCAGTTCGATATCAAGACTGCCACAACAGCGTACTGTGAGTCCTCTTTGCTTTTATTGGCAGATCACAAAACAACTTTAAAGGGCCGTCTGCACCGAGAACATTCACTTTAATAATGATTATATTGATAACGATGTGAGCATCCACACCAGGTTAACATTCTGTAAGCAGTGGCAATGAACAGCACTGTACACCACAGCTGGGTTAACAAATGAGCTACCTGTTACTTATGTACATTACACAGAAAAAACAGAGAGGAAAACCCCAGAAGGATATGATTTCATGCAATTCTTTAAAGATGACAGGAGTTAGGAGAATCCAATGCTCAAAAGCGCCGTCATCTTTAAACGACTAATGTTATAACTATTTCTGAGTCAACATCAATTGTCCTGCTAATCATTCTAAAGGACGTCAAAACAAACTTCAGAGACCTGATCAGCGGCAAAGACTGTTTGGCACCTTTCTCAGGTGCAATTAGGTTTTTGTGCCATATGCAGCCTTATATATGCTATGTAGGCATTTAAAAAGTTGTTTAAATAACCAGGATTGGCTACTAGAGTAGACCATGTAAAAAGAGTTTCCTAAATGCCATCAATTAGCTTATAAGTAAAAGAAGGCTAAGAAATTAAATGAAATCAGACTAAGTGATGGCTCTGTAAATATATATGGATTCTGATTGGCTGTCAGTGTTTCTGTCATTCATCAAATCTCTCAGAAAGTGATCCCGATATCACAATATCGCTCATCACTGTCCTTGTCATCATAGTTGATGGGTGGACATCAACTTGAGTAGTTACAGTTAATGTTCGTGGTGTGGATAGCCCTTAAAGGAGCACAGTTATTAAGTAATTTAAAGCAGTTTGGCCCAGTGTTATCAGCTCTATTCACTTGCTATAATTTCATGATAAGCCAATAGCCGATAATATAAATGCCATATAATTCATCAGCCCGATATAAATCACGTATCACTAATCATTTCCGCAAGTTCATTAATCACTAGCAGAGAGGCTACAGTCATACAGTAATACTGCTGTGTTCATAAGTAGCAGTTAATATTAATTAGGTTAATATAACAAGAGTGCTCTTGAGTAATTATTTTTTACCCTAAATCAACCCAAAAGATTCAGATCCTAAAGGGAAAAACAGGCTGTCAGAAACAAACTATGCATTTTTAACGTAACAAACTAGCACTGTATGCATTAAGTGCCATCTGGGGTGGCTTGAATGATGAAGCTAATTTTGATGAGAAGACTATCATCCTGCACCTTACGACTGACTGGTGCTGAGCCAACGAATCCTGATGAGGGTTACAACTGGGCTCCTTCCAAATTGTTGTTTGGATGAAAATCCCAAAAATATGGCTGGCCTGGCTGAATAGGATTTAATGTTGCTTCCAGGGAAATGAAGAGACTTGCAGCGCAAAATCTCTCAAGCATACACACCGCTTTCCAAATCACAGACTTCATTCTTTGATCTCCCTGCCAATTTCCTTGTTTTTTTGTTTTGAATACAGACGATGTCGAATGAGATCTCGCTCAAGCAGAAGAGGGTAGTGAACTCTCAAGAAACATCTGATAGACAAAAAAGTGAACTTATTTTTAAGTAAGTGGACTGCATTATACAATTTAGATTTGTATGCCTGAGAGATACACAAAACTGAATTGTGGATAAAGTATCTACATTAAGATCCCACATAGTTTTCTTTCTATGCACTGGAGCCAGATAAATGATCTCTTGTCCCAATAGAAAAACCAATTATTACAGAGAAGACGTTTTTTTTTTTACCAGACTAAGTGATGTGTATTGATGCTGTAGCAAACTGTAGATTTCACTGTTGGTTGAACTATCAGGTAACTGAAGCAGATTCACTGCGGCACAGTTCTCATTCGACCTTCAGTCTCATTTCATCAGCGTCTCTATAGTCGCCTAAGCCTGGCATGTCTTATGGATTCAGTGTTTGCCTGTGTGGGCTAGCACTAAAACCTGTGGAAACGCTCAAGGACAAAGGCAGGTAGACGAAACCAAGACCTCCAACGCATTTTACTAATCATCTCTCAAGCGCATAAAGTGTGGATAGAGAATTTGTGTGGCATGAAGATCAGGTCGAAGACAAACAGAGAGCATCGGGATAAACTCTCCTCTGATTAAACCATCATCTCTGATTTGATTCGGCCCCCAGCAATTGTTACGGCTACTGTATACTGTGAGAGCAGAATGCTGTGTGCTTAATGGCACTTAATGCAGCTGTAATGGGAAAACGATCACATTGAGCTTGTCATGGTGTTAAGCCTCCTTTCGAAGCAAGGGAGTACATCAAGGGAATGGACTCTCAAGCTTTGTGTTTGTAATTTTTTAGGGTTTGTCTCAGTTAGGAGCTGTGCAACTTTATGTTCTGAGTTTCTGATATTTGAATATTTTAGTTTCAAGTCCTCATATTCAATTGATAGAATGGATTGATTGTCATTTCTTCCCAAAATGGCCTAAGGCATACAACTGTTCCAACTAACTGAATGGAAAGTTTTCTTTTCCATCAGCTCTCCTGGTTAAGTTTAGACATCTCAAGCTTTGTGGTAAAGTTTAAGACAACATCGTCATTGTTACAAATACCCGTTGTTAACACTTGGTAGGAAATGGGATGGAAAGCACATCTAATCAAATTCACACGCATTGTTGACCAAACCATCAACCCTGACCGCCTACACAAGAGTTTTGTGGTGGGGTACAAATCACATTCGACTTCTGCATTTGTCACTGAATGTAAACACATGTCAGCAACCCACATTTGCTGGTTTTCCGGAGAAGTCCCCTTCCAGGAACTGAATTTGAACTTTATGTCTTTTCTACCAATATTAAGTCTCAATTCCAAAGAAAAATAAAAAAGCTGTATCTTAAAAGCAACACCATTCCTCTTCAAGCTCGGATTTCAAACTCAAATAAATGAAAGCTTTCAGTTTGTGGCAACATGAGGAGACTTTGAAAGAGCAGTTGAAGAACAGTTAAAACCTCCCCTTCCTCAAGTAAATCAAAACAAAGAAAACATGTCACAATACTGGCCGATTGTTTAAAGGAGCTCTGTGGAATTGACGGAAGTCTTTAGTTTATGTGAACAGACTTAATTTCTAAACGTTAGCTGCTGCTGCTACAGTACGTGTTTGGGTACACATATGGGCTGGCTCACGTATACTGCATAAGTTGCAATATGCACATGAACGATGAGAGCAGTGTTGCGCCAGTATGGGGACGCAACTGGGTCTTGAATCAGTAAGCACCTCAGTGGCAGCAGGGACAACAGTGGGACAACAAGCTAACGTGTGCCATCCAGACGTTGCCTCCGGTAACACACTTGGTGTATAGGCAAGAATGTCAACAACTACGTTAACCACATAGTCAGTTATCTACACAAATGTCTGGTTCAACACACTTTACAAGTCGGGACTTCTACTGGAGGAATGCTGACCATTTTTCCAAAAGGTTTTCCACTATTTGCTTTTTTCTTGGTGGCAGTGTAGAGAGTGTAAATGTTTGGGGCCCTGGAGGATCTGGGAAAAGAGGCCCTAAATGGCCACTTATATTGGCACCTTTTCTCAACTATAAACCTCCTTAAATATCCCATAAATGTGTTGATGATCACTGGTCTTATAATAAGGGCTATTTACAATTTGAAAATGTTGACTTTTTTTTGGCTTTTAATTGTTCTAGCTTTTAGAGTTAGTTATATGTGAAGATTCTACTAATGTGAACATTGGCAATAAACAAATATTGGACATTTACAGTTTATTTTGAAAATATTGGTGATGACGGCTGGTTGGTGGGGACCCCTGGAAATTTTTGCCTTGGGCCCCAACATACTCTATAATCGCCACTGCTAACAAGTGAATCCCTGCCGAGTCATCTCCCACAGTTGCTCACTGAAGATCTGGCAAGTGCGGAGGCCATAGTAAATGACTCACATATTTTCATAATTATCAAACCATTCATTGACCTCTCGTGCCCTGCACTGATGCATTTGCGCCCCTTATGTTTCTCCAGTAATTTATTCAGGTTCTTCCTTTCATTTGTTACCATGGTTAATATAACTGAGATCCAGCTGGACAAGGCCACGGGTGTAATGCAGCGGTCTCTCAAAGTTCCTTAAATTTTAGATGATATGTGGAATATTTGAACTCCAATGCTACAGTCTGTGCAGCACTGTAATTTGAGACTTCTCGCTAATTCTATTCAGTGGCAATAATTGACATATTTAATCTATCTTGACTACCATCTGACAGATTTGTTTTTCAGTAAATACAACATGTCAGTGATAAATTGTAACTACAACAAAGCAATTTTTCAAGTGGATCCAGCAGCCGTGATTTGTGTCTCGTGTAAACAGCTCTGATAAATGCACTCCGCTGTGTTTGTCATCCTTTTGCTCAATCATTTTCATGCTTAAATGAAGCAATTTGTTTCTCACAGTGCAATCTGTTGTAGTTGATTATCCAAGCTGGTGATGTCCACCTCGATAAAAATAGAAAACCAGTCTAGCCACCCACTTCTAGTGCCAACAGAACCACAACGGCCTTTGTTTCTGAGGGTTTGGTCTGATTGCAAGGAGTGACTTCTGTGGAAGAATGTGAGAAAACAGAACTTTAATTACTGTAATGAATCTTTCTGGAGAGGTATTGAAAGTGTGGCATTGGTGTGGTCTCAGCGAGAACTCATTCTGGCTTCCAGCACAGTGGTCATTCATCATCAGAGGAGCAATACAGTGCGTGGTGGCGAGTATGATAAGAAACATGGAAAGAGAGATACGGGGGCATCAAAGAGGGAGGGTTTGTGTGGAAACTACAGAATCTAAGATGTTAAAAAAAGCTGTTGTCTCCTTTGTAAAAAAAGAAATAAATATAATATAATATACAAATATATTGCAAATTACAATAATAAGTACTGTGACAAATACCATAAATCTGAAAGATGCCCGTGGAAGCTCCAGAGGCTGAGGGCAATCCAAAAGAAACAATTGGTTCTTTAATAAACTTTTTTGGCCACTCAGAAACACAATTCAATCTTTCATGTATTTGCAAATAACTGATGGATTCAATTAGTGTGTAATTCAATCTTGTAGCAACACTGGTTTGAATTCTGCCCAAGCTCCTTATATCTTGAAACGTTTGTAATATATATGCAAATGCATTTTCTGACACATTTCTACAAGCAAATTAAGAGTGCTAGTTTCTCATAATGGCCAATCAATTCCTCATTTAGAATATTTATTTCGGCAGCAAGCAAAAAGCCTCACCCTCGCTCAGAGTGGAAACTCTTCTGCTGAGTGATGCTTTTGCACCTGTAATTTCTCTGGGAGAAATCAAATGTGCACCACTTTTGGTTTCTAATTCGCTGCTTCCGTTTAATAAGCTTTTGCTGACAAATATCTTTGTGCTATTGAGCAGATGCACTTTACCGAACAATGTTCAATACTGGCAATTGTAATCACCAAACAGGTTTGCACTCCAAGACAATTTGTAGTCGAGAACAGAAGCATTTTTGTTACCAGCCACTGAACCAACTCATTGCTACTGTACCTTGTGAAGTGTCAAACAAAGTAGTTAGAATATAAAGGAAATAACCTGTCATGTATAATTTATGAGTTGGGTCTTTGCAAAATAGTATTGCTCTTGTTTTTCTTTTGACTACCTGCCTCAGTGTGTGAAAGGATTCCTGTGTGTGTTTGTGTACATGTTGGCATCCTCATATGTGTTTGTTGTTTATAGACAATTGAATATTATTGCCTCAATTTTACTGTATTTGTCAGTGTACAACAAGGGCTCGAGACTATCGCTGGCTGACTACTCAGTACGAGACCTAAGAGAAATATGATGTGTTAAAATCCAAATATGAAGGATGCAGTAAACGTATTATCAATGGAGGTGCGTCCTATTTTTTTCAGGTAACAGAGCTAATAAAGCTAATGCAGCTAGGAGCTAAACACCCAGCAGGACTGAGAGTTTACATTAAATAGAATTACTGAAGTACTAACACTTTAGAGTTTAAAGTAGTAGTAGTTCAATCCTAACACCATAAAGGACATTAACAGAGGAAGAAACACTTGATTTTTGGGACTGTATTCACCTCGTGATGGTCGGTTAAAAGAGTTTTTTTTTCAGGATGGTTTTGGGAAAGTGATGAAAAAAGTTCCTCATCTCTAGAAGGCTCTGTGCTCTATTCTCATTGTGACTTTGACCAAACCTTCAGATTTCTAAATTGAGATGAATGAGGATCAAACAAGTTTTGTATACATTTCTCCATACTTCAAACTTACAATTCCCATTAGCACTTACTGTTTGTTAATGGTTCTAACCTGTCTTTGACCTGACATAATTTGGATGCAGAACAGATGCGCACATGTCAATTTTGTGTCTGCCTGCGTGCCTGAATTTTGCAACAACACATGCAGCTGTCCTCTTGTGACTCACTTCTGTGGGCACAACAAAACATAATTACTCTGATGAACACTGAGAGGTTGAGTGGTTTCCTGAGATCACAAATCTGGAGAATCATGAACCCACACCAAGCTATTTATTTCACTTCGATGCAGAGATAAAGGCAGAAGGGGTGAGAGACCTGAGGCGGTGACCCCAAACATCATTGCCTCCATGGTGCTGTACCCTATTATAAAACCTGTTCTGTCTTGCATTATGAAATGCAATGTTCTGTCATATCACTACAGTGCTAGGGCTGATATTAGAAATCAATCTACAGTAGATAGGCCTAACATTACTAGTGTTTGACACATCATTGAGGCATTAAAGTGCTCTTTATTACATGTTGGATAAACCAAACACAGCAGGTCATTTAAAATAGTATGTACACACAGCTACACTCTAATATAGATGTAAAATGCTGTATTAAACCAAAGCGTAGTCCAGTTTTAAATGGACTGCTTTTATAATGTGACAATGATGTATCAACTGAGCTTTAATCAACTGAACCACTCATGCTGATAAGCACAAATTGGACTTTTACCCTGTCTCTGACCACTAGGTGGCACTAGTCTCCCAATCTGAAGTATGTAAAGCTTCCAGAGAGGCAGAAAAGCATAACCACCTACCTGCAATTCACATTTACATGTCTAATAACACAGGGGTGCCTTCTCACGGAGTGAAACTGTATGAAAGCTGAGAAGAGCATTTCCCACCTACAGAGCTGGAATACCAGTCTGCCCAAAATACATTTTACATCAAACAGCCTCTCTTCAGCAAAATGATGTAATACAGGTTTAACATTACACACAGATGCATCCATCTAAATGCAGAATATATTGCTGCACATGTGACTGAATGACTTTGGTGCACTCTAGCAAGTACATGTCATGTGGTGCCCTTTCCAATGCTGAGACCAGAGAACAAAACGCAAAACCTCATGACACTTTTTTTGAAAAAGGAAAAGTGAGAAAGGTCATGTGCTGGTGCTGAAAGATATCTGTGTTTCATTGATGTCAGCTAGCAATTCATTCTCATGATAATGCCCATGTCCTTGATTCAGACAGCAGCTATACTTGAATGATAATGCGCTGATGGGTTTGAGCCTCAGTCTGCCATGAAACGAGCATGACAGAGTGATGGGAATGGAAACGTGCGTGAAGCCGCCCTGCGCCTCCCCATTACACACCAACCAATCTGTCCTCTTTAGACGTAAATGAAAATAACAGGGACTATTCTGAAATGGATGCCCCCTTTGTCAACCCTGTTATTCCCAAGACCCCTTCCCACAATTTCACCATTTTCACGACACATATTCATCTCTCATTCTATCCTTGATAGAATGCTTCCTTTTCACTGGATTGCAAAGAAAAGTCATTCAGATTGACACAGCTCTGTGCGTGCCTGTCAGCTATACTGTATCCTCACTCTAGGTCACACACACACACACACACACACACACACACACACACACACACACACACACACACACACACACACACACACACTGAAGGTCCATTGTGCTACTCTGAGCCGGAGAATACTGATTACAGCAGAACACACAAGATTGTCCTTCAATCTACATGGTCAATAACAAAGCTTTGTCCTTTTAAACTTGTTGTCCTGACATCTGCCTACAGCTTAAAGTATAAGTCCACACAGGATGTCCGCCATTTCAAATCAGCTCCACCATTTTTACACATATACGTCCGGGGCCTCATTGCCAAAAAAATCTTTATTGTTGTCTGAACAAGTTAGGGCCCAGACACTAAACCAACATAAAAAAAAAAAGTGGCACCCAAGACTGACAGTTGCGGCACTTTTGGCCAAAGAGCTACGCTTGAACACACCATTAAGACTACAGCTGACGGCCAACTGTGTGAGAGGAAATACTTCACCATACCACCAGGTAGCAGTCTTTATTTGTCATTCAAAAAGGGAAAGAAGACGCATTCAGACAACAGATACAAACCGTTAAAATTGGAAAACAGTATTTTTTTGACACCACTCTTGCTAAAATATCTTCTTTTATCAAGAATCTATCTGATTAAAAGCTGTAAATGGCTAAGATGCATATTTGAAAAAATAGGACAAAATGGGCAAAATCACAGATACTACATTGACAGGCTCAAGGGGCTTTCCCTTTCCTTATTTCGCTTAGCTAACAGCCATCAGAGTAATTTCTCTCACCAACGGACTCTGCCAATGATTCTACACGCTTTATTGTCTAAAAAGCTGCCAACTAGTACCAACGATGTGGGACACAACACAACGATTGGGGCCAGAGACGCTCACCGATGTGAAGTTACTGGGGGAGGGCCAACTGTCGGCCTGGCACGTTAGAGGATTTATACCCATTAATAGTAAATTCAAAGCTAAAAGGCTAACGTCAATATTCTCCAACAGGCTAACATCAGCGACAGCCCCTCGAGCAGGCTAACAACAATGTTAGCTTATCCAACAGGCTTCTCTGAGAGTTATGATTTTAGTTTAGCCTTTCACTCATAATATTTTGGTGTTTATGTTATTCCCATCTTTATTGCCATACAGACCTAGGAACAGAGGTGCTGTCATTTTTGTCTGTTGTTTTGAATTTAGGAAAAGGTCTATGCCTTTAAGTTAAACTCTAAAAGTTATGTTGGTTGTGAAATGGGTAAATTCCTAAAGATAACATTAGGTATGCGTTAGGAAATGTTTCTTTAATACCACAAAATGTCATCCAAGACTGGGCCTGTAATGATGCCCAAAATGACTAGTTATGGCTCGAGGTGCATTGTCTTCTGTGGCTTCAGCAGCTGTGGCAAGTTTTACAAGTTTACCATGATAATATCATCAGGGTTGGGCTTGGAGAGGATCAAAATAGGCATTCTGTGTTATAAACTGGGGGACTGATAGTTAGCCAAGCAAGGATGAAAATATTCAACTATTCTCAATATTCATTATAAAAATGTGTCTTTCTAGTCCCCCCAACTCAATGGGAGTTAGTTTAACTCTACTTCACATGAGATGGTGTGATTCTGTGACAGCATCTTATCATCACATCAAACATCATATTTTTTGACATAAGTTATTTATAGTAAATGTGTTCTGTGTGACAACATATATGATGGCTTCCATTTTTCAAAGTAGTGACACTATTAAACTCAGGGCATGCTTCTCGCTCCACTTGTTTGAATCTTAGCAGTACCTTCTATAGACCCTGGGTGTGTGTGCTGCAGATTTGTTGATTGATTTGTAACTACAGGGACACAGATTGATGGGCAGACAGGTACTAGGCCACCAGCTTGCTCTGAGGGGGAACGTGCAGGAAGGATGTGGCTTATTATGGCAACATGGCTGTTAATCGTGTCATTCAGGAGAGCATTCAAGCCCAAACAAAACACGACAGTCAACAGCGACAAGGTTAAGGAGTATCCCGCCCCTTAATATACGAGATGATATAATTTAGAAAGTGCTTGACCTGAGCTGTGTACTACACTAACAGCTGGGCAAACATAGAAGTAAAATCTGCAATACGCTTAAATGATCCACATATTATCTTAAGTGTGAAAAAATACAGTATGATTGCAATTCCATTGTCCTTTACCAACATAGCAGCAGAGTAAAGAGTGGAAGCGGAGATGGCGCTGACTGATTTACATGCAGGAACAGTATGAACAATCACACAGACTTAATTGGACTTCAAGAAGAGCACATCAAGGTTAGGATTGTCATTACTGACAGATTCTCACTAACAAATTAGGCTAACCTTAGCCTATGCAATGATCAACTGATGGTTGTATTCCAATAGACTATTCTAATTACATTTCTAGATTTATTGTGTTAATGATATACTTAATTATTGAGTTGCTGGTTTTTATCATCATGTGGACTGACCTCACCAAGGAGACATTTTCCATTATGCTCCTTGGGCTTACCATGATGTTTTATTAGCATTCCGATAATATCCACTTATGTAGATCATTCATGCAAATATAACTTCATATCCTGGCTTGGCTTGGCTTTATGAGATTTCCTTAAGAAGAAATAGTTTGCCTTTGAAAGGCAGCAGTAATTGCTTTTGGCACTGACGTAAACAATGGTGTGTTCCATATGAGGCGACATGATTTCACGTGAAACCTGGCCAAAATTTGCTCAATTAAATTTGGATTCAAGCGAAGGTAGTTCAAGGACTTGAGTTGGCACAGATTTACCGGGCCCTCCAGGCAAGACGAAATCCTACATTAACTCAACATATGTTGATGCATTTCTAAAGTAAAGAAGGTAATATACAGCACCACTGCAAAGAATGAGTAATGATTGATCCCTTCCGCTCCTGCAGGCCCTCTTCATCTGCAGTTTAATGGACCACCTGACAAATTCGACCTACTGTAGCTTGGAAAACACTGCCCCTGTCTGATAGGGAAGTGATTTATCGTTTACCTTTACATTGGTTTTGATGAACACAATGCAACATTGGAGAAATTCCCAAATAACAGATTTAACAGAAAAAGTATAAAATGCAGAATTACATGACCAAAGATTTTCTGATTAATCTGATATATTCTCGAACTACAACAAGACAAAGAGTCTGTCGACAGTGGATTAAAATTTGCTGTGTGTCATCCCCCCTTTCTCTCATCCCGTTTCCTGTCTGTGCTCGGCTGTATCACAATAAGGCCATAAAAAAGGCCAAAGAAAGATTTGAAAATATTTTATATCCAATTTAGGCTTGAGTGGTATGTCCCTGAATAGATTTTTAGGCCATATTCATGCTTTGCATTCATCTTGCTGATGTATGGCTTGGATGCAGCTGCTCGGCCAGGGAAACCCATTCCATGAAGCTCTCTACGCACTGTTCTTGAGCTAATCTGAAGGCCACGTGAAGTTTGGAGGTCTATAGCAATTGATTCTGCAGAAAGTTGGCGACCTCTGCGCACTATGCGCCTCAGCATCCGCTGACCCCGCTCCGTCATTTTACGTGGCCTACCACTGCGTGGCTGAGTTGCTGTCGTTCTCAATCGCTTCTACTTTTTTATAATACCACTGACAGTTGACTGTGGAATATTTAGGAGCGTGGAAATTTCATGACTGGACTTGTTGCACAGGTGGCATCCTATCACAGTACCACACTGGAATTCACTGAGCTCCTGAGAGCGACCCATTCTTTCACAAATGTTTGTAGAAACAGTCTGCATGCCCAAGTACTTTCTTTTATACACCTGTGGCCATGGAAGTGATTAGAACACCTGATTTCAATTATTTGGATGAGTGAGTGAATGCTTTTGGCGATATAGTGTATGTTTAACACAGCAATATTTTTAAAATCTTCTTTAGCACTTTAGAAATGTAAAGAATCGGTGACAAAATGATATATCTCAGTATTTTTGACCGAATAAGCCCTACATTGATATCAATAATGCAACAATATTGAATGGATGACTATTGGTACCTTCCCAAAGTATTAAAATGATTAGATATCCGATCAATAATCATCAGTAATGTGAATACATAATGAAGCCCAATTGGGTAAAGGCAAGCATTAGAACAAGAAGGTCTGGTAGGTTCAGAAAATTGCATCAATCCACTGCAACACAGCCTTTAAAACCAGGAAAAGACAACACTTATGCCATATCATGATATAATGATATCCGATATCTAAGACAATATGTAGTCTCATATCACATTAGAAATATATCCTATAGCCTACTTTAAGGCATAGTGGTAATGAAGAAATGAACTGTTACAGTTAGGGTTGCAGCAACATAACTTTTCCAAGGTATACCATGGTATCAAAGTAGACGATTATCAAACAGTGTATATTTGCTTGTCGACAGAAATATTTCACTTTTATATCAAGATGATTTATGTCTGGACACAATATTTTGTTGATTTATAATCAGGTACTTTAAAAAAAAACGTAATAAATATGTTTTATTTCAATTAAGGGTCATTGTAAATCATTATAATGCCTGTGTAGTCCATGATACTGTGAGAACCGTGACATATTCTGAGTTGGTTATTATACCAAGTTAATTAACTTTGTAAGAAGATGACACAGGCTGACATTTGTTGTGTTATTGAAGGAACATCCAGCTGGCATGACTGATATTTACTGGCACATAATATAGTCTGTGCTAAAGGTATGTTTTGTTTTACGTAAGTATGGAAAGACACTGCAGAGATGCTAAAAGCCTTTACATAGTCTGACCTTTAAATGCTCAAGGCTGAAGTTAGTGATGTTGCGTGGGTTTTGGTAGGTGAAATGCAGACAGAACACTCCAATCTTAGCTTTGTCCAGGAGGACAGAGGCGGGGGAGTTAACTCTGTTCGGTTTGGAGAAAAGGCTGCAGGGCAACAGTGATTAATCTTCCCTCTTCGCTCCATTTCTGTCTTTGTACCTCTGAATGTCTGCAGTAATTCCCCCTATGATCAATTCTTTCTCATGTTTTCAAAATATGACCATGTTGCTACAATTTTCTGACCACAAGAGGGTTTTGTATCCACGGACGGGGGGATTCCCAAAGAATTGTTGTCCAAAAACTTCTAATTTATCAAAGTTACAGGCTTCTATGCTATCGAAAAAGGCATATCAGCAGCTATATTTACTATTTCTTTTAAGTGAAATTAAAGACAAATATTTGCTTACCAACTTCTGCCAAGCTGCTGTTGTGGGTGAAAAAGTGGAATTGAAATAACTCACCCACTTAATAACATGGTTGCATCAGTAGACTTTGGAAAAGTTTACGACCCACACATGTGGAGTGTTGCCTTTGGCTACTTGTGGCATATAAAAATACATAACAGATGTCAAACGTGTGGACGTCGTATTTTTAACACACAGCAGACATAAATCACATGGGCAACAGATATATCATTCAGAAAATTAAGCCAAATCAAAAATAAATCAAAGAAATAAAAGTGTGAATTGGCCAACAGGGATGTATATGCAGCTATATTGTACATTACAGTCTAAGTTTGGGGAATTCAAAAAGTGAACAGCATTTTTGACAGACCTTGATTTCCTTAGTGGCCCTTGAAGCACTATATTACCTGCCTGAGGAGAACTATACAAGTTTTGAGAAAAGGGGACATGTCATCAGTTTTTTCTTGATGTGGGCTGCATACCAATTTGTGAATGAACAATGAGACACAGAAGTGATAAAAGAGGATGTTTTATTAGTCATTTATATTCCAAGAGACACTGTACGTAGTATATCATCAGTCTGAGGGATGATATTAGATCCACAAATGTTTAATGATTTGTGTGAGAGATACAGGCAACGTACTGTTCAATTTAAAAATACGTCACAAAATGACATCCCGACATGATTACAATTATAGACCCAATAATTCTTGTAATATATTACACTGTATTATCTCTCCACTGTATGTTGAACAGGCTCTTGAAATTCTGAAGAGGAAATAAAAGCTCCATCGCCTGCAGGGAATGAGCATAGACTCTCACCACGCTGGCTCTTCTCGTCTAAACACAGCATCATGGCTGACTGCCCATCGCCTTTTCACCGGGCACGCCAACGGAGAGGTGCGCCCATGTGTAGACGGTTGCAAGTGGGGCGTGGGTTGGTGGGAGTGTTGGGGGTTGGGGGATGGAGGATGTCCCTTGAACCTATTAATAGCTCTCTGACAAAGCACCTCGGGGAGATATCACACGCTCTGCTGGGCTCCTGCATAGAGAATCCACTGAGTGGCTCTCCAGAGATGGGCATTCCTTACGGACCCACAGGACACACAACCCAGATGAAGGGCATCATATGGTATGTGAGGAGAGCAAGTTGAGTGCACCTGAGTGCAGTTCATGGCAAGTTCGAATGGATGACTTTGTAGAAATATATTGTAAGCACATACCTTTGAAGAGGTCAAAGCCAAAGAGTTTAAGTACTTTGTTGAAGATGTTTTGAAAGGTCCAAGAATCTTAAGCCATGCTAGTGGCTCTGTGACGCTGTGCACACTGACTAACATACATTAATGACTAACATACATTAATTAGCACCAAACGGGGAGTACTCTGAGGCTAAAAGGAATGTTATTAGTTTTGCAGGTATTTAGTCATAAACCAACTTGAAATTTAAACCCTTTAAAGGTGCTATGAAAAAAAAAAGTGGTGAGATCCTTAGAGTTATCACAAGGGAAATATCTGTAAAAGTTTGGATTGCAATCAATCAGGTAGTTGAAATATGTCATTCTAAAACATTTATCTTAACCTCATGGTTGTGTGCAAGGAAACTTCAGGGGAACACTAAATTCAACAGCAGTCATTTTCTTTGTGTCAGTCCACACAGGAGATGTGAAGACATTCATTAAGTGAAATGTTGAATAGCTTTCCCAAATGTCCTGACAATCCATCAAATAGTTTTTGGGGATATTTCTCTACAAACAAAAAATTACAACCTCATGGTGGCGCTAAGTTATTACAATTATTACAATTCATACTCTGGGGACCAGGGATATCTGTACAACATTTTATGTCAAATAATCCAATAGTTGTCAGTTTCAGTCCCCACTTAAGTGGTGGACCCACTGAACAGCTGACGGACTGATAATACTCTGATAACATGGCTAAAAACTGTATTCTATGGTCAGATACAATATAGCTTACATATAAATATGTTGTGAAGCTGCTACAACTATGTGTTATATAACACTGAACAACGCATGGCAATTTTTGTGGCTTTACATGAGTTACACTCAAGAAAATAAACAAGGAAAGGAGGTTAAAAAAAGATAAATAAACAGGGCGACAAAAACGCTTTACAAAGAAAGCTGCATTGAATTTGCAAGTGGGCTGTTGGACTGCTCTTTAATGATTTTAGGACAGATAACCTAACTAGATTCTAGTGAGTCAAGGACATCTTCATTAGCATTCAGATCTCCCCTCATCAATGTAGAACGTCTTGATGAGTTTGACCTGGGGCCTGTAGATGCCAACGATTTCCTTCATTTCTCAGGGAAAAGCAGTCTCAAGTCTCTGGAGTCCGGAAAGAAAGTTGCTGTATGGCTCCTCCATTATTAATACATCTAAGAGGAAAATTCTGTCTTCAAGCTTGTACAGTGAGGTAAAGTTTGCCAAATTATGCCCACTTGAAATTCAATGAATAACTTATGGCTTCATCAATATCCGAACTGCTGAGCACCTTCTATTTCTTTGCAGAAGAAGAGTTGTCAAAGCAAATAAAAGACATTAGCCATTAAATGTTTAAAATATTTAACAGAAATCATGGTAATTGCACAAATACCTCTTCCATCGTATATCACATGGAGATCGGCTGAATGGAATGTTTTTGTGGAGAGAGGAAATGAGTCTTGGCTGGGCACGATGATTCAAAGTCGACAGAGGACTCAACCTTTAACTGCTCTTTAATGAACTGCTTATAACTTGAACTCTGTCATGACCCCTACTTAATATGATCATAAATTTGAATAGACAACCATCTTTTCCTATTATGACCCATTAGAGAAGCTTAACAATAGCAGTGTGACTACCAGAATAATAGCTCAGCTTGATTCTACTATATTTCTCTTATCATTGTAAAAATGCGTTGGAGAACACACTGGTGCACCGACGCCTGTAACAATAGCCTTATCAATAAAAAGCATGGTTTTACTAGTCTATCAATATAGCTGTATGTAATGTTGATGGTGTTGGAGTGTCGCTCAAGTGTTTGGGACTGATTGGACATTAATTTGATACAACACAGACAGCTTCTAATAAATCATCCATTATATTATCATTGTAAAGTAGCTCTGGAGTGGCCTTGTAAACTCTAAGCCCTGATTCGGGGCTCAGACCATCTGGCCTGTGTGTCTTGCCTGTCAGCTCAGCAGAAACCTGGGGATAACTAGGAGCAATCAGAGGGCAGGGAGCCACGGACTGCCACTGTGGCTTACACCATGCATGGGACTTTTAGCAAGACAGGTGTACACACTCGCAGGCAGCAGCTGGTCATCATGGAAATTGTTCGCTACTATGGTAAAGTTATGCTAATTGCCCACATTTCACATTTTCTTGCGGCACCATCACCAGTCATCATCCGTTACTGTGCTTCTTGTCTGCAGCTTTTAAGCTATCAACATGAGATTTGTGTGAACAGAGATGTAGAGGCATAAAAAGAAGCATAACAGAACATGTCAACAAAGAGGTGATGATTTCAGATTTCATAGGGAAGCAATTAAAAACTAGATATTACTTGAATCACTGCATAGCATAGACTGCAGCACTCCAATCAGCTTGATTGACTCTGACAAGTGTTCAGCGTAGACCAGTGGTTTCTATTAATTAAGGATCTTAAAGAAAACTGTACTTTGTTTTTGTGAAATTACTCGCTTTAAGTTTGAGATGACAAATGCTAACATCTGCTGTTTGCTATTATATGATAGGACCAGGTTGTATCTTAGCAACAAAACACTTGACATTTTAGTACGCTGTAACCCCAAACAAACAAACAACTCCCGTGATGTCCCGAAAATTAGATTAATATTAATGTACTTTTTTAATTTCCGTTATTGTCATTTTCTTTTTTTTATCAAAATCAACAACAGTAGGAGATGCAATATGAGGAGCAGCATCTTTCAGTCAGCTGCAGCTGACAGACTGTGCTCTCTGCTTGCATGATCTCAAATTTAAACATGAATAATTCAAATCCGCTCAAGTAGAAGTAGCAATACAGATGTTACATTCCAAAGAACCAATTTTGTCTGTTTTTCATGTCTTAAAGGATCTTTGTGATCAAAATTGATTCTTGTTATGGAAACATGGCGCTGGTTGTTGGCTTCAGTAATGAAAAATGATCTAATTTTGCCCATCTCCTGAAGTTGCTGAAGCATCAGCTCCTGTACACGCTGTGGTTGAGTATAAATACAATCTGTACTCAATCAGTCATCCCCCGGAGCCCCAACCAACACTGCTCAGGTTGTGCTGAGCATCTCTGGGCCTGGAGCCAGAGCTCTCTAGACACAACATTGACAGACATCTCAAAACAATGCCACCCTGCACGGCAGCTGCCATACACTAGCCAAAATCCCAGTATAGTGAAGTCAAAGCCCATTAGATTTCATCCTCAGTACCTAGAGGATATGACTGACGAAAAAGTGCACACAATGTTTGGTCTACAGTATATCAAAGTTTACCAGAGCAGTTTTTGATTCTTTTGGACCAAGCCCAAGTCTAAAGTCAAGAAAGATAACTCCAAGTCTTCCTCCTTTGGTAAAATGCACAAAATAACCACATACTTTCATAGTAAACAGTTATACATAGAACATCATTTATCAGGTGATGAATGACTGAATGTATTTAAATATGTTTCAAATAATTTTCTGAGAACAGTGAAAGCAAATGTTTGAATATGTTTAATGGTGCAAAAAGCCCTGTGGTGTGTGTCTGTCGGTTTGGAGCACTGCAGTGTGTTCATCAGTGCTCCTGGGTTGGATCCTGCACACCCTTAAAATAAACAAGCTTGAAACCCATCCAGGCCTACGGCGCATGTGTGCATATTAACTTCATGGCTCATTTAGAGACTGGTAGAGGAAGACAACATGAGTAAAAAATATTTTATTCATTATCATTTGTAATAATATTTGTAAGTCTTGATGGTATCAGATTTTGGCAAAATAGGCATTACATGTTAGAAGAATCGATCCATTTTTGCGTACAGTAACTTCCGGGTAGACAGCTGGCGGTGGATTTTCATTGTGAAGATTGGCAAAGATCTTTTCATTCCTGTTGTTATGTTCAGCGATGACTGAAACATTTAAAAATATAAGGTAAAACACAGTTGTCTGATTAATCTTAAGTTTCTACCTTGCTTATTTTATGTACTGTGTTGTTTTACTGATGTCTTCTTTATGAGAGTAAGAGAAAACTCAATAAAATCTTAGAAGCAGGAAGTGCTGCAAAAAGAAGGAATCTTCTTTGGCATTTGACATTGGCATGCCCATCCCCATTATAATATGAATTTTTCATGCACTGTTCATAACGACAAAACTGCATGTACAGCAACTTCTTGATATTTACAGCTCTGGGCTACCAAATCTGATCAATGTGGCTCAAAGTCCAGCAAGACCAAGTCTCACGTCTCCAGCTGCTGCCTTAATCATATTATACATAGATGCAAAAAACAAAAGAAACAGTAGCTGATTCGACGAACTGGCTGAATGATTGCCGGCTTCTGTTCATGCCCTGGTTGTAGCTGTCAGTCCTCTCATGATGGAGATTATGCAGGGATTTCTTACTATCATAGACCTATGAGTCTTTTCTACACTCTGAATTATCATGGTAATAAAGCAATTAAAATGTAAAATAGTGGAATTTAATCATAGATGTGTGAGGCAATGTAGAATGCAATGTCAGAAGTAATGTCTCTAGATTAACTGCGCGACAGCCCTCAGGTCACAAGTCAAAATCAGACTCACTTTCACTCAACACCCCACCAACCCCCCTTCTCTCTCTGTCTCTCTTTTCTTTTTCAGTAATGTGTTGACACATCATGAATTGATGAAGATCTTCAAGCCCAGGGGCTTCAATTGTGCCCATAGATTATTCTTCCTTACTCCTGGTCAATATGTAGTTAATCCAGCATGAAATTATATTTTGTCGAAGATGAAAAAAGAGAGCGCTTGTCATCACTTTTGAATGTTTGCGCCATCAAAATGTAAGGCTTTAGAGATAAATACTTGCTCACAGCAGGGTTGGGTTTACTTTATTTCATAGCTGTCACAAGGCGTTATGCACCCTTCCATCACCAAAGGGGTTGTGGTAAAACTAATGGATCAACAGTATCTAACATTTAAGGGACTACGCCATCCAATACTCCCATCTATATAACGATTTAGGCTTCATTTTATGGTAACTGTTTAATTGTTATTGCTAGAATAAATACTATAAGTAGTAGTGGTCCAGAAAAATAAACATGTAGAAAAAGCCTTGTATATTAATGTTTAATGCAAATGAAAACTATAAGTTGTCCTTAATGTTGATGAAACAAACAGGCTTCTTATATGACAATTGGATGAGTGTTTCTCTGTATCCAGGGTCAATCCTTGAGTCCATGCAGTCATGAGCAGAGCTTCAACACTCCAAGTGATTATATAATCCCACTGCTCCAGACTAATTTTTGACACTGGTTGCACTGGTGCACTAATGATACATTTTCATTTAACAGGAAGAAAGGTGAGAACATGCTTTTTTTTTTATCTAAATCAAAATCAAAAGTAACTGCGATAACCTAAATTGTCAATAATCTGCTAAATTTCAGGCACACCGGTGCAAACAATACAAATGTTTAGTCACACTCTGAAGCCCTGTATGCTATCCAATATTTTATGCAACATTCATCATTTAATCATTAATGAACAGTCAGCAAGAATATTAATCATTTCTATAATATCTGGTATCAGTCAAGTAAAACAGTACAGCTAAGTGTGTCTCTCCTGGGACTTGCACAGTTTTAAACCTAGGTTTTGCAGCCTGTATCATCTGATAAGCTCCAACAAACAGCCTGGAGAAGCGCCACGTGCCATCTTCTATATTATCATTCTTTCCACCACAACAACTGGCCACAGACAGGAGAACAAGGAGGGGCTTCTCAGTGCTTGTCGTAACCCTTTGTCTTTTAATAACTAACAACCAAAGTCTGCACATCCATTCCAGAGTCTTCCCGCAATCTGGCTGGTGACACAGCACAATAGCAAAGTGGCAAGTGATAAATGGCAGGACTTTGCTGGACCTTATAGTCTACCATCTCTCCAGTGCATCAGTTGAAGCTTGTACACATCCAGAGGTACTGTAGGTTTTTCTTATTTTTAGAGGTTGACATGAATGTTAATAAACACCTCACCTGAGCACACTCACCAATCCTGTTTAACATGTAGTGATTAGGCAAGCTTAGCTGGTTAAGCCTAATCCTCAGCATCGTAATCCTTACTGTATTTCAGCATATCAAACATTTAATTTCCAGCATAGTGCACCAGTTGTTGTGCAGAAACAGAATATGCACTGGAAATGATATTTAACAGAAGGAAGTTATATAATTATTAGCTGTTGTTGGTACAATAAGCTCATAGTATATTCTGAATGTTTAGTTGTCTTCACAATCACACAAATGTGTTGACTGAAATCATTTAACTTTTTCACTGTCCTCTCTCCAATGTAAAAGCAAATGTAGCCACATCAATAAGTAATTACAGACTTTTTCGCCCCTACGCTACAGGGTCCCTGAAGAAAAATGAACAAGAAGAAACACTTCAGTGAATGACTGTGAATAATATCTTCCAAGGTACATTAAAATTGTAGAAAATACACTTCAAATTTACTATCACATGGAATTTTCTCAAAATATCCCTGAAACCTTTAATCAAGTATATGAAACCTACATACACAGCTGGCTTTGTTGAGGGACGCAAGGATAGAAGTATGAAGTCTCACACCCACAGCTCCTATACCAATCAAACCAACACTTACTGTGTGGCACCTACAGCACACACCACACTTACTTATAGCTACAGTTGTACTCAGTCCACAGGACTGTGATTCAAATGCCAGTCTCATCTCCAAACAGCCAATAAAAGAGCTGATCCTGCTGCTTTTCATGTTTCCATTCAGCAGCACCAAAACTCTATTGTAGTAAACCAGAAATCGCAGTTTAATGGGTCCTGCTGGCTTGAACTCCAAACTTCAAAAACAGTATTTTACTGCCAATCACACATTAATGGAACAGATGGCTCGTTCTGACATAAAACAGCCATTCAATAGTTCAAAAACAGAATTAACTCAGGCTGGGGGAATATTTTGCATGAAGTGACCTGCTCCGCTGCACAGAAAGTCATACAGGAAAAAGTGAGAAAACAAACGGGTATAGAGTATTTCATTAGACTGTGCTGCTTTGTGAGATGTTTTTTGAGCATGTAGGTTGAGTAAGTATTAAGGACATCTGGGGTTTTCAGTATGCCATTATCTAAACTGCAATGCCACTGACTTTAATCCTGCTTTTTTCCAAAAATCTAATTTTTTCAACTAAACATCTTTTTGTCTCAATTCCTTCCCACTTCATCCATTGTCCCTGCTTAGCTTAGGAGGCTGTTTTGGCACATCTTACTGTTTCCTACACTGTATTAGAGTCACTGCCAATTTCCTTTTTTGTGTGGATGCGTCTTTGTTCCATTCTGGTTTGCTCATGCCAAGACTAAGACCCCCATGACATTGCAGCACATGCCCTTTGATATACCATGTCTTTGTGCCAATCGTGCTTGCTGAGCCGCTTCTTATGGGTTCATTTCTATTAAAAGAATAGCTGCTATTCTTAGTGGCCCTACGCAGTGCATGCAATGCAGGGAAGACCTCTCTCTGCAGTTGCACATCTGTTCATCAGCTACGTGTCTGTCCCTTCAAGTAGAAACTGAAAGTCAATCCAATAAATCAAACGACAGCGGCTTAGCTCTCATTAATCTGTCTTGGAAATGCAAAATAGTTAAAAAGTGCATGCCAACATGCATGTCATGAAATATTACCAATCTTTTTTGTCAAAGCAGATTAGTTCAACTCACGTACCAAGCTATCTAGGGAGGCCATCTTTCATTGTCTTTGATTCTACAATCTGAGCTTTGAAGATAGACATCAGTAATAGACCAACACGCAATCATTTTACACCACGTTCTTGAACCCTTATCAGAGGAAGAGAGTGCCGTAATAAATCTCAAATTCATTTCAAAGAAATTATATCCCACAGTATTACCTACTAAGAAATTAAGTCATGCTAAGTGAGGGTTGGTGTTCCCAAAGTGTATCCAACCTTGGTTTAAAATTATCCTGGATTTATGGGGATGAATATTAAATTTGGCCTGACCTCGCTGATGATAGAAGGAGGAAGTGAAGTAGTTTACAGACACATAGTAATAGATGCAAGATCAATGACGTAAACTCTAAGGGACTGCGATATTCAGGTAGTGCTAAAGAAAAGGGGGAGTACACTGCAAACTGCAGTGCTCTGTGCTTAGTACAGCTTACTGACATTGTGATTGTTTCTGGTTCTTGTGTGGCGGTGAAGGTCTATAGCGATTAGAGGACAGTAATAACAATGGTGTTCTGTTACTTCATGTTGGGAGAGATAGAAACACGGCTCCAGTCACTGGAAGAGCTTCTCTCCACTGCAAAGGCCAAAGCAATACGCAGTACCTTCACCAGCTGAGCATAAGAAACCATTAACATAAGTATATTTCGTAGCCTGCCTTTATGAAATGAACTATTGCATGAAACATCTGCATGTTGTTTACTGGAAAGTAAACCATCTATAGTGTGTACGCTTTATGTCTGATAATATTTTTCATGAATATGTACTGGGGGGAAATCTTTGTATGGAAACAATAACATTCTATCACGCTAAATGTTACATGCTAAACATTCAGCTTGCTCCCATCTAAGACTTACCATTGATGTTAACTTTTGAGATGAAGGCAGAGGAAGGGCTTAAAAAATCAAATTTATCAATTATATTCACTACTATAATACACATAGTGTTTTTTGATGTGAGTGGCAGGGAAAAGAACGCTTTTAAGTTGAAACAATGCAATCTCTCACTTCTTTGATGTGAACATGTCGCAAAGCAGGTAGTCAAAGTAGACATTGAAATGGGTGAACAACACTAAAACCATTCAAAAAAACAAAATGTGATAACACTTCAGTCACAGCTATTCAAAGCTTTGGAACTACAAACTAAGTATTTCACAGTGTTCAAAGAACGTGCTTTAATTACTTAATCGGTCAGCATTTGAAGATTGCCTTAGCTTTCAGTGTGTGTTTGAGAGCATTGCACCTGGCAAACTAGAGCTGCATTAAGTCGATGTAATTCACTACGTAATTGTTGTGATGGCAAAAACCAGGAAGAAAAGGTCTTGGAAATAGCTTGAGCCAACTTTTAAAAGGACCCTGTTGAGGTCTCTTGTAAACAAGCTAAAGTTATGTTTACATTCAGTGTTAACACGTATCCATGAGGTCTAACAAATGTGTCACAGGCATTTCTTCCTCAAAACATTGCCAGGCAGGTTTGAAAGTATTCTAAAGTCATCACTGTAGAGTAGAACTCGTTTCGGGGACATCAACCTGTCCATTTTCAGAAAGTAAAAGTGTTGCAAGAAGGTTTGCTCAGTGGGTTGACAATTGTGGTTTCAATTGACCTTTTTTAATTCATTTTGTTCTCAACAAATAATACAATGTACATCAGTAAACATTTTCAACTCTTTATTTTCAACAAAAAGAGTGTAGATTCTGGGATTTGGGTATTGCATTCTGCCATATTGTGATTTTGATAATATTTTGAACTTTGCAGGTCTAGCTTAAATCAATGCTAATAAGCGTCTGGTCTTCTCGGTTGATGTGGTTAGTCAAATTGTACCCAACAAAGCTTTCCTTGCTTTCCCTCCTCAACAATGCAAAGTATACTTGTGTGTCTTTCTCTGTCTGTAATACTGAAATAGAAGCTAAAAAGCTCAATTATTTTAATGTATTATTATTACTACTATCATTATACTATGTAGTTGTGTCTATGAAATGTCAGAAAATAGTAAAAAAAAATATCATTTATAATTCTCCAGACCCTAAATTGAGGTCTTGAACTAACCAAAACAGTCCTCTATGACAGTGAACTGAATGTCTTTGCAACAAGACACCTTAGGTTATCATCTTGTGTTTTGAGAATCATTGATCAACTTTTTTACCATCATCTGACATTTCAGAGACCCAACAACTAATTGACAATTCAAGGCAATAATCAACAGTGCAATCAACAAGGAGATTGCAGCCCTAGCTCCAACATGGAAATCAATGTTTAAACCTGGAATCTTAACACAGTTGACGCAAATATAAAGGTTCCTGAAAATAAAATCAAACCCTCATCATCAGGGGCACACATGCACATCCACAAATTCTTTGCAGTTGCTGGGTAGTCCCAGTTCCTTTTTTTATTCTTCATGAACATGACAACATTACAGCCAAACACATCACCTCAGACCATTTGTCTTCACTTTTCATCTCCATCAAACAAGACCGATCCAGAGAAGAACATGACAATATAACTCCTCCCCGAGGCTAGTTGGGCAGTGAATGAGGAGCTGAAGCAGCTGCTGATGACACAAAACTGCTCAGCAACTGGGCCACCCAGAGTAAATATCACGGATTTATAATGAATTCCAAAAGCTAAATCACATTTCCAAAGTTTAATGCTCATGCCATGCCCTGGGTTGAGGAAGTGGCTGTTGATGCCAAGTCAACCCTTGATTTACCAAACAGTAATTTCTTCAAATAAACCCTCCTAGCCATTGTCCAGAGAAGAGCGTTCATCTACTTTGATCATTGAATTGCACTTCTCTCGCCACCCACCTATTTCCACACACACCCAAACACATGCACTTGTTCAGCGCGATCGCAGCCCGTTGATTCCCAGAAGACAGAATGCAATTTCCTGCACCATGCTTCCAGGTGTTTCTAAGATACAGCTAAAAAAAAAATACCTGTCTGGCCAGCTCTGCAACTTTATGAGTAGAGCCAAGATGCCTGGCCTGGCATGTCTACAGCACTTTGAAAAATAAATATTAAACCATGGTTTCAATAATATTTCAATATCCAACAAAGATGCCTAATTTCAATTAAGATAAAATGCACAGTATGCCACGAGGGGTAAACAAAATAGACGAATAAAACGCAAGTAACTTGGGATCATGGGAGTTCTTTTCTTCGTTGTCAAATAACTACCATTGCTGATAAAAATCAATTAGCATGACTCAGCAGAAGTGTCAACAGATGAGGTGATGTTTTGATTGCGTTAGAATAAGTAACATTCGCCAACTTCTCTCCTCACTCTCTGACGCTTTCACAGAAGTAATCACCAAATAATCGCACTGTTACATTGAATACATTTGAAGATTCCTCTGGGTTTGAACTTTGTTAGAAATATTTGGGTTAATGTGGGTAAACAAATAGGGATGGGTAGTTTTCCGGTTTCGCCTGTCCAGTCTGGTGTGGTGTACGAGCTTGAACAAGTTTGATTTTGTGCCAACAAACTGAACCGGCATCTGTCAGGTGTAACATTAAGGGGAGAAAACTAGCAGCATGTGGATAGTTAGCAGGATCTTGGGGATCGCTGATCAGCTCAGCTCCACAGGACTGTGGTGCTGCTACACTCTCGTTCATGGGCTCTCACTATGATCCTCTTGAAAGCGACTGAGCCTCATGCAACATCTAGTGATTGAATTTGTATCATGTGGTCCAGTCTTTGGCCATTTATCAAACCAGTTAAAAAATGTTTAAATCGGCCCAACTCTTAACAACTCAATAGAAAATATCACGATTAACTTGACATAGCCAGACAATTTTTGGCGGAAATGTTTTGTAGCTTTTAATCTTGATCTGTAAAGCATTTTTTGTTTTTAAAGTACGAAAATTAAATCCAAAAGGCAGAAAAGCCCCTGCAAGAGGAGCTGATGAACATGTTTTAGTTTTTCGCCAGCTAATTCCTTACATAGTAACTGACCACTTTTGATTGGATTATTTTTGTAAAAGGACACTGATACCACTGGGCGGCACACAAGGGCTTGCAGCTGAACACTCCCTCACCCCAGTGCCAGCTAGTCCTCCTCCACCCCACTAAGGCTTAATACTCATTCTTAGAGGAACACTGCGGCTCTTAGTGCCCAAGAAGCCAGGCCAGGGTGGGGGTGCACTGCAGCACAGAAGGCTGACTTCAACAATAGTGACTCAGATTTCCCTCTATTATCTTTGAAGAAGGACGAAAATTTGTTTCTGGATTTTTTTTTTTTGACATTGGATACGCTTTTGAAACTCTGTAGCAGTGGACATATTTAATAAAAATTTTGTCAGCTGAATTAAATTCACTTGATAAATGTTACCTCTATTATGTCTTAGCATATTTGAAAAAGGAGTTGGGAACATTCTTTTCAATATTACATCGTTGACAATCTGTACTTGTGCTATTCTATTTGTGTGTGTGTCGGTTCACGTATTTGGATCCACGTTTATCTGTCTGTCTCTGCTATCAAATCAAAAATCATATTGCCTGTCCTTCTAGACATAAAGTTGCCTGTGCAGTTTGCTGCTGAAAGACGTCTTCTAGCTTGGAGGTTAATCTGGGATTTGTGCGGCTATATGAATCAGCATTAAGACCCTGACACTGACATAATAGTGGGGTTGCATTCTCAGACACAGTTTAACGGAGTAATGGAGATCTCATTGCTGATGTCCACGGTGGCCGTCTAGAGGAGGCCAGATTGCTGCAGTACACAGTCTGCTGTCCTCATCAGTCCTGCTATCAGGCTGGGCTGTTGGAGCTGACCCCCATCAGATATCAGCCACAGACCTCTTTCTCTGTCCCCCTGACCCTTTAGTATCACCGCAATAATGTGGAAAGAAGGGAGGAGAGGAGGTAACAGGCATTTTAGGTTTTGACTCTACTGCCAAAGAAAGATTTAAAGTGTAGTGCAGATAGAAATGTACAATTACACCAAAGAAATTGCAAAGTGATTTACTTGGACACCGAACATTTTGGCTTTGTGATATATAGAAGTTCCTCTTTCCGTGTTTCAAATGTATCATCTCCACTGCTCCTGTGATAAGACTTAGCAGTCGTGTACAAAGAGAAATATATGTTTGATCAAATCATACCAAGATATACACCACTGCACAGTAAGTATCTGGAAGAAACTCCACTAAATTTGACCAACAGATGTGACTGCAAAAGTCTCTCTGGGTGGGAGAGCTCAAACTCAAAATTAATGCTGAGGTGGTTCAGTAGAAGAGTGCAATGTGGGAGGTGCAGCAATTTTCATTTCCAGAATCAATTCAGTCAGCAGCACAGCGGAGAGATCATGAACTTGTGGACAATTATCCCACAGATGACAAGAAGAGTCCAATCATGGTGTGATAATGGTGCTTCGTTTTCATTCTCTGTGAAAAACCTCAAAATAAAAGCTATAATTACTCTCACGCAATTACAGCCTAGTAGCACCTTGTTTTCCTGAATAGTCTCAAAATTTACCGTGGAGGTTAAACTGGACATTTGCCCTCTCGTATTTATTTGTCGATTCTGCTAAACGACATGAGTCATTTTGCAATGGGGGAACTGAAGCATTAACAGGTTTTAATCAAACCCCAGAAACACAGCTCACTATGACACGGTCCAAAGGCAGAGGCATCGGAAATCCAACTTGGATGTTATATTCGTATTTTAATGTTTTTGAGTGTTTAGGTCAACATTTCGGTTAAATTGTTATCAGATGACAGCAGATGGGTTACGAGATTGAATTATTACCAAAGTGTTCCACATTTGCTGCTCTCCACACAAACCGTATACCTGAAAGCAACTAAAGCCTGCTCACACATGATTGTTCAGTACCACGAGGACTTCAAAGACTGCCTACAGATTCGGTACTCATTTGCAGAGAGATATTCTTATACAGTTTGTTATATTACATAATTCCAGAACCAGCCATAAAAATTCAACAGCTACATTATTCATTTGACATTTATTTCAATCACCAAATGATCTTGACCAAGATTTACCCCTAAGAGGCGTCCAGTAAGAATGAATCATACCATAAAAAGTCAAATGTAATTTAAACAACAGAAGAGGGATTCATTTTGTAGACCAGTGGACATCACCCAGGAAGTTGTGAGAAGTGATAGCCAATGCCCCTAGCTTTAATTATCTCACAACACCGGGCATGAGCATTACACCAATTATCTTTCTTCGGGCATCCACTGGGAAGAAACGTTACCCATGGCAGGTTCCCTATAGGGCATGCTTTGGCAGCTGCACATCTAATTACACCTATGGGGAGAATCTCTTGGATATCAGTATGGTTCAATTTATGCTCATACTGGGCAATTAACAGCCCCTGTATGCCCACAGCAATGACTGAGCATTTAGTTTTATTAAAAGTACTCAATGTACATGTGTCATGTTTAGACATGTATTCTACCTCTTATGAGAGGATTTCTGTGGACAAGTGTGACTGATGCATATGCGGCTTAACCTCCTCTCAACCAATTACTCTGCATGTAGTGTTTAATTGCATGAATATTTCATCAGTTACTGCAAGTCCTTTCACATGGTGTATCAGCAAGATTGCAACTTTTTAGATACCCGCCTGAATAATTCATTTCAACACACGATTTCATGCTATCCGATTCCATGCAGTGCTTGGATA
This sequence comes from Diplodus puntazzo, assembly GCA_963678695.2. Classification (NCBI taxonomy): domain Eukaryota; kingdom Metazoa; phylum Chordata; class Actinopteri; order Spariformes; family Sparidae; genus Diplodus; species Diplodus puntazzo. Next base: position 21,480,700 of record OZ023158.1, on the reverse strand, counting down.
TTTGAAAGACAGATCAGGAGGTATTAATACTTCATGTTTTCCATTCTATCAATGAAGTTGATTTCTTGTGTCTGTTTCTCTGTAAGAGGAAAAAACAAAGCCCACCCAAACAAAGACTCACATTCATGCAAATGCTAAAGTGTGTGGGCCCAGCACAGGCATTCACTCTCCAAAGGTCAGTAGAAGATCTGTCTGTTCAAATTGCCTATTTGGCCAAAACAAAAACAACATGTAAAATGAGAAACATACCATTTCACATTTCAATACACCAGATGTAGAGATGAGAGTTTTCAGATTAGCCATATACACTGTTTTCGATATTTTGCTCCATTCAAAGTAATCAGAGATTACATTTTCAAAAGGTCAGCTGGAACAGCATGGCCCTCGGCAAACTTGAGGCACGCCCTTTCAGGAGGGTCTATCTTCAATAATGTATGAATGCTTGCTGTTTCATTAAAATATATTCCAATTCAGCCATGTCTTTGATGAATATCTCATTACTGAGATAACCCTTTTATGCAAATAAAATGTCAGTGTTTTGACTGTTTTTTGGACAGAATTCAGAGTGAAATGATTCAGTTCCCATTTTTCAGCTGGGCGGCTTTGAGAGCGAGTGCACCCCACAGTCAGCCTGCTCCTTATAAAACAGGATGGCACTTCGGAGCTGTTTCAGCATTACTAATGATTATTCTGCGCTTTGTCATGCACTTGATGCAAGATTGGAACAGTCACTAACTCATAATAAAGCTCATACATAATAAATGTCTGTTATTCTCGGAAATAATAGATGATTGTCTTACTGCTGCTACTGCAAGTCAATAGAGTTGAGAAAGTGATCATCTTTATGGATGCTTTTTATTTTTTGGTTATCAAGCAGTGTTTATCAATATATTACTTACTTCTCAAAGTCTATGCAACATGTCCCTGAGGCTATTGATGTTTACGATTTCTTCAAAAAAATATTTTCCAGAGTACTTTGCTTTAGGTCCAATGGTATTTCAGTTTACCCATATGGATAAGCCTCATTTTTATTTAGCCTTTCAGCTGCCATGCTTGGATGAATGGAAAGAAAAGCCTCTGGGAACTCAGAATACAAATGAGACTGAAAATGCTTCAACACATGGCATGTCAGAAATGATAAGTTTTTAATATTTTCCCAACCTTCCTGTCTCCTGGTGCCCTCTTAGACTTCAGATTACTGACAGGCCATTTCATATTTCCAGATCTGGAGCGCGAGCGAGGTTACAAGCCTCACCCATGGCAGATGACCACAGGTGACATCCCTTTGATAGAGAGGGTCAAGGTCTCACCTGTACCCCCCCTACCCTCACCACTTGGCAGCATGCCTTTTTTAGGAGCAGACTTCAGTGTTTTTTCACACTCCTGTCTTGTGCGCATGACTGCTGACACTAAGGCCACTGGCCCTTACTTGTTTGTTTTTAAAGCAGCTGCCAGCGTTAAGTGAACTCTAACCAGTGAATAAACACAGAAGTAGATGCAGATGCTGTAGACATTCCAAGCAAATATCAACATCAAGCAAACAACAGATGTTATCATAATTGGAAAGTTGATGGCAAATTTATATCTTTGATTAAATTGTGCGTCCACTAAAAAATATTATCACATGTTTAACCCTGAGACGTGTAAATTAACCTCAAGTTCTTCCAAGTAACTTTCTCGACTCGTCAACAAGGAAGTGAAAAAGCAAACTATACAATACCTGATTGCTTCACGGTCAATTAAGGCTTAGAGGGAAGGCAGATGAGATCAATGCCGTTCTTCCACAGGATTTATTGGAGAATTAAGACATGTTAGGAAATGTCCAACATCTCCCACCATTAAAACTTTTAGGGCTTGTGTGGGAGTCTGTGTGTAAATAAAAGAGGGCAATAATAAGCTCCCTAGTCCTGATAATTGCAGTCAATTTAGCTATGAGTAGATGTGAGGGTGAATGGAGCTGGTGTTATCTACATGGGACCAGCCTGTGATAGTAACGCAGAGTCCCAGGGTCCTGGGAGACTAATAACACAGTCGGATTACTGAGCGCTCTCTCTGCTTGCACCAAGGACATTTGCCAATAACAACTTTATCTGCCTCCTCCATGCGCCTTGGGTTCTGGCATTTGTAACTGCTGGAAATTAAGAATCGCTTTGTTTTGTCTCCAAGCTGGGGATTGCTGACTGTGGCTGTAATCAAGAAAAAAAAAGATTCTTTCAAAACCCTTTTTGATAAAAAACCTCGAGCAATTTCATCATGTCACTGTCATTTTGCCATGTCCTTATCAGTTGATTAATCAGTTGTCAGCTGAAGACAACCATTTGAGGTTTCAGAGGATTTTCTATGTGACGACGGTTGCCTGCTTCGTTCACAGGGATGTCATTATTACACCAATGCATTACTTATTAATGGGTCTGACAAAGGCCGAAAAATCTTGATTTGCATACATATAGCAAAGCCATTTTGACCTCCATCATTGTATGCTTGTGTCTGGTAACATTTCCACCTCTCTTTAAAATGCCCTATTATAATCTACAGCATGTGGTTATGATGTGATGTGATACATTTTACTGCAGTAACAAACAACAGGACCCCTAATGTGAGCTGAAACAAATAGATGACTTCTTGATTTGTTGATCAACAGAAAATTCTCCAGCTATTTTGATAATGGGCTAATTGTTTCAGTCATTTCCAGGCAAAAATTCTTAAATATTTAGTGCTTCCAGCTGTACGATCATAAGTCTATCATGCGAATATTAACATTTGTACTTTATGCTACATTATACTTCTACTCCACTACATCTCAAAGGCAAGGCAAATCCTTGTCCTTTTTACTCCACTGAATTTGTATGGCACATTTAGTTACTGTATACTTTTAAGATTTTGATTCTTCATCCCCTTCCTATCGAGCTAAAATCATGTACCTCCAGATGTGTTGATTTTGAATGTCTGTGATGAACTCAAGTATGAAGTGTTCCTTAATGGCTTGAGAACCCTTTTGGATTAGCTGTCAAATGCATTGTTAGTGCTGGGCGGTATGACGAAAAATGTATATCACGGTATTTTTCAAAATTCCTACGGTTTCACGGTATATGACAGTATTTTTTTTTTTCGTGTATAATCAGGTGTTCACAGCATTTTCTACTGGTTGAGAGAGGAATTACTAGCCCCTTTTAGATAGAAAAGGCAGCACATTTGCTGCAAGGTAAAGGCAGCACTCTGTCTATCTTTAAGGGAGGTGTAATTTTCCTCTCTCAACCAGTTTCTCATTCCTTCTTTCCCAAAAAGCTGCCACTGAGGTCGGCATAAACATGTGACGTGACGTGAAGCATGAAGTTCGGTGTGAACAGTGACGTACAACATATGTATCGGTAGAAATGTGGCGACACTTGATATATTTATTTAATTATAGATCCGTGGCCCATATTCTCGCCTCCTCCGTCAAACACGCCGATGTTAAACCCCCGTTAGTAATGGAAGCGTGCGGCCTAGCGCACCACCCCCTCCGTTAGCTGCCTCAAGCAACAGACAGCTAACAGGAAGCAGGTGGAATTTCTCTTCAAAATAAGAGCTTTACATTGCACCCCATTGGAGTTTAGAACTGGGTTCTTAGCGGGGGGCTTTTAATTTAAAAGTAGCGACCGTTCCTAGCTTGGCGCTACACAAGTAGCGGACAAAACCAAACGGTTACAGAGATGAGGAGACGCTGCATCTCCCGGATCTCAATGACTTTCCAGTCGCTCATCTTGACGTCCGCGGGTGAAGTCATGATCTGCAATGTCTATCCTATCCATCTTCACCGTAACACAGCACCAGAGCACTACTGTTTACTCTCGCAGTCGCACCATATCTGTTTAGCAGCGCAACATTGAAAAGGGTCCGGTCTGAAACAGTGTCGCGCGGCGCAGCATAGCGTTTCGAACGTTGTGTATTCAAATACAACGGCATGGCGGTATATTAAAAATTCATATCATAACGAAAATATACACCGGTATTCGGTGTGAACCGGTATACCGCCCAGCACTATGCATTGTCACAACAGACAGCGATGCTACGAACACAGATGATCTTAGAATACAATGCAGTGCTGTAGATTAAACTCCCAAACAGTATAGTAGTTACAACTATCTCCACTTAAACTTCTGCAGTAGTAAAATGAAACAAACACATTAATCAGCAGTTATAACCCCAGAGCATCAGATATTAAACACTGACTGGGACAATTTTACTGCACAATGAGTTGACTTTAGATATACTAAGTCCATTAGACTGATAACATATGCAAATTTATACTTTAAGGGGCAATTTGCAAGACAGCCAGAATTTTGACACGCTCAAAAAATGAACTTAATCTGTCAACAGAATGTGAATGTGAAGAGACAACAGTGTTGCCATTATGTTAGAGATGTCTATACAGAGTAATGTGTCACAGAGATCAAGTTACCTTGCTAACCAGCTAGCCGCAAACCGCCCTGTCTCATAATACAAGTCAGTTAAGAGCAGCAGTTGTCAGTTACCCTGATATGATATGATATGCTGCCCCCTGTGTTTTGGGAGCTTTGGAATTCTGGCCATATTTTACAAATTACATATTTAAGTGAGGTTTTGAATGCAGAACTTTTACATGCAGTGGAATATGTTTACAGTTTAAAATTAGGATTATACTCAAATAAAAGGTACTATATACTTTGGGACAACTCAAAGACTTTTAAATAAATTATTCACTGCATTTTCTTATATGTTATTGATACTGATTCATTCATTAATCAATTAGTCAAGAAAACAATCAGTTTAATCAACAGCAGCCCTAGCAACCATTTCACAGATTCAGCACACACTGAAGATTATTTCCATCATGCCGTCTCAACCTTATGAATAATGTAAAAATGCAGTCGACTCTGACAGCTTTACACTTGAATTGAAATAAACACAATAAGATTTCAAAATGAAACCATGGCAATAACTTGATTTCCTGTGAAATACATGAATATAATAATTCTTTACTCTCTAAGACAGAGGTCACCAACCTTTTGGAGATTGTGAGCTACCTCAGTAAAATAGAGTAATATGGAGGGCTACATGTTTGCTCAGTTTACCATTAAATCATGACTATTATGTCTTTAATTGGCACACGTTTTAGGAGATAGTCTAGATTTAAGGTGCCCAGCAGGCGACTCATATGCTCAATGTGGGATACCAGGAGCTTGCAGGCACCATGTTCGCTACCCCTGCTCTATAAGCATATCTACTGTCCACTTGCTGCTTCTCATCAGGACACATATTACATACTGGTGCCTAGGAATAAGTGAGGTAAACATGCAGATGCTACCCCTTTAATATGTGCCATTGTGCCACACTGCACAGTATGAAAAAATGTTGCCCCTCTTCCCTGAAACGGGCCAGATGCTCCTGATGCTGCTGCACCGTAGGGAGCACCTGACATTAACACAGTGCTCTTCAGGGCTGTGTTTAATATGTAGAGGAGCCCTTTTCTCTTTAAGCAGACAGAACCCTCATTGGTGCGCCTCACCGTCTCACTAGCTTGAAGAGATGAATTCAAACACTGACCCCTATCCGGCAGCTAGTATGCACACGCCTGAGGTGATGAAGTAAATTGCAGACAGAGATTTTTTGAAATGCCGTCGGTCAGGTTTAAAATTGTTTAAACACACTCATCCCTCTCATGTCAATTGTTGGTGAAGAGTTCAAACCGTGTACTCAGCCTTGTTCCTCCCAGGCTGAGCTCAGCTCATGACTTAATTGCTGCCTAGTGCTCATTTTTCCTTGCTAAGAGATATCAAAAGGGATCTCAATGGACGGGTCCCAGATTTTCCCCCTCAATTAGTTTCCATAGGAACCGTAGAAAATGCAGCTGTACCCCATTTCTTTCTGGGAACTTTCTACTTTAATAGTCTTAAGTAGGGATGCACCGATTGTGAAATTCTGGGCCGATACTGATACCGATGTTTATCATAAAAACTTGGCCGATGGCCGATGCCGATGTTCTTTCTTTTTGTTATTTATTCCTTTTTTTTGTGCCACAGAAACATACAAGTCTTTCAGCTCTTCATAACACTATCCTTGAATGAGCACAAATCCAATGAGACCAATTTATGAAACAAAAAACAACCTTTAATGTCACTTTCTGGTTGACATTTAAGATAACCTTAGTTCACATGACAAGATTTCAAAAAACAATCTTTTTTATGTCCGTCTTCCTCGTCATCGTTTTAAGAATATTTGCGTCCACATGGACCCACTGAAAATGAGTGAAAACGCTGTAGTTCATATTCCAGGCCTCTAGGTGGCGCGTGACATTCACAAAACACTCAACTACAAGGCGGGTAAGTTGGGAGAAAGGCTCGATATCGTCTGCGGCACGAACACGAGCATGCGGTCCGCCATTGTTGTTGTTATGGGACGTTGCGAGATGCGGCGATGGCGTCATTGTTTTGGAAAGTATGCGGATTCGCTGTCCACATGAAAACGGGAGGGCTGCGTTTCCGGATTTCTCCCCCCCAAAAAAGAGGGAAAAAAGAGTTTCTCCATGAGCACAGTGTGCCGCAAATCAAGATATAATCATCGGCCACGGCCATCGGCGAATGTCATTTTTAATTGCCGATGGCCGATGGCAGTTAACGAGGCAAACATCGGCCGATGCATCGGTGCATCCCTAGTCTTAAGGAGAATCAAACCATTTCATTCTAATCTCTAACCTGTCAAACTTTTATCAAAGAACATGCACACTCATAACAAACACACACAAACACACACATCAGGCTGAATAATATTTTACAGAATTTGTTTTTGCTGGCTTTTATTTGGTCTTAACTCCAGCAAACAGAATGATGAGCTCTGAGCTATGATGTGCCCCTTTGTAATATCAAACAACAACATTAGGTGCCACGTGTGAGAGATGGTAGTTTATTACTCCTATTACAGCTGCAGATAAGGATTATTAATTATCCATTAATCTGTCAATCATTGTTAGAAAGGATTAGTTGCTTGGTCTAGAACATTTCAAAGAATTGGTAAAATAAAACTCATGATAGCATTTTTTGTTTTAAGTGAAATAAAGTCCTCAGATGTCTTGTTTGGCCCAAAACCCAAAGACATTTAGTTTACCATAACAGAGGACTAAAGAAACCACACAAAAATATCCAACTAATTCCCAGCCTCCATGATACCATGCAGAAATTATATACGCGTCTTCCAGCGCATCCTGTCACCAGAAACAGCATTTTCAATGAGACGCTAATCCTCCTAGAGTGATTGGTACAGCAAAAATTAAATGAAAATCATGAAAATCTAGGTTGGCATTATTATTATTACTTATCCCACTTACGATAACAATACAGTGTTGGAGATGGAGCCCTGTTCTTCCCTATGAAAGCTGCTCAGAGGCACAGGAAGAAAAAAGCCAAAAATCCCCCCAAAAATGTTTAACTTCCCAGGTAAGAATTACCGGATGTTCCTTGTTGTGGAGCCCATAGAGTGGGCGCACTAGAGACTTCCAACCTTCGAGCCAGCTAACTTCCTGTCTAGCACGCGGCTAACTTGGAAGAGGAATAAAATGATTTAATCCTGCAGTGCTTAGAGACTTCCCAAATGTTAGCAGAGGATTTGCAAGGGTTGTGACGCTCAAAAAAATTTATCCACAGATTTACAGCCCTTTCTTTCATGATGGAGGTTTATGGGAAAAAGTCTTTTTAGGCCCTAGTGTATCACTTACACGGTTCAGCCACAATGAAAATTGTCTTCAAAGCCTGGCACTCTTCCTGGGGGCGTGTTCTCAAGCCTTGAAAGTGTTGCCGGTGCATCAGTTTTTATTATAGTTTGCTACTTACTGTAGTTATGCCGAGAACCAAAACCACCCCAAAACACCCCAGTGACCTCTAAAGGAAACTCATGAATACACTTTTGAGAAGCTGGAATCAGAGAATTTGGACAATTTTATTTGATTTCTTCAAATAACAGATAATGATTAATCAATGATCCAAATAGTTGGCAATGAATCGATTAATCAAGTAATCTATACATCTTAAACAGCTGTATAGTGGATATGTCTTCGGAGTTGCAAATTATGTAGCAGTGAAATGTTCAAGTAGAATTCAATTAAGCCACGATACTTACAGTTTTCCCAAAAGGCACGTTGCTAATTTGCAGTTAGTCTGACTTGTCATAAATGACTTTAAGGCTGTGCTAGATGTGAGCTCAGTGTGTGGTTAGGATTCCTCATCACTGCCTGAATAAGTTCCTTTCAATTAAAGTGACATAAACCTGTCTCAGAGATGAAGAAGAAGAACCTGAGAATATGCCAGTGAATAAAAGTGCAGAAGGTTCATACAGGAAAGCATACGCAGCGTCATTCTTTGTCACAAACTGATCAGGCAGCACAGTGACAATTGGAGCTTTTTGTCATGTTTGATATTAAACTTGTGGGCACAGATTTCATAGTAAGGCCATTTGTTAGACTACAGACCACTTTCAGCACTATATAAATAGCAACACAGGGCAGAGCTTCACAAATTAAGAGTGGGCACTTTTATACCATGTATGATATGAATGTTTGCACCTGCCCTCAAACAAACCACCTGTCACCTCATGGCAGTCTGGTGTACTTAGTAGCCCAGAATTTATTATTCACTGTAACCCTCTCAACATGCTCAAACAGCAGCAATTAAAACCGCACAGCATGTGGGTTCAGAGTAGCAGAAGAAGTACAGCGATGCAAGTGAAACGGGGCTGAATGTTAGTCTGAGAGCAGCTGCTGTGAATCGAAAAGCATTGTATTGATGCGTTACATAATAAAACATAAAGGGCTGGCATGAAAGAGACATTGTATGATGGCATGAGATGAAGAAACACTGAGTTGTGTCTTGCCCAGTCTTCAAGCTGATGGGGGTCTGAATACTGGGGCTCAGTGGCTATTTCAGTGCTTGTTCCCATCAGGGATGGGTCTTAGCAACATGCCATAGGACATTATTTCATGCATCACTGAGTTGCCTTGAAACTAATGCAGTCAGTTCTTGATTTTGGGGGCTTCTGCAGGGCTGAGTTTTATAGAATATTTTGATACTTTGTCACTCAATCCGCATAACCTCAATTTACCTTCTCCATGTGTGAACCTGCTGGCGGATTAAAAACGCAAACTTTACAAACTTGCAATGGAGATTCTTGTTATTCAAAAAAGGCAATATGTGGTAAAGGTGCAGCAATGGAGCCTTAGGCTAATTCATCACTTGCTGCCTGTGGAAACAAAGATAATGGGAATTAGCATTTTACAGGTCCTTTCTTTAAACACTGAAGGCCATTATAACTGTGGAAAACAACCTCTGGGAACAATGGCTTCAAAGTACAGCACAGCATTACGTATAAAACTAAGCTGAGACCTGTAATTTGTGCTTGTAATTGTATGCTGTCTTGTCCAGTCCCGATTACTCCTTATGAGCCTGCCTGAAACGTGATGCTGATCTGTCTTTCCCACAACACCAGGATATTTTTACAGCGCAGAATAATTACCATGTTGCAAATTGTAGATATACAGTGATTTATTCTGTGAACTATGGTCATTATGTTATTGTCACAATGTTCTTTATCTTGACAATACTCATTAGCTCCATCCTGATCCACAAAGAGAGATTCAGTGTGTTCTGCTTGTGTGCATCCATCATCGCAACCTTTTAAAATGAGCAAATAATAAACTGGAAATCCCAACATGAGGGTTTCCTAAACTTCAGAGTGTGTTATTATTAGAGCCCTACTGTTGACTCTAGGGGCTGATGGCGATACCGATATTAGGAAGTGAAAAAATTCCGATATTGATATATGAGCCAATATACACATGTTTTTTGCAATGATCCCTCAAATATGGTTATCAAGCTCTTGTGACAAAAATATGTAACAGAAGAGGAATATTCTGAAACAATAAACTTAATGGTGTAAAATGACATCAGTGCACTTTAACAGTAAACTTTACTGGGAATTTAATCATGATAAAATACCACAAGTATCTTTTTTTGCATTATCTTTAAAAACAAGAGTTTTCATATTGGTGGATATCAGGGGACATGGACACCAATACGATATGTCTGCAAAAGGCCAATATTGGCGGATCTGATATATCAGTAGGGCTCAAATCATTAATAAGATAAAATTGTGGATGTACAGTACTGTGCTGCAACAAATGGAAATGTGAAATGTAAAAATGTACGTCAAGTTTACGTTCCAAGCAAGGCTTCTTCTTGACTTCCTTTGAAGATGGCTGAGCATGAGCTAGTAGAATAACAGTAAATGTATCTGTCTATTTAATTCATAGATCTTCAACAAAGAAGCTATGATTTGAAAGTAGCAAGAAGTCACACAGTGAGAATTTTTTTTAAAATATTTTGATGCATCAAGATCAGAGCTGTACCATCAATCAAAAAATAATAGAAATTGGCAATATGGCCAAGTATTATCCAAATCACAAGAAGCTTGAATGTTAATAAAAGTAAAATGTGTGACATTTGAGGTCCTAGCCTACAAATCTTGCTCTTCAGATGTTAGAAAAGTGGATAGCAGATGGATGGTACAGAACCCAACAAATGACACATCATCAGGATTTTTAGGGCCCAAGCAGGTCTCGACCTGCGAGGTCCCTATTGTTTTTCGAATGACGATTTTTTTGTCCCAAATGATCGCATTTTTCCCCGCCTGAACATGCCCCAAAACTCACCAAACTTGGAATATACGTCATACCTGCCGAAAAATGTCATAATCTATTGTCGTCCTCAATTTTAACCACTAGGTGGCGCTATAATCAAGGAAAGTGTGTTTTGACTCGCATATACTTTATAGCACATTCAAAAACCTTATATCTAGCGTTCACTGAATTGTGCTGAATGTCGTCATATACCTGACCTACTTTTTCGAACTCCTCCCAGGCGATTTCACCCATTTGCACCAAACTTTGCACACAGCATCTGTGGACTCTCCTGACAAAAATGTATTAAAAGAATTTTGATATTCCAAACAATACTCAAATTATTAAATAACAACTTCCTGTACCTTTTGCTCAAAACACGAAGTGTTGAATATCTCCACATTGGTCTGTCTGAATGACACGAAACCCAGGTGACTATTTCCCCATGAGCCACTAAAGCTTTGTGAAAAAATTACAACTTATAAACTTATTTTTTCCAACTGCTCCAAAGCCATTTGACCGATTTGCACCAAACTTTGCAAGTAGCATCTGTGGACAAGATTTTTTTTTTTTTAAAGATTTTTTGTGGCATAGACACCTTTATTAGCAGGAGACAGTGAGAGAGAGGGGGATGTGACATGCAGCAAAGGACCTCCAGCCGGAATCGAACCGGGGTCAGCTGCGTTTATGGCATGCGCTCTAACCACTCCCCCACCTGCGCGCCTGACAAGATTTATCAAAAGCTTTCATGTACGTCACACCTAGTGGCGTGCTCCATTTTGATGCTTTGCCATAAAACCATCAACTCAGTATAACTTCCACATACATTTGCCATCTACTCCAAATTGCTCAAACATGTAGGGGGTCTTGCCCTGAATACATCTACGTGGCACAACCCGACGCGCGTGGACTGTGAGGGCCCGTTCATCGCTGCTTGCAGCTTTAATTTATATTTTTTTCTCTTTGAAAGTAAAATAAACTGTTATTAAAAATGCATAATATCAACATAATCCTGACACAATCTCAAAATCTAGTAACATAATCACAAATTGATCTTTTTCACCTTATATAGATGCATCAATGGCAGTTTTATAATCACATGGCAGCCCTGTGAATCAGAATCTAGTCAAATCATGAGGTGCTTAGCGAGTCCCACCCTTTATTGATAACCTGTCTAATTTGACTGGATTGCAAACAAGCGCCAAGCTATGAGTCCAACCTTTCCTGATAAACCTCTCACCTTCACAAAGCCGTTTAACCTTTTCTTCAGAAGTCACATGGTTGCTCTCTGAGAAATTATACATCACTTATGTATTTATGTATCTGTTTTTCAGAGCTAATATATTCTAAATAAAAATGCTCCTCCTGTAAAGATAAGGCCTTTTTAGATAAAGTATGAATTCTTTTTTTTGGAGATTGACCAAGGCTAGTTTTGCTCCAGGTAACTTAACATTACTTGCATGTAAGTGGGTTTGAATACAGAGATATAAACACAAACACACAGTTACAGGGTTAAAAATCCCAAACAGAGAAACCACATTTCTGCAACCCCTTATGCTCTATCGTGATGCAACTATTGCCCTGACTGTAGAAGATAGTGCTCCCTTTAAATGTTAATCATTGGACCAAAATAATTAGCCGCTGGTCTAGTGTAACACCCCGTGTCAAATGAAGAGCAGGACTTTCCAGTGGAGAGTGATTGCACTTGAAAGTCTGGAAGATTACCACACATCAGCATTGCCTCAGACGAAATTTCCCGCTTGGCAAACTTGATATTTGCTATGCAATTGCCTCCAAGGTTTTGAAGATTTAGCAGAGAAACTTGTGATTGTTGGACAGAACATCTACAGAGACGTCTGTGTGCAACTCCACTCGAATACTGTAGACTTATTTGAATTCAGAGTGGACATCCACAGCCATGCTGCATCCCTTACAGAGAGAGACCCAGGGAGAGAGAGGCTTGATGAGGTTTTAAACATTAATGCCCTTACTTGTTTTGTCATTTTTGAGTGGACACATCAGCATATAATGATATTAAAACGAAATAAGACTGTCCCCATTTATGTACTCGTCATTTTTTTCTTCATGACAGACATTTGTTTAGACCGTGGAGATGTCACATCTCCCGAGGCCTTGTTCGCTGAATTAATTGTTAAGACTCGGGCCCGCTCTTTCTCATGATAAAGGGAATTAGACTGTCAAACAGCAATATCCGTTTGGAAAGGCTACCAGTATTGATTTTTGAATTTTGTTTTGAGACACTGCGACAGATTGTGTCTCTGACTGTCTGTGAGTCATCTGAGAAACATTTACCAACTTCTGACACAGTTATCTCTGCACAACACTTAGAATAACCTCAGGGGAAATCAAAGAGCGGTAGACAAGAATGATAAAGAAACTGCTCAGTGACTCAATGTTGGTTAACCAAAGAAAAGGACCTTAAACTAACTGAGGATTAGAGAATACATCTGTGATCTGATCCATGAGTTGCATTCACAGCCAGTTAGACTGCAAGTAGTGCAGAAGAACCGCGTGACCTGGCTCCAAATTGCAGTCTGGCATAAATATTGATCAAAGAGGCAGGCGCTTCTACAGGCTGACAGAGTTTAAAGGCAGGACAGGCCAGACAAAGAGAAGTGGACAGCTATGCGGTGGATGAATATACAAGTGCCCCACACACACACACACAGACACACACACACACACACACACACACACACACACACACACACACACACACACACACACACACACACACACACACACACACACACACACACACACACACACACACTACACTTTGAGACCAACAACATAAAAAGCACTTCAATTAGTGCTGGAAATATTGATTGCTATGCTTTTCTTCATGTGTTCATTATAAAACAGGAGAGCAGCTACTGAGCAGCTGGGTTGTTTATCTTCTGCAGCATCTACATTTTTTTTTTTAACTTGAACTTGTCATTGACACACATGCATCCTGTTGTTTCTCTCAATATTTATTATGTGCAATTAAAATAATTCACCATACTCATCGGTTTCAAGTTTATTAATCTGAAAGTGTTCTGGAGAAGGCTTCTCGTGTGTCTCAGCCTCACATCGATCATCACAAGATTTACACATATGAGAAGCGCCCTACGTTTGCTGCCGCCTACATTTAGCTCTGCATGCTTTTTGCGTGACTATTTTCGCAACACAATTATTAATGTGACAGCAGTGTTTACACGTGTCAGCATAAATTATTGATATTTGTGGCGCTCTGCTATAAATAGTGACGAGGGAGAGGGCTTGTGCCTTTATCCTTTGACAGCCTTTCCATCGCTGTCACTGGCCACTCTCAGTTTATACACTACAATTGTAAATGGGCTCACAGACAAGGAAGTGCTTCTCTCACACTATTCATCTGTGAGGCAGGTCGATCTGTGTTCTGTCTGTGTTACTCACATATATTAACAAATTACTGCACTTCTCACTGATGGGATAAACGAAACCAAAATGTGACTTCTTGAACTTGTTTTGTATAAACTTCTCCCACAAATGCTGTGTGGTAAAGTTAGAGCTGGAATGATTAATCTAATTATCAATCAAACGAAAATGAATCAGCAACTATGGTATTTTGATAATCGAGTCATGTTTTCAGTAACATTTTTGGAAAATGTGAGATTTTGCTGATTTTCTTTGTCTGATATGACAGTACAATTAATATCTTTGGGTTTTCTACTGTTAGTTGGACAAAACAAGCTATTTGAAAGCATCGCCTTTGCCTCTGTAAAAATGTTGAAAATCAGTGTCTGAAAATTAATAATAATAACTGTTGAGCAGTATTTAATATTATGTAAAAATTATCTTAAGCCGAGCTCTTAAGAATTTGCTTAGCCCCAACCCAACATACAGTATATCAGCTCACACTTTCTCATTTAATGGTTTATCTTTATTTGTCAAATAGGGCTGTCTGCTGTGTACCAACCTGACTTCTGCACAACACAACTGATGGTCCCAACCCCATTAAGAAGGCAAGAAATTCCACAAATGAACCCTGACAAGGCACACCTGTGAAGTGAAAACCATTTCAGGTGACTACATCATGAAGCTCATTGAAAGAAGGCCAAGGGTTTGCAGCGTTGTCAACAAAGCAAAGGGTGGCTACTTTGAGGAATCTAAAATATGAAACATATTTAGAGTTATTTTACACTCTTTTGTTTACTACATAATTCCATATGTGTTCATTCATAGTTTTGATGCCTTCAGTGAGAATCTACAATGTAAATAGTCATGAAAATAAAGATAAACCATTAAATGAGAAGGTGTGTCCAAACTTTTGACTGGTAGTGTATACACAAGCAATGTTAATGACCTTTGCCTACATTTCCGCCACAGACAGCAGATTTAAAAATTCTGGTATACTGCAAATGCGAAGAGATCTATCTGCTGTGGATAGGCTTAATAAGCAGACCTCTATTTATTTGTAAAAGTGCTATGGAAATCTTGTCAGAAATGCCTGTTTATACTATTTCTTTTTTATATTAAAATATGAATATTTCACATATCATTATGATATGCTTGGTCAAAATATTCAGGATGGACTCAATACACTACTTAACTACAACTAATTCTCAAAATTACGTTCTCCTCTTCTGCTACCCAGAACCTCCAAGTATGCAAATAAATTCAGTTTCCCATTACATTTGTG
Source organism: Diplodus puntazzo (assembly GCA_963678695.2). Lineage (NCBI taxonomy): Eukaryota > Metazoa > Chordata > Actinopteri > Spariformes > Sparidae > Diplodus > Diplodus puntazzo. The sequence continues at coordinate 21,465,332 of OZ023158.1, read as the reverse complement.
TTAGCTTTAAGCTGATCCCACAATACTATACTCTTATTAACGTTAATGTAATTGTAAAAGATAAACTGTGTGTTAAGCACAACAGCATATAAATTATTGTCAGAACTGCATCATAGGAAACTGATATGTCTTTAAGTTTCTTGACACATCAACTGAAACACATTCGGTTGCCTACGATACAGCACTTAGAATTACCATGACCTGGATGACTGAGAACCTTCACCACAGATTATAAATGAATTCACTTCTGACCATAATAAGTGGAGTGGGAGCCATAGGCCTATGTGGTGTGTGTGTCAACTCGAAAAGAAGACAGCTGGTAGAAATGAATCGATACTGTTGAAAATAAGTATCTAATATCAAATATTTAGGATCAACATTTTTGATAATTTTGACAACACTAACTCTTACATACACAACCTAAACTCAGATTTAAGGCGAGCATGAAGCAAACCCACTCCCTTTAGCAAATTCATTTTGAAACATCATTCCAGCTTCAAACTGCTGAAGGGAAGGCATTTTTAAACTGTCAATGGCAAAGTGGTGATATAAAACTTTAAAGTTTTGAGTGAATCTACATATCTGTGGATTTAACTTTGCTCTTAACTTTTGATTCCAGACAAGGGAAGCAGGAAACTGATAAATAGAGCTGAATCCAAATCAAGTAAAATACATTTAAATCACTGCTCCTCTCTTTCCTCATCTTTGCTCTTTCCTTCCAACCCTCCACACTTCACTCTAATAATGGTCTGGCCTTATCATTCATCATATCACTTATTTGTCTTCTCTTTTCTTGTACTCTCTGTGCCTCTTCACTCCCCTGCTTTCGCTTCCTTCTCACTTCTGCAGCCTTGTTGAGTGAAGTCAGTCAAAGCCAGGGGATCTCTGGAAATCCAAACAGATTACGGGGTAAGAAGGACCTTGGAGAACCAAACTTTCTATCCTCTCTGAGGTGATAAATGTCAGCCTTAGTTTTAGCCGCCGCAATGATATACATTACGAAGGGGCATTCCATCAGACCTGTTCTTCCACTGAGACTCATTTGTAACAGTGACCGTATTTGAGATATTTATCACGATTGGTTTTCAAAACGGATAACACCTGACATGGGCTTTCCTCCAGAAATGTTAACAAGCCCGATCATTTTCCCTGGACTACAATTACGGGTCTACTGGTGAGGATGGATGCCGAATCTGTGGCTGCAGTGACAGGCTGTGCTGAGGAGCTGCATGCTGTAATGGTTTACCATTGCTCAGTGTCCGTATGAATGAGAGAGCATGCCATTAGCACCACAGGCTGCTCCATGTTGGTGTCTCCAATAATGGGCCAATCAATGGAAACACAGGACTCAGGACTTGAGAGCACAAAAGCAAGGAATTGAAAGCATTAATGATGTCCATCCACGGCTCTTGGACAATTTGTCTGTAAATATGTAACAGACCCTTGAGTACGCAGAATAGTGCACATGACTGTGATGTTATTGAAGATGCACATCCGCAGCCATAAAAATAAGAGCTTTTTGTGGAATTACGAGGAGAATTTCTGCATTGCGGCATTAATATTGTTGAACAGCACTGTCTGCTATTGAGGGTGCAGAGCACAAGCTGAAATCTAAGATGATGTGTCCACGCGCTTTTTTTTTCCATTAGGAAGAGAAAGGGGTTTTGGAGGGATAGGCGTTCGAAACTCTCCACATCCAAGAACAGATCCCAATTATAGATCTGGGTTGTGGCCGTCTCAGTCTACTTTCCTTCAGATCATACTCTGGAGTGCATGCATTTTCTCCCTCAGCAAAACAAACACAAGACACATTCACATTCTAAACTGCTTGCAGTGAGGACAGCGGCAGCCCGAGAGAGAGCAAGAGAGAAGGACTATTTGAAATCATGTCAGTATGTTCTAGCTGGAAGATAGTTTTACCCAGAGCTCCCAAGCATAGGAGACAGGGGCACGCTGCGAAGATGCATCTTCAAAGTGAATAACTATGTGAAACTACCATCTGTTGGCTCAGACGTATGAGTTTGGTGATTTAAAAACAACTTACTTTAAGAGCAGGATGTTGTAAGCTTTCATGTCAGTAACAAGCTTATAATACTTTATATATCTGAGTAAATATAGATATTTTCTCTAAATGATGTATTCTCGAACAGTGCTGCACTGCAAAGTAAAAGAAAATACAGCAAACATTTGATCAATTATAATCTGGCTTACTTTCTCTACAATTCCTGTACAACGTCCACTGGCCATCGTTTTTCCACATAGCATTGTTATATTGGTGCAGTGGGAGCTTATTTAAATTGAAATATAGTGCGTGCTGTTGAGATCTCTATGGTGCAATGACTGAGTTGGCCTTGTCTCACTGGAACATCCCTCTCCTCTCCTTTCTAATTGAACAATCAATTTGTAAACATAGCAGATACATGCAACTCCCACTGGTACAACTGGGCACCAAACACCATTGTAATAGTGGGTCTTACTTACCCGAGAGACAAAAACACAGACTGTAAATCAGGCTTGGCCAAAGAGGGGGCATCGTTGGCCTGTCATAAAGTTCAATTTGGCCAGATGTTTTTGCAATTATTTTTAAAATCTAATAATATTTATGTCATTTTATCTTTAAGAGGTAAAAACACTAATGGAGGATCCCTACTTATTTTTCATAATCCGGGCATGGTGGGGAGGGTGGAGCATCTTTTTATTGATGCCATAAAACATTTGTTGTGGGTGTTTGATATTCGCTTATTGCCCACCATTCATTTTCAATTTTTGGCCCTCCAATGGAAAAAAGGTTAAGGTACCACTGCTCCAAATTCATCCATGAGTCAAGTAGAGCTGTGTAGTTCATCTATATACATTATTTGGATGGCCATTATAATGTTTATGATGCTAATAGACCTTTACAATTGCTTAATACATGGTTTATAAGTAATTTTACTGTGTGTTAACAGTGAAATAACTCAAGTTTAATTAACCATAAATATAACATGTATTAATGGGTTGCCAATAATAGATATATAAAACCTTTATGTGACTAAGAAGTCACATTGGGATTAAAATCTCCTACAAGTGAGACCTAGTCAAGACAGGGTCAGGAAAGCAGCATCAAGGACATGACAAAACAACAAAACATCACATTAAAATCACATCAAATCACAAAAGCGAGGCGACAATAATCAAGTGATGATTTCAAGAAAGGCAGGAAAAGCAACAATGCAGATTCTGGAAGCAGCAACTGTTTAGAAGTTCTTCTTAATAAATGAGACAGCATATCACAATTGTTCTCTTTTCTATTAGTCTAGTTATCCGTTAATGGACTCAGAGCTTGTGACAGTGTAGCAGGCAACATATGAGCAGAGTGTCCAATCTGATGAAGGGCCTTCCACATGCAAACACTGCGCAGCGCCTAAAGTGTGCAGATACTGAAGGAAGAGCAGCAACCACACCAAACAAGGACGTTATGTTACATCAGACCTACTGATGACACAGAAAATCAAGCACCTACACACCACATACAGAAAGCCTCGTGTCGCCTGCGCCTCACAGCACCACTGGCTTCTTATCATCACCATGGACAGCGACACAGAGAGCTGAACAGTGCAACAGAAACACAACACCGCAGCCAGAAGTGTAAGAAAAAATAAAAAAAAAATAAAGATGTACTCACCATTGACGTTGAAAGAGTTCGTTAATGTCAACATACTTCCCTCAAACTTCAGCCGCACTCAGTTGGCCATTGTCCTCTGAGAAGTTAGCTAACTCAAGTCACGGCCCCCTTGATGTAAAGTTTAAAAAGTAAATGTTTGGATTTCCGGCCATTAATATGCAGCATCGTCCTCGGCGCTGTAACGTCACTCCAATCTTCTTAATGCCAATGTATGCACTCACCACTAAGTACCTTTTACTTTTATGTAAACGGACTGGTTGTTGATAGACTTGGCTTTGCGTCAGACAGCAGTCCCAGGAGAGAGAAACAGCCTGGAGAGGTGATGATGAGGAGGAGGAGGAGGAGGAGGGCGGCGGTTGCACCGGGCACATGCTAACCGCTAACTTGTTAGCATCTCGTCTCTGAACTAAAGTGATGTTTCTTCGCTTGTAACTCCCACCGACAAAAAGCTGTTTCCTAAGGAGGCCATAGCATACAGAGTCCCCACTTTTGTAGACTGCTGGTCACAAGAACTCTAAAACTATTTTTCAATGTCGAACTAAAGTTTATCTTATACTTTGGCTAGCTTCCTGAAGCAACTTCCTGTCAATAATTAACACCTGAGAGAACAACACCACAATCAGAGGTTCCGCTTTGATACCCCACTCCCCAATATTTGATTATGTATTAATTGTTAGACCAGATGTATCAAATACATGTATCTGAAATGTATGTTCAATAATCTACGTGTTTTATTCTTAATTTATTTTAGTAGACTAATTACTTTAGTGATTTGGGGGCACTGTGGTTCCAGTGTAGAAAAATGAGACCATAGCACAGACAGAAACATTTTTTTCAAAGGAAATTCTTAATGAGATGTTGCTTTGAGGGCCAGTTCTGTGTACTGATACCAAAATAACAATGTTGGCTCGGGCAGGACTTGTTAGTAAAGTATGTGTGGTTGGCAATCCTAGATTGCACGGTGCAAATCCCCAAAAGCTTCTGTGTGCTGGCTAAATGTTACATAAGATGTTTAAAAGTAAAAGATGAGCTACATTGGGTACAATGAAAAAAATCAAATAAACCACATGCGATATTATGATAATGGTTGTAATCATTGAAATGCAAGTTGTGTTTTTACTCGGATAATACTTGTCACATCAACTACAATCACTAAACATATTCTTCAAGAGAAAACCATGGTGACATTTCCACAGGGGCACATGTCTGTTTGTATTACTTGATTATGAGGGTTTTGAGAACTTAGTGTTGCTCCAATGAAACCTTTAAGTATATGACGGGGAAACATTCTCATCGGATTATAAATCAGTGTGTGCACTGGAGCAATTAATTTGGAAAATAGAGAAAATAAATACCACATCTAATTTAAATATTGGTCCAGTTTGAAATAGTTTAACATTTCATGAACTGCCAAGCAAACAGTATTACTAAACGCAGCACTTTATTTCATGGGGTAAAGAGAAGATCAAATAAACTGCACAGTTTGTCTCTCAGAATTAACAGGCATTACATTGTGGATCTCCCTCGTGGTGCCAGCAGCTCTGTGGCTCTGCAACACCTCTGCTATGACTAATCATTCTTTTCTAGTGGCAACAGCCTTAAGCTTCAAGCATGCTTCGACAATTCATGGCCGCACTATGGAAAATGGCAATGTAAGACCACATGGTACACACTGTATAATGTGCCAGTAGAAAAGACTGTTTCTGGAAAAGCAAAAAAAAAAAATAATAATGTGAATACAATACAGTTTCTCACAATATTACTTACTTTTGTCCTTGAATTGCCAGGGAGAATTCAACAACTTTCCTTTGTGGAAGGAAACAAACATGTTGTGATTGTTTTGCAGAAGCAAAATTGCAGTGAGTGTGGTGTACAAAAACTGCAATACAGTGTGCTGGAAATGACTTAAAACTGCTTTATTTATCAAGAATGCAGAAATTGGCTTCAGCAGGGGGTGTGTGCATTAACTGTGGCCACACTGGATACCTCTATCCACCTTAATGAAAGTGTCAATCAGTCAGTGGAGGATGACTGCAGAGAGGCTGAAGTTCTCTGAATGACAATGTTTAATTTACAAAAAAGAATGGCAGAAGACAAAACATGAAAATGGGTCTAATAGTCTTTTCTTGAGATGTTATGAGTTGCCACAGGGAGGCGCTGTTTTACACTCACAGGCGTTAAATGCCCTTTCAGATGGCGGGCTAACCAAGTAACACCCTCAATGATGAAGACAGGCCACAGACCTGATATTTTATTAATGAAAAGAAGAAGTGAATTAGGAAACTGCGACAAAAAATGCTATAGAGGACGCTTAAAGGACAGATTTGGAGGAAAACCCGTGCTGTGATTCAGTAGGACTCTGATGCTAGCTTACATTAGCACTGCTGCTGTCCTGTGCAACAAGCTAGCTCAGCTAATGTCACAGCACACTCGTGAGCCTCGTTTTCCATGTTTGACGGGAGCCACCTCGCTCTGTCGTTGTGTGTGAATCTTTTAGTTGGTTTGCAAAATGCTTAGAGATTAGCAGCAGTCTGTGTGCTGCTTAAGGCCAAGGACGCCACTTGCAGGTGCCAGTTAAAGTGAGTGTAATTTAGTGTTGATTAAGTAGCAGATTTTGTTGGAGGATACAACATTCTTTTGTCAGAGAAATTATCCTGCATATGGCGAATGCTGTGCCTGAACCAGTTGCCATGTTGTCTTTCATGTTGATTTTACTGATCGGCCTAAATCTTGTGTTAAAACATACTTGTACTGTCAACTTTGAAGCTTTTCCTACATGCAAAACAGCTATTCAATGAAGATATCATACATTTGTTTTTGCTCATCACATAGTCTATAAAGTGAGGGGTTCTTCACAGGCTCTGGCTTTTTAATCTGTGACTGATGGCAGCCTCACCCCGTGTATTAAACTCTAAGAGATGGACGCTGCAGAGATGCAGAAAGTAAAAAAAAGAGGAGAGAGAAAATGTCATATATGTGCTCTTCTTTTATCTATGTTGTGTGTGAAAGGGGATTTGGCACATTTTTTACATTACTGCAATATTTGTTATTTCCTGTTTGTTGTGGGTGGAGCACTTAGGCCTATAGCGTGTTGTGTTTCAAGGGTATGAGAGGCATTTAAAGTGTGGGCGGACATTACCGCATGCTTTCATTGCTGGGCAAAGCTGTATATGCTGTATGAGGTGGTAGCTGACTGTGCTCAGGATGGCAGTGATCTGCTCAGATATCACTAATTTGGCTTCGGGGCAAATTATGTTTCCTAGCCTTTTTTTTCTATGTATTCCTGCTGCAACAGTCTTTTCAGTGTCAATTATACTTTTATTAAAACCACCTTAAAGGTCAAGGCTGACAGCCTCTGAAAGAACATGGCGTTTAGACATGTCTGTCTCTGACTAGGTGACTCACACACTGATACAGTCTTATGTCTTATGAAAGCCAACAAATAGTCTTTAGAGGAAACAATAAAGTCTCTTTCCAGTAAGGTCTGAGTACTGAAAGCAGTGAAAGTGATCACATAATGAAATAAACAACCACCTACTTTGGTGGAGTCATGCTGTTATTATTTGAGACAGGCATCGCATGCTACATCTCACTCCTGCGATTATACTTACAGTAGAAGACACTGACTTGTGCCAGCTGAAATGCATTGTTTGCTGCTCCAGCACCTCATCTCTAATTATAAAACTTCATTCTGTCTGGTTCTCTTTCTTGTAGGTCGACAGCCAGGCTGTTCATGCTTCATAGAACTTCCCCCTCTCAAGCTATTTCCCCCATAGCCTAACCTAATATTGACTGGAATAGGAAATTCAAAGCTGCTGTAAACATTCAAATGTCTGACAAGCCCGCTTCCAATTTCACAGATGCAAACCTGGGAGTTATGATGGCAAAACAAACTGCATTCTTGCTGTAAAAGACAAAAAGACAAACTGTTCTGTTTTCTGTGCAAGGTCTTGCAATTTTGTACAGCAAAGAGGCAATATTTGACAGGGAGGGTTACATCAAAACATCGAGTTGATTTGTATTTTCTCAGTAACACATTATTCTGCAGGTTAATGCGCTGCTTCTGCGGGCAGGTTGGTGAAAATGATGGCAATAATTGGCATTTAAGGAGCCAATGTTTACCTTTCAGGCTTATCTCAGCTGGGGTCAACGCCATGCCTCGCTACAGCTCGAGTGATTCTGCCCCTTCTGTATTAGCTGGCCTTGGAGGGGTCAGGAAACCATGTCAATGTGTCTCTCAGTTTAATTCTATTAAGCACAGGTTCAAGCTCCAAATTAAAATGCAAATTACCTCCGTAATAAAAGTGAGCGAGAGTACAGGCAGAGATAAGGTACATCCTTCCCTTTCATTGCTGGCGCTTATGAAGTACAAACCTCTTTTTTTAATGTAAAACTTAATTTAATTCCGAAGAACAAAGTGTCTCAAAGCACAATTGTCTCTCAACAGGTTATGTCCAACTTGTGTCGTGTCTGAAACAAAAAGGAACGATGGCTTCTAAGCGTGTATTGTGTCGTCTCTCATTCTCTCACTGGGGATTATTTCTGAATAACACTGACAGTTTCTATGCAACTGTTTCGGTAGAATTAGGTCCAGCTGAATCTTTACACCAACTGTGTATCTGTCCAGAGGATTTTTTATTAAACATAAAATAAAATCTGATTAAATCAGTTCAAGTATCATTAGAACTAGGATTGTCACGATTCTCCGAAACTTGTGATTTGATTTTTGATTCAAACATTCTTTTTCCAGCACTGAGGGTGATGGCACTGTTAGAGTGTTGCATCTGGATTTGTTAAAGGTGCAATATGGAAGAATCAATGACCACCTGTCAAATTCAAAACTAATAAGGGGCGGCATATTTCTCGAGCAACCTCTAGCTGCTGGTAACTGTAGCTGACATTAGCTGGTTAGCTCAGTTAGCTGTGCAGCTAGCAGTCTGACTTAGGGAGGTATCAGTATTTTTTCAACACAACATATAGACGCCATATCAGTCATTCAGATGCTGTTGATCGTTTTGTCAGTTTTTGAATGTTTCCAAGTGAAATTCTTACATTTCTTACAGTTGATCAAATATGCCCCAAGTAAAACCTCTGCCAAAACAAATCAATGCAGTACCTCTAAAACCAGAAAAAGCCAATATCTCTGATAGTGTCGGAGTTAACTACAGTATCAGCCAGTTGGTTGTCTTCATGCACACAGGTTAAGTGTCCTGAGGTGCAGCTTCAGGACACTGGTAAGTTCACTGTGCTGTCTAAGAAGTGTTGTTGTCGGGTTTTTTTTTTCATCCTACTTTTGTTTTTCGGTAGAATTTAAATCCTGACACAGCTACCGAGGAACCCCAATCAAATATGACGTGAAACTACCATGAATAACCTGATGAACTTGAGTTTGGGCTAGAAGTAGTAGCAGTATTAGTAGGAGCATTGGTGCTTACCCATAAAAGGATTAGCCGAAAACATAAATCTGCACTTCAGGAGGAGGATAAAGTATATTTCTGAACGCGTACCGTGTTCTATTGTCAAAATACGAGCAGTCTTCCTCCGCTTTGTTTTGCCTCATTGCTTCCCTGCAGCTGTCTCAGTGAGAGCACTGTACCTTTTGGACACATGTTACCAAGTATATGAGGTGAATGTCGGCATCAAGGAGATAACAGCTTGACGTCTCGCTGGTCTGTTATCACTGTGCGATGCTCCAGAGAAGCACAGCTGCAGGAGCAGAAGTCTTATCAATCCCAGAGTTAAGGTGAGAGAGCAGCAGGAGGGTGAGGCTCAAAAACCAATGAGCATGAGCCCTTCAGGCTCCCCCCAGCGACGCCCTCTGACTCCCCACATACAGATAGTGCGACTAATATTCTAAGGGCCCGACCTTTTTCATTCCTACGAGGAGAAAAAGGGGCAAAAAAACAGCATCATAATCCGAGTTCTTTAGTCAAGGACGATTAGTGTGGTGCCCTGCGACACAGAAGGTGACGCAGATTCTTTGACGGCTCAGTGCATACTAATTTGGACTTTTGCTGCACAAGGTGGACCAACTGTACACCTCAATTATAGGTCACCTCAAATCTGAGGGCTGAAAATAAATGAAGTAATTAAAAACTGAGAATCGGCCGGCGTAAACAGAAGAGAAGCCGATTGGAAGAAACAGAAAGAGATTCACAGACAGCCACGACTGTCTCCAGTATATGAATCAAAGACAACATCACCTTGGTGATCTTACAGGAAAAAATACAAGGCGGTGTTGGATCTTGTTCACAGTCTCAGCGAGTTGTTTAAAAATTCAACGTAGGTGTGTTGAAACGAGCGGGGCATTTAAAGTGAATATATTTTGTTTTATAAATGAACATCGGGTAAATGCCCGCAGGCCATTCTTCACCTTTCTCGTGGATACATTACTTAGACTGAGCGGTAAACAATACATAATAGATAACTCTTGTACTCTGAAGTGTTTTGGCCTGTATCAAGGCCATGCGTACTTGCAAATGTTGCATGTCATGGGCTATGTGAAATGACAGTGAACCGGGGCAAGCAAGTATTTCTGCTTTGCGCTGCAATGCCTCCTTTATTTTTAGCTAGGACTCGTACATGGGAAACCAGCGCATCAGGATATACTCACTGCGATCGTCTGCACTGTCAAATGTCAAGTGGAAGGGAAAAATGGCAAATGCAAACATTAGTGAGTTGATATATTTCAAGATTATATACAGTAGTGTTGTCTTCCATCAGAAATTTTGCGTAATGTGTAGAAAGCACTATCTCTTTAATTTGGGCCAATTGAATTAGGCCATCAAGGAAAATGTGGCAATTTGATGAGAAGGATTGTTTTGTGGCAATATAAGATTTTTACATGATTCTTGTGTTAATGTGATCTTGAGTTCTCAGATATATGGAGATGTCTCTACAATCCTAAAATACACATTACTGTCTCTTTATTTTACTTTTGTCCATAAAGCTTTGCTTACATTTCACCATATTACAATATCAGTATAGTGATTGTGAATCAAGATTTCCATTTTAAACATTTAGATTATTCCTGCAGTGATACTATATCCATACTGGCGTTCCATAAAAGTGTTACTGTCCCACTGTGCAGTTCAGTAGTTTCTCTTATGAAATGAAAATAATGAAAATAGTTTAAAATGGAATTTCTTTAAATGCCAAAGAAAGAGAAGTCCTTTTCCAATGACACCATATTTCCTTGCCATGTCTAAGTTACTCCGAGCAACGTTACGAATTAAGTATAAAAAACAATTAGACTGATCTAAATTATCCCTAAGTTTGTCTGAATGGAATCCAGCGCTCTCCTTTGGTGTTAACCTCAGCGCCACATGACCTTCTGCTCACATTCTAACATTCATTATGAAAGGCTCGGGGAAGTGCTTGCTCATAGGGTTCTGGTCTTACATAAGTGACTGTGCAGACGTTGAGGCCGAGCCAAAAATTAATCGGCGCGATTAATTACAAGAGCCATATGGTCAGCAGTGTCTTGGTGCCATTTCCAGTTAGACTGCTAGGGAGGTGCTGGGAGGCCTGCTGACATTTGCACAAAGTCCCTGAATCCAACGTTCGTGCTCGGCTACAGTCTCTCTTTTCTCTCTCTCTCTCTCTCTCTCTCACAAACACACACACACACACACACACACACACACACACACACACACACACACACACACACACACACACACACACACACACACATACACACAAACATGGCACCGTATAGGTCAGATACACTACATTCTAACTGCATCATCAGTATTACACCAACGTTCATTCTTCATTCAGCCATAAAGTGTGTGATGCTGATACAATATTTAAAAAAACATCGCTGGGCATCCAACAAGAGAGAAGTCATTAGAGACCAGACTTCAAAAAGAGTCACAGGTTTTATCCTCTCCTCCATCTAGCCTCAGTGTTTGAGTTTGTATGGGCGAGAATGGAAATTGAAGCTAATACACCGGAGAAGACTCGAGAGCTTACTTAATCAAAATGACAGGTGATCGCGCGGCGTTAAAAACGACAAAGCAGAGGATGGCACCACTCCTCAGAAATTAGATGGATATTGTCCCACCTGCCGAGAGCTGTGTGAGTCATGGCAGACACCGGCTATATGGTGACTGTGCTGTGTACACACAAGCCCCGTATTAATCATGCATACATTCCCATAGGGACGAGATGGAGTTTTCATCTGAACTCTGTATCTTCCTGCTGATAAACACTTCGATTTGCCAGAGGTGTAACATGGAGGGGAGCTTAGAATAATCATGGGGGCAGCACAGTCGTTCACGTGGCATCAAACATGCATAAGGAAATACTTGTATATGTGTTGCACCGTTGCATAATTGAAACTCTGAAAATGAAAATGGATGACTTTTGAGCAAGGAAAAATAAAGACTTTAGATGATTAAAAATGGATGCGTTGAGGTTAAGCAGGGGTGATGATGAAGATTTAAACTAAATGAGCGATGACAATTTCAGCTGAGGAGACAAAAATCCATCATAATCATCATAATAAATTAAGGTGCGCTGTTGTTGCAGCTGCTGCTATTTTATTTCTTATTGTCAGAAAGCCTGCCAAGCTCCCAGTCAATGAGTGATGACGTCCTCATCCTTAGTGTAGGCTGTGTTGGCAGTGTTCAGTGTTGGCTGGCCATCGTAGAGCACTCAGTGATGAATGAATGAATGAATGAATAAATAATGCGGCCAGCGTGCTTCAATTGTTTACATGAACCTTCGTGTGCATGCAGATTTTCTTTATTTTAATATACATGCCCATACTTTGTTGACTGTTACTCCCGGCTCATGTAGTTTTATAGATGGAGCTTGATATTCAGTGCTGCACATGGTTTACGGTGACAATGTCCTCTAAAGAGGCGGAGAGAAAGTGCTGAGGGAGGCAGCTATAAAAAATAAAAAACAGACTGGTATTAAAGCAGCAGGCCAGCTAACGTGAATCATTATGAAATATGAAATAGATCAACACACTTTACTCAGTAATAGTTTTCTTGTCTTTGTATCTTTTGAAGTAAGCATGTTCAACTACAGGTAGTTGACAATGTATCCTGCAGTTTATATTTTTTTATTATAGCAATGTAAGTGGGAAACTCTCATCTACTGTATGTGATGATGAAGAAATACTCTATTTTTATATTTGGTGAATCGTACTTTTTGCTTTTCATCCAGGTGCATTATTAATCTCCACTATGTGCACGCTGCCGTGTGTATAGCTGATGAGTGTGCATGTCAGGACATACCATTTATTATAAGGAGTAAAATGTAATGAGTGGACATATAGTACATGCCTGAGAGACATTTTAGGGGTTTTGTGGCTTAGGGTTAGGGCTTAATAAACAGCCGTGTGCCAGTGCAACATGACAACATAAATCATTTGATGGAAAAAAAAAAGATGTATTGTTAACTTTTTAAATGGAGTTGCAATTCTATAGCTCTGCTGTCTTTTCGTTGTGCTGCAATAACACCCTTTACAGCGATATCGTGGCAAGTAGTGAGTAAGAGAAGACAGGAAGCAGCACTCAGCAGCGTCGACTCTTTAATGACATACATGACAAAACAAAACAAATGCACTGATCTTGGTGAGACTTCTCTTTTTTAATGTTGGCATACCTACGGTATGTTATTTACCTTTACTTACAGTAATTAGTACACTGATGGCAGTGGCTGCTATTGAAGGTGCTGAACTGCACATCAGGAGCAATTGGGGTTCAGTATCTTGCCTAGGACACTTTGACATGCAGACCAGGCTACCCCTGAGCCACAGCCGCACAAAACTTCTTTCCTTCAAGCCGGATTCGAACCAGCGACCTAAGGATTTCAGCAGCGACACCTCTACAGTCCTCCGCTCTACCAACTGAGCTATCGAAGGGACAATTGAGCTGTCGAAAGGATGATATTTATTGTTGTGTAAGAGCTTGCAGGGACACCTGGTTGATGCTATTCAGACCACATTTGATTCTACTGTCTTGGTAGGCTTAGCTACACATGGATCATCTGCTGTTTTGGCAGACTTTGTAAAACATACTGCTGACCAAGAAAATCAACAGATCAGACAAATACAGGGAGAGACAAGCTGGTGTGGTTCCAGTTAGGACGTCTGGGGGAAAAGAGACCTAAAGTGAGTAGATTAAAGTAGTTTGTGAGTAGCCCCGCTTGTCCCTGCCACAGTTACACCGTAACATTGATCAGACTCAAACACCGCTAACCTCTTTCATCACCTACACAAGCAGTACGGAGAAAGTCTACAGATGAGAGCAACAAATATACAGTCAGTGATTTACCTTTTAATATTTTATACATTAATGGTTATATTGTGTTAAATGCTTAATTTAACATTTGTAAATATTTGTCAAATACATAATTCAGAATGTACTAAGAAATAGGCTTTTTCATGTGGTCATTTTATGTAAAAACATCTTCTCTTAATTGACAGAAAATGTGCCATACTATTGTACTGTGATCCAGTTATAAAATGACCTATACTGGGACAGAGGGTTGGGTGCAGAAATGAGAACCCAAGGTGAAATAATGAATTAACAGTGTGTTGCTCATGTTCAAGAGAGTATTACACACTTACACTCTATGTAACTGTAGTTTTAAGAAAATTACAATCCAGTATTTTCGAGGGACCCAGTAGCCCCGCAGCTCATAAGGTTACAGAGAAAGTGACTGAAAATCGTGTCCTAACTAATTAAGTTCTCAGAGGAACCACTGTTTTGTTATTAAATCAATTAACAAATGTCACACATTATAATTCACCACCAAAGTTCAAATAAGAGAAGAAAAAAAACCCAGAAAGAAACCCTGCAGAGAATCCAGTAGGGCACTGACTTACAATACTAAACTGATGTTACATCTACAGTAATGTATTTCCTGTCTTACTCTAACTAGCTGTGGAAGTAGTCAGACCAGATCCAAATATGCTGATTTCCCGTGCAGTGATTGACAACAGCTCCTAATGCCCCAGGATATTCTGTCCTCCTACCCATCCCAGGAAGATAGGATTGAATGACGGCTTTTCTCTCTCTTCAACAGCATTTTACTTATTAATCACATTGAGAGTATGAACCGTGAAATGAAAGCCATCCCGCTAAACTACTCCGGCCTTGACTAAATAAATGGTCCTCCAAGGGAAATAACTTTTCACGGGATTGGTTCAGTGGCAATATTCCGAGACTATGCAAAATACTCCAAATATGCTGTAAATCAAACTCTGACATAAACCTTGAAGAGAATTAAACAAGTTGCTTCTTTTGGACTGCGTTTTAAGAGCTTCAGATTAATGGAGATAATTTAAAAATAACTAAAAAATAAATAGTTCAAATAAGCTTCAGGAGAAGGATGATTTACAATTTTTATGACGTGCAATTTTTATTTTACGATATAAGCATCAGGCATAAAGATATATGACACATTATATTTAAAACCAACTGAAACAACTGTTCCCATCAGTACCCAACCCAAAAACAAGATCCTGCACATTGAGCAGCTTTCTTATAAAGCTATTACCAAAAAGACGATACAGTCATGAAATTGTACTTTTATATACAATCATTTAAAGATTTTAGAACATTTTTGTCGCAAAATGTAACATTTTTGCTTGTAAACATTCAAAAATCAACTGAAATTATCCACAGAATGTAAAGAAACAACAGTTTTTGATGTCATGTCAAAGACATCTACGCTAGCATGCTAACCAGCTCGCCCTGGGCTTGAAAACCTCTTTCTCCTGGTGGTCTAAAGCTCCTGTGCTAATGGTGTAAACACCAACACTCCCTCAGTAGTCCAACTAGCTGCAAAAATGCTAACAGCAGTCTGGAATGAATAGAATACAGTTAGCAACGGTATGCAGTTACTCTGGTATCATGCTGACCTTTTTATCTGAGTATAAATTCAACAGGTGGACTTTTTTTACATACTGCAATTTTAAAGAAAAGTAGATATAATTGGAACATCTAAATAAAGGCATATCTCTCACATAGTAATCAAAAACAAAGTGCATTCACTTTGTTTTATATATCAAAATGTTGTCTAGGAAAACCTGGTCAGCAAAATCTCACTATGTTTATTGTAACTTTAAGGTGGACATGCTCCACCCAAAGGAACGAGACCTTCAAAAGCATGGTGACTTCTAACTACTGTAAAATTTACATTCAGGTGAAATTGTATTATAGGTGTCATTGCAGCTTAAGAGTGCCACTGTATGTGTAGAGGCAGCAGACCAGACCTGAATTTGAAGCCTGACATATAACCCAAAAAATCCCTCCACAGCTCCCTTTGATACTGTACTTTTTCATAACAATGTAAATACAGTAGGGCCTAATACCGAGCAGTGCTTGGCATCAGCTTCGCCATACTATGTGAAAATGAGTCAGTTGCATCTTTTGATTCATTTAAATGAGCTCAACGAACTGTGAAAAATGTTAATTTTCTTCACGGGGGCCTTTTGTGTTCCACATCCCTAAGGGAATGGCAAGAATACATTTCCAAAGTTGGACCAGCTCAAACTTGGTTCAAATTCAAAAGTGATGTCACTCTCTGGGCACTGAATGCACGTCCTTATTTTAGGTGAGCCTCGCTCCGCTCATCTTACAATACATGGCGCTTTGCAATCTAACGTAAAGGCAGCTAACTTGGCCTCTTAAACACATGGCGATACATGACAGTATATGAAAATACATTCCATTTGACAAACAGAGCATCTATAGCGAGGACACGGTATGTCAGTAAATGCACATATACCACCTAATTGGCTCGCTACATTTGAAGCTTAACACTAGAAATAGCCCTGGCAATCTCATTAAGTATATCACCATATGTTGTGCTTGGAGGTTGATCGGTATATCCTACTGTTTATTAAACTTAATACACAACGCCTATAGCTGCTGGGTTTCATATGGTATGACTGTAAAGCTGCAGCAGTATTTTATTCAAATTCACATTCACTTCCAATAGGTTGATGTGACTGACTGACTTTGCAGGAGCGTTCATTCAATTTTCCCTCCTCCTCTATAGACATATGATAACTAGTGCATAGTTTTCCTGAAGTTCAAAGACTTATTTTATGACACGCGATACGAAGTACCACACACCCCCACTATCCTTGGACACTGTAATGCGTCAAGTGTTTAAGCTGTGATTATAAACCGTGCGTGTCCACGATCAACTCTGACATCTGCAATTATCATTATATAATCCATCAAAAGAAAAATGTGACTCTTCTGAGACCTTTCATCATTTACTTCAAAGAAACCATGTCAGCCCCCGTTTGATATGTCTCCCGCTTTATCTGATGGCTCCATTTGTAAGATTGGTTTAAAGCTATGTTAAAAAACTCACTCGAGTGATAATGACACTCCCTCTCGCTTAAGGTTCTGTCCTGGTCACAGTCCCGTGTCAAAACTAGTTTACCATTTTAAAACAAATGCGCTGCACGTTGTTACGCCCTGTGCAACTCTGCAATGATTGTTTTAACAAGGATAGTGAAGCACAGACAGGCTTAAAGCTGCGTGGGAGCGACAGAAAGGGGGACGAGGGGAACGCAAGCATTTATTTTACTGATAAATATGGGTGACCCCTTTGTCAGTTAAATGTTAATGATGGCCAAAATTTTTGCAAATATGTTTCATCATAGTTTCCAAGTACACTGGAGACAGTCATGGTATCATGTGTTCCTCTCACTAATTTGATTTATTAGACAAACAGGACGTACAGACAGAAGTT
Source organism: Diplodus puntazzo (assembly GCA_963678695.2). Taxonomy (NCBI): domain Eukaryota; kingdom Metazoa; phylum Chordata; class Actinopteri; order Spariformes; family Sparidae; genus Diplodus; species Diplodus puntazzo. Next base: position 21,447,934 of record OZ023158.1, on the reverse strand, counting down.
GCTATGATTAGATTATTTTCTTGTACGGTACCACCAACACCGCTCAGACCAGTTAGCTCATAGTAGAATATCTCTTGCTATGGGGCACTGCATGTCCTACTTGTACTCATGACACACACTGATGCACACCATTTGCAGCCAGAAAGTAGGAAGAGGACATCATGTCTGTATTAAAAATAACCAAACCTGAACTTGACCCAAGCTGATGCCGCATGTGGAAAAAAAACTAACCCAGACCAGATCCCAGGCCTGATGTTTGTCAGGAGACGACACGCTCAGGTCTGGTGACAACTTTCTCTCTGCTTTAAGTGTTGTGACGATTGAATAAAAGGTTAAGACGTTTGGCCATTTATGTTTCTGGAGTATTTTTGTGTATTGTTCTCAAAGTTGATCGAAAAACACAGACGCCTAAGCTTTACAACAGTCATTATGGACGTTCACTATGGTGGCCCTTGCTGGTCGTGGTCAAAGGTTTTTTGCTCAGGTTAACGATGCAAAATTTGCTGTTTTTTAGACTTAATCTGTGTGATATACAGCCTTACGCAAATCCTCTCTTTCAATTTAATGGGGAGTATCACGTAAGCTGGTGATCAGACTAGAAACCTGACCAACCAAAAACAAGTGTAACTATGTATTTGAGAAGTATTCACTCAATTTGGCCAAGTACAGCGGTTGAAACACTTCATCTTTCAACTTGAACATTCACCATAGGACCGCCAAGCAAAATTACAAATCCTACCATAGCAAAGACTTGACCCACAGATCAGAGACAGAGTAGGATGGGTCGGTCACAGGTGTACCAGTAGCACCAGCGCCTCAGTTTGCTTTGTACAACACCTTGGAAGAACTTGTATTTTGAAAGCCATTTTATAGCTTAAGTTTTGCTTACTTACTTACTCTTGTAAACTCAGTTGTAAATGTATAGTTGTCCAGATAGTTGTGGATAACTTGTCTCTAAGTTGAGGACAATTTTGAGTTAGACCCTATTTGCTCACTGTATAATACATTGTGTATTTCAAACCTTTCTGGATATGAAGTTTGTTTGGGTTGAGTAATAAGTTAGAGGACGCCATCATGGGAATAAAAATACGGTTTTGCTTGAACAAAGTAAGATTTATACGATTTTGCACTGCAATTATGCAACCATGTGATAAATCAGTACTTTTACATTCATAGTGAGTTTAAGTCTCTGTGACTCATCATCACAGGCAACCCTACAGGGTTCAGATCTTAAGTCCTACACCCTGAAAACTGGTCACATCCAGACTGTATTTTCACCTGATATTCTAAAATAAAATGAAAAAAGCCCTCTCGATCAGCACTTTCATCACACCAAAACAGCTGGAAATAATTGTAAGTCATTAATTTTTAGGGGACAGTCAGTTTCCTTTAATGGAAAAAAGACAAATGACCTTTCCAGTCTGTGAGAATATTAATGGAGATTTGTACCTTTAGGTAACTTTGAGTCAGGCGGTCTTGATGAATGAACACTGGAGAGCAATTCGGGAGGCCGTTGAAAGAGAGGCAGGTTTGTGCTCTTTCAGACTCCTGTCAATGAAGATGAGAGCCGGATTCATGTGGTGCGGTCTGTGACAAGCCAAGGCATTGATGAAGGAAACAGCAGGGGCCACACACTCTACGTCCCATCTCCATGGTGCAACGTATTAAACCCTCATTTACTGACAAAAGACATTCAGCCCTGCTGTTAGTCACACTAGTGCTACAACAAGTATCAGCAGAATGAGAGATGGCCTCTCTTTGTCTTAATCACCGTTCAACTTATCTGCTCTCTGCTTTAAGCATTTTGGCGGCTTGAAGCATCAAATATGAAAATGCAGGGAGGACACAACTCACGTAATTGTTACTGAAACACATGCAATAACCTGCAGGAAGGTACAGTGTGCCGCTGAGCGCTGTGATCGTTTTTTTTTCTTCCATGTCTTGCTGCCAGGAAATGTAAATTCACTCCGCGCATTTCGCTTCCTATGTTGATAGAGTTGCTATTTTACATATCAAACAGGAATTAGAGAGTGAATCCTTTTTACAGCGCAGTCTAAATTCCTACAGTACAGTGAGTGATTTAAAAAGCTGAGGACAGGGATAAAAAAAAAAGTGACTGTCTGGTTAATGGGTGGATTTTGACACAGAAACGCCCTAATCTGCTGTTACTCCCGTTGTAAACACAAGTGTTCGAGACAGCTTTGTCAAAGGAAAGCGCCGCCGTTTATTTTTAAATTCCATCCAGCCGCTCCCATTACTGATCAAAATGCCGTCTGGTATTTTCTGAAACATATTTTCTCCAGCGTTCAGTCGTTTCTCTAATATTGGTTGGTTGTATATTCTGGCGAAGTCAAAGCTCAGTTTTGCGTTATTAGATTTGAAAGGGGAATATCCAAGGCTCATGTCAGGCCTAATAGTCAAAAACACACATGCCTTGCAAACCTTTATCCTTCTATATTTTACCAGAAGCGGAAAAACATACCGGAGATGGTGTTCCTGTCAAAAACACTCACTTACAGAAGACTTTCTGCTGCGTTCTGCCATATCAGAATGGTAAATGTGCTCTGTAAGAACAAGAGAAACTACCTTACGGTTGCATGCCTCCATCAACCTGTCAAGTTGCAGTTTAATCTATCTAATCAGACTCATATAATACTTGTATTGAAGACAAATTTATAAAAAGGTATTTCTTTTTTGTTGAAATGGAATTTATCATTATATCAACGTGTGTGATTCCAGTGAAAAACATATTGTCTTCAGTTATAGACTATGTTTATATCGGAGTACAGAGGACACTTTACCACATGGTGCAACGACAATCACCTGAGGTTCAATATCAGGAATACCGATTAGCTTGTGCTGGACTACTGCTGTATGACTATCAATAAGTCCGGTTTGTTGACAGAAACAAAAAGAAACTGTCAAGTTCCTTGTATGTGTTCACATGCTTTGTCAATAAAGCTAATTTCGATGAAACACAAAGATGCCATGACATTAGACAACATTTCAAATATGGATGTCGCTGCTAAGAGGCTAGAAATTCTGAAACGTTGATGCTTTTACGTCTCTCAAACTGGCAGCACAGAGATTAACATCACCAATTGGAAGGAATGTGAAATACATTCACAATCTCCTCTTCTGTTTTTTTGAGTTTCTGAGTTGAACAACGGCTGGAAAAATATTTTTACAGAACGTTATGACATGAATGTGAAGTTCGACCTTCGACCTTTTTGATATAAAATATCATCGCCTCATCATTTTATTCAATAAGATATTTGGCTGACAATGGTGGCAAAGTATATGTCTAACCTTTCTTGCTACCGTGTTTATGTGAGGTGGTCAACAAACAAAAAAAAGAGGCGTGATAAAAAAGCAATTTAGCCAGATAGGTCACACTCAGATAATCCAGTTGGCTAAATTATAGAAGACCCTCCAATATCTAAAGAGCACCTTTCAAAATAAGATATTGCATTTACAAGAATGGGACAGACAACCCGAAAACGCAGCTTTTTTAGTGAGGGAGCTCTATCTCTGCTGCTGTTATTATGCAGTGAAGAGAACTTTACCCAAGATAATATAAATGCAAGTTTTTCCGTTTGATTTGTGTAGTTAATAATTCTCTGTTCTCTGCTATAACCACAGAAGTGCACAAGGTGGTGGTTCAATTTGCATAATTAATACTATAAATCATGCTGTATATGAAATGTTTTTCCAACTCTTTTACACCGGGAAGATTACTCCGTAAGGGCACATGTTTCATACCCTTTGGGTGATAGAGGGAGAAGGTGTAACGTAACGTCAAAAATAAGTAAGTAGAAATACTTATTATGAAACAGAGGGGACCCCGTCTGTGTTATAAGTTAATCATATTTAATCAAGTAATAACTTGTTTTATTTGTTAATCTTAGACTGCAGAGTAAACAGTGAGTGTAGCAGTCGCATAAAACTGTCCTTTTGAAATCCAGGTGGAAGTATGATACTAGTGGAAAAACTCAGGTTGCTGGTACCTTACCTGAGTATGTCCACGTTTACTTAAGGACAATCATTGAGTCAACGTACCTGTTATACATTTCACAATATTGATTCCTACAAGTTCTTCTATATTGAAATGTGGAAGGTAGATACGAAACTAGTAGTAGAAGTACAGTCGTGTGAATTTCCAATGTTTGCAGCATATTACAGAATATTTCTACCTCAAACAGTGACTGTGCTCCTTTTTGGCATTCAGTGACATTTTCAAATGATGTTTCCACTGAACTGCAGTAAAGCTTCTCGTGGCTTTGTTTCCCAGAAACCATGACAGCAAATCTAATGAGGCCCTATATATAACAGCATTAATTCAGTTAATGTAAAACAACAATCACAACAAACCCATAAGGTCCCATATGTCGCGCATGTAACCACCTCGTGCTGAGTTGTTGGATGACAAATTTTCCCCTCTACTTTAATCAAGAGTGCTGTAGCAGTGTTACAATCCTCCCGAGGTCCATAAACTAAACAGAACTTTTCACTCTCCGTGGGAAATCTATCTTTTAGGTTACTGTGTGTATAAACACTGAAGGGCGTTTTAAGGCAGACAGGCAGCATGCAAACGGATTATAAAGAAACTGTTTGGTTACTGGATGGTTATTTGGACTTAAGATTACAACTGCTGCATAAATGTGGAAAGTTAAAAAAGAAAGTAACAGCAAACATCAAAATCCTTCTTTTGTTATTTGTTGGCCCACTCCGGTAGACCACCGGCGAGACTCTGATCATTCAGTAGTTTATCTTATCTCTGCTCGTGCAGGCTTAAGTCTGCGAGGTCTCTAATTCTGCAGAATAATGCGACACCAGTCTATTAAGAATGCCTTGATTCGACTGAGTACCAGTGTTCTCTTCAGCATGACCAGAAACTTTCACAGAAACCTTTGCAGAAACAAATGTTTCTGCAAGATAAACAGACACAATAGTCAAGTTCAACAATAACAGGCACCGGTTTCCTCACGATGCCAAATGACTTCTACTGCCTAATCAGGAGGGAAGCTTTAAGGAGTCATCACAGAAACGAAAAGGAAAAAAAACCAAAATGGCAAAAATCCAGACACAGAAGGACAAAGCCGCCATAACAGAAAGAGACGACAATTTGAACACATATTTTTAGCTAACGATAATGTAAAAGTTTGCCCTCCCTCCGGCCCTTTGAGCACTACAAATCATTGAAGAAACAAAAGATCAGCTGTGAGCAAACTGACCCCCTTTCTCACTCTATGTTTATGTAACATAGAGTATTATAATAGGTGAAATGCGGGACAAGCGACGAGACTTTCTTTATTGCAATTACATAAATGTGATTTCAACATAATGCTTGACTCAAAGCCCAATGTATAATCTGTATTCCAGGCTGCAGTGCTTTCTGTGCTATTGCCTTGTCTTTACTCATGCACCTTGTTCACAGCAGCTTTGGGTGACAAACCCAAACAGAGCATAACACACTCGGGAGTGTTGCGGGAAGAGGGATCAGGACCCAGGGAATGAAATCTGTTCACTTCAGACACGCTCACGTCGATGAACTGTGCTATCATGAAGACGGCGAGGCCCCACTGGACACAGTTTCAGCTGTGAGAGACCTCGAGGCGGGGGGAGGCAGAGCCTGATGCTGAGTGTGCTACACCGCCAGTCGTGGATCTTTTTCTGGAAGATTTCACAGAGCGAAGCCTAGATGAGCCTGTTTGTTACATCAACACACTGGTCCAATGCTGACTGGATTTTGTCACCTTTTTTTAATATAAATTATTTGCTGAGTTTACACAACTAAAGTCAACGACAGAATTTTTTTTTTATATTGGTTGGCCAATTTTGTTACCTTTGGAAAAATGTTCCTTGTCCGAAGGTAACAAAAATTCATCAAAACAAAAACTGGAATTTTGTGTTCAGTTTTTATGCTATGCTAAGCAGCTGTTGGCGGTAGCCTTATATTCTGTATGACACAGAGTGGTATGGATCTCTTATCTAACTCTCTCCAAGAAAGTAAAAAGCTAATAATATTCTATCTACTGTCCTCTACCGGCCAGAACAGTTATGATGGGAGCAAAGGAGGAAGTCACGTGATGTTATTAAAAGGGACAAAGACCAAAGGAGAGGAGATGGCTGGACAACAAACATAAGACCCCCCAACCTGGTGGGTCTTATGTTCCACCAGGTGTTCCACCAACGTGGTTGTTACTGTTACAATGACAACAAAGCTCCCCTAACCTTGATAAAGTACGTTTGTAAATCTTAACAGTCTTTCCCAACAGGCAGTTTAGGTTAAACCAACAAAACCTTAGTAGGTAACCTTAGTGAACAACAGTGTTGCCACATAATAAAACAGATTTCTTCTATATTATCACATTGGAATTACAAAGTTTGTCCTTTAAGGTGGATAACTTGCCTGAGCTTCCAGCATGTTAAGCTATTCCAATAATTAAATCAATTAATATTTTTAGCCCAGTGTGCTTCATACTTCTTCGTCATAATCATGGCTGTAGTGAAAAAAAACACATTGTTTCATTTTTGTGACACTTTTCTGTTCTGTTATTATGAAAACACAATGCGTGTGTTTTTTCTTGCCAAGCCATCCCCCCCCGTGTGCACATTACTGCATTCAGCAGGGATACCATTATAGTTGACAACATTTGTCTCCTTTTAGAATAAGGACAAAGCTCCGCTGTGGACATTGAAAACACACCGAAAGAAAAACAATGTTTGTCTTGTTTACCACCTTTAAAAGACAACTAACTTTGTACCTGCAGATTTAATAGTGGTCATTTACAATCATATGCTTTGTCAGAGCTCAGCTGCGGGTGGCTTTTTGTCGTACAGTTTTTGTTTAAGTTAATTCAGCGGAATAACAAAGGTGTTGCTATCGGGGGCCCGTGTAGGAATGAATAATTTTTGAGTACATTGGTGATTTGACTCTGCCTTTAGAGCTCAGTGAAAATCCCATTACCAGTTATTGTGGCTGCCTGTTAGGTTACCACATGAGAGCAAAGCCTTTATTGTGATGCAGGTTCATTTTTTAAGACAAAACACTCGACAACTAGAGGCAGCTATTTGTACAAATTGTATTACTTATTAGCTCTGCAGAAGCAAGAACTATGTAAACAACTGCAGCATTTGAACAACAAATATAAACATATTTATGTTAATAATGCTGCGTTGGTCGGATTTGTTGGCAGTGGATGTAGAGCTGATGTAATCTGCTCCCTGCAGCCACGAACACGGACGGCTCTGAAGGAGCTTTTTGTGTGAAGATGCCAACATAATTGTCCTCATCTTTCTTTCTTTCTTTGGGAAGTATGATTATGAGCCGTGTGACTGAGTAGGTCAAAGTAGCAAAATACATATACATTTTTGAGGTATTTTTCAGAACTTTACTTGCATTTCCATTCTGAAATTTGAGACCGATAACAGGAGAAAACATTCACATTTGACACTTTCTTTTTTTCTTCGCAAATTTAACTTCAAAAATCATCAAAATGATTAGTCAGTTACAGTGTTCATTATGTTGGATCCAGTCGCAGATTAATAGGACAGGTAACCAACCAACAAACCAAACAAGGAAAAACTGTGACGCTGGTTATAATGATTAAAATTATACATTAATAAAAAAAAATTTAAAAAAAGTCTTATCATACTGCAGGCCTGAGTGCATTTTCATGGTAGTCTACAGATTTTCAACACTTTCTCCGGCTGTACTTTCAGACTGATGCATATCAAATCTCTGTTTCTCAGTTTCTGTGTGGGGACACGCATCTTCATACCTGGCAGCCCCACCCAGAGACGGAGGTGAGCATGCGTCATTCGTCCCAGTGCTCACATCAAGCCCTACTCTCTTTGCTACCGAAATTGCATGAAACGTGTCCCAAGGAGAAGAAATACTCTTGCTAATTTCACTCCACTTGGTGTGAGACCCACGCCATTGTTGACCTTTGCCTCCTGTCTCACCTGCTCGTCTTCTTACCTCCGCTCTGCAGATTCACGATAATATGATATGATATAATATAAAATAGACCTTATATAATATACACGCGATATATAAGTGTTATTTTGTTTTTTTAGGGTAAGCGTTATTTTACTGTCATATGCCAAGTTTGGACTTATCTTTGCCAAGTTTCATATAGCTTCAGTCTTAAAATACTTTACCGATCTCAGTCAGAGACTCTCTGAAGACTTCTCAGAGGAAATGGCCAGCACCTGTTCTGCTGTACCTGCTTGAGATTTCATCCTGATAAACACATTTTCTGTGGAAAGCTGTGTATTTATAACAAACAAGAAAAAAAAAAAAAAAGAAGCTTGGTCAGGACTGAAAAAGCAAAAGCATGGAGCATAAAATACCCACATATTTATCAGTCCTTGCCCACAAGGCTACATCGTAGACCTTGTGCAAAAGTGTGCGTGGCCCATAGAAATGGTAGGAAAACATTCACTCTACTGTCCTTCCCATTGTTACTGATGGACTGATGTGGAAATATTACAACTAAATACATGTCTATTACACTTAATAAATATTAGCCTGTGTTTAGTTTGAATTATACTTAGCTGAATTAGTGGCCACTAATCACATCACCATGCTACTTCACTTTGGACAACATTGAACTTTGATCTTAAGTACAACACTGGCGATGCCACTGTTTACAACTTGCCTTGTAAATCTGAGTTTTATTCTTATTGCATAGTTTCTAATCTTTCTATCTATTATTAACAGTATTTATTTTCATATAATACAAATGATTCATTTTCTTTGTATTTGTCTTGATTTATTTCAGTCCATCTACTCCTGCAACGCCATAATTTCCCCCAGAGGAGATCAGTGAGGGTTTGACATACTGTAGATATTTTTTTTTTTTTTTTTTTTACCTTAAATCATTTTTCAGCCTACTGGTGCAAAACTAAAAACTGTGAAATGAAAGCGAAAGGTTCAGACAACACTTTGGTAGCAGGCTCAGGTTTGTTTTGATACGTTCATGAACGAACGATTTCACAGAACAGTCAACACTAATTTGCGTGAAACTGTGTGATTCAATTATTGCCTTCAAAATGTGCAAATCAAGATGTATTACCACTTTGTTGTGCCGTTTTCTTTGCCAACATAGTGACAGCTGTCAGTGTTTCTATCTTGATTTATTGAATTTGCCATGATCCAAAATAGAGGGTTTTATAGCAGACTTTGTGACTGTCCAAAGAAAAGCTCGAGTGTTAAAAATAACATTAATGAGGGCTCTGTTCAGTTTAAGCATCCCTGTGAACCATGACAGTGTGACGGTGAGTCAGCATGCACAGTACCAGGACTCTGGGACTGCAGCAGCGAAATGGAATTCAGCCATAGTTTTTTTTTATTTTTTTTTTTTACACCTGTGATTTTCCTAGTGTGACATGTCAAAATGTCTACAGTGAAAAGGGTCTAGTATTGGGTGAGAGGCAGCTCGGTTGTATAAAGTTTTCCCACTAAATAATTTGTCTAATCAATTTAATTTACTTTTGAAACGTGCTACATAATCCTGTCTGCGATGTGATGACGTGCTCTCATAACTCGGTAGAGTCTGTACTGTGATCTGCTGGTGCGTTTCACAGCTGAGCAGAAATATACAAAAAAAAAAAAACATTTACTGATTAAAACTTATTGTACATAATAAGATTAATACTGAAACGCTGTGAAGGAAAAGTACACCGTTGGAGAAAATCCTTATTTATTTGTCCAGAAAAGTTACCAAAGCACGTAAACATGGATGTCTTTGCTGAGTACGGCCAAGGTTCTCTCAGCCTGCAGCCTTTCCAGTGTCTCTCGACAATGTCAGAAGGCTAAGCTGAGCAAAAAACGTCTCAGTTTGAGGCAGGTGCCCACTCCGAGGCGGCAGCAGCAGCCTCGACGGTGCTCAGGGCCACGACACAGGCAGATTACATAACGTCTTAATACTGTACAGCGAGGCAGATGAAATCTCTAAGCAGCGGCGTCTGTTTTGCCCCTTGAAGTAGATACAACATGATAACTGATAAAGCTAGACAAACAAAAACAGCGCCAAAAAATTCCGAACAAGTCTAGTACCTTACAGTGGATACAGCGATATTGTGTTAAACATAAGTGAGTGTTGTCATTCGGTCAGTTTTGAATTGTAACGATCATAAAATGTCAGGCGAACATGCATGTCCTCACATCGGCTGTAGAAGCAGCCGAACAGGGCCGCTGGTGAAAGCTATTTCCCATAACAGAGTGTTCCTGCAGAATAGTGTTTTTTGTTAGTAGCATCTCTACCAACAGCACTTTTCCCTGGAAATACACACAAAACACACGCACACACACACACACACACACACACACACACACACACACACACACACACACACACAAGCGACCACACATAACCTCTACTCCTGCGCTCCAAATAGTCAACCAGCAGCAGTCTGCAAGGTGACAAATGAGTACTGTCACTTGGCTAAACACCTACTTGCACTTTTACTACAGTTATGTACTGTAGTTCTGTTTTGTTTTGTTGTGTTTTTTTCTTTCTTTGGGAGCGAAACGCTCAAAATAACACGCTGAGATTTTTCTTTCCTGATACAAAACCCTAACCTTGCTCTAAACTCTCACACATGCAGCAAACAAGGAAGATAAAAATACAAGGTTTGCCTTTGGCTGCGTGGAGAATGGGTTTATTTTAAATAATAGCAGGATGTCGTATCTGAATGGGAACGCTGCAATAATAGAACGCGTTTGACTGGATAGAAGTGCGGTTGGAAAAAAAAACCTGTGACCCCGTGCCCTTCACGCCGCCACGTCTATCTGAAGGGCCATTAGGGGAGGTGCTGAGAGAGCTCGTGTCACTCTGCATTAGTCTACCGGCCTCGTCCGTCCATTCCATCCTGTCTGATAGGATACAGTCTTATATCATAACCCACTGTGTCAAATCTGAAATCACATAGACTGCACCGGGCATTATCGCCCTTGCACTGATCCTAATCATGCTAATGCGTTCTTTTATGCAAAGGCTAGGACACGATGTCTCGGTGAAAATATCAAGATGATGTCCATACACGAGGATCCTGGTAAATAGCCGGTCTTGTGTTGCTGGAGTGTCCAAAGAGCGGCATGAGTCATTGCTCTGGAAAATCACAAATGATCTTAAACCGAGCGGAAACGGCACAGGCGCAAGAGGTTCTGGCTGTCCCGCTGACTGACGAAGAGAGAAACAGCATGAAAATATACCAATTAACTGTAATAATTCTGCATGTGTGACAGTCGGAGGGGGAAGTTGCGGTGTGGCTGGGGGCGCGGAGGCCATGATTAGTGGGGGTTAGTCTGCGTGGGAGGTTTTTGCGAAGAGACATTGTTACGCGCGATGAGATTTTTCCTCTAATTTTTCTTTTTTCATTTAGTCAAGAACTGATGTCTAATATCCGAACCATCAGCTGAACACACCTCTTGAACCTGTCACTTCACTGCATTGTGTAGGCGTGTTATCAGTGATGTGATTATTATGTAAGACCTCGCCGCTTCAGTGAGATCCTCTGGAGCTGTGGGGATGATATACAGTTTCTTGGAGCTATTAACTCTGAGTTACTGGGGTTTTAAATGGCCGTCCTGTTAAAACCAAGGTCCAATTATTGTTGCCTGCTGTCAGACTTCACATCTTCACGCAGCACACAGCATGAAAAATTGATCACTCTCAAATTCTTTTTAATGGATCCTTGCTTCGACATATGCAGGTCTCCCATCTCCAAGCCAGTGGCCATAGATGTTGTTGTTGACTGAAATAACCGTGGCTGGCTGTAGCTAGCTAGCTCATTAAACACTGGTGAGGTGTCTGAATAAATATACATACAGTGCATTCTAATGAAGGACAGAGGCCAAAGCTACATGACTAAAGCAAAAGTATCCTCACCCACCAGGGGACGCAGCGACACGCCGCAGCATTTGTCTCGTGTTACACTGTAGAACTACTTTGTACTTTTTTTTCCTTCATAATCTCTAATTGTTGGTTTACTTACCTTGCAAGAAAAAAAGGGCACGACTGTTAGCCTGTACTCTGACATAGTAGTCAGTTATGGTTTGTTACACTGGAGGGAGAAGGCTTCCATGACGTAAAAGTGTCTGTTGAGCCAAAGTGCAAGTGACCAGGCTAATCTACAGGCTAATCTGTGCTGTGCAGACAGGTAAACCAACTCTGGCTCCTACCCGGAATTTTACAACCCTTATTGTCACGTCTTTTTTTGAAAGTAGTCGAGTGCTCTATAATAATTTCATGCAAGTACTTGAATACAGGAATGCTGTGAATTCACAACGCCCATCCCTCCTAGGTAATGAGATGATAAGCCAAACATTCTAATGTTTGCAGCTTGTGTGTGAGAGCAAAAAAATACAGGTTCTTGCATTTCTGGTTTTGGAGTGAGTAAAAAAAGAAACTAATTCAACCTCCTCGTACGCATTATACGAGTTTTGCTGTGACTGCTGCTCCGCGCACACTGCTTACAACATATGTAGAAAATCCCCAAGCTTGTGCGGCCCCGCTGTGACTAGTCATGGTTACTAAGCTTTGAGTGACACCGCATGATTAACTCATACAAAAAACAGCGTGGAATGGGATTTCTAATAATAGTTAAAAAAAAAAAAACATGCTTATGATATTACAGTATTTCCTCCCTCTACTACTGTATCATCCCTCCAACGTGCCGCCTCTATTGCCTCTTCCAAGGCGCCGTCAAATGATGATCTAATATTATGAGACGGTGATTTCTCTTTGAGGGGAAATTATTTAATTAGCTTGGCCTTTTCAGGTAGCTTAACCTTTTTAAAATGTCAGGTGAAAAGGTTTTAAAATAAGTGTGCCACGTTCTCAGAAAATATCCTCTTTTAGGGGGGCCTCGTGATGACCTATAGAAGTGTGGCGAAAAAAGAGGTCTGACAGTGATGAATCTTACAGCTCAGAGCAATTTGTTATAGTCCAGATATGTTCTTGGGAACCCCTCTCAAAGCAGAACTCCCACGGAACGGGACGAATCTCTCTGTGGTCTTTTATTACAACCGATTCTCCAGACTTTTTTTGAGGACTAAAGCATTTTTCATATCAGGTTTGTGCTCAGTATGGCTCTTTATTTCTACATGAGATTAAACAAAACATCTGGCTTTACTAGATGGCCAATAGAGGATAGAGTATAACTATTCCCCTCGGTGACAGGACCATTTGTTTGCTCTGAGGCAGATCAATCCAGCTCTATCTTCTCTGGATTTCCTCTGCCTTTGTTGTCACCACTCGAGCTGTCTTTAGTAATCATCAGCTTTCGTGTCAAATAAATGAGCTGTTTCACTGCCGGTGTTGCTGCGGCTGCACCGCTGGTCAGAAATAAATGGAAATGAACAAGGCCTGCTTTGCAAGGACACGGCACACACACACACGCTCGAGCAAAATGTGGCCCGAGCCGTGACGACTTCTGCCAGAGCGGATCGGATCACATGGATGTCACATCTAGCGCACTTTACCTTTTAGAGGAAAGAAAAAGGAGAGAATATATGTGAAAATTTAATGACCCTAAGAGGAATGTGGTGTTCAGGAAAAGTGATCTGAAAATGTTGCAGCATGTCTGAGAAAATGTCCCAAGAACGGGACGTTAAAAATAAAACGCAAACTGTGGCAAAAATGTTCAGCGTTCAAGTCACGCTTACAATGTTTATCATTTACTCTCCGCTCGATATTGCCAGTATATATTTTTTCATTTATAAAAAAAAACCCACAAACAACAGCTCACATCCACTACATGCTTTGACAGCTCTGTGGTTATCAGTTTAACTGCATGCAGTATTCAGTAATTGTTATGAAGACTCGACGTGCTCCTAGGATAACACCACCAGTTGTCAGGTACTCGCATGTGGCTGACATTCAGCGGAGCATCTGCGTTTCTTCTGCTGGCATCAGTAAATAATGCACTCCTGTGCATCTGCAGCACGACTCAATATATAATTCAGACAACGTATGCAGTGAGGCAACCCTGATGCCATTCACACTGGAGATGGCAACGATGCTTAAACCCACTGCAATATGTTGCTGCTGACTTTTATTCGCTCCTTAAGCAGCTTTGTGGCAAGTTTGTTCTGTCGATAGAACCATTATCATCACCTATATTACCCATCACTGAGATATCTTTACATAACATCTTAATGCAAACAGTAAAGACCATAAAGTCAAACATTCGCTCAGAGTAACAGTGGTAGAGAGAATAATGCAGAGGGGTGGGTGCTGTGAGGCCAGGTTTGCTGTTTTGGTTGTTACCGTCTGTTGTTTTTCTGAGTCACCACTGATGGAAACCTCTCTGCGGCGGTTCGGGCTCTGCCACGGTGTTTGACAGAGCCGCATGAGCATGCGGGGGACGGTTCTGAAGGGCCTTGTGTTCTGCAGGTGGTGTTTATAGGCGGCCGGTGGCCTTGCAGATTCCCTAATATAATTTGAGCAATAGTTGTCTGCCGAGCTGAACAAACACCGAGGCGTCCCTGAGCTCCGCTGCCACCCGCTGCCGCCACTGACAGCACACTACATGAGAATATGCAAATATACCTCGAAACTGAGAACATTTCCATTAAACTCCGTATTCCAGGGTGATGTTTCCAGCCTTATTCATGTTTGGAAAGAAAAAAAAAAGAATGCATCATTCTTATTCGCGTGCAGACAAGCTGCCCGGTCTTGGCCTTGTCAAGAACTTGTCAGTATCATCCATGAGAAACGTTGCCGTTGAGACCTGTTGGGTTCTGCCCAGGTAGCCCCCCCCCCCAAAAAAAGAGGAAAACGTGGCTTCATTTCACTATTCTGTTGAGAGCATTGCATTAGCTTGATTATAGTTTTATCTGTCAAATGAATGCGCAGAAATAGCTGACATAACGTTATGTGGCAAATCCAATTTGGTATTGATTGACAGTGCGAGATCCACCGTGACCATGTTATGGCTTCCCGCACTATTAGAGTGCGGTGCGGCTTTATTTGCATTGGAGAGAGGAGGGCATTCGCTGGGATTCATTTGTTAGGCTCCTCTGACTTTGGAAATTTAATTGCAGGTACAGTAGAACGGGCTGACAATGGGACAATTGAAGCATTAAAGTCTGCGAGGGACTCACAAACAGCAGGAGCGTCCCTCATGACAAACACTGGGACACACACGCAAGACAGACAGAACCACACGCCAGCAACACCCACTTTAAAAAAAAAAAGAAAAGCGTACATCTCCTGCTGACCTCTTGATTCTTTGATCCATTAATGACATGCAATATTCATACTCCCAGCTACTGAATGTTTCATTATAACTGCAGAGATGCGGCGGAGTGCATTATGAAGAAGCACGGTGCCGACTATCTAGAGAATGTTTATCATTTATCATGTGCTGTTGGCTTTAGTGTGTTCCTCCCATGGAATGTTTGACCTTGAATGCTGCTTTCATGCATTCCCGTGCGCTGGAAAATCAAAGGGAATACCATTCGGTTAACATCATGTGCTTGGTGTGCCTTGAAAACCTGTATGTCAGCTTATATAAAGCTATGTATTTCCTTTCTCTTTTTCTTATATACCTGCCATGATCATTATTTGCCACAAATTATAAAACATGTGCTGCTCGTCATGTTTGCCGCTCAGCCTTACATGAAACCTTGTGTAAAAGTGCTGTTGAATCACCTTAAACTGTGGTATTCGCGCGCAGAAATGATCTATCATACATTATAATATGTAAGATTGATTTCCCTTTACATTAGCGGGTTTATCTTAACACCCGTAATAATAGGTGGGAAATCAATCACAGAAACAGTGCCGGTAACATGACACAGTGGACACTGGTAATTATTTAAAAGGATCACTGCCTATTAATGGTATTTTGCCTCACCTTTCCCATTATCTGTAGCAACCAGTTTGTTTTCCTCTCAATTAGGCACGCAAGGCAGCGAGCAACACCCATCTCCTATTACTGCGATATGGCAACAGAGGCCATGGGGGAAGGGAAAATAACAGGCTGCTGTTGTTGTTACCGCTGCTGCTGCTGCTGCTGCTGCCGCTGAGGGATTGTTTTTTAGCATTTTCTTGGCTGCGTTTCATTTCTTTATTCCCTCCACCATTACTTGCCTCTGCTATCAAACCTTTGGCATTCCCTTCTGGAGGTCTAAAATGACTGGGTCATTGAAACCTAACCTATGTCAAAGTCGTGATGTGGTTGGTATGTGTGTGTTTTTTTTTTTTTTTTTTACCTCTATGCTGTGCAGAGGATATTAAGCAGAAAAAACAAGCCCGGAATATATTGAAGGCATCTGAAATTCAGCCAGTAGAAGACAAGTGGGAATTAATGTGATCCTTTAGCCATAGTTATTAGATGTTTGTTCTTTAGGATACGGCACTTAGATTATCGGGATCCGAGTTTTTATCCTGCCTGCTTCACGGTCATCACATTAGGGGTGCAAGACAATACATACATTTTTGCTATTGAGTGATCAATTAATTATTCATATTTGTTATTATTATCCACACTCCAAAGATACTAATTCATAATGATATAAAGAACTGAAAATCAGCAGATTTAAAGGCTAAAGCTAGGCGCTGTTGTAGCTTAATCTAGCATTTCAGCTAAAACTGGTATTTTTAGAAGCTAAAACTAGCATTTTTCTAGAGTAATCTAGCATTTTAGCTGAAACCAGTACTTTTAGAAACTGACACATGTATATTTTGCAGCTTAAACTAGCATGTTAGCTAAAACTAATATTTTTTTTTAGCAGCTAACACATGTATTTTTACAGTTTTAGAAGCTAAAACTGGCATTTATTGTACCTTAAACTAGAATTTCAGCTGACACTGGTATTTTGAAAAACTGAATATAGGTATATTATGTATAGCTTAAACTAGCATTTAAGCTAAAATATATATATATTTAGGAGCTAAAACTAGCATTTCGTACCTTAGACTAGCCTTTTAGCTAAAACTAGACATTTTTTAAGCTGAGACTAATGTTTTCTGTCACTTAAACTAACCGCTTCAATAAAAAAAAACCTCTGTAGCATACTTTTTTTTCACATCTGGGGTTTTTAAATGACTTGAATTTGTAATCATTCATCACATCGGTGCTCATAACTTTTCCACTGACCCACTAATTTTGTAATCAGATAATCATCTAAGGACTGGACCACATGTGACCTTCTGACTGCCCACACACACACACACTGACAGCACTGATAGCACTGATAGCACTGATAGCACAATTAACCAGAAGTGCCATTTGATTTACGTGGTGCACACATTTGTGCATAAACACGTTTGTCCAGTACAAATGTGTGTCTTAAGAAGCACACAGCCTTCTCCGTGAATCTCAAACCTCATGTGGTGAAGATGTCTTCCCGCCACGCTGCGCTGACTGCTGCGGTCGCGTGGTTCTGACTCTGCAAAGCCGCGGCGAGAGAGTGAAGTGTGTCAGCCTGTGCAGCTGATAACACCGCCTCTGTCACACTCAGGCCAAAGAGCGTTTGCTGGGGAGCCAAAGCGCATGATGGGTTTGTGACGCAGCACGCAGCGGCATTCAAATAGTGAAACTGGGGTAGGCACTTTTTTCCTCATCCCCCGAACTATGTCGCGTCAGTTATCTTACCCCACATGATGCGTATTCCATTTTCCTCACGGGGAGTTCACAGTGGTTCATCCCGAACATCTTTTCCATCACAATGTTCTACCACTTGACATAGTTTTTATTCCACTGGAGATTTCTTCTTCTTTCTTTTTTTTACACTATGTTAACCAAATGTGATTTCCACAGTGTTCAGTGTTTGCACAGAATGTTTTATTCAACTAGATTTGTTGTTTCTTTACATCTGTGTGACACTCCGCCACAACAGCGAGTGCTTCTCTATCTCCTTAGGCCATTGCCTTGCCGGAGTCTCTTTCATGGTGAAGAGGCACTGACAGAATAAAGAAGAGCTCCTCTAGAACAGAGTCTCTTATCAGCCTCCAACATCTGGCCAAGACTGATGGGCTCTTGGAATAGCTCTCCAAATCATTGAGTTTTAACTGCATAATGCTTGTTTAACTGCATCCTTCCTACAATACTCACTCACCCCCTCTCATTATGTGTCTTTCACCAGAGAAACCCATTTCTATGAATTCTGTTCAGTCAGCGGGGGAGCATTGATGTGAGGGAGTGCACTAAACGGTAGTAAAAACAGATTGAAGGGTGAGTCAAGTGGTATGCGAGCAAAGGAAATTAAATTTGACTTGACCAGTCATGATTGTACACCACGAGTCAGAGAAATATTGAATTCGCAAGCTGTTCAGTGTTAGAATCTTTGACACGGAAAGCAATTTTCTCTGATATGCACACACCTTTTTTTTTTTTTTGGTCCAGAAAATGAGTTTTTTTCAAATTGAAGTCATCATTGTAGATTTACAACTTAAAGCCCTGATGCATCACAGCCCATTAGATTAAAGCCCTGAGGTAATTTGCAGCAGATTTAAGAATTTATCCAAACACCTGGCTCTGTAACTGCGAGTCACCGGATGCCGGTCCTCTGATCATACACAAGGAGAGATGTAGCAGATGTGTCACACTGAGCCTGCTTTCTTGTTGTCTCACAGCAATACGACGCAAGCAGGACGGACCATTCCATTGTGTTCACGTTTTGATCACAGAAGGATTATTTGGTTATCTCTACATAACAGAGTTTGTCTTCATGGGATCGCGACATGATCTGCATCGTCATCTGACAATTTATGACTGCTTGTTGTGAGTATTTAACGGATGTGACAGGAACTTTTTGTTCATTTCCAGCAGCAGTTGGCTCTAATAGTGTTATCTGCTGATGTTTATTTATTTAATTATTGGTTTTTTTGGCATTCCTTACCAATTTTGTGAAGGCCAAATCCTCATGTACCGCGGAGCCTACCCTGGCGGCGCCCACTGCTCTCCTCGGGTGGGCGTAGACAGCACATGCACATGGACTCGCCAGCTGCTTCTTTTCTCCCTGACAGCGAGGAGCTTCACCGGGAGGGTGTTGCACACGCAGAGGTTCAAATAATCTCCTGCCGATCTTAGCTTTAACTCAACACAGACATCCCAACCAACCAGTAGGAGTCACCAGTGCAGCTGCGAGGAACACTGCCAACAGGGGTTTATGAAGCTACGGATTAAAGCCGAACGCTGCAGTGGTGGGTGACTATTTTTTCACGCTGCACCACCCGGGCGCTCACAAATGTTACATTTAGTCAATAATATTGCTTCTCTTGGTCTCAAGAAAACTGTGTATGTTGATTGATACCTCTGTGCCAGATGACAGACTGATTGGGCTCAAAATTAATGAAGTAGAACGTTTTAAAGGAAGCGTTCTGCAGTGGTGTGCGTCCTTGGAATCCAGAAATCAATACTAGGGACGGATTGCTCAAAGATACAACATGTAACATTTCTGCATTAAAATGACTAAAAACGACTGGATCTTAGTTATATATTTTGTCAAGTTGTGAACTTACATTATTATAACATTTCAACAGCGTTCCAACCCGGAGAAATCCATATCGCGGATGACCGGAGGCGTTTCACAGCCCGCGGAATGAAGCTGATCTGTAGTCTGGTGGTACGGCACCAGATACTTCTGGATCTTTTGTCAGATGGCAGAAGAGTGAACAGACCGAGCTGGGAGGTGGGTGTTAGGTGCAGATATGTCATTCAACCGACGTCACTGATGCTTGATAGATGGGTACTAATGATGTTCTGGGTGGTTTTAATCACCTGCTGTACAGCCAGTTTGTGATGTTTCCATTCAGGAAGCTTTTTTTTTTTGCTCCTCTGTAAAAGTTGACCAGAATCTTGCTCCGTAATATAGCCTCGCTAAGTTTCCATAGGAAGCAGAGCCTTTTCGTTTAGTGACTCATGGTAACGATGTGTCACTTTTGGTCGCCTGTTGCTCTGACGTGAGGAAGGAAATCGGCAAACTTGATGAGACGTAACTTGAAAAAACCTTTGAAGCGTCACCTTACCACGTCTGTGAACATTTCCGCTTGAGTCACGTCAGATTTATTTTCACTGTCAATGGGGGGAATTCATCAATGAAAACAACAACTCCCATGGACCTGTGACCCAAGGAATGGGTAAAAAAAAAAAAAAATGTCAGTTACACACAATTCTGTTTATTTTCCCAAACTTTTCATTTTTTCCCCTTGCGTAATATTGGTCCCATAGGTTACTAAAAAATCCTTTAAATTAAACAAACAGAAGGAATTGTGTGTATTTATGTTTCTTTCCTTCTCCCATTCATCTGTTTGACAGTCACAGTGTAGAGAGGCAGAACATGTGAGGATATTGCAGTGATGTGATCTGTGCTGTTAAAACTCACATTCAAACTCATATTCTAGCAAAAATAATGACAGGTCACAAGTAGACGTTGCTTCATTTTAAAGGGTTTACACCAGTCCTTTACTTGAAACAACCTACCACTTTGATTTTCAGCTGTAGGTATATATGAGATTACAATTCATTAAGGGCCAATATATCATTCAAACTTACTTCAACTTTCATATAACAATCCGTCCATCTTGGCCTCAAGAGTCAGTGGAAGCTTGGGAATCACCGACATCAGGCCAGACTCCGCTGTCCACCTGCTGATCATAGACGATTAAACGCATGCTGTTTTCATAAGATCACGGAGGACGGTCTGTGTTAAATCATTTGTGATCACGAGGAAAAAAACATACGCTCGTTATTTCAGGCTGAAAGAATAATTATCCAGTAATCAAAACCTAAAGATAATTATGCCGCCAGCTCTTGGACTCCCAGGGAGGCTAAGGATGTCATTTTTTAATAAATGCTATAAATCCCTAACTTATTTGCTCACATACTCTCAAAGAGGCAAAAAGGATGAAGATTTCATCCTGTTGTGTTGGGAAGAGAAGGCAGGGAGCAAATTAATAATTCTCGCTGGTTGAGGCTCGCGCCGCTCTGAGCTATAGCCTGTGAATCATCCTCATCACGAGATAAAAGGCAACATCTTTTCATCTATTTTTCAGTCTTTTCATTTTGGCCTGCTGGAGTGACGCTCCTGCGAGTGTTTTCCAATCTAAAAAGGCATAAAATTATTTGTTTTCATATAGATGATATCTGCGATTTCTCCTTTTCTTTTAACACTCGTGACAAAATTGAATCCCTGCAGACGTTGAGCCTGGAGAATAATGCAGCGTGGCCAAAATGTCCTAATTACAAATAATGCAGCAGAATCATCATCATTTAATATCAATTATATCAAGGCCTTATCTAAACTGTGCGGGCTCCCCTCGTAGCGAGTAATGTTTTTTCTTTATGGGTTTTGTTTGAACTGATGCATGATTAGCTCGGTTCACACTGAGAGCCAGCACGTACTGTAAATGATCAATTAAATGGCTCCTTTGGTATTCTTTCAATTAATTGTTTCGCACATTTTTAGCAAGCCGACATCACAGGTGGACTCTCACTTCCACGGAAAGTAAGTGTCGGCGTCTCACATTCAGGCGTCATGTGAGGACAGTCGCGGGAAGAAAAAAAAAATGGCCGACCAGACGAGTCAGCTGGTTGCAGTTTGACATTGGTCATTATGACTTCAGCATCTGAGGTCAAGTAACAGACGTCCTGCGTCTCTGACACCGAGGCTGCGGGGGACCGGAGAATCAATGTGATGTCATCTCAGATTCATCCCAGGAGAGCTGCTGAGTTGTGGGAATGGCGATCAACTTTGACCCCGTTTGGAAAGGAAATCTTCCCCTCCGATGACGGGGTCACGCCGCAGCACTACTTGATCGACAGGAATGATTAAGGCGCGCCTTCATACTCATGAACCCGGGCGCGTTTGTGTAATTCAGCTGTGAAATACAAATCAGATCATTTTCATTAGGTATTACATCAGTGTATTCATTCATTTCTGTGTCGTTTATTTGCCAGTGATGTCTGATCAGCGGCATCTTTGTAGAAGAGCCTTTAAACTTAACTTTAACTAGCTGGCAATAGACAAGTTTTCTGCTTCAAGGTGTCATTATGAGTTAAATGTTGATTGCACGATGGAATGGATAGAGAACAATGAAACCATCTGCGCACACAGTTTTGTCTGCTGTTATTACAGACAAAATGACTGAATGAAGTCACGTTTTGTATCGTGTCATTGTTATTTGCTACTCTAAGGAAAAAACTGAAATTATCCAGTCGTCTTTGCAACAGTGGTGCCAAAAATTATACAATAATACAACAGACACTGGTTGAAAAGTGGTCTGCTGCCACTGTAAGATCAGGTCAGACAGTGCAGAGTTTTTTAAATGTCGGCCGTAGAGATGTCTGCCTTCTCTCGAACATAATTGAACCAGATGGCACTTAATTTGTGGCGCCCAGCATATCATAACGCAGAAGGAAATGTGCATGTAGCTCGCAGACGAGAGGCTGATGACAGCATTGGATGTAAACATTAATAGAGAGCCAAAGTCACGCCCCTCCTGGTTTTGCCCCCTGGGACCTTATTTCCGAAAACCTTTGGATGGCAGTGAACGGAGAGAGACAAATCATTTCTCCGTCCTGTTTGAATTGTGTCATGAATCACACAAATGATGTTTGTCAATTGAAAAGGGTGGATTTTCAAATCAATAAAGTCACAGTTTGCCATGAAACTAATGAAACACAAGACTGTTAATTATAAAGACTACACAGCCAAGAGGTCGCTTTAGTGACATTATCTAATTGAACGGCCACCAGAACCTGTACAGCTGGTCCTGTATCTTAGCTTCCTCACAAAACGGAGGAAATTCCCTTTCACACAACTACGGTTGTCAAAATGACCAGATTTATTGTAATTTTCATCATCTGTAGTACCTTTTCTGTGCTGAGTTAGTGTGGTGCGTTGTTTTTGACGGTTTCACACAAAATTAGATGATATTTTAGGTTAACCAAGACAAACTGCGACTCTCTTGACCCGGAAAATTATCTTTTAAATTGACAACATCAATTTAGGCCGGGTCAGAAACAGCGTCCTCAGTTGGGCCTTAACATTGAATGAATGAATATATTAGTTTATTTGATGATTAGAAACATAAAACAGTACACGGCTGTCAATACATGCATTAAAAAATCATCATGGATGAAAACACAATAAAGCGAACGCTTATGTGGTCATCATGTATCACACATAACACACAACAAAACAACAGGACGATGGGAAAGACGGTGAAACAAACACAACACTTAGCAGAAGATACCAACAAAAAACAACAGTAGCTAAGTCTACATGTTGCTGTTGCTGTTTTCTTTTTTCATAAGAAAATAAGATACACTTTGAACTAGATAACAATCTGTGAACATTTATTTAAAGTCACTTTGAACACCCCCAACGAAACACTCCGTTTTATTAGCTAGCTCAGTTAGCTAGCCTCTGCCGTTCCTTCTGCGCAGTGATACGGTTGGTGGGTGTAGTTCAGCAGCAAGAAAATAGGTCCTACATGAAACTGCTCAAAACAAGGTCTGTGGGTCATGTATTGTGAGACACGGATACAATTTCCACAAAGAGACACTGCTGTTGACTTTTGCAAACACTGAGCGACATCGAGCTCCACCATATTGAAGAGAACGCAGACATCTCCGGCAGCTCACACCAAAACAGTCTAGTTATCTGGACATATAAACAAACCGTCCCTTTAAAACAGGTCATACAGTCTGTCCCCATGTTAAAGAGGACTCGGTGCATTGCAGTATCAATAGCCGAAGCCCCAGCCATTTGCAATGCAATTAAAAACTCAATTTTCAAAGCGCTTTGCTGAGGGTGATAAATGGGCCAGTAATCCCTTAATTGTTCTCTCTGAGGCAGAATCACGGGAATGATAGATGTTTCATTAAAGACAGAGTCAAACTTCGAGTAAATAACAGGAGATGCAGATTTTTACTCACAGTTATCAGCCGGCCGGTTGCTGTTAAACCCTCCCAAAGAGGAGTGTGTGTTCTGTCCAATTTGTTGTGAGAAAATGGGTGTTCAGTCGCCTTTCAGGACCACAGACAGCTCTGTTGGTCCCTCTGCCCTCCTGTGTGGGTGTGTGTGTGTGTGTGTGTGTGTGTGTGTGTGTGTGTGTGCGCGCGTGTTCTGAACTTTTCTTTTACTCTACCCATCTCTAACCTTAACCTTAAAAAGTGTCAGTGTTGTAGAGTATATTTGCAGACCGGATGAAAACAGGGACACCCAACATTGCGCGCAAACTTTGGCACGGGAACGTGACCGCGCGCTCTCCGTGTTCTCCCTCCTCACCGCCGGGAAGAGCAGCAGCAGCAGCAGCTGGATGAGGGCCGGGCTGCTCGGAGTCATTGGCCACCTGAGATTGCAGTGTTTTTCTATTGATCGGCTAATATTGACAAGTGCAGCGCTTATTCCAAGCCGTCATAATCGAGCGGGCTGAGGCTGTTTTTTTTTTTGTTTGTTTGTTTTTTTTAATACATTTACTTATTTATATATATATATATATATATATATATATATATATATATATATATATATATATATATATATATATTTTATTTCACGTCAGATCAAGTTTGACCAACATTGGCCCGCCGCCTCGGGTCCAATCGGAGTTCAGATCAGCTCCTTCTCCCCCCCTCCTCCACCTCCACCTCCACACCAGCCCACCCCCTCCCTCCTCTCGCGCTCTCTCTTTCTCTCTCTCTCCCTCAGCCTCTCTCTTAGTTGCTCTGCAGCTGGGCTGCACCTCAATGAACCTAATTGGCGCACTGTGAGCGACCATCATCTTTCCACTGGATATCCATCGCGGCCGGCTTTTCACCCAGAACATATGAATCTGCATAGACAGACCCTTTTAAGGAGTTGAACAGACAGGTCGGAGGAGAAGGAAGGGGGAAAAATGGCACAGCGCGTGGTTTTGTTCCTACTGTGGCTCTTTGACAGATCGTACGCAGGATTTCCCAATCAGATTAATATCGGTAAGTGTTTGTTTTTTTTGTTTTCTCTTGCCCGTGTGAACAGGCTGCAGATCGAGCGGGTTTTGTGCGGGTTGAAATCAAAACGCAAGGTTGCAAAAAAAAAAAAAAAAAAAAAAAAAAAATGTTCTTCCGCCGGAGCTCTGCGCAGTGATGGACCAGACTAACTTGATGTTCCAGCTGCTGCACGCTAAGAAAACTACAAAAGATATAACCTGCATGTAGTGTTGAATGTTATCATTGTAACCGCTGGCTGAAGATCAGCGGAGTGTTTTATAAGAACAACGGTCAGTTTCCTTCTCTCCCCCCACCACCATCCCGCTCGATCTGAAGAGTTACACACTGGCGCACTGGTTTAAAAAATATGCATCACAGTTCTTCTTTCAAACAGCAGTGAGACTCCTTTTCCCCCCTATGTGTCACAATAACACGCACAGAGTGAATGAACGAGCTCCGCGCACTGTTCTTATCTGTTGGTTTTCCATCTCTTCAAAGGGGGACTGTTCATGCGTTCCACGGTGCAGGAGCACAGCGCGTTCAGGTTCGCCGTCCAACTCTACAACACCAACCAAAACACCACGGAGAAGCCTTTCCACCTCAACTACAACGTCGACAACCTCGAGTCGTCCAACAGCTTCTCGGTCACCCATGCGTGTAAGTGTGCCCCCCCCCCCACCCCAGTCTCACGTCTCCATCCACACGTCCTCCCAGCGAGTGTCCACGCAGGACAGGGCTGAGCGGAATTATTCATGTTCAAACTCGAACATGTGTGGCCGCCGCATCTCAATCCGGGGAGGGGAGGGGGGGAGTCAAGTTCATCTCACTTCACCGAGGTTCAGAAAAGTCTCCGTGGGAATTACAGGAGCGTGTGGGAATCCAGATGTCTCTGTTCTGCTCTCATCTATCCCTGCGTAGTTGTCTTTTGGTTTTAGAACAGCATGCATGCACTTCATGTTCACATTTTGTATAGTGGAAAGTGGATGTTAAATCTCACATATCGTACTGTTTCATCACATGAATGGCTGTCCACATGAATTGGTATCTATTATATAAAACACTCGATTTTTTTTCCACCATGCCTCTCCATGGGTCCTGTTACGTGGATAAAAGCATCCTATGGTGCAACTGGTGCAGTGGCTGATCCGCCATGTAACCACTGTTTTCTCAGCCCCCCCCCCCCCTTCGACTACACTTTCTTGAAATCAGCTGAAACAGAGTGGACAGGGAAAAAGTGGAATAAACAGAGTCGAGAGTGCCATTTTGCGATGTCATTTTAAATGATGACTTCAGTTTGGCTGAATGGCCACCTTTGGAGACAAGCGTCTCTGTCTGACTGGCACGGTTGAGTCCCTCTAACCCCGGCATGGCACAGTCATAATGGCCCCTCTGACTCTCCTTGTATCAGAGCATCCCCGCCTCACCGTCCTCTGACTCCCCCCTGTGCTTTTTTTTTCTTTAAAGATGTAAATATATATTTTCACAGATAATATTATTTCATAGACGCAAATCACAGTGCTGCTGCCATATATGCAGCATTTGAGTCTCCTCAGTTTTCCAGACCTGATATTATACAGTCAGATACATAGTACACAATAGGTGCTGTGTCCATGCTGGCCTTGAGAGGGAAAATGCCGCAGGTCATACAAAGCCTGTGATTGAAGGCCTCTGTGATGGAGGAGTTCACATTTTGTATAGTGGAAAGTGGATGTTAAATCTCACATATCGTACTGTTTCATCACATGAATGGCTGTCCACATGAATTAGTATCTATTATATAAAACACTCGATTTTTTTTTCACCATGCCTCTCCATGGGTCCTGTTACGTGGATAAAAGCATCCTATGGTGCAACTGGTGCAGTGGCTGATCCGCCATGTAACCACTGTTTTCTCAGCCCCCCCCCCCTTCGACTACACTTTCTTGAAATCAGCTGAAACAGAGTGGACAGGAAAAAGTGGAATAAACAGAGTCGAGAGTGCCATTTTGCGATGTCATTTTAAATGATGACTTCAGTTTGGCTGAATGGCCACCTTTGGAGACAAGCGTCTCTGTCTGACTGGCACGGTTGAGTCCCTCTAACCCCGGCATGGCACAGTCATAATGGCCCCTCTGACTCTCCTTGTATCAGAGCATCCCCGCCTCACCGTCCTCTGACTCCCCCCTGTGCTACAGAGCATCTCCCCCAGCATTGCAGAGTCAGCTCATTAGCACCCAGCCCTCATAGCACCTCACCGTGCTGTCATTGGGTGAAAGGGGGAAAAAAATCCATAGCTCCCCAACCAACGCCAGCAAATGAGTTGGGCTCAGACCTGCAGAGGAGGTGGGTCTGAGCGGTGAGGGAGATGAAGAAGAGCGTCATATCACAGGCAGCAGAGCTGCAATTGCCCTAACGAAGGCATCCATAAGAAACAATAAGCAAATGAGAGTGAATAAATAATAGATAGCGCCGTGCAATTTCACGCATGTTGAAGAGGAAGGGAAGCATAGGAGGAAAAGGCTTGATATCAGAATCTAATTAAATTCAGGGGCAGACAGAGCTTTAGTGAAAGGAAGGGGCTCCTGTGGGAGCAATGGCCCCGTTTCTCGCTGCCACGTCTCAGCATCTCCAGCAAGAGCACAGTGTCAGGGCCGCCTCGAACTTCACACACAAGAAAACTCCTAGCTTTTAAAGATGCAGCGCCACCCATGCCTAACAGAGATTGATTGTTCAGCGATGCAAAAGCACAAGAGCGATTGTCAAATACCATTATAGTGTTTGGTGAGAGCATTGCTTTAGCCTTGATGTGCACATTAATAATTCTAGAGATTCCTCCTCTGTAGTGAATGTTTACATCATACGGGAAGAAGTTTTACACTCGAAGTCCTCCATTTAATTGTAGTCAACTACGCTTTGAGCAGAGACGGACCACAGAACACTGTGAGAGGCAGTCGTGTTTCGAATCTGGTTTAATGTATGATATGAGAGGTTTTTTGTTTTTTTTCTAAGGTAGTGCCCTGAGACTCTCGTCACGCTGAGCTCGCAAACCGCAGACAGCTCATGCTGAGCTCATAACAACCCACGAGCACCTCAGATTGTCTCTACCGATGTGGTGGACAAAATAGAGATGATGGTTATTAAATATCACTTATCTGCTGACTTTCAGGCCTTTGAGGCTTTGCCCCTGGTGAGCGAGGACCTCCTGTGTTCAGAGTTTTAGATTTGTCAGCGCTGTTGTTTGTTCTGCGAGCTGTCACAATAATTTAGTGGACATTCAAATTTCCTTTGTCATCAATAGCCCCGTGTGGGCGACTCAGACCTTTGTCAGCAATACCACACACATCTAGTTTATGATCGGGGCAAAGTTAGATTGCACAAAAGCGGTGTTTATACGGTTTTGGGGAGTCAATCTATTTTTGAGGCTGCCTTCGTTGCTTTGATCAAGATGAGATGTGGCTGCCTCTGGCCTTGCAGAGTCATTGAAATGACAGCATTTTTCTTTCTTTCTTTCTTTCTTTCTTTTTTGTGTGTGTTTTGCTTCGGACTCTTGATGCTGACATTACTTTTGCTTTGGTGTGCATTCTCCCTTTACTCTGGGACACATGCTGCCAAGGCCCTCTCCTCTGACTCATCACGTAGATCATCACTCCCCCTCATTTGCTGTACATCCTTTTAAATGATATAATGGAGGCAGAGGAACAAGAGGACCTGCATACAGTCTCTCTGATTAAACTCGCTCTGAGTTTTATTTTGCTTTTCATGGAGAAAAAAAAAACAAAAACACAAAATATGGAAATTCTCACTGTAGGTATGACGGAGGCGTAGTCCCGTGTCAGAGCAATTTCTTTCAAGTCCGTTTAAAGCCTTATGCTATTAATTGAATTAGTGACCGGCAGCAAAACAATGTGTGGCTTCAGTAATCCTTAAGGCCTGGCTTTGTGCCGGCAGAGGCATGGCGTGTGCTTTGGTGTCAGGGCTGTTGTTGCTTTGAAGTGACATCAGAAATTGTGCAATGTGTAATTACCAGTGCAGGGTCCATAATGGCTGTCGGAGCTAGGAGTCAGGTATGTTCACCGAGAAGACGGGTAGTTCAAAGCAAAGGGTAGCCGTTTAAGAAGGCAGAGCAGACGGCATTAATGTTCCTGATGGTCATGGCTAGCCAAGTTAATGACGCCGCCATCCTTTTCTCTCCTGTTTACCCTTCTCCTTCTCCTTCTTCACCTGAGGCGAAGCAAAAACATCAAGCACCCCCTCCCTTTTCCTCGCCACGCTATTTATTAGATTACTCGCCTTGAATTCCTGTTAAAGGCAAATTTTGCAATGCTTGGCTTTTGAATCTCATCTCCCTATTCCTCATCCCTCATTCTGTCATTAAGCTAATGGTCTGTGTCCCCTCTGCCAGCCCCTTTACATGTGCCTACCCCTCTTTTATTGAATCCTCCAGGTCCTTAAGCCCTGGCAGTAGCAGATGCTTCTCTGGCTGCACTGTTCAGCCACTGTCTCCCTTTGCTGCTTGTAGAAACTGTGTTTGCTCCAACATTGTGGAGAGGAGAAAAAAGTAAAAGACAGAATGAAACAAGTCACTGTGACTGCAATTTTTCATTTCCAAAGGCAAAAGCAAGGAGGGACAAGAGAGAAGAGCAAGGCAGCCGTAAGGTGCCGTGAGGGGAGGAGGTTAAATGAATAGCTTGGCATTTTGAGACGTATGCATGTTTGCTTTCTTGCCGAGCATTAGATGAGAAGATTAACACCACTCTTGTGTGCTGTTATGTAGATATGAAGCTGGAGCCTGTAACCTGTTAGCCTAGCCTAGCATAGAGACTGGCAACAAGGGGGAACAGCTAGCCTGGTAGCCAGATAAGGGAGGTTTTTGGGGGGCTATTTGCTTATTTTTGACTTAACAGGGCGGAGAAACATTTGACTGTTATTTGCTATTTTGCATTTATTATAAAGTTCCATATTTTTTTATGTCGCTGTATTTCACTTATCTTGTTGCATATAAATTGCAGTTTAGCTTTTGGGAATTTCAGCGTCCACTTAAAATGAATTTATCCATTTATGTGTACAGTTTGGTTGTTGCAACATCCAATATTTTGCTTCTCTAGTCTCATGCGATTATATAGAGATGTTCACTTTCAGTTGGGAAGTTAAGATGTTGTTTGTCTAAACTTTATGCGGGGATTGTGATTGGTTGAAGGCTTGCAGCCGCTCCCTTTTTTACGGGTGGGTTCTCTCTATATCAAACTGTTTGCCTGATGAAGGTCTAGTCCGGAAATGTTGCAAATAAATCAATTTTTGCAATTTAGACAGTGTGTGGGAGCTTGCTTGCAGCTAGAAAGGTAATAATAGTCTGCCTGCCAGGACCTCTAAGGCTCACTTATCAACGCATTATATTTATTTTAATTAATCCATAAAAAAAAATGTGAACCACTGTGATTTGCAAAATATCAAAAATGTTGCTTTTTTATGTCGAGCATGTAAGAATTGGCCAGCTGTTGTGGTCATACTCAAACCAGATGGAGGTCAGCATATCACCAGAGTAACATCTAACTGCAGCTGCCATTCTCTAGTTAGCTTGGTTAGCCACATATGTAGTGGTACTGGCTGGGAGCTTGGAGCAATAGTGCCGGCGTTTACACCGTTAGCACAGGAGCTTTGGGCCGGGACAGACCAAGGCCAGCTGATTGGCATGTTAACTTTAGATGTCTCTGCAGCACAATACACAGACATCATGAAGTAAAAACTTAACTTCAACTTACATTCTGACATATTGCACCTTCAACACTGCTTATGATGCGAGAGTTTCATGCAGCTTTGTCATGCAGATACATTTGTGCGCTGCATCCTCATTGTATGTGTTATTCCACATGATAAAGGGCGATGTATGGTCGTGATGTGTGAGAGATGTCGTCCCGGGTACTGAATCAGGATCAGAAGCTGTGCGGATCCCCTTTAAGCTGCTTGGCATTTGATTAAGCAGTCAGGAAGAAAACTCCAGCAGACGTTTGTATTTACATGGATATGATGTATCAGCATTATGGATTAGGGAGTATCATAAACACTCACCAGCACCAGTCTAATTTTTGTCTAGACACAACACATCCTTAGAAACTTCTTCTCCGCTGACCTTTACGCCCACACGGAGAGTGCAAGCTCTGCACATGTTGCCCAGAAACACCAACAGTCTCTTTACACCGGCGGCCTATGCTATGACTGAGCACATGTGGCAAATGGCATATGTTCTGAAGCGCAGACGAAAGGGCCCCTTACCAAATCTTCGCGTGTATTGTTGAGTATAGCTTTTGGGGCCGTTGTTGGTGGTGGTGGTGTGTGAAAGGATGGTAAACAAAGCGACAGGCAGACATGTTTACGCAACGAGCTGTGGTTGAGAGAAGCTCCTCAGGTGATTGTAGTAGTGCCACACTTCTTGTCCTTGCAGGCTGTAACTCAGCTCGAAAGGTGTGACCGGGGAAACATGGCAGGGGGAAGCTGGGAAAGAGAGTGGGGAAGTGAGTCCTGGGAAACAATGACTACCGAAAGAGAATGAAAGAGGAGAAAGGAAAGGATGTGATTAAGGAGTGTTTTATATAGAGGGCATGTGTGCGCATGAGTGTATGACTGTGTGCGAGTGAGAGACAGAGACTTCTCCAGGCGATGGGGGTTGTACCGGGACATGCCATCACAGTCCAGCTGTGTTGGAGGCACAGATGGAGGTTTGTTTATGGCGTGTGCATATGCACGCATGTGTGTGCACATAAGCAAAGAGTCACACAAACAGACACTGTGGGCGTATGCAGTCACACATGCATAGACGGACACATCCTGTCTCCCTCTGCATATTTGTCAGCGAGCGTCTCGCTGCTTTCCACTGAAGCTCCCATGACACACTTCATCTTTTATCCAAAGTAAAGGTCACGGTGAAAAAATATCGCCGGCTCGCCCCGTGTCTCTTCCTGCGTCCAGCTAACACAATTTCAGAAAAGGCTGTTTTTATAAAAAAAAAAAATTATGCAGGAATGCGAGGATTTATTTCAAATGCAAAGAGTAAACGAGCAGCGAGCGTATTTGATGAGCACCATGACTGTGCAAAAGCCCTTGGAGAGAAACATGAGCCACCGTTCTGTAACGTAATGGGGCGACTTCGAGGCCAGCGGGCCAGGCGGTCTCAGAGGCCTGCCGAGGCGGCTCAGTCAGATGAGTGGTACAGTAACGGCCCTGGATGAGGTTACATGCTCTGGGAACTGCGGGGGCCTCTGAGAGGGGAGTGGGGACGTGAGCGGAAAGGGTTGACTGACAGGGTAGTTCAGATAGCAAAGATGAGGCAGAGTCACATGTTTGGACTGAAGCTTTAAAATGTCTGGCAGAGCCATTATCATTATTTCTTCAGGAATCTTCATTAAAACTAACAATGACTGTGCAGCAAACACTGCAGGTTTAGCGCTGACAAAATACTAATAACCTACCCTGCTTATCCTATGTCTTTGCTGGCATCGCTGCAGTCGCTGGTACACTTTGTTGTGGTCACGTGAGGTTAAAGCTTTCTCATACTGCAAACACATAAAACACTGGAATGATTCCAGAAGCCAAACCTCCACAGGGAACATTATTTTGACCTAATTTTCCGGCCATGAGATGCCCTCCGCTGTATTTTTATTTATTTATTCTGAAGTCAGGCGCACAGCTGAAGCCGTAATGAGATTCAGAACAGAAAAACATAGAACACACTCTAAGGCAGATTCAACACAATGAATTTTTAATCAGAATATCAAAAGATCCTCTTAAGCCCAACCTGAGGAGAAGAGTTGCTGTCGGAGTGTTATTTGTCTTGGAATCAATGGCGCTGGCAGATGTTGTTTGATAAAACAACAGCTTTCCTTCCTCGCTGCTGTGGTAGCTTATAATCTCCATCCATCTTTCACAAACACTGGGCATTTGGCCATTTCGGCAGCTATGGAATATAAAATAAAGCGTATGGGGTTGGAGACTTGCTTTTGATGTGGAGGCTCGGTAAATCACTCGGATAGATTTACATCAGTACTTTTCAAAGATTTCTCCAGCAACGGACAGTTATCAATCTTTTGTGGTGGTGTTCAGAGCCGCTGTGGGGACGCTGGAGTCTTTGAATTTCTTATTGATTTCCTTTATCTATCCGTGCAATTTCACGGGGATGTGATGAATTGCAAGTGAGGGGAGGGATTAAGGTGATATGATTATGGTTGGACTGTCATGGCGCCCTGAAGATATCACCACCCTCCAGCCTGCAGTTATTTCAACTTGGCCAACATGGAACGACTGGAGCAAGTATTAACATGGCAACTGATGCTTTTTAAAGAATACATACTGCATTAGACTGGGGCATGTAGGACCGCTCATAAAGCTTGAACACTTCTGATATTTGCTGACAGATAAATTGCCACACCTATAAAAACAGTTTATTTCACAGCTGATCAATAAAATAAACAGATGTCACCATTAGCCCACCAACAAAGAATAAGTTACAGAACAAATCTGTGCAGCACTGACCCGCATGGGAGCTTTACAACGAGCCCATGAATGCGAGGCGTAGATCAAACCCCCGTGATTCGTCTGCAGGCATAATGCGACATGACAGCCCATCTACGCAGTGCACATCTGTTCACCACTGTCCAAATAATAGGGCGGTTTCTGAACTATAAGTCAACAATGACAGCCTAAGTCTGTGTTCTGTTATTGAAGATGATATCAGGGCTGCGTTGTGATGAACAAGAGGCGCCCTGTGACCATATGAAAAAGCGGCGATAAACACTATGAGGGGACCACACAGGAGGAAGACGCAGGAATTCTTAGCCGTACATTGTGAGCATTCGTCGCAGGGAAAAAATAAAAAAAAACTGTTTATGATAAGAAACAGCCTGTGCATGTGGTGCATTTTAAGTAAAATGAACGGGGGGGGGGGCAGGCTGCCATTGTGAACTATTCATCTCAGGTGGATCTCAGGGATATATCTGCCAAGCAGCTCAGCTCCATGTGATGGCTGCTTTCCATTTTGTTTTCTCAATGAGCAAAACCTCTCAAGGAGAGTGGGGTGCGTCGTTTGTGGCAGAGATTATTTTTCATTTCCAGATGTCATTTACCCTCGTGCACCAGTTTTGAAGAGGCAGGGACAGAGTGGGTAAAGAAGAAGAAAGGAAGAGCATTTTCCAAACTTGTCACTTGAAAAGATCTCTGACATTGCAGTCAGCATTTTTCACTTCGGCTCCCCCCCCCCCCCCCCCCCCCCCCCCCCCCACCATCTTTCTCATTTCTATCTCTCTCTCTTTATATATATTTAATCTCTCCCACAAAGCCCATTACAGCTATGTTCCTGCAGCCGTTGCAGTCACACTCAGCTAGCTATTGGCCATTCACTAGACTCCCCTACAATACCCATAATCACTGAATCAGTAATCCCCTACTTCAGCTGGAATAGCACATCCGCATCGTGCCTCATCGGAAGTTGCTGCATTGGCCTGGCTTCACTGCGTCCAAAAGAAAAAGAGGGAACTCTGTAGTCCTCCTCAATAGGAGCTGCTGACTGCATTGTCCTGACCAAGGTCAGACAGCTTCGAAAGAAAACACTTTTCCTTTTATTATTTCTGAAGGAGCCTGAAGAAAAAGGCATTAATTGGCACCTATGTGCTGTCTAATCTTCTCGGTACACTTGGACTGCATTATTACCTGT
This sequence comes from Diplodus puntazzo, assembly GCA_963678695.2. Lineage (NCBI taxonomy): Eukaryota > Metazoa > Chordata > Actinopteri > Spariformes > Sparidae > Diplodus > Diplodus puntazzo. The sequence continues at coordinate 21,413,316 of OZ023158.1, read as the reverse complement.
TTGTTGTTTTGTTTTCCTGTGTGTGTGTGTGTGTGTGTGTGTGTGTACGCGTGTGGTGGCGGAGAATATATTTTCTGAGCTAAAGACAGTCAAAAATGAGGAGGACATCAGGCTGGCGTCGTGGTGAATACAAAACATCAACAGGGAGTGTCACGATGTACTCTCCCAACTAGTAAATATTGGATCACAGTGCGACGGGGCTTCCAGCTTCCAGCCTTCCGTCTGCCGACTGAGCAGATTGATCCGCACGTTTCTGGCCTGTTTCAAAAGAGGCAGTCGCTATCACAGCCCCCTGCCAAAGCTGCATGTCTGTGCAGAAACAAGGGCTCCATCATAACTGATTGCTTGTGACAGTTCACAGTCGCCGGGCCACTGAAGCATCATAACCTTGTGAAACTAGTGTACGGGCACTCTAGCATACAAGCTGAAGGAGAGGAGCGAGGAAAAAAAAAAGAAGAAGATATTAGCATATTCCTTGAAGTGATACAGAGATGCAAATAACACATGCCACGAATAGCCTCTGTGGTTAATATTAACCACATCTTATGTAATGAAAGACATAATGCAGAGCCATACCTCTGGAGACAGGGTGGATTTATAGACAATTACTGCAAGTGTGATTGCGGTTGTAGATTGAGGAGCACAGGCAGTGTCAGAGCAGGATCTGTTGATGTGCCGGAATAAACTGCTGATGACACTGAAACAGAAATATCTTCTGGCGGGCCTGAGGAGCCACTCAAATCACTTTATCTGTGTTGTCACCGCTACGAGCGCCAATATAGTTCTGATTGTTCACTGATTCACGCTGAACGAGTTTAATCGAATCTACATGAGCGCCACGAAGAGCAGAATGAAAATCCGGCGGCCGTCGATGATGTGCTATGAAAACTATGAAGCTCCGAAGTGCTTTGACTCATCTGCTGCCCGGTCGTCAGAGGCGTGGCTACCAACAAAAGTTGGAGTTTTTTTTTTACAGGTGTGAAGGAGAACGGCAACTCATTGTGACGAGGTGTTGGCTTACTGGACATGCGTCTTACTGCCGTTCTCCTGTCCTTAGTGCTCACTATCCCCATGAGTGAGAATTAAGTGAACATGATGTGCTCGCTCGACCGTCACCCTCCTCTGTTTTCTCCCTCCAATGGTTAATTCAGAGAGTGCTGTTGTGTGGCTCTTGCCATTTCACACATGGCTTCATAAAACCTGTGGGCGGTTGCTCCCAGGCCGCTGTCCGTGTTTGTGTGTCCATGCATGACTCTGTGATGAAATATTGAAGTGTTCCATCATCGACCGTCCGGCCGCCGCTGGCGCCATTCCTGTCCTTTAATTTTATTCTTCCTTCTTCCGTCTTTTATCTCGGTGGCGTGACTTTATTTTGCCCGGCGTAGCGTGCAGATCAGGAAGGCAAACCTCATCTGGACCCATGACAGAGCTAATCCATCGCAGCTGCAGAATGAAAAGGCCGTTTGGAGTGAATCCATTCCACAAGGCCTCAATGGGAAGCTTCTCTCAGATGCCGGTGCCCTTTTGCAGCCCTGACAGTGTGAGAATATGATGAAAAAGGACTTCGGAGAATTAAGTGGCTTAGCTATGTTTATGAGAGAAGGGAATAGTGCAGGAGAGCGGCACAGTCCTGGAGATGGAGAGATGAAGTGACCGACCGCTGTGATTGTGTACGCCTGCGCTTGTAATGTGAACTGGATTGTAAGCACACAGCGGCTCTTCCTTCATCTCTGCACATACCTGTCTGCTGTACTGAACCAAAGCAAGTCGAATATGCCGTCTGTGGATTTATATGCCTCTGCAGATGAGCTGCATACTTTCAATATCAGGCCCATAATAGCTGTGAAGTGGACAGTGGGCAGAAGTAGCCCGATGTCCACTTTGAAATTAACTTGCCATAAAGGAAACTGCAGTATGTAGTCTTTTAAGGGCAAATTGACCGTAAGAGCGAATGACATACCATTTTTTAAATATGTCAAGGGCACAGAGAATTCTCATCAGTTTCCTTTTGCTTTTTTTCCCTCAACGACTCTGTGCAATATATTTTCCTCCTGCCCATTGTAGCGCTCCTGCTGCCGCTGCTGCTACTGTATGCCCGTCACTAAGCTGTAAGGGGATAGACTTTGGGTCTTTTATGCATAAAGAAGCTTAAGTTTGGAATTTGCTCTCAAGTGGCCGAAGTTTGTGAAAAGTCAGTGAACGTTTCACTCCCAATTTCAGGGGGTTTGTCTCTGAGTAAAGCTTTTTAGCCCGAGGACGCCCTGGAACTGAATGAAATATTTAGGTGCAATGAAGACTCTTGTCGCATGATGAGTTTTACCGCTGTAGAAGTTGTGTCGCAGCCTTGTTATTTTTTCCAGTACAAGAAAGAAATGCGATTAGGACAAAATGCAGGTGCCATTAAAAATGTATATGACACGGACTAATGTGTCAGTCTGCCCCCTCACTTATGAAGCAGCGAATCCAGCTTTGGAGAAGTCCATTGAGATTACTGACTCCACTTTCAACACTATGGTAATGACTGGAATGGTTCTTTTGCTCTTTATAACCAGGGAATGCTGCTGAAGGAACTTTAAGTTATTACGAGAATCACAGCTTGCCTTTACAATGACGGTTTATTACTGATATTGGGGGTGTGCTCACCTTTAGTTTTACCTCTATCTGAACAAGTAATTTGGCGAGTGCAATCAATATCATAACCCATGGAAACAACAGCCTTGAAATAAAACCTACGTTGTGATAAACCACTATTTCTATGGCTGGAATGAGATTTTCGGACTAGGGCTGGGAATCACAAGACTTGGTACATTACAAGACAATCATCGACCATATATCATGATGTCTGTGCACCTAAAGAAGAAAAAGTACCTTAAAATGGCAACAATCTTGAATTATGCATTTGCTGCATAACTTAAAGAAATGTCCTGACATTCTGACGGTCTTGCAATGTGGATCATATAGAGGTATTAGTATTGAATTGAGACTCCTTGCAGTAGCTTTAAAAACAGTATAAAGAGTCTAAAAGAAGCTTGTCCATGTGTGTCATCATTCCAATGTAAAATAGCCACAAACGGGCAAGAGGCCAAAAAGCCAGAAGGCTGAACAGCCCTGGAGTTCAAATGTTTAATAGAAGGACACATCCAGGCCTCACTAAAAGCTTCAGTCGGGGTAAATTAAGTTTACGCCACAAGGAGTCGTGAAGTCATGACTCAAGTCAAAATGTCAGGGGAATCTGTTTGGGACGCCTGCGTGTTTGGATAAAATATCATGATCAACCACCCCATGTCCCACCCCTATTCAAGACTCTATAATGTGAGCTCTGTAGATTATTTCCTTTTCCATTGTATCAAGGTGCTGGCAGAAAGTTCGGTCGAAGCAACTGATATAGCCAAATAACACTTGTTGTATGGCAGAGATATCATCAGAGCCTTGTTGAACTGACCTTCAAATGAAAAAAATCAGTATTCAGAGCCAAACGCTCCAATTTAGCTTTCACTTTCGCCTTCGTCGATCGGTCTACCACACTGATTCCATTCCGGCGTGTCTTTATCGTGCTGTCACGAGACATGAGATATCTCTAAACCTCGGTCATATTCCGGCTCGCCTACACCGTGGCACGGGCACCGTATCAGACAAGACATCAGACAGCCACCAAATTAGACTGAACCTCTTGTTATTGGCGTTAGTGGCCGGGCACATATCCAGACAATGAAAGGTCCACTGAGAATAAAATGGAGCACATCTTTTCATCTAATGCCAGAAAAACTTCTTGCTCTCATCTCTTGATATGAAATAGCTCTGAAGTGAAGCCCCTGTCTGAGAATCTTTATTGGCTTTTGTGGTGAAATTTGCTTTAGAAAAGTAAGGTGAGTGAGGCACATTTAAGGGTTTGTCTGCCGGGGACCTGGCATATATAGGATTACGGCTCACTCACTGTCGTCGCCCTCTGTTTTCTATCTCTCTCTCCTTATACCACCTCCACCATTATCATTCAGGAATGGAGCACCGTCTCAGCAAGGGCACTAATAAGATGAAAAGTGGCACTGGACTCTACATACTTAACCAGGCCCGGATTGAGGGCTGCGAAGGAGAGGGAATTCTTTATGTGATGTCTTCAAGGTTAAACAACTGCGCCCATCTCCTGTCCTTGCATTATTCTTCAGAGAAAGGCAAAGAGCGGAGAGAGAGCTACTGGTCCTGGAGAGGTGCTGTTTTAAAATTCAGCCTCGTAATCAAGCTGCACAATGCAAATCCAACAGTGGCTCGCCTCCATTTGTTTCATCGCCGTAAGATATGAGTTGTGACACGTAATTTGATTAGTGACACCGGGGGCGCTGGCTTAGTTTACATGCGCGGGAAGTGGACCTCGTGAGACTGGCAGACAGTCATCTGCTCTCGGTGGCCCCTGCACGGCACACTCTCGGCCTTGCGTGTGCGTGTAGGCCAACGCAAGGGACACGCCGATCGGAAATCTCCCTAAAGGACAGAAACCACCAGTCAGGAAGCATTAAACTCACGCAGTTTGCACCCTAACTGGAATATGGAAATTTCAAGACGCATTGCCGTCCTGTCTTGGAGCTGAGTACAAGGGAAAATGACAAACAGAAGCTAGTTTAGGAAGTGAGACTGAGGATCAGATAGAATCGATGCATACAGGGGGGCAGGACAAACAAACCAGCGCTTTGACGTTGACGGAAAAATATATGTGCCTGCCAGACATCTGGAAGGCTTTCTCTGCTTGTTTTTTTTTTTTTTTTTTGCAATCATCCAAATAAGAACAGGAACAAGAGAGCTGCCAGGCATTTCACCAGGTGTTTAGAATTTGATTCGGAACAGTCAGTCGGGGTGCGGCTCTCTGAAATATCACCTCAAGTCTTTTCCCAGGCGAGCCCGGCTCCTCTCCCGCACTCAGGTCTGTTAATGAAGAAGCATCTTCTTAAACTACTATTTTAATCTCTTTGATAAGGCTGAGACTGTTCTCTCTTGTGTCCTTTTTTTTCTCTCAAAGGCATCTGTCACCGAGTCCTAAAGTGAACTGTTTCCTCTGATTCAGCACAGCTAATCTTCCCTGTTTGTTGTGAAGGCAGGAGCCCAGACCGCTTCTGACAGCAACAGTTTGAATGTTTGCTGTTGTGGTCTGACACGTTGAACTCTGTCTCCCTCGTTCCTTTTCCCAGCTGTCCCGGGTGTCCTGCCTCCTCTTACTCGTCTCAATCCCGGCACAAAGATAGTGATTGGACTGTGTGTGTAAGGACACTTTGTCACGCCTTCAGCGGCTGTCCATCCTTATGCAGTCGCGGCGTCGTCCACGCCACGCCCCCGATCCCTGCACCCCTTCCTCGCTTCATGCCCCTTTCTCTTCCCTTCCACAACATTCATCTGCGAGGACGAGCGCGCTTTAGGCCCCGCAGTGCTGATTGGGAGGATTAGTGGTGTGTGAGAGACTTTGTCACCAGCTTTCTTGGAAATCCAATTACAGAATATCATAAGCCTTACATGTTTCATACTCTGCTGAGTCCTCCTTAAAAATGCGCACAGACACGCTCAAAGGGTCAGTGTTTAGCTGCTGTCCTCGCGCTTCGTGCTGTGGTGGAATCTTCCCGAAGGTGAGAGGAGTGATCATCTCTGAGAAGGATAAGACAAGTCCTGTAGCACTCCTCTCGCCTCTGCATTGCAGCAAATGGTGGACTGCATGAGCCTGTCGACGAAAAGGGATTGTTATTTGTTCAGCGTGATGGGCCGGCGTCTCGTAGCACGGCTCTCGAGGTGAAGCGAAGGGGCCAAGGGTTTAGGTTTGTTATCTGCTCGCATAGATAGCACTTAATTGCATGTGTCAAGGAAATGACATGCTGCGGACCAGGGCATGCAAAGTGGTATTTCTGCATGTATCGGCTGAGTCCTATCAAACAGTTTTTCCCCAGAGTTACTCAGCAAACCATCCAATCTCCTAGCATCACCATCACAACAGCGCTATCTGCACTTTCGAAATGGCATCGAGGTATCGAACATTTGAACGGCATACTTGCTCAGGCCTCGTTCTCTATTGCTCTACATAACGATTCTTTAGTTTGGTCAAACGGAGGGCAGGGCCATGATAATGAAGACATCAGCACATGTGCAGGTCGTCTGTAGCGTGTAGGTCTGTTTAACCCGCGTGGCACTTTCCGCCCTGTATTCAAACAAAGGCATGATGGTAAGACCTTGAAGGTGAAACTATCTGTCAGAAGGAGATGGAGTTGAGAGTCATTGAGTCCCTTGGGGATTGCTCGCCAGCCTCTCTCCTCTCACAAGTACAGGACTATATCATCATGATGGCAGGTGGAGAGGAGAAAGGAGCTGCTGGTTGAAGGGCTGCAGAGAAATACAAGGGAGGAAAGAGAATATTTAATGAACGCAGTGATCGGGAAGTACGTGCTCGTGGGCCACATCTGACCTCAGTGTCTCTGGTCCCCGATCAGTTTCTCATCCTCGGGCCACCATATACATAGTAATTTGCAGCAGGCAAACCTTTAATGTGTCAGGCATTATTAATGATGGAACAAAGGTTCTGAATGAAGACCATGGATGGGGCTAAATCCTGTACATTTTAACTATGTTTTCAGATGGAAAAGACTTATGTCGGCCATATTTGTTACATAAATTAAGAGATGAGATTAGAAGAGGCAGTGTTAGAAGGAGAAGTGATATTACAGTATAAACAACATAATTATTTTAGAATATTTTAGTATTAAGAGATTACATTAGATAGATAGATAGATAGATAGATAGATAGATAGATAGATAGATAGATAGATAGATAGATAGATAGATAGATAGAAAGATAGACCTATTATATGTTCATTTTAAAGTTCATAATTTTATTTTGGGTGACTACTGGAATAGGTTTACATGCTTTAGTGCTCAAAACACACATCCAGACTGTCCAGTGCTGCAGCTCTGTATTCCTCCTCTGTCTGAAACAGTCTGGTTTAGCTCCTGTCTCTTTAAGGCCCACCCTGCTGAACACCCAGCCTCCTCTGATTGGTCATCTCACACACACCTGAGCCAGCACTGCCAACAACAACATAGCAGCTGTGCTGAATTAATTCTTAGGTGCCAACTAGCCGCTTAGCATAAATGTATGCAAATGTGTGACATTGTGTGATGTCATAAAGTCACATTATCAAAGGCAAGGCTACTAACAAGGCATTTTGAAAGCATTTTTTTTTTGATTGGAGAGAGGAGCTTCTGTTGGTTTGGACTTTGGCCCTTTTAATGTTCAAGAAGCTTTATAAACCACTAAAGGAAAGGAAAAAAATGAAAAGGCACCTTTTAATAAGCACCGTTAAAAACATCATGAGAGTAGAAACAATATTAGTAGATAATAACTATCATGATCAACCCTTCATAGTCATTTGACTGCCATCTTTTAGCCTTTTTTTTTCAATCATATTTGACCATCTTATTAAAAAAAGACTTTTCAATGATTACATATAATCATGAATCACTGTGATTCAGCTGCATCTGAAAATTGTTCATAAATATTTCGTTTAATTGGAATATCGGGTCATTTCAAAAAGCAGACAATTCCAGTGTGCATAAGTAATCCTCCCTCGGCTTACTTTGGCAAACGTGCAAAGATTCGACAAACAGAATCCTATCACTCCGTTCACATGCGAGCTCGGGTTTTAATTCTGTCTTTTCTCGCAGACAGAGCAGACGTACGGTCACGTCTTATTAGGACAGTTGTAGGTTGTATAGGAGCTCTTCGTCAGCGCGCTCTGTTTCCGGGGTAAATGGTTTCCCTATAGATGCCTTTTAGGTCCAATTCTTGAAGCTTCAAAGAGATTGTAAATCATGCTAACCAGAGTCTGAATTTTATGCTTTCACACAGATTTCCATAAAGTCCTTCTCAATTCAATACACTAATCTGCTTTGAGCTCAGAGGAAAAAGGAAAAGAAGAAAAAAAAACACGCAAGTATCAATTAATTCCTGCTCAGAGGATATTTGACTACTGACCTGGTAACCACACAGCTCTGTGAACATGCCTTCCACTGGAATATATGCTATATATTTCACAGAAACCAAAGTAAATATTCTAATGTTGCTTTTGCTATATACTAAATAACATTTCAGTCTGCTTGTTCTCACAAATGACGGCTGTCATATTTAAAGTCCCCCCCCCCCAATGTTCTGGGCTTCATGTGTTACACAAAACCAAGAGCCTCAGGGGGTGTCAGAAACTTGTTTTGGATAATAAAACCTTAAGATATATTTTGGGGACAAAAAAACTTGCTTGTGTTATTTCAAACCTTACATTTGGATCAGAGCTGTGAGTGAAAAATCTCACATGCGGCTGCCATGTTGGAATAAGAATCTGTTTCTTGTAATAGTTGTCAAGGCAGCGGAGACTTTTTATATGCTTCTGCTTTGTGTAGAGCCACTCAGCCCCCTCTTTGATGGAGACACACTAATTCGAACCATTAAAGTTACTGGCCAGTAACCCTTATTTGATGTGACTTTTACTAATGTATCTAGAATTGAAGGGAAATGCTTTGGGTGCTTCCACTCTGCAGTTGTAGACGCTCGTGAAATACAATAAAACATACGCATCCATGTTCTTGTAATAAATCTAGGCCGGCTGTAATGCAGATTTACGGCAAGGTGGATGAATCTTGACATGAAGTTTACAAACAGTTACATTCCTTGAGGTGAGTACAGAGTTTATTCACTCACCGTCGAAATCTGAGTGCAGTGTGGGGGGATGCTGATCTCTTGGTGGGCGAGCTCTGGGCTAACATGCCCTGGTTACAGAGCAACCCCAGGCCAGGCTTCTCATCCTCTATGATCCATCATACACTCAAGTACATGTCAGACACACACAAGTACATGTGTAAAGAGACATGTACATGGACACACCTCCCAAACTGTCAGGGCGAGCACGAGAGAGACTATAACATAGCTGCTCGTACGTTTAGATGTTATCATCTGTAAAACAGCTGCTTTAATTTGGAGTAGATGATATCAGTAATCTGAGTTAAATTGTAAATAAAGAAAAAATCGGCTCCACTCAACGCTAACTTTTTGTTTAAACAGTCATGTTGATGGCTCAGTGTCTTGTAACAGGATGAATGGTGTCTCTGTCTCAGCCACTCCATCCCCCCCATCACTTGTTTCTGCACTGTGTAACTTCAGTGAGATGGTAGTACTTCAAGATGCACGTTTTCAACAGGTAATGCTGTCTACATTACGTCTGACAAACTGTTACAGACTTGGGATCTGTATTTACATCAGTGGTGTTGCACTAAGAAACTGTGGGGGGGGGGGGGGGGGGGGGGGGGGGGGGGTCAATGTGAGTCAGGTTAAAAGTAAATGAAAATAAGATAATAATTGTGACACTTGTACTGTAGCTTTGATCTATGTTTCACCATCGCTACACCCCTAGTTTGCAATGAATCCTAAAATGAATTTTTAGAAATTAGTCAATAACATTAAACAATACCCTGTTGATTGGATACATGTGCTGTATGTAGTGCAGGTGTGTTTTTGGGGGCCCCTTTCGACTTTGTGTGTATTCCGTGTCATTTACCCCAGCAGATAAGTGTAAATAGGTGCTATATGTTGATGGAGCGGACAAGTAACAGCTTCCTCGTAACGTTTCGCAGCACCGTTGCGGTTGAGTCGCTCTTGAATCTGGGTCTGCCGTTTGAGTTAACAGTATGAAGCACTTCACATCTCTATATGACAAGAGCTGATGCAATCCCCCAGGGCACTTACGAGCTATCTCCCAGTGACAGCATCCCTTCTTCAGAGCAGGCTGGTAGTGATGTAGGCTGGTGTGGGTGGGTGGGTGGAGGCGGGGAGGGGGATACCGGGAAGCGGAGCTACAAGGACCGGAGGGAGAAGGAGACTGAGACATGGGCAGGAAATGGAGGACATGTGGCTGATAGGAGAAACAATGGGGCCAAAAAGAGAAAGAACGTGGGTTTCTTGAGAAAGACACGGAAAACAGTAAAAGAGATACAATCATCGCTGACATTTACTGTTCTCGACCGCCTTCCCAAGGCTGCGCAAAGCTTTGGCTCATGGGCTGTGAAGGAACATGGAAGTCCTAATACTCTGAGTGCATGAAAAGGTTTTTTTTTTTTATGAATTAGCCCTGCATGCCTGCAGGACACTACATATCCCTCTGAACTAGCATTCCAGGCCAGCCATCTCAAGTGATGCATCAGAAATGTAACATCCCCGTAGCACAGCCAAGTGTCCTGATTATAGAAGGGAATGAGGGCGACACAGTGTGTGTGTTTGACCAGTGAACTGGAGATGGGATGCATGGTTCCCTGCAGCAGGATGGGGGAGGAGGAGGAGGAGGTGGTGGAGGCACGGTTAGCTGCAGAGGAAGAAAAAAAAAAGGGAAAATGAGATTGGAGAAGCCGGGTAAGAGACGGAGCAGATGAGAGCAAATTATCTTTGTATTGTTTACCACAACTCGGTCCTCATGCAAGCTCCTCTAATCACTCCGTGTGCACGCACATGGTTGGCTGAGGACTTGTGAGTAAATTAGCATTATTGAAATTCAAGGTGACACTCACAGAGTCATCAAATTATATTAACTGATTTGTTATTTCTTCGGAGTCGGAGACAGGTTCAGACACCTTATTTCCACCTACAGCCCAACATTTATTTCATCTTTATTTAATTACGGAGAGCGATGGGACCGGGGGCCGGAACTGCTCCTCTCTCCTGACTGTACCGTGCACTTTTTTTTTTCTTTTTTTTTCCCCTTCTCCCTCAAACAAGTCCACCACCAATCTCTGCTCCACCGAAGGAGCGGGATGATATTATGGGGGAAACAATGTGAGAGGGGAGAAGCGGAGAGGCACTCAGGTGGAGAGAGATACTGCCACGCTTGAAGAGGATGTATGCTTTGGGGGATGACCAGATGGCTGAGGCAGAAGACAGGCAACAAAAGGAGAGGTCAAATATAGTGGTGAGGGTAGCGAAGAGAGACAGCGAGGCGTTGAAGGAGGGGGGTGGGGGATCAGCACTGCTCGAGTGAAGTGTAGGAATACATACATACACAGAACACGGCTCTCTTTGGGCCGCAACAGGGTCATCTGTGACTTTCCTGGAACCTTTCAGAAACAGCTCAAGTTGCGAGTTTGGCTCCAAAGAATCATAAATAATTAAAGTTTAAAAGCTGTGTGCCTAAACTCCAAGCGTTTGTCTTTATTCAAGTTTTTAGGATGAAATCCTGGGGCGATTGACTTTCTTCCTCGACCGCAAAGACACTTTAAATTCTTCTGTTCGACTTGGTCAATATGTTTCCACTGATTGCCATTTTGTTTGCTGTTTTCCTATTAAAAAACATGTCAGTGTATATGCTCTGCTCATTTGTTCTGCTGTCTTGTTCTTCACCCTTGACTGAAAGAGAATTAGAGTTTATTAAAATGTAAATGGTTAAGAAAATTTACATGCGGCCTCGGATTAGCGAGGGAGCAAATCGGCACGGCTCCCGACAAAAAGAATGTAGATTCATTAGAAAGTTATACAAAAAATGTGTGATTTAAAAAAAACATCTCACAGGTGATCCCGGCTGGTGCACTGGTGGTGATAAGAGCCAGCACTGCTTTGTGTTTCAGCACCACCGCTGGGTTGAAAAAGCACATTGTTTTTCTGTTAGTTTCTTACAACAGTTTTATAAGAATGATGGTTGCAGCCACCACGCCTGCTGAAGGAACGGTCGTTTTTTAACTGATGGGATGACACATTTTCTAAATCGGTCACGATCGACAGCGCTGCTGTCTCCACCTGGAAGTTCCTGGTGCTCAGGTTTACTCTCACCTCCAGGCTTTAGTACAGAAACACCTTCAGAAGCCACAAAGCCTCCACATGTGGCGCTGGCTTGTTAGCCTCCGACCATGGAAATGAGCCAATAGTGATTAAGAGTGAGAAAACAAGAGGTTCCTGCACAGCACGGCTTATGCTGCAGTGCACTGAAAATCAATAACACTGCTTCCATTAATTGTATGTAGTGTTACATTAACTGTGGTTGGGTCTATTTATGGCAGTGCATGCAATTGGCTGTGAATACCAGTCGCAGAATGCCCGTGAAGGCCGACTCTGGAGAAGGTGGAGAATGGATTTATTGTGAAGGAAGCAGCTCTTGTGACTTGAGTCTGAGGGATAGAGTTGTTGGCAGATCTGGTGCAGTGAGGCCGGCTAGTGCATGCCCTCGTATCAGAACATCCTTCTGGGAGGAGAAGCGACTGTACCTGCAGCTCTGATCACTCTCCATGTCGTAGCTCATGGGATCCCTGCGACACGCGAACCTTTGGCGACCCCGTAAAGGTTGCAGCGAAGAGACACTGTATCACTGATGGGGGGGCAACATGAGAGTGCAACAGAGGGAAGAGGAGGAAGCGAGATGAGGGTGTTTGTGTGCGGACATGTCTGTTGTTGAGGCTTGGACTTGCTCAAAGCTGAACCTAATAAGCAGAGGACAGCTGAGCAGAGAGAAAGAGGCTGCCAGATCTGGTCCCCTAGGATAGGTTCTGTGTCAGTACTGGCCCAAATTAAGAGGGAGTGCAAAGAAAACTGGGCCTCGACGAGGGCTGGAACTCCTACTGGCTCCCATTCAGTGTGGGAGATTGCAGCACTCACCCTGCAGCACTTACCCACAATACTGCTGTCCATCTGTTGATTCACTTATCAGGAGGCAGCATTGTGTGTGTGTACGTGTTTGTTTGTGCGCACACGCTCTCAGACGTACGAGCGTGCGTGGCTTTGCCTGTGTGTGTGTGTGGGTGTGTGTGTCACCGAGAATGGATGCTTACACCTTGGGAGAGGTGTCTGTACCAGGACAGATAGGGAGGGAATAGAATTAAAAAGGATGAGGCAAATCCCACCAGTGACTAGATCTCTCATTCACACAGCAATTGTGCTTAAGAGGCGAGTACGTGAGCACTGTCATGTTGTCCTCTGAGCGTCTGAAAGGGTCGCTCAAAAAATAAAAGCGTGCTTTATACCGTGTGTACGTGTGTGTGATTGCATCTGGTGCTTGATTACGATGAAGGCAAAAATACGAACTGTCAAGTTGGTGATGAATTGTTTCTGGTTCAGCGTCAATAATCTCGCAGGAGGCTGAAAATTCTATATTTTAACAAGAGACTAAGCTACATCTGGTGTATATATATATATATATGAACTGAATGAATACCCGTCAGCCAATCAGGGAACAAATATTTAACACAGCCATTACATGAGATTAGATGGAGCCTTCCCTCCTGTCATCCAACCATTGTGCTGGAATACTGTGAAGTATTTTACGGATGTTAAGAATGCTTGATTACCCAGCGGGAACCCTTGAGAGTCAATCAGAATAAGTGAACAGCCATTCATGATAGGGTAGGAAGGCAAAACACATCTGTAGCTCTGAATGTTAGTTTACACATTAATGGCTTCTGACTGAATGGAAGTCGCTCCTGCCTGACAATTTGCGCTGTCCCACTAGAGTGCATGATGAATACACAAACAAATAGAAGCCGTTTCTCAAGAAATGTCATCAGATGCAGCAGCTGATGAAAAAAAATAAAAAAATAAAAATGCTTGTATGAGTGAGATGTCCATTCCCCCAAAGTGGTTGTTATAGATTTGTAACAGTGAAAACATTCAAATGAGTTTGTAACTGTTTATTTTCTTTTACCTTTGATGGCCAGCTATTTCACGGAACAGCTTCTAGCTTTTATGTAGCTTGTTGAAAAGGCTTGTTTACACACACACACACACACACACACACACACACACACACACACACACACACACACACACACACACACACACACACACACACACACACACTCACACACACACATCACACATATATATATTTATATATACTGTATATATACATTAAAGGGAAAAAAAATCAAAAATAGAGATGTTTACCTCATATGTTATTTATCTGGGTATATTGTTTTGGAGTATTTTTCTGCATTTTCTTGATTATAATGGAACCTGTTGGCAAAAAACTCAACAGCAGTGTCTCTTTCTACAAATCTTGACCTGGTTACTCAAGATAATCCACCTTGTTTGGAGCAGTTCCATGTAGGAACTATTTTCTTTCAACTGAACTACACCCGCCAACCATTAGGTTTGTAAATAATGATACGCTGTCATGTTGATTCTTTGAACATTTGATATTTGCCATTATCACAAAGTCTGCCAACATAGGATTTGGGTTTGATTTAATTCAGGGACCTGCGATCGATATGATCTATATGAAAATATCACCTGCATATTTAAATCAGTTACAGAAGAGGCTGCCACTACTTTTTCTGCTTTTGTCCATGAAGGAAAAAAAAACACAATGTAACCAACAACAAGAGTTTTGATAAACAAATATCAACTGTAAAGAAGACAAATGTTTGTTGCTTGTCACAAATATTAGCTTAAGCCTATGACATTTAACATTGCACACATTAGCTTAGCAGCAAGCAGGCTTTTCCTCGACTCATAATTGAACAAATTCCTTGTCCAAGAATAGTCCACCGTCATTGATTTATTCCTGAAAGTGTAAAAACTGTCCCTGTCGTGTTATTTTTGGCTGCTTGCCATAATCTGCCTGGCGCTAGCACTGTTTAAATGTTTACGAGGGAAGTGTGCTAAGACGGAGAAGGTGACACGGATGTACAAGGGCAGTTTCAAAATAAAGGCTCAACCTAAAGATGATGACATAGATTGATTTTTTGACTTTCCATCGATGGTTTTAGACCATTAAGTTGATGTATGTGCCGAGCAGATGGAAGCGTGTATCTGTTCATGCAATAGAGGCTAGCTAAGTTACCTAACGTTGCATCCATTAGTTAGTAGATGCAATCTTTCCCTCTGTGCTATAATCCTCTTGGAACGTGTAGTTTGGCAGAAAAAAAAAAGTACCTACATGAAACTGCTCACAACAAGGTTTGGATATCACACACCATAATAATCTAGATTGATAAAAAAGCATTACATGTAAGAGGAAAAATGCACGTTGATTTGGGGTGAACTGTTCCTTTAACATACTTTAAGCCTTTTTGTTTACAACATGGCCTTATTAGGCTTCATTCGTCATCCGGGCTTTGCAAAGAGATACCGAGTATGCAGCTCTGACTGACATCGTGCCATCCACCAAAGCAAATGCGTGGGTTTCAGGTCATTGAAAGTGAAACTGGCTAAGTTTTCGCTCGAGGCAGAGAGAGTTGTCTTTTCCAGCTCTCTTTCGTAGGAGGCAACAGAAACGGCGACAGGCAGCGGCGGCGGTTGCGGCGCTCACAGCTGCTGTGAACGCTGCAGTGAGTTGTTCACTCACTGTGGATGAGGGAACAGAGCGATAACTGGTGGGAGCTCCTGATGGGAGCTGCAGACCTTTCGGTGAATGCTGTGACGTTTCTATCCTTTGGCTGCCAACACAGACGCACACTGTGCCGCCCGCATGTACACCTGCAGGATTTCTGATGACATCCAGTTATAATGCAGGCCACCATTACCCGATCTGTTCACTCTCTGATTCAGCGCATGCTGTCATTTTGTGTATTAAGGCATTTCTCTTATCCACATTTCGATAATGAATGTTAATACCAGGTGTGAATTAGATTGTGTATTGGGATTTTTGTGGATCACAGGGTATCATTTAGGGACGCAACAGATTTTCTTTCTTATTATTAATTACTCACCTGATTATTTTCTCAATTTGTTCCAGTGATTTAGCAGAGACTCAAAGCAGCAGAAGCCGAGATATGCTTTCTTTTACTCTTTAATGTGTGTCAAATTCTAAAACCACTGGATCCTTCCCCATAATGAAACCTTCATTAGACCCTGTCTGGTTGCTAAATGCCCTCATCGTTCAAACTCTAAATCTCCAATTTGTAACACAGGATTTCTGTAAAATACATTTGTTTTCTAAACCCGAGTTGAGATAGCCCTGATGACATCATCAAGGTTAGTGTTTCAGAGCCCCAGAAGGCCTTATACTGGCTGATTCGCACCCCTGATGACAAGTAAACTGAGATTGATGTCAGACAATAATGAGAAATCATCAAACATCATAGTGCTCCATTTGTTTGACCAACAGTCCAAACTCCAAAGAGATTCACTAACAATGACAGTGATTCCCACCAATAAAGAAGAATTTATTGAAGAATTGTTTTTCAACATTTTTTGCTTTGCCGTTATCAACGTGGATTCTAATGGTTTTTCAGATTTTTTCTTACCAGGTAATCGTTAACTGATCTTTTAAGCCTTAGTTTGAGTTCAAATATTTGGACACGATGCCAATACAAAGCCTGTGATGCAGTAACAAAACCACCCATATAATACTTTAATAAAAGAAAACAATCTTTTTCTAGAATTTTTTTTTTTTTTCTTCTTTTTTTTTCCTTTAACAAAAGATGCAAACCTTCTCAAATGTTTAGGGTCTAAAGACAAGTGCCTGTTATTGGCCTTGATGAGCTCATCTAAACCTGGCAATATTTTGATTCAAATCAGAAACTGTCTGCTCAAAGATGATAATAATGTGAATATTTGGTCCATTTTGTTTTGGACTGATTATCAAACAAAACCAGCCATTTGAATAAGTCACATTGGGACGAGGATTATGGTTGAGTTAATTGCCAGATTAATTGATAATGAGTATTTTACATACTTTCTTTCTTTTTTTTTTTTCTTTTTTAGAGCAAAACAGATCAGGGAAGCAGCATGTATAATCAATTTTAATACACACCTTTCTCATACTCATGTCCCAGCATGAACACGTGTACAAAACAAAAACAAGTAAACAGAAACATGAAAGGGGAGAAAATTGCAGCAACAACAAGACACAGAATAATAATGGGATAATGAATTTAACTGTCGAATGCGAAATCAAGACTACTAATTTGAGCAGACAGAACTTTTTTTAACCTACCGTTGTTATACACATTATTTGTATTATAATAGATATTTTCACAGGATATGCAGAACTGTAAATGTATTGGGGGTCATTTAGAGTTACTTGAACCCTTAATTATCGGGTCATTAGCGATCAGTCATCGATCTGTTACTGCCTAAAGTGGTGAGGCAATCAGTTTTGAATGTGCATAAACTTTACATTTTTCGCTGAATAATGTCCTAACTCTCCTGTCCTCTTGCCCTCTGCTGTCCCTTGCAGTTTGCTCCCAGTTCTCCCGCGGAGTGTACGCCATCTTCGGATTCTACGACAAGAAGTCCATGAATACCTTGACCTCCTTCTGCGGCGCCCTGCACACCTCCTTCGTCACACCCAGTTACCCCACCGATAACGAGGTGCAGTTTGTCATCCAGATGCGCCCCGCCCTCCGGGGCGCCGTCCTCAGCCTGCTCTCTCACTACAAGTGGCAGAAGTTTGTCTATCTCTATGACACCGAGCGAGGTAAGTGACGGCGCGGGCCTCGAGTCTGTGGGACTTTGGGCTTGAATCACAGCATGGAACTGCAGGAAGTGTTGCAGTGACTCAGAATAGCATCTGCACAATGGGGTTAGCAGAGGATAGATTTACCCTGTAATACCTAACGAAAGCCCTGTAAATGCTTGAACTGTTAATTCTGCACTATTTAATACAGTAGTTTCAGTGCTACGTAAGTGTAAAATAAATTCACTGGCAGCTCATAACACTTGTAATAACACATTACGCTTGAAGAAACGGCGCCTCCTATGAGCTATAACCCTTTGCGTTCTTCTAACAGTTGGCTGCTCGCTGTCAGTTAATCTTCTGTTTAATCATGTTGTTGATATTGGCTCGTCTTTCATCCGAAATGAGGTATGTCACAGCTGCTGCTCGAATGTTTTCCACACAGAACAGAGTCTCTGCCTGCCTGTGGGGGCTGCTCATTGTGTTGCATCAATGAGGGTTTTTTGTGTACCTCCCAGATTGCGTTGCCTTGTTGACAATAGACACTGGTTTAATGTAGCTGCGCGCTGTGCGTA
The DNA here is from genome assembly GCA_963678695.2 of Diplodus puntazzo. NCBI lineage: Eukaryota > Metazoa > Chordata > Actinopteri > Spariformes > Sparidae > Diplodus > Diplodus puntazzo. The sequence continues at coordinate 21,395,357 of OZ023158.1, read as the reverse complement.
TGACGACCTGTCAACATGGCGAAGTGTTCATTTCTGGGTTGTTCGAATGTCAAACAAGAAAATGAGCTCATTATCTGTCAATAGAATAATGATCACCTCCTACTACAAGGAACTTCAATTTGTTCGAACAGCACCTGGGCAGGAGGAATGATATGTTCAGGATGTGACAGACGAAGGCACAATGTGTCTTCCTCTTTGTGACGGCGCCACAAAAGGGCGTCGACATGTTCCTCCTGATCTGCACCCAGCAGTATGGATTTGCTATGTTTATTTGCTCATTACTGAAAGGTGCTGAACTCCAGATGTGCTTCAAGCAGCCAGCCCTTCTCTGCAGCTTCCTGTATGACTCTTTATTTCTGGACCCAGCATCACTCCCCCACCTCCCTGCCTCTCGCTCTGAGGCAGGAGTATGAAGTGTGCTTTAGCGCAGAGTCCTCTGTCTTTGGGTCTCCAGGCCTGTAGGGTCCAGAGCTGAGGGCCTTAATCCTCCACACAGCCTGCAGATAACATGTGGTTAATTAGGGTCACTCCGACTAGAACACTCATTGGATCTTCCCCGAGGATGCGAGCGACCCACATGTCCTTCAGCACAAACCAATACTGCCCAGCTACCAGTCCCCATCCCTCCGCTTTTCCACTTCTGTCTGGCAAGTGAGACTGTCTGGGGCACAGTTGGATACATGGCGGAGGTGGGGAAAAAAGCCTGAAATACAAATACAGAGGAGGTGTCGGAGAGAGACAGAGTGATGACAAACAGGCATATACTTAAAAGAGAGACAATGGGGACAGAGGGCAAAGGAGCGAGGAGGAGGAGGAGGAAACAGAACACCAATTCAGAGCAGCAATTAAAGCAACAGCAGGCGTGTGTGATTTACACCCGGTTACCTGTGTACAGACAATTCCCTGTGTACTGTACATCCCCATGCCGAGGCCCATGCCAAGCCACTTTTACCTCTCTCGTCGCTGCCAGTGGTGTAAGACGATCCCTTATTAGTAGGAGGACATTGGCCCCAGGAGGGGATTAAAGTCGTTTATTGATGCACTCCATCCAGCACTTTGAGGGGCTTTGACACTTGGCTCATCAAGCAGACAGATGTGTCAGGGAGCCTCTACCTCTGCTTATCAGGTAGTGCAGCTCCCCTGGCAAAATGGACACTGACTGCTGGCTAAGCCAGAAGGAGTGACAGGGGAAAATAGTCTTCAAGGGTGAATGTTTTTTTTTTTACCCTCTGGCCAGGAGGCAAACGGGAAAAATTGACAGATACCTCCTTTCATCTGTGTATTTTTGAGTCATTTTTTTATTTTAGTGGTTCCTAAACTTTTATGACAAACACACCTCCATAACCTCATCAGAGGTGCTCAGGTACCCCTCCCCTGACCCTACTCAACAGAGAGATTTTAAGTAAAGGAATATCAAAGTGAATATTGCTACAGCACACCATAGTGTCAATATAACTACCACCATGAGTGACACAAGCTGAGCATGTATCAAGCATGTATGTATTTCATTTAGCCAACGATTTAAACTGTTTATCCAACACTTATACGTTCAAGGTGCAAAAAGAATTCACAAATTAAAACAAACAAAAAAATAATAATAAAGAAAATGCAAAAGAATGTGAATAAATAGCAGTTTTGACTTTCTGATATCTCTGTATTGTGTGGCAGAGATATCTACTGAAGCTAACATGCTAATCAGCTAGCCTGTGCTGGTCCAAAGATCCTGTGCTGGCAGTGAACCAACACTCCGCTGGGCCCAGAGCTCCCGGTCTGAAGCACTAGCTGCACATCTAACTAGCCAACTAGCTTAGGTGGAGTATGAATTTGACAGGTGACCAAATCATACATACTGCACCTTTAAGAGTAGTATGTAGTCTACTCGTATCTAGATAGTATGTTTGGCTAACTTTTAAAACTCTGCTACTTTAAGCTGTTTAACGATTCCAAAATACTGTTTTTAGTATTTCATCCACTCTTTTTCGCCAATTATTTCAGCTGTTTCTGAGTTACGTTTAGCTCTTTCAAAGCCACTTTTATCTAACTGTTTAAACAATTTATCCGTTGCTTTTAGCTAATGAATTCCACTTCTCTGCTTTTTGTTTTTCAATCGCTCTCAACATGTAGGCTAAGGTGTTATAACGGACTCTTGTTCATGGGAACTGTGCGTTCTGCAGTTAGCTAATCGATCGTAGGTGGTATCATACTTGTTTTTTGTGAAAATAAATGTACATGTAAATGTAAGATCAGCATCACACCAATTCATAATTATTTTGCTTTGTTTTATTTTCCTCATAACTGAATAAGTATACCCTGGGGTACAAGCACCCATGTTTAGGAATCACTGATCTATTTGATTCTTTGTTCAGTTTGCGATGCAGCTGTGGGTCATCCAATTTATTGTCAATGACAGATCATTTTCTTGCAGTCCATTGTGTTATAGTTCTCCTGTGATGTTCTTGTCTTAGCATTGTCTGAAAAAGAAAATTGACATGATGAGAAAAAGCTGTTATCAATCTCTGAACGTAAATGTCTTTGTGAAGGTATATTTTAAAAAAAAAAACAAAAAAAAAACACCCACACGTCACAATAAGCAGCTGGTTCTGGCAGATTCCTAATTTCGCTGCAGAACCGATGAATGAACAAATAAACCCAACCCACAAATGACCCTGTGCTCATGATGTGCTACACAAAGCACCTGTTGGGATTAATTATTTTCTTGAGTGCCCTTTTTTTTTTTGCTTTTTTGATTTGTTTGATAAAAGCATTGATCATCCACAATACTGGAAACAACTTTGTAATTATTCTCCAAATTCCTCTATTAGGGAGGGAAAACACAGCTAACTGAGCTCCACCAAGAGGTTTTATTCAGTCAATAGAAAATGATTAATTACAACCACACTATTCATTTGACTCTGTTATTGTGCCAGCAAAAAAATGCTTTTAGGCATTAGTGCAGTGCTTTCAGTCCGAGAGCGACGGTCTGTATGCGTCAGTCTCGGATGGATTGGAGGGAAATGGAGGGAAATTTGTACCCCTAATGCCAATATCTGTTTGAAAGCAGACGTTATGATGAAGGAACTGCTCTGGAAGCAAATGGAGCCTCCGTAGGCAGTGTTATACCAGCTTAATAAGCGGCTACTCTACTTTTATCTGATGTAATATATTGACAGGGAACGTGCACGTGTTAATACGCGTGTGGGTAGACAGAGAGAGAGAGATTAAAGAGCCAAACAGATCTTGAACCACTCGTTCTTTTGAATCACCCTCATATGTCACATATGGCTGACCTGGAGAAAAACTTGACAATCCCTGCACTACTCCTTCAACTGAATCCTCTGTTTTCCGCATCCTTCTTCTCTCAGAGAGTGAATATTGTTTTTTTTTTTCAGTTTGCATCAGCGGACGAATTTCCCCTCAAAATATCCTGAGCTGTATAGGGTGAAGGCAGATGGATCTTGCCCTTTCTGTTCTGGCGGTCAGGTATGGGCAGATAATTGCTGGGTCTGTGCAGCAGAGACAGATGATTACAAGCCTTATTGTCTCTCCCAGGCACAATCAACCCTGATTCAGCAATCTCACCTTTACTTGATTTATGAGTCTCTCTCTCTCTCTCTCTCTCTCTTTCTCACACCCATCTATACCATACCTCTTCCTTATACACTTCAAGCTTCTCTTATGTCCCTTCTTCCCGAGTGTCTACCTCTCAGCCGGCTGTGACTGTGGTAGCCGGAGAGCTGTCCGTCCTTAAATGCCGCAAAGTTGTGAAGAAAAGATAGATTATAATACAAACCACAGGTGGTTTGTCCCCATGTACAGAAGGCACTTAACAGTTATATACAGATATATTTACCTCTGCATGCTCCAACTGGCTGTAACAAGGAGGTTGATTGAGCTAAAGACCGTCTCTGGCTGACTTTAAAATATTTCCAGCTGACTTGTTTATAAAAAGAGAGCCCTTTTATAATGTCTATATACAAAAAACAAAATGCATGTCAGCAGCTGACGTCTGTAGACGACATGGGAATGAAAAAAAATAGCACCTTGTATTGCAGGACACAGCAAGAGAGCAGGAAGATGCACAATACCGTTTTGTTCTAACGTAACCCTGTTTGACAGCTTAAGGGGAAATTAGTAAGATAAGGCCAGAATTTTAGTTTAAAACATTTTTTAAAAATGTACTAACATTATCAACCAAGTGTGAAGAAACAACACTGTCAACGCTGTGTTCTTCGCAGAGATGTCTATTGAAGTTAGCATGTTAGCTAACCAGCTAGCCTCAGCCCGTCCTGTCTCCCAGTACCACTTTCTGCGGCCAAGAGGCCAACTGAAAATATGATCACCAACCTCGACATGAATGGGCTTTTCTTTTTTTTTAATATATATTCTACAACCCCACAAATTAGGGCTGTGTTTACACTGACATTAGCCACTGGTAAGCTGCTCAGCCACCTATAGACGCTTCTTCTGTAGCTTTTAAGCTAGTTAGCCAGACACACTAACAGTTGCATTCTATGCTAGACAACAGATAATCCCCTCCTCACTTGCTTTTGTTTTGGTTCCAAAAGGCTATCAGAGGACACCGCCATCCGAACAATCTGAATGCACACCGTCGCCGTAAATTTGACGCTTGACAAGCCTCCTGTGCCTAGTTACAGTTGCTAGGAAGCGATTGGATGGTTGCTGTTTGGGGGAGGGGTTTAGCCAAGGGTCAGTGTAATGTCTCTCACACCTTCAGCTCTCCCCTGCCTCTGGGCATTATTATTTTATTTATTTATTTTATCTTTTCAGGCTTGAGAAAATCCAGTTCACCTTGAGCTGAGCAGCAAGCCAAAAAAATAAAACAATGTGAATGAAGATATAAATATGACTGATTGAATCCTCTGTCAGTGTAAAAGCACTTCTATTTTCCATTGACATTTTGTGAATACCAATCTGCAGAGAGAGCCATGCCGGTGATATTTTGTGTTAATACCTGGAGTTTCCATCTCTTTATATCCATTCTGGTGTTGTGAAGCCACAGGATTTTAGACTGTCTCACAATACGTTGCCACACCAAGCCGCAGATGACATATTAAGAACAATCGTGGGCCTCCTGTCGTCTCCTTCCATCATTTCCTCCACCGATCAATATTCTGAATGTGATACAGTTGGGAGGAAAGCGATCCAACACGTAGCTGCTGCACCGAAGGCACAGAGCTATTTACTTTTATCATGTAACTGCTGACAGTCGAAACTACAGTCGAAATAGTGTTCGATGCCACAGCCTCATTATAGCACCAGGAAGTCAAATGTTCTTTGAACGCAAATCTGTCAGGTGGATGCTGTTTTTTAGCATTCTGTCCAAAAAATACCTCCAGGGCTTTTTCTTTCATTCACTCTGTCAATATTTGCAATGACCCCAACTGCAGCTGAGTCAACTCAAGCCAACTTATCTGGAACAATAAGGCACATGTGCAGTATTGATCATTAGAGGTTGAAAAGCTCATTATAAAAAATGCAGATATGTGCAAATTCTGACCTACTATATTGTCTCAAAAGTGTATGCAGACATTTGTACAGTATTTATTTAAGTCAATTGTTTGTCACATTTTTTGCTAAAGGTCTTAGAATGTCATGTTTGAATAAAAATGTAGCTATTTATAGCAGGAAAAAGTAGAAAAGTCAAAGGAAAGTTCTCATACTGTGCTTTCAGAAGTTGAACAACACTAAATAAGCCCCTAAGACAAATATATGTACTTTCTAATAAAGCGACTTGCTCTTTCAAGATCACGGAGGCAGCTGCTGCGTCGACAACAGTCTGAATTTAAGCCTAAATCAAATACACCAGTTTGGGTTCCTCACTGTGGAAGCAATGATGCACTGCTGTTGTTTTTTTTTAAACACAAATAAAACTGGTTTTGTCTCCATAAAGTCAAAAGAAAGATGTGGTTCCATTCTGTTCACAGCCAAATGTATGGTTGTGGAAGTTAACGCAAAATTCATAATGTTTGAAATGTTCCCCAAATTAGGTAAAAAGTCACCTAGTAATAAAGGAAAGTGTACATAAAAGTACTGGTTGAGTAACTGCTGTTCTTGTTAAGAGACAGCCCGTAGCCTCTTCTATATGTTACCTATGAGTCTGACTTTTCCATTTTTCTTGTTTTTAATACATAGGTAATGTACAGAATTATAGTAGAGGCAGTCAGGTTTCCCTTCATATCAAATGGCTGTGGTTTGTTTCCCTTTTCACTTACCCATAAATATTACATTTTAAAACAACAAAAGCAGACACAGTTTTTGGTGCAACAAATGAATACAAATGAAAAAAGGATCATTGTAAGTGCCGACTGCATATTTATAGCTGTTGGCTTAGTCAGAAGATGCTGACGACACGTGACAAAAATGACTGAGTGGAACCAGTGTGACACTGACAGAGGACACACACACACACACACACACACACACACACACACACACACACACACACACACACACACACACACAAACACACACACACACACACACTGCTGACAAGCTGTATGACGTGGCTTGTATAAGTAGTATGTGAGTCACAGTGTAGCAAATGTCTCAAACAGTAGACCTGATTTGAGCTTTTTAACATGCTCACATAATTGGAAAACAGTAGACTTTGTTATTATTCTGAAATGCTAATATGCAACTACTGTGACTCACTACATTTCTGACTGCTGAACACCCCAGTGGTAGACTAATGTCCATGTTAACCGACATGCAAACGCATCCTGAGGTCCTTTACACATCTTTTCCTTATAATACGACGATGGATGAAACTAGATGAAATGGTAAATCTCCTGAAACTTGTTCAGAAAAACCATCTGAAACTTAAATCATCTTTCAGTACAGCAGTTGTCATCGTGTTGAGAGTTCAGATGTACATTTCCCCCTCTGAGTGTTATTTTGGTCGGTGGCTCCCTCTGGATGGAGAAGTCAAATTAATACTAATGTTTTGCTATAGCGGGGTCCATGTTTCCTGTACTTTCAGAAGCGTTAGCACGTTGGCTGACATGGCCAGAATGAATTAGTGAAACTGAGCTTAGTCCACTTTGTCTTGAAGACTTTTGTGAAAAATAACACACCTTAATGTTCGACCTTTTATTTTGTTTCATTTTCAAACTGAAGGGCCAAATTGCCCTACTCCATGTGTTAATTCAACTTCAATCTTTTGGTTGAACCTTTTTAATATTGGCCTTGATGATACGCTTCCTTTGTGTGTCCAGACAGAGATGTCATTTTCATGCTAAAGAGCGTTGGTACTTACAGACACCGAGTTTTTTTTAAATAAACAGTGAAAGGCCACATGACAGTCCCTGAACGATGTGGGTCGCATGTATTTTTGTACTAGATTTTAATTATTTCTTAAATGAAATGCAAGTGGATGAAAATTCAAAACATGTAATAACCTCCATAATTGCTGCTAATGTTATTTGAAAGCATGCTAAAACGTAGAAGACACATAATCTATCAGACTGATAGCATTCTGGTCGCATCAATCAAAGACCACTTGGCTCCGTATTAAACACTCATAAGTCTCCGCGGACACTGTTGATCAGCTGTTAAACAGGCAGACAAGATAACTCCGGTCTGGCACAATTGGCAGGCTGATGTGCCAGCAGGGCCAAGAGGCTTGCGAATGAGAGAACTGGATGACCGCACATAGTTAGCCTCATTTCTTCTAGTTCCTGCCAAGCTACTGTAGATATAAAAGATAGAAAGACAGATATGAGGCGGTGGGGCTGGGGGGGCCAATCAGGCAGAGTCAGATACACTGTAGGAAAAAGTGAACCTTGCTCCCTCTTCCTCGGCAATCCCTCTAATTGGCTATCCAGAGACAGTTGCCTTTGTTCCCCCTAAAAGAGTCAAATAATTAATGCCTCCCGCCGCTCTCCTGGATGCCTTTGATGGCAAACCAAATCAGGTCTGTCCTTTTTGGTTTGATTGTAGTCGCTTGGCATTGCTCTTACTGTTGTAAACAACATAACAAATCAAGCGGTGTGATACATGACCGATTGCACTCAGGATAGTCCAAACTCCTGTGATTAAACACATGCAGACAAGCATGTAATGGCTATCCCTTTTTTTCTTTCTTTCCTTTCTGTGTAACCAATTGAGAAGGTTTGTTGTTTTGTTAGTTGGCATTTCATCTTTTAGCCGCCATTAGTCTGCAGATTAACCAAAGCGGCGTTTTTTTTTCTTTCTGCGCGCTACTAAAAAAAAAACATCAGCTGCTTTTTCTGTCTTAATTTGTTATGCAAGTAATTTTTATGCCATTCTGATAACATTTCACGCGAATAATGTCTCGTCAAGTGCAATATCGTCACCCACAATTGGTGATTTATACTCCGCTCGCAATGTGAGATAATAAGTGTGAATGCCAGCTCCCCACTGCAACCCGTGTCTACATCAACCGCGGCCTCTTTCCTCGGCTTTGTGGTCTCATCACAGCCGATATAACGGCACATCGGCTGCACCCAGCTGAGACTTTATACACACACACATATGCCTCTTGTGCTTTAGTGGCCCCTCTCCTTCACGCCGGCTTCATAACAACTAAATTATGCATGCATCAGGAGAATAAATCAGCTTGGACACGCTGACAAGAAAGGGCACATCAGAGGAGCCATAAAATGCACAAGAAAAATAATATTAAAGAAATATGGATGAAGCTATGCATCACCGGCGTTTCTGCTCTCTTTTTTATTTTGCACACATAAACTGGTATCACTGCCAAAGTGACATCCCAATATACAGATAGTGCAACCTGCAGCTGCAACCTCTGTAATTCAGTGGCCCCTTGAAAAACTACAGTCAAGCACCTGTGCCCGACGAAAAAAAAAAAAAAGTGATACGAGTGCCATCGTCTGTCACAATAAGCACACAATAAACCTCTACGCTCTCTCGGTGTCCTCTTTTAACTGAACCTGGAATAAAGCCATTTTACCACCTACCCACTGGTAGCTTCAGCAGCCATGAAATTACTGCTGGGAGCTTTTTTCCTTTTTTTTCATTATAACAAAATGTCCTGGCCTTTGCTTCAAGCAGCCAGAGAAGAGGTTGATTGCTTTGATGTTACACCATGTCACTTGGCCAATTTGTTTTGTAGAAACAACAAATACAAAATATATGTCATCCTCAAGAGTAAACACAAGGGCAAAATAATATTTGGCCTTTTTTGGGTTTTTTTTGTTTCAGTCCCTCTTTTTTTTGGCCATTTCTCCCTCCAGCTTCAGCCGATCAGCCAAAGCCGCCTGCAGAGTGTTGGGCAGCGCTTGATCAATCCACACACACACACGACTCTGTGTGTGTCCACGCTCGTATATGTGCCGATATGTCACAGTATGCAGTGCGATTGAGAGAGAGACCGGGGAACAAAGACAGACAGGGCGAGCTGGAGAAGCTCTGAAAAGTCTGTGGGTGGATTTCCACAGTGGCAATGCGCGCCTCTCCTCCCTCCTGCATGTGTGCACTTCTAAAGATACGGACGGCATGCTGCTTCTGTTTGATTTGACATGCGCTGTCTTTTTGATTAGGACAACACTTGGCGGCGAGGCTGTTTTGGTTATAGGCCTACTGTAAACACCACATCAAAGCCCTGGCTGCACACTGTTTGGCTAGTTTGGCTTTCGCTTCACGGGGAACGCCGCGTCTCCGCCGCCGAGTTAAACGTCAAAAGCTTCCTCCTCCCGTGGGCAGGGAAATGTGGAGGAGCTCATAGCGTGCTGTAGCTCTGACTGATTGCACATCAGCTATGACAGTTTCCCCCCCCTCTTTGAATTGCATAACAAAGATAGGCCTGTTTTTGATTCTGTATTTACCTGCGCCAGGGAGGTTATGTTTCCCCCCCGTGTCCGGATGATGGTCGGTTCGTAAGTAAATGGACGTGCGTTTTTTAGAGCGCTTTTCCAGCCTATTTACCGCTCAAAACCCTTTCATACCACATTCACCCATTCACACACGCGTTCATACACAGACGGCAGAAGCTGTCATGCAAAGGTGCCAACTACTCATCAGAAGCAATTTGGGGCTCAGTGTCTCGCTCAAGGATACTTCGACATGCAGCTGGGGGGAGCCGGAGATTCGAACCAGCAGCCTTGCGATTACTGGACGACCCGCTGAATCTACTGGACTGCAGCCGCCCCGAAAGCTACAGCCGCTACAGCTACAGTTGGTTGGTCAGTCGGTCGACTGATTGTTCTGTTGGTCAGACCGTCCAGCGGTTGGTTGGATACATGAATCTCAACGAATCAACGCAGGCAGTTTGAGGTGGCCGGTATCTGTGAGTGAGATCATTTTGATACGGATTGAAATAAAAATTTGAATCAAGCAGGTCCCAGTCTCTCATGATATTGGATTAGTCCTGGTTGAATTAAAGGGGAACTGCTGAGGTATGCACTGTAATGTGCCTTTTTTTTAGTTTCTTCCTGGTTTAATTGTTAGGAGTTAAACACTTTCCTGAAAGTCATTTCAATTACATTTTCTTTACAGCTGCCTGGAGTCTCTCGTCAACCATGCGACACTGATTGCACTCCACCTGTTTGTTGCTTCTGTATATAGTTTGCCAGAGAAGTCGAGAGCGCAGGTCATATAATCGCAGCAAACTGCAGCCTAATACGTATATAGATATATATTATGGGCCGATATTTGATGACTAATGAGAGGAAAAGCCTACTTTCTCCAAGCCCTATACTTTGATCTCCACTGCAGAAACACTGGAGGGATGCTCAGAGCCCTGGGAGCATACTTAGCCCAAAGGCAAACGCTCACCAGGCCCTAAATACTCTAAGTATTTATTTTGGCTCCCTCCAAAGACAATAGAGACAGAGCATCTCTGGGAATATTTATGAATTAGTGCATACATGGATTTGCAGTTAATGAAGAGTGAGAGTTCTGACAGCTGGAGAATTTTAAGTAGGCATTTTCTAGCGTGCTCACAGCACTGGGGGGAGTGGAGGAAGCTCTCAGCTGTTATTGCATGACCTTCCTTCTGTTGTGTGACTTTCAGTTTCAAGGACACTTGGTCTCCTAGGATTTACAGTATTAAGTACAAGTTTAATCTAGTTTGTGTTGGTGGCAAGACGTCAAAAACCTTCCTCGCCATTTCTCAGCGGGATATAAAGGGTTCTGACTCATGCTGTCCTCTTTCTACATCCACTTCTGGAGGCTAAGAACTCCCCTTGAAGGGACATCCAGTGATGAGGCGAGCGGAAAAGTGTTTATTCCACGGACACGACCAACATTAAGGACACGAAAATTGTATCTGAACATTTTTTTGATTCACATCATGGCCCGTCGAAGGTTCAAGACAGACTAGTGGAGCTAAAATAGGCATCAATCAAAAGTATTATCCATTAAAACACAAAGCACATTTTACAATAATATGGCCATCCACCTTCATTTTCACATGTGTATTTAATGGCGAGTGACGTCCAGGGATATCGTGAACTCTAAGACTGGACCACCACCAACCTGATGTCCTGTTCCTTGCTTCAGACACGCCAAAACACAGTGAAACGTTTGTTTTTAGTCACGTTCGACCTGCAGGCTTCTCTAAATCTTAACTTATACTGTGTTATTTATTGTTTTTAAAAACTGAATGAAAATACCAACTTTTATAAACATTACTGTTCAAAGCTTTAGTAGTCCACTGATAATATTATGTTCAAAATGTACATAAAACTGTGCTATTAACATTAGCTATATCTCATGACTGGATACAAATATGTGCTTTTACAGTTCTCATCTTAACTACAGTTGTGATACTCTAATATCAATACAAACAAACAATAAACATGAAATCTCAAAACATGTTACTGACCTTTAATTATGCACTACAGTATTTTACTGCAGTGTTAAAGGGTTTAAATAACCCCAGCTCAGGGCTTTAGGGTGTGACTGTCTAGGTCATATACATTAAATATAAATGAATGGAGGTCTGTTTTAAATGTGGAGGTCTAATTTAGAAAAGAGTATGGAGCCCTGCCAAGTGAACAAGAGCATAAAAAAACAAACGGCCACTTATTTATATCCATATTTTCACACCTCCCTTCAGTGGAATCCAGCCATGATGGAAGTTTTGATATCATTTGGCCGTGTTTTGAATTTTCCTTTGCGCAAATGAAGGTTAATGGAGTTGAAATGTTGGTATAAGCCTAAGCCTACCTGCATGACTAAGTAAATCTAAGCAAAGGGAGTTTTGGTGAACTGCCCCTTCATGGGATTGTTGTACAGCTGTTAGGAAATCGCTGTGGCATCTCTAAAGTTGACACTTCTCTGCACATGCCTCATCCTAAAACTCAGTGTCAAGCCCACCCCCGCAATTATGAGTGAAAGCCATTATCTTTTGTGGTTTCAATCCAGTTGTTCCCAACGCCCTCTGAGACCCAGGACGCTGCTCAGCGGGGCGTTTCAGCCCACCACAGGCCCTCATTTACCGGATGATTGGCAAGTTAGAGGGGAGAGCGGCCGCGTGTTTTAATCTTCGATGCTGTTCATTTCTCAGTCCTTCCTGTTTGCCAGAAGACTCGGTTCCCTTTTATTTATCGTACACTGTAGTTTTTCATTATTTAATTAGATTAGTAGATTAGATTTTGTATTGACACGGATTAGTGTAATGCCAACAATGACACAGTGTAATGATATAAGCGAGTGGTATGGTTGTGGCTCTAAAGCCGATAGTCGGTCGCGGTTAATGCTGAGGTGTACGCTTCGAGAAATTCTCAATATGGTTCCCCTGATTTGCCCAGTTAGCCCGGATCAGCTGTGAGATATGAGAGAGGGCTGTGCGTGTGAGAGGGAGAGGGAGAGAGAGAGAGCGAGAGACGGAGGCCTGTGACACTCTACACCATACCCTAATGAGAGGCAGGGAACCAAAGGAGCTGGGCAATGAGATTAGATGCAACTCAATTCAATTACTGCTGAGCCGCCACGGGTGACGCTTCAAAACTCATCCTGTTAAGATCCGGTTCACAGACGAAGAAGAGGACTGCAGCTCTCACTCAGCCCGCTGCATGCTACACCGCCGCAGCGGCTCATTCGCAACAGCTCTGATTTATAAGCACACGGGGCGTCATTAGGCTCCGTCGGGATTTGATAGCACACTCTGCAATGTTCTGATACAGACTTAAAGGAAAATGCGGAAATAATTGAGTTTTCAACCATCGCAGCCGTTTTTATACACCGCTCCACAAACTGCAGAGTTGTTTCAAGTGTGTGTTTTAGATTAGAGAGACGCTTAAAAACTCTGTTTTAGCCCCCAAACTCACCATTAAAAAAAAAACGCATCAAGAACCAGAAACAAACTCACGACGGCCCTGCCCTCAATGTTACCCCCGCGAACAATGGCACTCCTGCTCTCCCCTCTCGGCTCTGTGAGATATCTTCTCTGGAACACAGTCACAGAATACTGCCTCCCTCAGTCGAGGAGGCGTTCTGAGTAACCACAGGGCACACGGCTTTAAAGGAAATAAAAATAGACATAAACGTGTTAGTCTGCACAGGTATAAAAGAAACTGACCTCCGTGGGTTAGGGTTAGGGTTCCAAGCATGTTCTGGACACGACAAATTCGAACACGTTTTCTGTTTTGGTGCAGCTTTGACCTGCTTCCTGGCAATGTTGGCTCATCGAATATTGACCATACGCTGCAATATTGCTCTTATACACCTTTTTTTTTAGTCTATAAAGCTGGTGGTGACTGTAAGACATGACATCATCAGTTTCTCACAGAATTGTTTTAGGTCTACAGGGCACCGTTACTTTTTTTCTCTGGAAAATACAGGTACTCGGAATAAACCGTGTAGCAAGGGACAAAAATCGATAAATAAAAATAAATAAATAGATAAATAAACAGGAACTTTGCCAAATTTCAACCAGCTTTGTGTCACTATAATTTTGGTCTTTCCATTTTGCCACAGACGACATCTTTCTTTGGCGCTGTGGTATCAAATACAGATTGTCATTCTGGATGTTCTATGCACGCATGCACGGACTTGAAGAGTACAGTTGGATCTAGAGACTCGAGAATCTCTTGTGTCAAACCAGGGGATCACCAAACTCCGGTCAAACTGTCTAAAACTAAAAACAAAGATTCAGATCCTGCTCCCCCTAAAATGCCTTCAGAAACATATTTTGGCGCACTTTTTAGCCACAGTATGGACAAACCATGAACGGGAAGTAGCCATCAAAATGGGGGAGGCTGAAAAAAAAACTGGTCAAACTATAAAATAAGGCAGTGCTGATCAAATATGAACCACAATCCTGTTCATTGATCTATCCATCTTTCACCTACGACGTTTCAACAGCTTTTTGTTTACTATTTAGATGTAATAGCTAGCGTGTTACTAGCTGTCCATCTGACTGTCCTGCGGGAGCACCCGCTTGCAGTATGTCACCCATCGGCTTGAGTGTCTATTGGTCCGGTTTGGCGCAGTGCATTCTGGTTGTTGTAGGGTTTCAGTACCACAGCCCTTTTTTCAATGTTGCATAGACGGCCCAGTTGTATGTAAGATCCATCTTTGAAAAACTTCACTCACCTCTTACTGACAAAATAAGTCCGTTTTTATTTCTATAAACATCATGCAACCCACATCTGTTTCCTGTGTCCAATGTAGGGAAAAACAACGCAAGCAGCTGCAAATCATGCAATTATAAGCCGGGTACAGTCAACATTTATAACTTACACACAATTAACCGACTGCCTGTTTTAGCCATGTACTATAAGTGCCTGCACCGTATGCCACCTATTACCTAAATTAACTTTTAATGATTCGGGTATGTGGAGGGAATCGCAGAGGGGAATACTTTTCAAGCTGAAAGCCTAGTGTGCTATGAATAATAATGATTAGCATGAAAATTTAAATAACAGCCTGAAATACCAAGAAATGTAATTCTTAAGTGGTGCACATTTCAGTGTGTAGAAAAGTTGTATGTGCAAGCAACAAAAACACATGTCGGCTACCATTCAGACAATTTCTGGTTCTTTTTTTTTTTTTACACATAAATACCAAACACCATGTATCTTGAGTTGACATATATTCACCAAATGTGTACAAATATGCGCATTGTACATGATTCCACACCGTATGCATGTTTTCTATGTTTGCAGTGCGTAATGTGGCTGGCGGCAGCGAGTGTTACAGCATGTTTAAAACGCTCCCTGTCTCGATGATTAGCTATGAGGAGCATGATGAGCAGGAGCCGCCGCCACCGTTGCATCTGTGCAGCGGGGATTTATAGGTGGTGATAAGGAAATCTTGTTGTTGTCGTCAATAATTTATGTAGTTGACTGTATTACGTTTTTAGATGCAACACAGCTGTGGGGGGCTCCTGAAGGCAGAGAGGTGAATAGGATTTATGGCTTTTCTGCATGTTTGAAATAACTATCGCGAGCAGAGGTGTTTATGAGGTTCCCCTCTGCTGTTCAGGAGGTTGAATCCATTGATTTGCTGGAGCTGGAATGTACTCCGGTCCAGTAAAGGGGGAAGGTGACTGGCAGATGTAAATCTGTGCAGACAAGCATGGGATAACAGAACAATGTATTATTTTTTTACCTGCTGGTAGAGATGAGAAAGGAGCCAGTCTTATTGCTGCTGTCAGATTAAGTTGCGCTCAAAGGATTTTGTCATTTTCGATTTTGAAGTCTAAATCACTTAAACTTAAACTTTTCTGCTGACTGAAGAAAAGAAAAAAAAAACAGGAGGGAAAAGTAATCCATTTCTGGACAAACTATTTACCACCACCAGATTCCATCTCTCTTAATTTCCATACAAATGTAAAACTAGGCAGGCATGGAATCTTCTGTGAATCTTAAATGAATCCAATTGTTCCAACATAGTTCAGGGTCTGCCGGAGGCAGCAGGAGATGAGCGCCGCACAAATCAGCAATTTCAAAATAAAAGCCTGGTGTGATTCTAATCTGATTGACAGGACATTGTTTCCTTCTCTCACGGAAGAGTAACACAATTCATGTCTTTTTCTTGCACCTCAGACCTCAGAAATGGAAATGCACAGATACTTACATATATGAAGCCCAAATCCCAAGAGCGCTTCCATTGAGCATTTGCATTTGTATTATCTTTTACCTTTTACAACCTTCTAAGGCTTGTTATTGTGTCTTTTAAGCAGGAATATGTGCCAGTGTGATATATATATAGAGAGAGAGTCAATGCAGGTTGGATTTTATTGGGGCAGTTGTTGAGTTGCAACAGACAGGAACTCCACAATCAATATGAAGTCATTACTTTGTGTTATTTTGTTGTTAAGGCAGCTGGCAATAAGAAACGAGGCATGACTTTTCTTGGATGGTAGCAGAGAACAGCAGAATGACTGTGGTAAACATTAAATATCATATATTTTTTACAAACATAGGAGTTTTTTTCTCTTCGGATCAAGCCTTTAAAAATGATTTGTGTTTGTCAAATTTGATGTCAGAGAGAAGAGAGAACCAGAAAGGGCAGCTGGTACCGGTACTGTATCGATACTGCAGAAAATGTATTAGTATTCACAATCGATATGTATCAAATCTATATTTTCTCACAACACAAATACGCTGTTTGTCATAAACACAACGTAATTACTGTGTGTTAAATGCCTCATTGGCATCTTTATGTTCACCGGCTGCATTTTCAACAGTTTCCAAAACCAACCGAGACCACTTTGACCCAGTTAATCTGCATGACATCTCTTAATGTGAGAAGCTTTTATTGCCGGGAAGACTGCCATGCTATCCAGCTGGCTGGTGGTTGGTGAGGTTCTGAGCATATGCCCGAGGAGGATGAATAATGCATCCGTGCTATTCAAACCCTCATTCTGTAACTTCTTGCTTTAGGTAGGGGGAGATGTGAGGAGGTATAGTACACGAGAGACACGGCTGCGGCTTTGCGGGTGTCAAAGTGATGATACCTCAGAAAAGCTTCAGAAGTTAGTTGAATTGTGGCTTTTGTCCAGGTAGAAAACATTCCCTCAGACTACGTAACATTCACATTATGATTGTTTTCGTGTTTTTTTCACTTCAGCTGCCACTTTTAACTCGCCTTGGCAACCCAGAAGCAGACCTACGTGTGTTCCTCGACATGCCCTCGACATATCATCTGCACTCAGTGTTGTTGCTACAATGTGCATTCGTAAACCAAAGGGCCCGACTCCTCAGAGATTGTGACCTGATAACCCTGATGCCCGATAACTTTGAAGTCTGGCAGCCTGATGTCTCCAGGCAGTAAGCCGTTGCTCCTCTGGACAGATGACACACAGCGTGCGTAGGACTCGGCTGCTTGCTGCGTTGCTCGCCAAAAGATCATCTGCCGGAGTGTGGCCGTAGACAGCGCAGCGGTCTCAGGAGCATTCACGAGTGAAGAAAAAAAAAAGGGGCTGCTTGACCATTCAGATGGAATAGAAAAGGGAGGGGGGAGATGCGAAAGCAGAGAAATGAAGAGAGTCGCAAAGTGGTTATCTTGTTATAGCTGTCGTTGTGTTTCTTTGGTCTCTGTGCCGGCTTTGTTGTCCGTCTGCAGCCGGTTCACGGAGATAAGGGTGTACGGAGAAATGTCTTAAAGTAGAAAAAACAACAACAACAAAAAAAAACACATGACAAACATTTGCTCTGTTCAGACCATGTGAGACAATTTACATGACGCCCAATCAAATGCGTGATGTTAATCGTCGTATGAAATGTGTACATGCCGGAATTTGCTGCCGCTGCAAGTTCTTTTCACTCCCCTTTTTTTTCTTTATCAGTTAACCACACGACCTACGATGAGAAATGAATTGAGATATGGGAAAAGAGGCTTATTGTACACACACTTTGCCGTCGCATTGTCCGCGGCTTAATGAAACACCAGCAGTGTGCTTGATTTTCATTAGTAACCTTCATGTTCATTCCGCGCCCGTTGTACACGGGAGAAGAGCTAAGCCATTTCTATGTGCAATCAATCCCTCCAGAAATAGGACTACATTATTCATTTTGTGGTATGTGATTTGACCGTAGTGTTTCTGAGCGCTCTGTTAAATGAAAATATTTCACGTGTGAATTAATCATTAGAGGGGCTCATTCTCCATTCTTCTGCGAGCATAATGATCTCTTTTTACCACTGGCCGGGATGAAACTTCCATTGTCTTTATCTTTTAAATGACTTGGCGCAATCCTCCGAGGAGACACGGGGCCCGCGACGCGTTCCGCCGCCACTGTCAAAGCTAACATGTGGCTGAGCTAAATGCCATAATTTAATTGATGCCAAGTGCAATAACATCGCTCGCTGATCTTTTTAATAATATGGAGATACGATTCTGGTGCTTTCGCTTCATTATGATATTGCCTTCTCAATATGCAAATGTATATTCACACACACTTATATGCTGGCACACAAACTCTAGAGTCTAGGCGATATTTTAGTGGGCCTGGAGACTTTGGAACGCTACTTTAGATTGTAATGAGATGGCCTTTAACCTTTGGATTCAAGCAAAGAAACCTGTCTAGAATAAATTAGCGGCCACTCGGCTCTTGTGTGGCTGTTACTGTGTGCCAGTCTCTTTTGTGTCTAATCCTCCGGGTCCCTCTCTCTCTCTCTCTCTCTCTCCCCCTTTGTCCAGGTTTCTCCATACTGCAGGCCATCATGGAGGCGGCGGTGGCGAACAACTGGCAGGTGACCGCTCGCTCTGTTAGCAGCACGACAGACGCAGCCGAGTTCAAGCGCATCATCGAGGAGATGGACAGGAGGCAGGAGAAGCGCTACGTGATCGACTGTGAGGTGGACAGGATCAACACCATATTGGAACAAGTGAGCCTCACACTTCCAGCGTACACATGGTGACGCCTGTAGATCATGTAACGGAACACCTACAATGCACATATTGCACCGTTGTTGCTTCCTTGGTTTAGTCATACAGGTGCCGAGCAGATTCAGTTCACAGAACAAGAGTTGAAGGGCCAAAGTCAATTTATTGGTCACGTCGGATGCTGATCTTGTCTTCTGTGGCTCTGGATTTAGATTTTAATGATACCGCTACAGTCACCTTGAGTTGGGCCTGGAGACTACCTGTTAACTATAACCGGGTGCCTGGAGAATAAAGGATGTGTTTTCTTTTACCATGCAAAGAGGATCTTGTGTTGCATTATGGGAAATGTGGTAGGCTCGCCTTAGGCCCAGTCATGTTCTTCAGTGATGGCATTTTTTTCAGCTAAACCTGTATTGTCAGCAATCAAATCTTGTAACCCTCACAATCATTTCACAGCAGCAGCAGGTGGTTGCCACGTTACCTTGTCTAAAATCTAATGCATTGGATTATCTGCGTGTCATGCTGACAGCTGGGTTCAGAAACAAAAGTAGTATTGAAAATAAGTTGCATCCTTCTTTCGCTGGCCTCTAAAACAGTTGCCCGCACCAGCCATATCGACGTCTTTACATTGCGGGCCGGTGGGGCTTATGTGGCTTTAGTCCACAGGAGCCGCCAGAATCAACAAATATCTAAAGTTCCTTGTAGCAGCTTTAAGTGTGAATTCTCCAGAGAGAGCAGTATTACATTTCTGGAGGAGGCCTTTAATTTGGAGTTATCATCGAATTTCTAACCGTTATTATGATTAGTTAATTGCTGCTCATTTTGTTTGTGGGAATTTACATCTCATTTTGAAAACAAGCCAAGTTTTTTTTTTTTTTTCTTTTACACAAGTTGAGTTTGCGTCACCTCATTAAATGTTATCAGTGTGTTAAGTTGAGTGAGAGGCACAGGCAGCAATCCTGCCTGTTCGAGGGCCTCAGTTTGGAGTTGTTTGGTTGCTACGTTTTTTAGGTCGGCTTGTTTTTCGAAAAAAATCAATGTGTGTCGAAGCTGCCTGAGAGCCTGAGGTCGAGAGGCCCGAGCGTGAGCAGCCATTTGGAGAGACCACTGATGATGCATCCTTTTTAATCCTCTTCTAACAGCCCCCCCAAACCCCTCTGTTCCTCCATCACGTCCACTGCCTGAGGAGGAAATGAAAGGTCCACCAGTCCTTGTAGTAGGGGAAACACAATTACCATGAATAGATGAGTGGCTATTATGCCATGCACCTCCTCAGTTCGCCTGCCCCGCTCCACCCTGCACTCCTCTGCTCGCCGCTGCCTGCTTATAAGGCAATCAGCCCCCCGAATTGGATTCTGCTCGTTAACATTCATTTAGATATTGGCTTCTCTCTGCCTCACAATATCCCTCAACGACTGTTAGTTTCACTTCTTTCTTTTTTTTTATGAATCTAATTTGATCACGGAGTCATAGTTTAAAGCAGAATGTGTTTTTTTTGTATTAATTTGCTGTGTCTAATTTAATTCTCGTGCTGCAAATTTCCTCCCTTTATAATCAAGGGCCTGTATACTGAAATCTGTTTCTTTTTTGTGTGTGTTGAGAATACGCATCAGCTTTAAAGAAAAGCTTAGAACGTTCATTACACATCACGTGTGAGCCATGTTAATGGTTGCGTCTTTAATTGCAAACAATAATGATAATAAGGCTGCGGGACAGTAATCTGTTTGATGTTCTCCACTTTCTGTCTTTGTTTGCCATTAATGAATTATTTCCTTTTCTTCCGGATGGAGCTCTTTCTCTTCTTCCACCTCCAACTATCGCATCACACATTTTTCCATATGTTTGTTTGTTCTGTTTGTTTTGAGCACAGAATAAGGGGGGGGGGAATAAAGCTTTTACAGCAGCTAACCTTCAAAGCAGCAGTCAGCTCAATTTTGCCCCTTGTTTCAGTGACAACCTCAGCATGGGATTTTTTTTTTTTTTTTTTTTTGTTGAAGCTAATTGAAATAATCTGGCCAGCTCTGCCAATATGAATGAGTCACAGGCTTTCAGGGAAGCTGCTGGACTTCACTCTGCAGCTGCCCCCTACTGGGCCGTGCCATTATAAATTGAAGCGGGGATGAACCGTCTCCCATGAGGGCAATCACACCGAAAAATGGCACCCACTGTCAGCTATGCGGTAACCTGCTGCTTCTACCTGCTGTTGTAGTTCTATTAACCAATGATTGTAGACAGATAGAGTTTCGTATCTGGAGGACAGGACTGAGAATTTGAGCAGAACCTTTGGCCGAGGCCGGCGCCTGTGTGTGTCGCAATGCCGACACGTCGCTCCAATCCGTCAAGGTCGCTGCTGTTGAGAGAGGATCATGGGGCTGGGTAGATCCAGCGAGCTGATTGCTGGGGGAAATGGGAATCAGCTCAGTGGCTTAGTTTTTATGATTTCAGTCGGAGTAATCCCAGCACAGAATGAGTGTCTTTATACCAGGCAATGAAGTTCATGGACTGTAGAGTTATCTGTTGAGCTTCTCCGATTCCGGTACAATGGTGGCACACAAAGGACAACCTTTGTGCTGCTTCTTCGTATGCACCGGTTCTGATCCACACGCTGTGAGCGTTTGGGTTATGCTGGTCCATTGTTGCTCTTCTAGTCCACTTAGCAGTTTTCAGTATTTGAATGAGGTTCCGAAATAGTTAAAGGGGACATCCAGTTGTAGCGTAAGTGCTACGCTCAAGTATAATGTAGAAGTATTTCAATTCCATAAACCTGATTCCAAAAACGATGGGACACTTTGTACAACATAAGAATGAGTGTGGTAATTTGCTAATTCCTTTTGGCATATACTCAATTGAAAACATTACAAAGACCATGTATATTTTTTATGATTTCAAAGGGTGGGGCTTTATTTTTTACTATCCAGCATTTATTCGACTGTGACTATTGTTACTTCTCTTTTAAAAAAGAAAAAGAAAGATAAATGTAGCTCTAACAAGCTGCAGCATAGACATCTGGCTTTCATCCTAATGTATAAATGATTAAAAATAATACAATCACATGATCTTTGCATTTTACAGGTCCAGTGTGTTGGATTTAGGGGGATTGAGCAACAAAAATCAAAGTGTGATATTGCGTATGATTTGTGTCTAATCATAGGATCATAGGATCTGTTGTGTTTTTCTTACCTTAGAATGAGCTTTTATATCTACAGAGGGAGCCTGTCCTCGTCCACAGAGTCGAAATGTTGCACCACAGTGCAACAGAATAAACAGAATAAACCAAGCAGTGGCTTTAGATTTTTCGGCTTTTTAAGAGCCACGGTCGCAGATCTGCAATCACACTGCTAGATGCCACCAAATCCTATAGAATGGAGCTTTTCGGAAAAATTCATGAAAAATGTCTGTCACAAGTTGCGAGGGCCCTAAGTTGCGCCATAAGCCACCGTGTCTGACTGACAGTCAGACAGTCCTATTTCATTTAAAATGGTATAAAACACAGAAATCCTCACAGTTGAAGCATTTTTTTAATCGGCTTCCTATTTGAAGGATCTTATATTAACATGATAATTTCATCACAATATTTCATGCCAATGTTTTTTCTCACAGTCTTTAAGTAGGCGGCGGTGGACTCGGCTGGACAAAAAGCTGAGGTCACATGCTTCTGTGCACCAATCAGAGTAAAGCAACATGTGAATCAAAATCAGATGACATTTGTGTTACACACATGAATAAGATTCTGATTGAAAGTAAATAACTGACATTTGATTGTTGCTCATTTGGTAATGTCACAGAGAAAAACATAAATTACCTTTTCACAGGCATTACGATAATTATATAATATTAAAATTTTATAATATTTGGCGTAATCAAAATACTGAAGCTAGTTTTCAGTTTTTAATTTTATTGACAAATCAGTTCACTATTTGTCCCAAACCAAGTTTGGGTGTGGGACAGCTACTCGTTTAGATTGACAAGGGCCCGTCACACACAGACAAAAACACTGAGTGTACTTCCTACTCAGCTGTGAGCACACGCTGCTATCTGTCGCTTTTATTGGCTGCATTCATCACTTCACATGATGTTGAGACACGCTAAGAAAAAACATTTGCATACTGCTGCATCAGGCGGAGCTTTGTTTGCTCGTACGAGAGCAGAGTGACTCTCCCAACAAATTTGTTTTGGGATGCTGAGGAGAATGCTACACCCGGGCTATTATCATTTTACGCTGTAACAACCACTCAGGATTTATCGCTCACAGGGCTTTTCCATCAATACGCTGCACTGCAGATAAATTAACCCAATGGCAATCCTTCCCTTACGACAAAAATCAGAGAGCCTCTGCCAGCTCTGCTCTCTGAATCCCGTCCAACGAATGTGTTTCATTGAACCATCTTGGTTTATGATATTATATGCTGAGGGAAATATCTGTGCTATTAAATAAGGGCAGTATAAACAACAACTATGATAGAGTCTGAGATAATTATCTTGAATCGCCACCACTTGTCATTAGGATTATTATTTCAGAGTGAGTATATGTATCCTGGTCTCTTGAGTATCTGTGCACATATATGTGTTTGACTGTAGGCCTACATATGCTCCGTCCTAATCTCATCCATCTATGAGACTGCACATGTAGCACCATATCTGCCTTTTATGCTCCTTCCTGGCCCTCCTTCCCTCCAGGGATTTCTGTGCTGGAGTCTGCTCAGAGGCAACAACCTGCTCATCACTAGTGTAAAGAGAGGCAGGCAGGCAGGCAGGCAGAAAAAAAAAGAAAGAAAGATGAACGGCGTCTGGGACAGGCCCAGGGCATGCAAGCTGTTCAAAGACAGGCAGACAGTCAGCGCTCTGCCAGCCACAAAGCTGCATTTTCATGCAAGGGTGAAAACACAATAAGAAGTGAGAAGGATTCACAGAAAAGAGAAAAAAAAGAAAAGAAGAGAAAAAATGAGAGGTACATCTGGGGATTTGTTAGAACAACATTCTGTCGCCTGTGGAGGCATTAAGGGTGGCCATATTGCCTCCCCATGGAGAACTGGAGATCCTCCATATCCCTCTCTCCGCTCTTCAACGAAGAAGTCGGAGAGAATCCACGGTTGGAAGTGTTAGAGAATGTGAAATCTCTGTTTTATATCGAATTTGACCACTGGAGAGAGAGAGACAGGACATATACATTGGTGGCAGCTAGAGAAAAATGTCAGTGATAAAAAAGGTCATCAGTCCTATATGTTTTAGAAAAGGGAACAATGTAGATGTTTTGTCAACCAAGGGATGAAGTCAGTACAGTATGTACTTCCTGCTCGATGTAAAGCCAAGGATTCGTGGTCCTCTTGAATCCCCAACACCCACCGTGGCCGCTGAAGGCCATTTACTAACCGAGATTATAGAATTAAATGGGATTAAAGCGTTATCATTAAACAGAATGTGACCTGCTGACGTTACGGCTGAATGAGAGGCTGAGACCGGTGCGCCGTGACTCAGATGATTCGCATGTGTAGTTAGAAACTTTTATCAAGAATACGGTCTTACTTTGTAACACAGTCCGTGTACTGGAGGGCATCGCGTGTGTGTGTCCCTTTACCGATCAATCAAAACCACCCGGATCGTTTTCAGTGAAAACAGAGAAGGACATCTCACCGCGTTGAAGCCAAGTCCTGGCACACAAACGCGAGGGTGTCAAAGCTGCAGTGTCAGTGATTCCTTCCTCCCAAACTATCAAGTCTCACATTTCTCCGTTCTCAGAGCAATCACAGACATAATTATCTCAATATGAGTCAGGTGTTTTGAAGAAGTTCCGCATTTGGGGGAAGGCCAACGCTAGAAGGCCAACACTAGCCAACCCCAGCTATCTTCAGAGGCATCTACCGCATCTGCCAAGAAAAGCATCTCAGCCGCAGCCACCACTGGCTGTTAATTAGGGAGCGCTCCACCAAGAGCACTTCTACCGAGAGCACTGAAGCAGAAATGGAGACTGAAGCAGAGGCAAGTCCTTTTATATCAAAGCATTCAGCTCAAATTCACCCCGCTGTCCCATCCTGTGTGAAGTGGATGACATTGAGATGCTGCAGCCTCCAAATTATACGTAACAGGTCACGCAGCTCGTTTGTTAACACTCTGATTAATAATGCAAGTTAGATCTATAACATCATTCAGCGTTCGAGCGAGAGTGCACCGTTGCAACAGAGACCGATCTACAGAATAGAACGTCCTGCCACTTGCAGCCTCAACCTTGTGTCTAGTTATCTCCCAAAAAAGTCAAGGGTGGGATCGATGCTGTAAGCAGGCCTAGAGCCTTTCATTTTAACTTTCTTAGAGCCGTATCAACATTCATTTGAAGATAAGATTGATCTCCTGAAGGGAGAAAGTTGAGTACTCTGTGAGTTAGCCAAACTGCAAAATGAAACTGTTGTCTGTACACTTGCAGTTTTTTTTGTTGTTTTTCTGTTTTATAGCGTTGTACATTTTATTTTGTGGGGTACGGAGTGTTTTTACGGATAAAACAAAACACCTGAAAATCACCTTTTCTTTTCTTTGCTTCATTTTATTGCAAAAACAGTCGTCCACTCGCTTGAATGTGAAAAGAATGGTTACACGCAGCCATCATTCTAGTGGCACACCCACCAGTTTGGTTCAGTGGTCTGAGTATTTATATTTCAGGGAGAGACTAATTAATTAATTAATCGCATCATTATTTGCTCCTACTTATATATGCCTCGGTGAGTTATTTACAAACTCTGGGGAAACTATCATTTTCTGTCTGCTTCTCCCTGTGCTGCAGCGAACTCGGCGGTTGAAAGGTCAAACTTGGAGGGAAGCGGTCTGGCGTTTGCTCGAAAATGTGTAGCTTCTAGCTGTAGTTTTACATTTAGTGCTCTCCGTCTGGCAGGGCGAATCTGGACGAGGGTGAAGTCAAGGTCATCCCGGTTGTCCATCCCCATCAGGCTTTAAAGAAAACTCCAGCCTGCCGGATGCTGGCTGTTTCTTCAGCAGTAGAACAAAAGGTGGTGGAGCCAACTAGCGGATCAATGTGCAAAAGTAGACTGTGGAAAAAAAAAAGAAACAAAGAAGAGGAATGGCCTTATTGAAGTGGTTACACATTAAACACATTTCCTCTCAACCGTGCCACTGGGAAACAGAGTAATTGGCGGGTAGCTTGTGTTTGTATGTAGGCGCACAACAGCAGCAAAAAATCAATTCAGGGAGAGTGGAGGCAAAAAATGGAGAGGGGATGAAAAACTGCTGCATCTGGATACGTTTAGAAAGACAATCCAAAATCACCCGAGTCTGTGCTGTCGGCAGTAATCCACTTTAAGGTGGAGATGATTATCAAGAACACAGTTATGAAGTGAGATGCCGAGATTAATGTCACTGTAACGTGGTGCTTCTCCAGCTGCAGACTAGCAGTGTTGTCGCTGTTGTCTTCCCAGTAAGAGTCAGTCAGACAACATCGCATTTGTTTAAATTAACATCTTGATATTTAAAAGGGGCTCTGTGGAACTTCTGTGTTGTCGCTATATGTTAGCTGACTACTTTTTTAAGCTGAATTAGCCACCGTTGCTCTCTTTTGGCATAGCAGACAGAGGCGCTGAGACGAGGCAAGTCATATCATTTGGACTGCTGCAAAACATCCAACCCCTTCACAAAAAGTCAGAGTCCAGCGCAACTTAGACATAAAACAGCTTTAAAAAATCATTCACAGTCCTGTGTAGATAACATAGAGAAGGGGAAGGTCTCATTTTTCATGGCACCTGACAATCCGCTCAGATATGGCCAATAGTAAAGTGATTATTAGATGTACATTTCTACAAATTGTCACATAGGTCCTTAAGTCTAAATCACTGTCTTACTCAAGGAAAAACATTTAACATTTTTAACAAACTTTGGAGTGAAGAAATCTTTCACCACCGCTGGAGGGAAACATTAGCCTTGATTTTAATGTTTCCATTCGTGTGCAGATTAAACCAACGAGACACCGTCTGTTAATTAAACCATTTTAGATAAAAATGTGCACGTATATGCAGGTTTTTAAAACAGGTTATTAACTCCTTTCCCAGTAGGCAAGTTTACCTTTCTGTTTTTTCTTTTTTTCTTTTTTGGTATATCGTATGTATTATATCACAAATGCGCCAGAAAACAGGGAACAATAGAAAAAGCAGCAAGGAGGCCAGTAATGATGCTACAGTGGTTACTTTATTATCTTGTTTACCTCAGTCTCTCATTCCCAACTCAAATGCTGCTTTGGGATTGTCAGTAGGGTCGACTGACGTGTCGGGGGATACATACAAATTAGACCTTTAATGACGTTCAAGCCCTGCTCGCTGTTTTCGAGTCAATATCCGAAGATTCAATATGTGTCTCATTGCATCGGAAAAGGAAATGGTCTCATGTTCCCATCACTACTGATCAAAGCTTGAGCCGATAAAGACCCTTGTTTTGTGAACCTGGAATTATTACAGAGTGTGCCCTCTCCCACTGAAGAGAAATGGCAGATGTAAATAGGTTTTTGGACCAGTATGAAAGGGGTATCAGTGAGCTTTAGGTGTTGGTAGGTGTATTTTTGAGCTATGAACAGAACCAGGCCAGGTGTTTCCAATCTGTATCTGCCTGCAGTGGTCTGTAAAGGTTTTCTGCTTATTTACACTCGCAAGGAAGATAGTCATGTTTGTCTCCGATGACACTGTGCTAATTGCTCAAATAAAAGGATTTTCACGACAATAGTTTCTTAGCGTGACTTTCAAAAAAGATCATTATTGCCATCTGCTGTATCTGAGGGTCTGGCGGACAGGGCAGTCAGCGGTGCATCACCACCAGCAACAATGAAATCTGCCCGTCTCGACTGGAGTCAGGTCTTACCGTCTGCCTAATTAAAGAGGTTTGAGGGAGAGAGGTCGGCGCGATCTGGCCGCAGGTTCTGTGTATCTGTGTGTCATCAGCGTCTCGCTGTGCTTCATCCCAAGGTTGCTGCGTGTAGCCGCTGCCAGGCCGACTGTGAGCTGCGGGCTGCGGGGGTGACAGCCCTGTTCTCTGCCCAGCTCCAGGTCAGGTGTGAGGAGGCTTATGGCCAGAGTCAAGGTTAGCAGGCGGTGAAGGAGTGCGGAGTTTGTCCAAGAAACTGCAGCAGGGCTTAAAAAAAAGTATTGAAGTCAGACTCGGGAACAATTACAGCGGGAGAAGCTATGATCCATCGAGCTCTGATATCACCGCGGCGGTGCAGGGCTTTTTTTTCTTTTCATAGAGCTTTACTGTCACTTACTCATTAGATTGATGGATTATAAAAGCCCACTCTTGCTATTTCTGCATTATAATCAGCTCATTTCCTCTTTGTTTCCATTTCACTTTCTTGGTTTTTTTTCTCCTTCTCTCTCTCTCTCTCTCTCTCTCTCTCCGTCTGACATCCTGCAGTGTGGGAAGTTTAAAGCCTTAATGATGGGGAAGCTGTCACAGAACGCTGACCCGCCCAAGCAGCTCGATAGCGTGTGTTTGCGCTCCAAAACACCAGCATCCTCTCTTCCTACTCCGTGGTCAACCTTCACATGTCCACAAAAGAAGGGAGAAAAGTAGTTTGTGTAATTTGGAAGGGCGTTCGGTCTTATCCGGGATGATTGTTGCATTGTTTGGTGCTACTGTATACCAGCTCATCCAGGCCAGTTTCAAGTTCACCGGGGCTAAATTGAAAAGCTGCAATCGCAGTTGAAGTGGGTGAAACCAAAGACGTCCTTCAAACATTTTTTTTTGCAGCCCGAGATTGTGAAGTTACAAGCTTGCCTTCCATCACTCTCCCCCACTCAGCGGGAATGTCGTAAACGATCCACGGTAACAAATATCCAAACGCCTCCCGGCCCAACACACACACGCACACACACAAACAGATGATAAACTGACGGTTTGTTTTTGTGACAGAGCCAGAGCCAGAACATGTGCAAACATGCTGATTTTGCTGTAAACTTGGTGTTGCGGTGTTTGTAGAAACGCAGATGAAAACCGAGACATGGTTGACAGGTTTCTGCATGGCAGCCGCTCAGAAGTCCGTCCGTGGCAGACTGCAAGCTCATGAATAACAGACCTCGGATGGGGCCCTCCGGTCCATAGCCCTGTCCAGCAAGTGAAGCGCACCAAAAAAAAAATAAAAGCCGGGACAATTTAGAGTTTCAATATTGGATTTGTCTGTGGGGCCGAGAACAAAAGGAAGGGAGAAAATGTGAAATAAAAAGGCAGCATATGGTTTGTAGCACAGTGATGGAATGGCTCAGAAACACCACTTACTATTTTCAGACAGGCTGCGTGGGTTGAAACATGCTGTTATGCTCTGAAGGTGTGATATTTTTCAAAGCGGAGCGAGATCTACATCTTACTGTCTCACTGTAAATTCCTTTGAAAAGTTTTTTTTTTTTTTCCACGTTTTTCTACCTTCTGTCCAACAGTTGCCGTGGACTCATATCCCTGCAACCGCGAGCGTACTTCAAAGTGAGCGGGATATTGGAGCATGTTCACCGCGATCCTGCTCCTCTCTCATTATCAGCTCCTCCTTAATGAACACTTCCTCTCTAACCACTGCCTCCTCTCCTTCTTGTTCGGTTGTCGACTTCAGTTGCTTTCCTACGTACCTGCAGGATATTAACTGCATTTACGGGGGGGGGGGACTGTTGTAGCCGCTTGGCTCTTAGCTCTCATCTCATGGGTGGTTTACTGTATCGATGTTTTTTGTCCCATAGGTTGTGACCCTCGGGAAGAACAGCCGTGGTTACCACTACATTCTGGCCAATCTTGTGAGTAATAACCGAGCCGGTCCCCCTGAGAGGGAGTGGGACCTGCTTTCTGCCGCTGCATTGTGATGGGGCCCGAGTCTCAGCCACGAGCACACATGCATGCACAATAAGTGGATTATAGGCTTTTGTATGAAAAAACACAGACTTGTATATATTTGTTTTTCCTCCCCTCTGCTGTATATATAGAGCTTGTTATGTTTGTTGCTCGTGCCTCATCAATCACAACCCGGCAGCCAGACTTACATGACATATTTACCTCGATGAATATATTCATATTTAGATATAAATTAATGTCCCGAGCAATAAATAAACAGCATTTAACCTTTTTAACCATCTTTGGAGGACAGCCATCCCTCCCTTTCAGTCTGGGGGTGGGGAGGGATATATTCATTTAGCCTTGATATTAACATGAGGGGGTTTTTAAAGTGGAGGCCGGCCCCGGCTCGCACCCGCTGATCCCCCGCCGCTGTTTCTCCGACTTTAGAAGACATGATTATGCAGCAGTCAGACACATGTCCTTGCGCGCCATGACACAATGCCGCACTTAAAAAACAGCAATTTGACCATAAAAAGAAATAACTCCATGTCATGGCTCGAGGGCAAAGGAGGAAATTTTAAAAGGCAGCTGGAGCAGCAGAGGTTTTTTTGAAATGCATTAGAAAATGTTTTTTTTTTTCCTTTTTCCTTGTTCTTTCTTTTACATGGCAAAGCAATATGAATGAAAGTAGGCCAGCTGGCTCAAGTGAAAAAAACATTTAGTCTTCCACACATGATCTGAGACAAACTCTAAAGTTACCTCGTGGCAGGTTGTCTGTGAGTGAATTCAGGTTTACGCCACAATGTGTGAAGGGAAACAGTGAAACAGCGGCCTCGGTGTAATGGCAAACACATGTTGCCTTTTCACAGAGCGCTGAGTTCGTAATAAAATGCACCTTGCACACTATTTTGCTGTGTCCTCCCGGTTGTACTGAAACAAAAAGCCTAAAAAAAAGGGGAAAAGAAGTGACATGAGTCCTATCCTTCCGTGTCTCAACTCAGGGATTCTCTAACGTGAGCTTGGACAAAGTCTTCGCCGGCGGAGCCAACATTTCAGGGTTTCAGATAGTCAACCCTGAGAACCCGATTGTGCAGCAGTTTATGCAGCGCTGGGAGCGGCTAGATGAAAGAGAATTCCCAGAAGCCCGAAACGCTCCTCTGAAGGTACTTTTTGCTCGCAAGGCCTTTCATTGCGCATGCAGAATACAACCACCATCCCCTCTGAAGTGCGCTCTATCGGCTTCTTGCTGCCTCTCTCATCCTCTGTTTGCCTTTGTCACCCCCTCTTCCTCCCACCCTTTCGCTTCCTCCTCTTTGCTCCGCATCCCTCTCAGCGATCAATATATCAATAGGCGGTGCAAGGCAAGGTTATATCGCAGCTTCAATTTACATCTAATTAAACAATGATCAAGAAAGAAATGGATTTTGAATGGCATTTAATTAGATTTTGTCATGGTGCAGTGGTCCACAAACAAGTGCCTCAACCCCCAGTGGCGGAAAGGTCGGGCGAAAGTTGGAGGGGAAGCGCGTGGGAGATAAAATCACGCATTACGCGCTCAGTTTTCCCCACAACTCTGCGCCGAGAAGTTTGAGAGAGGTCCCGACCGTCAGACAAGTCTTGGCTTTTCTAATTAAATCTGTCAAATGAAACTATTTTTATAGTGAGTGAGGTGGCCAAGCTTTGCACCCAGCCCGCCCACGCTGACCTGACCAGGGGGCAGTTTCTCCATGAACATGAGCTGAAGGATGCAACACACACATAACACATTGACACAGAGTGGTTTTAAACTCATGTTTAAAACATTGTTGACCGTCATTTTATCCTGAACAACATTTTCTAGATTTTGGAAGATCTGGAAGAACTAAATTGAATATCTCTCTTTGTTTTCTTGCCTGAATAAACAAACCGACCTTGAGTTCAACACAACACTGTTGTCTACTTTGTTTATACGTGGCGGACCCTGCCACCTTTCTAGCTTCAAACAATGTTCTGGGGACCTTATTTTCCTCTGAGAACAGCTTGTTTATTCAGCTATGAGTTCGTATTATCACCTCATTAATATTGTCAATAATAAATTTGAGTTTGAATATCTTCTTGTAACCCCTGCACGGTCATATTTCTCCATCTTTTGCTTCTCTTCTTTTACTGTGTGCTGCCTTTTCATGTTTTTTCGGGGTGTTTTCGTACAGTACACTTCAGCTCTGACCCATGACGCCATCCTGGTGATAGCAGAGGCCTTCAGGTACCTGCGTCGCCAACGAGTGGACGTCTCCCGCCGGGGCAGCGCCGGAGACTGTCTGGCCAATCCCGCTGTACCGTGGAGCCAAGGCATCGACATCGAGAGAGCTCTCAAAACGGTAGGGGGGCCGAGGAGAAAAGGCGACAGAGAGAGGGCGAGAGAGGGGGGAGAGGGAAAGAGAATGTGGCGAGCTGATGACCAAAGAAAAAGGCTAGAGGAAGAGAAGCAGAGATAGTGAGCGCGAGTCTGATAAAGATGGAAAGTGACAGAGAGAAGGGAAGAGAGTGCAGAGCTGTTCTCCTCCCTCTGCCCCCAGATATCTCTGCACAGAGCTCACTCAAATCCAGGCCCTCATTACCATAAAACTACATCTTTTATTAAAGCGTATCCAGTTCATCATTTGATTAACAGACTGCACGCACTCCAGTAGCTCCATGGACACGAGCGCCTTAATACCAGCTATATATGCAAAGTGATGGTTATTACACATCCCCTTGTGTCTCTGTCCGTCCGTCCGTCTGTCTCTCTCTCTCTCTCTGCCTGTCTGTCACTCGCGCCAGGTTCAAGTGCAGGGTATGACCGGCAACATCCAGTTCGACAACTACGGCCGCAGGACCAACTACACCATAGATGTGTATGAGATGAAAGCAGGTGGGCCGAGGAAGGTAAGTTACTAAGGTGACCTCCGTCAACTCCCATCCATCCACTGTCAAATCCAGAGCCGGTCAAAAATCCCGCTCTGTGTCAAAACACAGCTGGCACACATCAAGGTTTGGTTCATAACTTGTCGAAAAAGAGAAAAAAAAAAACCTTGGAATTCGGCCAACGTGTAATTTTAAATGATTTATCGATCATCTGCGCTAAAGAACAAAACTCGGCGAATGTCGGCCACATGTCTAAGTGTGCCAAAGCGTTGCCCTGAGCTCTGAAAGTGGAAAAAGATTTTCAAACTCAAAGCCTCTACCTACCGTGAAGCACTCAGGGGCTGTTGCAGCCATGTGGGACCAGCAGGGCTGACAGGACAGTGCAGAGTAATGCTGATTGCCACTTTCTGCCTCTGTTAGGTAGCAGCACTGGAGAGCCGGGCATCACAAGGCCCTACAAATCACACACAGTCTGCCATCTGATAGCTAAAAGTGTCTCATCAAACGAATGATATAAGACTTTTTTTCTGTGCCATGGGATAGCGCAGATAGGATTTGACAGTAATTACCATTCAAATCACCAATTACCATAAAGGGGATCCACAGATTCCTCTGGCTCCTCTTCAGAATGGTAATTCCCAGCGGTACACTCACATTATAACCAGTACCATATGATGACCCCTGGTTTTATTTCATAACCTCGCCCAGTTCCAAGAGGCAGCTGTGAATTTCTCGTTAGCGGGATAAGTGTGGGCTCGGTCTGATATGACGTGTGATTATGTCGCCTGCCTCCGAGGCCTCTAAAGCCCACACTTCAGTTAGCATCACACGGCCCTCAGACCCATCCGAGCGCAGCTTACCCAAGCAGGGAGAGAGAGAGAGAGAGAGTTGGAGAAAGGAGGTCAGGGCGAAGGCGGGGGGAGTAAAAGAAAGAAGGAAGATGAGACAAGCTGGGCAGCAGTTTGTCAGGACCTGGAGCCCCAGTCACCCCACTGACAGTTAGAGGATGGAGGTTCTTAGCCGTGACTGTCACGAGTGATGTATGGGCTGATGTCTGTCCCAGCTGCTCAAGGGTGAGATCAGGACTTTGCCTCCGGAGCAGCGCTCCATGACACAGCTCCCCACAGTCCTCTCAAACACCGCTGTCGGACAAGAGGATAAACATTTAGAGCTTTCTCCCCGGTCTGGCAAATGCGCTAACTGCACTGTAACAACAGTCCGGAGCAGCTGAAGACGTTTGAAAAAAAAGTTTGCTGCTTTCTAGCGCCTCCACTTGGCGTTGAGAAACTCTGCACTGTTGTACACCTGTCTTGGCCCAGACATTTAAAGATCTGAGGCCAAAAAAAAAAAAAAATGCAGACCAGATGTGACGGAGGGGGGGCCGGAGGTGGGGGGGGGATCCTCGCCAGCAACAGTTAGACTATTGGCAGCAACATATGCAACACGTTTCATCGTGAGCCAGAGCAGCCATTATTTCAGACGGGCAAACAAACACTTGACATTGGTTTGACTTAAGCATCTGTACGGCAGAGCGAGGCGTAACTGCAACGGCAGGACTGCGCACAAGACACTGTGCAGCCGCTGGAATATTATGCTAAATTATTTAAGGTGTATGCGGTTCACAGGCCCGAATATCAATTATTTACTATAAAACCTGGGAAGCTGAAGGTGGGGAGGGTTTGAGCTTGTCTTCCGTGTGCTCGCGCAGTCTCGCTCCTGCACATGCGACTAAATCTTTGATCATGACACTAACTGCATGTTGAATGTAGAAACTCTGTGTTTATCCCGTGCTCGGGATTGCCAAGCCACTGTTTAGTATTCTGCTCATTCGCCGCTGTTTCAGTCGAACTTTAGGGCAGCGGCGGCAGCAGGCCTCCGGGAGACGCACTGTTGTTTTAATGAGCCCTGCATCATGGCAGTCCCCAGTATTACTCAGAAGTACCCCTGCTATATGCTTTCTTACACATCGTCAGAGGGCTGGAATGCATCACTAACCGCTGTTTTCTCTTTGCAGATTGGGTACTGGAACGAGTACGCGCGATTTGTAAATATTATGGACCCGCAGGTCTCCAACGACTCCTCAGTGGAAAACCGAACGATTGTGGTCACTACTATTATGGTACACTTTCCATGCAGTTTTAAATGTTTCACGTATTCTGCCACTCAAGGTCATGGTGTTGATTCCAACGAGTGATACATTCTGTCCTGGGCGGGTAGAACCACATCTTTTTTGTGTTGCTTTCCATCCACTCACTACATGTTGAAACAGTCGGTACCGAGAGCGGGGGAGTGTTTCAACTGTATCCGTGTGGGTGTCAAAGCATTTTGATTTTCCATACTTCAGTGGCCTGTCGTAGCAGTGACATCACAATAATGGTATAAATGATAATGGTTGACTCCATCAATTACCAAAAAAAAAAAAAAAAGCATACAAACGCATACGTAAGTAGACCTGTCTGTCGTCATCAAGTAAATGTTCAATGACACTGGGGATAGACTGGCCGAAGAATGACTAGAGGATGATGCTGCAATGGTTTCTCAAGCTGGGCAAAGCAAAATAAACAGTATTGGAGGAGGGATAAGTAGGTGTGGGTATTTTTTT
The DNA here is from genome assembly GCA_963678695.2 of Diplodus puntazzo. Lineage (NCBI taxonomy): Eukaryota > Metazoa > Chordata > Actinopteri > Spariformes > Sparidae > Diplodus > Diplodus puntazzo. The sequence continues at coordinate 21,360,294 of OZ023158.1, read as the reverse complement.
CCTTGTTATTGCCTCTCCAATCTATTTTGTATTGCTCCTATGTGTGTTCTGTGTTGAAGTATAACTTCCAGTCAGCGACTTTCAGGCATTTTCTGGGAATATTCTCAGACCCAAGTACGATAAACAAAGAAAAATACCTTCAATCTATTTATTTTTTTAACTGTATTTACTCAACTAAACCTTTCAGGTTGGTGCGTAGCATCCATTGCAAAATGTATTTACTGACTGTATAATGGTATTATAATTACCTGATGCAGTACCTCCATCTTTGCAAACAAACATTATGGAAACGATAAAAGGAAAAAAAACACGATAAGAATCTCTGCCATTTATGCACAGTTAGATTTCATTTGTATTGCGAGGCATGAGCCGGCGTCACTCGATAGCAGAGGGGGGATAGCAAACATCGTACGTCTCCAGATGAGAAATACAGTCAGGAGCTATACATGTGTTAACTAGAGGGAAACACTCAGAGGATCCAAGGTGAGGGGATACGTTCAGCACAGAACAAACAAACCATTGCTCTCCTACTTGCACTCTAATTGTGTGTGGCTGTAATGACAATGCCTCTCCTGAGCAGTCCTATTGTTTGATAATGATGATGTGCTCAGTAAGAGAAAAGACAAAGCTGCACCAGCGTTTTGAAAAGGAGAGGGAAACTAGCACGCTCCCGCTCTCCCGATGTAATTATTTTATTTATGACCTATTCTTTTTTTCTTTTGCATTTTTCTGGATAGCAAATAAAAGCTCTTTGTTTTTTTTGTTTTTTGTTTTTCCTTTGGAATGAAACAGCCTTTAACTGCGCATTGGCGCAATGTGCTTGAATATGTTGAGATACTATGGGCACTCTCTGATCCCTCTCCTGTCACTGGCATTTACTTATGAAACCCATCCCCATTCCCATCCCCACCCACCTGAGCTGACCCACACCTTGCCTCTCAATGACTCCCAGCCCTATTCAGGTCTCATCCTGGCCCTTCCTGTCTGAAAAAACTTTGCCCTCCCTTTATCCTTTGTTATGCCACAGAGTTGCACCCTTGGGCTCCAAAACGGGTGTTGGGTGCATTGGGCTCGGTGTCTGCTGGCTGTCACGGCTTGATGAAAGCAGCGTGACCACATGATCAGGCTGCAGTTATCAGTTTATATTTGTGCATTTGCGGGGCATCATCTCTGTACGCATGCCTGCATGGATGTGGTTATAGCAGCTTATGATGTTTTGAAATCTTTTTGTGGGTTGGGGGGGGGGAGTGTGTGTGAGTGCATGTGTGCATATTTCTGTATATTTGAACTGTGTGCCAGGGCATGAGAGTGAATAAACCAGCGTGTGTTTGAACCAACAGGAAGCTCCTTATGTGATGTACAAGAGAAATTATATGCAACTGGATGGGAATGAAAGATATGAAGGCTACTGCGTCGATTTAGCATCTGAGATTGCCAAACATGTTGGAATTAAGTACAAACTGTCTATAGTAATGGATGGGAAGTACGGAGCCCGAGACCCCGAGACCAAGACGTGGAACGGGATGGTGGGTGAACTGGTCTATGGGGTGAGTACTGGGAGCCTCGGAATTTTTATTCGCTGATTACATGACAGTTTGCAAGGAACTTCAACATGAGAGGAGATCTCATTTTTCTGTCTTAAGGTTATCACCAACCCGTTGTGAACTCTCTCAGCTCTTGCCCAGTTCAAGGTCTAATGCTGTCTCAGGAAGCTCAGCTGTGAGTGAATTTGTCAAACGCATGCCTCAAGCATTGGGGGGGTTGGTGATCATCTTGAGACGGAGAAAATGAAATCATTTCTCAGTGCTGTTCATTGCAATTAATCCTCCTTGCATAGCGTAGAAAGCTCTCTGTCTCTGTCTCCCCCACTCTCTCTCTCTCTTACAGTCGATACAGAGGTAGGTACATGAACAACAATGACACCATATGGCAAACACACTGTAATCACTTTGATGAATGAAAGATTGTATGCCTTTGAAGCGATTGTGTAATTATGTTCCATGTTTGATGTTGTATGATGAATATGCCACGTTGTAAATTCACAGCTGAGAAAATGTGCCGCAGCATCAACAGCTAAATGGCGGCCTTGCGGTTTCTTGAAACAACAAGATCCATATGTGTCGCGCTCCATAAAAGTTGAACCTCTCACATTAAGGGAAGGGTCACACCGTGTTTTACATCTGACAGAGCGCTCGGGGCTCTCGCGGCACCTCAAGCGATCCTAAAGTACCCCCCGCCACCTCCACCCTCTTCCCCACGTTCTCGCCTTTTCTCCGAGGCCACAATAGTTGAACAGGGGCCAAATACAAAATGCATGAGGGTTAGGCTTCCTCATCTGTTCAATTTCCCAACTATCAGCCGGAGAGATTGCTCGGTTTGATGTGCTATCGCCACCAAATTATCTTTCAAATGGGAAAAGTCTACTCCCCGCAGATGGAAGGTGGAAGAAAAAATTCCCCCATCACGTCGCTGTCGAGGTTTCCCGGGCCTATAATTGGGTCTAATAGTTTTGTACATTTTGACCTTTTGACCAGTAAATTAATTTGATTTTAGTTGTCTTTTAAAGGTTAGGCCCGCGGCTGCTCTTTATTGCTTTGTTTCCCTCGTCCATTGATTGAGTGCTGCTTACTGCCTGCGCGAGGATTAAATGGTTATAGCCCCTCACAATCCCGTGTTGACAGGGTAAAGAAAACAGTTGGGTTTATTGGTTCTGTTTGTGTTGCTCCCGGTCTGACCTTGCAAGAAAACATTTTCTGCCTCGGCCGCCTCAATCCAACGATTTCTCCGTTTCGACATAAAAAGACAATACGCAGACACAATACAAAGAATTGTCCTTCACGGAGTGGCTCCTTTGAAGAGGAGCAGTTATTTAATTAATCACATGCACACTGGCTGCAGTAACACTGTCTAACGTGATTAATTATTTTCTTCTGCTTTTACAAAGAAACCCATTGTGATTTCTTAAAAGGCAGCACCACCTCCATGGATGTGTTTTGATAACATGATGTGATTGAAGCAGCAGACCAAAGGGAGGGAGATAAAGAGAAACAGCTTGGAAAATTAAAAAAATAAAGCCAGTGCTAGAATAAGCTGTGTTTGGGAAATCCAGCTCACTGAATGGCATGTGGCTTGTTGATTTCTTTTTGTCCACGGCAACCTCTTTGCTGTACGTTCTGCCTTTTAAATAACAGCTACACTTGAAGATAGCTATCAGACAGCTCAACTTCTTTCTTTTAAATTCTTTCTATTTCGCTTTTTCTTTGTTTTCCTTCTCTCTCCCATGGAAAACACTGCTCCTGAAACGTCAGTACTTCCGCCTTTAATTCTTTGACTTTGTGACATCACACATCACCATGTCAAATTGATTACTTGTGGCTAGTTTGACTTGCAAAAACTGATTTAGCACAGCTGCTCTGTTGTTGGTAGTGGTCCTGGGTCAGGCATGTGTGAGCTGACCAATCAGAGCAGGCTGGGTATTCAGGAGGTGGGACCTTAAAGAGACAGGAGCTAAAACAGAGCGTTTCAGACAGAGGGGGGATACAGACCTGCAGCACTCGACAGTACGAGAAAATTGATGTGTTTTTTGAGCACTAAAGCATTTAAACCTATTCTAGTAGTAACCCAAAATCAAATTATGAACCTGAAAATGAGCAGAATACGTCTCCTTTAATATGTAGTTTAAATGTAAACAATTCTTTGAAATCGGCCATATAGAAACATGTCATATAAAATTGCTTTTTTAATGAAACAATTTAAAAGAGTTTTCCCTCTTTTTTGGTTCTAATTAAGGAAACATTTGGTCAAACATGACTCAGACACCCATCTGCCTCGGTGGATTTATTTCAAGCTGTCTCTCTGAAAGTTTTGCCGAGCTTTTCCGTCCTTCTCCCTCCCTGTGTGGCAACATTTCAGGAAAAAAAAAAAAAACCTCTGATGAATTTTACAGGTTTAATCTTAGATGAATTATAGCTTAGATCTGAGGTCATAACACTGTGCAAATGCTGTGTGTGTGTGTGTGTGTGTGTGTGTGTGTGTGTGTGTGTGTGTGTGTGTGAGTGTGTTTGCTTAGGCCTTGCTTCGCACGTCCCAGCCAGAAGCAAATCTCTTATAATCAAGTGTAAACTGTGTGATAACAACATTGTTTTATTCTCTCTCTCCAGCTCCAGTCACTCACACATATATTTAAAATGACACATTTCTCTGTGCAGGTCATGACTAATGCTTGCTGTGCATGTTCCTGTTTCCAGAGAGCAGATATAGCTGTTGCACCTCTCACCATTACTCTGGTTCGAGAGGAGGTGATAGACTTTTCCAAGCCCTTTATGAGCTTGGGCATCTCCATTATGATAAAGAAGCCGCAAAAGTCCAAGCCGGGCGTTTTCTCCTTCCTGGACCCGCTGGCCTATGAGATCTGGATGTGTATTGTGTTTGCCTATATTGGGGTGAGCGTGGTCCTGTTCCTGGTCAGTCGGTTCAGTCCCTACGAGTGGAACCTCGAGGAACAGGACGAGACCAAAGACCCCCAGACACCACCCGATCCCCCCAATGACTTTGGCATCTTCAATTCTCTCTGGTTCTCACTGGGCGCCTTCATGCAGCAGGGCTGTGACATCTCACCCAGGTGGGTCAGCTCCAGTAGACAGCGATCTCTGTGCACAGCAAAGCATGCGTTCACCTTTTCCTACACACAAACTGGTATTTCACCTTTTCACTGATTGTGTTGTTGTTTTGCGGTCTACACAGCGTTCACTTACAAGCCAATCAGAGCCACATTTGTAAACATAAATTTAATTATTAATGAGTGAGTAATTTATTTTTATTATATGTATTACCTCCTTCCTCGTTAATGATCTTTTCATTGATCTTGAATTGCAAAGCACTTTGTGAAGTCAATATATTTAATACGAACTGTATGGATTAACCATTGATCATCCTTCTGTCATTTAGTATCAGTGATTGAGATGTAACCACGATGATGGCTTACAGGCACATGGACAGGCGCTACAAGTAGCCACAGTTGTTTCAGTGCTGTAATTGCAGCTGTTCTGATGCTGTTGGAGAACAGCGTGAACATAGCTGGTTAAACTGCTTCGGGCTTCTTAGTTTCTGTTCTCCTCAGTCATGAGTAGGGGAGCAGGCACAAGTATCGGTGTGTAAATGGGTGCTTAAGGGTGTTTTTTACATCCATTTATACTTAGTTGTCGGAGTGGATCTGAATCATGTGCACTTGCGCGCGTTTCCACAAGTACAAAAGGAGACCAGTTATGCTTTTTCTTCTTTTTTTTTTTTCTTTCTTTTAGTGTGTTATATAGGATTCTTCTGCATGGGAAAGGTCTTGAAATGTATAAAACCCAAAGTCCGCACCAACGGGAGCTCCTCTTTCCCATGGAAAACACTGCTCCTGAAACACCTCACCAGTAGTCCCGTCTTTAATTCAGTGACTTTTTTTCATCAGACTACGTCACCACGTCACACATTTGCATAGCTTATGCCTATATTTACCGAAGGAAGTGAGGGTAACTGGAAGGTGAAAACACGACAGAGCTGACCGGAGACACAGTGAGCAGTGCTGGTTCAGACATGTGTGAGCTGACCAATCAGAGCAGACTGGATATTTGACAGGGAGGGCTTAAAAACGGACTGTTTCAGACAGAGGGGGAACGCAGAGCTGGAGCACTGGACAGTTTGAAAAAACTGATGTGTTTTGAGCGTTAAAGCATGTAAAGCATATTCTGGTAGCAAACCAAAATAAAATGATGAACCTGAAAATGAGCAGCACGCATCTCATAGATCTATAAAAAAGAAGCGGGTGTGTCAGCATCTTTTATAAATCTGACAAAAACAACGCATAGTTTTATACATCTAGCCGCAGGAGTGGACAGCAGAGACAATAGAGGGAAAAATAAAGTCCAAGTGATGAGATGTGTTCTTGATAAGTACACAGATTCACTCGAGCATCCTCATTCCTTGCCCTCTCCCTTTAGGTGTTCATTATTTTACTCATTCCACTTTTATTGCTGCTATTATATGTGTAATTGAGTTTGTCAGTTTGTATGCTGAAATTACCATCGCTGAAATGGTTACATCAATACTTTCTTCAGGCTATGACGTGAACTCTGACCCTGATTTGTTTTCACAGCCAGTTAAAGACTGGGATTAGAGTACACTTTAAACAACTTGTACTAGCTTCCCTGGAAATGTGCTGTCTTAGAGTGCTAACACGGTAGCATTTGATGCACACGAAAATTCTGATGACGACGCAGTTAGCTACAAACACAACTGGTTGATCCACGCAGGCTGATCGGCGCCACATGTCGCTGTGTAATTACATTCTGTTTCCCTGTCACCAACCTCCCCTCTCGCAGGTCTCTGTCAGGCCGCATCGTCGGTGGTGTGTGGTGGTTCTTCACCCTCATCATCATCTCCTCCTACACAGCCAACCTGGCTGCCTTCTTGACAGTGGAGAGGATGGTCTCTCCTATAGAAAGTGCCGAAGATCTGGCCAAGCAGACAGAGATAGCATACGGCACTCTGGACTCAGGCTCCACAAAGGAGTTTTTTAGGGTGAGTAGCATCAAGGAACCGTTTCACCTGACTAATCAGTTTGCTTTCAGCCAAGACCGCCAGCGGCTTGCTTGAATATTTTGCACTCTTGGCTTGTTGCATCATAAAAAAAAACTACTTTGTGTAATGTCCTTGATAAACTCCTCTTCGCAGCTTTTTCCCATTTTGTACCTATAGCGCGGCACTCCTGACCCTCACTAGATTGCTCCAAATGAGGCATGTTGACAGAGAAGCAGTTCTTGAACTCTTATGACACGAACGCGGGAAATTTATGCGGCTGTACTGCAGTGTGCAACCTTGAGGCACAGGGGCTGTCAGCAGAAAGTGTGATAACAACGTGGAAGCCTCAGAGGTGATAAAAACAGGAGGCTAATCAAAGCACCCACATCAGGCTCAAACTCAGAAGGGTCAGCTCATGAAATATAATTAGCTAGCTGGCCATGGCTGGCAAATTGGACCTGATGAAGAAGAGCCCTGTAGGTCAAACAGAGCAGCCTGAAAAACGGCTCAGATGGAATAAGCAATATGTCCGTCGGCGCGAGGGAGTAGCCAAGCAATTAAGTCATAAATTAACTAAAAATCTGAGGCGAAAGTATATTAGTCTCTGAAAAGCAGCCACATGCTCACCGTGCAGGAGTTAAACAGCGGCGCATATCTTTCCATTCATATCTTTTTCACCCTTCTGCTGTGAAATTCATAGACATCTTAGCTTGTGGGCGAGGCTGCATCTCCAGTCCAGTCCCTTGCATTTGCAGAGCAATAAGTCGAAAAAGAATTAATGAAACAGCACTCTGCCTGTGATGACGAAAAGGCAATCTGACAGTCTTTTATCTTACGCTCCTCATTACTCATCAGCAGGAGAGAAACAATTCATATGTTTCACAGCTGCAGCCTGTTGGCAGAAAAAGAGCAATTCATTTGCGTTACCCCCGGATTTGGATTGCTCAGAACAACAGAATGCAAAATCGAATCCATGTTTTTTCAAACAAAGAGAGACAAGATAGTTGGGTTTGATATTTTAAAGGGTTTTAAGGCTGCGAACACTGTGGTACAGCTGGTTGTAAGAGGCTGCGGAAGATAATATATCCTGGGAAACATGGAGAATGACATTCACTACAGAAGCACTTTATTCTCAGCACAAAGCCTGCCATCACTTTTGCTCTCATCAAAGATGCTCCTCAGGTGTATATACAGTTTGTGTCTCTGTATCACAAGCATGACGAACACCAATTACAGATTAGGAGCCGCCACAGGACTCCTTTGCTGGCGGAACAATCCGAGAGGTGCTCGTGAAGTTTTTTTCTACCCTATTCTGTATAATGAGTGTCCTAGTTACATGCCTGAGTCTTCAAATACGAAGTGACATGTGTGAACCGCCATTCCGAGGGACTTTTAATTAAAGCTGCAGAAGGCTTACAAGGAAAAAAATACACTGATTAATAAGAGTTAAAGATCTATTTGAGATCTGTTTTTCAGGAAATACATTCGGGCTTAATTAGACCCATACGGCATCAGCCAGCTGGAAATTTCAAATCAAGTCCAATGTTTCAAACAAGACATATGTCATCATCATCGCTGCCACCCCTCCGACTTCAATTTTTGATGACTTCACCTGGAACGTTACAAGGCTGCCTGACAAGTAGAGCAAACTCAGGACTGTTGTAAAATGTGTAAAATCCTTCCAGCCTAAGCAGAAAACAAGAAACAGTCGCATGAGTCTGATTCAGCACAAAACCATCCTGTGTTTCATTGGTTAAATGATCTTATAGGATATTCCTCTGAGGCTGCTCCTGAATAGAGTCGTAACTGTATCCAGAATGTCTCGGATTCTGCCTTAAATGCTGGAGTTGATATTGGCTAGAACACTAGTCTGTGCACCAATCCAATGCCAGTTATTTATTTATTTATTAGTCACGGGACCCCAGCAGCGTCCTGTAGACCTGAAAGAAACTTAACAGATTTTTCACCGCACAAGAAGCCGATAGACATAAATGGGGAGCAACTTGTGTAGTATAAAGCTTGAAATAATAATAATGTGTATATTTTTTAAACGCACTGTCATCGGACAACTACTTAGTATCCGTCGATACACAGAGCTCAGGTCCTGGAATCAGTATCAGGGAGGAATAAAATGATATTGGTGCATCTCCACCTCCTCCTATTTGGAAAATACGGCTCATTACCTGACAGTGACAGTATTCACATCACCGTGTGTGTCTTTATTTTCTAGTGGGAATGGGGAGAGGCTGTAGAGGCATTTTTTCAAAGAGAGAGGTGTTAGAGTAGATCCCCCCTCGAAAGCCTCGATTTTGCCTCTGATAACCAACTAGGACAGCTGGCCTGGGAGCCTGTTGACGTGCCCAGTGGAAGCCTGAATGGCTTCAGGCGCTTGGCATCGCAGCTCCTCTTTCCCCAGACAACCCCGCTTGTTTGGGCACCCTCTCCTCCTCCGTCTCCAGACTGTCTGTCGCTTTACCTTGAGACAATGCGGGATAGCTCCGAGCTTTGTGCTGCCTCGTCCTCTAATGCTGCAGCTGTCATGTGCCGCCGAACCGCCGCGATTTGTTTCATCATTTTAATTCCTGTCACGGATCTTTTCATGCAGTCAGTTGAATATTTGTGTTTTGGATGATTAGAAAATGAGGAGTTGCACCGGCAAGGCCATGTTTATCCTCTTGATGAGGTTTTATTCCATCTAAAGGCTTGGCTCGGTTACATTCCAAGCTGTACGTTGAAGGAGAAGCCGGATGGTAATAATGGCTGAGATGATGAAACGGGCTGATGTGGCTGTTTAATTATGTGTAAAGACCGGGTTGAGACCATCAAAGACAACCACACTGCTGTCCCATCATGCACCTCATTTAACAGCGTAACAATGAAAGAATGATAATTGTGTAGAGAAATGAGACCGCGACATTGTCTTCTGTTCCCCTCAAAAGATTACGCATCGCCCAAAGCCCCGGCAGCAAACATCATGCATCTTACTGTTCCGCAGGTGTGTGGAGATGGCTACAACAGCTTGAGTGCAGTCGGCAATGCATTTTACTGAGCATGAAAATCAATTTCACGTCTCAGCTATTGTGGCAGAGACACTGTAGCTTCTTCATGGTCCAACACAGTGTTTAATAAGTGGCTTTTTTTATTTATGCAGAGCAGACCTGCATTAGAGCCAGGGTTGCATGAAGAGGAGCATCGGTAGAAGAAATTCTAAGGGTTGCCCCGCAATCATATGCAGCGCGTTGTAACACAACTCCCAAAGCTCTTGTCAATATGTGGTTAGGTACAGCGCTGAGTGAAGGGGAGGCTCCTGTAGAGATTAGAGCCTGTTTGCATGAAAGAGAATGCTGACAAAAGTGATGATGGACTAGCGCGAGATAGGCGTAACCTCTGAGGGAAGAGCTGTCCTCAGAGGGCCCTGTCGAACTCAAGGCGGCAGCAGCAGCAGCAGGCGCGAGAGGAGTCCAGCAAACAAGCATCAAAGACGAGCGATTGGTATTCAGGATGTAGCGTGCGACACTTCAATGACAAAGTGCACCCCCAGAGCCTCAACTTTCATTTCTGCATACTTGAGATACAGGTAGTCCTGGCACACAGGATGTTGGGGGAAAGTGGTGATGACCACGGACAAAATAGAGGGGAAGTAAAGTAGAAGGGAAATGTAGTGCTGGGTGTTCGGAGATGGCATTTAGATACACAAGCAGTGGAGCGTACGTGGGAGAGGCCGTAATGAAAGCAGCCTGCGACGCCAAAGGAAGAATAAAAAATCAGGCTGCAGTTCGGAGGGCAGTGGACAGAGGTCTGGAAATGCTGCATAACTCAGAATCAATACAGATTAAGTGGTGGTTTAGAATGGAGAGGGCAATTTCTTTGACTTTGGACTTTAATCACTTGTCCCATCCCAGACAGTTTAATGACATCGCTGGAGACTTCTGGGACTGCACAATCTCCTATTTCTAGATTTACTAATGATTTTACTTAAGTACACAAAAGCAAATCCCTCCTGTCTTTCTTCCTGTCGGCTTTCCGTTTCGTCTGTTTCAGTGCATCACTAAAGACTTTAAGGGGTTTTAATTATGCTGGCCAATAAGCAGTTTAACTAGACTGCTAACAGATCCCTGAAAGGTAGCTCGTAGGTGTCTTAATGTGAGATGGCAACACTTGTATCCACTAAGGCAATGGTAAATGGATGGTAAATGGACTCGCGTTTCTATAGTGCGTCTGGGGTCTACAAACCACTCAGAGCGCTCCACAACACGCCACGTTCACACACACATTTATGCAATGATTGCAGAGAGGCTGCCACGCAAGGTGCCAACTACTCGTCAGGAGCAATTTGAGGTTCAGTATCTCGATAAAGGATAGATAGAGTTTCTGTTGCCCCCCTCCAAGTGGTCAAAAATCAGTTAATGCCAGTATATGAAAACAATTACTGTATATTAAAAAAAAAATAACCTCCCTGCATCCCCAACCCCACCTTTAAAACTCTGTTGGCCCCCAACTGAAAAAAAAAATACTTGATATAATTGGCTGAAGCTTGTACCGACCTCTGCTCCGAAGAAACCTTCATTTGTATGTGCATGCATAACTGTGCCTGAGTGGCTCGTGCGTTCAAATGTGCATGTGATTTGGTGCTTCCAAGGCTTCTCCCCAGAAGAAGAATAATAAGCACCCACCAGTTTCCCCCTCTGGGGTCCCTCTGACCTTGTCTTGCTGAAGGCATGTCCTGTTCTCTTTTCTTCCTCATGTTAGGTCACCAGGCTGGAATAACAGGCCTCGGTTTGTCCTTATGACTCTTAAAAGACAGCAGGAAACTCACTGCTTTCAGACAGATTTGCGGGAGGAACACCTACGCAGATGATGTAACTGTGTCGCTTAGGTAGGAGGGCTGGCTGAGATCGACTATTTAGGTACTTCATTATGAATGCAGCAGCAGTATGATTGTTTTAGTATAATTTGAGTACACTGAGGAGGAGGATTATGCCGTTTCGCAAGTTACCCAACATCAAGTCGTCTTTCTCTCCACTTTATACAATAGCTATGAAATGTAGACACTCCTTGTTAATTGTCTGGAAGCTCATTTAGAAAACAGCGATATGTTCTAGCAGGCCATTATGCAGTGAAGAGGAGAGTCACATGTGCAAAGCTGTATTTATGGCCGTATGTAACTGCTCAACAAATTGTCTATTCGTTGACGATGGACTTTTCAGTCATTATTGCCTCATTGAATTTAAAATGACTACCATAGATCGGAATGCGAATGATAACGTTTTAAAGGACACTGGAATAGACTTTGAATGCCTTGTTCATGTTTGTCTGTGTTTCCTTGAGTATGCATATTTGTGTGCCAGCAGTCGATAATCAAATATCTCTCTTTCCTTTGCGGGGCTTTCTCACTGTATCTTGTGTTTTTCTTCTCTCTCTCCATCAGAATCCGCCTTTAGCATCTCACTGCTGACTTTAGTTGCTGTGGAATCGGCCTATTTAGGTTTTGGTCGCACTCCGTCTCCGCTCTGATATTGATGAATTGACTTCATAAAGCACTGAGGCAGCACACTCTGTCGTCAGTAATCAATGCCCAGATCCATTCTTTTCTCTTCATTTGAGGAGGCGTCTGGAGCTTTCCCACTGCAGAGCAGATGAGCCCCGGGTCTTCGGGGAAATTGTCCTCCAAACTAGTGTCCTTTTCCCTGATGTCTGACACATGCGAATTGAGCACATTTAACAAGATTGTCAACAAAAACATCACATACCACTCTGACTGCCCTCATTGTGTTTTGCATTAAAAAATAACAGCCATTACCCAAACTTCAAAGTTTGTACATCCAAGCGGAGAACATTCATCATGCAGACTCTTTAATCTGTGTTATGTTGCTGTCTCATCTCATCCTCACCGCTGGCCTGACGCTCTGTGACAGATGTCTACAAACAAATTGTATATGATTACATAAAGTACTTTGCTTAGGTCAAGGTTAATGCTTTTGTTTATTAATAGATTCCATTACAGATGGATGTGTTCCTGAGATGAGTCACTAATACCCATCAGTATGTTTTGACATGCAAAGCTGCAGAGCTCGGTATCCAGAAGTGGTTATCTAAGTGTACTTTTTCTTAAAGGGTCTTTACTGTTTTACTTGTATCCTAAGTTGACTCTATGACCTCTTAACGAGCCATAGGGCTCAGGGTTCTTTACAGTATCAGTTGCGCACTATTTTTCAATTAAAGCAACAATATGTAGAAATTGGTATTTTGTGCAATAAATGTGTTTGTCAAATGTCCCATCGGACCAGAAGTCTGTTCACGTGTTTGCCGCCCGAAATATCTTTTTTGCATTCAAACATGCAGGAAAGGACGAAATCAGGTTGCCTTTTCTATAATGGTGATGAATGCGAACACATGAAACAGTTGCAGTTTGGTAAAGTTTATGCACCAGAACTACTTGGCTAGGTTTAGGAAAAGAAGGCAGAAATAGAAAACTTTTAAACTCCCAATTTTTCAGTCAGTATTGACTTGAGAATGGTCGGCCATACTGGAACGATGGACCTTGAAGTAGTAGCGATAATAATAGAATAATGTGCTGTCGGATAAATGGGCTCACTCGTCCAGTGGGACATTTTTCAGTCTATTGGGCTCCAGGATTAAGACAGTGGTACATTATACCTGTTAAACGTCAGCATGTTAGCATTGTCTTAGCATGCATGTTGGCATGCTGATAATAACATTTAGCTCCATACACCACTGTTCCTCACAGAGCTTGTAATGCAGCTGCAGACTCTTGATAAATTACTTGTAACGGCTATCTAGCTATGAAATTATTTTTCTGTCCATCAACTAATGAATGAATTGGCCAGTCATTTCAGATTTCACTATTACAACACTGTGGCTTTGTGAGGTGAATAAAGCCGCAGGGGAAGTGTCTCCGGCAGATGTTGGTATACCAACAGCTTGTCCATATTCCATTCACAAACCGTCTGGTTGACAGTCGATCTTTGGATTGAGCCAGTTCTTGAAATCCATCCAACCCTCTCGGCTCTCTCTGGCCTTTACTAAAAAGAAAGTCATTTTTTTTTATGTGGGATCCAGTGTGCAGCACACACAGAGCCACTCGGGAACTGGCTCATCGCTGCTTGGACCGGGATCTGTTCAAAGTGTGAAATGCCTATGCCAAAATAAATCCAGCGGTATTGAATAATTTAATTGATGCTTATTATAGATAGCGCTCAACTCCCACAGATTTTTACAGGCTCGCTAAGCCTGACCCCAGGCGCTGGGAAAATGCTCATCTGTGTCACTTTGTGATGGGTTGCCTTGTGTCTGCACAACCCCGCTTTCTCGTTCAGTTCTCTTGCTTCACATGCGCATTACCTCTGAGTCACAGCGGAGATGTTACATTCAGGACCATGTTGTTGAAACGAATGACTGTAATAAGTTCTATAGGTTAAAATTAAGACCGTAAACCAAGGTTAAGATTCACTAACAGAGATCTGTCAAAAACTTTTGCGAATTCCCATATAAATGACGATCACCCACAGTTCACTGCTGCAAAAGTTTAATTACGGGAGATTTTTTTTCATAATAAAGTCTGCAAATGCCAGTTTTTCTGCAGAAAACCCAATTTGCGCGACACTCATATACTGTACAGGTGATGTGTGATCCTCACTTACACTCAGTGGATCTGAGCCTCGAGCTGCAACATAATGTTTAAAGAGTCCCATGAAAAGAAATGGGTTTTGTAAATTCTTGTACTTCACGATCGTGCAAAAAAAGTCCGCCAGCTTTATTTTCTGGGAGTATTTAAAGATATCACACTGCCACTTTCCAAGATGTCTATAAATACTTCATGATGCAAGTTTTAACGAAGCGATCGTTAAGCACAAAAATCCCACGAAACCCATTGAATGCATGCGATCTTTGCGTATTCCTGAACGACTTCTTTCTCTCCCTTTTCTTCTCTGCACAGCGGTCCAAAATAGCAGTGTATGAGAAGATGTGGTCATACATGAAATCCGCTGAGCCCTCAGTGTTTGTTAAGACCACGCCCGATGGCGTAGCCCGGGTACGAAAGTCAAAGGGAAAGTTCGCCTTTCTCCTCGAGTCCACCATGAACGAGTACATCGAGCAGCGGAAGCCGTGCGACACCATGAAAGTGGGCGGGAACCTCGACTCGAAAGGCTACGGCGTGGCGACGCCCAAAGGCTCAGCATTAAGGTGGGTGGAATAATATAACAATATTCTCCATGTTGTTATAGTATTCCACCTACCCTGATGTCCCCTGTTGTCATTGTCTTCTCTTCCTCTTCTTGTTTTTGTTTATGGACACAGAGGTAACGGTGGTATGCCTTTCAATGATACAACGGTTAAAGAATGATAGTCACTGTTTTTGTATCTGTACAGTATATATATTTATATATATGTGTGATAAGAGTTGCTAATGTCTATTAGAGGAATCCAATCCAGATGATAAGGCTAAAGCTAACAATCATTTCATATTTATGTCTCTCTTACTGTTGCTTTTCTCTCTCCTTCGATCTCTCCTCCTGTCCCGTATGTGCTGTCCTACCTGACTGTTGTGTTGTCACTTTTAATTTAACAGTTCAATGGTTTTTCAATTTAGCCTTTAAAAGCTGCGCTGTCACTTGTGACGAATGTTAATTGCATGATGTTTGTTGTTGTTACTTTTTCTTCTCAATGACAAGTGTCCCCATCCCGCACACTTCAGTTTTCTAAACTACGTAACCCTTCATGCCACCTTTTCCAAGATTTAACACTGTCTTTACCTTATATGAGCCTTTCTTATCTGTCCTTAAATTCTTAAACAATTTGTCCTTTCCTAGACCATTCTGATTAACAGATGTGCATAAGCCCCTGCTTCTGACAGTGGTAGCCTCTCTACCATCACCTATCATTATGATGCTTAGTACAATTATTACTTTGCATTAGATTTCTCACGGACCTGTGCATTTTCTTACAAGTTATGTTTTATCGTTTCAAGAAATGCTGTTAACCTGGCAGTTTTAAAACTGAATGAGCAAGGCCTCTTGGACAAATTGAAAAACAAATGGTGGTACGACAAGGGAGAGTGCGGCAGCGGGGGAGGTGACTCCAAGGTCAGCCTCGATGTCACCACAATCGGGTACCATAGTGCAGAGTAATCGGCAAGGCTGTTGCAACTACCCAACCGTAACCAAACCAACTGTCCACCACGACCAACCTGCTGCTGCCCCACGGCAGATTACCAAATTAACTGCTAGTCTGACCAGACGCTTTAACAGCTCAGATCAAACTAAGGAGCCTTTGTTAAGCCAGCAGAAAAGTGATATCTGTGATTAGTGAGGCTGATAGATAAGAGTGAGGATAGGCGGAGAGTTTTCTCTCTGTATGACAAACTCTACAAAAGGGATATCTATGAGGTGAATGTGGCTGCCCTGCACTTGTGAAAGGTTGAGCCTTATTTATTTCACCCTTACACATGTGTAGGGCAGATCACTTAGTGTTACATTAGGACTTTGTCTAGGGAGCTCTGACAGGTTGAGTAAAAGCAGTCGATGAAGTCACACACATGTGATTCGAGAGGAAGCCTTTAAGTTTGCAAGTGATAGAATATTTCCGATTGAAAAGGCCATAAAACCTCCAGCCTTCCCTCCTGAAGGTGAAGTTTGCTAATCCTGTAAAGTACATGGCTTAGCAGTACTTCGCCGCACAGCTGCTTCACATCCGTGACACTGGCCCAGAACCCATGAGCTCTAAAGCCGGCGGATAAATTCTACCCAAAAAACTCAAAATGGCTGCCCATCTGAGGCCGACAGGGAAGCAAGGGGAACAGCGGCGTCTTGAGGGGACTAAGCATTTCAGGCAAACGTGAGAATTCTAATTAAACAAAAGAGTTATTAATGAGTCATCTGATAAACTACCTGTGGTCTGATCCCACTACATGCAGCTCCTACACTCCAGCTCATTAATAACCCAGCTGTGACCCTTTTGACCATCAGATCTCTCCCTCTTCTTCTGTGGTTAAATGATGAATGATCCATTATGGAAGCTAATGGTGCAAAGTGTGAAACCCCACTCAGCCATGACATCTTAGCTTAATGTTACGCAGATTATGTGTCATGAAGCATTGTGCTACTCTCACTAGATTACCTATAAGGCAGTAGCATTATATTCTTCACAATGCAGGTCAATTTACTGACAAATGATGCTGTCAGCTCACATGCGATGACATGGGTCAGGCAATTGGCTAGATCACAGACGAGCTGCAAGCTCCCAAGGACTGCAGATTGTGTTATTACACT
Organism: Diplodus puntazzo; assembly: GCA_963678695.2. NCBI lineage: Eukaryota > Metazoa > Chordata > Actinopteri > Spariformes > Sparidae > Diplodus > Diplodus puntazzo. The sequence goes on along the minus strand of OZ023158.1, from coordinate 21,343,441 downwards.
CCTAATGTCATTTGTCTAAATGCTTGTGGTTCATTTCTCAAAAGGATTTTATGTTCAAAAGTCACCTTTCCTTTCAGTGTTTGCTTTGCTAACATTGCTGTGTTCTGTAGTCACTGAGCTCAGGAGGCCTGGCTGTGCTACAAAGAGCTCATGCCAAGGAGACATTTCAAAGCATCTTGTTTCTTGTGCGGTCATCGATCTTTTATCATGCACAGGTATGTACTCTACATCTATTTCCTGGCTTGTTGTGGCCGCCCAGGACTCAGTGGCCAGGTCCGATTAGCTGGAATAAAGCTGCCCGGAGCGCTGCGCTCCAAACAGCGCATCGCTTGGCCCTGCCCCTCTCCGCTCCATGTTCCAACAGACATCAGGAGATGCACATAGTCCTGCACACAGCTGCATGCACCCACAGCTAACACAGCTCTTTCCTGCCCTCAGGCATAACACAGTGAAGCCTTGATTGAGTTTCAGACACAGAGCATGTTGCAGGGTAATTGCATTGTTAATCAATGTCTCTCCGAGCCAAGACAATGGTCTGGTCTTCACAGTCCGTTTCTCCAGATTGGCTATGAGGGATATACAGTGGTGTAATCTTCTCTCAGTGCATTACGCATTACGTGGAACCCCTCTGGGGACATTGTTCCTAGGGAGTAGTCAGGTCACTCATTTATCGATGTACTATTTCTCTCTTGTACACTAAGACATTGGCCTGAACCACAAACATTATAGTATGCCTACCCAATGTGATCCAATACCCAGTTCCCTTAAGAACTGTAGTGCAATAGGAGATTATGATCGTTTATATTTATACACAGTATGTTGATGTCAAAATATAACTCCTAGTCTATAGATATACTTGTACATGGCAATTAAAAAGCAAGTTGGTATTCAGATCGTTGGCTTTAATGTACTACAAGGAACATTTAACTGGTTGTGAAACAGAGTCAATTTAACGCTGATGCCTCTATATGACCTACATAAGCACACAAGACCATCAGCCAGAAGATTTGCTATTTCTGCACAGTTCTTATAGTTCTTCTCTGTGCCTGTCACCGGGACGGATTCTGACTTATCCAGGATACATTGAGGGGTCTCACAGTCTGAAGAAAGAAGCTGCTCTGTCGTCTGATGGTAAAACAAAGTTCATTATGTTTCACCATCATCATATTGAACTTACACAGCCACAAAAAGATACACTACCTCTTCACTATGCATCCTGTTAATCACTGTGTTGACAAAAGAAGAGAAGTATTAGAAATATATTGCTTGCAAAACAAATGCAGGTCAAGAACTTTTCATCAGGAGGCAGTGGTGCTCCTGTCGCTGTCGTCTACTGGGGCCGCCGGAATCAACAAAAAATGAATGTTCCTTGTAGCAGTTTTAAGGCAGAGCATCAATATCACACTGAAAACACTCCACTGCAAGTCCAGCATTTAAATCCTTACATAAATGGAGGACTAGTAGCAACATTTACTCATCAAAAGTAAAAGTACTCGCAGTGCAGTGCAGTAAAATATGATGTTTAATGTTGCTACAGCATTAACATGCATGGTGCAATTTTACTGCTGTAGATCTTTACAGTTTAGCTGTTTTCTTACTACTTTATACACTCTTGGCTCATTTAATCCACAGCAATGCTTCATATTTTATATCTACGATCATCATGTTTGATGCTTTGCTGTCCTGTGAGAACCACACATCTCTATAAAGGCAACTTTTCACAATAAAAACAACCTATTTCCAGGTTTATGACAATTTTCCAGCTAATCAAAGAGGTTTTTTAAAGGAGATCTATTGTGTCCTTTTTGTTTTTTTCCTTCTCTTCAGTATTTTATATACAGTATTTTCTTGTGTATGTTAAAAGTTTTGAAAGTTCAAATAGGTCAAAGTCTGCACCAATGGAAGCTCCTCGCTCCCACAGAAAACACAACTCCTGAAACACCTCGTCACTAGTCTTGCCTTTGATTCTATGACTTTGTGACATCACACTAGGTCACCATGTCAAACATGTGCATAATTTGCCCCTAGTGGCTAGTTTGACACGTAAGAAGTGATTTAGCACAGCTGCCCTGTTGTTGTTTGTGTAGCTGGGTCATGTGTGAGCTGACCAATCAGAGCAGACTGGGTATTCAGGAGGGGGGCCCTTAAAGAAACAGGAGCTAAAATAGAGCGTTTCACACAGAGGGGGGATACAGAGCTGCAGCACTGGACAGTATGAGAAAACCAATGTGTTTTCTGAGCATTACTGCACATAAACCTATTCTAGTAGTAACCCAAAATAAAATTATGAATCTGAAAATGTGCAGAATATGTCTCCTTTAAACAGTTTGTTTAGCATAAGAAGAAGGAGCTTTTTTTTCCAATTCATAAAGAAATACTTCAGTTAAACAGAAGACAAATCCAAATTTGAGATACATGGTTTTCACTGGACAGGACGGCTACAAACAATAGTAATCTGTCAAAGTAACAAGTAACTAAAGCTGTTGGACAAGTGGAGTAAAAAGTACAATATCTGTCTTTGTAGTGGAATAGATGCATCAAATGTAAGAGGAAGTATCTTGAATTTGTGTAGTCCTTCACATCACCGCTGAGGGCAGGAAACAGCTGTGTCGCACATTAGATTAAGCAGCTACAGGCCAAAATGAGAGGAATTATTCCACTGATACTGCTGAGCCTAGTCGTGCAGCCTCTTTGCGGTTCGGTTGGGACACACTTCATCTGACAGTAATCTGGCATAATTGGGAGATAAGGTTTTTTCTTAGCGACACGCCAGGACAGAACACGCAAGAATTAATTAAGCTTTCATTTTTGGGCATGGTTGCTTGGATATGAAATTTGTTGTAATACCTTCAGAATTGATTGTTGTCATGAAGCTGACAGTAGCATTAGCAGTATTAGCCATCAGAGGATTAGGCAGAGGTTAGAGTCTGTCACTTAGAGTTTTCTGTTTGTCAAGAACAGAGCTCCTGGTTGACTGAACTTGTGAAACGCTGGTCAGAAAGCTCCTGTGATCCGTCACTTGCCCCCCCAAAAAACGTATGCGCCCCCTGACGCTTTTTAAATACTCACAGACTTGCAGATCGTACTTTCGAGTACCTGCTCGTCGCCCGTGGTAACAGCGTCTGCCGATTACTCAAAGCGATATGGGTAGGTCCTGGCTTTAGACTAGGGGTTATAAAGGTAATAGGTAGAATGCCTGCTCTCTGTGATGTTGACATGGCCAGGAGCCCTGCTTTATCGCTTTGTAAAGTATGTAGTAGTTTAAAAGTTGAATAACATAAAATAACATAATATAATGTTATTTATGTTATTTCCCACGTGAAGAACTCCTGTAAACCTTGCAGTATTGAAACTCAGTGAACAAGGCATCTTAGACAAGCTGAAAAACAAATGGTGGTACGATAAGGGTGAATGTGGAACCAAGGACTCTGGAAGTAAGGTCAGTCGCTGCAGGTCTTTTGTACTGATTCCAAATTGCATTTTGACGTACTGTTCATATGCAAGACAAGACTTCTCTAACATCTGTAGTATACATTTTGTTTATTTGCTACACATAATTTTTCCTTTTTCCTCTTTTTTTCTCAGTTTTTTTTTTCCGCCACAGACTGTAACGCGGTCGAGACGTGGCTTTTAACACAAGGCACCGCTTCCCCCGAAACCTTTTTTACTTTTGAGACACTTTTTGATGCAATTTTAAATATATATATATATATATATATATATATATATACAACTCTTTTTTTGTGAAAAGCTGTAATGATAACACTGTGGGGGAAAATTGCTAAAGTGCCTTTCCAGACACATTATTTCAATTGAATCACAGCAGTTAACCGTTGTTGATAAATGCTATTTTTGCTCATTTTCACTCTTGACATTCATAATACTTTGACCATTATGCTGCTGTTTCTATTTACCAAACTGTTAATGAAAATTTGATTTATTTGTGTTGTTACTAGTTTGCAATCGAGATGTGTCTATTAGATTCTTCGGCCTCCTGTGGTGTGACGAACGAGCAAAGCCTCTCATTGTGACAAGTTACTCAAATTCAACTCCTCTAAGCAGGCGAGAGCGCCGTAGGGCGTCCCTCTGAATCTTGTGGCTGCTCGGAGTTGAGGTTAGAGGCTCTGTCTGCACATTACAAGAAGCCGAGGAATGTAATAAACCCACTATTTAACCCTCTGAGATACATTTACAAAGCCTCAGATTACAGGTTAGGGTCGCTAGATAGCTTTTTACAATATCTCCACACTCATAGGGTTAAAACTGCAAATAGTAAAACTCTAATGAACAAATTTTTAAGGAATATGTTTGGTAGGTAAGCAGCAGCAAAATGGTTTGATCTTTAGTGTTTTTTTTTTTTAAATGGAGCTATCATTCATCTACTATGAATTTGACTGTACTGTATGACAATGTTGCCACTAGAGTTATACGTACATGTCGCTAAGAGGATGAAATAAAATAAATTTTAAAAAGACAGGGTTTTCAGAGCTATTGACCTATGCGATACTGACCAGCTTCCTAACATGGTCAAGAGCAGAAGCCATTTTTTTTACATACATGTAGTGCAGGGAAGGGAGAGCTCTACATTCACCAGCAGCTAGAGCATTAAGAGCTGGCTTCTTTCTCCTAAGCGGAGAATGGTTTGACTATGGCAGTCTGAAGTTCCTTACGACTTTGCGACAGCCATGGGAAAATCAGTTCAGTCGAAAATTCTAGCCTTAGCACCTCATTACATCTTCAATTTTTTTGGTTGCTTGTAGCAGTTAGTTTCATATTCTGCCACATTTAGCAGGAGTAGGACAGAGTATGATGATTTACTGAAGCAGTTTTAGGTCTAAGGCAATGTGAGGCTCAGTATGAAGGATGCAGGCTGTGTTTTGTTCTGCTTGTCCTTGCTCCACCGCAAAACTCTTAACTATGTTATTCACTTTCCCCCAGGACAAGACAAGTGCTCTCAGCCTAAGCAATGTGGCTGGTGTCTTCTATATTCTGGTTGGAGGGCTGGGGCTGGCCATGATGGTGGCTCTGATAGAGTTCTGTTATAAATCACGGCAAGAAACCAAACGGCTGAAATTGGCCAAGAATGCCCAGAATTTTAAGCCGGCTCCCCCGACCAACACCCAGAACTTTGCCACATACAGAGAAGGCTACAACGTATACGGAACCGAGAGTGTTAAGATCTAAAGGTACGACGCCTTCCCCTCACTGTCCGCACAGTCCCCCCTTCCCTGGGCGCTGCGGGAAATGAATCATTTAGCTTCCTGTCATATCAGTGAAAGTAAATAATTTATTTGTATGTGTTGCTGTATATAGCTGCTGCTCGTGAAGTAGTTTGCGGTTGTCATGTTTGACACAGCGGAACACAAAAGTCTACTCAAATACAAAACCCTGAGATGTTGTTTTGTTCCTTGTAACGTATGGCTGCATGGAGAGAGCCTCGGGCGGCGTGAAGGCTGCAGCACAACACATAGAAAGTTGCCAGATGCACAAACTGTTGTTTTGTGAAGGATCATTGAGCCGCTGCATGGAGCTATTTTGCACTGTTTAAAAGCACTTAGCGTTTTGTTAAAATGGGTTTCACTCTGTTTAATTTAAACTGATTTTTAAAGTGTCAAATTAGGTCCCAAGTTACCAACAAAAAACCTGCATATTTTCTCATGGAATTTAATTTGTGGTGTTCACAGCATTTTAAAGAATTACATTTAATGGATTACATTTAAACAATTTTACACATTTAAGTGTGTTTACAGGTCAGAGTACTATTGCATATGTGAAAAAAGTAGAAAAAAGATACTACAGGTGGCTCCAGAGGACAATGTGTGTAATCTGATAAATTGCCTCCAGTGATGTCACACATCGGCTCAATTGCATTATGGGTAATGTAGGCTCCAGGTTTTGAAAAGCAAACAAGTGGTATCTCATTGCATCTGACTCATTTGTTTAAATGGAAATGATGAAAATCGATACAGCAGAACAGAGACATTGGCTTATCTACCCACAATGCAACTCAGCCACTATCATTCCAGTGCTCCTGTGCTATTGGTGTTAACACAAACACTCCCCCATTGCTCCGAGTTCACAGTCTGGCAAGCTCGAGTCAGATAATAGGACCTCTTACTCAGCTAACGGAGCTAGCAAGCTAACGGCAGCTGCAGTTAGTGGTTGCCTTGGTGATATGCCGGCCTCTACTTCTTTCAGTTTGAATTCAGGAGGTGGCCAGTTCTTACATACTGCACTTTTAATGCAATGGACTTGCCCTTTAAGGCAGTATTGATAGATTTACTCATTTTGAGTGGCCATCAACTCCTGAGGGAAATATGTGGTTCATTAGCAGCTAAATGCACAACAAATTTATGTTGACCAGCTAATCGCTAAATGTTTCAGTCATTTTGTCAGGTAGTGTGCAGCGCTTTAAAAACAGAACTAAAAAGTAACATTCTTGGTAGATGTAGAAATTGATTATTGATTAGTGTGGCTTTAAGACTTCGAAATAATAGCTTATTTCAGGATGATCCACAGAACACACTGTGAACATCTTCCATATAGACAGACAGGCAGTAAGAAAGAGCCACTGAAAGCTCATTTTGCCCTTTAACGCTGCTTAAAAAAAGTGAGCAAATATCTCCGTGCAGCAGTTCCACAGCATGGAACCAAACAAAAGGGAGCGTTCCCCCAATAAACACACTGTTAAATAATGTGTTAGTTTTGTATTTGATTGGATTGATTGCATGTGTGTTCTGTTGCCGCTCGTTAAACACAAAGTGTGACAGGTCTGTTTACAGAAGTGCAGCTGTACGGCGGAGCACGATCATTTAAAGGCCCTGAAAACATATTTTCTCAATCAAGTTCTCACGTTGAGTGATTGAATCCTACATGAACACGCTACATCAGATTTTCTGCCAAAGTAGCGATGTCGGGATTATTTACACGAGGGATTCCGGTGTTTGTTTTTTCGTCTGGGTCCATCTCACTGGTTTGAAGTGGGCAGGGCTCAGCTGGAGAAAAAAAAAGGCTGTGCACTAAAATACTAAAGGATGAGCTATTTGACCCTTGTATTCAGTTAAGTCAGATATTTGCTGGAATCGATAAATGAAGAAACAATATTTCAAACGCGGTTTTCAGGGGCTTTAAAATAAAATATCATTCCATCAGTTTTTATCCACTTTGACATTTCTAATCCACATATTTCCGCCCAACGTGAGTCATATGGATCGTGATGTAAATGTTTCCTGACAATCACATAAACCCAGACTCTTGCGATGTTTGCCTTTGCTCTGTATGTTGACACAGGTTTTTTAGGAAGCATTTCCATTGTCCCTTACAACTGTGACTAAACATCTATGAAAAAGGACGGGATCACGGGGATTGAGCACCGAAGCCAAATCCTCCGGGGCGGACACGGCACGATAATCTGCAATGACGACACGACTGGACTGGTCACGGGAAGAGCCGACGCGGTTCCCTCCTCTCAGTGCCTTATGGAACTCTGAGTCCAATCAATGCAACTCATTCACAATGATATTGCTTTTTGCTTGAAAACTCATACAAAACAGAAGAATGGTGCAGTGATTTTAAAAATGTATATATCTCTATATATGTGATTATATAGATATATATAATTCATTTGACGTGTTACAATGAATGAGAGAACTAAAGCCATCATTTGCAACCCTAAGCACATTTTGAAGTGCCAGAAAGAGGACGGATCTTCTATTGTCTAATTGGTTTCTTGTAATCAATATGATCAGATTACTCTTCATCCTTCTGCTGCCAGATTTTCACTGGTTATATGTGGTCAAATCATTTTACTAGATCTACTCAGTGCACTGTAAGACACTGGTTATTAGACAATAGCTTTTATACTGCTGTAAGTCACTTATAGTGACCTTGTACTTGTTTTAAAAGACATATTGATCTCATCGGAGCGAAATGCCATTTAGCCCAAAAACAATTACGAGCGCGTTGTTTGTACTCCAAACTCTGGTGCTGCTGCCACTGTCTTCTGAACGTTCGATGGGGCTCATGAAGATGAGATAATGATCTGGTTTGGCTTCTACGCACCGCAGAGCCAGGTCATAATTTTCACTTCCACTACTGCCAAGAGTGTGTTTTGTATGACACAGAGTGTGTAAAGCAAAGTATTCACGCTCGAGTTGAACAGAAAAAAGGAAAAAAAAAACAAAAAACAAAACACCTGTTTGCGATTTACAGTTTGTAAAATATCAAAAGGAGCGCTGAAACTCGCTAAAGGTTTCTGTCGCTCCAGACAGTCTTTCCCTGAAGTCTCGAGTCTTCTGTACATGAAAGTAAAACCAAACAAAAAGGGTAATTCAATTGTAGATTAACTGCAATCCAATTAAAGGATAACAGTAATGGCTTTTAAACTGTAGTATTTTGGATTACCTTACGATTTTTCTTTTAACAATTGCACATTTTACAACGAGCTGTGGTTTGCTTTTCATTTGACTTTCCTTCCAATGAGCATTACAGTGTTTGGTGACTTCACTTAGTAAATGAAAATATGTGAATACAAAACGGAAAAATAGATTTATACAAGGTTATACCAGGGAGAGTCCTGAAGCTTAGCACATTTCCATATTGCTGTAATGATTTCCTTTCTTTCAAAAAGACTGTGATTCCATAGGATTTAGGACGATAATTATCTAATCACCTGAAACTATGGGCCAATAGTTTTATATATATATATATAAAAAAAACTGATAATGTGAAGAAAAATACAGAGTTGTGAAAGACATGTACATTTAGATAAATGAGAGCTATTTATATTCCACAATGAAAGATTGGCCTCCCTTTTTATTTTCCTTTTGGTTCTTCTTTTCTAAGAAACTGCATGTGAAATCAGTGATGCTTGACGAGCTCTGCTACTCACAAAACCCGACCCTAGGTTAACGTTATAGAAATCCAGCCCTGTTTTTCTTTTCTTTTTTGTAAATCAGTTTCACCTTCTTTTTTTTGTACACCTCACCTTCTGCGAAAAAAGAACATTAAAAAAAACACCTGAAAAGGAAAAAAAAAAAAAAAAAGTCGCCAGGCATAGTAGTGGGTACAAAAGAGCAACAGATGCATGCATAATTTGCTGAACCTCATTAGTGAGGCGCTGTACAGAGAATTTTAATACATTTTGTAAATAAAAAAATGTACAGAAAAAAAAGAGGGTGTCGAGTGTCTGTGTTCGTGTCGCTTTCACAACGATGTTTTTCTGAAACCTGTTGTAATTTTTTTAAAAAACCACTGCGGATGATTCGGTCGGCCTGTGGGGGGATAACGGGGGAGCACAATCATGACTCTGGTTAAACACGCCGCATACTTTTAACTCCAGTGTCGGTTCGCCCGAGCAGCCACCCTGCAGACAAACACACAAAAAGAGAGAAGTTTTCTTCCTGTGACTCTCTCGTATTGAGCCGCTCGTCTGTGGGAGCGTGTGTGCGTGTTTTGGATCAATAGCAAGCGCCATCTGCCTCACTCTTTGCTCTCCTGCCTGGCATCCCCTCTGATTGAGGGGCTCCAATGACGGCTGCATCTGGCATGCGATCTTTCTCTCCCCTCTCTCTCTCTCTCTTTATAAGATGCTTTGTGACACAATCAATAATGCATTATTTTAACCACCAGCCGCTTGCAAAACATACTACACACGGAAACGCTGTGCCACGTAGAAATTCCGGCAAGTTTTTTTTTTTAAGCTTTCTATATATTTTCTGGGAGGACGTTTTCATCAGGATTTACTCGGGGAAGTAAATACAGCAAAAGGAGGACAGTTAATCATTTAAATCCCGCTTATTCCCCCCGCAGTGTAAATTCTCCACTATACAGTAAATGGGCACAATGGATTCGCCCAGACAGTCTGTGTCATCTCACTGCTCTCTGGGTCTGCATTGTGTGGCGAAAAAAAAAAATGAAATTCCTGCTTCCAGAGGATCCAGCATGCCTGCCACAGCTCAAATACAAATCCAACAAATGTGGCAAAAGACCAGTATTTTCTCCTTCTCTCTCTCTCTCTCTCTCTCTCTCTCTCTCTCTCTCTCTCTCTCTCTCTCTCTTTCTCTCTCTCTTTCTCTCTCTTTCATTTCTGGATGCAGACAGTATGATTCAGGATTATTCACTGCACCAGTCCTGTGGAACAGACTCGGGCTGTATATAAAACGCTACTGTACGATTCCAAACAACCCATTTCTGACAAAGCATGAAAGGATAGTGCTTTTTTTTTTTTGTTCTTCCTTTGCTTCACTGCTTTCTCCTTTTTTGTGTGTACATGTGTGTGGTTTTTTTTTTTATCTTTGTTATGCCTGGACTGCTTTCAAACAGGAACAAGACTAACATGTGGGGGGGTGGGGGAGTGGTGGTGCGTGAGGATGGCACTGCACTGCAGCACACCATTGCTCCTGAGACGATTCCCTGGAATTAGTTTACTCACCTATCAAAAAAAGAGGCCGATGTGTTTTTTGTCCTGCAAGAGCGAGAGAGAAAAACACGAGGCAAACAGGCAATTAGGACGAGGCCTTTCATTCAGAAAAGGAACTGCTAATCTAGTTAGAGGATCGGGACGACTAATCATCCACCCCCCCCACCCCTTCCCTCGCACACTTCTCGCATGTGTCGAGCCGTGCAGCTACAGGCCGGCCCCGTCGTGCTCGGTGTCTCTTCGAGGGCCCGTGGCTGCGAAATTTAATCTGATCTAACATGTTCTTAGCCACTAAAGGGAAGGGGGGCGAGATGGTTTATGTGTGCACGCATGAGAGAAGAAAAGAAAGAGAGCGTGCACGCGAGAAAGAAAACTCAAAAGGCACAAGGAGGTCGGATACTTTGATTACAGCCCGAGAAGGAAAAAAAAAAGAAGCTTTCTGGTTCACTAGCTCCCTCACTTTGCGGCGCGCTGCAGTCGTTCACCCTGTCTCTTCTCTCTCTCTCTCTCTCTCTCCCTCTCTTCCTCCAAGGACACAATGAATAAATCAGATTCCGGCTCACTTCTTTCCATTTCCCTCCTTTGTCTCCAGCTTTATCTCCTCGGCAGTCTTCGAGTGCACCTGAAGAGACCCGCACTTGACTTTCAAGTTCGGTTGACATTGATCAGCTCCCCAAACATTCAGCTGTGGAGAAGGAGAAAAAAAGAAAACAGTTCAAAGGCACTTTTTTTTTGGTGTTACACATTTACGGCTGTTTGATCTGCTTGTCGTACTTTCATCGTCTGCTCTCTTGAGCATCTTTATTACTTCTGCCATGGAGGTTATGTTTTCACCCCACGCCCGTTAGTCGGGTTGGGTGGTTCGTCAAGCAGGATTGCACAAAAACTTCCCAACGTATTTCCCACGAAATTTGGATGTAGGATGGATCTCGGCCCTGAATGGACCCGGTTAACTTTTGGTGCAGATCCAGGATTTTTTTCTCACTTTCTTTAAACCAGAATCTGAAAATACTTCATTGCTCCCCGAGGGGAAAAACTAAAATAATAATAATAGAATAAAAATATAAGAAATGTACATTCTACTAGAAATATATCTATATATACAGTGTAATGAATAATGCTACAGTTCAAATATAGGTTATTGGACATTATTTGTCGTAATTGCTCATTATTTGGTTTATCTGCTCAATACAAAATACAAAAGAGAGAAACAAAGGCGCAACATGTGAGAATTGCAGTAAAAAGAGAAAAAAAAGTAATGCGAGGAATGTTGAAGATCTGTTCATTGTGTTGCGGAGTTATCTGCTGAAGTTAGCATTCTAACCAGCTAGCAGTGTAAATACCACTGTTTTCCAGGTCAGCTAAAGCTAAAGTTAGCTACAATAACTGAGCTAACTAGCAAACAATAGACAACTAGAACAACTTACTTAGAAGAACACTTACTCTGGCGATATGCTGCCCCCGACTTGTTTGGAGGATGAATTCGACAGGTGCCCACCTCTTTAACTTATTGCACCTTTAACATTCTGAGATCAGCCCAGTTGACAGGATGAAATGTTAGCAGTTGACGGTTCTGCAAACCGCAGATAAGTCAAAGGTTGACATTTGTACCAAAAGTGGCATGTCACCACCACATTATATGCTTATTGGCTCTTTCACATCAGGAGGTGGAGGGGATGGATGGTGGCTGCCAAATGGCCGACCATATTTCGAGTCACAACACAGCATATTTTTAAGGATGCCTGGGGATATGTTTTCAGCTGGTACTGTTCCGTCAAAAACTGCTATTTTTCACGGGAAGTTGGACCATCTCCATCCGGGATCTTGGTGAGACTTACTTAGCTTAGACATTATGGCCTTTTTGTTGTGAGTGATATGGCACTTTTCAACATCTTTGTTAATTTCTCAGGGAATAAAGTACGCGTCTTGGTGAAAAGTGTCGGGCACATTTAGGCTTGCTGGTGTCTGATGGCTTGAATTCTATTTTTCTGTTGATTCTGCTCAGTAAAGCACATTTTAACGACTGCCAACACAGCAGAGATGTGGAGAGATGACACATGGAGTTCATATTCGGAGCCTTGAGGGCGCGACTGGAACAATGAGATGTGAAGGAAACAAATATTAGCACAGAAACGATATTAGCATTCTGCTCTGAGTAAGAGATTTACATGAACCGTGGCTCACAACTCATTCTTTAGCATCACTACGCTGACATGATGCACATTTGCCACGTCTTTTTTTCTAGGCATGTCTCCCGTTTATGCAAAAACCCAGCTTCTCCAGACGGTGAGTAATGCAAGTGTGACTCACAGACAGCGTGCAGATAGCGAGAAGAGGAGATCCTGTTACAGTTTGACTAAACCTGAATGGGCATGGCTCGCGATTCGACTTTGAACACAGTGTGATTGCTGGCGATAGATGTGACAGCATCCGCAGAGACGGCTGGCCTCATGGGAGGTTTGCGCGCCACAAATTCAGGGTCGAGAGTTAATAGAGAATGAATGCTACAATATATACAGAACACATAGAGCCTGACACCAAAAAAGGCCTCAAAGAGAAAGGTCAGATGAGAATCACGAGGGTCGTTTGATCTGATAGACTCAAATAAAAAGCAGCCCGTCCTGATTTCTGCTACTACGCTCCGAACGTAAAGCAAGTGCACACACGAGCAGCGCATGTGATTAAAATCTTTAGTTCTGCAGGTGAATGTCTTCACGGCCTCAGTCTGTCTTTGTCGCACGCATCCAAATAAGGTCCCGCGTCACAAAGCGCACTGTCTCTCCAATTTCACGAGTGTTGCAGCCGATTAAAGGAAAAGTCAATTTTGAGAGCCTCTAGCACCATAACACATCGTCAGTGTTGTTTTCCTTTTCTTTCAACCTGCCTCCGTCATACCCCAGGTCATGATTTCCTACGTTACTCTCATTTCCATCCCAAAAAAAACAGTGAAAGCTGTGCCCAGGGAGGCTTTGTAGAGGATGTTGAACCTCTTGCTCAAAACACAACATATCTCGCGGCTGCATTACATTATTGATTGTCTGGGCTCTGTGGAGAAGTTGGTATCTCCTTCTCTACAACGATCACTTCTCCCAGGAGTACTGAAGCCTCGGTTCCTTTTGGTTCTGAGGGAACACTAAAACCTGCTGGGTGAACATCGTCGTCTCATTAAAGGCCACTCTGACTGCGCATCGTGGCTCGCCTACTTATTCTCAACTTCAAAATTAAAAAGACACTGGTAGCATTTATTAGAAGTCCACAGTAAACACACTGATGCAGTTCTAAGTAGACTACTTGAGTACATGTATGTAATTGACTGAGAACACGTGCAGAATGTGTGTTTTATATTCAATTAATTCATATTTAATGGTGTGAAACATGTATTAGCACCTTTTAACAAGAAACCACTGTTTCGCCGTCAAAAAGAATTCTTAAATGTGCTTTAAAATTCTTAATTTAAGGTCCACTGATTAGACGACCTCGAGAGCTTTCACCCACGTCTGAGTTCGCTCAGATGTTATTAAGAGTTATAAAGGATTTCTCAAGTGAAAGTGTTAGTCATGCACTCAGGGTTGCAAATTAAATTGCCGGTAGCTGTTCCAACGTAAAAAAAAAAAAAAAAAAAGGAGAGAAATAAAAGGAGCAATACTCTTCTCTGCTCTCTGGCAGTGAGTTTGATGACAAGACTGATACCACACTCTCATATCTGCATGTTGAATATAAAGCTACAGTCTGTGGCTGGTTAGCTTAGCACTAAGAATACAAACAGGGCAGAGGGTAACAAAATCTGCCCTCTGATGCTCACTAATTCCACATTATATCTTGTTTGTTTAAAGGTCCCATATTGTTGAAAGCTAGTCTAGGTGCTGCAGTACATCTACACTGAAAGCATCAAAACACTCGTTCACACAGCCCGTATTCAGAGACTGCTTCTTCAAACGAGCCGTGGTAACATTGTTATGTCACAGTTATACATTTCATATAATAATTACATAGTTGAATAACATTATACTTTGATATACATTACACTGCATCCAGCCATGGTTGCAAAAACCCTGGCAGAGCTGATGTGGAAACATGGCGGACGCTGCGAGCTGAGAGCTAAAAACCAAGGGTGAATAGGGGTGCTGCAACTAGAGATGTATGAGAAAACTAATGTTTTCTTTTAAACACCGAAGCACGGGAACATTTTTAGTAGACGCTTTAAATAAGATGTGAAAATGTGCTTATTATGCGACCTTTAATCCTTACAAAACCAAAACTAGAAATGATACGCTGATGGTTTTAACAGAGTTCGGCTTAGGATTCTTCACTAAGTCTACCCTGATGGTACCAAGATGGCAACCAAATATAGAACCTCTGGGATCAGATGAACGACGTAGTGGGAGAAATCTGCAGTTACTGTACGACAGCCGCAAGTCAGCATGGACCAACATCCCTGTGGAGCGCTTCCTGCATCGTGCTGAATCAATGCTTTGATGACTTTCTCTCTTCTTGAAGTAAAATAAAGTCTTGGGCACCAGCACAAGTGCACATGAGCGTCTGAGTGAATGTAAGTGATTTACGGCAGCTTTGATTGTTCTTCTATGTAGTTTTGCACTTTCACTGAACATGTGGAGGACAGAGGACCATACTTTAAGGTCTCGCAGAGCTGGATGAAAAAGATATACGGAAAGTAGCAGGGGTCAACGTCCTGCAGAGCCCCATTAATACGCTCCATTAGAACTGACAAGTAGCTCGGCGTGACTTCACATCTGGACGCTGCGCCTCTTCCTTATAGCTCAGGGCAGCGGTAAGGAGATTCAGCATATTGCTGGCTGAAGCGGCATTCCCCTTCGAAGCAGAATTCATGTTGACCCAAATACATTGCGCGGCTCAGTCTACATTTATGAAGTGAAGCCGTCATCAGTCATTGGCTGCCACCACGCAGCGAGTTGTTTTATTTCTCACAAAAGGAAATTGCTTTGGTAACTGTTTGTTTGGGTCACCGGTCTTCAGCTCAGTCTTTTACAGTCTAATGTGCAGTCCAAACATCATAACAGTTTTCCTATGATGCTATAATTGCTCCCCGCAATAACAAAAGGGAATATGAGTCAGCTGTGGTCCATCCCTCCAGAAAACCACTGATTGGCTTTTGATGAAGGTTCAAGTGTATGTCGGTGCTCAACTTTAGCCCTGTCTTTGGCACTGTTTGTCCTACAGGGGGGCACTGTGTAATGGATTTTTACTAAACTGTGGGGAATGATAACGCTCTCGCATTTCCATAAATAAACAAATCAGCACACAGTGTGGTCACTGCATAGTTTGTTGACTCATCTGTGAGTCAAACGCAATAATGTCTGCGACTGATCTGCGCCGTGTTTCCCAAAAGCGTCTCGAAGCTTAGACGACTGTCACACATCGACTTACAATCACGCTGAGATGATCTTAGCCCTGAAGCAGAAGTTTGACATTTTTGGGAGATAAGCTTATTTGCTTTCATGTTGCGAGATGAAGCCATTTTTTACATGGAGAGTGATTTGTGGGGCCGGAAATTCATAATATTTAAAAAAAAAAAAAAAACATACTACTGAGGGGTTACAGCACACACACGAGCAGACTTTTGCTTTCATGAAAGGCTGCATTTGTGTTACTCACTCCAAGGTCGCGTCTCTGCTGCTTTCCCCTTCAGTAAGATCGCCAATCGCGTCAAGTGATGTACCACATAGCAACAATGTAGCTTTGCACCCTTGCACTCTTGGATAAAGTCCATAAACAAGTAATAAAGTGAAAAATAATAACGAGAGGGTGTTGCAATGAGAGGGTTGAGACCACTCACCAGCAGGCCGTTAGCCTAGCCTAGCCTAGCCTAGGACACCCAGGGGAAGCAGCTGCATTGGGTACCTTCAAAGTCAAATATGAACTTGTTGGACATGTTAGGGGTTTAATATTTTGGAAATTCTCAACATTTCAGACTGGGGGCAATTGGCTAATGTCTTGTGGCTCCCGGTGTGGCCAACAGAAAACAAGACAACCGATATCAGGCCCAAGACTTCCCCTTTCATGCTCAGGTCATTGCTAACAATCCGAGTGTGGCAATCTAGCAGTTTTTTGTTTTTTTTTTGTGGGAATTTAGTCATTTTAATGTCAGGGTTCACTTTTTAACTGTTAGACCCACGTCACGTCCCCATATGCAAACTGAAGTCTCCCCCAACACCATTCTGCAGGGGCACCCTCGCTGCATCCAAAGCGCCGCCAAAGACGATTGTGATTGTTTTAAAGATGTGCAAGCAAGCGGTCTTTCTTTTTCTTTTTTTCTTCTTCTTACACCAGAATGAGAATTGGTGCTGCCAGACCTCTCTCCGGGGCTGACACAACTTGAGCTACAAATGCAAACCAGAATGCCACTTAATACCAAAATTCAGTCTCCTTGCCTGCAGATATCTGTTTATGGAAATTAGGTTAGCTTTTTCCCCTGCTTCCACTGTTTATGCTAAGCTAAATTAGCTCCATATTTAGCGTGAGAGCGTGTATGAAGCTTTCTCACCAAAGCTTTTTGGCAAATTTCGCTGCCTCCTCAATTTAACCAGCTTTTCACCTTGAACCTTTTCAAAATGACACGAGTAGCCTGAGGCAGAAAATACAATTATTCATGTTCATTGCAACAGTTTGCTTTTGAAAGTAGATTATGTTTGATGAAATGACACTCTAGTTAATCACTTCAAGTATAAGTATAATTTACAGTGTCCTTTCTTGAGCCCTCCTTTGAAATTTTCCAATACAGCCCCCGCAGGAGAAAATATTGATATAGTAATTTAATTAGTTAGTAAGAACTCATTAAATAAACATTAACATGACAGGAGATCAAAGCACATTCTCATACACTTAGATTGAGGTAATTTAGACTCTTCTCTCAGTATTCAAGTTGTTGCCAATCCATTAGAAGCTCAGTGTATGAAAAGGAAAAAAGGCTCTGTCAGCACCTGACAGTGCAGAGTCCCATCATTGTTGCAAAATACCGGGCTTCCACTACAACTCCTGCAACAAAGTCGAACAAGCTACAGGGCCCGGATGCTGCTTGAATAACAAGAATGAGGATTCATTCATTCACATCAGAAGTGAAGCGTGTTTCTGTGAGCGAGAGCGAGAGGAAGGGGAAGAGAGTCTCCGGTTATTTGATGTTTCTATTCATAAATGGCAGCAGTTACAAGATAATGGCGGAGCTTTTTAAACTTGACAAGCTCCTGAGCAAATAAATAAGTTGTACCGTCTGAAGGTGTGATTGTAAAAAACAAAACCTGCTTGAGTCAAATCGAAGAGGACGTGCCCATCTCATTACTGCTGCGAAAAAAGAAAAAGAAGCGCGTGTGTGTGGAGTAGACGAGCGCCGTCGCCCGTGTCTTTGAACAGGAAGTGATGTTCCTGTCACAGTCGCTCCTCTGGAACCTAATTAGAGCTTTAAAGGCTCTTTCTTGTCGTCCAGGTATGTAGTGTGGGTGTACCTCCAAACACCTCCGAACAATCATCAAAAGTTCAGTCAAAGCTGCAATTTAAATTGCATTTTGACGCTCCCTTTAATGACACACTCTCGGTTACAGTGGGCGACGCGTGAAGTGCAAAACGCCACGCATGTTTTGCATACAAAGGAGCTGCTTATGCATCTCATGCGCGAGCACACACGAGAGAAATGAAACAATCTCGACATGTTTTTAAAACGTGCTGCCTTATTCAAATACACCGGCGCTGCTGCGAGGATGTCGCTTGTCTTTTAATGAGATGTTTTACCCTCTGCATGAATGTTGGTGTCGCCTTGTGCAAAAAAAAAAATGCCTTTGCTTTCGAATGAAGAATTAATGGGTGCTGTTTTATGCTCACCCTTTTTTTTAGCAAGTGAAAGGTGTTAAGTGGCTTTTAACCCAAAATAGAAAGCTTTACAGTGCCATTTCCTCAAAAGGAGGCATGAAGTCAGGTCGGGGTCGCACCGTACACGAGTTGATTTTCTCTCAGCCTCAGAATCGGTTCAGTTTGTGCAGGAACATGGTGTTTTTGCTCTATAAAATGTTTACATCCAAATATTTATGTGTTCCCACGTTGTGCCGCGGACTGACTGGAATAAACAAGAACAAAAAAAACGAGAAAGAGAACCCACCCCTGTTTGAGAAACACAGCCTGTCGTGTGGTCTCAGGCACACATTGTATCCATTGCCCCGGACAACATAATTTCACATCATCTCCAAGGTGAAATCCCCTCCAACATCACAGGAAACCCTGTGAAGGAGGCGGGAGGGTGGAGTGGTGGTGGTGGTGGTTGGGGTTGCTGAGCTGGTTCTGTGATAGAAACACTGCCTTGTCTGAATTCAGTGGAATTGCTATTTCAAGTGGACTCATCAGCATATTTTCAAATTCACTGTCATTTCCTTCATTGACCATAACGGCAAAAACACTTCATCTGCTCCGCCGCTTGACGGGCCGCTATTCAACAGGGGGACCGAGGCTGAATAGAAGCGCCGAGCCTGCAGGAAGGCCTCGTCCAATCAGAGGACGCCGACAGGCGTACCCAGCCTGAGAGAGAGCGAGCCAGAGAGACATTCTTGTTCAGAAATTGCATTACAGGAAAGACGTGCTATAACAATAGGAACGGGTCCTGCTAATGTATCCTCCCTAAATGTCAGAGAGGCGTTCTTGGTTACCTCATGCAAAAAGTTGAGAGTGTAAAGAGTTTTGAATAAATGAGGATTCAGCTGCTTCACGGGGTAAAATGCCTGCGCATTAAAAATGCATCCAGCTAACCTTACATACGGCAGACCCAACTGCACTCAGAAGGTGATAATGAAGGGAGCGGAAAGACTTCAAAGAAAGAATCCTTTAGGACAAATGTTTTACAGTCGCCAATTTATGGGCTTTTTCAATTGTTCTGTGCATAACACCCATGTCTTATGTGGAAGGCTATATTTGAGCCATCTCCCTCAGCAATAGCTCAATTTAATAGAACGGTAACGGGATACTAGCCTCCAACACTGTTCAATTTGATTACGCAGTTCATGGGGACTGCGGACTTTGATAAAGGATTGATTTATTTTGCAGGGAGCTTGAAATAATAATCCTCTGCTAAACCTTCATGGCCTCCAGGCTCAAACTTTTAATAACGTTATGAGAGAGATGAGAATAGTGCATCACTCTGGGCCTGGCGCGGCTCTGCTCAGTCGTTCTGTAGAATGAGGCCCTTCCCGTGGCCGCTGGGGCCTCTGCATGATGGGTTGTTTGTTTTTGTTTGTTGGTAAGGCTTCTAAGCCATCCAGGAATTTGCCCTTGGGTTTATCTTAAAAGTCATATGTGCACTTATATAACCTGTGCCGTGAATCACAGCAGTGTTGAGCATTTACAGCGACACAGTGGTTCTTTGTTAAGGCTACAGAATCCGTATAATAGTGCTGGCACTTGTTATTAAAAAACCAGGAAGGAGAACAAAGAGGTTTGCGGGCTGCAACCAAATGCAAAATTAAGAAAGGCTGGGATGAGGGCACATAAGGGAGATTGTGATATAAACAGGCTGAAACTGCCTTGAACTGCCACTGGGGGCTCATAAAAACTGAATGGAGACTGTGCTTTGTGTGAATTATTTAAATCTGGAGGGCAAAGACCATGCAGACGCTGCATCCTCAATGAGCACAGGTGGAACATCACTGCTGGTACGACAGATTACAGAAGTGATCAGATAGATATAAGTTAAAACTAATATGGTAGTGTACTTTCAGAAGTATAATTTATAGATTAGAATTTAAATGGCTGAGATTATTTTTACATTTTGGGAAATATGCTTATGTGCTGTCTTGCTGAGAGTTGGACAAATCAGACTATAGACTTTGCATGGGAAATTTGAAGCTGTCATCAACAAGTTAGCTTAGCTTCGCATAAAAACTGAATGAAGTATTCGTACAAATGTTGTTGGACCAATGTTAGAATTTCCAACAAAATTTTGTCTGTTTAGATATCTACACGTGGATCAAGGGTGGAATGACACAAACAGCAGTCTCCTGAATGAGAGTCCTGTGCATGTTAACCTGACATCCATCCCAGACCTCTCTTCAGTTTTTACTCTTTCGATTTACTTTTCCTCATTTCTTCCTTTGCAGCTGTAATAATGACTACAGCCACTAGATGTCACCGCATAACGTTTTTTAGGCCTTTTTACAACACATGGAAGCCTGCCGTAGTCAAAAAAACAATTATTTCCTTTGTCATGTAATGAAAATATTCTAAAAATAGCCAATTAAGTAACCTGCATTAACAGATTTCCAGCCTCTTGTGGCAGCAGAAACAAGCTGTGAACACAACACTGGCATGTTATCAACATGCTAACGACAAGTTAATATGGCGAATGTGTTAGCAAACAGTTGTTCATATTCACATCGAGGTCAATAACAGAATAACACAATGGACTCTCTTTTTTTGCTCTGTTTCGTTCCCTGAAACTGTTAAATGCTCCCACAACACAGTTAGCAACCAGTTAGTCGCTGCTGTTCATTTCAGTGACTACTGAAAGCTTTTTTGCAGAAAGTTACCTGCTGCTTCTGTGAGTGACAGTGCACAAAAACAACTGTGAGCTCTAACACCAACACAATGAGCTGAGAGATGCTAATGTTTGGATGAGCTGAGGGGAACGCCGAAGCAGGGTGATAATTCTCTGTGGAGTTTGTCAGTATGAGCGATCCCTCTCATTACACAGAGCCATTTGATCCCTTGTTAATATAAAAATATTTAGTTATCGAATTAACGTCGTTAAGAGAGACTGTCAGATGTAATATCATAACCACAATACAAGAGCCATGAGTGTGTTGATGCTTCCATATGACCAGTGCTGAGCTATGATATATCATACGTACATGCTACCTCCCACATGTCATCATATCATTACGTCGGGATGAGATAGGTGTCTGGCCTTAGCCGCTATCATCAGAACCAAGATGTTATTATTTCACCAGCCAGCGCCCGTCTCCCACAGCCACAAAAGCTCATTACGATTGATAACTGATAGCATCGCTTAATCATGACTGGACAAAGGCCATGGCCATCCAAACAAGTCCCCCGATTGAATTAATGGTATTCATTAGGCCCCAATGAGAGCCTTTACAGATGCCGCGACCTTATCCTGCCACTTCATCTTCCTCGGGATTGACTGGGGTAAAATACAAGCTCGGGGAGGCAGAGAAAGAGAGAGGGAGAGAAGGGAGATTGAGATTATGAGGAAGATGAGAGAATGAGCCCCTGGAGAAGAGGAGTGTAAAGTATGAGAGGTGTTCATTTCACTGCAGGTAGATTGACACGCTCCCACTCGGGGGAATGGTGCCAGTTGCAGATTGTCCCAGAGCAGATTACCATCAGCTTTGCGGTGGCTCGGAGCACGCCTGGACTAATGGCCCTCCAATGCCACATTTCATCAAAAGGCTCCAGAAACATATGTGAACGGCATTACAGAGAGGGGGGAAATCACCTCTTCCTCATTAATAGGACTAACCTGGGGCGTAATGTTCGCTCTGGGACCCCGGACTTTTGAGTTAGAGGACATCGTTGGGCTGCTGCTTTAAAATCACCACAAGCATGAACGTGCCTGCCAGTACAATATGAATCATTTACAGCCGTGCTCTAACGGCTTGCTAACACGCTGCTGTGCTCTCGGACTCCCCCAAGCAATCCTGAACCAGTAGCTCAGGAATACACAATGATTTTGACCCCAGAGGTCCATGCAGAGAAGCGATGTTATGTAGTTAAGGCAGCATTGCACACAGTTCAGCCCACTGGGAGGGCTTAGTGTTAGGTCGAGGCTGACTGCACTCTTCTTCTCTCCCTACAGTGCTTTGAACCTGGTTCAGGCTCAGCCGGATAGGACAGACGGCACAGCAAGTTCTTCAGCGGTCTTGTCACACATGCGCTTTGTGATCCGGGGAAATGGACTGAGACCTTCTGGGAGCTTGAGGTAAAAGGAAAGACATGTTACTTTGTTGGACAATTCACTCCCAGAAACATGACATCTAAATAGTTTCTCCAAACTCTTTATTTTAACTTATAACTTAAAACTAACTTATATTTGCATCATAGCAGATTTTCACCTCTCACTACTTCTCATAAGCCTTTTCTCAGTTTTGTTACCTGCACATGAACTGCATTTTCCCGCGTCACTCTGATGTAGGTGACGCTTACATAAATGTTCCCTACCATGACAATGTAGCTGCGTAATGAGCTGCAACACTCGTGCAATATGTATGTGTAGGCCTGGCTTTGTTTACCGCAACATGGTAGATGAGACAGAGTGTGCTCTACAGCTGGGAGGATTAATTTATTTCTTTGTCCTTTGGTAGCAAATAAGTAAACATGCAAGAAATGTACCTGCGAGAAGACTAATCTGTTTGAATGAAGGTTAAAACAAACGGTGGATCAGTAATCAAAGCTGTGCACGGATGGGTGGTTTTTCGATGTCAAGGTGGACGTCAGCTGTAGGAAGGGACTGGTCCAGATAATGCTACCTGTCCACGGGGGCGTTGTTTGACTACTCTACTTAATATGTCCGACCTAATATGATCGTTGACAGCACTTGGTGGTGGTGCTGACATGAGGCAGACGTGTTAATCTATGAATTACTGCCTCTAAAGTGCGATTTAATGTTTTGGCCTTTTTAAAAAAAAAAATGAAATGATTCGATTTTCGTCGGACCTTTATGGAGGCTCCGAACAAAGAGATCTGACGGGAATGAAAAGGAGTGGATCTAAAACATTGATGGCTCTCTATTATGGCAGATAGCAGTAAAGGCAGCGGGGGTGAGTAATCATTTATGACCAGCTTCATTAAAAATTCCAGCGGCTCTACACGTGGAGATACGAGCTATAGGACCTCCTTGCAGTGTGTCAGGTTAATGAAGTCCTGTTAAACAACAAAACAAACACCAAAACAACCTACAAACACCCATACACACTTGCTACCTTCGCCGACCACTGCAGAGATACACATGTTTCGCAAGTGAGGGTTAAATTGAAGACATCTGCTGTTGCATTGTTGCACACTGTCCTCGTGCACTAAACCGGGCTCGTCACACGCACACTTGAGGACCTGTCGTTTATCTTCCGCGTCTTGTCTGTCACCCTCTGTTAAAACAGTGTCACTCCGCTGCTGGCTTTGTTTTAATAATGATTCTTTGAAGTGAATTCATTTTTTTTTTTTTATTATGTGCAGAGCGTCACATATGAGAGCAGACAGGGAGCATGTGTGCGACAAACAAGTGCAAGTCTATTGAGTTTGCAAGCGTTCTGTAAAGAGTGCATATACTTACGATTTAGGCTGACACTTTCATTTCAAGATTTTAATACTTTTTGGGGGGACAAATTGCCCAACTGTTGTACACCGCAGTCGTTCGTCACTGTCAACAGTCAGGTCTGTGCAGGCAGCCCGGTTGCCAGAGTAAAATATAGGCAATTTACGTGTCTGCAACCCACAGATGCGTTACATTTGTAAGTGTCATACATATGTATTGACAGCTCTAGTCATCATGTCAGCTAGTTTTCACTCCTGACAAGTCAAATACAGAATCTTGGTCACTGGCCCTGTGTTTCTCCGTTCACACTGTATGTGAGAATGTTCAAATAAGGGGCTGGTCAGGTTTGTCATTCCCTCCGTTGACCAGGGTTTGTGTTCCTTTTGTGACTAAAATTCAAGAGTGATTTATGTAACGCACATTAACACATGTAAATAACGTAACTTAAGTCATGCACGTACCGTGAGTGACATCAGGTACATTATATGATGTGAGTTACGTCATTTGTGTAACTTAAGTAATGAGACTAAATGGAATAATTTTAACCCAGAGAATGATCTCTTCCTAAACCTACCCAAGATGTTTTTGAGCCTAAACCTAATCCACGACTGTTTCAACATAAATAACATTTAAAAAGTCATAATCTGTCATACTATGTGAATTTAACTGTTCATCAGCAAGCTGCTTCTGAAAATCCAATCTTGAATAACTTTGTATATTATGTATTATTACCAACTTGACCGTGGAGCCTTTATTTTGAAAGTCCAACTGGATGTTGCACGTTACGTAATAAATCTAACTTTGAGTTCAGAGCCCTTCCCACATAAAACTGATCCTGGAGTGGAAGGTAGCGCATCACTGATTGAACCTGAAAGCCCCCCGTCCAGTGTATTTTGGCCTTTTCGTGATATTTCAGATTCTTTTCCTGATGAAGTTTGTGGCCCACACTGTTTCATTAATATTTTTGGAGTAATACCTTAATTTTCTGCTCTTTAAGCTGATTGACCATCCGGGTGTTTTCACAGTTGGGAAGCCGAGCTTTTTTTGGCTTCAAACCACCACTGAGCAGCTTTCATAGGAATAAACTTGGCTCCGCATCCAGCAACAAAATATCCTTGGGTAGAAGGATCCCCAATTCCTTCCGTATTTACTCGCCACCACCAGATGTTGAGAACATATCATCAATTTCCAATTTTCCATTTTCAAAAGCACTTTCAGGGAAATTCCACACAATTTAGTTTACATATTAACACTGCACACAAAAGCCCGATCTTAGCGAGTTTAAGTGGGATTTTTGAGCGGTGGAAAAGGGTATCAGACAGGATGAGAAACCAGCTGGAGGGGTTGTTTAACACCATTGACCTGATATCTATGAACTAAACTTACACATAAACATGTCCGCGGTTTGTAGAAACATATATTGCCAAGATTCATGTTGCGGATTGGGTTGGTGCACAGAACCCCCCTCCCTCGTGATCTATACAGTTGACTAATGCATGTGTGGTAAACACACCATTTCTTTCATTTTAATAACGGCTCAGTGTCTAATTACACAGAGGGATGGCTATCAGCCTAGCAGTCATTGTGTAAAGCTTTAGTGGGTCATCTGCAGTGAGACAGAGAGGGAGAGAGAGTCCTGTATAAACCTTCAGGGTATCACATGTGTAAGCAGCAGCAGCAGGGAGTACGGAGGGGGAAATAAAGAAGTGTGTGAGCACTGTGGAGGAGCTGCTAAATGAGTTTGTAACTATCCAGCAAGTTGACATAACGCTGTCATTAATAAATAAGCATGCTCGAAAAAAAATTGCAGTCGTTTTCTGGCATTTTTTAGGTTGCGTCTTTTTTTCTCGCGTCAGTGAAAGTTGATGAGTGACCCTGAAGAGCTCTGAAGTTCACTGGTCAAGCTACTTTTTTCTTTTTGCCCTCTCCTTTCTTCCCTCTCCCTCTTTTGCCCTCCGCCACTGCGACTGGGTGAGACAGCCGCGAATCATCCGTGAGCCTATTAATTAGTCCAATCACTGGCAAACAGGCCTGCGTTATCACTGCAGCACGACAGTCTTTCAGAGCTGAAATTAAACCATGCACACTACTGTTTCAGTGCCAAGGGGAGTAGAGATTTAGCTCCACTGGCTCCGTGCATGGATAAATCACCCGCACTAAGCAGCCTGTAGCACTGCCATGGCAAAAAAGAAGGAGGGGAAAAAAAGGAGAGGGCAAATAAAATGCGCTGCTGTTTATGACAGAAAAAGGCCATTATATATGATGACAAACTAGTGATGAGCACTCCGGTTCAAAGAGAAACGGCTCGGCGGTTTCAACAAAGAGGGAACGTCTGTCAGGATAGGAGGGCAAAGACAAAAGAAAAGATTGACTAGGAGAAGGAGAGAGGTGCCAAAAAGAGCGTCGGCAAACCAAGGTCTCCTTTTATTGAAGGAGAAAGATGAACGGCGAAAGATGTGAGATTTAAATGACAGAGAGAATGAAGGAAAGCAAACAGGGGAAAGGCAGTGATTGGGAAGTGTGTGCATCCGTGTGTGTGTGTAAAAGGCATGTGAGTGCACGTGCACGTCTGGTGTGCATGCATGCCCGAATGGTTTTCTGGCCCAGACTTTGGATTGTGGGAGTTTCATGAAACTGTGTTTCCCAGCTCAGGCCCTGTTTACTCCCCTTAAAATGCAGATGTTGGTAATAAATCCTGCGTTTGCTCATTTATTTGGGGGGACTGCACCTTGCTTTATTAAACCCATCTATCACTCACGGCTCCCGAATCAATGGGATGCAGTGGAAAGCAGTGTCAGCACAGAGGCACGCGGGGAGAATACCAGCAGCATGCGCGAGTCGGAGGAGAGAGGAGCACTGAAGCAGGAATAGATCAAAGCATCTGTCACACATTGTGGATGCGTGGTGACAGAGGTCAGTTTCTTGGGTGCATTAATATAAAAAAAACATGCTCATAAGCTACTTTATGGGATCCGTGTGCCCGTCCGCTTCTTCGTAGATGAGAAATGTAGTTCAAGCCCTGTACGCTAAAGACGAAGAAGTATCAGGTGCGAGTATGTAAATACAGACCTTACTGCAGTCAGGTAATTAATTACACTCAATCTGCACTTAGTATTCAGATATGCGGCGTTATCCCTTATGGAGCTCATCTAGGGGAACCAGGGGTGAACTGCTTCAAACCGAGCCCAACTGGAGACTCCCTCCCTGGGATTCACTCTCCTGTGGTAAAGAGGGCCACATCAACCCCTTTTTCCACAGCTGCCACATCCACCGCCCAGCCTGCCAGGCCTTGTTAAATAAGTCTGTCTCAGCCCGCGGACTCGTGCAAAAGGAATATGGAAGAGATCTGCCTCGGCAGGGGGAGATGAGAGACTGAGGAGAAGAAGAAAGTTGGAGAGCAAAGTGAGAGTGGGAGGGGATGAATGGTCGAGCGGGAAGATACCAGTCTGTGGTGAGAGGCGAGAGAAAGAGAGTTGCCATGCAAACGGACATCAAAGGCTCGGGATCGGTTTGTACTTTTTTAAGTGTTGCTGCTAATCGGCTAACGGAGAGACACAGCCTCCGCTTCGACCGGAGGGAACAGCACCAGAGAGGCAGAATGTTCTCAGAGCTGTCAAGAAAAAGCCTCGCTGCATCATTCATCCTGAGCCGGGGACGAGGTGTCGATCGCTTTGGTCTATGTTCAGTAATCTGTAGGTGACTTATGTGTCTGTCTAAATGAGTCTGTTTGTTTATTTATCCACAGAGTGTGGACAGAGACAAAGAAGTGAATGCTTTTGCAAGGAAATGAGCACATTTAGGTCACCTGTTAGCAAACAGTTCCACATCCCACAGACTCAGAGGATCGTAAACATTTATTCAGTGTCTTATTTTTGGTCAACTGAAGAATGTAAGTCAGATATTTACTTACTATTACTTTATCATTACTTCATCAGTTTGTTCATACTGTCCAGCCCTCTGTCTGAAACACTCTGTTGTAGCTCCTGTCTCTTTAAGCCCCCCCCCCCTTGAATAACTAGTCTGCTCTGGTTGGTCAGCTCACACACGCCTGACCCAACACCGCTAACATCAACAGAGCAGCTGTGCTAAATCAATTCTCACATGCCAAACTAGCCACTTGGCGTACACTATGCAAATGTGGGACACAGTGTGAAGTCACAAAGTCACAGAATTAAAGGCAGGACTATTGATGAGGCTTTTCAGGAGCGGTGTTTTCTGTGGGAGAGAGAAACTTCTGTCGGTGCGGACTTTGACCTTGCACAAGATCTTGAACTTAAATTGAGATTATATTAAATTGAGAGAGTAAGCAAAGCGCAGCATTGCCGTCTTTTCTTTCGCTTCTCTCTTAACTGGCTTCGGTGACAGTTTGATTTACCAAACGGCTTCATGGCTCTCACCTACTGTTGTTCTGATCTGATACAGTTCAATTCAGCCCATGTTCGACGGTGAGCGACAGATAGTTCATCCAATCACCTGCCAAGTATTTTTTGGAAGCTCCTGCCCTTTATCAAACAGTTTCTAAGTAAAACTTCCCAAATGATTCCGTATAGCAAACCATCTAGCGGACCAACATGAAGTGATTTGACCCACAGTTGATATGAAAATATTGATTGGTGCAGCTTTAAGTCACGAGTCTTGAGTCCTTGGCTAACTTTACCAACTTAAGAATTGCTTCCGTAAGACCTTGACTTCATTTGTGTCATTTATAAAATAAAGATCAATAGAAATAAACAAGTTGATGAAAGCAGGCTGTGCACAGCTTGCTTGTGTAATCATTAGGCCACTTGCTTTGAAAGGACTTGGTCTCAGTTATGTAAAAACACTACTAACACAGCTGTAGGAACATGTTCAAATGCCATGTCGACTCATTTAGTGGTTGGCATTCAGACCTGAGAGATCTGAGTCATGACTGGCGATTTGCCTATGAAGACACAAGACTTCAGCTCCGGCTCTCACACGTCCAGTGGTTTAAAAAGTGCATACAGTGAAGTAGTGTGCTCGAGCGCAATTTTCGAGGTACTTGCAGTTTACTTCACTACTTTCATTTTATGCTACTTCATACTTCTACTCCGCCACATTTTAGAGGGAAACATTTCAGCCTAAATCCACTACAATTCTTACGGCAACTCAGCACTTGAGCATTTTGTCATTGGGATGTAACTGCTCTAAAGTAGCCCTTCAGCCTCACTGTGTAGAATGATGTATGTGCAGAGTTTGACATTAGAAGGCCAGACACTCATGGACTGTACTAGAGTGTGGCACCCATGTATACAACAATCTCTGAAGTATTTTAGTGTCCTATTTCAGCATTTTTGTTCTTTCAATCTGAGAGAACAACACCATCCACTCATTGAAAATCTGACTTTATTTATTGGAGCTCGGAGTGGTTTTGCCGGTTAGCATGATAATTTCAGTTGATATCTCTGCAATACAATAAATAGACATCTTGGACATAACATCAAAACTCATCAAAACATTTTTTAGCATCTACGCATTAATACATCAGATACTCTGTCATTGCAACTTGTAAATTGTGATTTTGTTGTTCTGTTCCGTACATCCGACATCTACTGCAGGTCTGTCCGTCCTGTGAGAGGGATCCCTTCTCTGCGGCTCCTCCAGAGGTTTCTTCCGTCGTCTTTTTTTTCCCGTTAAAAGGTTTTTCTTTCCCTCAACAATTGCAGGTTTGTTCTCACTCGAATTGAGGGCCAAAGGACAGAGGATGTCGTAGATTGTAAAGCCCCACTGAGGCAATGTGATTGTGATTTGAGGCTACATAAATAAAATTGATTTGATTTGATTTGAGATGGGGATCTTTAAAGAGAAGACCTGAATACCTGGTACAAGACTGCTCACATCAGAGTCAGGTGCCCCTGACCTTTGTTAGCAGGAGGCAGAAAGAGTGGAGAAAACTTGGGAGGAGGAGTAAACAGACGAGTACATCATCATCTATCAGAGCTAACAGGAAAACTCTAGGGCACGTCGCGGCAGCCTCACACACTCGGTCTGTCTGGGAGGCCTTGTCTGTGTTTACCGAAGGGTCAACACCCTCATGAGATGAGCTCACTGGAAGGTCAATGCACACATCACTCCTGTGACTCTCAGATAATGATCAATCACCATCCTCATTCAGGTCTACTGCTCTATAGTCAGGCAATTATGACAGTCCTAATTGCAGGTAATGTCAGTGAAAGCCCAAAGTCAAACAGAAACATGCAACAAACTGAATGCTGAGTGTCGTCTGAACGCAACACGACCACTTTTCAATATGACTCCTAATGGCTTTGTACAAGCGTTTGGTAAATATTCAAACAAGCAAGCCACTGTTATCTTATACTTCCACGTTAAACACTTATTCAGCCGCGTTCTGATACATTCAATAATGACGCCGTGAGTGATGTCGTCGAGTGCCTAAACAAACATTTTGAGAAAAAGCGACAAAGGCTCTAATTTCTGGGTTTCAAGCGCTTCTATTGGCACGCCGGTCTAAAGGTGCCATGACGCTCATACATAAATCATGCAATCATCATCAATGCATATTCAGAGAGGCTGCATCGCTCCGCTTCTCTATGGGAGATTAGAGGGAGCCCGGACGGTGACAAAACCCAGCTGATTGTAATGAGCTTTTTTTTTTTGTGGCTTCCTGCGCTGACAAAACAAGCCTAAATTAATCATGATACCACCCTCCTACTGCGGCAAGGAAGCTTTAAGCTCCCATCGCCACTCCCTTTTCATAAAATTGGACCCTGAGACAGAAATTTCTATGATGCGAAGTGAATTAGGCTCGAAAACGCTTTAATTTAAGTCATTCATGGAAAATCGGTGAAAGAATATGTTTTCAATAATTGGCTTGCCTTTATGAAACATGACTCAAACGCTTGCAGCCTGTTTGTTGCACCATCTGCAGTGAAAAGACGTCAGATAAGTGAGAGGGATGAGGGATATACACAGAGGCAGAAACACACTGAAACCTACAGCTGGCGTCACAGGAAGCAAAATGAGAGTCAGTGCGTGCCCTGAAACGTGCAGAAAGATGTTATTTTTAGATTTTTTATTTTTTTGCACAGCTTTATTAGCTTGCA
Organism: Diplodus puntazzo; assembly: GCA_963678695.2. Taxonomy (NCBI): domain Eukaryota; kingdom Metazoa; phylum Chordata; class Actinopteri; order Spariformes; family Sparidae; genus Diplodus; species Diplodus puntazzo. The sequence goes on along the minus strand of OZ023158.1, from coordinate 21,312,660 downwards.
TTGATTTTCCATCTCCTTCTGACAACTTGAGCTACTTCCATTACTTCAGCATAAATGTTGGATTTTCTGCTAATAATTGGAAATTGCATCAAAGTAAATCTCACTTCTCAGGTAGAACTTGTTATCTATTGTCATTTTGAATACTTGTAATATTTTGTGTATTGATATGAATGCAGTCACCCTCAGTTGCTGCTGCAAGGCTTATTTCTGCTCTCACATGCAGTTTACAGCGGCAGACTACCATTTTAAATTCTAAGCAATTTTTTGAAACAGTTCACAAAGAGCTAGATGAAAGCAGGTTTTTTATATTTCTAACAGTGGGTCATCGATTTTGACAGCTGAAATTGGGCTAGCAGATTCAATTTGCTGCAGCTAATCAGCTATTCAAGTTAATGTTAGCACTACGTGATAGCTGAAAACTTTCTCTGGCTGACTTTTTAATGTTTCTTGTTGACTTGTTTTTAACACCTGTTTATAGAATCTTAAATTCTTAATGGTCACATATTTGATATTCTGCTAAAACACTGAGGCTTCAGCTACATGTCTCAGTAAACAACATCCTCACTATTTGATGATCCATATAGGAGATGCAGAAATAACCTTAAAAAAACAAAAAAACAAAACAGTTTTCCGTGTTTTGTAGTTTTGGCTAATTAGTTAATATCAAAAGTAGTGTGTATTGGCTGTTCATCACAGATTATCTGAAAAAGTATAGTGTTTAAACATTCAGTGTAAGGCTTTCTGAATTCTGGCATTCTAGCTCATGAGGCTTACACTAGCTAGCATACTATTGTTGCCAGAAACTCAAAATCTCACCTCCAGTTCTTGCTAGAGAACAGGAAATCTGTGTTGAGCACATCTCCCCACTAATCCAAACAACCTTCTGCTGTTGTTGTTTTTTCTCTGCAACATGTTGCTACAGCAAGTTGTCCTAACCCTAACCCTAATCTCCATTTGTTTACGTCTGCTTCCCCATGAGATCACATGAGCGGGATCACGTGTGAGCCTAGTTTCAGTCCGCTGGCTCATGAAGACAGAGCGCTGAAGCCCCAGCCCCTACTGCTGTGCAGAGGGATGTGCGTTGTTTATTCAAAATGTATTCACATTGAACACAAAATTCGACAATGCACCTCATTGGGTCCTCAGCAACAAACCTGCCAAGTTTGGAGTAGATCAGACGAACAGTTCTCCAGATATTTGAATTACAGACAGACAGACAGACAGTTAGTAAACTGTAAACTGTAAATCTGTTCTGCATTTTCAAACATTATGTTTCACTTTTACCTTTAATAAAAGCTTTTAAGATAAGAATAAACCAGTGTATTTGCAAACATTAGGCTAAGGAATGTAGTTGACAATGCAGTTGATCTGCCAGTTTGTTTTTTTAACTTCAAAATAATCTGTAACCCCACAAAATGTAAAAATACTCGTGCTCTTAAAAGTAGCACAGGGTTAGGCAACTGTAATAAGCTATTTAGCTGCACATGCTTTAGTTGGATGATGATCCATTGCTTAGCATGCATGTTTGCTCATGTTTCTGGTTTTGGTTCAGCTAAAACAAACAAAAATACACCACTCTCCAAGTTCTTTAAATGCCCAGGAGACATCTCTTTTAGTACAAGCCCCAGTCACACTGCTTCAACATGGAGGAAACCAAAAACTGACAAACCTGCCCGATGGTTGCTCAGCTATGACACGACAATCACTGTTCAGGGTAGTGGTCAATTCACCAACATTTGATTTTGCGCCAGTTTTGCCCATCTGTGCAACAGCAGGATCTCATCCCAAATAAGCACTGGCTGCCTTTTAGGCTGCCAATAACAGAATTCAAATGCAAACACAACGGAAAAACCCTTGACAGTATTTTAATTGCACAATTAAATCCATCCTAATTGTACTGCAGGCAGGCAGTGAGAACTGATAGTTATACATTTAAAGGCTGCCAGCTGCTTTAAATTTGTAAAGAGTGTCTCTCTGAACATTATCGTACAGGTAATGACATTACCTTATCAGCTCATCCACCAGCCGAGGGTGTCCTCCTGGTCAGGGATGATGACACTGCGGGGGTTATGATTTGACAGGAGGCCGAGGACACGACTCATCAGACTCTTTAGTCACACTGAGAAGAGGCGCTCACATCCTCTATGTCTAACTGATACTTGCCTCATGATTCCATTACCTGGAGTGCCAGAGGGCCCATGGGACTGGAGCCATCCACACAGGAAGCCAAGAAGCAAGTGAAGGCAAGGATGAGGTGAAGGCAGGTGCTCAGTGGACGAGTTCAACATGAATATATCAAAAAAGGCTTGAATGTCTCCCTCCCTGGCAAACAGATTGCCTGGGCTGGGTAGATTTAATTCCAGCCATATGCCTCGAGGATATACTGGGTCTTCTCATTTTAAGGCTCATCTTCCCATTTTTGCATGTTCAACATTTTGTGATAATGGAGAAACTGGGTCAAACTCGCTCTCACATTCCAGTCACATAACTTCAATGGAGGAGAACTTTTGAGCATTTGCATTGTACTCTGGGGTGCTGGAAAGAAGAGAGCTGAAAGTTTTTGTTTTTTTCAATTCAGCCAGTGAACTTTAGTGACTGCTTGTTTCCAGCAAGATATGGAAGGAGTTAGTGTCTGCCCACTTACACAACCATGGTGTGGGAATAGAAGGTGTGGAAAAAACAGTTGAAAGAATTACTTCTGCCCCAAGACTCATTGCCTCAAGGACAGGTTATCAAAGCTGAAATCTCACAGTTGCAACAAAACCTACAGTGCTGTGCTCATCATGAAACAAAAATATAAGAAATTTACACATCCCTCAGGTTTAATATGAGAACTGGGATGCCCCCAAAGTAATTTAATTCCAGAATGACCCACCCTCACATGAATAATTTACAAAGGCTATAAAATGGAAAAAAATAATTTTACCTCGCCGTGTACGAACTATCCCAAGAGATGTGACATTACAAAAAAAAATCTATGGAAACTGCAGCAACCAGTAAAGCAATATAAGCCATAATAAACTTGCTGACCACAGTAAATATGACTTCCATCTCAGCGTACAGTTAAACTGGTTCTGAAAGGCACTGAGCTGAAGACTATACAGGCTGAATGGACTTTGTCAAGGTTTATCAGTGCAGAATCTTTCTTTGAAGAAGGCTTAACTAAGATTTCAGGAACAGGCGTCGGGGAAATGAGCGGATGTAAGAAAGAGGGAGTAAGAGTGTGAATGAAGAAGTGGGGGATAGCGGTGGAAACATTGGCCGCTGAGCCATTCTATGAGTGAAGACTATAGGCAGCTATTTGGACGCCATCCAGACACCTGGAGCTGTTATCAGGTTGCGGTGAGCGGGGCTTTCAGAACGCTGTGAATGGGAAGCCGGAGCTCAGCACTAACAGGCATTGCAAGGCTCTTTTTCCTCTGATGACGATGGCGTTGTTGAAGCAGGTCAAGCTGACAGGGCAGCAGCCGGGGACCCCTGTGCACCCCCCGCCGCTGCAAGGAAATCTGACAGAAGGAGGGAACGACTGGACGGCCTAACCGCCAAGGCAGCTCCCGGAGCCACATTACACACACGCCAAGTAACAGAACAGCATGTTCAGCCAGTGATACATCTGCACATGTGCATATGATGTATACACTGTACAGAGATGTAAACACTGACAGTAAATAGCCGCACGGACGAACGTACAAAATGTCTTTTTGGTGTATGGGGGATAAGTGCATGAAACCAGTTAACGTGGCAACGTGAATTATTGTCATGGAATAAAATGAAAACAGCATTTTTCAAATACAAGCCTCTCAGGAACAAAGATTTACATTGTATGATCGGGAATGGTGGGGGGAAAAAAGTACTTGGATCATTCGTGCAAGTAAAAGTTGTGTGTCAAATTTAAGAATAATGAATGAAATCGCATGTCAACAAGAATTCACAGCAAAATGTACTTAAAGGACCAAAAATAAAAGTTCTCATTTTCCAGCGTTATATTAATTATCTTTTTATCATTGTCATTGATGTACTGTATTAAAAGTGTGAGTTGTAAGAAATGGACAGAATAAGACTGTAGCTCCAGGGAATATGACAGAGAGGTGACCTAGGGCAACTTTGACCAAGACTATGATTGGACAGGCGGGTACAAGAGAGGCATGAATCGGCAAAGAGTGAGCGAGGGAGAAAAGCGGGCAAAGAATGGTGTGCAGATTTTCACATCTCCCTCTGTGAATTGAGGATTTATTTCAACCAAATCAGAGGAGATCGTGAAAACAGGAAACAAGACTGTCCGGGTGAGTTTTATTCAGTTTATGTCAAGTTTGTAAGTATGAGTTAACAAAGAGAAACTTGAATTCAGACATTGTACGGTCATTTTTCTGTTGCAAAAGGAAAATAATGTCATAATGTGTTATGAGACAGGATAGGCCAGAGTCAGCTGTTTAACATGCTAACTTCAGTAGACAACTCCGCAACATTGTCTTTAGTTTAAGGTCAACACTGTTTCTTTACACTCTATTGATAATCTTGATTCTTTTGATATCTTATAAATGTTCCTTTAAACAAGGACAAGAACAAAGACAACCAAGGAGTTTGTGGGTAAAGGTGCTAATAACTTGTTGTCAGCTAAAAGTAAAAAGTACAGCATTTTCTCCTGAAATGGAGTGGAGCAGATTTATGAAGTGACATTAAACGCTCAAGGTAAGTACAAGTACTTCAAATTAAACTCAAGTACAGTGCTGGAGTATTTGTTCTTCTTACCTAACAACTGGTCATGACCCTTTTCATGCCCACTGTGGACTAAAATATCAAGAAAAGCATAATTTCTATTATAACAACAATGATGATGAAAGTGTGGAAATATGAGGTCTTTGCACCAGCAGGTACAATGAAAGCCCGACAGTCGTTCATCCTGGCTGAGTGGAGCGGGAAGGAAAAGCAAAAATGAGGAAGGGAAGAATTTTTTTCTCTCCACTGAACGTTAGTCCTCGGCTCTGTCAGTCAGTGCTGAAGCAGCCTTTTTGTTTCCTAGCTGATTCCTCTACTATTCCCTCTGAAATGCTAATATGGCAACTTAGTGCGCCAGCATCAGCCTTTCCCAGCTATTGCCTTGCATGTTTATATCTCCTCTCTGAGATCTCTCTGTCTCTCTGTCCCCGTCTCCTCTTCTAGTCTCGAACAAAAGCAGAGTTTAGTTCCTAACTTAAAATATCTACAAACTCAGGAGAAGGTCAGCGGTCATGTAAATTTTGCATCCACCGAGACGAGACGGAAAAAAAGAAACCTGCTACATACTATTAAACACTACCCCTCGCTACAATTCGCCAACGCAGTGACCTTTCTTTGTACTGCTCTGAAAAGAACCAATTTCAGGCACCTTTATCCGCTTTGTGTGTGCATGAAAGCTATAATTTCACAAAACTTCCTCTGACAGTTCCTTCAGTGTGCCTGAATCCCCAGGGTGCTCGGCAGAATTACAAGAGAGAGCAGCATTTTCTGTCTAAACACAAATTCTTCCCGATGCAGATGCACGCGGGCTTTTTACATCCTCTGTGACAGACCAGACGCACTGCTCATTCATCCAGGCAAAAAGTGAATGTGATGACAATTAAAAAGGCTTCAGTGTATCAGTCAAAACCGGAGTTCAAACGTGGGTGTAATCAAGGAATCGGCTGTATCTAAACCTCAGATCTGTCTCGCAGAGGAACTCTCAAAATTACACTTCACGTTATGATTACAGTGTGCCACGTCTGCACTCTATCGGATCTGCTCTCTGGTTGGCTGAGTCCCTTTCCCAGGATCTATTCTAATAAGCGGCAGAGTTAATCGAGAGCATAGACCAACACAGCTTCCCCCTGGGAGCAGCCAGGCAGTGCTGCTGACTGTGGCGCTGACAGCCAGAGAGCATTAAGCACAGGGGTACTGCCGCCCAGTGCAGGCGCTCAGTGAACCATGACGGTGTCATTTCTTTTAATAGGGCTTCTTTCTTTCTCTTTCCCTCATAGTCCGTTTCCTCCTCTCCCTCCTCTTTTCCCCTCTGCCTTAGTTTCTTTTCTCCTCTCTTGTATACTGCCAACCGTGAACCCTTCCCAGCCTCCACCTAAACATCCTCATTCCGAGCTCTCACTTCCTCTCTGTCTTTAATCCCAGCCCTCGCCTGCCTATTTAAAATGCAAGACGCGGGGATGCGGTTGTTGCCGAGAACCCCAACGGCGTGTGGGGAACTCTAATTGGTTTGCTTAACCTTCAGAGCACAATGAGCAGGCTGTAATGAAGGCTCATGATTCATGGCCAGGTAATAAAGCTGAAGAGGGCCGTTTACCCAACACCACACACACACACACACACACACACACATACCTTGAGACGCTCTGAATAACACACAGCTGCATATGGGATTTAACACAACATCAGGAGTGTGTTGTCAGACAGGCGTATGGTCCCTAATAAAGCCCTGAGCTATTCTACTGAGAGACCATTGAAAGGCATTCCTTCTTGGCAAGTAATTTTCATCAAAAACATGCAACCAACATGGCAACCAGGTGCAGGTAATTTGGACGCTGGATGCCAGAGGAGAAAATTATCGAAGTATGTGCCAGCTGATGACATAATGTAAACATTTTCATGTCAGCGGCTCGACCAAAGCTACACATTGTTGCTCGCAGGGTGCGGGCAGCACACTCTCCCCGAATGTCCATTAAATTTGTTCACACAAAGGCTTTTTTCAGAGGGGACGGCGTCTACATCTTGCAGCCTGATAAGGCCAAATATGAGAGCCAAAAAGAAACTTGTTAGCACCACAGGGCAACGCTTCTCAGAAAGCTGAATTAGCTGCAGTGTGTATTTCGGTGTGTGTCTCTGTGTGTTTGTGTTGCGCATGTTTGATGAGGATTTTTAATGAAGCGGCGGACTCCTGGTGGATATTGCTGTGTCAGGGTATAGTCTGCCTTTTAAGGGCTTCTGAATAAGTTATGATATTTGGAGAGATAATGAGATGGAGGGAAGAAGATAGAGGGCGTGAAGGAGCTGAGATCATCAGCAGAAAAGTCTTAACACAAACTGACAGTCGGGGCTTTGAGGCACTTTTCAAGGTCAAACTGAGATAGTCAGAGCAGAAACTTGCCCTCTTTCAATGCCCTATCCACATTTTGAACAAATATATATATATACTGACTTAAGGGTGAAAGTAAATCTGCAAGTTTTATCTTAAAAATACACATAAGGTTTTAGGACACACTGGTTGGGAGATTTATTTTACTTTGTCCTTCTTATATAAACACACTGACATCAAGCCTATCCGTATCCGTATGTGGTGATCCTATCAGTAAAAATGCCTTAAATAGTGTTGACATTTATGTCAATGACGTCTATGTATAGTGTTGCAGCAAGATAACCAACAAGCCCCCGCCCATCCTGTCATGTAATACCACCAACAGCTGCTATCTGCGCGTAACTGTTTCCAAAATCCAACCTCCATACTGTATCCCCTGTCTTCAAATTGGTCTCCGTTGGTCTGAGTCTGGTTCCAGTCTGGTGTACAGTCATGTTCACTAGGTGGCTGCTGGGCCCCGTTAAGTCAAGAACCATTACTTGCGGTGACCCCCCCATGATCTGAGGTCGCGGCTGAGGAAGACTCCAGTGAGCTAATAGGGTCACTGGCTCCACAGGTAATTGAGCAAACTAGCTAAAGGCAGCCAGTAGCTACAGCCAAAGAGTATAGTGGGCAGCGGTTGGCGGTTACTTTATGATCTGCTACCCCCATTTGTTTCAAGCGACCTTCGTCAGGGGCGCCAATCTTCGCAATCTGCCCCTTTAAAGCATGTGAGCATATAACAAGAAGAACAAGGCTGTAAGATATTGTTGGACCAAACAAAAGGGGATGGACAAAGTGCAAGGCCTGCATGACATCATTTTCACTGATGCCCACTTGAATGAGCTAATGACAGTGCAACACAAGCTGACTCCTGTGCTTCCACCTGAGCATCGAGGCCACATTTCAAATTTACTTTCCTCTCAGTCTGTGTTGCCAAAGACGCACAGCAAATCAAAGGAGCCCCGATGCTCAGATGCACAGTGTCATTTAGGTGAAATGAATTATGGTCATTGTGGTTTACTAACAGGCTTTCTCTGGGCTTGTCAGCATTAAATCTTAGTTTGGTTTGAAAATGACATCATTGAGAACCTCAGGCTTTATGTGTCATGGCACCTGCAATAAATCTGAAACAAAGGTTTACTTCTTTTTTCCAATTTTATTGGATTGTTACTTTATCAGAAAATACATCCTGTCATGCCTACAGTCGTCTATAAATAACCACCGCCTTTGCTTCCACTTGTCAATGCCAGCAAAGAGAAATGTGGAAGTAGCTTCACCTACAGATTATGTGATGGTATTTGTTTAAATTCATGTTGATTTAAATCATTAGAATGTATAGGCTATATTCACTTTACAGCCATTTTCCTCTGACATCACGCTCAAATGTGGGTATAATGCTGTGCTGCTGTGTATCAGGTTGTGAGGCATATTATCATGGGGGATCTGATAAATTGGTATAATTTCACCACTTCCACATTGATCAGCAATGGAGCAGATGATGGATAATAAAAATCTGAAGGGACATCTGGCTATATTTTAAAAGTTCCATATTATGAAAAAACACTTTTTGTCTGGTCTCTACGTATATAAACTGGTCCTCCCTGAGCCTATACCAACTCCTAGAATGAGGAAAGCAAACAGCTCCTCTCGTTAGGTAATGACAGGAGAGATGTTCATAGGCCAGCCTCCTCAGCACAAAAACACTCCCCCCTCTGCCCGGAGATATCGGAAAGGGCGGCGTTCATCCCCGAGGTGAAGTTTGGTGTGTCCAGCGGTAAGCTAGCAGTGTTTCACAATATCGTCACTCAGAGCTAGAAATGCAAATTGCTCTGTTGTTGGTTTTAAAAATCAACATAAGTGCCTATATTCTGTCCCAGCTACAGAACAGAAGAGACAGTGGTTGCGTTTAATTTTTAACGACAACATACGGTTCGTGTAAGTTTGTTTGTGTGTGCTAACCACTTCACATCGGACTGCTTCAGTAATAAGGGTCAGTACAAAGCTGGCTTTGCCTCGACACTGACCCTCGTAAAAGGATCAGTCTCAACCATACAGGACCTAGTAACTGCACCCGAGCCACAGGTAAGTGTCGCCACGTTTTGTATTTATGGTTGCCAAAGAACTATAAGTTACCTTTACCGTTTGCAGGAGCTAGCATTAGCTATATGGTAGTAACTGTAACAACACATACGAACAAACTAAGTAACATATTCAGACACACTAACCATTCTGAAATGTCCTGCCGCAGCCGCAGAGTCTGTATTTCTTCAGGAGCCTCTCCTTCTGGGTCCGATTCTGGGTAAAACTGGTATGGATGAACGACAGAATCTCAGCGAGCCATAGCGATACATCCACCGTAAGCATTAGCGCATGCTACCGCTAGCGTAAGCGGCATCCTCTCCCTGAGAGGGGCGTGTAGCCGGCAAGGCAGGCGTTAACAGATGGAGCTCATTAGCATTTAAAGGTGCAGGCACAGAGACAGCCTGCTCTCAGTAGAGCGACTTTTAGACAGCTGAAATTCAGGATCACGGATGGGTTTGGAGCAATACATTTCGAATACAGTGTTGTTGGACCTCTGACAGCTGTGTAAAATTGATGAAAAACAGTATAATATGGACAACATATTTGATAAAACGTTAGCTAATTTAGCATTCAACCGCTTCCTAGCTCGCATTACCGTTTGATCACATCCACCACGTTTCACTTCCATGCTTAAATAAATGTGTCAAAAGATTTGTGTTGACATTTTTGAGTGAGTAATTTACGCTATTCCCATCTTACCGAGTAACACTATCAAATGGTAATGCTAGCTAGGAAGTGGTTGAATGCTAGCGTTAGCTGTTGTCTAACTTAAGTGAATGCGTAATCAAATATGTTGTTTAACCCTTGAAATATGGCTCAATGTACCCCCAGATTTTAACTAGCCAATGTCTTTACAGTTGCTAGTTAATCAGAAGGAACATTATGAGAATGTGTCATTTGTTGCTTATAGGACCTGAAACACAGCAGTTCAACATCTGAGCTTCCCACCTTAAGCGTTATGCAGCAAAATGGCCACCATGTGAATACGATCTATGGGGCGACAGAATGAAGTGCATAACGCACTGTACTCAAAAGCGTGCTTGGACCCAAAGGTGAGCTTTATGCCTTGTCTGAAATGCTCGCGAACATTACTTGATCATTAAGTGGCTCAGAGAAAAGACCTCAAGGATGCAGGGTAAGTGGTTTGTTCAGAAAATGTAAATCCTGTTCTGGACCTGCGATAAAGAGCTAGACACAGATGCAAGCAGGCTTTTCTGCAGTAAACATCTAGGAATATCAGCCCACGCAGTAGATGAGGGTTGAGGTTAGGGTTAGACAGCCCCCAGGCGTGCTAAGTGGCTCCGTGCTTGCTATTTTGAACTTCAACTATGAAAGTCAAAGGGAGCTGTAGCTGGCCAGTTCTTACAGCCTGATCAATGTGAGGGCTGAAGAGAAAAACAGGCACCTGCAGAGGTGACTGTTGATCTGTCTGTCCTCTCTCTCCACAAAGTACCAGAGGGGATCCTTTAATGCTAAAGTCAAAGATTATTTTAAAGACCTTTTTGCACTGTTAATAGCGCAATAACATAAATCATGACACTAGGGCGTTATATCCAAGCGTTGAACTTACCAAGATGATCCTATCAAAGAGGAGGTATTTTATTGATTGGAGACAATGAGATGACTTCGAATTGATGACCTGCTGAAAAAGGTTAATTTCTCATTGGCAATTTTATTTCCGGGCCTTTAACCTACCATGTCATACCAAAAGCATGCACCTTGCTTCTTCACGGGATGTATTACTCACTCTAAATCATCTGTTCATTGGCTGAGTTTGTTGAGGCCCAGACTCCATTCATTGACACCACATTTCTTCCCAGACGCTGCAATTTTGAGTTTCTTAGTCATACATATAAACAACACAGGAGGATTGTGGAGATGGTACTTTGATGAGGTCGTCAGGCCAGTGGTTTTGAATTTTAACTTGATGCTTCTGGAATAACTTGGGATTTTTCCAAGAAAAAGAATATTCCTATTTTTAGCCAGTTTTAGCAGTGTGGTGTAGTCAGTCCACCGCCTTGATCCAGCCTGAAACATATCAAAGACTGTTTGATGGATTCTAGACAGACAGTCATGGTCCCCAGAAGACAGATTATACTGACACCGATGATTTCTCGCACAACCAGCAGGCAACATTTGTGGTTTTGAGTGAAATGTCTTGACAACTATTGGATGGCTTACCGTGACATTTGATACAGACATTCATGCCGGCCCCCAGTAACACCGCCAGGCTTTGAAGCAAATTTGTAATGGTGGCCAAACCCTGTAATTACAACCTCACACTGCACACTGGGCCCAAAAAGACGGTTCCACATAAGCTTGCATTGAGAAAGAAGCAAATAGTGGACACTTTTTTTTAGCATCACAACCCAAAGAAAAGCACTAATTTTAGGATCAGAATTTGATCCATACGGTTGGATAAAAGTCTAAAAAGATTCCCAAATCCTTTTTTATCATCATTCAAGATAGGGGAGGGCTAAACCAGAAGATAGTGTGGTCTCTGGTGTGGCCACTGAATACCTAAGAACATGGCCCTTTTACAGCTGGAAGTGGCTTTTTGGGCTTTATGCACCACTGAGCAATGATGATCTGCCGATGCTCAATCCAGATTCTCCTTAATACATCCATGTCGTCATTTCCCCTATTAAGGATACTAACTTTTGTCATCCTTTGACTTTTTATGTAGAAGTAGCTGTTCAGGTGAAACCCCAGATAGCAAAACTGCACCAGGCCTTCATGTGGCCCACATACCGTGTGGAATGATGGCACTTGGGCAGTCCACTCCTGTTTGCCAGATCTGAGCCACAAGCCACATATCAGCCAAGAGAAACCAGGACCAACCCAAAACTGGGCCACAAGTGCCATCATTCCACGCAGCATGTGGGCCACATGATCGTATCCGGTGTGGGCCAGATCTGATCAGATCTAAAAACCCACCATATCCCTTCTATGGTTGCACTGCACCGGCAGTTATAAAGCTTTGTCTGGATGAGTCATCTCCTCCTCTTATCTCACTATCAAGTTGATATGATAACCGAGAGAAATAAAGTTGCATAAAAACTATAATAATGAGACTTGAGTTATAAAAACAAAATGAAAAGGTTTTTTTATGTGAATCTGATTCATAACCACTGCTTTATTTTTTAACACAGTATGTAAAACAAAGTATAGGATAATATAAGCCCAAGACATAGAGATTTCTACATAGAAAGATATTATTTTAACACTCACTGAGAGCCTCTAAAATTATTATGTGGGTGTAGGCCCTTCCGCCCACCTGAAAGAAGTGACAAAACACTTGAAGGGGAAACACAGGCCCTCTACAAGAGCTTTGACCAGGAAAAGCTGGTGTTCCCTGCCTTGGCGCTCTGGTAGCCTTTGGTATTTCATCACGGGTAAGCCAGGTTTGCAGACATGAGAGTGCTGTGTGTAGTTCGCTGACACAACATTACATGATGTCTGGGTATCAGTAGCCTCTTGCTGCCTTTTGAAGCCACCTATGTGTGACGGCGCCTGCAGCAGCAGCATTAATACTTGTCTTTGTGCTGAGAGCTTGTGTTTGAAATAGGCTCAAAGTAGTGGAGAATTCATGCTTTAAAATGAATTACCGTACTTTCCGGACTATAAGCCGCTACTTTTTCCCCATGCTTTGAACCCTGCGGCCTATACAACGGTGCGGCTAATTTATGGATTTTTACAGCTAACGGCCACTAGGGGACCTCCTCAATCTATGGATTGTACAGGTTATGTCCCTCACCTTTAACGCCTGGTTTATTATTATGCTTCTGCGTCGCGGCGACAGCGTAGCTACGTCGTCGACCCTACACCGTCATTGAGCATTCGGAGTTCTGCGTCGAGGGAACGCGTTGTTCTGTCGGTGGACGTCATCAACGTCAGTGATTCAGGTTTGTTATGCTAACACATAGTCAGACAGGTGGCGGTGCTAACGGAGCTAACAGCTGTCTGTCAGTCTGACCGAGAAGTTTCTCACTTTACTTCGCTGTTAGTTGAATTAAATGACATTCATGTTGTCTTTAACTGTCCGTGCGAACCAGTCCGCAGCTTTGTGCGTCTGTTTGTGCGTCTCTGACTCTTGCGTGTTGACGTTTGCGTGGTCATAGGTTATGCAAATATGCAACTTGTTTGTTGAAATGTTAATAAAATGGAAGCTTCCCCAAACAGCAGTCTCTTTCCCGACAATCTCCTCTGTGCACGAGCCTTTACATATGGTAATTAAACGCTAAAACACCTGCGGCTTATAATCGGGTGCGGCTTGTATATGTACACATTTGTGTTTTTCCCTAAAATTGGCTGGTGCGGCTTATATTCAGGTGCGCCTTATAGTCCGGAAATTACGGTAGTTCATTTCGGGTGATGGAGCTTGTGTCACTCCCGCATGGGCAATTTGATAGGTTGGTCTCACGGTGTGCTGCAAACAACTTCTTTGTAAGTTGTTTTCTCTCTCTCTGGTGAACACAAGAGCAATTACTTTCGGTGCTTGGCCTTTTCACACCTCCAATTGACATTTTTTTTGAGCCTGTCCGTTCAGCTGTTTAGAGGACGGGGGGGTTGTATTGTTTAACTACAGCCATTTCCCAGTGAGATTGCTTGAGTCATTCATCTTGTGCCATACAGGTGAATTCACCCCATAAGGAAGAAAAATATGAACACTGACCCGGGCAAATGGATATTTTTCTTCCCAAGAATGGCTGTGCTGGGGAGCGGGGGCTCTAAGTTGAGAATAAGAGAGAGATTTAGGTAGACAGGAAAAAAGAAAAGGATTTGTGACAAAGTGCATGGTCGGCAATATATGGAGTGGACTAAGGTCATTGGGCCCTGACTAGAAAACGCTGGCATATGAGAGTGATAGATTATCATGACACGATATCTTTAAGAATCAAGGAGGTGACACTGCAAAATTTTGCTCCTCCGAAAGCCAGGAGAAAAATAAAAGCAAGGAAAGTGCAGAAGACAGAGAGAAGTAAATGGAGAGCGTGACAGAGAGAGGGAGGCTGAAGGGTAGATTACCTCTGGGTTCACCTCAGGTGTGCCTCTTGATCACGCTGTTGGTCTGGCTTAGAGGTTGTGATATGGGGAGTGACTGTTTATTGAAGCTGGCAGAGGTTGTGCTCTCGGAGGTGGCAGCTTCACATGAGCCTCAGATACATGCAGCGTGGAAAACTTCCAGGGAAAGGAGAGGGGCCGTAAACCATCATCCTGGCACATATAAAGGCTCATATAAACGTGCATCGCGCTCATATTTCACCTCTTTATAGGACTAAGCTCTGCGGGCACATCCAAGATATACAAGTGTCTACAAGAAGATAGGCTAAATTATCTCTTTATCAGTGTACCTGCTCCGGGTTACTGAGCAATTTGATGCCTAAAAACCCAAAGCGTAAACATTCCTCCGATGATGGACTTGGCAGCAAAGCATGAAAAGTGTGAGTGGGATAAGGGCTCAGAGTATTCTGATTCATATCTTTTGAATTCTCTCCGGTGACACAGTTTTCACTGACATATTCTAAAGTTAAACATGACAGGAAGAGCCGGAGAGACTCTCTCGATATATACGATTTTAATGAAGCGGAAGATTTGTTTTATCTCTGTAGTTGCGTCGTATATCGCGATTTAACTGGTGCGTTAGCTATTTAAATATTTATAGTGACTTTATAGTTTATATTATTATTTTATATTCTTTTTTTACATAGCTGTAAAAAGCGTTTAAGCTTCTTTCAGCTCAGTGTCTGGGTTTTGGTTCACTCTCACAGCTCTCATATACCGTTTTTACACCAAATTAGCACACACATGCAGAAGACAAGACAGAGGCCAGTGACGATGTTACCGTGGTTACTTTTTCTTCATCATTAAAAGTTTGATATCTCTCTCAAACTCAAAGCCAACTGAGTGATGTTCAAGTGCTGTTTGAACAGGACGTTGACTTCAACAAAAATTAGCGCATCCACCCGTGGGTCATGTTTCCATCATAATTAAATGCCGAACTTTATCTATCATGCTTCACTATGTTCATCAGCTTGTCTGTTTATTGCCAGACAGGCAGCATATTGCAGGTTTTTAAAACAATGATCCAAAAGATGCCAAAAATTCAGGGGGAACTGAATGACAATTGACAATGAAGTTAACACACTTTTACTTACTTACACTACAAGAGAGCTGTCAAATTATCACAAAATATTAATTAGCACAGCTACAGTATTATAGTATATAGTTATATTACTATAGTAATAGTGACTTCTGTTGTGATATAAGTAAGTCTAATGCTGATGATATTATTTATTCTTGGAGCCCCCTATTCTGTAATAAATAACTACATTAGCTGAGCATGAATAATGCATTTCAATAATATCATTTGAAACATGCTAATACTAATTAATTAATGCTTAATCATTGTTTTAGCATTAATAAGTGAACACTCATGTGTTGCTCAAGATTCTTTTGATATCCATTATCCATCCAGTATCATTGGCACGGTTGTATTCCTCTGGGGTTTCCTCAGTTCTTCACTGTGACATGTGAGTGTGCTGTGTGTCTCTGAGGTCCTCTGCTTTTCATTAATAAACACAATTACAGAGTCATGTCTCTGCTGATGGTGCTGCAGTGCAGCCAACAAGGTTACTCACAGAGGAGTACTGCTGAGCTTGAGGCGAGGCAGAAAAATTACAGCTCTTATAGCAAAACATCACTGTTTAATATACTGCCTGAAAGTGTGAAAACTTGGCACAGGAAAAAATGCTTTTAGGGATGGGAACTTTTATGAAAGTGAGCAAAAACTTTAAGTGCTACAAGAAAGTTCAAATGTCAAACGTATGCCATTTCGCTTTAAACTAGCAGTGTGATGCATCTTGAGATGCAGAAATCCTTACCAATCAAGGGAGGAAGCTAGTTTTCCTGCACAGTTCTTAAAGCTAAAAATGGGTCAAACGACTGCATAATGTGAAATGAAAATACACAGAAAATTATCACCAGAATCTGCAGTTCCCCTCGTCTCTGTAACACACCGTTTGGAGCAGGCAGCTGTACTCAAAACATACAAGCCACATAATCGGACAGTACGCTACCTGCCCAGCACCAAACAGCAGCTGAGTGTGCAACTAGCCGGTGGATGTAGTGGAGCGCTTGGCAGCTGAAGAGTCAGATATTTCCTTCAGGAGTTGGTGGAGACAAATAGAACGAAAAGGAAAATAGATATTTGATTTACATTTATAAGTTGACAAAAACTATTTGAACTAAATGCTGTTTACTCACACATCAGTGTCCAAAGTCATCAAGTACAATTTTGAGGTACTTGTCCTATTTGAGTATTTCCATGTTATGCTAACTCCTCCTTTTTTGAAGCATGTTCTGTAAAAAAAAATGTGATGTCAAAAAACAGGTGAATTTAGTTGGCTGGTATCTATAAGTGTGTACAGTTTGATGCAGATCCAATTGAAATACGGTAGCAAATAGGATATTACTGGATCACGCTTGATTGAATTTAAAGGAGACTTTTGGGCTTTGGCGGAGGTATGTGCTCTACTAAGTGCCATTACAGTCAATTTATACAACATGATGTGTTGCTGTAGCTTAAACTACCAAACAATGAAACAGGAAGTTAGAACTAGGTTCACCTCAACCTGCTACAACATGCTGCTTTAATGCATCAGTGCACCGTAAATGTTAAAAGTCAAATGTTGACCTTTTTTACTTGTGAGTATTTCTTAAACTGTAGTATTATTACTCGTACTTCCACAGATACTGAATGGCTGTGGTTAAGATGCATACCATATAACCGGAACGCGTAAATAACACCAAAATAATATGCGGACAAAAAACGGTAAATGAAGAAGTGCAACTCTAAAAAGGCATTGTCATCGATTCCCCTGAACATGGCTGCCTTGAGAGAACGCACAAAGAGCCCTTTGCATGCTCAAAAGGCCACTTAATTGCACCAATTCTGTGTGGAATAAAAAATCAATTAAGTTTACCCAAAGAGTTCCATGCAGCCATCAGCAAATAGATGGAAGCGGAGAATGAGAGAGTGAGGCCAGCGCACAAAAGTAGCACGGTGCAGAGAAGGAGCTCTCCCGTCCTGATAAGGACTCTTAAGACAGACACCCTCACTGAGAGTGAATTAATCATTGTTCGGGGAAAAGGGAGACGTGGTGCAATTTACAGGAGATTTATAGGTGGGAAATCAGACGCCACAGCATATCAATTAGCCAAGGTTACACCTCCGCAATCCCATGTGCAGGAACAATGACTCCTGAGAAGGTATCGCATGAAGTGAAGAGGTCTGAAACCATTTACTGTAACATGTATCGCTATGAATCACTTAAGATCATATGACTCCTTATGATGGCCATTTTAATCAATGGGTGGTTCAGATTTACAAGGCGGCACCTTGAGATCCTCATCTTCCACCAGCTTGTTGACTCTCACCCCACCGTGGTTAAATATAAGGCTGCCTATTCCTCCTGCAAAAACTCCCATCATCTGGCAGGGAAAGCCTCTAAATCTTGTTATAAGCTCAGAGAGGATAGAGTGGCACACCATTTATGAATGCCGCATTGATGCCCGGGGGATGTCATAAGAATTATTCCTCCTCTTTTTCGATGCCAAAAAAACAATCACGGGAAAAACTGGCTTTAATTGTCGCAGGCTTTAAAGCCGTGTTTGTCGGAAACAGGACAACAGCGGACACAGAGGTGACTCAGACAGTGGCCTTCACCTCCAGACCTTCTCTTTCTGCAAAGACAAACAAATCACTTGGGAAAAAGAAAGAAAGATCAAATAAATAGCTCAAAGCAGCTACTCATCTATAACCTAACCCTAAAAAATGGTTGGAAATCTTAAGAGATGCCTGCGCCTAACTATTCCAGTCCTGAATTATCTGCTCCTCAAAGTCATTGTGCCTGCTGCTCGGATGTAAAGCGTGGCAAACGTGCTTAGGCTGAGCCCTCAGTCACAGGCCCTATGAGGGATACTTTGAATGTCTTTCCCTCTTCGATTCACTATGTTATATTCCAACAGTGGAGAAATGATTTCCCCCCTCGAGAGAGACAGAGTGGGAGCGAGAGGGAGGATGCTTCATATGTGATCAATAGTCCACAGAGAAAGCTGTGTGTGCTTCTAAGATATGCATACAGAATATTTACATTTCATCGCTCACCCAATATGAAGCTGGTTTAGGTTTTAAGTTCAAGTTCATCAGGACGCTGACATGCAGTGTTATTGATTTATGGCTTGGCAATGCTGCCCTTCAGTGGCAGCTGACTAGAATCACTTTTTTTTTCTTCTTCTGCAGATGAGCAGGAGGACTGAAACAGATGGCGGTGAGGGGAAAACTCACTCTGAGAAAATATAGCAATTCTCATGAGTTCTCTTATAGTGATCAACTTCATGCTGAAAACATTTCACAGTGATGAAACAACCACATTCTGGTCTCCAAAAGTCATTCTTCTCCATTACTTTGCCCCCACAATGCCAGGCGAACGGCAGCGATTACTCAGTGTCTGTCGGTGCGGGCCTCGTATTATGAAGGAGTGAAACCCCCTCTGTAGGTCAAGTGCGTTCAAATGTCAGGTTCTGTCCCAAAGGAATCAAGACAGATGTTTTGTGGCACTTGCCTGAAAACTAATCTAAGCTGGTGATCCATCAAGATCCCTCCCCAAGCTTCAGCCTCGCTCAGTGCACTGGTTTCATCATCTCGAGGCCCAAGGACAGAGCGATCCACAGGCTACCCCTGGTTCCTTTCTTCAGAGATCAAAGTGTCTACATCTGAAGGAGAACAAAAAGTAAGGCCTGCTTTGGATGTTGGGAGTGTAGAAAACCGCAGTGCCACATTCAATCTCGTTACAGCGTTGTCCTCAGCTGGCTTTTTGGTAACATAAATGTCAAACTGTTCCCCGAGTCCAGTTGAGTGACACGTGTTTAGAGTATTTGATGCTGCTGTACACAGAGTGGTGCTGACCTCACCGTGACATTGACTCCCTTCCAGGCCCCGCCATCGTATCGTTCAGCCTGACAGGGTCCAGACGCAATTAAACATAATTGTATAATGTGTAGTCTGTTTAAGGATATAATTTGCAATACTTTTCCACTCTTTGATGATATGATGAAATCATCAACCGCTTGTCCTTTTTCAATAACAACACCGGGCAATATTTACCAGGGCTTCGAATCAATTCTTCACACAGGACCACCACTCTGTGTGCCACCCACAAAACAAAACAAAGTGCCAAACAAAGTACACCAATGAAAAATAGCCTGTAACGCACGCATAAACAACGTACATTGCCTCAGTGACCGACCCTTCCCATTCACACTCGCGCGTAACTGGGAAATAAATCGCGTTGGAAGGTCACGAGAGGTGTTTTTTTTTTTTCCTGCCTCAAAGTGCTGAGTAACAATCACACAACCAACATATAGATTCAGATAAAGGGGGGGGAATAATCTCACATCCTCTCATCTCACATCTAGAAGGAGCTGCAGCTGCTCGGCGCGTCCTGTAGGTGTCGCTCCACTACTGCACCTGGCGCATCCAGCCGTCCAACCTCTGGCCCGGATTGTCTGGGTTCGTAATTGTCGGCGGCCAATCACAGCCGAGGTGGGCGGGTCTCCATTGTTACTACAGATAGTGGAAGGAGTTTGCACCGACCTGCCGCTTTGCTGCACCTATGAGTCTCCACGTTAATGAGTAGCCGCGGCCCGCGCCAGACAAACGAGACGAGTATGCGGAGATAAAGCGCGTCTGTCCCGATAATGGCATGCGGTGGTTCCCCCGCGGAGGACTTCCCGGACAAAGTGATGCCCAGAGCTGCGCCCTGCACGTGCAGCAAGAAGTGCAGGGGTCGGAGCGGCAGTGTCGTCTTCCTGGGATTATTCCTGCTGTCGCTGTGTCTCCACGCTGTCACCCTCGTCTGCTATTTGGACCTGCGCTCCGAAGTCAAAAGGGAAATTATCCACCAGAAGCGGGACTCCATGTTGACACTAGCGGGGAGTGACCTGGCTGACCCGGCTGCGGTGCTCTCGCCCGGACACCCGCGACTGGACCCCGGCGGCGGCAGCGGCAGCCGCGGCGGAGAGGGTCATGAGGTAAAGAAAAAAAAAAAGAAGAAATAGAGAAGGAAAAAAAAAAAGAAAAGCATTGTTTTCATTCCTCACACGGAGGCTGTTCGTGTTCATTCACCTCCGTGCAGTCCTCCTGTTCCCGTATCACGGTATCAGGTTCTGTGTCTGCGCTCTGTTAAGGCATGTTTCTGGGCAACTTCTTCCACAGTAGCCTGTCACGAAGTTTTGCCAGCTCAGTTTCCAGACAAATATGTTTTGAATTAGCGCTCCCGTGCGTGCGTGGTTCAGACTCTTCTCTAGGAGGGGGGTGGGTGGGGTGGGGCGGGGTAGGAGAGAGATGCACTAGAAAAGGTATAAGCTTCATGTCTGTCACCTGGCCAAAATCTCTCCCTGCTCAGGTAAACACATCCAGTGGGGAGGCAGGCATACCAGAGGTAGCTCTGGTGCAGATGTGTGCCTCAAAGAAAACAAGAAACAGCTTATGAAAGTTAACCTCAGAATTTTCTTTATGTAATATATTTTCCACAATCAAACCGCATTTAACCCAAATTGTCTCCCTCCCTAAACAGACTAGAGAGGTGGATGCTCCAAAACTTTAGGCAGCCTGCCCAGCTGGAGTCACAGAGGCAGGGGTCAGTCAGTGTGCTGGAGCAGGTGGACAGAAAATTAACTGGATCACCAGCAGGTGCAAAGCCCAGGGGCTGATGTAAATTCATCAGGACTTAGATGGGGCAGTTGGTACTTGGAGCTGAGCCAGCCTCGTCTCACATGTGTTTTCTTTTTCTGGCAGCGGGCTGATTGAATGTTCATTGTGTTGTCTGTGGCTTTGGCAACAGCCAACCCCCTCTTCCCCTCCTCCACCACCACCAGCACCACCAAATCACCTCCACACACTCCCTAATTCATCAGTACAAAGGGCCGAGTACAGATTTCTCTGCTGGCTCAATTAGCTCATGTGTCACCGGGTTGTGCAACCTTTTTTATTTCAGAGAAAATGATCCCCTACGTGTGGGGCATTGGCTGGACACTGGGGCCATCAACTTGATAGCGACATGGAGGAATTCATGTTATTCAGGATGGAGGCATTTATTCCTCTGTTGTGAAGATTATTGAGATCAGTGGCTGCTGTTGGCGTTTGATCTGCAACATGGGGGAAGCTCAGCCTATTCATTTAGTCCTCTGCTAAGCTTATTTTAGTTTGGTTTCCCTGGTTAGAGCCGAGCGAGATGGGCCTGGTATTCAGCCCAGATGGTGACGCTTCATGAGGTGAAAGACTGTGGCCCAGCTGTAAATATTTAACAGCGCTGTGATGCTGTCCTTGCCAGATGTCTGCATTAAACAACTCTGATTACACATCCCACAGTTTACATAGTTGGAGAAACAGGAGCATGTGGCATTTGGACGCCGCGGCCGCACTTGTTTCCTTTGAAGAGTTTTTTTTTTTTTTTCATGGGGTAGAGCTAAAAATTGTTTATTGCATTTTTCGCACAAGTCCTCATCAAAGGCACTTCAGCAGCATCAGTTAATTTGATGTGATCGGCAGGTTTACAGACAAGTGTAACTTAATATGGAAAGTCCTTGTATGCAGTCACGTATAGGACCAACCATACAGACCTACATCCGGCCTGAAGAACAGAGGCGTCTTCATCATGTAGTGTCAGAGTTTAACCTCTGTTCAAGTGAACGTAGTGAGCACTGCAGCTGAGATGTGTTCTGATAAAGTGTTGCGGCTTCTCGTGCGTGTCAGTTTTCACCCAGGCTGATGCGTGTCGGAAAACCTTAGTAAAACGTGCGCACAATAGAGCATCCAGACACTTTTTTGGCACAATTAGAATGGAAAATAACTTTTCTTCACCTGATATCTTGGTGTTAAGAAACAAATTAATTCAGAAAAAAGTGGAAAACAATGTCGACATGAGTTTTAATTGGAAAATATCTACTTTAAAGTCAGAACTCGTTGGAAAAAAAACACAGCTTTTCTTTGCATGAAGCTCAAATTGCAAATGTTAAAAATGCTTTAACACTACTGTGTTCAACCCGGCAGCAAATGATTTTAATCCAGTCACATTAAATGTATTTTTTTCATCCAGTTTTAAGTTTAGGCAGATTTTATTCATTTCTGTCTTGCTCTACAGCCAGCACTTGTACAGCCTTGCAAACTCGATTGTTTGTGCTGAAATTGGCAGAATCTAAAGACACATAGACGTCTGTGAACACCTGATCTGAAAATTGTGTAAGCTGTAACTCCACAAGTCTCTGATCAGTTTTCAGACTGAACAGAGGAGGGACGGCTTGTAACTGGGGTGGTGGGGTGATGTGAGGCAAAGACAGACAGAATTTGATCAAGCTAAAGGTTTAACAATGTAACACAATTTGAACCTGTCAGAATGTCTATAAAAATGAGATTTTAACTCTGTGTCCCAGACTGCTGCGCAGGAATAGAAACAATAATGTTTTGTAGTTTAAACTGACACTTGAAAGGTTTATAGATCTTCAGAGGTTTTCCAAGTAATAAATCTCACCGCATTAGGAGAGCATACAATAAAATCATCGGGAAAAGGTAGAAACATTTCTGGCACGCACTCAAAAGGTGACATACCGCTCAAAATCTCACCCTTTTACCAGATCCGTCAGGTTGCTTCTTAACGAGAGCCGATGATCTGCTCATTATTGAAGTGAACAAACAGTCTTCCTCTTAACAGTCACAGTTGGTATGCCCTTGAGCAAGGCAGTAAATCCCAGCTGTCCAGCAGATCTGTGCAGTTCCCGACAGTAAAAAAAAAAAAAAAAAGCCCCTCCCAGGTGTGTGTACCAAGAGTGTGATGCTGGGCATTACTGAGGAGCAAGTGTCGCCCACACTCAGCCCAACCCTCGTTCACCTGACCTCAGTGTGCAAAATGTAATAAAAAGTCAATTCGTGGAAGAGTTAATTGTGTTAGCTCAGATAGCATTTTATTCTGGAAAACATTTTTCTTGTAACCATTATATGAAATAATTTTCTCCTCTGATGTATGCCTTCAAAGTCTCGCAGAGAACAGATGCTGAAACATCTGGAGCCTAGTTAACGGCTATTAAAAAAGTCAGTTTGATGGGACACAAAGTCCTCTGCAGCATACAAGCTCTGGGGCGCTCCAGAGCTTGAGACCAGAACATGATTAGTGGAAAAACAGCAGGATCATCTGTACAGATAACTTTCATATCAAGAATTGATCAGTGTGGACACAAGTGTCTTAAAAGCACAAGACGGAGGATGTCGAAACATCAGAGATATGACGCTGCAAGCTTTTCCATACTAGACTGAATTGTCTTGACAGACGGATGGTGTGGACGCCCAGTAAAGATTAAGTCCAGAGTCACAAACATCTATCAAAATAATAAATTTTCGAGATATTCTTTGCCAGCAGTGTTGCAACAATCTGAAATGTGATTGGCTGCTGACAGGCAACATTTCCCTTAGGTTGAGCTCTACGGCTTTCTTAGATGACAACCTATGGATGCCTTTTATTAAATTACCCAAGTTATGGTTTGAAACACATGTCTTTCCAGAGAGCATTTTGGCTGAGGTTAGGACACTCCTTTCTGTGACATTTAAGACAAGAACATACTGTCATTGTTCTATCCAGAAGTGTGAATCACTTGAGTATTATGAAGTCTCAAATCTCAGCGCTGTGCCTGCTGTTAAAGTTAGTTACCATCAACATTTACCGTGATGGGCACCAAGTCTGCATCTGGCACTCACAACCACCAGCCCTGAGTTTCACCTCCTCAGCCTTGCATTCTCAACCGCAATTTAGTGACTAATTGTCAGTGCTCATCCAAGATTTAGAGGCTTTATTGCTGCCAGAATGTCTCTAAATGGTGAACACTTCAGCTGTAGCATCTTTATCTTCATCAGAAGTTCTGAATGTCATGGAATTTCGGTAGTTTGAGTGCAGAAATGGGTCGAAATACAAGCTGTTGTTATAGCAAGTGTTTATAGGGCAAAAAGAAGTCTTGTGATCACGAAATTACACTTCCCCAGGGTCACTGAATTTTAGTCATATCCTCGCGGAGCAACAGGGAATCGCGTACTCTGCACTCAACAACACCCCCCCATGCTTTGAAGATTTGAAAGCCCTCTAATTAATAGCATTTTTTTCCCTTGTGCTGAAAAAGAATGGTTTACTCAATCGTTGGCACTTGGCATACATACCAACACGTTGTCATCCTGATTTACTGTAACTCTGCATGCCTTTGAAGGGTATGAAGGCTGTAAATGTTGTAATGAAATGAAATGAAACAAGCAAGGGCGCAAAGCTATTTCTCATAGTCGTATAATGGTATATATATATATATTTTTTGTTATTACTTTGTTGCCTGCATCTTGAACAGTACCAGCCGCATCAGTCTGGTAGTAGCCTAGCAGATCGCTTGTTTGTTTTTTGTCATTCTGCCGGGGCTTAATCTCGGGCCAGAAATTGGCTGTTGACTCATGTTTGGCTGTCAGAACAGACGAAAGTGTAATGCCATATGCCCGAACATACACCCAGAATCCTTTGAGAAGTAAAAGCCCCTTATATGCCAACAGCTGGAGAGGAGATGTGGAGACACCTGTGCACCAAATGAACAGCAAACGTCGCTGCTCGCGGGAACATCTGGAGTTGTGTGTGTGCCGATAAACCATTCCAACACATACTCCTCCTCCGTCAGGCTGGAATTCCCGTGCTTATAAGGTCAGACATGGCTGGCAGCTGGTCAGGGATGTAGACTTTAACTACTTTGAGCTTGCCCAACACAGCCGGCTGAGGGTGTTTGACATGATACAGCTCATCCCTCACCGCAGGGGGTGGGTTCCCACATCTGAGACGAGGTATAGAAGAAACTCGAAACATAACTTTTTCTTGTCTGTCTCCTTATGGTCTTTTCAGTGGCTCTGCTCGAGAAACCACACAAAGAGGCACCGAGAGTTCACGCTGCTTTCAAGAGAAGGGAGCTTTCTCGCCTTCGGGGGGGTTTAACAACTATGTTTACTTGAGCGTCATGGATAAAGACGTGGAGTACCCAACTGGGATAGGCCCCCACATGGAAAAGAGAGAGGTCAAAGTGTCTGTCAGTAAGCTTGTCTGATCCATTCCCAGCAGTGCGAAGAAATGATACATCATTATTTATTATCTTTTGATCCATTACTAAGGTGCTGCACGTGTCACTGCTTTGGAGATGTCAGTTATCCAAACTCCAAGCAGATGTCCAGCGCAAGCACAAGTTGGCTGGTCGTCTGTCCTCAGCCATCGAGAGCCTTTATCTCGCACTCTTACCATTATTTATGCTGACACTCCAAAGTGGGACCCAAAGCGCTCTCGTGTATCGGCAAAAAAGAAGGCTTTGGGTGGTCTTGTTGTGTTTCCAGTGCCAGAGTTTCTTTGTCTATCGAATGCTGGGAACCCTCCAAGGATGTGATCACGAACTGGCTGCTCTAACTGAAGAAGACTTTGAACAGTTTTAGACCCCGAATCCTTAGCACGAAACATTTGTCTTGTCGTTAATGTCAGAGCCGGTCACGTCTCGAAGGTGTTACAGTCGGGTCACCATGTCCTACAGAGTTCATGTGAATCTAGGTCGACAAAAAACCATAAGACAGACATGCGGTTTGTCCCGACACTCACTCGCCCATGGGAACACCCCAACACTGCAGCATAGCGTTTCCTGTTTTGGGGGGATGAGCTCGGAGCAGCTACATCAGATCCTTTTCTTTGGCTCCGTGGTTTTTTTGGCTTATTCATGCTCCCTCTGAATAGGGCTGGGACCAGGTGCCATATGAATGGGTATTGCTCTCAGATTAACCGCAATTCATGTCCTCCTTTTGTATGAAAAGGTGAATTTTAGAGCAGTCTGTCCAGGTGACTGTCTCAAACGGCAGAGACCGAGACAAAAGTGAATTGGGTTACAGGATGGGTTACAGCCCCGATGGGACAGACAATGACTTGGCCGCAAATGAATGCGCTGGCTGACAGTGTCTCACATCTTTTCAAATGCCCCAAGTTGCCTCTGTGCACACATTATACCCCCAAGAATAGAAAGGCCACTTGTAACACGGGTTTCACTCTTGTATCGCTCACCTCTTTTGTTTCCTTCACGGAAGAGGATGAGGCGATCTTGGCTGGTTTCAATATTCTGACTCTTGACTTTTTGCTACATTAACTTAATTATGTTGTCTTTTGTTTTTCACCAGGAGAAGTTAGTGCACAGAAATGGCGACTTCCACGCCACAGAGGACAGCAGGGGCATAACTCAGCGAGCGAAAAGGAGTCCCGGCAGGCAGCCAGAAACAGGCACGTTCTCATCTTTTTACTACTGCCGTGTCTTCTGTCCTAACACCATGATACAGAAGCTGACACTTTAGCTTTATTGTGTGTATTTTTCAGGCTCAAACTCCAGATTCGGTCCATTTTTTGACAAGATAAACTCAACAAACCATTGCTCTGCAGTGCACCTGCATCAGTCTATTCTCTGGATATATACTTGGCAGTGGCCCGGTTGACTGTTGAGCAATGGTTTCTGTAACTCATGTTTGTTTGGAGGGGATTCAGTACAGTGTAAATAACAGGCTTTTGGTGGGCTTAAGGCTCTTAAATTTTGAAAACAGTTTGTTAATGGTTTCTCACTTTTTTGTGGAATTGATTTTTTACTGCTCTGCGCTCACTTAACAAAGCAGCTCCACCACATCATGTTGCCGAGTTTATAGAGCGAGAGATTAAACGGAATGGGATTGATTATTTCTTGGACAGCAAACAAGGACAACAAGGAGTTTGGGAGGGTTTCACCAATTTGAAACAGACAGCAACAGACCGTGTTGATTTCCCCCGTCTCGAAATAATAACAGGTCCCCCGAAATATCTTCTGCATCAGATCTGGACATTAGAAGCCAGCTGTGGTCCGATGGTCAGGTCTGAATCGAACTGAGAAAATAATACAAAAAAAAAAATGTAGAACATTTGCAGTCAGTTTTAGGAATCAAGGGCCAATTTCTGAGAGAGACTTTGATGGCTTTCATTAAGTCCGCCAAATTGATTTATCGTAATCAATAGCTCCGCAGACAGCCACATGGCCGATATGTCTGAATTTGCTTTTGTAGTTTTTGTTTAGAATGTGAGCTATGCAAATAAAAAAAGCGAGGCCTTTGAAGTTTCATGTCTGAGAGCAACAAGTGCAGCATGATCACAAGGCATTCCAACGTCTGTGGCGTGACACTGAATACTTGGGGGGAAGTTTAGTGATTGTGTTTAAATTAGAAGAAAAAACTCACCTTTGAGACTTTCTACATAAATCAGTAAAGTCCCGAGCCTCTAAACGCTAATCATTCCCAGGTCTCTCCCCTGCTCTCAGCGCACAGACAAAGGCTTTTGTAATCTCAGCCTTAGATGTGTGTTTTTGCGTGTGTGCGTGCTGTGTTTGCACGTGTGTGCGTGCGCGTGTGTGTGTGCGTTCTGGGCACTCCTAACGGGCACCAGATTCCAGATAGGGCTGCTCGTTAAGAGAAATCTCCGCGGATGCATCCAGTCATTTAGCCAGAGGAGAAACACTGGCCATATGTTTGAGGGGGACTCAAACTGTGAGGTTTTAAGGTTAAATGGCCTTTGTAGTTGTAATGACATGGTAAACACAAGAGCAGCGAGACGGCTTTTTGAAAAGGATTCTTCAGCACACACACGCAGATGCACACTAAGTGCATTTTGTCTTTCAAGCGCTGACATCGATGCCCCACCAACATGCATGCATGCATGCACGCACACACGGTTATAAAGGGGAGACACACTCACACAAACGCATGCACACACACAAAGACACACTTTAATCTGCATTCTCCATCTGGGCTTAATTCAAAGAAAAGGATTTTGGCAGGATAAAGTATCTCTCTAATGATCTTCTCCAGTTCCACTGCCTGTGAATGCTTAAGGCACTTGTTCATACAGAGGAGGTGAAACCACACTTACAAATTACTACACTAGAAGATACCACAGACTGACATACCTCCACTCCAGTGTTCAGTGCCGAACATCTGAATCTGTTATTTTAGCCCGTTCAGGATACCTTTGCGGAATGAGCGGGATACTCGAGATGTTATCCGAGATGATAATTGTTCGGGAGACCGTTTCAAGCTTAATCACACTGTTTTTTGTTTCTTACAGAATCAACTGGAAGGGAAAGAGGACAGAAAGGGAAGAAAAAAGGTAATACATAATTCAGCCTCAATTTCAGTTTTCCAGGTCATCGATTAAACTCATGCCTACTTTCTGGAAGTATCCTCTAGAGGTCATCCAGAGTCCAATAACAGTGTTGGCTTTAAGTGAATGACAAGCTTTCAATATTTGATTCTGTCCATCAGGGATGTTACTCCTGCCTCTTGGCTTTACAGCCGGCACAGGTGCCGTACATACTATAAAAGGCCTGGAGATAAATATGTGATTTCAGGCTATATAAATCTAACTGACTATCAGAAGATTTACAGCTCAGTTTTTTTTTTAGTTTGTATGCCAACCATTTTGCTTTTCTCTTCCCAGGGAGAAAACGTTCTGTACCAGGCCCCCCCGGCCCCCCTGGGCCCCCGGGTCCACAGGGGCCACCGGGTATCCCTGGAATCCCCGGTATTCCAGGAAGCAATGCTGTGGGGCCTGCAGGACCCCCTGGTCCCCCTGGGCCACAGGGACCTCCAGGCAGTCAAGGCCCAGCAGGTATAAAACCTAAAATAGTAATGACACAATAACACGCAGAGACAGCCAAGACTCAGGCTGGAATACTTGGAAACACCACCCGAGTTGAGAGATTTCATCTTAGATTACAGTATTTTCCTGCATGTAGAGCCGTTCCCACACTCAAAGAGGGCTCAAGTTGACAAAAATCAATGAACTCACTGCCTTCGCAGTGAGAGTTTCTGATGCAGGATGTCAAACATGGTGTGGGATCGCAATGATCTATCTTTAAACTATGTCTGTGTTTGTCTTGCTTGAATCATCGACTCTTCTGTTCCTCAGTGGTGTTGAAGGCCATTTTATCATGTCTCTCTCTTATTGTTGCAGGGGTTCCAGATAAGACGAAAACAAAGGAATTCCAGGTAGAGTGTGTCACCTATTGGAAATTTAATTTTGTCCCACACGATGTCCCTGATGAACCAGCTGTTCTGTTGTTTTACTGCGCCTCCAGATTGCTCACCACAGATCATTTTTTTGTTTTACAGCCTGCAGTGGTTCATTTGCAAGGGCAGGAGACAACCATCCAAGTGAGAGAAGGTGGGTCTTCTGTCTCCTCTTACTCGTAGTCGCGCCACTGTGTTTGACACAAAACGATAAACACGCTTAATCCCTGTGTATGTCCCTCATCAGAGACATGAATCTGCAACTTTTCTACTAAACACGTCCCTGCCAAGCCTCCGGCTTACACTAGAATAAATAGAAATACTGTAAACTGTCGACATTTGGTCGATTCAAAAACGTTTCAACATGCCACATTTAGCCACTTTATTCAGTCACCTTACGGAAAGTTAACACAATCACCTACAAGACTCAGATTTTTTGGTTTTGAGGGCTAAATGTTGCTACCATTATTTACTATAAGATTATAGTAAACCTAACGTAATCCCAAAGTTATTATAGGATTAGTTTAAAGGCTTATGTTACAAGTCAACTCAGGTCAGGAGCACAAGCCTCGCATGCTAGCAGATGCAGGTTATCGTGCATCAATTTGTCAGTATAAATGGAGTGTAAGCATCATTAGCAGGTTTACATTTTCTGTCAGTCCAGAGCTCTGGTTGTAGTTAAACATAGCTGATGGCTGTTTATATTGACTGTTTGCCTCTTGTTTGTTTGTTGTGACATGTTTAGATCTCTCTGAAGGCATCCTTAGGAACTGGAAGATGGTGTCCATCCATCACCGCGTGTTCAAAATGCACTCTCGCTCTGGAGAGCTGGAGGTGCTGCTGGACGGTGTCTACTTCATATATAGTCAGGTAGAAGTGAGTACGGTCCTTGACGTAACTCTTATAATTTACAGTTCAAAGCCAAAGTACTGGCAGTTCCGTAGTTAAGCTTAAAAGCCTGCTTGCTCTGCTTGTCCATATATGTTTGATTTATATTATGAGACATATTTCTTTTGCCTCTCGCTGTGGCTAAAATTGAACATCTGTAATTTCCATGTTGACTACTTTGATACTCCAGTGTGGGTTTCAGCTTTAAAGTAAGCTTTGAAATATCATGCGGACTTATTTTGACTACCCCTCTCAGTCTTCTGTGAATTTTCTCTCCCCTTCTCCACCAGGTGTACTACCTCAACTTCACCGACATTGCCAGCTATGAGGTGATGGTGGACTCCAACCCGTTCCTCCGCTGCACCTGCAGCATCGAGACGGGCCAGCGCAAGTTCAACACCTGCTACACGGCTGGGGTGAGCCTGCTGCGCGCCGGCCAGAGGATCTCCATACGTATAGTATATGAGGACACACTCATAAGCATGACCAACCACACCACCTTCCTGGGAAGTGTCAGACTTGGAGAGGCTCCATCTGCTGGACAGAACTGATAACTGCACAACACGGCAGCCCTTTTGCAGAAAGGAGAAGTCGGATCAGTGGCAACCAACTTGTAGCCCCTGTTTTAAAGGAAACCCTCTGGATTATTAAAGTTGAGGGAGCCCCCTAGTGACTTTGGTTCACTTTCACAGCTCTATGTTAAAAAGGACGACGTGGACTGTTAATGCTTCCCCCTCACCTTGATTGTGTGCAAAGAGATCAGCCTTGATGAGCCTCATCGAACAAAAGTTTCTATTTATAGTCACCATATTGTGTCAACACAGACGGCATCTCTCTTTATAACAAGGAAGGACACTACGCTGACATATACTTAATAGTTACATATTTTGAAGTGCTGTTGAATGATAATCTTGTACCTCCAAAAACTCCGGCCATTCACAATGTTTCCTTTGCAGCTGTTGGCCTTTTTTTTTAATTAATTTAATAATAGTAACAGTTATAAATCAGTGGTTTAAAGCTCCTTATGCCCCATGGTTATAAAAGATCATATAAATGTTCAAAACAAGTATAAAGTTATCTATGCAAAGCAGAATCCACTAAAACTGGAGTTATAAGGTTTTCACAGAGCGACAGCACTATATATTTTGCGCACATTTGCACTACAGCATCCCTGCAGAATACCAGTGATATGTTTTGTTACAGTGCTATTGTTTAGTTACCGTATGAATGAATCCATGTGGAAAAATGATAGTTGTTTATACGTCTATGTACATATTGTATATAAAATGGGATATACTTTTGTAAATGGAGTTGATTGATGGATTAAAATGTTTCATTTTCTGTCTAAACCCATTTGTCTGTCCTTTTTGTTTGTGGTGCGGGTGTTATTGATTTAAAAGGTTAAAAACTTTCTCTTTCAGATTTGGGCTCCGCTGGCACGAGTACTGACAAGAAACAAATGATGTTCTCTGAGCGAGGCCTTTTGTCTTTATTAAAACGTGGCTTTTTGCTTTGACTGTGAGTTTCACAAGACGCTGCAAATTTGGCTGCAATCTTCATGCGATCTAAATGAGTTCCATCTTGAGAGGGCAGAGAGGAGATAGTTCCTCATTTAGAAACTCATTTTGTAACTGAACATGTAGGTTTCCGGGGGTTAACTCATGTGTGACCTCACCCATTTGAGTAACTTGAGGACATACGGTCCGTCTCACTCGTCTCACAATGCTTTACAATGCTTTATTATCACTAACAGCGTTTATGTTTTGTCTTAGTCTTTTCCTGGTGCACAGAGCCAGCATTTTAGAGAATGATTTTCGCAAACTCCAAGGGAACATAATTCTACAATTAAATCAGCCACGTTCTGAGGGAGTCAATGGGAAAATGGCCAAGATGTCTAAAACAAGGGAGGTATGTCACTGATTATGTAGGATGGAGTCATCTTGGACAATGTACTACTGAGATTTATGCCATTAGTGAGTGTTCAGATAGCGCTGCAATAATAAATTTTCTCCTAATGCTTTGTTTTCTCTTAGGACATAAAGCCAAGTGCTTTTCAAAACGCTCACAGCTCTGTGAACATGTCTTCTAAGAGAGTAAAACGGGAACAGAGCAGCTGCAGAGGTGGGTTTGCGCTGAGAACTGAGAATGTGTCCATTAGTTCCACTTTAATCTGGTAGTGAGACCATAAACAGTACATGCTAAGTTAATAAAATTGAGTATTATGTTTATTTCTCGCTCTTGCCAGGTCCAACATCATTCCTGCAGTTAACAGCTAACACTAACAAACAGCCAGACATAAGAGGTAAAACTAAATTCAAGTCTTTGGCCAAAGCAGCGCGCTGTATGTCATTATTTTGAATAAGTGTTTCTTGCCTTCTCCCGCAGGAAATATAGCAGTGATCCCTTGGACCGTTTCTGCGCAACGAGGAAATACAATTTCTCAAAAGGAAAACAGAATTGTTGTCCAAGAAGACGGTTATTACTTGGTGTTTGGACAAGTATTGTGTCACCGTAACTCAAGCATAACTAAGTTGCTATTACGTCAGATTTGTTCCAACGATTCAGCTAATGTTCTGCTTAATTCGCAGGTTTGGTTCGAAAGCCCAGGCAGAGTGATGGGTCATGTCATCCGAAGCTGGGGCTCTGCGGAAACGGCAACGACGCCAACAGAGCTCTTGCGTTGCCTGCAGGAGATGCCCGACGACGCTCGGCATCATGCAAATACATGCTACACTGCAGGTCAGTGAGGCTCCACGAGAAACGGGCTTGTTTGCTTTCACGTCCAAACACCAAGCGATAACCGTCTTCTTGGACAACAGTGCTGTTGTCCTTTTGAGGACTTGTAGTTCCTTGTTGCGTAGAAACAGTCCCCGGGATCACTGCTTTATTTCCTGTGGGAGAAGGCGAGAAGCGCTTGTTCAAAATAATGACATCCAGCGTGCTGCTTTGGCCAAAGACTTGAATTTAGTTTTACCTCTTATGTCTTAAGTGTTAGCTGTTAACTGCAGGAATGAATAAAGCTTTAATTTCATTATTAATTTAGCATGTACTGCTTATGGCCTCACTACCAGATTAAACCCTGACTAATGGACACATTTGAAGTTCTCAGCAATGAGACGCTTCAAAGGCACCCCCACCCAAGTAGTCTGGCGCATAACCAAACGTAAAACCGCACTTTTTTTTTGTATGAATGAAACAAGCATGGGATGTGCTTGTAGGCAAATTTTTGTTTATGCTTTGGATCCAGGTTAGTTAGTCTGTGCGCTAAGCCAAGCGAATCATCCGTCGGCTATAGCCATGTTTACAGTGCAAACACGAGAGAGGTATCAATCTTCTTTTAGCGTCTCATCGTCATTCTGAAGTTTTTCCGCGCCGCTTCGGGCAACACAAGCCAAACTAGCTGTTTCTTCTCTTTGTGATAAATCAAGATAACTGTGCCGTAGCGTTAATCCACTGGCCAATAATTCATATTCCGTGTTATTTGATTTCCCACCTGTAATTCTCGAAAACCTGCCACCACCCTGCCTCAGACTGACATTTTGTTTCCAACTCTGACCAAGCATCTACCTGCCCGTCAGAGGGACAATGGGCGGGTATTTTTGGACAATTGAGCTTTTTTGAAATAATGGACTGCTGGAACAACTGGGGATTGCCAAACATAACAAGATGATAATGTTTACTGGCATCGATCTCCTCATCTAACTCTAGGCAAGAAAGTATATTTCTTGCACAGTTCCTGAAACACAATGCTGTACCTTTAATTTCAGCTGCCTCTCCACCATTTTCTCAAAACACCAAATGAGGAAATATCTTTTGTGAGAATGGTTCATCCCTGGAGTACAGCTCCAGAAACTATTGAATCTATAGAGAGCGCTGCATGTGCTCATGTTGGCCTAATTAGGGGGCTTCAGACTTGCTCTTGACACTGGTTGATCTGGTGCGCCACACTATTTCATGTAGGTGCACCCTATAAGAGCCGACATTTTGATGTGATCTCTAAAGACATTGTGTAAACTATTGTAAACAGGGATATAGGTGCAGGCGATGTTGTAAATGCTTGACCAACGCAAATGAATAAAACAAACTCAGATCACACTAATTGAGTTCACTGGTGCACCTAAATCTAATCCGAGTAGTTTTAGGTACTTAAGTTTGCATGACCCACAGCATACAACTGGTGCCGTTTGCATTTGTTTTCGCCTCTGCACCTCAAACATCCTGAGTCCACCACTGATTGGCTTATAGACACCATTAATTGACTGATGTGTTAATATTATAGTGTTTCCCCCCGTCTTACTTGTGGAATTTTCGTAGATTTGCTTTTATTTTTTTGTTCTTTAGCGACTAATGAAAATGCTGAGATGACAGATTTTTGTTTCATATTAGGACATTAACAGTGACGCCATAATTTCAACACCTTGTATCTCCTCTGATGCCTTCGCCTCGTATGTGTCCTCTGTCACAGGCATAGTGCAGCTGCATCAGGACGATGAGCTCGAGTTGGTGATACCAGATAGGCCCCTCACGGACCAAGTCCTCATCTCCATGGGCACGGACGCGACTTTTTTTGGTGTCATACAGCTGAACTGAAACAAGACAGTGTGAAGGTGATAACACTGTTTGCAGGATGTAGGAAACTGACATTGAGCACTGTGAGGGGATGCTGATAAAGGCATGTGTCACAGCAGCAGGAAAAACTGTCAGGACACATCGTTAATCTCGTGAAGATACATCCGTGAACTTTTCGCCTCATCTCGTCTGTCAGCTCTTTGAGGACAGCTACTTTTACAATCCTGCGGCTTTAAAGCATCAACGTGTATATTTCAGGTCGTCCACCTGGGCCCGTGCTGTAGCATTGTTTATGTGTGCTCCCGCCGCCTTTCATTAGTCTATTTTAGCATGTCTCTTTATACCTTGCTGGGGGCTTCCCTCCAGCTCCGGCCTCCGCGCCGTCTGTTTATTTGTTCCTCTCGTCTATTTTAGAACGGCTTCCGTTTCCTGAGACTATGTCAGGAACAAACACAGGTATAAATTTATAGCGCTCGGTAAGCGATTTCCTGGTTGGCACGAACTTTTCAACACTGTAAATACTTTCATATGTCATGATAAGATTAAAGTTCTTGTAAATGCTATTGTAAAAAAAATGAATTCTCAATTGTGCATTTCTGTTCATAGCTCATCTTTTAATGTTTGCTTCAGTATAATTATTTACATGTAACTAAAACACCACCTTTGTCTTAAAAAAAAAACAAACATTTAATTTTAATGAAGCATTCCTTACTCTGTTTCTTTTCATTAAAAGTGATAAATCATCGACAAAGCCTTTATTGTTTGAATATAGTATCCACACTGCCTATCTGGTGTCTGCAGCTGTTTTCTGTCTTCCTTCTTTTTTTTTTTTTTCATGAAGCATGGCTATAAGAGGGTGTGTGTGAGTGTGTATATGAGCTCTGACAACAGTTAGTGGTACAGCAGCAGGAGCAGCAGCAGAGGGAGGATGGTCGGACATATGTTCTCTCATCTCCTACTGCTCTGGTCACTCAGCCATGACCTCTTTATAACTGGGCTGACTTATCACGAGCTAAAGGTAGGCTAACAAATCATTTAAATGCTAATTCTGTGTTCTTAAAGTCTCACATTCTACCGGCATGAGATCCTCAAACTGCTCGCGTTGTTTGACTTCAGTTTCCATGGTTCGCTCTTTGATTATGATTAATGTTCCTCTCATTTCAAGGAGCAGTCCTGGAACAACCAGAATCTTTCCTCTGTCCCTCTGGACTTGGATGCAAGGCTCAGAAGACTAGACCTGTCCAATAACTTCATCAGACAGTTGCACACACTTGCTTTGCCATACTTGGAGCAGCTGGACCTGAGCTTTAACCAGCTGGATCTCATCTCCGAAGGGGCTTTTGAAAACCTGGCTCGACTTGAGGAGTTGAATTTGTCCAGAAATGTGCTGAACAACAACCTTGGCAGTAACAGCAAAGCCCTCCAATCCGTCAGTGGACTGAAGATTTTGGATTTATCAATGAACGGTCTGAGGGATGAGGCAGTGGAACGCTACCTTCAGAACAAATCTTCTCTTGATCAACTTAAGATGAGTGGCAATGCATTAACAAGACTTTCATACAGCTTGTTTAAGGAGAGTAAAGGTTTGAGGTCCATTACCATTGAGGACAATCAGATATCAGTGATAGAACAGGGGACATTTGAACCGTTGAGACACTTGGAGATGCTAAACCTGGCCAGAAATAACCTCGCGCACATCTGTGATTTTAAACTACATCAAGTTAAATATCTAAATCTCAGCTGGAATTCCGTTGAGTTCTTTGTTACGCAAGAAGACAATCTGTTTTACAGGCTTGAAATTCTCGATCTCAGTCACAACAAACTCCTTTATTTCCCAATCGTTCCGAAAATGAACCGTTTGAAGTATCTTCACTTGCAGGATAACATGGTTGGTGCCTTAAATTCAGAGGCTGCAATGGTATCAGAGGCCAACGCTCTTTACAGTGAGATTATAAAGGAAAGGACGGTTAGAAAAAACAACCTTCACTCAAACTGGAGGCTGATGCCACTGATTTATATCGACCTGAGCTATAACCACTTCAGGTCTTTCCCACTGGAGACTTTGAGCCTTCTCTCATCTTTAGAAACTCTGAATTTCAGTTACAACTGTCTGCAAAACATCATCTGGAAAGTTAGAAACAGCAACGCATCAGGATACCGTCGGCAGCTTTTCTTTCCCTCCCTAAAGCACCTCGACATGCAAAGCAACAGACTTGTATATATTTCCCCGCTCTTTCTCAAAGCGCTCACGCAAATAGACACATTAAATCTACAAGAGAATTCTGTGCAACCTTGTGCCTCCATGGATCATTTGCAAAGCCCTCAGTCGACACCGCCAATGAATACCAACACATCCTGTGTTGTATTCGGGGAGTTAAGCACTCTTAAACACCTCAATCTTAAAGAAAACAACATAGAAGTGCTTCACCCAAACACTTTTCAAAAGAACTCTTTGATTTCTCTGAACCTGGCAAGAAATCCGCGCATGGTGATGCAAACAAAAGCTTTCGAAGGTGTGCCGAAGACTCTCCAATCTTTGACAATCAGTGAAATAAACATGACCAGCTCAGATTTTTCTTTACCCTGCATGCCGATGTTAACTCAGCTGAATATGTCTAACAACCATCTAGATGTGATCCCCAGCAGTTTAAGCTGCTCTCCTCTGAGAGAAATCGACATAAGAGATAATCGCTTTGTGTCTCTGAACCATTCTCTGATCCTTGCTCTATCTGAACACCTCAATCTTATATATGTTAGTGGAAATCATTTTAACTGCTGTGACAGTGAATGGCTGACAGTCCTGAATGAGTTGGAGATAAAGCTGCCTGACATCAATGACACTGTTTGCTTCACAATTTACGAAAATGTTGCGATGATGAGATATCTGAATAAAACTTCATTGGATTGTTTGTTTCATCCAAAAGCACAGGAAATTCACTTTGGACAAATGATCATAATTGTTGTATTTGTAGCTGTGATGCTAACAGTGCTGATCATATCCATAAGGAAGGTGTGTTGCACACAGATATCACTCATAGTGTAATGTCTAAGATCTACTGTCGGTCTTCTTGCACATGGTTCGGTAAACGCAACAAAATGCACTGGGGAGCGAAAGTGCAGTAATTGAAGCATGATTCCTGTTAGTTTTCGGTATGCATGATCTATCTATCTATTCTATAAACAGATGCGGGGGCTTCACGGCTGCTCAGAAACTAACAGACTTAAATAAATAAATTGCAATAGTATCTTCATCCTCTAACACAATGATTGTTTTCTCATCTTCATTCAGTCTCTCTCTCTTTTATGACCCCCACTGCAAATTACTGGTCTGCAGGACTGCGTGACACGTGCAGCAAAAATGTTGCAACTGAAATTGGCTTTATTGACTCCCAAGCTGTTTGGTTATGGTGCGAGCCAAATCAACTAATCAGGCGGAGAATTTTTGCCCGTCCTTCACTGTGAAATGTTTGTTCGTGACAAAAGGTTTAACCTTGGCTCAAATTTTGATGACGTCTGTGAGGCCTTGCACAACATTCCCAGAATTTGGACCAGCTAACACAGATGGGAGACCCAGTATGAGTTTTTCTGCAAAACTATGTATACTCAATGAAATGAGCTTATTTGACAGTGTGTGTATACAAATCCATTTTAATACATGTCTCTATCTCCCTCTGCCTCTGTTATAACTTATGTGGCTCTGACCCTGGGAGACTGTTAACAAATACAGTGGTAAATGTGGCAACAGTACGTAATAAACATGCTGTACTAATAACCAGAACGTGTTGGCAGTCTTCATTCAACAATATGAAGGGAAGAATTTCAGTATCTGTGAAATTCTGTTTTCGGTTGAGCAACTTTAATTCCACCGAGTCATAAAAATGTTGACTTGAGGAGCTACTATCATTCAGAGGTCTTACTCAACAAGAAGTACAGATACTTGTGTATAAAAAGACTAAAAATAGAAGAACCGATTCAACTTCTTTAGTCAAGTAAAAGAAAATACAAGATCTGATATGTGCTCGAGGTATAAAAGTAAAAAGTCTCCCTCTGAAGGTGGGTTTTATTTCAATTTGTGTGCAAAGCTAACTGAACTTCACATCATATTAATATACTTCAAAGACTTTAAAAGTGCAATATGTAAGAATTTTAGTAAAACACAACAGAATGTGAAGAAAAGATGCAGTAGTCTGACTAGCTGTATGGCTACTTGAGCTAACAAGCTAACAGTAGCTAAAGTCATGGATTGATAAAGGAAATACAGTTTGTGGCAGTTAGCAGTTATTCTGGTAAAATGCTCCACCAATGTGTTGAGAGTATGAATTCAAGGTGACCACTTATCACGTATTGCACCTTTAAAGGTCAAATCTGTAGGATCTGATGTTGCATCTCATTCCCAGGACATCAAATGTATGTCTTTTTGTAATCGATTAATCTAGCACTTTATTGATCGATTAATCGAGTAATCGGATAATTTTTTTTTTTTGCGTTTTTAAACAACCAAAACAAATAATGCGTAACGAAAATGATGTGGCTGTAAAATGATCAAGCATTTCTCAAAAAAAAAAAACAGGTATTCATTCCAACTCCAACATTTGGCTCCAAAACTATGCCCATTTATTAAGTGCCAGTGCCAATAATTAAACAACAATACAGATAAATCAACTTACTGTAAAACATGTATAACATGTAAAACTGTGAATACAAAGTTAAATAGTAAAGGCCATTTGGCCTTGGTTTTGTTTTCTTCATACAACATTACAAAAAAAGGATTGCACCTGAACTGTCAGGAATCATTTCAAAGTGACACAGACACATTGGAGGAGGCGGTGTAATGCACTCAAACAGAGTTTATAATCACAAAACAGCCAATGTGACACGTAATTCATGATCATGTCTGTATAAAGTGATGTTTATTTTTGCTCTTCTTCGGCGGCTGTTTCAGTGAGTTTTGGGCGCAGAGTGATGAGACGTATACCGTTGAAATTTGTAGAGTCCCAGTTTTCATATGACATGCTGTATGTAGCATTAGCATGAAGTAGCGTAATCGCTAACGCCGATTTTTTCGGACATGCGCCATTAGCGTGTTTTTTCTATGTGCTCCTTTAGTTGCTTGGTATCGGAATTGAGTTTCGATTAGGTGAAAATGATTATCATGAGCGTTTAGCCGAGCTTCTTCCCGTTAAGTTGGTGTGCTGCATTAATATGTTGCTACATGGTTAGCATGCTCTTACAGGGTGTATAATGCAACATGCGCAGCTCGGGTTGAAGAGGTTAAAAACATCAAAGCTAAACATCATATCTCGTCAAACCGCATCACGACATCACTACAAATACTGAGCTAAATTGTGCCAGCCAGCTAAATTCAAAATGTATGACGCGCTGGTGTGTTTCCTGAACAATGGTCCGTGTGGAACAATCAGATCCCTGCGCGTATAGTGCGCGTCATAGGAATTTAACGAGGCTTCGAGGCAGAGTTTTTGCCTCGAGGAATTTTTATAATCGAGTAATGGAGTAACTCGATGAATCGTTTCAGCCCTAATCAAATGTCAACATTTTGGGCTGGCAAAGGACTTGAAGGTTAAAAATCGAATGAGGAATGATTCCCCTCAAATGCATCAAGACTAATGTTAGGAGTAGAAACTACAGATTAGTTTGTTGAAATGTGAGAGTAAAAGCAAAACGTTTTCAGAAAAATAGATACTCAGGTAAAGGACAGAAACCTAAATAAATCTAAAATCTACTAGTGGGCCTACACGCACCTCTGCTATTACTGTATTCGATGTGAGGAACATTCTCACTTGAATCTACTAATCTTAAGAAAATATGCAAATAATCATTAGAATTAGATTCAACTGGCAAAACAAGAGTAAACTTTACGTTTTTTACCACACTGCCGATCCACAGTTGATTGGTTGGTGACATCCTAAATGAAAAGATATCAAAACTTTATTACAATTTCAACAAGTAGCTGAGAACACACTTGCAAGACACTCCTGTTGCAGGAGGATATCCTGTTGAGCATTCCTCTCACTGTCTTCTTATTGACACATCCTTCTCCTTTATACTGATGCAAAGTGTCTTTTTGTTGCTATTCTCATGCCCATTAGTGATTTGTCCGCTGCGCAGAGCCCAGGGCTGATGCCAGCAAAAGCACCAAAAGAGCCAGGAGGATGCCTATCAATCTTGCTCTTGAGCAATATAACTGTAGGAAATGTTGCCCCACCCACAAGATTTAGGTACTAGATCAAGTAGCAGCTTGACAAGTTCAAGCAAAGAGCACTCAAAGAAAAGAACACTGTGTGGGTAGTATTAGGTGTAAAACCATAGGAATGCAAGGAGCAAATTGTACTCATTCTTCTGCCCGGTGATTAATGTTCGATGGCATTTAGACATTAGCAGCAGCTTGTTTGTAAGCACAATGGAGCAGGTTGTGGAAGGTTGTATCATTGTCAGGATCTCCCTCTAGGCTAACTGTATTTCCAGTAAAGCCCGTGTTTACAAGTACAAGATTAAACTGTGGAAATCCCTCTTAATGAGCATAATTTTATCGTACATCAGTGATATCCTCTTCCTCAAATCAAGCACAAGTTACTGACGTTGCCATTAAAGTTGCACATATCTTCTAGTTAAAAAAAAAAATCTATTTTATCAGTTCTTCTGTGAACCACCCTCTTGCAAAAACTTGCTATCTCAGCAGTCGGCCAAGTTGTTTGTTCTGCTCTGATGTTCTATTCTCTTTCCTCTGTGTTCTATTTAGAAATATGCTGACCTGGAATTGTAGTTTTTCCAAACAAATGCATCCTGCTCCTTCGCCCGATACTCTTTTTGGTAGTCTATAAATAGCATTAAAGAAAAATA
This sequence comes from Diplodus puntazzo, assembly GCA_963678695.2. Classification (NCBI taxonomy): domain Eukaryota; kingdom Metazoa; phylum Chordata; class Actinopteri; order Spariformes; family Sparidae; genus Diplodus; species Diplodus puntazzo. The sequence continues at coordinate 21,271,003 of OZ023158.1, read as the reverse complement.
CGGAAATTCACCTTATGAAATCGTTTACAGTGTCTTGCCAATACATATTTTCTTCTAATTCTCTTCTCTTAAGTGGATACAACACATTCGGGACAGGACACAACAGGATCTGGACTCAAAAATAGCTCTATTATGTAAGAACAAAATATGAAAATAAATATCAGATTGTACTCCGTATGGGCAGATATTCAATGTCCGAGAACGCAAGAGCGGAAAGTATGACCAGGACAGTCTCTGAGCTCTTTCAGTCTTCTGGTTTAGGGGCCCCTTGTCAGAATGGGCCCCTGCACCTGTAACCTGTAGGCCAAGTCAGTTGTCCCTTCATGACCACATGGGTGCCTCAGAAAGGAGCTCCCCAGAATCTATAGCTGTAGAAAGCGGTCTTAATTACAACCCAATAACAGATTGAATAATCTGTGGTGATTCTGGATACTTTGCTTTGAGTAATTACATAGTTAGGGATGCACAATATGGATTTATTTTTTATTTTTTTAAACTGACACTGACAACTGATGATTAGTTGCTTCTCGCGGCCATTACTGATAAGATAACCGCTCATTTAAGTTGTAGTTAATGCACACCTGGGGGCTAAAAAAAGGCACAAATGTAGTGAGCAAATATGGAGGATTTAACATTGCTTTTCTCTGCCACTGGTGGCCTGCAAACAAACTTAAAGGTCTTGTAAGAGTTGCCTATATACTACTGGTAGATAAATAGCTGATTACACACTACCCAAAATGAGTTAGGGGTTTTTTGGTGTTTCACTTGATTGTTTATTCAGTGACATACCTCAATTGTTATTTTGTGTTTTAAGAATATATTTGGTCCTCAAAAATAATGCGACACATTTCATTTAGACATTTATCGCATATCTACGCATATGCATACACCATATCTCATATCCCAATATAACTCATTTTGATTTAAGATGACTATGATACATTTTCAGTCATACATCCATACATACATCATTTATTCCATCCCAGCAGTGATGATCTGTATGCAGGGGTTATAACTAGGTTGTTTCCTTGTGGTCCATACATTTGTTAAAGTCTCTTGGTAGACAGTTGTCAGGAAGTTATGTTAATGTTGGATTGTTGGATTATCTAATCCATACATAAAGAAATCTTTTTTTAAAGTTGGCTACGGTGACAGAGAAGCTGAAGAAAGAGCAGGACACCCACTGACACTGAGTCTGAGGTTATGCCACACCTTTGCTTTTCTTCAAATAATTCAAACCCAACGGTTCCAATATGGCGGACACTGACTCCTCCCTGTCTACCGGTTGATAACAGAGCAGGACGCCCGAGGTAGACATCAGCAGCTCCAAGAGGGAGCAGGAAAGTAAGAATTTCGCACTTTGGTAAGGCCCAGGACTAGAAAACTACCGCTGTGGACAAATACTGCCAGCAAAACTGTTAATAGCCAACGACGTTTACGTTTTATTTGGTTTTTATGGTTCGTTCTAGTTAGCTAGCTAAGCCAAACCAACGAAGAAGGAGCTAGCTAGCTGACGTTAGCCACACGGCGCACAGGCAGAACCAGGAGCTTCAGCAGCGGCAGCACCGACACAGTCCCGCCCCGCAAGGCGACCATGACTCCCCCTCAGCAGGCCATCCACCGCCAGCCACCCCCAGACACAATTAGCCAGAAAGTGCAGTTAACTTACAAACTGTTTTTGCTGGAAAATGCCCGGAATACACTTGAACATGAGCTTCTCAACCTCACCAACAAGGTAATGGTAACGCCAGTTCAAAATCCACACATTGGATCCACAAGCTTGTATTGTTACTGCTGTCATTAGCTGTAAATTATTGTAACTAGCTAGCATTTTTTGAACAAATCTATGTTGTGTTTTTTTTTTTTTAATTCTGCATATAATTGTTATCAGAATCTTTTTTAAATTCATATTTTTGTATGGTTGAATATGTTCTAACTGTGGTCTATGATATGGCAGAAAGTAGTGACAATCGCTACACAGATACAATAGATAGGCCTACGTAAATACAAGAAACTGACTTTATTCCCTCCTTTTTGGAGCCAGGTTAACCAACACTATACCCAAAACATATTCACTGTGCAATTGTTACTTGTGTTGTTAGGGTCCGGGCAGCTAAGCTGCCAGGACACTATTGTATTCCTGGGAATTCGTTCTTTCTTTCTTCTTTCTTCCAAGGAAGTCATACTTCCCATGGGTGAAAACTCACCAAACTTTACAGAAATGTCCGGCCCCATGCCAGATTTACTTAGTTACAAGGACATGTCAATATTCCTCCTGGGGGAGGGGCACAATAAGCGTTTAATTTTAAAAAATTTAAAAATACCTACAAATTCAACAGTACATGCTACAGTTTTGAAACTTTCACCAAACTGTAGCCCCAATACTGCTGAAACTTTAGTCCGCTTAAACTCATGACAAATTATGAAGTCCATCACTCCGTTTTTTTCAAAACCTGTAAAACTTATAAAACCTATCTCCTCCCACAATTTTTGCTCAATTGTCACCAAACTTGCTAGAGAGCATCTTCAGACCGTCCTCCACAAAACTTGTTTCTCGGATTTTTGATTTATCAAAAATTAAGCCTACAGTCCATCAAAATGTTTGACTGTAAACAGTACTGTAAACATATACTATCAAATTCTTGCTAAATACATTTTCAATCTTCCTGAAAAAAATTCAGAATATTTTGGAGTCATGGTTGATGAAGTTTGGCAAATATCAGAATTTTATCTCAAAAATTGAATTTTTGAGAACATTTTGAATTCTGCTCTCATGGGAACAACTGGAGTCAATATAAGAGTGGCATTTTTAAACATCAAATTTTCTTTTATGAAGCAAAACACTTAGAGTTAAAAACAAATCACCAACATTTCCAAGCTGTCAAGATGCAATTTATGTATTATCAGATTTTTGTTCAGGTAACAGAATTTCTGACATTTTTAAATCTGCCTTGACAGCAGCTGCTCGGAAGCTACACAGCAGGTCTCACTTCCAGCCAATTAGCTCAGTGAGTTAGGAGCTGGTTCTTGGTGTCAGGGGTTGTGGGTTCGAGACCCAGCAAGGATGATGATGATGACAGATCAAAAATGTCAGATGTCCTCAACATGTAACACGAGACAGTTGTCCTGATGGTGGCATCACAGCAAGCCTCTAAATCAGTGTTTTCAACCCTGTTCCTCGGGGAACACTGCCCTGCATGTTTTAGATGTTTCCTGCTCCAACACACCTGATTCAAATGAATGCCTCCTCGTCAGGCTTCTGCAGAGCTCGATGATTGGCCGATAATTTCAATCAGGTGTGTTGGAGCAGGAAACATCTAAAACATGCAGGACAGTGTTCCCCGAGGAACAGGGTTGAAAAACACTGCTCTAAATTAAATAAATAAAAATAGCTTGGACCGGACCATGGGTGAAAGCTAACCAAATTTTGCATAAAGGTCCAGGCTCATGCCAGATTACCTCAGCTGTAAACCCAAGCCAATAGTCCCATTGGTGGCGCTACAGCAAGCATCTAAAGTTCAAAACATTGAAAATTCATAACAAATCAACCCGCTAGAACTTCACACTTTAATCAAACTGTAGCCCCAATACTAAAGAAACTTTTGTACATTTAAACCTATTAAAAATTATGAAGTACATCACTCTGTTTTTTAAAAACTGTAAAACTTATAAACACCTATCTCCTCCCACAATTTTTGCCTACAGTGCATGAAAATGTAAATATATACCTGCAAATTGATAAATAAATCTTCAATGTTCATGAAAAAATTGAAATAACTCTTCACATTTTAGAGGTATTACAATAGTTGATGTTGAGCAAATTATCCGAAAAAGTATAAAATCACTAGCTTAGTTGTGGATTAGTTTTTTAAAAAGCGCATGACAAGCCGTTACTTGTGTATTTGTATAACTGAGAAAGTCCTGCCTTTTGTCAATGTGAATTTCAGGCCTATGAAGAGGTTCAAAGTTTCTTCAATTCATCTTCTCCCACCAGTGTGTTCAGTGACCTTACAAAGGCTTTGGACTCAAAATGTCAAGCAGTTGAAAAGCTCTCTGCTTTATTAAAGGACCTCATGGTTGGTAAGTAAAGAAGAAATCATCCGATTTTAGCCTGTAACATGATATTTCAGATATTCATGTGTAAGACAAAGATACCGTTTGATCTTGGATCCCACCAGCATTAATTACACAAGTGTGGTCTAATGTGTGATGTCGGAAAGATTTTCCTCTCTCTCTTTTCTGCTTTTCTCATCGTTACAGAGCCTCACATTTACATTGAAAATGGAATAGAAAAAAAACAACTTGAGCCACTTGGAAACAAAGGGAACCAAGTAACAGATGTTTTCAAGTTTGGGCCCATGTTGCAGAACTCGCTGATGGCGAGCTCCATATCCAAAGCAGTCCAGGTGCTTGGAGCCACACTGCCCCTTCAACAGTTGAAACATTTCCTCATCTCCCAGCCCGTGGCCATCCAGCAGGATGACATGATATGCAGCAATGCGTCCAGCTACCACGGCACCGTTGTGACTGCTAACTCATCCTCTCACTCAAAGGCTGAAGAACAAGAACATACTGTTGTTTTTGAAGAGGAACGCCCACCAGATGCTGGGATTCTTCCACCTGTCATTATTCAGAGTCCTGAGATTAGCGCAGAGAGGCCACCAGTACTGCTCCCTCCCATACAGGCTATATTCCCAGAGATCAGTAACCCTAAACCAATGAAAATAACACCACTAATTAGGTGGGGATGTGAGGATGATGTCCACATGCAACACCAAAAACAAACATCCTCACAGCTGCTTCACTTCCTCAGAGCAAAAGCTAAAAACATAGGGGCACTAGAGGTCACTGTCATGGAGTGGAATATTAGTACATACACTTCAAGTTCACCACAGTCGAACTCGCCTATCAAAACCCAAAGCTGCCAATTCAGACAAGTTGCGACGGACGATGTGATCGGCACACATGCTCCAAAAACCCTAAGCGCAGACATGGAAAACCAAGCCCCAGTTTTCAGAGTAAAAAGAGTGGATTCAAGTGGCTCTCTAACCTACGCCTGTGTGATTGCAACAAAGACTGAATTGTGGGATATTGGAGACATCTTCACAGAGGTGGGACAAGGGGCTTCTGAAACTAACGACTTGGAAAATGAAGACAAAAGCAGAAATGTAGCAGCTCAAGTGGAGAACTCCTGTGTAAACATGCAGTGGGAAACTCCAAATCTGCAGTGCACAGAACCGAAACATGATGGCGATTCTGCTAGATCAAAATCGCAAAGAATCAATGGTATCACCATTCCCGAGTTCCAGATTAAGAAGTTTGAAGAGACTGAAGTTGTGGTGTCGCATATTGTCAGCCCGGGCAACTTCTACATCCAACAGGTCGGCTCCATCATGAAGCTGCGGGCTCTTGTCACAGAGTAAGTCATTCAGCATGGATTCTAATCTCTTGTCTGCTTTTTCTCAGCTTTTCTAAACCCTCCCTGATCACATTAACAGAACTTAAAGAGCCACTTATCCTTTTTGTTCAATACTGCTTTCTTTGTAGATCCCCCCACCCTCTTTTTAATAATCCACATGTTTCTGGTTGTCATTATTTTTTTCTCATTTGCAGCAGCTGGAAAGATACGACATCATACGCGGAGCAGAACTGCATTCCAGACATTGGAACCAAAGTAATGGGTTGGTTCCCTAAGCAGGAACAATGGTGCAGGTCTCAGGTGACAAAGATATGTGGAATAAGTGGAGGTGGGTTCAGCTCTGTCTGTTGGGATGGTTTTGCAGATGCACACCTCTAGATGGTAGCAGTGTCACTTTTCTTTATTGTAGCCTCTTGGGAATTCCTTACTGATTTTTCTTTTCTTTTGCCATGCGCTCTGTTCTTTTTGGATGTCAGACAATAATGCCACTGATGGTGGCACTGGGAGTGAGACATCCATCAGAGTTGAGGTGAAGAGGCTGGACTACGGTGACACTGCCTGCTTGTCACTGTTAAAAATCAAGGAGCTGACTCCAGAAATGGCTGCCCTACCGCTTCAGGCTGTAAAGGTCTCACTGGCAAATGTGAGTGGTTCCCTGCTGATAGTGTTGGCTTCATGATTTTACCACTTAAAGCACCAACTAATGAGCATGTTACGATTTCCAGCAAAAGGCATGCAGATTATCCCTAGGAGGATTTGCATACATGGAAATGGTTAATGTACTGTGCTCTGCTGTGAGTGTAGACTCAATTACAGTATTGGCGTTTTTCCACGCGATTAGTCACAGCCTTATCACTGCTCAGTGATAAAGGAAATGAATTATCTCAGTTTGTGGTATTTTGTCTGTTTCCTCCTCCCCCCAAGGTGACGCCTGTGAATGGGAGTGATTGGTCTAAGGAGGCTGTGGGCTGGTTCCAAGCTATGGTCCACAACAGGACGCTCTATGCCAGACTTTATCCACAGGGGCCTAAGATTACAGTTGAGCTGTTCTTTGAAAAGGGAAAGCTCGGAGCGATGAGGTACTTCAGAATGAAAAACAGGCAGTTATCAGGATTTGTTACGTGGAATTAAAAGATATGTAAGAATTCAGGTGAACTGTAATGTTGTCTCTGTCAGCAAGTGCCCTTATGATTTATTTTACCAGCTGTCATACAAATATATAAAGTAAATTTGCGTGACTAATTATGGGATCTGATATTCATAATTTCTCTGATTATCCACTTTGGCTTTGATGCAGCCGTCCCTCTGTGTGGAGTCACCGTTCTGTTGCCTGTCCACAACACTGAGTTAGTTACATGTGACAGTAACTACTTAGTTAACTAAGTAACAGCTTATAAAAATTGAATGATCTGAATCTGCAAAGCAACTTGTAACTAAAGTAATCAAATAAATGTGGTGTAACAAGTACAATATTTCCTGCCAAGGTTTCATGGACAGGGCGTATAATGTTGCAGAATATGTGATTTTCAAGTACCTTCATTTTTTTCACTCAGTAAAGTGGGCGGCTGTAGCTCAGGGGTAGAGCCAACATCTTGTTATCGGAAGGTAGCTGTTTTAATTCCCCTGGTCAGCAATGTTGCATCCCTATTAATGAGTATAAGTACTCTATGTCCAGTAACTATCCAATATCATGACTGTACAATGGTATTCTCTTTATTTCAGGAGGGGAGCATCACTGTCTCTGAGACTGACCGAGAACGGACACGCAAAACACAGCAAACTGAGGAATTATGGTGTCAAGAAAATAAGTAAGTAGAGCTTCAGTTTGGAAATTTGTCTACCCACAATTGTGCATCTACAGTAGGTGGCAGTGCAGCCTGTTTGTGACCAGAGCAGCAGTCATCTGCATTCAAAATCTTCCTGCAGTGCCACAACTCTCATTCTTACTCCAAATGTGTTGTTGTTGTTGTTTTTTGCTTTTCAGGCGCTGTTCAGGTAAAAATGCGACAACAGGACTCTGAGTGGGGTAAATACCTCATCTCCTGCTATACTCAGAGCAAGAAGTAGTTCAGAAACCAGGGAGTGTGAGTAGTTTTTTGTTGCTGAGATTAAACGTTTAATGATTCTTAAATGAGAAGTCATCCAGTTTTGATTGACCATCTGTGTACATGTGAACACACAGTGGACTGACACACTGACAAACTGCTGTGATTGGCACTTTGCAGTACCATGATAAATCAAAGTTATTTGATTGATAAGGACATAAAATGTAAATGTTTTGAGGTAAAACTGGATTAGTACCAGTAAGTGAATCAGCTTTCTTGTGTATTTTTTATGTTTTATATTTTATTCAAAGCTACGTCTAGTGAATGAGTGTAACACTGTTTGTAACTCAAGAAAAATCTTTTTCTTCTTCTTTTAGAGTCAGACAAATTGTGACTATTGTCTTGCACTGATAGAAAAGTGTTAAACAAGACAGTATTTTTAGGACTTTCTTATATATGTATGATGTAGGGGACATGAATACCAAATTATGGAGCATGTCGTTTTATTTTGAAAATATTTCATAGACATAGTTTTGTATGTCTGCGTTCTGTTCGTTTATACTGTTGTGCACAAGTGTGTCGTGTGTATTCCAGCGATTTGACGTGCCAGTTTAGTCACATTACCTGCACATTATCAAGTAATGCTTGATTTGTCTGTATGCCACATACAGAAGATCCATGTTTTTATATTTTAATGTGTAACTTTTCTTTGAAAATAATTATGATAGCTGTGTTGCCTGAGTTAATATTGAGTTATTGTACACTGGCAGATCTATTATTTTGAATGGATACACATATATCTGTTTAGTAATAAAACTGCATTATCTACAGCTGTGTATGTCCCATTCGTCCATTGTATTGTAGACTAGTGTATCTCCTATAGAGAGAATATTAATGAGGTGAAGTTCATTCAAAGAATTACCCGGCCACCCAAACCCTCCCACTTCTGCTGTCGTAAGTGACGCAGATATGCGTATGCCACAGTGAACTGCTGTAGGTCATCTGATAGCACATGACAAACGATCACATTGTGTTTTCACTTGCATTCAGTTTGTTGCTACTGTAAATTATTGTTTCTACTGTTACAGGGAGGAGTTTGACCAGAACAAACTGTGAAATCTCAGTTCATAATGAAGCAGGTTCCCCCGGGTCCTTCAAATCTTTTAAAGTTTGTGAATCAGTGTCTTTAAAGCTTTTTTTAATATAGATATAAACAAACATAATCCATTCAAAGTGCATAGATTTCCATATTTCCTGCAAGAATATAAGTTATTTTGCTATTTTTTTCTAAATTGTTGTCTGTGAGCCTCTGTAAAGCCTGCTTGTTCTCATTATAATATTTCTCTGTGATGTAACAGTAATTGAGCCTGATCCGTATCTCAAACCATTAATTACTTTTAGGAAATCGGGCCTGGTAAATTTTATCTTTATTAAGGTGTCAGAAGCATGATAGAATAAATTATAAAGACACATAGTCCTCTGATTTGAAATGATAATTGTGCAGATTGAGTTTTATCTCTGATTATTTAATAGTTTGTCATAAGCACACTGTGCTTTATAGCAGAGACATAACTGTGAAGTAAGCCTTAACACAAATGACAATAAAAACTGTCATGTGCTCACAAACCAATGTCAATACAATGAATGAATGAACCAGATTTGATAGAAAAGTAGTTTTGTGGATAATTATTTCCCTGGTAAAAAAAAACATTAGCAGCAGCAGCATCTGGCACACAGCAGCTTAATTAAATTTCATGTTCGTGACTAGAAAATATTTGCCCAATTTATGGTATTAAAGCATTTTAAATTTGTGGCTTGGTTACAATGCAAAAAATCAGCATGAACGAATGAGAGGACTGGTCTTAATTAAATCTTGTGTATAAAGTTCAAACTGGCTTTGATTTTCCACTACTTATGTGTTTACATTAGTTGACCAGCTCAAGTATTTGCTGGTTGAATCTGCAAACCCGGTCCGTGACTCTGTGCTCCTCAATGACAGTGGCTCAGGTCAAAAGCTTCCTTCACTCGCCTGCCCTGCCAAGCACAATAAATAATGTGGCAGGCTGAGGCCTTTTGTGTCCACACAGATTCCTTCTTTTGCCCGGGGTAGGCGGAAATCGAGGCGTTTGATCTGAATTCTAAAGAGTCTTGTTGCAGCCCAATAAAGGCCGCCATTGTATGTAAATAGTTTATATAAGAGCATATGACTGCTACGGTGCAGGGCAGTGGCTAGTGGCGGAGGAATGATTAGCATTTTCCAAACGCATGGTGTTCTCAATCCAGCCTTTTGGCTTGCTAAAAAACACAATATTTTAATTCATTTCTTCCCGATTTGTACACATTTTTGTGTACCACCACAGCTGAAGGTAAAATACACGTTCTATTGTTTGATTCTGTTTTATACTAACACTCAGTGTGCAGTGAGGTCAGACTTTGTGAGTGATGACTGACATGCCCCATTGCCTCGACTTGACAAACATATACGATGTTGTTGAAATACTCATGACCCTTTTTATGGTAGAAATATTTGGATGAATCAGCTTTTACAGAGTGTAATGATTTTTCTCAGGCTAATCTGGTCTGTTGCCTTTCGTACAAACAATAGAGGGCTCTCAGTCATCTTCAAAAAAAAAAATCTCATAATGAGATGGATGTCTTGCTGGTTACTTGGAGAAATGCGTTGGCAGTCTGTCAGTCTGTCTGCAACTGGGCTGTAGGTCAGTTTGGGAGTACAGTATTAATACAGGGTGAGCCTATCACGTGGCTCGGCGAATGTTTCGCAATTGGTCTCGTCCCGTTGCGTCTTGTGACGGTGCGCGACGGTCGGCCATCACCCCTGCTTTTTATACGGCCAGCGGGCTACTTGGCAATTCTTTTCTGTTGTTCCTTGCTCTGCCAAATCCAGCTTGATGCTCAGGCCACACCTCAAGATGGTCTTCTTTGGACCTGGCGCTGCTTACGCCGCTTGCACCGCCGGCTGAGCCTGGTAAACCTCTAAAAACTACTAATACAACAGTTAGACTTTTACTAAATTACAGGATCTTGTGGACGATAGTAACCATATGCTATTTAAACTGATAATCCATTTTTACAAATGTGACTTTTTTCAGGAACTAAATGGTATTTTTAATAAACTATATTATTGTTGTTATTTTATTTTTTCCTGAGAGGCATTTTGATTCATTGTGATATGATCTCATGCTAGAGATATAGCTTTGCCTACGTCCAACAACTTTAAATTTACTATACTTGTTATTTTTGCAGACCTGGAGTCGAAAATGAACTGGGGGTCCTTTTATGCCGTGATCAGCGGCGTAAACAGGCACTCTACTGGCATCGGACGCGTTTGGCTGTCTGTTATCTTCATCTTCCGTATCCTGGTCCTGGTGGTCGCTGCCGAGAGTGTTTGGGGAGATGAGAAGTCCGGCTTCACCTGCAACACCCAGCAGCCGGGATGCAACAGCGTCTGCTACGACCAGTTCTTCCCCATCTCACACATTCGCCTGTGGGCGCTCCAGCTCATCCTGGTGTCCACCCCCGCCTTGCTGGTGGCCATGCATGTGGCCCACCGGCGCCACATCGACAAGAAGATCCTGAAGAGGGCGGGCCGCAGCAGCCCCAAGGAGCTGGAACATATCAAGAACCAGAAGTTTCAGATCACCGGAGCTCTGTGGTGGACTTACATGATCAGTATCATCTTCAGAATCATCTTCGAGGTGGCTTTTCTCTACATCTTCTACTTGATCTATCCTGACTTTAAGATGGTGCGTTTGGTAAAGTGTGACTCGTACCCATGCCCCAACACAGTGGACTGTTTTGTGTCCAGACCGACTGAAAAGACCATATTCACCGTGTTCATGCTGGCAGTGTCTGGGGTGTGTGTGCTGCTTAACCTGGCCGAGGTGGTGTACCTCATAGGCAGGGCCTGCCAGCGGTGCTTGCGAGGCTCTGACGAAGAGTCCAAAGCAGCTTGGATCAGTCAAAGATTGTCTTCTTACAGGCAAAATGAAATCAATCAGCTGATAGCAGACCATTCGCTCAAATCTAAGTTCACTGTGACCAAAAAGAGCCCGACTGAGAAGGGTGAAAGGTGTTCTGCTTTCTGAGACTGCCCTGCTCCCTTTACACTAATCATCAGTAATCACACTTGACGGAGCACGTTGCTCTTTAATGTCACATGATAAACTGTAAACTTGATCATTGTAGGCATTTAGACCGTTTATTTATGTTTCATTTTGTCAATTGCTTATAGATTCATCTTTTCTTGTCTTTATCAGTTTAACTGACACAAGTAGATGCTGCTGTTGCAACTTTTCTAAACTATTCGGAGCCAGTCGTGAAGGTTAAAGGACCATAGCAGTGTTTTTGCATGTGTGTGCATGAGATTTCCATATAGGAATGTATAAATCCCGAAGGAAATTCTTGTGCCAAATTACATTAACATAAGGAAAAAAAACATAAAACAAAAATACAAGAGACTAAAGGGAGCACAGTACTGAGCGGTAATAAAAGTTTGTTGACGTTGACATTGGTGTCAGCAGTTTACTAAAGCTTACATTGATTGGTTAGATTTTAGTGCTTTAATTTGAATACAGTGTGAGAAGCTATTTGCAAAGTTTAACGAGCTCTAGAAACCATCCCTGTGTGCATTGTCCTTCATTCTTTTTTGTCAAACTTTTACCATTGTTGCTTGATAATACAGATCGAATTATCTTGTGTCCTACAACCCCGATTTTTTTTTTTTTTTAAAAACCTGCAAAGCTGTGTAAAACACAAGTTAAACAGAATGTAATAATTAGCTCAGTTGAAAACTTAAAAATAGAGAATATATTTAATGTTTTAAATGCTTATTATTATTTAAAAAAAAGAAAGATCACATTAACATTTATGATTTCACATTATAGAGGCTTCTGTGTTGAAACAAATCAAATGTCAGTTTCTTTCCAGCACCTATGTGCGCCAACAAGCAGATGACAGCCACATTTGAGCTGCTTTATCGTGCAATGGTAATGTAGCTTTGGCACAAACAGGGATGGTTCAGGGCGCCCTGGTAGCTCAGAGGGTAGAGTTTTACAGAGCCTGTGTCGTCGCCACAGCGGCGCAGGGTTTTGAATTCAACCTGTGGACCATTGCTGCATGTCATTCCCCTCTCTCCCTTCTTTCCTTGTCATCTCTTTAAACTGTCCTGTTGAATAAAGCCATAAAAAAGGGATGGTTCACCTATTGTAGAGTGTTCCATGAATTCTTAACAAATAGATTTCTATAATAGCAAATAAGGGAAACAGGCAGCTGCTGAGATCACACAAAAACATTATGAATCACTGGTACGGCCCTTTTATATATATAAAGATTGCCGTAGAGATTGAAATGCTGGATAGAAAGTGAACTTTCTATTTACATCAAAAGTATTGTTCATGTGTACTATATTTAATTCCAATACAAGTCACAGCCAGGTAATGAAGGAGAAGCTAATTCACGTGAGTAAAAGCCATTAAATGTCAGTAACAGCCCTTTAAAGCCAATAATGGTATGCTTCGATTTTATTAGACACTTTTAGTTATTTGATTTTGTTTAACTTTGTGCAGGCGGCTGCGATAATTACGTAACTTGGCAAACTGCTCTGGAACTACAGTTGGTGCTAGAAAACCAAAGGAAGTAAAAAAAAAAAAATATGTGATTGAAAAATAAATGTAATAGCATTATGTCCACACTACCACTATTAATAACGTTTGTTATTTTGACAGTCGTCAGAGCAACTGTGTGACATTTCAGCAAACCTTCGAAACCTCCAAAAACTGGTGCAGATATCAAACGATATTCAACAGATGAATCTGGCAAAATTACAATAATTAATTTGTACTTGTGTCACTTGTCTGCTGTGTCACTTTTAGAGTATTGGAAATCCCAGTACTGTACATATGTCTTTGGATTTGTATATCTTTGAATTCAATTGTGAATACCGCCAACTGACTTCAATGTGGCTTCTGTTTGAGGTGCTGTTTCCTTTTCAGAAAAAAATGTTTGAGGTTGACCTACTTTTTAACAGAGACCCATCACTGTCTGACTGTTACACTTGCTTTCCCCTTAATATTACCCTCCGTAGCATATTATTCAGTATCTCTGTGGTCCGAGAATTCGCTGGTATCTGTTTCTACAACTGTTGTATCATACTGTAGTGCACACAACAACCCTGATGTTGACCTTTATGCCTAAATGTACATATTTATCAAGTCACATCCGGGTAAACAATCCAGTTAATACTGTATATAATATGGGTTGAAACTATATGTGTACATTATGTAATGTAAAATAAACTGGCTGATAATTTGAAAACATTGAAGTTATTCAGCAAAAACGTTGGTTCTTTTTACAGAAAGTTGCACCAAATGGGTAAAATGATTAAACCTGTCTCACAGACGTTCCTCCTTCCTGTCGCTGTGATTTGTAACTTGAGGATGCAAATGGCTACTCATCTCCAAATCATGCTCCCCCATGATAGGAGAGACCCCTCGTGCTATATTTAGACCCCAGAAGCACTTGTGGCCAGACAGACTTAGCGGGCAACATCATTGGCCAGCTGCCGTGTCACTCACTGTAACAAGAGAGTAGAGGGGCTTTAGTAGTTTACATTAGAGAGTGCACCCTGTGCCAAATTTAACCTCACGGGGGGGTGAGTTTGTGGGGAGGGCAAGCTGGACATGGTTGTGTCCAGCAGCAGGTTACGTGTGTCTGTGTGTGTGTCTGTGTGTGTGTTGTGGTGGTCAGAGGAAGACTGGCCTGGATCTTGAACAGTATTTGAAAGCAGAAGACAGAGTTGGTGGGCTTGCCGGTGTGGAACAGAGGTTGTGGCGAGCAGGAGTCCACTTTTCCTGTCCATTCAAGGGCATTGCTGGGGGCCCGAAGATCAGCTCTGGACTGAGGCCTGTCAGCGAAGCTGGCGGCCTCATGGACCCTCGGAGACGCGCAGGGCTCCAACACAGGGGATGTATAAGCTGACAAGGTAGGTTTATTGAGGAATTGTGACTTTTTCGCGATCATTTGTGTGTTCAAGTGCTTTCAGGAGTTATTTAGACATAAATCTTACATTCGTGTTGTGGTCAAAGGCTGTTGTATGTTTACAGGAGATGCAGGTGTGAAAACTCCTTTATTTTTCTATTAAATTCATCATATTATTATCTTATGTCATAGGGGAACACATAGTCTGAGGGTCAGATATTGAGATCCTGCACTTATTTGAAGTTGCATCCAGCATGCCGTTGCAAAAGCGTCAGAGAAGTGTGTTCCTGATCACTCCCTTAACATAAATTCGGCACATATCTCCCTCACAGTCGCATACCGTGAACTTGCTGCCCTGCTACTGTACAGCTCATCCATCACCAGCAGAATATATTTATAACATAATGTGTTACAGGAACTGACAGTACCCGTGTTACTCAACTGTTTGTAATTCGCACTTCCACCACGTCTCCCCCGGTGTTTGATTTCAGCCCGTGTAGATCATGTTACCATGACTCGGGGGCCATCAAGGCCAAGGAGCCGCAGGACCACGACTGGAACCTGCCTTCCCTCCTGTCCGCACTTGCCAAATATATACCCTCCTAAAGTAAATATAATCCTGTCTGCGTCCATGTGGAAACAGCCACTACCTGCTCAGCAGTAGAGTACCCTGGTTGTACACTCGGTTAGCAGCCGGGCTCCCAAGAGACTCATTTGGTCTGAGCTGTGCTGAACTTGGTAAGATGTCTTAGAGAGTGTGTTGTCTTTGATGTATTTGCCTTGCCTCTAAATCAAATTGAGAACCTGTTTTTGGTTGTTTTCAGTCCCAGATCTGAGCTCACACAGCCATGGGGGACTGGAACCTGCTGGGAAAGCTTCTAGAAAAAGCCCAGGAGCACTCCACGGTGGTTGGCAAGGTGTGGCTCACGGTCCTCTTCATCTTCCGTATCCTGATCCTGAGCGCTGCCACAGAGAAGGTGTGGGGCGACGAGCAGTCGGGCTTCACCTGCGACACCAAGCAGCCCGGTTGCGAGAACGTCTGCTACGACATCACATTCCCCATCTCCCATGTCCGCTTCTGGGTGCTACAGATCATCTTTGTGTCCACGCCCACGTTGATCTACCTGGGACACATCCTCCACCTGGTGCGGATGGAGGATAAGCAGAGGGAGAGGGAGAAGGAACATGCGCAACATTTGGACAAGCAGGTCCTTATTGGGGATCACAAGCACAAAAAGGCTCTGGTGAGGGACGAGAAGGGACGAGTGCGCCTGCGGGGGGAGCTCTTGCGCACATATGTCTTTAATGTGGTCTTTAAGACCCTGTTTGAGGTGGGCTTTATTGTGGCTCAATACCTCTTGTACGGCTTTGAGCTGAAGCCCATGTACACATGCGACAGACCACCCTGCCCCAACGTGGTAAACTGCTACATATCCCGTCCCACGGAGAAAACCATTTTCATCATCTTCATGCTGGGAGTTGCCAGCGTGTCTCTGTTCCTAAACCTCGTAGAGATCTACCACCTGGGCTTCACCAAGTGCAGCCAGGGCCTCACCTTCAAGAGACGTCTGAATGCCTCTGGGGTCATCGCCAAGGAGCCCAGCGAGGCCTCGGTGCCGTTCGTGCCGAGCTACGACGACTACTTCCACCAGGTCCAGCCGGCCTACCCGCCCGTCCCCAGCTACGACCTCTCCCCTCTCCCCGACGGCACAGACTCGTCCTTCCACCCATACCACAGCAAGGCTGCCTACAAACAGAATAAAGACAACTTGGCGGTGGAAAGGAGCAGCAGCAAGCCAGAGGAATGTGACCTGAAAGGGAAGAAGGGAGCAGGATCAGCCCCTGGGTCACCTACGCAGGCCAGGCCCGGCCGCAGTGCCAAACACAGCAACAACAAGACTAGAATAGACGATCTGAAGATATGAGGAGGTTTATGTTTCTGTGAGGGGTCTTAAATTGCTGTGAGGGGATCGGATGTTGTTGGGAAGCATTCACACAGGCTGAACTGACCCCCCCCCCTCCGAGGTGGCACAGATTTGACTCATTCCAGCTGAGAAAGGGAGCGACAGTATCAGGACACACGGGAAAGCTGCATTTGTACAGTAACGTGTGAAGACTGATGTGGTTCGGTAATGAACTGAAGGTTCTTCAAGGTGTCCTACAGCTGGGTAGTTTCTTCTTCTTTTGAAAAACTTAATTGGGTGTCACATTAGACTGTAGCATTAATGGTTCTACATGTTTTCAGTCAATGTTGATTTGTATTGGTTTGTTTTTTTTTAATTCATTTGTGTTTCCACGATTCACTTTTGTCACTGAGAAGTACTGTCTGCTCAGGTTTTACTCGCCCCCCCTTTTTTTTTTCAACGTGTGATGAATGTGAATGAACTCAAAAAAATGCAACTCCATGTATAAAACTTGCCTGAACTTTGGGAAACAGAATCCAGGGCAGAGACTTTGTTCAGCAGCGGCCTGATCTCATTCGAGGGAAATCAGATAGGGCTAATAGTTAAATTTAACTTCCTTTGACTGTTTTGAGGTCACCATCAGGCATAGTTCACTTGCTTCGACTTGAAGAGTTGCGCAATACCTGACAACACGTTGGACTCTGGAAATACTGCACGTAATTCCAGGATGTGCCTCAAAAAAGAAATTGCACTGGTCTCAGGAGTTCTCACATTTTGGGCTCTCTGTTTTTATCGTGACAACAAGAAAGTACATAATTATAAGCACATTGATTTGTTTATCCGTGTTTGTATCTCTGTTTCTGTCGTTTGTTTTCTGTAAAGCACTTGGTGACAGCCATATTTGTAAAACCGCTTGAAATAAATCTGTCTTAAATTTGCAACGCTAGCGGTGCGTTTATGATCGAGGTCTTTATCGGGAAAAAAGGGGGAACTATTTCACTGGAAAATCATGTTGCAGCTCATTTTTTTATATTCCTGCAACAGATAAATCAAGATCAGCTGAGAAATGGTGACATTGATGATGATTCGTTTCCGTGCACCAGGCCTGTTCAATTAAGTCCGGACCAGCAACAATAAATCTGATACAGGCAGTGTTGTCATATGTAAAAAAGTGAAAGTCACCTATACAAAACATACTTAAGTAAAAGTCTTAAAGTATCTGATCAACTTAAGATTCAAATGTAATTTTTGGACAAAAAGTGAACTTAAGTATCAAATGTACAAGTAAATTATACATGAATTGATATGTGTGCATATACCGTATACTATGGGTTAACTGATTTTTTTTATCTGATTGCTTATATCTATCACTGGACATATAAACAACGAAAAAACAAACTACATGTCTCACACACACACATTTATAGATATGATAAACATTTGAATCACCTTATATAACCATTGCTTTTGTTTACTGCGTTCATTTTGCATATGTTTAAAATCTGTCATGACCAAAGCTAAGAAAAATGAATTAAAAGTCTCAGATAGGCTTCTGAAAATGCTCCCACGTCCACATTCCCTGATGGTAAAAGGTTCTCTTGAACAGTTTTACGCGGCATTAGGAACATTTGAAACAACAACAGACAATAGAGGAACGAAATGAGCTGGTTGATCAAGATCATTACATCTATCCATGTCCTGAAACAGAAAACAAATAAGACAGCAAATGGTGGGTAAAAGGAAAAGACAAAACATAAGAAAAAAAGCAATTGTACGAAAGACTGCGTTATTTATACTTTAAAATCTTGAACATCCCTGTTATACACGACAGCTCGAATGCAGTTCTGTGTAACTCTGCAGCCAACACACGCACACACACTTTGAAACACTGTATCCCTGAAATTAGAACCGAGTGTAATTTGAGTCATTAGTATCTCCACGCAAACATTTCAGCAGTTAAAAACCGGCGTGCTCGAGCGGGAACAAACATGTCATGTGAAAAGCCTTTGCTGTCTGCAGTGTCCCACACATGCACATCTCCCTCTCCCCCCCTGCCAGGAAAGCGCAGCACACACATGCAGCCCTGGTATGGAAACCTTGAAATTAATGACATGGCGCGCTCATGATGAGGAAACGCACTCATACCTTTGGGCTGATGTGATTTTCTGTCAGTGCTGGGCGCGTCAGGGGGGAAGAACAAATAGACTTTTAACTTAAAAGTATTAAAAACAAAAGAGTCGAGTTTCTGAAGCTTAAGTTTCTGTAAGTGTGAAGATATGATTGAGTATAGTCTTGGCATGCTTGTTCTTTCCTCTGGAGTGTTGCAATGCCAGAAACAATAGCCTACGTTTCAGATCTCCCAGACGAAACAGTCACGAGTATTATTGGTAATGTATAGCTCCATAAATCAGTAAGTGAGCCAGAGTAGTCTCATTCTGAAAAAAAAAAATGTCACATCTATTTTTCCAAATGAAAATAAAAACATGAAGGTTACTCAAAGAGGCGTGCATCATCTTAAAAAATAATAAAGTGATCAAACATGAGACGGGGGTTTTATGTGTTTTTTGAAACACTGACGGATGAACCGACGTGAGTTATGAGTAGAGACGGACATCCAGCACTTTGAAATGAAATCCTTTTTAGTGTTAAGGCCAACACTTCAGATTGTAGCCACGTTGGAGAGAGTCAGCTCGTTACAGAAGACAAACAGCGTAGCATATTTTTGGAGTGGTAGAGCACGTTACAATACATGATATGTAGCAGCAAAAGTTTAATATCAGACTGCCATACCGTGCAGGACGTCGTATTGTGAAGGCTTCGTCTGAGTAACTCAATAAAACTGTGATCTGTTAACATCAACTTCAGACATGAAGCTGTTTTTATAGAACTGCCTTATCTTTGATCAGTGGGTGCTTTTGTATTTTTGTAGCTCTGTGAAATGAAGAGTGGTGATTTCAGTGCAGTTCATCTGCGGGACGGCACAAAAATGACTTCTGTGGGGTCTGGACATTGTGTTTCACTTTGGCCCTCTGCAGTGTTATCAGATTCTCCCCGTCACAATTAGAGTAACTGCAACACTCTCCACACAGGATAGGAATTAATATAACTGAATTTGTCAAATTCAATTAGCCTTCGCTAACTAAACAAGCACATTACAAAGAATTTGATCAGAATTCCCTTTTTATTCCTTTATTTGTCCCGCAAATGGGGAAATTAGATGCTGTGTCCTAATCGGTGGCCTCAACCCCCCTGATATGATTGCTATGCTCCCCCTTCACCTCCTTCTCAGTAATGAGGACCGCGTGCAACATAGGCTTCCATCTGATATTTCACATTAGATTCTACTTATTTGCATTAATGAAAATAAGATGAACATAAGCCAGACAATTTCGACCGTCTGTCAACGACCCCTCCACCCCCTGTGCGTTTTGGTGACAAGTTGTGACTCATGTGATCCCAGCGCGATCTGATGGCATTCCAAAAAGGCTTCTTGTGATGTCATGAAATACTTGGTTTACTCAGTCCTGCGAGCGCCCCCCCCATAAATGTTCAGTGTTGTAAAATCACGCTGGGACATGATTCATCAGGTTCAACACGAACTCGTGGAGTCCGTCGAAGGCAGGCTGCCATTAAAGCAAGGGGGGGGGGCATCCTGAATACTGAGATATTATGACATTCAGGGACATTTTTTAAAAGATTCAACTTTTCCCCTCAAATTGTTAAGCTCATATTCACTTGACCCAGCTATATTACCTTTCCCTTTTCTTGAGAATTTTTGTACAGTCCCTAAAAACTTGACTTTTAATGCCTCTTAGTCATTGTCTAGTGGGTTCTCTTGCTGATTAACTTACTCATTAGTGACAAGGGGCCAATTTTTTAACTTTCAGATACAAAGAAAAGCTCGGAGCGGATGTATAAAGTGCTCTGAAGGGGTCAATAGTCAGTCCAATCACCTTTCAGTTGAATCAAAACTGATGGCATAATCCAACATCTGTATTTATAGAAAAAAAACAAAAAAAACAACACGATACACAGTTGAATGCAGCAAAACACCCCCAATAAATGTCAGCTATGCTTTTGGAGTCTATGGCGTTAACTGAAGACATATTTGATTATGTAATAGAGTGTTTTTAATTGTAGGGCACGGCAAAACAAGAAGTGTCAAGAGTGAGCATATTCCTACAGATCTCCATAAAAATCTGTAGTTATATAACCTTTATTTACCGGGCTTTATCTTTGGGATAAATGAATAATGAATAAGATAAAACAATAATCATCCCAATGTTCGTGTTTCTTCAGTTATTATCTTCTCAGAAGCACCTGAGCAGAGTTTCTTGGGAAATAACAGCACAGACGCAACACAATAAAAGCGCCGCCTCGGTTATGCTTAATGGTGGATATAATTTAATGTGTTCAGATGAGTTATTCTATCACTTTATACTTTTTGTACCCCGTGGTGTGTTCACATCATTTTCAAAGCAGCTGCAGCACAGTACTCTACTGCCCTCTCCCTTCACTTCTACTCAAACACTGTGCAGCTGCTCGACTGAGGGGGTTGTGTCTGCTCGGCATGCCATCTGCTGGGCAGAGGAAATCCAAGTCACAGAGACGCAGTCACTTTTAATTTACATCTTGTTGGTAGACGACTGAGTACGTATTATGGTGTTTGTGTATATATCACTCAGATACTTGTCTAATTTGTTCAATTCTGTTATATGTACATAAGGCTTTGTATTTTGGGACACGCAGGATGAATAATAAAATCATTACGCAGTGTTGTTGTAGTGTTTATTTAATCCCTGACCCAGTGCACTGTTCCATGCTCTCTGGCCTGTGTCTTTTTTTTTCTGTTTTTTTTTTTAACCACACTGACCCTATGCCCCCCAACCTGCTAACGCGCGATAAATGACAAGGAGCCAGAAGCAAAGCCTGCCCTTGCATCAACTTTGTGTCACCGCGGGTGTAAGCGTATGAAACATCAGCCAGATGAATGCGAGGCTTCTGATGTTTGCTGACTGAATCAGTCTGATTGCTTGCAGGCCTGTCACCTCATCATCACCAAACACCAGCCTCGTTAAACTCAACACAGACTTGCACAGCTCCGGCACCCAAAACCTCTGCAACCCAGAATACAGTGTGGGAGCAACACTGAGAGAGAGAGAGAGAGTCGCATAGCACAGAGGAAAATGAACAGAAATCAGCCGCTGACATGGTTTCTGAGGCAGAAAACGTCATTATGGCCCGACATCTGTCAGTTTCTCGTCTCGGGCTTCCATGTCTTGTTGTTTTTGGGAAGTGTCTGACTGTTTGCTGCCACCATGTGACAGCTGAGACACTCTGCAGAATTCAATAAGGAAGCTCATGGGCTGTTGTCTAAGCAGACTGGAGAGAAAGCTTGAGTGGCTGTGGCCACATGATTGATTCATTTCACTATAATCTCGAACAGGCCCGGACAAATCAGGGTAATCACTTTAGAACGTCATCTTTCTTTCTGTGGGCATCTCATAAAATGTCTTTATGTGCATTCAGCTTTGAAAGTGAATGAATCAGGGGATCAATTTTAACAATTTTCACTGTAGAATTTTGTTATTGCATCTCAGGCTTGTCTAATTTGTTGTATAACACCTTTTTATTGCACTGACACTGTCTACCTGCCTCACCCTATTGCATTTATTTATTCATTTGTTCATTTATATTGTATTTGTGTTTTTATGTTGTTGTTTTTTTACAACTGTAGAGGAGACATTATACACTTTCAACAACCAAACATGGATAAAACTGGAGCAGGAAGAAGAAAACCCTATAATAGCTGCCTATGTGTTAGTCCCACCTTTAATTCCGTGACTTTGTGACATTACACTACATCACCATTTGCCTATTTTATACCTAAAGGGTTAATTAGGCACATAAGAATGGATTTAGCGCAGCTGCTCTGTTGGTGTTAGCAGTGCTGGGTCAGGCGTGTGTGAGCAGACCAATCAGAGTAGACTGGGTATTGAGGAGAGGGAGGCCCTTAAAGAGACAGGAGCTAAAACAGAGTGTTTCAGACAGATGGAGAATACAGAGCTGCAGCATTGGACAGTACGAGAAAACTGATGTGTTTTTTTGAGCACTAAAGCACGTAAAGCCATTCTAGTAGTAACCCAAAATAAAATTATGAACCTGAAAATGAGCAGAATATGTCTCCTTTAATACAAACAAGCTCTGTAGTTTTTCAGTTAATAGCCTATTTCTGGCTTTACACACTAACCACACTCTCAAATCTTTAAATTCACACGTAAACAGTCTGTGGGTATATTCGCTTACATCCACCTTGTTTTTAAGTCTAATGGCTCTTTTCTGTAACTTCACAGGTGTAGTATGAGTCATGTGACGCATGTGTTGCCTCACACCTCCATGCGGTAAACAAGATACTGAAGAGTAAGTGAACAGCACCAATCTAAACTGTCCCTTGCTGTGTTCAAAACAGCAGTTCTTACACACTTTTCTCTTTATCATATCTATGTGACGTTTCCCAGTAAGTTAGTCATTATTTATCTTTTTCGATTAATGTGAACACCATCTGTAACCATTTTTATTTGATCATCCTTTTTTCTATCACCAAAACCCACAAATGAAAACATACTTTCATCAAACCACCTCATTTGTAATTGGAATAACAGGAATAACGGCCAACTGCTGCTAACTGTAGCTGCTAATTGTAGCTGCTAACTGTAGCTGCTAACTGTAGCTGCTGTTATATAGTTGTTTTATTTAGCTGTGCAGCTAGCTGTCTAGACTGGGGCCTTGGAGTACTGGGGGAGTGCTGGAGTTTACACAGCTAGCACGGGAGCTTCGACTGGGACGGGCAGGGGCTAGCTGGGTAGCATGCTAACATCAGTAGACATCTCCACAACACAATACACAAGCATCATAATGCAAACCGTTATTTCTTCACATTTTGTGAAGTTTTCATATATCATATATCATTTCATTTCCTATTGCCAGGTAGGTTTTCACACATAGGATTTGCCACGCTATATCGGTTCAAAACAAATGCATAGTGTGAAAAAAATATAACATAAAGATAACAGCAACTACTGCCAGTGAAGAAGCATTATACTGGCAGTCAAATATGAGAAAAATATTTTAAAAACCATGAAAACACATGAACACTATGACCATTATTCAAATGAAAGAGCTGAACAATTCTGGGCAAGAACTCAAAGTGCTAAGCATAAGAGCCCAAGAGATGTGCGTTAATATTAATATTGTTTTAACATATTTCTGTGGCTGCAGGTCTCTGAGAGCCACAAAACATAATGTCGTTGCATGCCTGCCTACAAAAACAACTTAACTGTCTTGTGTCTTTCTGTTGAATTTGCCTCGGGGACAAAGACTAGAACAAATCTAACTATGACAAAGAGAGAAACACAGTGCCTCGACTCACTTACACATCCACTTTGTTTTAGCTGATTTTGACTTTGCATAGATAAAACTAAGCCATCATCCTTCAGAAAGGAAGTCTCCAAGTAAATAAATGCATGCACACACACACACGCACGTTTAGGTTTTGTGTGGCTCACACAACAGATGGTAGGGAAAGTCAAAGCCTCTTGTGTGATACGGCCTGTTAATCACACGCAGACCTCATTTATAAGGTTTATCCCAGATTTTATCGCATCTTAAAGATGAAAATCTCATTTCATCGAGACACTGATATATTTTATATGTTTGCAGGATAAAGCTATACATTTTCAACCCCAAACCTTTTCAATGGAAGATGGCTTACTATACTAGTATTATAAATTAATAAAAGATAGCATATACATGAGGACGTCTGAAGAGCATGACATCAACCCGTTTTTGTCTGCTTCATCTGTATCTTTAAGGACAATATAGTCCACAATCTTAGAAAAAAATAAACACCACTGCATTTCCATGAAATAAAAAAGATGAAGCCTCTGATGACTACAACGTTTGAATTTTCAGGTTTATTAAAGTAACTCAACATTCTTATCTGCATCACGTCAACCTCACATACATCTGTATCCTCAAATCCACCAAACATCGTCAATACAAACACTCCTTTAAATACAATTTAATCTTGCAACAATTTTACTTATTCAAAAGATCAAAAACATTTCACTGAGCTACACTTCACAAACTCTTAAAAGCAGAAAGAAAAACACTCATTTACAAGGACAAACGGATGAATCAGAATGATTTTGATCCAAAATCCAGGCCTGAAAGGGAAGCACATTACGGAGTATTATGAAGTTAAGAGTAATCTTTAAATTGTCTGCAGATACGAACTGAAATTTGAGGACAGAAGAATCAATTCAGTGGCATGAACTCTGACAGAATGGATGGAGAACATTTTGGGAACAAATCCTTTAAACCCACAAAATTCAGCGCGCGCACGTGTGTCTGTGTGTGTGTGTGTGAGCAACCAAGATGTTTTCCTACATGACAAACTCTCCACTGTGACGGGACTAATAGCATTAAGCCAAAGGGCAGCTGATAACAAAGCTTCTTAAAAATAGGGGCCGTCCTATGTCAACAAAAGTAACATTTTCAGAGAACAAAAAAGTCGAAATAGCGGGCCTGCTGAGGCTGGTGAACAAACACACCCAGCAGCCTCCACTCCCCCATGCCAGGGAATAATAAAACCGTTTCCTGATTTAACCTCGGGTTAAAGCCTAAGCGCAAACCAGATCCCCTAACAGTCTGGTTGGTAGATGGTGCTGAGTTTAGTGCTGGAGCCCGTGGTGGGGGGGCTGTGGATCCATGCCCACGTCTGTCCCGTCTCCTGCGGTCTCATGAGCCGATAAGGATGCGCCTTAATCGTCTTTGCCCTTCCCTTTAGGCGTGGTGCCCTCGTTCCAGGCTACGTAAACAAACAAGGCCAAAACCACATGCACGGCGAGCACTGCGACAATGGCTGCGTAGAAGTAGCTGTCGGAGCTTGACATCTTCATCGAACCTGGAAGAGGAAGCGGAGAGGAGTTAAACGTGATCAGATAATACATTACACTAGAAAAAAAAACAACAACAGGAGTATCTGCATCATTTTTCATGTGATGCTTAAACATCTGCATCTTTTATTCACTTCAATTCAACACTTCAGAACAATAAGAGCGTGATGATTATCATGAGATGATCAATGTCCTGTCTCACCCTTATCCAGATCTCTGGTTGCATTAGGTCTTAGACGGCATTTTTATAAACCAATTAACAGGACAGCTTCATGGCAGAATCCCATAGCATCTTTAAGCAAGTACCCGCAATTATTTTCATGTGTAGAGCCTTTGCAAAAGAATTCACCGCCCGTTGGGCTTCTGCACAGTATGTCCTCATTTTACAAATGGCATTTTAAAATGTTATTGTGGTTGTTTGTGATGGATCAAGAAGAAATCATTAATGATAATCCTCCTAATAAAGTCTGTTAAAGAACATTACCAAACAAATGCATCATGACAACCAAGGAGCTCATCAAACAGGACAAGCAGGGATAAAATTGCGGTGAAGAACAAAGTGGAGTTAGGTTGTACAGAAAGGAAAAACACAAGCTTTGAATACCTCAGAGAGCACTGTTAAATCCATCAGTAGAGGATGGAAAGAATACGGCACAAACTACCAACAGAAAGTCGCCCTGAAGTATGTGGGCATTTATCAAAGAAGCAACCAAGAGGTGGATGGAAACATCACTTAGCCTTCCTAGCAGGGAGTCTTCAGGCTTCAGGAGTGAGTTAGGAAACCTCTTAAAGAAACTCTGAGCGAGGAAGAGACAGAAAGTTTTATCTCTTTGAGGAGCCATGGTTGACCCAGTCGCTGCGTGAGACACGTTCTTTTAAGAGCTGTTTTAAGGCTCATCAACAAAAAGGAAAGAAATGCACTGTTAGTGGTAACAGGCACCAAATGGGCAGTGACATCGATGATAATACAGACTCTATTAAGGCATGGTGCACCAGCTGTTGAATAGATTTTAAGCCATACTTTGAAAAGGAGCCAAAAAAAATAAATAAGCCGAATTTCAAAGTTACGTCAGAAATTCCTTTCGCATTATTACACTTTTTAAAAAACATTTTTCAGATGCCAAACATCTCAGTGTTGTGATCACATTCATTTCTGGCGTTATTGCATTGAGGCATTGAATCCCTGCACGACCTAAACTGAAGCAATTCATTAACTAATTTCCACTCAGCGTTTGGAGAATATCTCTCCTTCCTCTTTGTCTTAAGAGGAAGTACTCTCGAGAGCTAAGATGCTTTATGAATAACTTTTTTTCCTTTACCAGGATCTAGTTTTTATTCTGAGGAAAACTTCTTATAAAACATTAGAATTCTACAAGCTTTCTTAGAAATGTGTCACTAGAATAAACTTAATACAAGAAAGCTTTATGAATGTGGCCCCTGGCCTTTATGCAAGTGTGTGGAGAAGAAAGCAGTTATTTAAAAAAAGAAGACAGGAGAAGTTCCTTTTGGAGTTTGTCACAAGCCATGAGGGAGACACAGCAGACATGTTTAAAAAAGGAGGTCTGGTCAGATGAGACCAGACTTGAACTTTTTTGGCCTTGGTGCAGAAAGATATGCTTGGCAGAATCCCAACCCTGCACATGAGCCCGAGCACAACATCCCCACAGCGAAACTTGGTGGTGTGGCAGCATCGTGCTGCGGAGATGATTTCATCAGCAGTTACTGGGGAACTGGTCGAGATGGAGGACAAGATGGATGACGTTAAATGGGCTGTGCAATATAAAGACAGACTGATAGATAGAAAAAATAAATTGTTTCATATTTTTGCTTTATTGTTGATTCTGTTAGACAGCTTCTCTGGGAAAGGGAACTGAAGTGGGCAGATTTAAGCAGTTTGTGAATTAACCTCCCTCGTCCTCGCCACAGCAACACCACTTAACTCTTTTAACAGTGTTTTCTATTAATCTTTTTATATTTTGCACATTGATATTTTGTATCAATCAAAGTATGACACTTGGCATACTGTAATCTGGAGGTACAGATGAGACAAGCCTGGTAGAGATTGCTCAGCTTTATATACACACACTGTGTACAGCTGAACAAATGTTTGTTACTCTAAGCTTCTGGTGTTGCTGCGTCTATGTATACAAAGATCTTCTCTGTCAACAGATGTCCGTTTGTATGAAACTCAAATCGAGTTTGCCCTTTTCTTCATGAAGTGAAGACTGACCTGTACTATTCCACATTAATGTGCTCCATCATATGTCTTCAATATGTATATAATGTTTTGGTCATGTTCCACAGCCAGGGTGCAAAATCGACTTTTTTGACTTACAGCCAAATGTCCAGGGAATGTTTAAATGTCCCCAGCTCCTCAGTAGATTACCGTTGTTTAAGTGCCTGGTGAGTAAGTAAATCTAGCAGCCAACTGCATATTTTACCAGTATTTGGCTGGTGCTGACATGGAGCCCTGCACAAAGCCCTTAGCTAAATACAGGGCAATTCTGGAAGAAAACCTGCTTCGAGACTGGAGTGAAGTTTAACCTTCCAGCGGGACAGTGACACTAAGCATACGGCCAGAGTTACACTGGAGGTTTGCGGCAAACAATGTTAATGTCTTACGATGGCTGACTCAAAGCCCACGCATCAATCAAACTGAGAATCAGTGGCAGGCCGAGACCGTTCACAGACTGTCTCAATCAAATCTAACCAAGTTCGAGCTAATTTGCCAAGAAAAATAGGCAATACTGCAGTGTACAGATGTGCAAAGCTGGTGCAGACATGCCACTAGAGACTTGGTGCGGTTATAGCAGCTAAATTATTGACTATGGAGGTGAATACTTCATCCAACAGATGTCTGTTTTCTGCCTTAATTATTGTTTGTGTGCGTGTTGTTTTAATCAGACGACAAAAAGTCTCCATCAATTTGAATTTCAGGTTGAAACACTACAAATTGTGGAAAAAACAAGAGCTCAATACTTGTGCAAATCCCTAAATAATGTGTATAAATGTATTGATTCTTTAATATTACAAAGACAGTTTGCATCAAGAACTGCATAGCTATAGCACTAAGACACTTCTCTGGGGCAAACTCACCATCACTCATCAACCTTACTTTGTTTAAATTTTTTTCAAATTGTGCATATTTGGATTTGGATGTTTATTTGTTGCTGCTACTCTACTCTCATAATCAAGTGTTTCAGTTATTTTCAGGCAAAAATATCAAACGTGTTAGTTACAGCTCCTTAAATGTAAAGATGTGCTGCTTTTCTGTCTCATGTATGATAATACATGGTAGTTTTGGAGTGCTGGTTGGACAAGAGAAGCTATTTGAATACATCACTTTGGTTCAAACACAGTTAGAGGTTGTGCTTTGCAATTGATAAGCTATAACTTAAAAATACCGTGGCACATTGCTTTGCAAAAATGCCTTTTCATAAATAGGCTTAGCGCCTGTGCAGCTCAACTCGGGGTCTTTATCAGGGTCAAGAGTCACAGACTAACTCACAATACAATATGAATCACGATGCGGTGCCCACGATATCTAGATATCACGATATGAGCGATTCTGTGATAATCGATACAATGCGAGACAATCATCTAATGATATATCAAGATATCTGTCTCAGTGAGTGCAACTTGTCCATGTTCGTCATCAATCGTGTGCCACATATTTCGGTAAAAATAAAGATGTTTGGCGCCAGCGTACTGATTATCACATCTGAAGAGCAAGTATCGTGATATCCCAGCGCCCCCTGAGTCTTCATCAGGGCCCAACAAGCCCATTTATTAAAACCCTTGGTGTATTCTAAAGTTTATGGCTTAATGATCACAAAGCAAAGTATATGTATAACCTCTCTCTTTTTGTTGGCTTCATAATATGTCCTTGGATCAAAGAGAACCTATTCATTGATACCTGCATCTGTGAAACACATACGTATGTTGTTTGTTTTGTTTGTTTTTTTATGAAATTGGAAATTTTGATGGGCATGTTTCACTTTTATCTCCATTTTATACACAAAGGGATTCACTAATTAAAAGATTTAAAAACATAATCTGCAGATTAATCAATAAGGATCATGGGCTGCAGCCCTGTGTTTATTTATTGCTCATACTTGCACCTTCTTGTTTGAACTGCAGCTTCTTCACATCTCTTTCCCACGGGAAAAATAAATTGTAATCTTATCGATCTAGACTTAAAAAAAAGGGCACTTAGAGCTTAACATCCCGCTTTCATCCAACTTTCCTGTCATCGGGCTGCGAAGTGCAAACACAAACAAGGTAGTATTGTGTACCGTACCCTCAAACAAGTACGCCTTCGTGGCGAAGTAGAGGCCAATGGGCAGCGTGACCATGAGGACGGTGAAGAACAGCAGTGTCTTCAGGGCTGACACCAGGGAGCCCTCGTTCCTGCAGGAGGACAAGAGTTGGTGAGTCAGCAGAGACGAGACAGCGACCTTAGTGTTGAGGAGCGACGCGACTGTAACATGCCGACTCCTGATGTGGGGATGTCCCTTGGCGGTGATTAATGTTTTGTTCAAGCATTACGCCGCACTCAATGAAAGCTTTTTTTATGAACTCTGGCACATGGTAAACATCAAGGAGCACAGGGAGAACGGGCTGTTTGAGGCCAGGCATCTTTCCTGAGACAGCAGCTACTGCATCAAGCTAAGTAGCTGGCTAGCTAGCTAGCTAAGCTTAGCTGTTGGTTTAAAGTAGCTGATTCATGTCTCACCCTCTGTAATAAGGCGGCGGCCCGACTGCGGCGTCCGAAGCTGCTCTGACAGATCCGTCCATTGCTGGGCTGATGGGAGGAGAGATAAAGATATGAAGGGTAAATTGAATCGGATCAAGTCAGCGTTTCGCCGTCTGTGTTGTGTTGTCGCTGCTGAAATCCCCTCTTCCGCATTAGGTCACGGGTCCGTCACATGACAACATTTGACGCCAATTAGTCTCGCGAGGCTAGACTTTAAGACGAGAGTGGAAGCCTGGTTCATGTCCTGCAGACATAACATGTATTTATAGATGAAATATGTGCGCTTCGCTGGTTTATGTAGAATTGTCAACATTCAAGCAATGTGTGTCCTTTGTTTTTTTTTTTTGTTTTTTGGAGTTTTCTGTCAGGGTCAGTGATAGAGAAAGTGTTCAGATCCTCTGCTCGAGTAAAAGAACAATAAAAATACTCCATTATAAGTAAAGTTGCCGCATTCATGTACAAGTACACAAGTATTATTATTATCATCATTGGTGTATGTATGCAGAAGTATAAAGATACACATTAATGCTGTAGAAGCCTATGTATTGTTGGGTTAACATTAACAACCAACAAAAACGCTACATACTAAGTATTTCAGTATTGTAAGGGAGAGTAATTTGTACAGCTTTATAAACTTTTGATTATTTTCACTTTATAACCTTAATCTTCAAAGTAACAAGGACAGCTTGCTGGTTAAAAAAAATGAATAAATTGTACAGTATTTACCATTAAATGTGGTGGAATATAGTGTCTAAGAATGGAATTAATCATAAAGAAGAACAAGTACCTCAAAAGGTGCAATATGTAAAAAAAAAAAAAAAAAATTATTTGGTTGAAAACATAACAGAATGTGGAGGAATAACAGTCTTGGCCATATTAGCCAGATTTTGTGCTGCATAGCATGTTGAGCATGCTAACCTGCTAGCTGAAGCTCCTGCACTAGCAGTGTAAACAGTTTCACTAGCTAGCAGAAACTGCAGTTGGCAGTATAGCTGTTGCTCTGGTGCTACCCCCTATTTTTGAGTATGAATTGCCCAATTCCTATTGCATCATATGTTAATTTAATTATAACTTCTTATGAAATGGCAAAGAAAAAAAATAGCCTAACATATTTACACATTATTATACAAATAAAATACTTAATGGGAAGGTGGATCTTAAACATTTTTATTTTTAAGGCTTCTCATTCAACTTTAACTGAGGCTACATATAGTAACACTTAACGTTTTTTTATACTACATATATCTCCATATATAAGGCTTTTAATTCGTTATAAAATATTATTTAGGTGATGATTTGTGTAATGTTATAATAATATGCCAATAAAAATATGGATGTCAAATACAGTCATCTGAAATGAATACAAATGTCGCCTTTGTTTTTTAAAATGGCCTAATATAATATTTAAAAAAACATGTGCCAATTAAAATATGTTAGTTTGGCAAAGTCTTAACATGCCTACACAGTCCCAAGAAGAGGTGGCAAAATAAATGAACATGACTGCGTGGGTAAAGCCAGTGTGTGCAGTGCCTTCAGCCTGTTTGCTTTTTGTCCTGCACATTTTCCATAGATGTAGAAAGATTGTATTACAATATAACCTCTTTTGTCCAAGGTGACCCACAGTACAATCGAAGTGTCTAAATCAGCGTCATAAAATGTCATCTTTGTCCTTGAGAGATACAATTTGAGTGTTCTTTGGGCTATCTATTCAGAATATTTGCTCTCAGGAGCACTTTAGACTTTTATGGATTGATCACTGCCTTTCTTTTTTCCATAAATAAACAATGTAATGGGTAAAAAAATAGCCACAAAAACAAGCCTGTCATGTTCGGGAAGGCAGATTTATCAGTAAGTTTGATTCATGTCGGCCTCTTTCTTTGGAACAGAAGCACTCTGATATACCAGGGAAAGGTCAAATTGGGACCACAGAATGATTTAAAAGTCTAGTTAACTTTGCCAAGTTTTCTAAAAAGCAACCTGAACTCCACCAATTTAAAGGAGTCACACTGCATATGTGAAAACAGTAGTTTAAGGCGTTTAAGGTTTTGCTCCACAATAAACTGCATGTTATCTAATAAATTGCCTTCAGTGATGTCACTCAGTTTCACTACATTACCCACAATGCAACACAGCTACCGTGTGACATCATATTAGATGCAGTTTCCTCTGGAGCCACAAAACTTTACACTACTTTTTCATATATGAAGTAGTACTCCCCTTAAATGTTTAAAATTGGGGGAGTTACCCTTTAATGATAAGAAGCAAATGGCTTTTACAAATGGAATCAGGAGCTGTGTAATGTACGGTGCCTATATAACCATTACCCTTGGAGTCAAACGCATCATGGATTGATATATAATCCTCCCATTGTCTAAAAAAATGTCTCGTCCAGTCATAAACTAATGTCAGTCTCCATTATTTAACATTCCCATATCAAGGCTGTGAAATGGAATCAAAGATATGATGGATTTAAATGCGAGTTCATTATTCAAAGATCATTTATTGCAGTTTTAAGTTACGTCTTTGGTGATATAACATGACAAGACATGACCTCAGTGTCCCAAGTGGCTGTCCTCACACAAATAACATGTGCAGCATGTGCTGGAACACCCTACCTCCCTGAATAATGTAACACTGTAGACTATTTCACGTTAAATTGCAGATGTAACAGAGAGCCCTTTAGTCCATTTTGTGCCAACTATATACATTCGGTGTCGTGCTCCGACTGTGTTTTCTGGTTAAAGTCTCCCTGGCTGAGTGTCAAGGAGTGGCACTTTCTGCTCCAGTTGGCTTTGTTCTCACCGGTTCCACGCTCAGCAGGTCCCCCCCCCCCCCCCCCCCCCCCGAAAAAAAAAAACACATTTCATTTGAAAGGCCTCTCAGAAGGCACCAGCCAGATCCACTAAGAACAATCCAGTGATGTGTGTTCAAAATAATAATTTTTGCTTTCTGTGGTAATTTCACTCCCGAGTAGTTGCTCCGACAAAAAGCCCCATACGTCAGCCTCTTCTGTGGAGGCAGAGGATTGTCATACTGACTCACATTAACCTTAAGTATGTTCCTGGACGATCCACCAAGAACGATTGTAAAAATGTGTTTTCTGCCTTTTTTTTGTTTTGTTGGACGTTGCACATCGGAGACAGACAGGAAACACGGTAGAGCGGTTTTCTGCAGCTTGCTTCACTTTAACACAGATAATGTGTTCGCATCTTTTCATTCAACAGAACCACATGGAGACATCATGAGTACAGATGTTAACAATACATCTCTCAATATGCACATATGCACGTTTATATACAGTATCAGGAATGTTGCTATTGTGCCTAACAGGCTTTGCTGTCAAAACCTTAAACATAATTGTACCTAAAAACAAATTAGTAAGATTATGTAATAGGCTATGCATTTTATTTATTTATTATGTGGTAAAAGCATCCAATTAGATGCTTATTTGAAGGGACTGCCTGTGAATTTTACACTGTTTCATGAATGATAAAATGCACCTCACCTCCCAACATTTTCCCTCTTACCTGAAGTGCTTTTTATCCATCCAGCTCACTTTGGTGTGAGTTGATGAGTTCTTAAGGTAGTGACCTCAGAGATGTCTGCCTTCTCCAAAATATAAGGGTGCCCAAAGCGGCCAGAAATAGCAGCGTCTCTTTCTTGAAAGCATGACCCGGTTACTCGAGATAATCCACAGGCCTTGTGAGCAGTTTCACATAGGAATTAGTTTCTTTGCGTAGCACTGCGCAGAGGACATGTATCTTACTCACGTGACAGGTCAGATAAGTGCAGATGCCATTAATGTTTACCATCACATGCCACAAAAAAAGGGAACCTGATGCAGGACTCAGAGAGGCAAGCAGGCCGAGAACAAAATGCGAGCTTTCATGAGCTGATGTTCGCACAGGCAGGGTTAAAATCCAAGGAAAAAAATCCATAACTGAAAACAAACCAGAAAAATCATGAGGAACAAATCAGGAAATACAGGGAGCAGCCACAGGCCAACGTGTGGATGGAAAGCAGCCAGAGCGAGGGAACAACATGGGCTTACAGTATGTACAAGCTAAACTAACAAAGGGACGAGGAGAGACAGTGGAAACAGGGCTGATGTGAGACAGGTGTGGGGGGAGTCAGGCTGGGGAGGAGTACAGGAAACACAGGAGGGAAGCAGAACACATATGAGCGGGAAGGGGTGAGGACAAGGCACGAGGATATAACTACTAAATGAAACAGGAAATAACTAAACCCAGAACCGAAACTGTGACAATTACATCCGTTCCACAAAGAGCACGAGCCCTCCGTCCATGAGCAGATGCACGTGTCCTTCTGCACTGTGATATGGCTGCAGAGTGCAGTTTGTTTTAAAACATTTTAGCCGTCCTACAAGTAATTACAACCGTTTATTGTACAGTACAGAAAAAAACATTGGATCATTAGCGGTAGCAATAATTCTAAAATAAACAGCAACCTCTTTTCCATAAGCAGGTCATCAGTAATTACTCAGGGTCAGAATGACATCCTCTCGATCCACTTGGATATACAAGGCGCTTTATTTTCTCTGGACACAGATGCGAAACTAAAAATTAATTAAACGCTTTATTGCATTGAGCTTTGGGAATAAATGGTAAACCACAAGAGGACAAAGACGGTACAGAAACAGGACGCACATGTTCACCCCGTCATGGTGGGATTATGAATTTTAACAAAACAACCGCCTCTAAAATTGAAGCCTGACAAAAGTCGTGTTCTCAGTGGAATAACACTATTGACCTGGTCAAGAGGTCTTCTACTGCAAGTTCAATATTAGCTTCTCTTTCCTCGCGGATCTTGACCTCTGACCTCCTGGAAGTTTTTTCCCATGGCCGGCTCTGTCTGGGCTCCCCGAGCTATGTCTTCTGCATTCCACGTGTCACCAGCGCTGCTTGTCAAACGCGAGGCGCCCCCCCGACTCCACACCTGTTGTTTTCATCGAGCGGCACGGTGTCCTTCAGGAGACATTTTCGAGGCAGCGCGACGGGGAACTATTACTGTCAATGAAGTTTCCATTTGAAATCAGAGTAAGCATAAAACAGCGCTTTAAAAATAGCTGCGCGCTATTTATAGTTCTGTCGGCCGCTGCTAACGGTGAGAGGATTCATGTCAATAGGTTTTATGTGCCAGCATTTTCCTCTCGTGCCATGCAGAGGGGGAAAGAAAGCATGAACCTCAATGGAAGTACTGCACTTACCCACAGTGTTAATGTACTGTTACTGGACTTGAATATTTCTGTTTAATGATACTTTACAATTCAACTCCATTACACTTTACAGGTGCTATATTTAGGCTATTTTATCCACTGCGTCTATTTAACAAATGGGGTTATAACTTGTTTATCAGATTACAACTTTACATAAAACAAGCAAAATATGCTGAGTTAGATGACCAGATATCAGCCTCTCGTCTGTATGCTAAATATGGCTAACTTAGCTCAGCACAAAGACTGACGCCAGTGGTAAACAGCAAGCCTGGCTTTTTCCCGGTAACAAAATACGCCTACTGACACCTCCAAAGGTTACTAATTAACACCGTCAATCTCGTTTGTGAAGAGTTATGAGCCAGACTGGCAGAGACTTCTGGAAGTTACTAGTCCCGGCCAAGAAAAACTTCAGCATGACCAGTGGCGGACTCGGGATCTTCAAGGGGCAGTGGCGAAAAAATAAAAACGACACCAGCAGTAAGAAAGTCGCTATACATTTATACCCTCGAGAGCACTTTAACATATTTTATCTACCATAAGGGATGGAGCCAGGCTTGCTGTTCCCATGCAACTCTCTGCAAGGAAGCAAATGAGTCGACACTCTCCTGTGAAAGGAAAACCAGAAGGCTCCAGCCCTTTTTTTTTGCTTGTGACCCAGTGGTGTCCAGTTGTTTCAGACGTCTGTGAGTTAGGCACTTCCACCAAAACGAGATTCCCCCTCTAATCTTCTCACATGGTTTCATTTAAATGAATATTTAAGTCACACAAAAGATTAAATGATCCAACATTTCATAATTCAAGCAAATATTAGAGAAAATCCACCCAAACACAATGCAAATTTCAATAGAAGAACTGCTTTCTTTTTCTTTCCAGTCTTGTTAATCTTCTTACAACTCCCCCAGATTAGTCTCGTAACCCTCGACTCCAAGGTTGGGAACCACTGAACTAAACGGCCAAACTGGATATGTAGTTGTTTAAACAAGCTCCGCCTCCAGCAGCTACAGCAAGAGATTGTACTCACTGTATTGTGGCGTCAGTATTGATGATATGTTATGTGATGAAAATATGTTTCACATGTGCTATTTTTCTGTGGAGCAGGTGCTTTTAGAAAAAACAAAATCATGTTTCCACCGACTATTGGAATGCAACTAATCATCGTTAAAAAATATAATTTTCAATTGTATTACCTTATTTGACAGGGACAGTTAACAATAAAAACATTTCTGAAATATATATGCCAGAGTTAGGGTTAGGGTTAGGGTTTCGTTGTGGCCAAACAGTGTAATTACATTGTCACGGGATGTACTGGGGCCCATTTACACTTAGATTTAGATTTAGATTTAGGGCATTTAGCAGATGCTTTTGTCCAAAGCGACTTAAAGTAATTGTTATATACATTCACACACTCATGGCGGTGGCTGCCATGCAAGGTACCGACCAGCACATCAGGAGCAGTTTGGGGTTCAGTATCTCGTCCAAGGACTCTTCGACATGCAGACCAGGGGAATCGCACCAGCAACCTTATGATAACAAGACGCTGGCTCTACCCCTGAGCCACAGCCGTATAAAAACACTTTTTTCCATAAACTTACAATGTGAAAAAAGTGGCTGTAAAACCGCAGCTGCTTTTTAACCCCCGCAAAATTTCTGTTGACTATCATAAGTTTTCCATTTGGTCCAATAAAAGTTGGAAAAGTCTAGTAGCGGCACAAGTTAATTTTTTTTTTTATATATCCCCATTCAAATTATCCAGACACTAAACCAGAGGTTAGCTTGCCCTGTCGGCGGAGGTCTGTAGTGTGCACCCTCTATGGGCTGCACAACACCGAAGGTCATTTTATAGCTGGGAAGTCAGACCATTTTGGCTTCGTGCACCACTGAGCAGCTGTCATAGGAAGGCCATGTTTTCACCTTATATGAACTAGCTTGACTGCTAGTTTGACACACATTAGCCTTTCCTAACAAAATTTGTTAGTTATAGGTTCATAATACCTGTTTGGATTCCTAGATATCTGATCTCAGGACAGCGTTCAAAAAAGTACATTTGAAAGAAAAGTCAGAAACACACTCTGCTGGTAAGTTTTCTCTGGAAGTGTCAAATATGATCTGACTGAGCCTGTACAGAGTGTGCACCGTCCCGTGTCTCAACTGTACTTTAAGTACTGCTATACAGCGAACAAAAGCCTCCCTCTACACTTTTTAAATTCAGTCGCTGTCAACGTACAAGGAGCATGGAATGATACTGAAGTAAAGGGGAAACAATGCAACACTGCTAAATCAATCTATAATCCCTCTTTTGTGTGCCACGCAGATAATCTCAATCATCCACATTCCCTGCTCTCATCGGCCTCCTTGGCCCCACAACACCCCAAACCTCCTGGTAGTATTGTGACCCACAGCCCATTGGGACATGTAGGAACACATCATGTGCATGAGAACACAGGCAGTGCTGAACCCAATGCACAAATCCATTAGAAGTCTTGCTATTGGGGCAGCAGACCCACTGTGAGACCCTACCGCTGTAAAATGCAGTGATGTGCAAAAGCTGTAGAAATTCCTCTGTTCAGAAGGGAGTTACGTCTGGCTTCATCCAGCGGGTGATAAACCATTATGTCATGCCAGCGCTATATAATGCCTCATTCCTCATCCATTTTGTGGAACCACATTAGTAGCAGTGGGCCACTGTTGTGGAAATAATCTTTATCTCGCACAAATGAGAATTTGTTTCTTAGAGGCTTCTCCTACTCACATAGCACTGAGGGGGAGGAGGGGGAAATTAAAAAAAAGTAAAAACATGGCTCTTGTGGATTTTGTCACGAATTTAAGTCAATGCCTTGCTCCATTTGTGCTCGAACCAGTGGGGGAAATAAATGACTAACTAAATTACTAAATAACTACGGATCTCTGAGACATGTTTACAAAAAAAAAAGGATACCTGCCACGTATCTGATATATGACGACAGATATGATATAACTTATGATACTCAATTCTGATTTATCCCTGCATCACAGCACATGTGGATTTATGGTGTATCTTGGCTGAAGCTTACTTGAGGCTCAAAGTACAAGAGAAAAAAAGGATTGAGCAAATGTTACAGAGAAACCAGAGCGAGGACTGTAAGCATTTCTCATAAAGAGGAAACAGAGCCGCATGCGTATCTGAAATTTGCAAAATGAAATCAAGATTTATGATGGATATTATAACATGGATAGATCACGCTGTCCTTGAAACATACCGAGAGAAAAATGTCTCCACGAGCTACAGCCCTTCATATTAAATCACAGGCAGAATGACAGACAGTATGGTGGGTGGATAGACCAGTCATTTCAACTATCCATCCTGGACTCTCTATGATTTATCTGCTGAGCAACATGAGTTGTGCCATAATCTTTTCAATTTTTTTTTTACAAATGGCAGCTATTATTTTACAAAGACACGACACATCTTCAGCTGGCATCACGAGTTATCCAACACTTTAGTGCTAAAACCATGTCTGAGTTCTACTGTGGATCAGATATTAATTTGTTTATTTTATCAGAGTGGATGTTTTCAGTTGCATGAAAATGTACGGATTGAACTTTAAAGGAAAAGTCTGACATTTGCTTGGATAAGATCAAAACAATACGACATCAGCCGCTGAGCGTAGCTTAAGTTAGCTCAAGGACTGGAGGCACTGGGAAACAGCTAGCTCGTTCCACTTAAGTCTCACTAATGAACACTGGACATAAAAACAACAGCGTAACAATAATGTGATGGTTTTATGAGGGGTTTGCTTTACTGTCGGCTACCACAACTTGTCTTTTGTACTGATTAAACAAATAAAATGTAATGAGCTCATTAGTGAGCGATCCCGTCTGGCTGTTTTCCCCGTGTCTCACACGCCCCCAGGAAGTGTACAGGGCTTTAAAGCCAACTTGACATACAACAAACCACATTTACCCAAAAAGACTTTCCCCCATAAGGGTTGGATCCAAAAGTGTTGTTTTGTTTATCTCCGCAAGAGCTGGTTCCAACTTCTAACAAGCCTCGTGATCAATCACTTGAGGTGGCAGATGATTCGAACAACGGCGTTGTCGTGACGTGAATGCAATAGAAGGACGGAGATGGAATGCCACATGTAGTGGCTCAGTGTTAATCAATAACACCTTTAAGCTGCTGTAGAACGATGGGCAGATGTTTTAGAGCGTCACAACCCCCCATGATGACTTGTTTCACAACCAGAATTTGATCCAGTTGACCTAGTAACATTTGGAAAGTCTAGAAGAAACACAGATACATCATTTTAATCCAATTCAAGTCAGTGGTGGGCGGAGCCAGAAGTAGCCCACCCACACAGTCATGTATGCTAAACTAACATGTACTACACTGAGTTAATCATCTTGTGGCTGTAGCGTCATACTTCATGAACTGATATATGTGGTAATGATCTTTATATAATACTTTCAAAATAAAAATATTTCCAAATATGTGAAAGTATTTGATATTTAAGAGGAGAGTTGGGGGTAACTCGCAACAAAGTAATCTGTTAGAGTACTCAGATTACTTTTGTTGTTGTTGTAACAAGTAACGTAACACGTTAGTTCTGCAATTCAAGTAATCCATTCTTTAGTTACTTTTTCCTAAAAGTAATCCGCCGCTTTCTTTCTCTTTCCATGTATCGCCACAAAAATAAGATAAAATTCGATTTTTATTTGCACTGTTTCTGTTTCTCTTCGTCTGCTCAGCAGATAGGTAGGTAAACCTACATACGATGACGTTGCCAGCTAATTCAGTGAAGTGAGGTGGCAGAGAGGACGGCATTAACTCGATGGTAATATTCCCATTAGTTTTTAATTTGGGGGGGGAAAAAAATGGACACATGGTGAAATGCAAGATGTGCCTGGAGGATGCCTGTCAGAGAGCTCTATAAAAGCCTGTGTTGTGTTGTTTTCATTGAACCAGCCGTGCCTCATACTGTATGCCTCTGCCCAGTTTGCTGTCAGATTGTTAGGAGAATAAAGAGCTGTAAATGTTATATTGTGTTCGTGATTGCTGTTATTAGGCCGAGGTGTTATCGATTGTGGGCTGTAAAGAAGGCTACAAAATGACGGTAGAGTCAATACATTCAATTGTACATGTACAGTTGGCTGCACGCCGTCTGGACAATAACACCAACATGTACGAGTCGGAAAGGGGTTTTACTTGAATTCTTGGCAACTCTAAAGTAGTCTCAGTACTTCTCCCAGTAGATAATGCAGAAACGTAATGAGTTACTTTGAAGTAACATTACCCAACACTGTTCAGGAGAGAGGGGGATTAATCAATAAAGGTAAAAAGAGCAGTAGGAAGAGAAAATAAAGAGTGGAAGGTGAGGAGGAAGGAGCACGACCATTACTCTGTGACTCTTCGGTGTAGTAGAGTCAACACTGTCATCCGCCCTCAAGCCCCTTTAGCCACTCATCTGTAGCCGACCTTGCACTGGCATGTGGGCTGCTTCTTTCTTCCACATCAGAGACACTGCCTCGTATGATAGCAAGGAGAATTGAACCGTTTCTTTTTTTTTAATGCTGTTCGCTGCTCTGCAACCTGATGGCACCTGGCTCTATGAAGCAGCTTGCGT
Source organism: Diplodus puntazzo (assembly GCA_963678695.2). Lineage (NCBI taxonomy): Eukaryota > Metazoa > Chordata > Actinopteri > Spariformes > Sparidae > Diplodus > Diplodus puntazzo. The sequence continues at coordinate 21,230,090 of OZ023158.1, read as the reverse complement.
TTCTGGTACTGATCCAAGATCCATGGTGGATTCAGATTTCTGTCCCTGCATCTTTTATCCTCCACTGAGGGTTTCATTTAGTCAGACATCTGCAGCCTTTTTCCAAGCTCAGCTGCAGCGAAGCACAACAGAACACACACAAAAAAAAAAAAAATCTGAGAAATGGATCTGAAAGCAAAAACTTAAAATATTCTGATAATATGTATAAATTCTTTGAATCAGACACGAGGAATGTGCAATCTCTTTAATGAACCAGTAACAGTGCATCGTATCAAGAATGTGTCACAGTGACATCTCAGAGCCTTCCTGTGAGGTGAACCGCTCGCAGCTTGTTTGCCGGGTGAAAGTTATGCTGGAAGCCTGTCAGAGTTCATCACGGCTAGGGTGACATGCGCTCAGGCACACTTGCACTATCACAAAATTACATCTCTGGCTCCTGATGCGTATCATGTCCCTCAGGCATTTAATGAACAAGAACTTGCTTTGTTTGTCATCTGTTGTCCCCCCCCCGTTTTGAGGATTTTTGCAATTTCAAAATCATCAAGATCTGAAAAGGCATTTGAACCTTTAAGTCTGACACAAATGATAGTTGACACACTTAAAAGACCGTTTTACAAACCAAACACTATTTTTTTTCCCATCGACACACATCAGTGTTCTTTACTGGTATTTGTTGCTTCTATCATGAATTTAAACCAGAGCGAAAGCCTCCCAAATCTCCCCAGTGTGTTTTATGAGGGCATCATTGCTCAGAAGACAAGCCTGAGGGTGAAACAGTGTCATGGTGAATCAATACAGTTTACATTCCCAGGGAGGGGGAGGCCGGCATATTCTTACATGCTGAGGAAGAAATATGGCATGTGAACTTCTGAATAGCATCAACAGAAGCTGAAATGTGTCTCCAGATTGGCACCTACCCCAAATTAGATCAGATTTAGACAACCCAAGTAATACCGTTAAATCCTTGATAATTAAACCAAACATTCAAAAAAAGGTTCTGGATGATTGCGTTGAAGGCAAAACAAACAAACGATCAGACTTTTTCATTGTTAGCGGGAGCTTATTATGCTTTTTTCATTTTGTTCCTTTGCCTCAGTGTGATATATATATATATATATATATATATATATATATATATATATATATATATATATATATATGTATATATATATATATATGTATATATATATATATGTATATATATGTATATATATATATGTATATATATATGTATATATATATATATATATGTATATATATATATATATGTATATATATATATATATATATATATATATATATATATATATATATATATATATATATATATATATATATATATATATATATACATCACTGATCACAATGTTCAAAAGTGCTTGAAATGCCTTGTCAGTAGCCCCGCCTTGAATTCTGTGACTTCCTGACATCACACACTTTTCCATATTCTTTGCTTATATTCCTGGTAGAAGTGAGGCTACCTGGAAGCTGAAAAACATTGACAGAGCCGAATGGAGACACAGTAAGGGGGGGCTGGCTCAGACATGTGTGAGCTGACCAACCAGAGAAGACTGGATATTTGTGACGGGGGGGGCTTAAAGAGACAAGAGCTAAATAGAGCGGTTCAGACAGAAGGGGAATACAGTCCTGCAACGCTGTTATGTGTGGGAGAAAAATATGACTCTCCCAGGACATTCTGTTTTCATAAGATAGAATATCAATGTCATATGTACCCGGTATGAATGTTAAGGTCTGGGTAAGGGCATAATGACGTCTGCTCTATGAGTTTATATCTCATGGTCTTTACAACTTAGCCATTAATAGCTACTGTAGATATGTCTACATAACAGATGTCCGACAAACCAAAGCTGACTGTTTGTGTGAACTTGTAAGATGGCCATCGATCCATCTATTGTAGGAGACTTATTGTCTGCCACCCATTTTCTTTCTATTCGTCACTTTGCCAGAGGTGAGAAGCTCTACAGTAACTTCTCCCTTCCTCGTTGTTAAACAGATTACCTTATATGGGGGGGTTGCTTTCTGAGTTGTAGATACAACCTGAAACTAGAGAAGGTTCAGGAGGAATGACTTGGCATTACACCGTGCTCACAGAAGTGTCGTTGTGTTGTTGTTCCTTGTCCTCCTAGTCATCAGTGTCTCTGAGTCTTCTTCATCTCTCCCGAATGGTCAAGCGACCCGAAATTTCACAACACACTGGACACTAGGAGACAACTGATGTGTTTTTTGAGCATTAAATCATGTAAACTATTCTTGTAGAAAGCCATAATAAAATTAAGAACCTGAAAATGAGCATAAAATGTCTTCTTATGCTGCATTTAAGAGCCAAGAGACAGAGCAGGAGTAGAAAATACATTTATTTAGCTTCCACTATGTTGCTGACATACTCCTAATAGATCTGTGCCAATAGGCAGTGAGTCATTCTCGTGCACACGAACGCATGCTGGGATGTGGCTTGAAAAAAGGTGAAGTCTCCAATCCAGACAATAGGCTAAACAGTATGTTCTGACTCACTGTATTAAAGAATTAAGGAAGGTAATTCTCAATGCCGTCTACGATTCGTGGTCACAATGCTTTTTGGTGAATACTGACGAGTTGTCTGGGCTTTTTTCCCCCGTACCGTGTTAACGTGTCATAAATAGAGTGTTCCTCAAGGTCGACACGAAACGAACGCAATATACCTGCGATACAATTGATCATTTTCAGTGTCTGATATGGCTGAAAGGACTGTGACGCGACAGAGTCCCTTCCAAATGTGACTACACCTTGATGCTACACGTCTCGTGAAAAGGCACAGAGTAAATTAAGTCACGCGCCCACAATGAGTCTCCAGAGAAACATCATCTTAACTTAAGTTTCCCCAGAGAAAACATTGGTTCATACATGAATCTCTGCTACATTGTTGTTCGTCACAGCCGGTGATGGCTTACTCTTCAGCCCCTCAGTGGCGCACCTGGACGTCTCCATGAGGAGCAAACGTGGGATGCAAAGAGCAAGAAGGATCGTCTTGTATTCTTTACGGAAGTTTTGGTTCAGTAGTCCGTATATGATGGCGTTGAGGCAGCTGTTGAAGTACGCCATGAAGTAGCTTGTGACAAACAGCCACTCAGGTATGTTGGGCGCAACTTTCACAGGATTTATAGCTACAGCCAGGCCTATGAGGTTCAGTGGAGCCCAGCATACTGCAAACAACACAAACACCATGAACATAGTCAGGAAGTTCCTCACGTCACTAGGTTTCAGCTTGGTCCCTTGCTCTGGTTTAACCCGATGTTTTACTTGAATCACCAGCACCCATATCCTCATGTAGCAGTAGGACACCACCAGCAGCGGGATCAGAAAGTGAATGACCACCACTGAGATGGTGTAGTAAGAGCTGACCGTCTGGGCGAAGGTGCACGAGTAGATGCGGGGATCATACTGCAGCGAGCCCACAAAGAAGTTGGGCACTGTGGCGATGGCGGTGAGCAGCCAGGTGAGGCCCAGGTAGCAGCAGGTGTTCCTTAGGCTGTACAAGCGGTCGTAGTGGAGGCTGTGGCAGATGTAGCAGTAGCGGTTGATGGCGATGGCCGTGATGTTGAAGATGGAGCCGATGACGCTGAGGCCCATAATAAAGCCGCTGGCCTGGCAGTGCAGGTCCCCCATAGTCCAGTCATTGTGGAAGATGGCCGTCAGGACCAGCGGGTACGGGTACAATGCCACCACCAGATCTGCCACAGACAAGCTCACCACGAAGATGTTCCCTGGGGACACATGGGAGGTTTAGATGACAGACAAAACATGACCCAAACTGGTGTATAATTAAAGAATACAGCACTCCTTCTTCACTCGCTCCTCCGGTTAAATTCCTTAAAATAAACTGGGTCACTGGAGGTACGACTGCATAAAAGAGCAGCTTCTTTGTGCCCTCTGTGGCTCAATTTGATGAGGCTTTTTTTCCCCATGTAGCCGACTCTCCACTGCACTATGGTTCCAGGCACACGCTTTTTGATACAGCCCTTCCTGTTGGAAATACTTTTTTTCTCAAAACTAATAACATTTTAGCCATGCTTGTGGCGTAGGTCTGTGAAACATGGTCTATCTCAACGATTGGATGGATAAAGATTTGGTACAGATTAGGGGTGCACCGATCCGATATTAAGATCGGATATCGGCTCTGATATTGACAAAATGGCTGGATTGGGGATCGGTAAAATGAAACAGATCCACCGGCCGATCCAGTTTTTTTTTTTTTTTTCGCCGTCGCAGCACACTACTTCATTCATCAGTGTGTCGCATGCTGGAAGAGCGCAAGTTGTTGTTTGACCAACTCTTTATTAGTTTATTCTCAGGTTCAGCTGCTATGTTTTATTTTGTATTCCTGTTTGCAGGACGTTACACGTACTCACGCCACATTTCTCCGCTGATTAGCTAGTAGCCCCGCCACCCGCTGTTAGCCTCACCAGTCAGCTGTTAGCCTAGCAACGCTAACTTTCAAACCGACGTACTCAATACTATGTGGGCTGTCCATCGTTGCACCGTTGGTCCTCCCTCCATCACAACCTCAGTGTTATTCACCGGCGGGCTGCTTTGTCTCCTCCTCTGCTGCTGTGGTCTCCCCGGCTCGCAGCGATGCTGGATGGTCGCCCCCGCCGGAGCCTCCAGACGCTAGTTTGTTTACGGACGGTGCTACTGACTTCGGTTCTAGTGTTCCCTCCGTGCTGACTGACAGGCGCTAAATTCATTCATTCTTTGTTTTGTTTGTTCCACTTTGTTACGTGTGTCCTTGGGTACCCTGACAGGCGCTATTTAAATTAAATGTATTATTATTATTATTATTATTATTATTAATATTAATATTGTTAATGTTACACATGTTTACAATGTTCGGTAACTGTTTGATTATTTTGTCTTAGTTAGGAAAGTCTGGTGCCTTTAGTCCCTTTCACATGGTGGAAGGTATACAGTTTATTATTAATTCAACAACGGTATCGGATCGGTATCGGGTATCGGCCGATACGCTCAGTCCAGGTATCGGTATCGGGATTGGATCGGAAAAAACTGGATCGGTGCATCTCTAGTACAGATGTCCATGGTAGCAAGGTGATTAATTGTAATAATTCATTTTCCTTTGACATTTAATTTCATCACCATTACCAGCTCAAAAATACAATTTAACCTCTAATCAAGTTTATGAGCTGACAGCAGTGTTAACGTCATCATCACTGTCTAAAGGGCAACCACAGAGCTCCTTCTTCAACTTGCGGAAGAGCTAATAGTCTGAGTGCCAAACCAGATGAATAGGGCAGGTGTTGGACAAGTTCAAATATGCATTCCTGGATGGAAGCCATCGCGACTGTGGACACAAAAATAACTCACTTCAAACTTTCTGCATAATCACTCAAAGAACTTAACTCGTCTTCTTGGAGCTTATCAGTCACTGCTCATTTGTGGTAACACAGCAAAACTATGACCTTCCCTTCAGCCTCTGCTATAGAATGTGTTAAGTGCTAATGAGCAAAAGTTAGCATGCTCACATGATATACACCAATATGGTGAGCATGGTAAGTATCAGACCTCAACATGTACCATTTTAGTAATGTCACTTTGAGCATGTTAGCATACTGATTTTAGCATTTGGCGAAAAGTTCCACCGCCCTAAAACCTGGAAATGGGTTAGCATTTTTGGACTTCTGGTTCCCTCATCTTGGATTTATGAATAGTTTTTCGGTTAGATGCCTGAAATAAAGTCTGTGGTTAACACAAGCTTAAGATAGTTTCACGTTTCGTTCTACGAGAAAACATGTCAGAGAATTCTCGGGGACATTAAATGTCACCACTCAGAACACAGAAACGTATCTATTCACTAGTCTTTACAGGCGGACTTTAGTTGCAAACAATTGTAACTAACTTTAAAACTTGTAGATTGATCAACTTACACGACTATAGTTGAAGTCATACGACTGCAATATAGTTTGTAGTAGCCTAGCTTTAGCTTCTTACATCGGACAATTGCATTTACCTTTCAAAAATCACAAAAGTGGTGTTCATCAGTGAAGATTATCTCGCTGAACAAAACCACAAAGCCATAGAGTTTATATTTTGCAAACATCCAAAAACCCAAAGAGAACTTCCCAAAGGCTTTTTGTTGAGGAATCCAAGGTGATGCTAACTTCTGGATTAGCCTACAAAAAAGCATGATCCATGCAGCACTCTTTGCTGCAATCCATTGTACTTTAAACAGAAAAACTACATCTGACACGGAAGAGTGCAATGAAACAGTCATTCGAGTTGGAATTTCAAGTTGAGATCTTGGACAAGATCCAGACTGAGTTTTTCCGACATAAACGCACCTGACGTCTCAGCAGTATGGAGCTGCACACAGTGATAACCTTTTCATCCCTTCAGTTTGTAGTTGCTTTGTTCATTCATTTAATTTGTGCTCATGTTGTCTTGAGCCGACAACCTCAGGAGTACCAGAGCACTCACAACTCCCAACTCGCAATGAACCACAGCACGACTGTTGCCTCGCTCGAGGCTCTTTGTTTATTGCATTGTTTTATTTGGCAAGTACATCCCACAAAAGGCTCAAATCAGTCAGTCTGTTTTTGTTTTAAAGCTTTTTTGCCTCCAGGAACAGACAGTCAAACACTTAGTTTAAGTGCATCAAAACCAGGATATGGGCGATTTTAATGTCAGATTACACTCAAACAAGTTCCTGGCCTCCTGAGGTCTGAGCTGATGGTGGTGTGACACTGGATCTCCTCATAAGACATGAATCATAGAGGATGACGTCTGATATTGTTACAGTGCAGCTGTTCTGGGTGGGGGGAGAAAAAAGCAATAAATCAAATCGTAATGTGTTAGATAAGAAGAGCGATAACAAGAACATAAGAGTGGAGTCACCATGCAAGTGAGGCGGCGTTTCACAAAAGAAGCAGTTGCTTCCCACAAGTTTTGACTAGATGTTGTGCAATGAAGGGTCTATTGAGTGTGTGAGCTACACATTGTAGAAGACAAGTGGAGATTTTGCCCATATAAACCAAGTGTTTGCTGCCATTAAAGACAGTTTTGCCAGCTTTTAGAGGAAAAGAGGAAAAACTCATTATCATAAAATTAGTAGCCAGTGAACTACGACGAGAAAAAAAAAAACGACACAGCAAAACCGAACCAGTCCGATTCACCACGTACTGCTTGTCATGACCAACATTTAGCCAGACATTACATCACTGGTTTGAATATAAACACTTATGTTTTCTGTAAATAATCTGTGAAGGATTATATATAATGTGCCTCATTTTCACAACCCTTTGTGTCAGACGTTGGGGTGATTCCAGGGTTGATATAACATAAACCACCTTCTGAAGTTCTCGCTCCCTCAGTCAACAGCTGAAACAACAGCGCTGATTGGCAGATGTGATGGGAGTGGATTTAAAACACATGTTGGCCATCAATCCTCCGCGTTCAAAGCTCGTTATAATCCCTGCACCTCGGGTATAACGCGGTTGCACTGTGTTGTTTAGCAACCGGTCTAATTTTAATGTATTCCTCTGAACTCGAATCACTGGCTGTGGTAATAAAGTGACAATAACCGAGAACATGCAATGCTATAAAACGCTGCAAAACTATGTAAATTTCTTCCCAATTTGGGGACTTTTTTTGGTGTTGGTTTCACATTTTTCCACAGGTATACAGAGACAGTTGATATCCAAGTTGCTCATACGGCACGGGCGCTCTCTCAAGCCCGCTGAGGTAAAAATAAAAGCATTTGTTCCTCATCCTCGAGTCAGCTCAGTGGGCAAATCTGTCAGATTGTATTTGTGATGCTCACAGTCCTCGCTGTACGCATTTGTCATTGTGCAGAGGTTTGATTCCTCGCTGACATCATGCGACTCAGTGTTATCATGTGCACCGGCTGGACGGGGCACGCTGCAGCCTCGCAGCTCTCTCTGGCTGAACCCTCTTTCCCCCTTTAATCTTCAAGAGGATGAGGTAAGTGCTAAAACGCAGCTGAGAGGATTGCTGTGAAGCGGCCAGATGATTGTCTTTTGTTTTGTTGGCATCCACTGTTAAAACACTGGATGAGCCATTACCTCTCGCTGTTTAATTAACCGACTTGGCCGCCTGATGCTCATCACACCCAAACCCAAAGCACTTGACGTGATTTGTTGTTTTTAGCGTACAACAAAGACATTCTCACTCCTGGATACCATAATAGTCATGCCCACTGACATCTTTGGGAGCTATTATTAACAATGAGTGTGAGTTGGATAGAGCTTAACCTGAAAGCTGATTGGTTGCAGGCCATCTGGGACTGCTGACTTGGGGCCTTTGAGTTCCCTGACACCACTGGCTCCGTAATTATCTGATCGTACCGAACGCTCTCACAGAACTGAGTTAACTGTCAAGTCAAACGTTGCTTCAAATGAACTTGTTCTTGCTTTAAAGTGACTTCTGAGAGCTCGGCGACCACCCCGCGAGCTCCCCTCTCTCTCTCTTTGTCTGTCGCCACACAGCTGTTTTTTGGCGGATGGACCATAAATCAAAACAATATAGCAGAGACCTCTTCAGCCATGCATGAGTGAAACAAAATATTTGTCATCAGAATCACCCAGCACACACCAGGCTGCAGTATATCAAAAATACATTGGACAGAATCTGCCTCACGCCCGCCCCTCCCGGCATATAAACCCACATATGTATTAAAATAGGCTCTGTGCACAAGGTGGACATATTTATGGCGGATTGCTTCATTCCAGCTGAACAGCTGTGAATGTCGAGGAGTTGCGCTGGAGATAAAGTGGGTACATAATCAAGATGGAAGTACAGGAGATGAACAAACTAAAAGACAAAACAAAAAAGGCTGCCGTCTGATTTTCAATCTGGCGCACTTGCGTGGCTGTGTACAAGTGTGACTCTCGAGGGCTCATGTTCTTCTGTCAAGCCCACCGTCTGTATCGCATCACTCTCGCCACTCACACAGGAAACATGATCCCCTACGCTTTGATTCACCCAGCTATATTTATACACCTTTGAAGCAAAGAGACAAATTCATAAAAAAAAAAAAAAAAAGTATGTGTAGGAGGGCTGGCTACGCTTGAATCCGGCTGAATGTCATCGGGGCTTAATGCTACAAGTGCATATCCAAAATGAGATTACTTTTGATTTACTCAGCATGTTATCATAAATAAGCAAGAATAACCTCTCGGCAAGGACATTAAAGCGCTGATGAATTAGTGGTGACTACTTCACGAACAAGGGGCCAGAGAATTTTTTTCGAAGAAGTTCAACATTAAGCTGACAGAAGCTGCCTTTCGGTGATGCAGCCTCTGCTACAAACCCCCCCCCTCCTGCCAAAAACATCATCGTCATCAAAGGCCGTCCACCAATCAGACCACCTATGTCTGAGGAAATAAGACTCACAGGCCCTGAGAGAAATCAGACGGCCGGGACACAAGCAGCGGCTGGTGTCTCATTCATTAGGGCGCAATCCTGGAAAACATAAAATAAGCACAATTTGAGCTGCTACAGTCGAAGGAGCGCTCGGGTGTGAAGTAAACAATCGCCTTATCTAGGTGTGATTTGGCCTGATAATCCCGATCTGATAAAACCTCTGCGCCAGTTAGAAAATCAACAAAAGTCATCTACAAAGTTGTTGTTGTCGGGAAAAGAAAGATATGTTTAATGTGGTGTGCTAAGTGATATTCCCCGTGGATCTGCGCTGTCAATTTAAATCGGCTTCTGCTTTGACTCACTTAGTCCTCTGACTCAATTAACCGCCCCTCTGGACACTCCGGTTTTTAGGTTTTATTCATGACTGTGCAGTGACTGAGGGGATGCCGTGCATGATTTAGCAAGAGTCCATTCTCGGACCTGAGAGGTGCAAGCTGCGAACACAAACACACACACACACACACACACACACACACACACACACACACACACACACACACACACATACAAAATCAAGCTCATCCTTTCGTTATTTCCCCCATCTGCTCCCCTTCATCGTTTCTCTCTCTCTCTCTCTCTCTCCCTCTCCCTCTCTCTCTCTCTCTCTCTCTCTCTCTCTGTCTATCATGGGTGCTTTTTTTTTTTGTTCAGTTTATTTTTAGTATGGTTAACCCCAGTGGGAAACTCTAGAGTTAACACACCATTGGCAGTCCTATAGTGCCATGCTCCAGCTCCAGCCCTCTGAGGGAGTCACTTGGATAGATCCTTAATTCATCTGCACACTTGAGAGAACCTGCGAAAATGGAACACACGCTACCCATTCCCCTTCAAAATACCTGAAGACATGCATCACTCAGAGGGTGTACCAGCGTCTACCAAATGTGTGCACGTACATGTGTCGTTAGCGGAGGGATATATGGAGGCGGTGCGTGAGGCGAGCGTGTCGGTGTGAAGCAGAGCGGAAAGTCCTGCTGGCTGCTGTGTGTGAGGAGGCAAACCAGCAGTCTAAATAGTGTGTAACAGGGAGAGGGGATGCGAGGCCACGGAAATATATGCCTGAGTGCAGTCTTTGCCCGCTGTGAATCATAAATCCTACCTCAGTATATCACTCACAAGTCTGTTTTGGAAGCCAGAGGATGTTATTGTATTATACCGCACCTATCAGCCTGTCACAAAGCAGCCATCTATCAGATTTTTATGGCATACAGATCATCTACAGCTGTTTGCCGTTCTTCAGCTGCGTCCGTGCTTCCCTTTCCTAAAAAAACTCTGTCCAATTAAACATTCATACAAAGTGAGTGAAACCTATAAATATCTTGTTAGGAGCAGAGAGGGGATTGATGATAGGCTAACAGCAGTAACAATTCCAGTCACTTAAGGACACACTTGCCCCCCCCCCCAAAAAAAAAAAAACAACCAAACAAAAAGAAAGACAGTAGAGATGGATGCTCAAGGCTTCAAGTGGAGTTTCAAGTTCCTGCTCTCACATGCAGACGAGCGCTGCAGTGATCAGACTATTACTCAGTCCAGTCGCCAGAATAAATGTTGTGTTTTTAGGTTGAATTTTTTATTTCTGTCTTGCCACGTCATTGTGCTAATGCTCTGATTAAGTTAAGGCACAGATTCCACTTGGTTAAGTGTAGGAAGACATCATGGTTTTGCATAAAATTACTGTTTTGGCCTGACTTGCCGTCAAAAATCTAAGCCTCAAAAACAGCTGAAAGTTCTCCGAGGTCTCATTAAAAATACAAATACAGTAGTGTCACCTATACAACCTGCGGTCCCCAACTTGGCAGCCAACGAAGAAAATTAAATCCCAACTAATTTGATTGTTGATTGTTCACTTGAGTCGTCTTTCAAACAAAAAATGTGAAACATTTGACTGAAATATGACGTATGAGTTGAAACATGATAAATAAGATACGCACATTTAAAACTGTGTTAATTGCAAAGGGAACTAATAATGACACAATCATCTGGCAGTTTCAAAAGTGACTTCTGGATTTAGCAATACCTGTTTGATATCACGTGCTTTCAGAGTATTATAAATTGTTGGCCTATTTTCTCAAATATAATGCTTTCCTCTACTAAAACACGGTACAGCCAGAACAACTGACTGGGCTGCAATTACTATATAAACGATGGAAATAAAAATGACTTACCACTTTTTTTATGGTTGATTAATTGTTGAAGTAAATTTTTCAGTCAAAACTGTCAAACATTTGCTTGTTCCAGCTTCTTAAAGGGGAGGATTGGCTGCTTTTTAAACGTTTTTTTTTTAAATCTGTGACAGTAAATAAAAAGTCTTTTGGTTTTGGATTGTTGGCTGGACAAAAGAAGCAACTTGAAGGCATCACTTTGGGTTCTGAGAAATTGCAATGAGCAGTTTTTCACACATTTTTGGACAATTTAAGCCTAAATAATTCATTAATAATGACGGACTGGCACATCTGATGGGAGTGGATTAAAAGCAGCACATGTTGGCCATCAATCCTCCGTGTTCAAAGCTTGTTATATAATCCCTGCACCCCCGGAGATACATGTTGTTTCAGAACTAGTGTCATTTTAATTTCTATTCCTCTGAACTTCATTCGTTGAATGTGGTTGTAAATAACACAATGAAGAACACACAACATTATAAAACACCACAGAACACTTTGTAAATGTGTTTCTAATGTGGGGACTTCTCTGATATTATTTGAATCTTTAATCAGGCCTTGCACGGATATTCAGAGGCAGTTGATTTAACTAATGAACTAAACAATTAATCGGTGATGAAGGTAATCATTAGTTGCAGCCCTAATGCAGCCCTACCACTGGTGAGGCCTCTTGTGTGACTGGACCAGTCAGTCAATCCAATTAGGTTTGTTATCAGTGCAGTGTCCGTGGTCGACCAGCATGGTGACGACTTTTGTACTGGCCATTTACTCTTGCACTCTTGTTTGAGGGCAGTCGACTGTGGCATTTTTGCAAACTGGATAATCAAATTATTCTTCGGGCTCCTAAACTTCTTACCAAACTGCATTTGGCTGTTCCACACGGGAACACGGTGGAAGTGTTACGTAATGTATTTGAAATTGTAATTAAAAGCTCATTATTCCAACCGCTCGATGACCTAAGCCCGCTGCCCTATGTGAATGTTCTCGTTAGCATGTTGTGATCGCTGAGTTTAGTCTTTTGCCTTGTCAGAAGGCGTTCGTGACTTAACTTTTACGCGTGGCCCTGCTGGGTATAATGACGCTTGATCTTCATGACTTTTAAGTTCAAAGTAGTTCAACATCACACATTGTTTTTTGTTCTGTTTTTAGCCTCTGGATAGATTTCTGATAACAAACTCACTGTTCAGATTTCTTTCCGAAAAGACCGAATCACGAGTCTGATCCTACAATTAAAACAATATATGATTCATCATTTGTGCGATTGGAGATAAAATATGCATTGATTGCATCTGCATCTGCCTCCATCTTAAGCGGGGTACCCTGTAGGGCGTCGTTACATATCTGTCCTGTGACTGGTCCTTTGATTTATTTTAATATTTTTTTGTCACTTCCGTAGTTTTTCCATGCCAGACAACAAGCAGGCTCTTAGTATCAGGATGTTATCAGTTTTTTTATTGAAGGAAATGGAAACCAACATGCGCAATTTGCAACCGAAGATAAGACTGATAATTGCATTTCTTCAGGAAATGCAAGAAAGATGACAGGGATGGGAGGTGAAACTTAGGTCTTACTACTTAAAAGAGAAATACCCTCCCTGGAGTTATCGATCTCAATGATCATCAGTGCAACGCCCCCCTCCCCCGGGTAATATCTCAGAAATAATGCAACAATTTTAGATTGGTACAAGAGGCATTTATGATTTTTTAAAGGAGCACTATGTAGTTTTGGAAAAGAAATTCAGATAAATGATAGTTACAGTATTAATGAGGTAATAATACAAACTCAGCAATATTTATTTGTATCTGAATAAACAAGTTCAGAGGAAAATGAAGTCCCCAGAACACTGTTTGAAGCTAGAGAGGTGGCAGGGTCCGCCACATATAAGCAAAGTAAAACAGTATGAAACTGTCCTTTAAAGTCAGTTTGTGTATTTAGTCATGAAAACAAAGCGAGTTTGTTTATTTAGTATGTTCAGACATAAAAAGATCAATGAATTTTTTCTTCCCAAAACCTTTGTAGTGCACCTTTAAGGCTTGTTTTGCTGTTGGTAAAACCGTTGAAAGGTTTATCTGTCACAACGCAGAAAGAGTGATAAATGTACTGAACTGGCTCAGCACTCGCTGACCTGCCCCGTTCGCCTCTCGTTGGGGCTTCCGGTTGCGTTGCTGGGGCTTGAATGCCCACCTGTCTTCAAAGCTCACTGCTTTATAAATGTGTACGAATGATTATAATGGCTAATGTTATATTCTGCCGCGTAAGTTGATTATCACACCGTTATTATATTATCTCCATATTACTATATTATGTTAGTAGTACACTGATATTGTTGTTACATCGTGTAATTATGATCACCAACACGATGTCTTCCTCTCTCTGACGCCACGCACCAGCATGTCCAGGATCACTAAACACAGACACATATCACTGCCTCACACACACACACACGCACACACACACACACACACACACACACACACACACACACACACAGACACACACCCTGCTTGGCCTGGCCTAATCTCTATGTCCGGACTCTAATCGTATCATCACATGTATGGTTGCAGCTGCTTTATGTTGCTGTCTGTACATTATGTCTGTCTTATTTGTCTTCTGTGTCACTCCGGCTCTGTCAGCCTCTTTCACCAATCATAAAAAATATTTTTTGACAATAGCCAGCAAGAGCTTCTGATCACCAACAACATTATAAACTGAATGAAAGCGCACTCAAGAGGAAAAAATAGGTATTTTTTTTCCATTTTAATACATCAGTAGAGTCATTTTCACATTAATGTGGACATTAGAAGTTAAAATTGACACGTTACTGGGAAGAATATCTTCAATCAGTCAGAAGTGTGTTCTGTGCAGGGAGCTTGCTGCTTACATAGGTGCCATTTACACCACGGACATTTTTTGAAATGACCAGTTCTTTTTCACGTGAATTTTTGAATGCATAATTGGATAAAATAAAATGTGCTTAAAAGTAGTTTTCCCTGAGAATCGTGACTAACAAATAAGATTTCATTCATTCATTCATTTTGATGCATCATAATGCAATCTCGTTCCCGCCATAATTATCTGGGGTGTAACGATACATGGCATTAAGGATCATTGATTCAATATTATGGATGCAAAGTGAAAACATCGATCCATTTCATAACCTTTAGTTTTTATTGAGCCTTACACACGTGTTTTTATGCGGGTTAGTGGAGTCTGCATTTAACAGTTACAATTACTCACATGTATTTATGTGCTGCTTTTTTCTTTCATGGCCAAAAGCACAGAAGAGAAAGGTGCAGCTGCTTCTTCTGTAACTTATTTTGTTAAATGGGCTGATAATATCAGTGCTTGGGATGAAACCAGCTGTAATTAACGGCAGGAAAAGTATGTGTTTATCACAGGGCTTATAAAGGAATCCGTTCCACCACCACCTTTGCTGGGTAGTGAAATATTCTGAGAAATATTTATATGATGGAAACAAATCACATATATGCTCAGAGTACAGAGGGAACTTTTCATAAACAGATGGACAACACACATGGAGGTGACGGTAGAATATTTGGAATATGTCGATATCAGCTAAACCTACGTACAAACCATGTTTAGTTTTACTTTGATATGTCTGTACTGTTTATGTTGGTTATTTTTGATGTTGTTGTTATTATTTGAATTTGTGTTGTTTTTTTTATACATATCTTTTTGGATTCACAAGACTTTATGAATACTGTAACCGACGATGCGGAAATAATGGTTGTAAATGGGGATTTGTAGAATGATAGTATAATAATAATAATTTGTTATCAGAACATATTGTTCTGTTGTTCAAAGAATCGATGTAGTAATGTCTTGTGTTTTAAACTAGTGGTTTACACTCCTGGTAATTACATTGACCTGATACTGTTGCCTGAAACTGCATATATTGAAGATTGTTTTGTAATCCAAGCTTTATTCAAGCTCCACCACTTTTCGCTGGAAAGTGATGCCCTCAGCTACTAAACAGTTGCTAATAGTTAATTATGAGGGGGTAACTAAAACCCTGCCGAAGGCCTTAAAGTCACGAGGAGGCAGAGAGAGAGAGAGAGAGAGAGAGAGAAGAAAAGAACTGCCTACTTTACATAATGTTTAACATACTTTTCAAAATACTTCTTAATATGAAAATCTAAAAGAAACTGTGGTCTAAAACTTTATTTCAATATGATCATTTATTAATTTTTTTAAGCACACACAACATTTGCTATACTTTTCTTTAAAGTACCCATATTGTATGAATACCAAAATATAAACAGCTAAGCTAAACCATATATCTTACTAAATTAATGAGTTTGTTGACTAAACATTAAATTGTGCGTTTATCGGGGCCCAAAAACTACAGCCTGCCCGGTGAAGTCTGTCTGTTTAATCCGGCCCTGCTAATGGACGCAAGACTGTTGTCCTCTCTGCACGTGAAAGATGCCTTTTTGTTGTAATCAAAGTAAGCTGGGAAATATAAAATATAAATCCAGGGTGGGACCCAATACATCAGACTTCCTTTATCCAAAAGCAAAAACAGCCACACAGTCGCACCTTCCTGTCCCTGTAATAACAATTCTCCTACAGTGCTTCAGTTCACAAAAATAATTAAGCGAACAATTTACAGACTCATTTTATTTTGCAGCGTGCTGAACGGTGTCGTGAACGGCCTCAGTGGCCATCTGAGACGACTCCGGGCTACAGAGCGAAGAGGACGGCTGAATGATGGTGGCATATTTGCCAAGAATGAAACTTGGCATCAGAGTAACCATTATAAATATCGTCTTCACCTTCACACTGCCCGGCCAGGACACTTGAAACGTATGACAACAAAATATGAGGCTGTGTTCAATATAAAAAAACCTGACCAAAAGGACACAGGAGCTATACAATAGCGTCTCTCACCTTGGCTGCTGGTGGGACGCTAGAGGGGTCCTGCTATAAGAAGGGATGTGATTTATCTGGGCTGGAAGATCAAGGATAAAGCCAGATGGGGGTGGGAGGGGGGGTGGAGAAGAGATTGTTATTATTTATGAAGAGATATGAAGGCAGACAGGCAAGGCTGTGGTAGCTCCATCATCACACTGTGGCTGGAGGCTCCCATGAGATAGCAGGCTGATTGTCAAACACTGAGGTCACACGCTGCATGTTATATTACATAATTTTAGTCATGAATGAAGAGAGCAGGGCTTTTTGGGTTCGGCCTTCTGTGAATAATCAAAGAATCTGACATAATCCAATTCTTTTTCATGAATCTTGACGGAATGAATAATAAAACTTTCCCCTTGCTTTTATTCGAGTGAATGTTTGCACCTAATCTGGCCGTAATTCACACACGTTTCTACCAATCTATCGACATCCACCGACACTTTCTCGTCTGTTTTTGTGTCTCACCTGGATTCCTCAGCTTTTTGTTCCTGTACACGGACAGGATGACGAGGACGTTGCCCAGGATGTCTACCACGATGGTGAAGATCAGCACGCTGGCCAGCGCAGTGGACACTCCAGAGGAAGAAGAAAAAGAAGAAGAAGAAGAAGTAGAAGAAGAAGAGGATGAAGACGAAGAAGAAGAAGAAGAAGAGGCGCTCAGTCCTCCGTCGCTCTCATTCCGGGACAAACAGTTCGACCCGTTCACATCCCTCACCTCTAAATCCATCTCCCCTCAGGGCGCAGTGGCCATGGTGCCACTACTCCGGTGTTCAGACTGGGAAAAAAAACGACGAAATTCAAAATGCACCGACTGGAGGGAGTGCTGAACTTTTTGATTGTCCCTCTCCTCCTCCGCCTGTGGAGCAGCAGGAGCGACGCGCGAACCGCGACATGACCGCCGGCGCGGTAGTAGATGTTTGGCGCGCAGGGAAACCCAAGAAGTTAATTTTTAAGGTGATGAAGATGCCAGCAGCTCCCGTTTCAGCGCCCCCCTCATGAGTCACCGCGGCTCTCCGTGCGCGCTGCTCCATTCTGCGAAGAGGGCTCGCTCAGGGAAGGCATGTGAGCGCCCTCCTGTGCGTAATGGAAATGCGAGGATGCGAAGCTCACAAACACACACGCACACACACACACACACACACACACACACACACGCACACACACGAGGCATCCCAGAGAGTCCCGTGTTGCCTTTTGATGGGGGGGAACTAATAACAAAGGAATTATATTTATGATCTAGACTCTCTGCGGACACATCAGAGGAGTGTTGAGCCAAGATTGTGAGACTGTTTCGAAAACTATAAATCTGTCATATTTAAGTCACGACCCTCTAATCAAACACCAAGCTTAATGTGGAATCACACCAGGAATGTTGCGTCTTATTGAAACTATGAGATTTACAGTAGGAGCCGCGAACAACTTGACATGTTTCTGACTGATCTTCATTTAGACTGAGAGCGTCTCTCTTCATTGACATGGAAATGGCGCCTTCACGTGTCCAACAGAGACTTTTACAAAAACAGTGATGTTTGGCATTATATTTATAGAGATGTAAATTGTGCATAACTGCTGTCACATAAAGCACCGATGGAATTATACACCAAAAACTGCGTAAAACATGTTGAACTAAAGAATGGCACTCAGTGGAGAGCATACCTCCACCGATCAAGCCTAATCCAGCAAAAATAAATAAATAATAATAATTAAATTGAAATCTACTTTTTTTCTCTTTTTGATTCACATCAAATTGTGCTCATAGATATCCTCCACCTACACATGCCAGATTTTTTTTTGTCATCCAGTTCCATGCATAATTCCCGGAAACATTCACGAAAATGTTAAATAATGCCCTACCATGCGACGTTATAGAAGGTGAGGCATATTCATGGATCTCCACCAAAAGTTAATGGGGTTCTATTCTGGGCTGGGACACATCCTCCATCCAAGTTTAGTGTAAATCCGTTCAGTAGTTCTTGTGTTACCCTGCTGACAAACCAACAAACAAATGCACATGGCGAAAACATAGCCTTCTTGGCGAAGGTAGTTAGTTAAAAGAAAAAAAAGTCCTCCATTCTAAAACCTGCCCTTCAGTTTCTGACTGTCATATCCTGGAATTATCTGTAAACCAAATTATTATTGATATGATTGATCAATTAAAAGCAACATTATGTAGAAAAATGTAGGCATTTTGTGAAATTTGGCGCCACCTACAGTTGTAAATACAAATCCCAGGTCTGTGACAGTTTGTCAGATGTAATGCAGGCGTTAACTACAAATAAAACTCATCACATCATAATAATGTTGTGTTGAAAACTTTGTATGTTGAAGTTGTATGTAATGCTGTGATCCTACCCACCCACTGAAGTTACATAGTGTGGAAAAAAGTGACGGACACTCCATTCACCCTGTTACAAGGCACTGTACCACCAACATGATTTTGAAGCTGTTGTTTTAAGGTTTGTCCGTGTCCCCACCAACAATTAATAGGGTAAATTCAGCTGAGGCACATCCTCCAATCCAAGTTTCATGGAAATCCGTGCAGTAGTTTTTGTTTAATTCTGCTGACAAACTAACGAACAAACAAACGGACACGTGTGAAAAACATAACCTCCTTGGAATGTAATAATAATAAGTTAAAATAATCAACTTGATTAAATTACGTGTTTCAATTGAGTGAGCTGTTGCTGAAAGTCATGTTGCCGGGGGGAGATTGATAGCCTCACTTTGAAGTCATATTCCTGGAATTTGGTCTGAAGTAGATTGGTTTATCTGCCTTTTCATTTTCACAATTAATCATTAGACTGTGAGGAAGTTGGGCTTTCTGGTACGGCTTCATTTCCAAGAAGATTAAAAGTATAAAGAGGTCAAAACTCCAGCAACACTTGTAGTATACAGTATGCAATGACTTTATTGTTAGACTTACAAGTTTTGGCCTTCATCAGGGTCATCATCAAACACATTACGAATGGAATATCTCCACCAAGGCCTGAAAGTCCCCTTTAGCTGAATGCAATATCAAACTAGTAGTCCTGTCTAGATTTTGAACCACCCAGAACTGCTGAACCATCATTTAAACTCACCAGCCAACTGTTTGGACAATGGAACAGTGTGGATGGAGTCATGATCTCCACTGTGTCGTGAAAGAATAACAGGTTAATAAAAAGAAAAACGAAATAAATGTCGAGCAGAAATGAGAAACGAGCTCAGGCGCTGAGCGAGCGGTTCAGAGCGAAGATTTAATGTCAGAGAGGACATGGAGCTGAGTGTTTCCGAGGAACAGGCCCTCACTGTTAACTTTACAAAAACACAAATTTATAACTTGACTCACTGACTTGGTAGAAACTGTATCATATTTAATGGAGACAATATTTTCTGGTTTTCCCTCTAAAGTCATAAATGTCAAAAGATGAGGAACGTCTTTAAATACTTTCCAAACCACAGACTGTGTCAGATGAGGCTGAGCGGTCGCCCAGGTTACAAACTAACACTAACTATTAGCTGCTCTTTGGAAATTTAATTCGTGCACTGCACTATGATATCAATGTGTTCTTTCTTATTACATTATCTGGTTTTTATCATTTTAGTTTGTATTGTGCTCACAGGTACATTTTCTCTTAATATAATTATGTTTATATCAAATTACAACAAATTAACTGAACGAACATAAATTCTGATGCGGAGGACGGTTGGTCACGGTGCAGAGTGGAAGCAAGATGCCATCTATAATCCGCCGCTGCAAATCTTTCTGATCTGGACCACAAACAGTACAAAACACAAATAAATTCAGTTTTACAATCATCCAAGGTCAGAAATATAACACTTGAGTTGGCAATGGAGGTGACCTGGAAAACGCATTTTACTAAATAAACATAACATAACAGAGAGGTGGGGGGGGGGTGATAAGAGAGGGAACCAGTCTCAGCTGAGAGCTGATTTTAGTTGAACGTTGACCCGAATTCAAACACACTCACACCCTTGCTGACATGCTGATGCTCTCAACCCTGCGGCTAATGTGCTGTTAACTAATCTCGCTGCTAGGGGGGGAATAAAGAAAAACAATCCTGCGGTCAAACTCGCACGAGTAAATGTTTAGTGATGAGGTAACGTTTTAGTTTGTTCGCGTTACATTTAGTCTCGTTTTCCACCTTCCTTCCTCACTCCCACATTATAGACAGGCAGCTAAATGAAACTGGTATTTGGGTTAAAACAGTGTTGTGGATAATTAATGCACAAAACTCAACAAAAGGTCTGGTCGTTTTTTGGACAATTTAATTTAATTCTGACGTATTATATCTTCATGTCATCTGTGAGCGCAGCGCAGAAACTAAAAGTCCTGTTACAGTGGCTGTCTGCTGTGTGTCTGCATGAAGCCCGTCTCAGATGGGGTTGCTATGGTGATTAATTGGCTTGTTAATCAGCACCCTGCCTGAGCCTCTTGCCTTGTCGTCTTCTCACATAAACAAGATGTCAAACAGAGCTGTCAGGAGCCACTGTGCTGGCATTTATGTGTTTTCCGTGTTTTTGTGGCATTTTCGGCCCCGTTCCCAGTGTTCCCAGTGTTCCAAGCGTTCCCAGCATTCCTCCCTCCACACCTTGCAGTGCATTTCTTTCAGTAGCCGGCCCTGCTCCCAGTGTTCTTCCCAGCCGAATAGCCCCAACTCTGTTCTGTTGTTTCCCCTGCTCATCACCCTCACTTCCTGTGCCCTCCTCCACCTCGGATGTCGTCATTAGTTCAGTCCAGTCTTGAGTTCGGTCTTTGTTGAGTCATCTGTTGTGTTCGCCCGGAGCTGCTGCTCTGATATCCTGTTTCAGTGGTTTATTTTGAAACAACAGTTCAACTGATCCGACCAAATAGCACAAAAACATTCATTGTCATGAGAAATGCTCTTTAATGTTGATACCGCAGCTTACAGAGTTTTATGGGTTTTCTTTTTTTTATTTGCCTGCCAGTTTACTCTTTGGTTGAGCCTGAGCTGCTCTCTTTAACTCAACACAAGCGAAAAGGCAAAATAAAACATCCTGAATGCTATTTACACTGCACCAAACCAAGCTTACAGAAAGCAAACATTATCAAGCACTGAGGACTGAAGAGTTGATAGGAGTTACCACAACAGAAGAGGGGATATTGAACTTCTGCGTTCAAATGGAAGTGAATTTGCAAAAGCTGAGTGAGCTGCACAGTCAGCGACCACAAGTCTTTATAGTTTTGGCCAGCGAGATCCGACTGGTTCTCTGACGATGAGGTAAGGCATGTGTTTTCACATGTAGACTTGAAGCGAGTCTTTTTTTCTACCAGCCAAAATGCCATATGAGCAGGTTAATTTCTGTGGCTACAAACACAAGTGTGAAATCTGTCAGTACATAAAGACATCTGCAGCGGTTCTTTTTAGTCGCAAATCTCTGCACATATTGTAATATATTGGCATCTTGTACATTTTCCAGAAAGGGATGAAACTCTTTAGCAGGATAAAATGGGGGGGAATTAGACTACCGGTGCCTCCTTATTGCAAAATCAAGTACGTGTGAAAAGCTTCCATAAAGGCTCAATAACATGTGGTTGAGATGGACATTGTGAGGTGTCAGGCCTGTAAGAGTTGTTTATTGGATCATAAACCGAAGGTCATTCAAGGAGTGAGTAGCAGTTAGCTCGTTTTAGCCTCGGAGGATATTTCATTTTAAACTTTATCTAGTTTAAAACAAGTTTGATTCCTGCTGTTTATACAAAAACAGAGAGTGTGTGGGGAGTGTTCCAAATAACCAGACTCAACTTTTTCATGTCTGGCATGTCACCTCATTAATCATACACAACTATTTACAAGGAATTATGAAGCAGAGACTTCCTCAAATGACGGGCTCTAAATTACACTCTTGACGCAACATGTTGTTCAATCAACTTTATTAGGAGGAACATGTTCCCACCTGTCAGTCAGCGAGAGCGAGTCTCGAGTAAACTGACTGAAAAAAAAGCTGCACAGTTGCATCCGCTGAGAGCTGCGGGGGTATGGTTTGCATAACTTAACACAAAGTTACAAAACAAAAGCCATTTCGAGCGACGTAGACGCAAACAGGCTCGTGATTTATAACAGAGTCCAGTTCAGCCACACTGCCCGGTGGACGTTACACCCTCGTAGTAAGAGTTAGGAAGTGTGATTTACTTTTTGTGAGCAGTGACATGTTGTCCCTCTGGGCGTCACACAGCCCTCTGCACACTCTGCAACTCTGTCAAACAGGATCTAAGAGCGAACCCTGTGGGGCGAATACAAACGTTTGTTCTTCTTTCTTTCTTTTCTTTCTTTTTTTTTTTTTACCTGTTCTCTGGCAGCGTTTTGCATCTCCCAAGGCTTGCACAGGTGTTTACTGTCTGCGCAGGATGAGAACATCTTTGCCCGAGGGAAGGAACCAACAAATCCAGTATTTCCACTAATGGTGCCCAGCTTTTTATTTTTTACAGAGTGTGATGATAAGCTGATCATTTGAATCAGGTGTGTTAGAGCAGGGAAATATCTAAAACTCGCAGGGCGACCGGCCCGCAGGAACAGAAGGCAAAAGCGCTGGTTTTTCGGACTATTATTCCCAAATTCGCAACATTTTGAAAGGACAGAAGTTTCCCTCAGTGTTACATATTATCAAGCGTTAAAAGACGTCAGTGAAACAAAGTTTTATCCATCCACCAACCTAAAAACCATGGCGGTGCACTGGAAAATCAATGGTGCTGTGTCTGGATACTACAGGCGCCAATCATTTATGGTTTTGCTGATCTTTTCTCAGAACTTCAATAGCTGGGGGCCTCAGATACTGCCTGCTGTCTCCAAGAAATATCCATGTGCTTGCACTCTCGAGTCGTGATAAGTAGGATAACACCTTCTCCCGAGCGACAGTAATAACAATGGAGGTGTTACAACCTTCTCCCTCAGGGTTGTCATAGCTGCAAGTGCCCGCTGATGAGACCGCTCGGGTTCTAAAAAACCCCCACATACTCGACCTGACGCGACCCGACATCTGCTGATACCAGCTTTTGTACGCACCCACTCTTGACACTTACGCCGAACTGCAACCTGGTTTCCATAAAACGCTGAGGAGACTGCTCAGAGGGCTTCGGGGCTTCGCCAGATTTGTTCACGTGGCGGAGTCTGACCGTTAACTCTGCGCCTGTTCAGATTTAGGTTTAAAAGAAAAACACACAATATTCGTCTCTGTTGTGATGGTCGCTGTGTCAGCTAAGGCAATTTGAGAGCTATAATTCCTCGTTCTGGTTTGGTAACTACACGTTGTTCCGTGACCAATCGTAGCGTGCCGTCTTTCACAGCATGTGTAACGTCCCCAGAAGGTGCTGGGGGCCGATTTTCCAGGAACAAGAATGTTGTCAACGGCCTTCTTGTGTTTTTATAAAGCCTCAGGAATTATAATATTTATTTTATTTTTTTTTACCTTAGACTCTTGAGACGCTGTAAGAAGTCAGTCTAATCTTATCTTATCTTAGACAGCGAATCTTAGACACCTTTCCTTTTGTTCCTGCCGCCCTATGTCTGTCACAACCAAACAATGAAATTGTTTCATCAGTTCAGAGGGTTTGGGTATATATTCAGACACCTGGTGTGCTCAGAAATGGCATGTGCTGTCTTTCATTATTTTGCTGGATGCTATCAACTGTTTTTTGCCACGAGAGCCAACAGTTCAACTTCGTGTCCAATGAAGAACGGCTCACACTTGGTTTAAATAGCAAATAGGTGGCATTAGCATCTCGATTCTGGCCACCAAAAGTGTGTAAGTCCAGCATCGTGCAGCTCCGTTTGGTCTCCACCAAGTTATGAAGAAAACATCTGTCTCTTAAACAATCTTAAGCCCTGACATACCGACTACCAAGTTTGCAAAGCACAACAAAATCCTTCTTGACGAGGCCAAAGGAGCATTAACATCCCATTGAGGTCATCCACCTGATAGATGTTAACACGTACTTACCTTTCACATGTTTTCTTTTTTCAAATTAAAAAGGCCGGAGAGACAAACAGAAAGATCTCGAATACATCTCCTCACCCTCTGCAACCTCATTACAACCGCTGTGTCATATCAGGAAAATCCTAAGCGTGATCAGTAACATTAAAAACAGCTGTGCATCACAGAGGTGAGCTTGTACCAGCGGCCTCGTGTTGTAAACAGCGCCTCATTGTCATGGATTTGTGGGACACTGAGGAACTTTGCAAAATGTTGTAGCTCAGGGGTAGAGCCAGCGTCTTGTTATCTGAAGGTATTTGGTTCGATTCCCCTTGTTTGCAAGTTGATGTGTCCTTAGGCAAGATACTGAACCCCAAACTGCTCCTGATGTGCTGGTTGGCACCTTGCATGGCAGCCACTGCCATGTATGTATGAATTACTGTAAGTTTGCCAAATTATAAATCTTATTTCACACTGCATAATATTGCAGACTAACACAAGCTAACTACAGCAGCTTTTATGCAGGGATTATCGTGTCAGTTACAAATGTTTTATCAAAATGTTAATATAAACAGCTGAATCATATTTATGATAAATGTTGTAAAAGATGTAGTGGAGTGCTCGAGGACTGTCTTTATATAATCAAACAAAAAAATGCAGGTGCTGACCAAGGAGAAGGGTTTATAAAATGTTTGCTTGATCTTTGTACACCATTTTGCAACCTTGATGAGGACCTTCAAACCGAAACCCGTCGGTTTATGTATATATATATATATATATATATATATATATATATATATATATATATATATATATATATATATATATATATATATTTTAGGCATGGTGTGTATTTTTAGGTACACCGTGTATGTAAACCTGCTGACTTGTTATTAGACAATCAGGAGCGTGACTGTGAGGAAGAAAGCTTACATTTTGTAAAGTGAAAAGGTAAATCAGTGTTATTATGAGGCCACACACATTTGAATCACACTTAATCCACTTTTATTAATCTCTCAATGTGCAAAAACAGAATCTCCATCTCTTTCTTTCACAACATACAAAAAATACACTTTTCTTTAAGCACATCACCGAAACACACTTACCGTACTTACATCTACTTCTTTCCACTTACCACTTACACCCTTTGTGTGTGTGTGTGTGTGTGTGTGTGTGTGCGCGCGCACCTTTTTCACCACAAGCCTTCAGTACTGTACAGTGAAAATATGGCTAGGATTGTTAGCATAATTACTTGGACACACAATGTGACGAATCTAAGGCACTAGAAGTCGTAGACTACGGTCCGCATATTCTGCTGAAGCACACTTAAAATCTAGGACAACGAGGGTAAAGACGAAAGATTCACAACAGGCTTTTTCTGCTTGGCAAATACATGTGACATAAGAGACATCACATGGAAAATACAAAAAACGGGAGCACATGATTCATCTCTTCTGCCTTAGCCAAAATATAGAAGCAGTCTCTATGCAGTCTTTGTATTAAGATCATCACAGTTCTGCGTATAAAGAGCCTCGTCTCAATTCACCCATATAAAATGTAAATATAGGCACAATTATGTCCGGTTTTGGCTAATCTCCAGTCAAGATCCGTGTCCAGCCAAGCCTGAGAAGGTGGACACAGTTGGCACCCAGCAGTGACAGTCACAGCACCTGTTTCAACATCTGGAACCATCACGGCCGATATGTTTTGATTACATCTTTGATGGGCCTCCTGCATATCGGACAGCACGCGTTGATCTGTCTCTTCAGCTTGAGGCCGCAGTCGTTGCACAGACACATGTGTCCACAGGTGTAGATGACAGTGTCCACCTCCTGGTCGAAGCAAATGGTGCATTCTCCGTTTTTTCCAGCAGGCGGCAGCTCCGAGGCGGTGAGAGTGGGAGAGACGGGAGGACTGAGGGGGGAGCTGGGAGCCGTCACTGGAGGAGAGAGGAGAGGACGCGTGAGGCTTCGAGGGACGGATGCTCACACACGGATTACTAAGATTCTCACATCCTCAAGACTGATATTCTATATTTAAGTACTTGCCTGTGATTAAAACAGAAAAATGTCTGGGTGGTTGTATTCAATAATGACCACAGTATTGTTTTGTGTCGGTTGATCAATCTAGTATGTACTGAATCACTAATCGGGCTGCAGCTAATCAATTTAGCCGAAAAATAATATAGTTGTTTAATTAATAATTATTTAATTGATCGATTTGTTGTTTGCTTTATAAAATGGGGAGAAAATGTCAATTAGCGTTTCCAAAGCCCGAAATGTCGTCCTGTCTAGTTTTGCCCACAACCAAAAAGATGCTCGGTTTACCATCAGAGAGGAGAAAAGAAACCATAAAATATTCAGATCTAATTTCCAAAATAAGACAATTTTGACATTTTCTTAAATGATCAATAAAATCCCAAAGAGCGATCAAATGATCAACAGAATTTCAATGAATAATAAATCATTGGAAAAGGTCTCATTCCCAATTCATCAAAAACTGACGATGTGGGATGGAGGCCGACCTGACTACAATCCCTATGCTTCAGTATTGGACAAGTTGGGAATGAGACTCAAAAGTCAGTTTTTCTTACAAACGGGACATTTAATAGTTGACAGCTGATCGATTAGTTGCTGCTGCTATTCATGGAGGTCTTTAACAATGTAAAAATGTCATGTAGGAAGGGGAAACAATACATTTTTTTCCCATGACTACAGTGCAGTCTAGCAGCACTGCCACGCCTCTAAATCATACGAGTCTTCCTTCCGTGACCTTGTGAGGGTTTCTCTACATGCGCCGTAGCATCAGGCACGCTGTCAACATCGCCAACCTACCCAGAGACGATTCAGATGCAGAGGAGGATCTGTTGACACTGAACGCCAGGTCTGAGTCACTGTCATCTGGACTGCTGCTCTGAGAAGTGCTGGGGGATGTTGAGGGAGGACTGGACTGCAGTGTTCCTGTCACACAGAGATAAAAACAAACCCAGATAATTAGACTTCACGTGGGGCCTTTTCAGGTGGCGGTCAGAGAAAAAGTGTATATTTAACCGTAGCTGGTATCTTTTCCATACAGTGTCCTCAAACTGTTTGAGTGCACACTGAGCGGCCCTGACCAGTCAAATTAGATGTGCATATTTGTATCACTTGATTTCCTTTGAGTTGTTTCTCGTTGAGCGCAATATTGTTGGATCGGAAACAGTTAAATAAGAGGCTCTTGAGCTGATGGGAGTTTATGTGGGAGTAGTGGGACCAGGACAGATAGGTCGCAGCTCTAAACTGAACAGAGACATGCAGACATAAACTATTCAGCAGCATTCCTGCAGTCTGGGAAAAAAATATGCATTGCTGTGACTCAATAAAAGACTGATGATAATTGAAGAATGTGTGATTTTGGAGCATTTCATCAGTTTGATGGTTTGGGGAAATACGCTTGTTTGCATTCTCGCAGAGAGCTTATTGAGAAGCTTGTTGTCACTCCCTCCTCTTCAATTAAATATGAAGGCAGTTAGCTTAGCTTAGCACAAGACTGGAAACATGGGGAAACGACTTGTTAGCTCTGTCCGGAGGTTGTGTGGCAACTGCACAAAGAAATGACTTTGCCATGTGGTTAGCTGAGTTAGCTAACTATCAGCAGCTATAGTTGGCAGCAATTAGCGGTTACTTTTCGTGATACACTGCCTGGAATTCGAGTTCGAAAGGTGACCATTTCTTACATATTGCACCTCTAACCAGCCATCCCTTGAGAATATCATTGTTTGACAAATAACTGAAACATACAGAAAGGTTTCAACATGCTGTTGGTTTGCAGAAATACACAAAGCCAACATTTATTCTGGTGATTGGGTTGCTTTTTGCTTAGCTAAGTGAACCGGCTGCTGACTGTGGCCTTATATTTGACAGACAGATATGTGAGTTGGATCGATCTGTTGGCAGGAATGTGACATATTTCCCCAGATCTTTGTATTTTGTGTTGACATCGTAATTTCATGTTTCTGGTGATATGGCCTCTGTGTCACACATAGCTTACCCAGTATCCTGAGTCTGTTGACAGCTCCATGCAGGGTGAAAAAGGCCCACAGGACCTGAGAGGAGTCCACACAGAGCAGCCGGCCACGTCCCACTCCGTTCACCCCGTGGTGCACCTCACCGCTGGGCAGCAGACTGAAGCTGAGCACGTCTCCGGAGCAAGGCATGGGGAAGCCCCGGTGGACCACCCAATACTCTTTCCGGTCCAGTAGAACCTCTGGGTCAGCCGGCAAGTCCCCGGCTTGTAGACTCGCTGGATCACAGGATGTTAAACCAAACAGCAGCGCCCCAAAGTAGGGCAGGCCCAGGTGGCCGACCTCCACGTACAAAGTCTCACCCACGTGCAGCGGCCGGTCACTGAACACTAGAGTCCGACTACTGTCCAGAAAGTGGATGCAGGCGGCTGAGCGGTCTGCGGAGAGAATGACATCAGAGCCACGGATCGGGTGAAAGTGCAAGTCATTGTCCAGTGGGGAAGGAAGGCCCCGGACCACCCTGGGGACGCTGAATCCAGTGGAGGCAGATGAGGATGGAGTGGAGGAGGAAGAGGTGGAGGAGCAGCACGGGATGAGCTGTGTGTAGTTATTGAGCTGGAGGTTGGCCATCTTGGCAGCGGCGGCCTGGTTGTTCTCCAGCTGATTGTTGCTGTAGTTGGCCGAGTCGTGGCTACTCTGGGGCAGATAGGCACTCAGACGGGCCGCACTCAGGCAGCTGGATCCCACGCTCTCAGCAAATGTGCTTTCTGCGGTGGAGAATATAGACAAACAATTACGTGACTTGGACATAGTATCATGTGATCTGTCTCATGTCAGCTCAGGTCAAATCCTTTGTTCGTGCTCATTTTTTTCTTTCTAGAGAGTGTTTTTCTTCTGTTATGACGATCAGCACCGAGGGCTGAAATGCTATCTGAGTGAGTTACTGCAGCCTCTGTGTGCTTCTGTTCATCTGGGCCTGTTATGGGGCTGCCATTCATTTTTATTATTGATTAATCTGCTGAATATTTTCTCAGTTTATTGATGTTCGTTACAATGACCTAAAGCTTAAAGTGATGTCTTTAAAGGGGCTCTATGTAACAATTTGTATCAATTTACATGTATTAATCAATTATTCATCAGCCGTACTAAAATGGACAAAATGAGACCTTCTCTCTCAGTTGTCTATACAAGCCTGTGGACGATTTGTTGCAGTTGTTTATTGCAGTTGAACTTTGGATTTCTCTGTGAAGGACTTGGGTCTGATTTTCAGTGATGGTCCAAAGGATGTGACTTTACGCACGTTCTCGAGTGCCTCGTCTCCGTGCCTCTCTCCACTCCACTAACAGAGAGCAACAGTATCTAGCATTAGTTTAGAAATGGAGTCCACTAACATAAACTAATGACCTGATTCCAGCACAACACAGAAGATCCACCGAGCCCGTTTAAATGATTTGTCTGAAAGATATTCAGTTTACTGACATCGATGACTAAGAGAACTCACAAATATTTGGCATTTTTGCTTTAAAAAGTTTTAAACAATTGATGAATAATCACAGTGGTTGCCACTTAATTTTCTCTTGATCAACGAATCCATTATTTAAAAGTGCTGCAGCCCAAATCTGTAATAAATTATTTCATTTCTGCGCGCAAGAAAAGAAATAAGAAAAATGTTGACTCTCGAAATTTATGGCATGACACTTCTAGAGATTGTTGCACACATTTTGATTAAATGCATATTGACTGTACATCCACTATGATTGTGATATTCATACTTTGTTCCTCTTGTGAGCTGATTATCAATGCGAGATAAAACATGTCTTTCACACAGTAAGCTACTTTTTGCTGTCAAGGTAGTAGATAATACATGACACTCTTTGTAACCACAAGGAGAGTTAGAATAAACTATACGTTCATGTGGTGTTGAAATGATAAAAACAATGTTTTTTTTAATGTTTTTTTTCCCAACTGGGAAAAAGCGCCCCAGTGAACTGACGCTGACACGTGCCGGACAAAAGTAAACATTGGGTTGACGGTTGATGAAGTCATGTTTTGCATATCACGTTTTGGCTCACATGTAATCTGTAACAGTTTTCACTGTTAAACGCTCTAAGTGATAAAATGCAGCTTTCTCTTGGTGTCTGTGGTGCTCCCACATTCCAGCTTGACATGCATGACAACATCCCGAATTCAGAAGAACGTCTGCCCTACTAGGGACATGTGACCTTCTGAGGAGCATCAAGAACGCAGCACAGCCATATATGCTGAGAGCCCTCTGTATGCTGCCCTTGCTGTGATGTTTGTCGTGGAGCGGAATAAACCTTTGAGTGCAAATAAGCAGTTTATTTACCCGCAGTTTATTTAACAGTCACCAGTGTATTTACCCCCTGTTTAACTTCCATTCCTCATTAACGCGAGCTCTCTGAACTGCCACGCTTCGTGCACAGACCGCGTAGTAGAGTTGAAATTTTCTCGATGTACGAGGGGGCTGATATAAACAAGTCTGGCGTTTGTAGCCCCCCTTTG
Source organism: Diplodus puntazzo (assembly GCA_963678695.2). Classification (NCBI taxonomy): domain Eukaryota; kingdom Metazoa; phylum Chordata; class Actinopteri; order Spariformes; family Sparidae; genus Diplodus; species Diplodus puntazzo. Next base: position 21,199,088 of record OZ023158.1, on the reverse strand, counting down.
ACTTATGATGCATTCCTTTATTACTATTTCTAGTGATGCTGGAGCAGTTGAGTGCACTGGCCCCTCACCAAAGCTCCTGGGATCTGCCGCATTGACCAAACATGGCCATAGCTCCTGTCAGACTGAAGATAAACACACCCAGTGAGTACGAGAGAGAACCACTGGGGAGAGCGTGATGGAGGAGGGAGAAAGTGACAGAGCGCGAGAAAGGTGACAGTAACAGAGCCCTAAAGGAGAGGCAGGCAGAGCGGTTAGGGATGAATTGAGACCCGTGCTCCAGATCCTGTTTATCTCGGTATGTTATGGTTCTGGTTTTCTCAACACTCACAGATAGTGGATCATTGAGTCATTGAGCCGGCCAAGACACTTGTACCTACTCCTCCCACTACACTGGCCCCCGCCGCTGTAGAGCTTCATCGCACAGCTGCTCTCTGAACTCTCAGGAAGCTGCCTAAATTAGCTGTGAATGTGTTGACATTATAAAAATAAATTGGTGAGGTTTCAGGGATGTCAGAGTCGTGGTCGGAATACACGGACGCCAGTCAGAAAATAGCCATTACCAAATATTTTACTGGATGTATGTGAATTCTGGACTGTGTGCCGACTCGTGACCAGCCAGTTGTGAAATGTGTTCCTCTAACTTCCCTTTTGAATATGAGTCAGCTTCTGCTTGCCTCTCTTGGCTGTAATCATCCAAAAAAAAAAAAAACAACGTAATAAAATGCTTACCAAGCATTGTGACCTCCTGAGTGATGCCGTAGATATCTATGATGGCCCAGAGTGGACAGCCGATGCTGAGCCCACAGTGGAAGAGGATTGGCTCTCCGTCATTGATGCTGTAGAAAACTCTTCCATGGCGGTCGGCCCAGAATGACAACACGTTGTCCTTCAGGGCCAGCCTCTCGGGTAGGGCTTTGGCCCAGTAGCCAGGCCGTGTCACCAGGTCCGGGCAGGCGTACTTGGGGATGTCGGCGGTGAGCAGTTCGCTGGGGTCCAAACTGGTGAAACCGAACCGTAGAGCTCCACTCTAGCCAGTGTGCACACCACTCAGGCGTAGACGCACCTGAAGAAAGGCCATGAATGAAAACTTTCATCTTTTTAGATGTCCGGCTGTTAAAAAGAGAGTTGAAGACAAACCTTCTCATAGAGGTGGACGGGCCTGTGGCTGAACGTGATGCCGTTGCAGAAGCTGTTCTTGCGCGTGGCGCGGCGAAGCTGCCCATCGAGCCTGATGTTCTTGCCTTTGGCGTGGGGGTGAAAGTGGGGCGACTCCACGTTGACGCTGACCGGTGGGGCCGACGTTCTTCTCTCCACACCTGCCCCATTGTTAGGTAGGGTGTAGTACTGCCTGTTGGCCACAGGGCGTGGTTGCAGAGTCGCGTCTGTGGGCAGAAGAATATGAGACTTATTGATTTAGCCTGATCTAAACAGCGCGGTGAGAGAACAGCGGGACGCCTTTGTGTGAGGTCAAAACAGTAATCTTAGCGACACCAGCTGTTGGGAAAAAGAGGCGAACATATCAGCACACAATAACTCGTCTGCAAGTGGTCCATGGCAGTTGGTTTAGAGGGCAGAGGCCAGTTATGTAAAGTAGCCCACAGTCTCACACACTTCCTTTCCCACACTGACACTCTGAAGCCTCCCTGCTCGTCTCAACAAGTACATCAAACATACTCTTTTAGCATGTAACCCACATAAAAAGGCTAACTGTCCCAAATCAGTCTCCCCTACTGCATCCGTACGGGACGTTTATATCGCAGAAATAAAACAAGGTAAATTTAGACAACACCCTTGTGCATACATCACTGGAATCATAAAAAAGGACATCTGGCTTATGTAAAATCAACACATTTGAGTAGTGCTAATATTAGTTGCATCACGGGGAGAGAGAAAACATAACAAAAACGATATGAAAAAAAATTTACAGAAAGCCGACAACAGACACGACACGTCTTCCTCTTATTTATGGGCTACACACCCTTGGCCTACAGCATAAACAAACCCTGAATAGCCCCCTTTCATTCCTCCACAGTTATCTTCAGAAGTGGAGAATGAATCACACAATGTTGCCTAGTCAGTAAAGAAGTATCCAAATAAACTGATTAATTTTTTGATCTCATCTCCACAGGAGTCGATGTCCTACTTGGGAATGTATTCACGATTATCAAACAGCAAATTAGCAGGGATAAGAGACTGAAATTGTCAGTGAATAAAACGAGAGCTGCTGTATAAAAGTGTTTATGGTATAGACTGACTGAGAGCCAATATTCAAAGGGAGGTGGTGTGTCTACTCTCCTCCAGGGCCACAGAGTGATTACATTTCTGTTTAATTCACTGTGATCTGCTGTAAAGACAATAACTCAGTGAAATGTTCCACAGTACATTTCCTAAATGAGACATTATCACTGATTATATTCTAAACTATGAAGCAGCAGCAAAAACATCTGTAACATCTCAAATGATGTGCGGGTGCCCCCTTTTTTCCTTTCTACTCCAGGAGTTCAGGTTATGAGGGATTAAAATACACTTTGGTCAAAGTTTATTTAGACGAACATGTCGAGGGTTAGCCTATAGGTCTGAGGCCCGACTGCCTCGCTGACAGAGTGACGATCGGGGACTCTGCAGTTAAACGACCAATAATGAAGACTGATATAGACACTAGCCATTATTAGATGAAAAGCATAGCACAACAGGTCATACGGAGACAGCGTACTGTCAATGTTAGCCCCAGTTCGTGCATCTTGTGTTTCATTCGAGCCACAGGGCGAAGCATTTGGTCTCAGAGAGTCATTTAGTTATACTTACCTCCCTGAAAACACATTTTAACCCACAGCAAAGACAAAAAAAAAGATTTTCAAACTGTTTCCTGACTTTCATCTTGGGAAACCGTTTTCTAATCCTGACAATGATGGTAGACTTTGGTTCTGGATTTAATGTGAACCAAACTTAAATATACCCTGTGCAGTTTGTCGCCTCTAGTGGCTCTATGGGGCAGTGTTTACTTGGGTGGGTCATCATTTTTTTATTTGTCTTGCAGACACACATAAAAGAAGTGTCAAAGAAGTGGACGTATCCACCATGACATCACCAATTGGTTTGTAGACTACCATTACGAAACCTCTGATTCAACATTTTTGCCGTCAGCATCTTGGTGTTTTTTGGAACTAGAAGTGACCATATTTAGACGAGAGGGGGATACTGATAATGTGACTTCACTTCACCTCATACATATATATTTGTATATAGTGATTGCTTTCTCTTCAAATAAAAAACTACCCTTAAATATTCTCCCTCAGCTGCACAAATGAGCGAGGACACACGTCATTTCCAGTTTCCTGGATAGGAAAATACTCACAGTTTTATAAACTGGTGAAACATCTTTTATATGGTGCAGCGGAGGAAATACCAGCTGGTTAAAAGAGTGTTGGGCGATTCTTTGAAATACCTCTAGAACAGTGGTAAGTGTTATTTAATGACCTTTGAGGGTCCCTCAAAGATTAACTGGTGTTTAGTGTATGCTAAATTGTAATGCCGAACCTGACTCCAATGTAAATTTAATGCATGCTTGACTCAAACTGGGGCTTTTCGGTCGATGTCATGACTGTATTTTCCTCATTATGAGGCACGGGTTGATGCAACTATTGAAACCCTGTTGGTGTGTGTTTCTTATAAGCATCATGGATCATCAAGCAATCATGTGATCTCGTGCTGTCAGTTTAAGCTTGATGCACCCCAGCAAAAGACAGGGCAGAGCTAAAAATACAACTCGAATTTAGGACTGTAAAGGGACGAGAAAGACTGAAAGTACAGTGGAAGAGGTCATGTAAAGGGGCAGTCATCACCACGTAACCATCTCTGGTCATCAGAGATGGTTATCATGCACAGCTAAGTCACAGTACGTCTCTGCTCTCACAGAGAAACAGTCAGCTCATGGGTATGGTGTCTATGGTGTAAAAGAAAAGGCACAAATAAATAAAAATCATAAGACTCCACAAGATGCGCTGACGTGCCAAGGGAAGCTTTTTGAAACTGATTATGCGCATTCGTCAGAGTTATCTTTGGCCACAAGATGATCAGGCTCTTTATTCTCTCATATCTCAAGGCTGTGCGTGTTCATCATAACTCACTGACTGAGCAAAACATGATTCTCTGCACATTTTGAAGGAATTTCAGCCTCTGCTTCCGAAGCTGAACACCTCACTTGATCCTGCAGACCCCTGAGAAACACAGATATTCTATTAATTCTAATGGAAATCATACAGTGCGAGCAGTAGGACCCGAGCTGCTCCTGCTCCTCTGTGACTAAGTGTTCTCAGTCCAAACCTTGCGTCAGCTGGCTCCGGTGGCAGCAACCACATCATTAAGCCACTGAGTGGGTCTGTTTTTTTTTTTTTTTTTTTGGGGGGGGGGGGGGGGCGTGGGAGTGTGACAGACATTAAATCAAAGTGATATGGGGAACTGATTATCAAGTAATGTGCTCGAGGTGTCATGACAAAGTGGCTCGGGAAAGCGATCGTCTGAGAGCTTGTGATGACAGCTTTATGCAAAAACATCAAGTGTTCTACAGGAATAATTCACTGGCAATCACTTGAGATTGAAATTTATATAAGACAGCGTTGATACCTGGGATAACTGCAAGAATATTACCTGGCCATATGGTTGTATATTTAGGACGGTGGGGTCCTTTTTAAAAAAATGTTTTAGTGTTTGTTCAGCTTCTACTAGTTATTATGACAGTTATTAATGTTTTTCTTATTTTGGTTGATTATTATGCTCTTATTTGATGTTTTTTGTTACTCTATCTATCTGCATATGAAAAAAAAAAACTTGCACAAAACAATCATTCCTGTCTGGCATACATACCAAGTTAACAAAAGGGGGAAACAATGAGGCAGTAAATGAAGAGAAAGACAATGTGCACCACAGTATGGTGGCACTCATTAAGCCATTTCATGCACAATGCGGTCGTTTGGAGTAATTCTGGAAATTGGATTACAAACAGGGATGCAGTGGAAGTCAACTTGCCTACCTTTTCCTATTCATTTAAAAGTTTGATTGCTGAAACAATATAAACGCTCAGACTAAACTCGTGTGGTTATTAGGATGATGGGATCTTTGGGAAGAGTTGAGCCTTTCTAGAACATATCAATAACTTCAGCGGAGGATATGATGATCCTCCATACGTCGTATTGTCGCCCTTCGCCCCCCCCCCCCCCCCTTTCCACCCTTTGCTTTTAACACAAGGCTACATCAGTGACCATAATGCCGTGTAATAATAGGTACAGACGGCGCGTTTGCAGAGAGGAGCGCTCGCTCGCTGCCTGGGAATCACGCTCCGCTCCCCCGTGATGAGAGGGAGCGCGTCTCAGGACCCGGCCATGTGTATCTGTGGCTATCGGGCTGTTTCCACACATACGCACACGCACGCACGCATACACACACATACATTTACATTACCTCGCGAATGACACATGAACAGCAGAGCCTCACCTATCAGAGGTTTAGGTGTGGTATTCCCCATTATATCCAGAGATCCCTCGCACCGGCGGCTGACAAGTTAATTCCGATTGCAGTGTTTCTCTGTCCATCCGTGTGTCCTCGGTCTGGTGGGTTTGTCTGCCTGGAACCAGTTTCAATAATCTGAGGATCGGTTGCCTTATTATTATTATTATTATTATTATTATTTTCAGGATCTCCAACACTGAGGCATTGACACACGCGCTCCTCTCCTCTAATGTCAACCCCGAGCCGCTGCGACAGGCGGACACCTCCAACTGGCGCACAGCAGCCCCCTCCTTTCTCTAGTACGGGCTCCCCTCTGCACGACTTTAAAGACACAGTGAGCGAGAGATCCCCTCCACCCCTCCACCCCCTCACTCCCCCTCAAGAGCATCACGGAGGCTCTGAAAAATTCATTTAATTATTCACTTAAAGCCCTCTGATGAAGCCCTAATGACTGTGTCGCCTATAGGACGAGCATGGTCATCCACTGGAAGGCATGTTTTGGCCATTTGCACACAGAGGAGAGGAGGGTCAGGGGGGAAACAAACTTGTGATAACATTAAAAAACCAGATGATTGCAAGATCTCTTGAGTGTCACCCCCCCACCCCCCACTCCTCCTGAAGGGGTTAAGCTGATCTGATCACAGAGGAAAGAGGTTCACAGGATTCTTGGTCCCCCCCCACCACCTCATCACAAGGAGGATGTCGACCCTTCATCAACCACGTATTCATGTGTTGGACAAACAGATAAGTGCTGGACACTTCTGATGAAAGTCCAACCGCCATATGAGGAAATCCCCTTTTTCTCCCACCCTATCCTCTGCCCTCCCACAGCCTTGACTGCTGGGCTCCTCTCAAGCTGTTTCCTGTCTTCTGGACCACAGCGCTCTCTGAGGAGCCATGGCCTGCAGGGTTTGCAGGACCGAAATCATGAGCGAAGGGAGTGCCGGAACAGAGAATCTCCCATAGTGGCGAATCAGACAGGCCCGGAGCTACAACAGCTGTGTGTCATCTATTCTGGACAGAGCCGGCTGCTCAATAAATTAAAATGTAGATGTCCGATGTTCGAACCTGAGGGTTTACATTCTTCTTTGTGTGCGCTTGGTTGACCAGTACTGACATGATCCATATTCTGGGTTTTTTCGCAGCTGCCAACATTGGTCAGACATGAGCTTTGGTTTGAGGAAACGAGTCTCATGGCGTTTGGGTGAAGGCATGCTGCTACTAAATATAACTCAAAGACAAAAGCATTTGTTTCTACCACCTCAATGCTGTTTGTTTTAGCAGGATATGGTGGCTCCTTATTCGAGCCTTGGGTGAATGGTGTTTGGGGTGAAGCGAAGCAGAAGTAAAATCCCCCTCCTCCACACCCTTAGAAAGAAAGATCTGCTATGGCAAAGGGGATTAACACAGGAAGTGAATATGAGGCTGCGATGGAGTCTGCAATCAAGCCCTCCCTGTAAACACAGCCAAGCTGCAGTAACAAGTGCTGCTTCCCCCCGATGCTCACTCTACTGGCTGAGTGCAGACTATTGGATGTTAATCAAAGCATAATGATTGCTGGGCTGAATTTATTCCAAAGGCAAGGAACTGTACTTTTCAACACGATCACTTAAGGCTCTGTTTGGTGTCTGCAGAAATGTTCAACAGCTCACAGAAACGTTGGAGGAACGGTTGAACGGGGAGAAACAAACTTTTTCGACAGTAGCCCGCCAAGAACGACAGCTTGTTTATGTTCAAGTGACAAAGCCCTCTAGTGGCTGGAAGGAAGTCAGGTGACGGTATTATTGCAGCAGGAAAAAGTCCTAATAAGGAGGAGGACAGAGTGGATGAGAAGAACATCTAAAAGCAATAACCCTGGATTTTCATCTAAAGACGTTTTCTCTGAGGTATTTAGGCAGGAACACACCGGCCCAGCCATTGGATGTCTGAAGCATTTGGAGAGACTCGGACGAGGTCGGGAACAAATATGTTTGGTGTGTTCAGTCGGAAGCTTTCGTAGCCGCGCGGACGTTGTCGGCTCCGATTCAGCATGCGAAATCTGAGGAGGTGAGCTTTCGGACGTCTGAGCCATTAGATTCTCTGATTGGCGGTGTGCTAGCGAATCAGCGCGGTGTGTGGGAGGGGCGGAATACTGTGTGCTCATTGGTTTTCTACGCACTCCGTTCCGTCATTTCTTGTTTTCATGTTTTGGAGTACTGACATGAGACTGGCTGTTATTATGTCGTTCAGGACGAATTAATCTGTGTTCGTTTGGTAATGCCTCGCTGCGTGTTTAGTATGCAGCTGTTTTTGTCTGAAATAGTTAAGTTTCGTTTTGATCGAAAGTAAAGAGAGTTACGTGCATAAACCTCTAGTCCAGCGTCTTTAACACTAGAGCCGCTCGCTTATTGCATCTCGCGCAAGCGCAGAATGTACACGCTACTGTGGAGCTGGCAGCACGTCGAAGCGGTGTGTTCAATGCAACTTTTGTGCCGAACGGGTCAGACAAGAGGCAACAGAGTGGTCAGATAAGGCAGTTGGACGTCTGGGCGGTGTGTGGGGGCCTTTACTGTTGACGCTGCTGTTGCAAAGAATGCATTAGCAACATGGTTGCTGTTAGCAGTAACACAGCAGTTAGAATCCCAATTTGAACTATAATCCCCGATCTTGGTGTTTTGAAAAGGCAGAGTGAACTCTTGGTTGTATTAAAGGGGGCAGGTTTTGTTACTCACTGATCTCAGAAAGAAATCCGTCCAGGTGGTAGAGGGAAACAACGCTGGAGCTCTCCATCAAGTAAATGCCCGTCCATTCACCCTTGATTAACCATGGCTTCTATCACTCTCCCACTTCACCTTCTTGTCCTCCTCCATCAGCGAGATTAGTTATTCCAGTTGATCCACCATTACCTGGGGATTGTGACCACGGGCAAACACCGCCTCTTCCTGTTTTTTGTTGAGCAATGACAGATATGCTTCCTTTATGCCGTGATTTGACCTTAATTTTCTTCTATTTTGTGGAAAAAAAGAAGGGATTGATGTCTACAGATGATGAACTCTCTGGGAACTGAGGTCCAGAAACACACCTGCAACAACCGCTGTTCGCCATAGGTGCCGCTGAAGAGAACAAAATGGAAATTGTTACTTTAACACGACTGCTTTTCGTTGCCGGTTTCCAACCAACAGTCAACGATGTCTTTTCCCTCACCTAATCATGTTGCCTAATGACTTTTGAAGGCACAGGCAACTTCATGGTGAAGTGTCTGGGAGATATCCCATGTTAATTGGTGATTTCGAGTGGCTGTTGAAGGCTTATTTTGTTAGCTTTAGAGAGCCAGACAAGCTCTTTCCCCATTTGCAGTCATTGAGCTGAGCTAAGCTAACTTGCTGCTGGCTCTAGCTTCATCTACCGAACTCACGAGAGTGATATTGACCTTCTCTCTGCAAGAAAGTAGCTGAGCCTATCCACAAATGTCAACCTATCGCTTTAGGATTACGTTTTTTTGTCTGTGTTTCTTGCGTGCATGTTACGCTGCAGCACGCAGAGACTAGGTGATGAAGCTTTCACCCTTGATAGTCTGTGTATGTCTCTGAGATGCAGTGACAGCTCACTCAGCGCTTCCAGATAGTGTGTGGACACTGGAATGTCAAACAAAACACATTAGTTTAGAGTGCGTGTTGGTGGTCCCCTTCATACTCCGCCAAAGCCCAAATTACAACCCGGCATCTCCCTCAGCCCTGACCTCTGGACACTGTTAACACAGATATGTCAGTGTGATTGCTCTGACAGTATGACAGAAGCAAAGACGCCTCTGGAGGTTTGTGAATGGGCTGACAGAGAAAGAGCCGAAATTGTTGGTTTGACCACCCATGTACAAACAGAATTAAAGACACAACTTTATTTCCAATCTGGGCTTTGCACTTTCTCACTGTAGCGGAGCGCTATAAATCCTAGCAAGCTTTGGAGATTTTGGTGTGATTAGTTGGTTTGATGTGTGAAAATGATCCAGAGTTGTGATTTACACCAACAAATCTGGATGAAGGACGCAGAGTGCAGCACAATGTAATGTAAGAAAGCTGCACATATTTTTATGTAATTGAATGCAAACGGTAATGCTTTGCTCTAAAATGAACCATAATGCATGCTGTCCCCCTTTTGGGTATCAAGCATCTGTGATGCGGCGATCTCACGAGGGCCCCTACGGAGAATAGAGTTATTTCCAGAGAAGGAGGGCAGACATGCCTTGTTTGCTCAAGGAAACTTGGCCCACAGCAGTGTGACTGCTGCCATGCAGAGCAGCGCAGTGACTGGTCCTTGGACAGCAAAGTGTTACATTTGCAGTATTTTAATTCTTAAGACTCAAAAGCAGTGTAGAAATGCTGAGCAGATGGCTGCTTGGGAAGGTTTGTATGCGGTGGTCTCAGTATCAGGGGAGGGCTGCTGTCCAAACCTCAGCCACTGATCTAATGGATGAAGTGAGTCATACCCACCTTCAATTCGAACACAACCATCTCCATCAAACACACATGGGCCAGCACAATGAGCCACATTCATACAGCAATGTTTTTCTGGTCACCTCTTGTTCGTGCGCTGTTTTCTACTACAGCACATTCACATCTGCTCTTAATCTGCGCTCCTGTCTTTTCATTAGGTCAACTCTTAACAGGCCAGCAGAGCGAAGCACCTGCTTTTCAAAAACGCAGTAAGAGTTCAGCTATTACAGAAGACATTGTATCAGTAAAAAAGTCCCTCATGATAAAACATACTGGATTTTCTAAGTTTTTTTTTTTCTATTAATCAAAGCAGCAGTGCAGCATTTGCCTTTAATTGGAGCCATTTTAGGGGGAGTTCTTGCCATGTGCTCGGTACCCTCACAGATTGTTCTAATTTCCAAAATCCTCAGATCATGGGACTGAATGCTGTGGCGGTCTTGAGCAGACAAAGTGCATGCATGCTTGGTTTCACTTCTGCAATTTCAGATTTCAGTAAATTAAAAACACCGCTATGAAGTGAATCACTGGCAAGTGGGGAAACAAAGCACTGCCGCTGGTATGAGCGCTGCACAGTAATGCAGTAAATTGACAATTTGTGTGTAACTTTTTACTCATGTTCTCTCTAACATTATTTTTCACTCTTTCAGTACTTTAAACAACAATTTAAATACTTAAAATAAGCACTCGTTAACAGCAGTAAGCAGAGATTGCTAAAATTAGACCTGAGAAACAATGATTTGACCTCAATCACTATTGCTGTTTATGTCAACGTTGCATGTAAGTCCCTCTCCTTCTTCCTCGTGTTGCTATGGATCCCATCAGACTTCTGCTTGATTCAAACTATTAACTCACCCAGTAGCTCTGGTTGTTTCTGTTTTCTTTTGGGTTCTGATATTATGGTTTATGAGCTGTAGTTTCCCAGGTAAATAAACAGACCTCTTCAGCCTCTCGTTTAATCTTCTGCACCCCTTCTTGGATCAGTCATACTCTGGAGCCGAGCTTCGCTGAATGTGTGTCTGGGCTTTTTAGGAAGAGTGGACCACGAAAATCTCCATCAGATTTATTTAGTGCTTTTCGACTGGAGGAAAAGTGCCTGTTGGTGATCAGTTGAACTTCACTGTTTTTTCTTGCCTCGTCCCATCAAAACACTGAATGGATTTAATTAGTACAGATCACATGGTCCATGAAGCTGCTGATGCTTTCGATGGATGCAAGCCAATCAAAAGACGAGCAGGGCGGGTCTTGTAAGACGTCTGGTGGGATCCATTATGATGCCTCTTCTACATCTGTTTTAAACATGACAGCCTTGAAAAGAGGTTTCTCATATTAGAGCTAAACGGTACACCTAAATGTGGTTCTGAAGACATTTAAGGCGGGAAATAAGATATGAATGAACAGAAGATTGAATCATATTTCATCATCAGTGCATTGCCAACAGCATTTTTACAGTTTGATAAGAGTTTCGTGAGCAACCATATTCTGTTTGTTTCCAACTTTATCAAGTGAATGAGCACAAATTTGTTCAGGTCTGAGATGATGGCGCTCTAGTGAGATATCTAGTGTCAGCACATGTCGTAAATTAAACCTTTAATTCAAGGTCCACTTACTTTTACAACCGAATCGCATAGTTTTCCTCGGTAGAAAGACTTTGCTTGGTTGCCTTTTCGGTTGCTCTGTACCATGGAGCAAACTTCCATCCACTGAGGAAGGCCATAACATGCGCAGTAAAGGTCTGGAAAAGGCTAGTAAGTGTAAGTTGTGAGTGAAAATATTGTCAATAATAATGTAAAAAATGAACTTGATTTGATTTCTGTTACTTTCTATTTTATTTACACCTAAAAAGCTCAAGTGAATTGAGCATCACATATTTTTTTTTTGTCTTCACCATTGATTATGACTGATTCACCAGAGAAATCATTTTTTTAATTTTATTTTTCTGTCAGTAGTCATCTGAAAGCCATACATGACAAGTTGCACCACCATTTGCTATGGGCTACCACTACTTTAGAGAGCTTGCTGAGGTAATTTTAGAACTTGTGCTTTATGAGTCAGGTCAGTCCATATTGTGAGGCTTCACAAAATAGGGTCACTAAATTTTCTACTTTTACTAGAGTTTGATTCCCAGGTCATGTGGCTGTCTAATTAGTTTAATTCCTGTTTTATTTGTCTTTTAATTATAAAAACCTGAAGCTTGAGCCTTGCAGCATATTGTAGCCATAACATGCTTTTAAAGTGACAGGAAACTTGTATGCGGTCAACACACGACAAAAATCCCCTGCAGGAATGGAACAGTGGCGGATGAGTCCACGTGGCACACGTCCATGTGCCGTGGTGTTATTATCGGTAATGAAAATGGACAGAAATATAGAGTGTGATACGAGGAATTTCCTGCTTCTTTTTCCATTAAAGGAGTCTAAATCATGACATTACATAACATGTCATCCCCTGACATTTAATGACCCCCGCCACTCTAACACAATGGAAACAGTCAGGCGATGGCACTGAAAAAATGTGTTATCTTTTACTGCGGTTATTGAGCGTTCTAAATACAATAAACTGTCAGTAATTCAATGTTGCACTTTGCTGCAAAGAACTAGATTTTAAGTTTGGAACATGAAACGGTGGCACGGCTCCACTAAAGTGTTGTTTTAGGCCCCTCTGTCAGTGGGAGACGTGCTAAAAATGGCCTTTCAATGCATTTAACCAGATGCACGGACAGTGTTCTTCCTCCATCTGTTCTATTGTCTCGGTGTTTTCTGGGATGAGGAGCGGATGCACCACCGAAGGAGATGCAGGAAATGCTCTTGGCCCAGAACAACACCGCCAACTTCTTCTAGCCTTTCGCATAGTGCCTCCGAAATTCAAGCACAGCTTAAGACTACGGCAAACTGCAGGAATTTCCTGACGCATAAGCCTTCATTATTCTGTTGTTTTATGACGCAGCGCAATCAGTCTTCATGTTTGCGATCCAGGATGACAAACATTGTTCCACACAAGAATTCATTCAGCATTTGGTCATTTATCTTTCATCCTTTTCAACAGTGACTAAACAGTAGCATGCTTGATGTAGGCTAGTGGAACATTCATGGAGTTATAATTGTCAGAGGGCTAATCAGGAACAGGAAGGTGTCCATGTCAAGGTCTTTGTCATCTTTAACATGACTCCACACAAACAGCGGCCGGCTCGCTCAAGACCGACTGTCAAACACACTCCAGAATTAGACTCTGGTTGAGCATTAAAATTTACAAGGTAAAGCCATATATTTTTAATCACTCTTCGAAAAACGGATAAAAATAAAAGTGAGTCTTGTAAAGACGAGAGGTATATAATGCTAAATAGAGAGATGTGTTTAAATATGGAAGGAGTTAAAAGTTGGTGTGTGTTTAACGGTATAAATGTGTGTTTTGTGGCATAATATTATAAAAAGGGATGGATGTTGTTGACCCACAGCGTTTCACTGCTGCACCGCAGTTGTAAAGCAGGTCTTGTGCCATATTCACATTAATCCTGTCACGGGGGGAAAAGCAGTGAATTCTTGTGGTATATGTATTAAAAACAAACCTATAGTTAAGAAGATCCCAATTAAACCTGTTAACATCATTAGAATTTATGGCACAGTTCAAAAGGAAATCGCTTCCCAAGCAATTTAAGGCTTGTCAGGATTTGCCTCCAGGCTCCCAAATTCTAACCTCTAAATTGCTTTACTCTCAAATATTCGGCAGAAAAGAATCCAAGATCTCATTAGAGAAACACAAGTGGTTTTTGGGGGAACTGCTGAGCAGCACAGTTTGGGGCTTTTTCAGCTACAACCGTTTTAACATTTTAATCAGTTTCTTTATGTTGCTCCCCTTTCATGTGTTGATCATGTAATATAATTTCTCACTCCAGCTAAAAGCAGCGGTTTCTTAAAGTTAACGTCCCTGAGAAGTGGGAATGAGCCCTCTGTCCTTACCGTACTGTGAACTGTACTGTAAGGTCGAGCGGTGCCGTTTAAATACACACACTGCTCGGCACACAGAAGCAATTAAGAAGCAGTAAACACTCAACCAACATACACAATCATTTTCTTTTTTTTTTTTTTTAAGAAAGCATTTCCTCTGTAAAGCTCAAATTACATCTCAAACAATAAAAAGAGACGAAAATATAAACAAGATGTAAAGCCTCATTTGGTACTTTTCCAAAATCAAATATTAACAGATTTGAATATGTTGCTAGAGGTAACAATGTTTACACACGGCTGGCGCCCGTGGTGATGTAAACCTTGACCGCAGAGGGGCTCAGCCACCCAGTGAAGGCCCTGGGGTTACAACACAAAATACTTGTGCTATTATTACCCCCGTGCAGTCACTCACCAAGCTAAAAAAGACATCTAAAGCCCACTTTCAACAATAAGCTTGGACAAACTGAGCTCCAGAATAGATTCCGGTGTTTCCACGAAGTGAAAGAACTTCAAGAACAACGGCCAGCAGCTGTCAGATTATATACTGACCATTAGCGTGCACTCGTTTTGTCTCACAGTCCCAAAGGAAGGGCATATAGGGATAGCAGACAGCTCCAGGTACTATGTTACATAATAGCATATTTCCTTCCAAACCTCTTTCCATTCCTCTGCAGTTGGTAGCCAGAGACAGTAAGACGGACCTGAACTGCATGTAGGCTGCTGCTCCAGCTTTCCTGTCAAATGTTTTTTCTACCAGTCGTCTCTTTTTTTTTTTTTTGCAGACACACACAAAAATGAAACAGCGCAGTTCTCCGCATGTCAAAGGTCGTGGAAGTTACTTTGTTGTTCCTGTCGATGCAGAATTTATTTGGCGTCTAAGCACTCTTCTTACAAAAACACATGCACCTCCCTTTGGTTTCTCTTTATGGCTGATGATAGATGATTATTAATTCCATCATATCATCACAATCTCTGTACTGTAACCATGGCGTGCCGCCAAAAACAGATTGAAACAGAAACAAATGAACTTGCGAGCAAACTAAAACAGAGGCAGGAACACAAGGCAGTCTTTTTGTACTCCACTGGACTGTGCTTCACATGAAGGACATGTAATTGACACACCGGGGGGATAAAAAGTCAAGGCTCTCCCACCAGAGCTCCGGGTGCATGAGTCACTCATGACGACTGTCATAAAAGATTTTCAGGCCAATCGTGGCACTCCGCTCGTAGTGTGATGTTCTTTTGTTGTCAAGGACGATTTCAGGGCCTGCAACTCTCTCTGCTTTAATGACGGCGTTGTCTGGCTTCATGCATGTCAACAATCATGCCTCTTAACTTGAACGGGGGCGCCACGCTGGGGTTTAATTAGCTGACATGATGTCATTCATGTTTGTTTTGCTCATCCAAGATCTATTCACCAGGAAGACGACTCTCCTCCCGCAATGTGTCCTCAACAAAAGAGACATTTCAGCACTTCTTTGAGAGATTTCTTTTTAATTTACCTGTTAGCTTAGCTCTACAGTCATGCCAGCACTGGATCCAGAGTGCCCGTGTTGTGTCTTTGCCAGCCGTCATGTCCTTAGCTGCTGTCCTTTTGCCTTTAGTCATCTTTCTCCTGCAATTCTTTCAGAACAAAGTGGCAAAGAGAAATTAGTTGTTTCTGCGCTAAGGGTGTTGAACTGAGGCAGGCACCCTGCCTCGCCGCTGACTCAGGTGGGCGTTGGTAATTAGAGAGCAGGTCCTGTTAGTCTTGGTCTCCAGGGAAACAGCTGCCATCCATCCCTGGTTCCCATGGAGCGGCTTGAGGCTGAGATGTGCGCCGACTTCGAGCTACCACTCTGTTCTGGACGGATGCCCTTCACTGAGCACATCAAGACATCTTTTCTCTCCTGCTACCTGAGGTATCACTTCAGGATCACTGATCACCGTCACACATTCTGACAGTATGACAGTGAGGCAGAGAGGACGAGCCGATCATCAGTCATTTTCAAATGACGCGAGATCATATGCATTTCTTTTCTCTATTCCCGAGGACTCAGGTCGCATTAAAAATGGTCTGCAAAACAGCTCCCCTTCTTTATTTCCTGATCTTATTACTGCCACTGATGTAAAGACTGATGTCCAAACAGAGGACATTTTCTGAAAAATTAGAGGCCAGATGGAGAAAATTAGATGTGTTCCCATCTTATCATTAGATTTCCAGACCATTAATCAGGAAAAATAAATTAGGTACATGGAGAAAAAGCTCTTCTTCATGACAGGCTTGTCGACCCCGAGGCTGCAGCTGAACCGGGAAGGAGAAACAGATCGGCAGCAGAGGACCAGGCTCCCTCTGTTTTCCCATGATCCAGATCAGCTTGTTTTGGCTGACCCAGTTCAGTTGGAGCCCAACACCAAAATAAACATAATTGTATAGTTTATCAAATAGAAGTTAAGAGACAAATACAATTTTTAAGAGTGACTACATTATTGTTTGTCTTCTACTAACAAGATGAGCCAGAGGAGGCTGATGAACCTGAGTGATCACACAGCATCATCTGATTCGTTTAAAGTAAAGTCATGTGTTTGACTAAAAACATGCAGAACCAGAAGGGCACTGTGAGAGCACAGACTGTCCGCCAGGGCCAATAGTAGACTCCTTTTTGAAACCGGTATGCATCTCTGCCAGAATAACTATTATTTATGTCTGGGAAATACTGTACTTCTGGACATAATTGTTCCGATGTTAGTGTTGCACCAGTCCTCCCATGAAACCACTGTCCTCGAGAACTCCATAACAAGTGTCTCCTGTATAAAGTCTGAGCAAGTACATGTGTCGGCTACCCCTCAGGATTATTTGACTCGTAGCTGAGTCAATTAGTGTCCAATGAGGAACTAATGGCAGCTAACAGCCCAGTTCAGATGGGGTGACCAGCGAGAGTAGAAAACAACATTGTTGGCTCCTGAAGACGTGAGCGTAGCTGCCACAGCATTAGAACTGGATTATATCAGAAGTGGAGAGTATGTTTGACTGAAAGAAGACCAAAGAATGGCACTGAAGGATTTTCTCAGTGAAAACGTTCTTCTCTCAACTGGCCTCTGTAAGAGTTTGATTTATCAACTGGCTCTGCTGGTCTTAGCACTGTCCTACTGCGGATCTGATTGGTTTAAGTTAGCCCGACAGATGGTTCATCCAATACCCTACCAGTATTTTATTTATTTATTTTCTTTTATGTGCCTGTCCTATTCCAAGAAGTGTCTAGTGGCTTCTTTCCAGATGTTTCTGTGTAACAAACGATCTGACGCACCAGGTTGACCATCTGTTTTAAGATGTATGGCATTTATTCGACCCAGGGCCAAATGAACAAAATACTGATATATCCAACACGTTATCAACCAACCAAAACTTGCTATTTGGTGGCTTTCCCTATGATGTCATGAATGTTTATGTGCCGTGTTGTTATGCTTTCATGTCCTCCCTATTTCCACCAACATGGAATGGGTTCTGTTCCACTTTGTGTCTCACTTTGAGCCATTCGGAGCATTTTGGCTAAAACTATGAGGTTTGAAGTGAACCAAAAATAGCAAGTTTTCCTCGACATGAAGTTTGAAATGTGTCAACACCAGTGGGTGTAGTGTGTTCGACAGGTTAGAGAAAGGATGGAGAGAAGGTCTTCAATGTTTCCTTATCATTAATCGTTGATCCATGCTTGTCCTCCGATAGAAAGAAATACTTAAAATCACGGAACTTGTGTTTGCAGGTAATCAGTGCGATCTGCCATCTTGCCACTACTGTTTACCTCTGTTGTACATTGAGCTATGTCCTCCGTTGATGATGCATCCTTGGCCAATCCTAAACAGAACTGGTGGTGAAAAGGGGTATAAGAGAACCACTGCTGACACCTTTTACGACATTATCTTCATATAATTATAATTTTAATTCTGCCTGAAATATGAATTGCTACCTTGCTAGACATTGTCAAGATTACATCGGCTTCTTCTCCATCCAGTCTATGACTCTGCAAATTCAATACTGGACTGGGATTGACTTCCTATCTAGCTGTGATGGCACGATATCACGATCACGCATGCACACGTCTTAAATTCAGAGAAACTTTCCCCTCGCTCTGCAGATGAATGTGAAAACAGTCCTCAAGTGCTGATCTGCTCATGCATTATTCTGCGCAGTGAAGCTCAAACACCCGAGCGGTGTTACTGAGCAAAACACATTTTTGACTTGAGACAGACTTTAATCTAAGGCCTTAGATGAGGGCTTTGCCAGCAAGTGACATCAAATGTAACTGATAAATCCTGTACTGCCAGAATCTACCGAACTTCAAATGTGTTGGATTGGACGCTAGCCACTATCTGGAGGCTCACTCCGCAGACGGACTGCATACCAGACATCAAAGACAACTGTCATGGAAGGGCATGAGCCAAAGGGAACTCTGTAAGCTGATCTCATGGCCGGGACACTTTGAGACCTTACAATGTACAGTATGCAGCCGATATGTTCAAACAGGTAAACAACTCGGCCCCCGCAACAGGTAGGGATTACAGCCCCGACATCCTTCATCAGTGAGATGAGAGACAAAGCTGTGGGTGCCATAAACACCCTGTTACGTAACCATCGCGTTTGACTTGCAGGAGGGGGGGGGAAACACCGGGTCAATTTCACAGACACTCTGTTCACCTTTAGCACTTTTACACTGCTGAGTGCTTCCGCCCATCTGTGCCCCTTTTCCCGTCCCGCACGTCCCTCCGCTGCCATCAAGTCAAGCACCATCCGAGCCCATGGTCTTAACCCCCGTCTCCTTCGAGCATGAGTCTGTAAGCCTCCATTTATCTTGCTCATTATTTTTCTTTCCCTTCTCCTTACAGCTAATCTCGCCTCCTTCCCAGTCCCTGGCCCTCGTCCTCCCTCTCCCTCGCTCCCTTGTCATGACATTGGCCTGTGACACGTGTGGGAAACTTCTGCGGGGCCCCAGCTTCGAACGGGACACTGATATACTGAGAGTGCCGGGTGACGGAGCTATTTCGGGAACTTGTAAATATGAGAACTTCCGTTCCTAAAGTGTAAGTATATCTCACAAGGATTATTATCAACAAGAAGTAATACAGAAGCAAAGGGAAAAAAAATGCAGCGCCACAAGCAGCTACTCTTTCTCTTTGTGTTTCTACTCAAGGGTATGTGATAAGATCGAGACCACAGCCTAGCTTTTTACCAAGTCTTTCAGAAGCAAGCGTCCGCGTGATCAAGTCAGAATTGAATGTTGCTCTGACTTTCAAGCAGCCTTCTTCAGCGATTGTTTTTCTCTCTCTTTAATAGCATTTTCAGGTGCTTCCACACATTAGGCCAAGTTTTATGGGGAGCATCCGGCTAACAGTTCAAGGGACGCCCAAAGCCTCTGCCCTGTTTGGAAGTGGGGAGACAAGACGGGGAGCAAAACAGGCGAAGAAATGTCACTGAACTGGAACTCCAGAGGAGGAAACTGAGATTACAATAAGGGAGATTTTAGGTCCGCCACCAGCCCTTAAGCCCCAAACAGATCAGGTTAGATCGGATGAGTGGCTATGAGCTGCTATTCTCCACAGTTAATGGAAAATGGAGAGTGACTTCTTGCACTGCCATACTGAATAAAAGGCTTGGTTTATCGCGCAGAATACAAAAAAGTTCAAGCAATGTGTCAAACATAAATAAGCAGAAAGCGATTATTTGCAAATCATTTTCTCAGAAGTTGCGTCGCAACGTCGATCTGTCACATTGAATCGTGGCTGGACATCAGGCTAATGTTTCTTATGTTAGGAGACGTGTCTGAAAAAAGCACTCAGAAGAGTCATGTCTGTGATGTTTACCACGTTTAATAAGTGATATGTGAAAATAATATTTTTGTAGATTACAAATGCACTGCAGAAGGATTCGTGTCTCGTTTTTGTTATGTTTACATATTGAGGTGGGTCACACAGATACTCATTTAAAGAGATGCGGCTTTTTATATAATATTATATAATATCATATTCTATAGACTGTTGTAGTCTGATTTTTATAGGACTTTCAAAAAACAAAAGGGAGTTTATCATGAATTGTGAACCCTGTGAAAATTCGCAGCTCTAATAAGGGAGTTCATTTGGCTAAGGCTAAATTCTAAGCATTCGTTGATTCCAGCTTCTCAAGTAAGAATGTTCCCCTTTTTCTCTGTTTATATCATTGTAACCTTATTTAAAGGGGTCACCATATCATTAATATACTTAATACTTAAATCGGGTTGCGACCCAGTGTGTGACTCTGGCCAGGGGAACGTGCTGGTTGTAGTGTCAAATTTTGTGGCAATCTCTGGCACAATAATTTCCTTCAGGATTAATAAAGATCTATCTCATCTCATCTCATCTCATCTCATCTTAATAATATTCTCCATGGCTTTCTAGTGAAGATTATCCACAGCCACAACGGGAAGAAGCCGCCCTGACCTGGTCATAAAATTTACATCATCATTAAAAATGTATGGCAACTGCTTCAACGCTTACAGACTCCGTCAGTAAAGATAATTAACAGATGATGTATTAGCCCGGTGATTATTACTGATAGAAATGATGATGGGTCTCATTTTCTTTCTCTTTTGTCTCTTTCTCTCTCTCTCTAACAGACATCTGAATAACACACACTCTCTCTTTCTCTCCCTCTCTCTCTCTCTCACACACACACACATACACACACACGCACACAGTGAAGCAGTCTTGAATAATTAAGACGGTGCTGAATGTTTAACTGCCTCCTCTTATGCCACCCAAGAGCTTCGTCACATGTGAGAGAGGTTGCCAAGGTCGCAGACACACACACACACACACACACACAAAACAGACTTTACTTAACTTTACGTGCTACTTTACCAAAGATGTAATCTGAAAAACAGCAGATGAAGCAGTCACGATGATGGATCATGTCTGACCTGAAATCCTACACTCTGCACACTCATTCTGTCTGATGGTATCAGGTCGTCTGCCGACAGCGTGGCTGAGAAAGTGAGTGCCAGACAACGAGCATACAGAGCTGCGAGTCTCTGCTGTGTCTTAGCAGACATTACACAACCACACCTGTTGCTTGGGGGAACAAGACATCAGCGCCCAACAGAGTAAACATGTCTTAATCACATTACTGCTTAAAAGAATGTGAGTTTACATCTGGACAGTGGATGCTTAAATGGAAACAGTATTCACTGCTGTATGCAATGATCTAATAGAATGGGAACAATGATGAGATGTATCTTAGCTTGGCTACAATGATCCAGTGAACTCATCCTCTGACTTGCCAGAGTCAGATCATGAGGTTCTCTGCTCCGGCATGGCTCTCGCACCGACATCAATGTAATAAAGTGGCGCCAGCTAGTGGTGCACATTGGTATGTACGAACAGAATGACTTCATTCATACATTTTTCAAACAGAGAGAGTGAGTGAAAAAAAAAATCACTAGAGCTATCAGTGCAGACAGAGATCATGTTCAACTCTTAAATATGCATTACTGAAGTGCCCTTAAGCAATATATCCACTGTATTACATTGTTGTGATGTTGTGTGTTGTCGCTGTTATCACACGCAATGAACATGGGATTCAAGAAATAGAAGTGCTGCCTTTTGAACTCCACTCCAGCACTCCTTCTGTTGATTCCTAAGATTAAAATGCCAGAAAAGGAAAAGCACAACCCATTTATCAACATAGACAACATCTGGATGAGCAGCTGCGTATAAATGGAGCAGAAAGGAAGAAGCAGATAGTCCAAAGGTATGAAAACACATGGAAATTGTTTGCTTTCTTGTCCTCTGGATTACATTTGTATAGTGACTTCCTTTTCTATTCTCACAACCACTTTGTCTTTTTCCCATCACCCCGTGGGGGTCTGGGAAAGCTATGACATCACCGGAGGCCTCTGTGACCCTCTCTCGGTCGCACAGGGCTTAATACAGCAATGAATGAGCGACAGGCATTTCCTGTCTGCCTAAAACAACAAATAACAAAGTTTAATTAATATCAGATGTGGTGTGACAGCATAAATACTTCGTTCTGGGTCAGAAATGTGAGCAGCAAAGTTGGTCTCAGCAACTGTACCTGTGGTAGAAGCGATAATAAGATACCATGAATGAAAAAAAGGATAATTGTCCGGCCTTTTGCAAAGGGAGTAAGCTGACCACTAGATGTACGATAGAGATTAAAGGTTAAATTTGCATCAACTGCCAACCTATTAGCCTATTTCTTTGATCCTTAGTTAAAAGATATAGCCTAGTCTGAAAAATGTTAGGACATTATTTGAATAATGTCATTTATTATATTAAATAATATTATGAGGTCAGAACAGGGCTGCCTAAACTTTGTCCCATATAAAAAAAACTGAAACTTAATGGTAGCAGCAAAAACAAACAGCTGTTATCATCTTATTAAGGTGCATATTGGCGGACCTACTAGAATCCCAAATGTTCTTTATTGTCTGAGTTCCTGAGCCAAGTAAGTTAAAAGTCTTAATTTGCTTGCTGTGATCAAATCATGAACAAATATTGATGAATAGAAATCCTTCATATTTATAGAGCATTTATACCTCTGAAGCTTTTGAAAAGCATGTACATCTGGTTTTTAACACATTTTTTCATTTCAATGTTGTCCTAATTCAGTCTTAAGGCAGTCCAAACTGAATTCCTCCAATCAGAAGCAACTCTGCACATGCTCAGTTAGTTTGTTTTCTTGCTGACTAAGAAGCCACATTTTGAAACTTTGAGGGTAAGAAAAGTCAGTTTTGAGGTAAAAAAAAAAAAAAAAAGAGCTTTTCTAGTCTCATAAACTAGATTAGCTAGCTAGTAAATCTCATGTATGCTGGCCTTTACATATTTCATATACCACTTAAACATATTGTCACAGTAGGTGACACAATAAAGTTTATAACATAACAAAATGTCTAGTCATGTATAAACGTTTTTTGAATTATTATTAAATTATTCAAAACAATTTCTGTTATGTTTCTGATCATATTCAACAGGCTGAAGTAACATGATAGACAGTTGAACAAAGAAAATGGGAAGTGAAATTAGAGTCTGTCTTACCCTCCGTGCTGCTCTGGAGTATCTTGTCTTTGCTGGAGAGAGGCACATCGCACAAACCAACAGGGAAGCACAGGTTTGACTGATTGCTCCCCATGTTGTTCCCCATACAAAACTTCTCTATTTAGATAATAGACTATTAGACTATTTTGAAAAATTAACCTACTTAATAATGCTCAGACCACTAACACTAGGTTCACTCTTGTGGTGTAGTCTCTTCTTGATGACTGTCTGTCGTAGTGTGTGTGAGTTATTCTGAAAATCAAGTATTTTAGTAACAAGACAAAACCCGCCATAAATTTGAAGACGTGTAAACATGAGCACGTGTCTTTTGTTATCTGTTTATTCTGACCAATGAAATCCAGCCTGAGAGGAGCAGGGCGTTGGCATGTGGGGAAGAGTGTGTGTGTGTGTGTGTGTGTGTGTGTGTGTGTGTGTGTGTGTGTGCGTATGGACCGTTAAATATGCACATGCCCCTGCAGGAGCAGGGTGGTGGTTGTTGTTTCAGCTCACACCGCAGCAGCTTCTATAAAAGGTGAAGTGGGCGTGCACGGTAATCTTCCTGTCCTTGAGCAGTGAGCGCCAACTGGCAGCACTGATGTTTGGTGTCCTATTACTTTGATTTGCTCAGGATACATTCAGCTTGGCCAGCGGACTAGTACTAACAGACAGAGCCGTGGCCAGGATTTTTGGAAATACTGAGGTCATGCCCCCCACTTCCACCCATCCATCTGTATATCTATACATCTCTGCATTTTGACAGGACCAATAATCACTTAGGAAACAATATCAGTGCCAGCAAATAGATGAAAACTGGACTCAAAATATTGCCAGATGAAGAAGATAAATAACAAATATGGCCAGTTTTGAATTAAATGTATTAAACTTATTTGAACTTATTTCTTTGATAAAAAAAATGACTTACTGACATGGCTTTAACAAGACAAGACTTTAACCATCAATAATAAATGACACATTATAGTTTATTAGATTCAGTGAAGTAGTTTCACTGTTAAGAGACAATGAAATGGTTCATAAAACATTTATTAAACATTTGTAAAGGTTGAAAAACGAATGGCCGGCCAAATAACGTTTATCAATGAACTACACAGTATCATGAACATCAATTGTGACTTTTCAATGAACATTAATAGTTTATGAAGTATTTAATTGCTTGTTAACCGTGAAATAACTGCTGTTTAATTAACTGTAAAAATAATAATAATTAATTACTAATGTAGGTGCACGATTGGTAAAGGTGGTAAAGTACAATACTTGAGTCAATATACTTTCCCGTCCTGTTGCATGCTGACTCAATGTGAGTTTAGTTTACTGACATACTGTTAATGTCATTAGTAACACTGCTGTTATGTGTCTGCTCTGACAAAGGCCATTGTGAATTTCCCCTTTTATAAAGACGTGAACTGATGAACTTATCAATAATTAACTCTTTTCTAGTGTCCCTGTAATCCATGATCCGGAACAGCAGAGCCCTCCAACTAATACACCAACAAGACACACAGCTACCGGTGTTAATAATTACACATGCGCTTTTCTTCTGCTCTGACATGTCAAAATGTCAGAGGAAAAGGTCTTTTTTCCCCCGTCTTTACACCAACTATTTAATCTCCATAGAGTATAACGTAATCAGCATTTGAAGCTGGGGTTTTGTCTCTTTATTTCCTCCAAACTTAATATATCAGTGTTTCAGTTAAAGAAGTTGATCATTTACTTTCCATATGTCAGTGAAAATGGGTTTCTCATGCTGCCTCATTTCCCTCTCAAATCAGAGGTGCAGCCCCTTCGTCTGCAGTGTTACTCATTAACAATACTGGTCAAAAGTCAACTGTTTGACCAATAGCAGTCTGTCGACTCATCCAGCTGAGCTCAAAGGTTTTCATCTGTTGGACATTAGTTTAAATGTGAATAGCTGATGTATTATTGACTATCAGCCAGTGGTAGAATATAACTAAGTATATTTACTCAAATACTGTACTTGAAATCTGAGGGACCTGTACGTTGGCATTTCCATTTTATTCAGCTTTATTCCGCTACATCTCAGAGAGAAATATTGTACTTATTTTTATTTCACTACATTTGTCATGTCTTTAGCTACTTCTTATATCTCACTATATTATATTTCTTGTGTTGTATACTCTTTCTGTAGAATGAAACCTGTGTGTCAAATTCAAAATGTGGTGTTTTTGAACATGAATGTTTCTAAAAACTGAAACTAAAACGATCGACATAAATCTGGTTTTGAATGTACCTGTACTGTAGTCGGGTATTTTCACACTGTGACATCAGTACTTCTACGTAATTGAAGGATCTGAATACTTCTCTCGCCGCCTGCTATTAGCAGAAGTAGCAGGAGGTCAGGTTAATCTAACATCCTCTTGTCCCACTCATCGTCTGTGTTTGTCTGTGGGCTGTTGACTTTTCTACACCCATGCTGATCCTTTCACAACCTCATCCATGTCAACAGAGACTTTGACAATTGGACGACCCCAGGTTTTTGATCACGTGGGGTGATAGAAATCAATACGAGGCATTGATTGTGTCCTGGAAGTGCACTGCTGTGTCGCTGCCCGAGTGAAATTTTTGAACTGAATTTTTCTCAATGCTAAAAGAAAACTGTTCTATCTGCAGGCTCTCCACTCATAGTTGTTTCCCATTTGAGGTTATATATGTTTTAAAGGTAATGCACAATATCTTCCATAAGATGGCGCTGATACCCAATGAACTCGGAGGTAGACTTTACTTAATGTCGGGGATCTTCTGAGGAGGCTCATCCATATGTGTGCTGATCCATTCATCTGAGAGCGCTGTCAGGGGACTCACTGATACGTGTCTCTGAGCAGCTAAATCATACACTCACTTGGCTCAGTACTCACAGTTACATTTCATAAATCACAGATCATTTTTTAGAGATTTTTTTTGTGTGTGTTTCGTACAGTTCACTACAGAATAAACCTTCAGCAGCTGTTCAATACGATCATAAAACAAGCAGGCTAACTTGTGAATGGCTGATAATATATTAAATGAATAAAGTCGTAAACTGTAACTTTAATAATTCTGAAAATTCATTTATCAAGCAGCACACAAAGGTAAAAACTGAATTTCCACCGAAAGACACTGTGCTGTATCTTCACACAAGTCAGATGAGAGTGTAGTGTGATTACAACACATGGACTCTAGAGGATGATTTATTTATCATGTTACACACAGATGTGTTGATTTGAAGGAAATACGTGGCGCTGACAATACGCACATGTCACGCACATGTTGCCTGCAGAATTGGGACGTCTGTCACATGTGGCTGAACCTGGAGTTTGGTCATCATCGCTGCTGCAACAGGAAGATCATCATCCAGATGGACACATTTCCTCTTCGCAGATGAATCACGCAGGCCGTCCTCTCTTCTTTAGTCAGATATGTGCTTCTTCTGCTTCATCTGACAAGGATTTTAAAACTTTCTGTCCAAAGCTCTGCATCAAACATGAAATAAATCAAATAAATGATACACTTTTGGCAGCTTTTCACACCAGGAGAAACAGCCGCTGTGACATCATATGAGTGGTGATCATTTGTCAGTCATGTGGGATCTGCAGCAGCTTGTGAGGAATCCTTTGTATCCATGTGGACTGAAAAAGAGTCAGGGCTTGGGGTCAGGATGTCCCATGCTCGCGTTTGCCCATGGCTCCTCAGATCTCTGCACTTCTTTTATAACTGCATTACTCAAGCACTGAAAAAGGAGAAGTATCCTGTTTTCAATTTGTTTGTCATTGTCACTGTCGACAATCTCTACCTGCAATCAGAGACATGCGGTTTACGCAGTTCGCTGACTGAAACCCAGTCAAAGTGACCTTGCCTGATGAGTTCTTTAAAGGTCCCATATTATGGTAATTTCTGCTTCTTGACATGGTTCCTTGATGTCTAAATGGAATGTTAGTAACATGCTTTGGTCGAAAAAAGCTGAAGGATTGAGCACAGCAGGGTTCTTGAAACACCAGTTTCACAGCCCTGCTCCAGGTGGCCTGTTTCAGTGCCTTTCCCTTTAAATGCTAATGAGCTACTGCGCGCCGCCCACGGTACCGCCCACCTCCTCCTGCCTGCGGAAGACGTGAGGATGGCATCATGTGACCATGGCAACGGCGGAGTTTCTGGGAATAATGGCTGCCGGACAACAGACTGCGGTCCGACCCAGAACAAGAGGCTCCAAAAGAAAGTAAGCAGCCAAGAATGAACATTGGTGTTTCTCAGTGGTTAGTAGTTAAGTTTGTTACCTCGACATTACTTTTATGTTATTATTATGTTATCATATTATTATTTACCTTTATGTAGCCAGGTAAGTTGATTGAGAACCTGCTCTTATTTGCAGTGACGACCTGTAATTAGCTACTGCCAGCAATTTTCAACTGTAGTTTTCAGTAAGCCACAGTTGCTTCCAATCACCTTTCTACCAGCAGAATTGTTTTTTAACCATTTAAAACGGTTTCTAAACTTTATATATATTATCAAAGAAACAATGTGACATGATTAGTGATCATAGTTTCCCATGAATAATAAAAAAAAAGGCATAAAAACAGGTGTTCCTGTGGCTATTGTAAACAAATGCCTACAGAACCTGAGAATATCTGCTGTATGGAAATACCACAATGAAGTGTGAACACTGGGCAAACAACGTTGTCATTCTGCTCTCTCTCTTTTCTCTAATCTATTGTCACTCACTTACCTTTCATTATTTCTAGGTTATACGAAGACTACAGCAGTTTCCTGAGC
The DNA here is from genome assembly GCA_963678695.2 of Diplodus puntazzo. NCBI lineage: Eukaryota > Metazoa > Chordata > Actinopteri > Spariformes > Sparidae > Diplodus > Diplodus puntazzo. Next base: position 21,171,331 of record OZ023158.1, on the reverse strand, counting down.
CACCATCATGCATGGTGGACCACCCTGGCCTGGAACCTGTCTGCCTGAATGTATCTGCACTGCAGAATGCACTGAACATTTACGTCTGAGGGGAATAGTGCAGTAAGCTTTTAGTCACATAAATACTATTCATTTATCGTAAAAGTGTTATGATTAAAAGTACATAACTGCTTCTTCTATCTTACATTGTTTATAGTTTATTATCTTTTACTTATTACCATGAAAATTACATATCAAACAATGAAAACACAGAACAGTTAGGAAAGATGTTTTAATTGTAAGAAACATTTGTAAACATGTGTTGACATGAATGAAATAAGAAGAAAATACATATCTGAAGTGAAACAGTTTGACTTTATATATTAACTTCAATATCAATATGAAAATGATAACAAAGAAAGTATCTCGTTGCCATGGGTGTAAACATTCAGTGCTGACTTTATATTGAATTGTGTTTAGCCAATATAGCCTACATAAGCTTTGTAAGGTGGTGCTGGTGCTCTCTGGGGCGGAGAGTGAGAGTTGTGCTGCCCATCTGTGTGGTCCGAGAGGTCTTCAGGGATTATGAGTTTCAGCACCTCGTTCACATATGGGGCAGGGTCCTGGAAAACCTTCTGGAAGATCAGGTCCAACAGTGCATCACCGCAGTCTGCAGTGCAATAAACAAATGCATGTTTACAGGAAAACTGCAGTAGAACCAAAACACCTTGTGCTGCAGTGTTGTAAAGTGTCTCTTATTTCTCCTAATTACTTCTCATTTATACATTCTCATTATTTATTTTGAAAACCATCTTAAAAGAATTCAGATTTTAAGTGTTTGTGTTCAACCTTTTGTGTGATGTCTGTGTGTCCATGTTTATTTTAATTTGAGAGGTTCAAATAAAAGATTGTAAAACTTACAGAATGTCGTGTCTGTCTTCACGGGTTTGGCTCTGCACTCTCCCTTCCAGGACTTTGGAAAGCTCAGTTTGAAAAGAGGATCCCCTGATGATGTGGTGGCTTGCCCTCTATCAGCATTCTTATTGTGATGCAGTGCAGCCAGTCAGAGTCTTGAACAGTAAAAAGACAAACATGAAAACAATTGCAAGAAATGGGCAAATGTTCTCAACAAGTAATCACAGTTTAATTTACCTGCACAGCATTCCCAGATATGGATAGGAGTAACACATGACAGCACTGTTACAGTATAATTCAAGCACTAAAGACTGCAACGCCTTACATTACTCTAATCCGACCACTTTATTTCAGTAACGAGTAATCTAGCGTTAATATTTCCAAACCAGTAATCACATTAAAGTTATTTATTCAAGTCACTGTGCGTTACAATTATTGTCATTTTCATTCGTAAAAATATATATTTTTGCTTTCTTCTTGTCACGTATGTCTCAAGTCACGTTTTAGCCATGAGGATAACTCACGTGTACACCACGCAGCAACACAAAAATGGAGGGAGGAGAGAGATGCGTGTTTCCTAGCTGGAAATATACTCATTATGCTGAGTTATTTAAAACAAAAAAGCACAAATGCTTGGTCAAGGGCCCAGCCCGACCCGGCCCGGGCAGAGAATCTAAGCTCTATGTAGCAGTCAACAGTACACTCGTATTGCCCCGGCCTATGCCAACATATTCCAGCTTAGAAAACATTTTCAAATGCATTATTTCACAAAATCCTGAAAGCTTAGACCCGGTGGAGGGTGTGTGTATGTACTGCTTGACTGACCGCGCCTCTGGGTTTGCATGTGGAGACCGTGTTGATGCGAACTAGGGGCTCGCGGTTAGCATTAGCTTGAAAGCTCACGGTTAGCGTTAGCTGGTACTATGTGACACTGCTTGGTTAGTTCGTGTAAAATTGCTAAATAAACACAGCTAAATACTTGTACATGCAGACATTTCCCTGGGACACGCATTACATAGTGTGCAGGATCAGAAACGTACTACACACAATGATTCTGCTTTAGCACTAGTGTTAACTTGTGTGATCAGGGAAGCTAACGTTAGCGGTTAGCCGCTAACCTTAGCTTGTTCTCAATGGCAAAACACACAGTACATCAGGCACGGGTTCAGCCTAATCTACAGAAACACACAGCACATTATTTGTGTACTTACATGTCCTTGGTCTGCATGTATTCCTTTGAGTAAAAGTCTGCTGACGACTCCTGCCTTGTACTGGCCCAAGTTGGTGAAACAGTCAGTGTCAAAGTGGCTCGCACACACCAACAGTTTTTTGCCAACTTCAAAAATAAATCATAAAAATAAATTCAATCCATGCCGCTCTTTTGTCCTCTGCAGCTGTGAGTCTCACAGTGTGAGACGATGGAGTGTGTTGTGCTGGTCCTTGCAGCCAACAACAGAGCATTTTTCCTTGAGTTTGGCCATGGTGATTTCAGTAGAATAATGGCGGATCTCCGAGACCGGAGCTGTACCTGGTGGGTGGAGACACCGTGCGGTGAAGGGAGGGGCAGTGGGGTAGCCATATGCAAATGTGCGGCCGTCGACGTCGACAGCCGCAGCAAATTTGACTCGTGTATCTGGAAACTGCAGGCAAGACCCCTTTAGAAACCTGTATCTCACTCAAAAAAGCATGGATAGTCTTTTTTCAAAGTTTCTCGGCGTGTGGCAGCACCATAGACCCACAATAACACCCCAAATCCCAGAAAAAGTCAGTTTTTCATAATATGGGACCTTTAAGTAGAAATAATATTTACGTATGATGTATGGTGGGTGAGCCTCATTTTCGGTGACATAATGGTCAAAACAAAGGCAAATAAGGAAATAATACAAGGAGACGCACTGACAAAGAGGAGGCAGTCCTCTGATTGGCCCTTAAACATTGCAATTCATTCATTTAGGTGCTGTATTTTGTCCCAGGAGTCGGGTGCACATTAATCAAAAGCAGTCTATCCAAGCTCAGACCTAAACTCATGAAGCATAAAACGAGAGAGCGAGTCCGATAAAGCCCATCTGACAGGTGAAGTCATGCCGACAGATAACCAAAGAACGCAGATGTACGGCCAACGTATGACTCTATTTTAATAGTTTTCGTTGCACATCTGCCCCCGGCCTCCTGTGATTTATGTCCGCTCATATGTATGTTCTTTAGGGTGTGACATCATCTACCCAGAGTGCAGTCAGTGTAGAAGACAGGATGCCAGACATTCCTCGAATACTCCACACAGGATCTCACTCCGGCTTGTGAACACAGCCCTGTAGCTCCAGTGAGTGGAAAAATACAGGCTCTGTTCGGACGCAGCGTGGTGGACGAGGATCTCGGGGGGATTGATGGGTGTCCTACTTCTGGCCTTCATTCATTTATCTAATGACTGTTTGTGATTAGGATCAATTAAAAGGCATTAGTTCTCCACATTTAAAAAAATATATATATATTTTATGTTAGATTTTTTTGAGAATTAATGTCCCTGAGGCGAAGAAACTCTTCAATCTAATCAAGTAGATTTGTCCAATTTCCAGTCAAAACATCTCATTGACACTTCAAAATATCATTTAGCACGATTTCTGCGCTGAATTTTCTGAAAATGATGAGACCTTTGTCACACATTTAGCCGAGAGCTGTGTGCTCACATTATCTCAAATGTTTTCGGACAACGGTCAAAGTCAGAGATAGCCACAAGTTTACTCAAGGTGACGGTGCGCTTCATCCGCTTGCCCAAAAGTTGAGAGAACATCTGCACACATGTGTTCACTTTACCCGAACAGCCGGATTACTTTACCATACGTTAGCCGTGAGCAAGCGAGTTTGGGCATGTGTGTCTGAATTCACGTCAAATACCGAACTAAGCACTCACTTGAGACTCCATGTATCCGTGTATCGTCCCTGTCAAATAAACAAATGAATACAATAAATTAAAGTATAGCTTAAAAGGAAAGGCTGAGCCCTCTCCACACAGCATTCAACTGTTTTGATACAGAGACCCCTCGCTGCGGAAAAGACATATTGGGCGTCTGATATAAGACACAATCGCCTAGAAAGTAGCATTTCGGTGAGACATATGTTTTCACTCATTTCAATACAAGCGAGAAATACCCTGTTTTCCTTTTTTAGAATTCATCTCTGAAGTGTCATGTCTTCCAGTGTAGCGTATTTGGACAGGTGAAACAAACACAATGGCAGATTATCCATCTCCTGCAGAGATTGCCCCGACTGATACGGCAGTGCGACCACTTCAGAGTCGACACAGTTTCTCTTCCACCGTCGTCTGACATTCCAGACGGGGTTGTGAAGGGGAAGGGGAGCTGGGGAGGAGAAAGCCACTTCGCTGCAGCCATACGTAACGTCCTGACATTCCTTCGGCCGTACAAGCCTTCGGTTATCATGCCACAGATCTGGCCTTATCTGAGGCTCCTGTCACGCAACTGCAGCTTGTCTGGCTTCTTTTTTCGCAGGGTATCTGGTGGAGCTTTGCTCTGGAATGTCATGAATATCAAAGGTTTGGTTGACGTGTGTCTCTTTTTCTATCTATCTCGGTTTATCACGCGAGCCTTTTTTCTCTTTCTCTTTCTTCCTTTTTATACGTGGTACCTGCAGTGACGCTGGGTTAACTCATCCATTAAGGAGTTTTTTGAAAGCAGGTTTAGGATTTAATAACACATTGGCCTCTTTTACAGGAAAGTTCCACGTTGACCCTGTTAACGGCAGCGCTCACATGAGATTTGGCATATGGCACAGCAGACTGTGTGCCTGTGTCTGCGCTCTGTGCTGATGTAAAGGTTAGAACAAGCCGGTACAGCCCTTCAGCCACAGGATGTTACAGAGGCCCCTCCGTCACAAACATAATCCTCTTACAGATTTACTGCAGGTGAGTCATGACATCAGTGTGTGGACTAAATCTTTCGCACTCAGGATATTGTGTGTGCTTGTGAGAGAGGATGTGTGTGTGTGTGTGTGTATGTGTGTGTGTGTGTGTGTGTGTGTGTGTGTGTGTTAAAGGGAGGCCTAATCCACTTTCAAGGTACGCTGAAGTGTGAGAGGTGTAATTACCTGGCATCCTCCGCTAATCATTCACACTTTAGCCTCTATCACGCAGGAATTCGGGTCAAAATCAGTACGGCCTTTGTTGTTTGGTCTCATGTCAGTGTGTTATGTTCTCATGTGAAGCGTTAAAACAGAGACAAATCGATTTGGGAAAAAGTCAGCTGGTGGATTCCCGAACTGTGTAATCGATTAGATTTCCTACATGGAGGGGGAATAACAACTTCCGTACTTTCGATTGAAAAACAACTTCCCTCTTCAGACGTTTGATTAAAGTGTCATTACGCAATGGAATGCAGACGGTTGAAATGTGGTGCAATGAGTCTTGAAATACAGCGTCAATCAGGTTTATATGGCTGTCAACATGTCAGTCAACCCTCCCCTTATTATACTTTAACATTCAGCCATAGATGTACGTAGACTGTGGAGGGGACGGGGTCTCCGCTTACAGACAACCACAACAGTGGCTAATGTTAATCTGGAAGTGTAATCTACTAACAATCTAGCGACGCAGAAGTTCCACAGAGCACCTTTAAGTACAATTTTGAGGTATTTCACTTGAGTGCTTTAATTTGAAACCATGTTCTGTTTCCATTCTGCTACATTTCAGAGGAACATGTTGTACTTTGTACTCGACTTCATTTGTTTCATGATTTTAGTCACTAGTTACTTTACAGATGAAGATTTTAAAGACCCATAATGAGATCGATAATAATATACAGTGCTTCGATGAAGGAAAGTTCTACTGCAACTAGCTACAGAATTAAAATGCACCTTACATGTAACTGCATGAGTAGTAATAATCTAAGATTGTCATATATGATAATGTAACAACTAAAAAGCCAATTTTGGCTGCTTTAAGTATGATTATATGATTATTATAAGTATGGATTTTATTTTTACTCCAGTAAGATCTTAAATGCAGTACCTTCACTTGTATATAGTGTTTTTTAAATTGTGGCATTTGTTTTTTAAAGTTAGTTTTTCTTTTTTTTTTGAAAGCAAACATTTTGTTGCAGCACTTGTTGTGACAGGGAGAGCACATGTGTTAGTTACATTCCAATAGTCAGTATGTACCAAAACCCTTAAAGTGAAACATCCAAGAGGAATCCAGCCATGATTCACTTTACTATACATGCGTCCCTATACAGTTGCTCCCTCGGGTCATCTGGGACGGGTTTCCTGGATTTCCTGGATCAAGACCAAGCAATGTGACGCAACTATTAGTTTTTATGCTCCCCACCTGTGGAACAAGCCTGCTGAATACCTGGGGGGAAAACTGTCAGATAATTTAAACCAGAACTGAACGCAGCACTTTTACGTTTAGCTTACATATCTTCTTTTTAACTTGTGACCATTTATTTGCTTATTCTTTCTTGTTGTTCTTGTCCTTTAAACACCTTTTTTTTTTGCCTCTCATGTCTTTAAAGGCATATGTTTACATTTGAAATTGTGAACATTTAAACAAAACTGGCCTGTAATGTGAGTTATTGTGACCAAAAGAGACCGAGGGCTGATTTCCTTGTTCCTGATTTCGTCATGAAGGTGATGCTGTACCTGTGTGTGCTTGTGCTGTGGCCTCACCTTCTCAAAACCGTAACGTCACATCGGGGCTTCATATTCTAAAGAGAAGATGATCTGACGTGTGTTGAATCTGCCTTGAAAAAACCCCAAAAATTGTAATAAAATAATTGAGCTAACAGTGTCGTCATCCTCTCCTCAGACATGTCGCTGCCAGGACCTAGCACTCCACGGAAACTACACAACCTGCCGTTGGTTTGCTTGAATTTCCTTTGTTGTCTTATGTTTCTATCACACATCTTTGTTTGATGACATTCAAACAACGAAGGACAGGCCCTTGGCTTCCCTTTCAGCGATATTAGACAAATGTGTGATTCAAACTGTAAACCTTCGGGCAGCAATTATAACAGTTCCTATTAAAAAAAAAGTAAATGAGAAAAAAATCTCATGATGCAGCACACATGAACGCACTGATGTAGTGTCATGATGACACAGCTATGAGAGTTACCATGCAATATTCTCCTATAAATATAAATCCGTTCTTACGACAAGCATCGTTACCGTTATCAACTGTACTGTGACGTAGAACTGAACCTTGAGTTGTTGTGCACAATCACGCTGTTTTACAATCATATTGTTTTGTACTGATATTGTTTTATGGCGATGCCTTTGATCTTTTATTCCTTTACGTCGAGGTTTATACCACCTTTCAAATTACAGAGTGTATGTCAAAGGTTTTAATCAAATGCTTCAGATGCGCGTGACGGAAGTCTATTTGCTTATTTTAATTTTTTTTTTTCTTTTAGAGAAGTGAGAATGTGTCACATATCTGATGTGGAATAGTGATGAAACTCGCACCAGCGTCTCCCACATACCTGATCCAAACTGGATGATGTAGAAAAAGAAGGGTGGGATCGTGTCTCTTCCTGTCATGGCAGCTGTGTCTGACACATTATATAACCATTGTTTCCACAGGGCCGTGTTAATTAAAATGACTTTGAAGTTGAGTGAGAGCTCGGTTGCTAAATGGAGCAGCCAATTGGCAACATTGTGAAACTGGCAAATGACGTTATGGTCAAGTCTGTCTGCTGATGCCGACAGAAAAATGGGATGATAAAGACAAAGGAGTGAATCTATTAGAAGCAGGATTTTCTTTTCTTTTACTTTTTTTAACATGAATTGGTAAAAAATGACCCATCTTTTGTTCAGGATTGCACCTTGACATTGTCTCACACCACACCCAGACTGTCTCACACGCACACTTTAAAAAAAATCCCAATGCTTTTAATGCCCTCGGACCTGGCAATTGACAGAGGGTTCCTTCCCCCTCCAGAGCACCCTCATCAGATCATAAAAGACGCCCAACGACTTTCACACCATAAACACACACACTCCTGCCAGCCTCCCCTCCTGACAACAGGGAATCTGAAGACACAAAGGGGGGTGTGTGTGCTGGTTGAAGGAGGGGGGGGGGGGGGAGTCGCACATATGTCACCAAAACTGCAGCCTGTCTGAGGGAGTTGGTGAGGTAATGAATGAGCCTTTTCATGGCGGAGGCATCGTCACTGGTGATGTTTTCTTCCAGAGGCCAACATTTGTTTTGCTGTCAGATAAGAAGTGGACGTCAGTTTTTACAAAGTGAATTTTATCCATTTGTCAGAATTCAGGCGAAGCGAAGCAAAGTTTTCTCCCTCATAACCTTCATTTGACACAGATGGTTGTTTTTTGTGGTGAAATCCTTGGGGCAGCATCAGCATCATCACCTATGGAGGAAGTTTTCTCTCCATTTTCTCACACCCCACTGAGGGTCAGAGCCAATATTTTGGCTAATTTGCAACCCAAACATATTCTTTTCCCTTTCACGGCCGTCTTGGTCTCCACCTCCCCGTTGGTGTGTGTGAGCTGGGGGGGGGAGGCTACAAGGCCGGTGCTTGACTGAGCTCTGAATGCTCTTTAGTTGTCACACTTTTCCCAAACGCCTTGCAGCTGCTCCTATTGTGGCCGCAGAGGGAGGGCTCCTTCGCTGATTCTTTAGGCCTCCTGCTGTTGCCCTGGTCTCACATGGGTTCACTGAGAGGGAGTGTGGCCCGAACAATGGCCGACGCCATGACATCATGCCTCTTGTGTGTGGGCAAGATATAAGATTCCGTTGCATGGGCCAAACAAGGAGAGATGTGCACAAAGATATATCTGACATGCCAGTAGGTCAGGGTCATCTCAGCTTCATCGAGGTCCACTGTGAATGTTTTTCAGCTTGTGCCTTAAGACGCCTCAGAATAAAATTAAATTTGTGGAATATACGAGCATATATATGTTTTAGAGCTTAACGGGGAAGCTTTTTGATAATATATATATATATTTATTTATTTTTTTGAATATTTACTGGTTATATTAGTCTTTGGTGAATTATAGATAGATAGATAGATAGATAGATAGATAGATAGATAGATAGATAGACTTTATTGATCCCAAGCTGGGAAATTACAGTTATATTGGGATTTGGACTGTTAATTTGGCAAAAGTAGCAATTTGAATGTCAGTTTTGGATTTGGGGAAATTGTGATGATGACATATTTCCAATGATAGATCAAAATAATCCTCAAATGAATTGATAATGAAAATAATGGTCTGTTGCAGTCCTAGGCATTTTGTGTTACTGGGCATGTGCACAGATTGGATCTAAAAGGATAGGTAGGGTTGTAAAAATCACAATAAATGTAAAGATATATGTTTAAAATTTTACTTTAGTGAGTGAAAGTAACCCATACAGATAGTAGTTGAATAAAACCCTAAATCATTAAAATGCTTAAAATATTTTGGTTATTATGAAATCTGCAAAGTAATGAGAAACTAGAGTTGTAAAATAAGTTGTAAACAAGTATAACATTTGACTCCAAAATGTAGTGGGATGAAAGTGTAAAGTGGCAGAAAAGTACTTAAGTACAGTACTTGAGTAAGTACTTAGTTACATTCCATCACTGAGGATAAGATTGGGAGACATGAAGTTTATTTATTTGCTTTGTATTTTACACTAAATTTGTATTTTCATACCCTGAAGATGTTGCTTTAAATGGAAAGACAAATCTGTTCCATGTATTAGGCACTCAAGTTAATGGTCATTATTGATTTATAACTCAGTAACTAAACATTGACACTAAAGATGTGACAATTATTTACAAAGTCAATCTTTGTGGTTTAAAATGACCATTAACTTAAGTCACTATGCACTTACTCACCACTAATAGATAAATCTGTCTCATATCAGGTGAAAACAAAAAGAGAAAAACAGCACAAAAGTAAGTACAAAAGTCAACTGAGGTTTATTTGACAGTATAAAAAAAAACAACATTTAAAAACATATGCAAAAATAGATATGATAAAGAAATATATTACTTTAGTTCAATAAATATGTCAGAACGCAGGCACTGACGACTACGTGTCCCCATTTTTAGCAGTTTTGGGGTTCTGTGGGTCTCAGTGCTGCAGTACACAGTACAGAAACATGAGGTATTTAATGGTCCATTTCCCCAAATGTGTCAGGATCGTCAAAGATTCATGATGTCTTTAAAGGCAGGCATTTATATTGGCAACCCGGCATTACTGCCACATCTACATCGACAAGAGGGGGATACATTCATTGTTCATCAAACGATGGCGCAAATCCCACGCCCATGTTAGGCAATGGGTATACTGCTTTCTTTAAGCAGTACAGAAAGCAACATGGGCATTTGGAGAGGATAAGACAACATTCCTGAGCCCTCTCTAGTTTGTTTGCTTACAAATGATTGTGATTATCAAAAGCAGTTGCCTTCATGAAAAAAAAAAAAAAAAAACAAACTCAAAGACTTCTAACTTCCTTTTTCAGCCATTCCCAAATCATCCAGGATTAAAACTGTGGATGGCTTTCACATTTAGGAAGTTCTACATGAATACTGCCTGATGGTAGTTGTCAAATCTCCCTTTGAAATGATGATCAGAGAGTCACGTGATATGACTCTAAACATTAGCTCCCATTCTGTCCAGTGATACCAGTATCACCGTAAAATTAATTATAATCGTGTTTTGTGCAGCGCTCTTTGCAGAGGCACTTGTGAGTTCAAGTCCTAACAAAGTCTGTGCTCCCCAACACCTTTCTCAGCAGCTGGGAGAGGTGGTGATGGGACTGTGGAGGAATGACAGCTGACCTGCCGAGGCGTGTACAGGGATGGACACTGGGAAATTGAAAACTGTGCTGCTGTTGCCAATGGCCGGACTGCCCGCCTCTGAGGAGCAGGTGGACGAGGCCAGGACCTGGGACTCGAACTGGAGGAGCTGTCCCATGAAGCTGAAGTTTGGGGAGATGATGCTGCGGCGCTGCTTGACAAACTCGAAGGCCTCGTCCAGCTTCACGCGGTTGGTCCGCATGAGATAGGCAAGGCAAATGGTTGCGGAGCGGGAGATGCCAGCTTGACAGTGCACAAACACACGGCCACCTTTATTCCTGACAGAGTCTGGGGGGGGAAATGAGATAAGAAAAACAACATTAGCACACAGTGGAAGATCAGAAAAGTGTAAGCAAAGAATGGGGGTTAAAAATCTGCCTGTCACAGGAAGGCAAAAAACAAAAGTCTTTGTAATACTTTCAACTGCTATTTAAATTCAACAGGGCTCATTAAGACACAGGAACACGGTTAATAGGGGTGCAGGGTGTGAGCTTGTGGGGGTTATTCCCAAAGGAGGCAGCCTGAATGGACAAAGAAGGGGAACAGACCCCTGCTGGGGGTATTGATCTGGGGAGGAAGGCCGACAGTGAGCGAGGAGAAATTGCCTTTTGTTCAGCCAGAACAAAGAGTGGCGTGGAGGGAGCTATTCAAGCACAGCCAGCCTAGCCCACAGCAAAACTAGTTTGGGGCCGCTGCCTCGCAATTCATTAAAAGGGGGCATCCCTTTTTCTACGCCTGAGAGGTGGCGGTGATGTCACCACCATTGTGGTGGAGTGGGGTGCCTGTGTTGAGCCAGCTGGTCTGTTTTGGAGGGAACTTTTTAAAAATTTAAATCCAGGAGTCAAAGAGTGAAGTGAAGGAAGAGGGGGGTTGGGTGTTTGTGTTGCTTGCCCCCAGCGGGCTCAGGAGCTAACAGCTGTGACAGGCGCTCACATTTGGCAGTTGAGAGAGCGCCAAGAGAGTAAGAAGTGGTGGATACACTCACCGATAAACTCAATCGCCTCATTGAACCACGAGCTGATATCGGCTTTGTGGTTGTCCTCGACGGGGATGCTCTTGTAGAGGAAGGAATCCTCGAAGTGGTTCGGGCAGTTGGCCGAGACGTTGATTAGAGCGGTGATCCCCAGCATGTCCAGCATGTCTTTTCTTGAAGCATGGTAAGCACTGCCGAGGTACAGGAAGGGAAGGATCTCTACAGGACCGCCCTGAGGAGAAGAAAACAACCACAGTCAGTCAACAACAAAAACAGGAAGTGTGAAACCAACACATCCAGTGGTGTGTTCAATTTGATTACAAACAATATAAACAAACAAACAAACCTGGTCATAAAGAGGGGTGTTGCATGGACTACAGCTTGGGTCTGCACTCCCAGGATGGCTGGAGCTCAGGGGCAGACTGAGCCCCTGTGGCGGGGAGGGTTTGGTACACATGTCTGGATACTCTAAGGAAAATGCTTCAAAACCGCCTGAAAAGTTGAAAAAAAGACAACTAGGTTAGATCACAGGACAGCAAAGAGACACATCCATGTTTAAATATGGCTCTCCAAAAGGTTGACAACTGCTTATGGGGCTATTCTGGAACATTGTTTACACCAGCACCAGCTGGTGTGGTGACAGCTGTAATCCACATTTGTTGTTCCGTTGTTAGGATACACTGTAACAATCGTGTGCGGCTCTTCTAAACAGTAAATCCCTCTTGGATCTTACCTTTGAGAATGAAAACTCGGACTCCACAGGGGTCGCGACAAAGGGCCGTGACAGCAAGCGTCAGGGTCCCGTCTTTCTTCGCCTGGCTTAAGTCCAGACTGCGGTCATCGAGCAGCACCACGGACTGGTACTCCCCGGAGAGGAGCCGGCTCCTGGTGTCCTCGTTGGGGACGATGTGCTCAAGCCCCAGCCCGCCCCTGGCTCTCCTGCGCACTATGGTGCTGAAGCGGACGTTGGTGGAGCCCGATATGTGGGACGAGTTGAAGGACAGGAAGGAGCGGCAGTCCAGCACCAGGCAGCCCGGGACGTCGTCCTCCATCATACCGCGGAGGGACGAGCAGTCGATGGTGGGAACCTCCATTATGACCATAGTAGGACGGCGGGAAAGAAATGTTAAATCCAAATACATAAAGCGTGTACGGGTTGGAGGGCAGAAGTTTAGCTTGTTGTGGAAAAAAAGCTGTCTCCCAAAGTTAGCTATTAAATAATCTTCGAAGCGGCGAGTCCTTTGTTCCGGTTAGCTTGTTTAGAGGAAAAAAAAAACAAGCACACAAACACGAAAAAAAAAGTTCTAAGACTATCTAAGTTGGTCCTTTTCTTCTTGTCGAGTGTATCCGGTAGTTGTGTTCTTCTTCAAAAAGTTTTAATATATTCAAGTTTACAGTGAGTGGCTTCTGCCTCCGAGCGGTCTGAAGAGGGCTTTTATACGGCTCGTGCTTCTGAATGAGGGGCAGCTGACGTCAGGCGGCCGCCCTCTTGGCTTCCTGCCAACACCGCAGACGTCATCGCTCCCCCCCTCCCCCCGATGACAAGGGCACGCGCAAATGCGGGACATTTCTGTAGGAGCGTACAGCACGTACGCGGCCACGCGGCGTCAGGCAGCTTCTCACTTGGAAGTCTGCTCTTGTTTTTTTTCTTTCGTGTGTTATTATAACGCGTGTGTAATTCACCCGATGTTTACCAATTTGACGTGTAAAACGTGTTGTTTTTGTTTACTTGTCTTGGGTTTGCTTGTATCCATGCACTTTGTGCTTTTCTCCCCGCGAGCCCACAAAGTCACATTCACAACATCAACAAATCGAGACAGAGGGAGCATGACACATCAGTCGAACATCAGGAATGACAAAGTGAGCCATAGTGTCAAATATCAGCAAATAAGGAATTTGCCAAATTTTCCATGATGTGAGTGTTTAATTAGATTTCTATTTTGCCTCTTCAACCTGAGAGTTGACAAATAACAAGATAATAAGTAAATATCTGCCATGGGGGCCATAAAAGTTTATTCTTTGTTTTTATTAGTCAGAGGTACATAGTGTTCAATGCCCCGAGAGCAAAGGCCAACCATAAAAGTTAATCACTATATAGAAATCTGAAGTCCAGTAAATTTCCACGCGCTGAGCAACAAAAACACAGGTTTGCCAGGAAGACAACAGCAGATGGAGGACTCTTGATCTGACAGTACTGTTTCATTTGTGACCTTATTGAAACAGATGGATGAGGTGTTTTGTTTTTCCCCTCCCTGACAGATAAGAGCAGATTTTAAAAAGCAAACATGATCACAAACACTCTGGGAAACCCTTCCGATTCACCGGTGTAGTTTGCTGACTCAGAGCAGACAACACTGGTGTCTCATAATAAGGAAACAGGAAGAGCATTATTGACGGACAACAGGCGTCTTTACACTCACGAGAGGGTGTGTTGAAACCGCACGGCAGCAGAGACACGCCTGGGTTGTTTTGTTGTGGAACAAGTGTTTACTAAGCAGAAGAAACAGGTTAGGAACCCTAACCCTGACCCTGCGACAATCCCATTCTACTAGTTTTATTTTGAAATGACAGATCATGTATCCCACTGCCCCAAACATCCAATTTACTTGCATTTACTTGCATTAAAGTCTGTATATCGAAAATATCACACTATGTGCTAAGAGTTGTGCACCATATATTGCTCGAAAAGATAAGCTTGACATATAACATATAGGCCATGACATCATTTTCACTTTACTGTCACCTGAACATGAGAGGACGTTCAGCCCGATGAATCCACATCCAATCTGTTTTGGCCCCCTTTTTTTTCAAGCAAAGGGAAACTGGATGTGTTAGCCTATGTGAGAAAAAGGAAGAGGGGGAAGCTCGAAGGACAGAAACTTAACCAATCACAACAGAGTGCAAAAACTGGAAGCTCACACTCCTGTGAGATGAGTCAACTGTGAAGCCCCTGCCACAAAGCAGGAATGTTACACACTACGAGTGGAGGAGGGTCAGGCAGGCTGTGAAAACAGTCTGTTCCCAAACAATTTGTCCTCACTGTAAATGCGTCTTCCTTACAGTCATGATGCAAGCCTTATGTGCTGGAGGTCAGGAAATAAATTAGACACGTCTTTGTTGAGGGGGTGAAACAGTACTGTTTGTACAGATGAAGCAATTGAGTATTTCCAGTAGAAAATGTCAGCTTTCCCCCCTTTTTCATTTATTCACAGCAGCTGCGACTGTTTCCTGATACTATAGGTGTCCTAAATGTTTGACAAACATATTACAAAAAGTTTGCTAAGTGTGAAACCAAAATGTGAATGTCTGTAACAAAAAAATGTGTGTGTGACAGAATATACTGAAATCTGAAAACGGAGCCCGCAAGAGTTGTCGCTGTGTTTTGGATTCCCACAATAATGGCCTGTATCCAATGGTAGCTCTCATCCAGAAAGGGAAGTGAAACAGAGGATGTCACAGAGGCATTTCCTGTGGTCTAACCCCGCTGTCACTTGCTGTCATCCCTGCCTGTTTACTGTCATTGTCACTACGGGCAACGGCTGAGCCATCAGTGGGAAAGCACAGGGCCTATCCTGACTTGTAGCGTCTGAGTTACAGACATGTTATTTGGGTCAAAAATGTTTCATTTCATGCAGACATGAGTGTGGTGAGGCAAGAAAAGAGAGGACAAAAACCCCACTTGGCTTGCCATGGGAAAAACCTATAGTGATGGAGTTTGTGGATTTACTTGCATAAAACATGACGTATCGCTCCCCGTGTAGTCCGAAATACATTATGGGAACATTCAGTTTTACTGGTAAAAAAAAGAAAAGAAAAGAAAAATGCCTTTTGTTTGTGAACGTTGAGTTTCTGATGAAAATGTACTTGCCCACCTTTCTGATCTTGTAAACTTAACAAAGTACTACAAGCTTTTTCCTGGTTACATTTTTTTCGTACCAGAGGAAATTTAATCAAAATTGGCTTTAAGACAGTTTTCTTCTAACTGCAACATGGGTTATTTAGCAAGCCTGATAAAACAAACTGTTACTATTTGGACTTATTTAAATATTTCAACCAACCATAATCATGTTATTTCCTATTTACATTGTTTATTCCTCAAATTCCTTATTTGCTCTGTTTCAGCAGTATAGACACTTAACAAATTATTTATAATACATAGATTAGGGCTATCAACAATATGCAACATGATGCACACATGCTCCAATGTTTTTCTTACAATGAGTGTATGAAAAAATCCTTAGTTAGTTGCACACAAGTGAGTTAGATGATTTAATGAAAAATGTAAAGAGAAAGAAACATTTACCAGAAATGCGGGGTTTAATTTAGTTTGTTGGCATAGGAGTTTTACAAGATAAGCCACTTTATAACAGTGAGAGCTGTAACAAAATAATATCCCAGTCTGGGATCAATAAAGTGATTCTATTCTATTCTATTCTATTATACTAATTTTAGGTTCCTTTTAGTCTTACACCAAATGTATTTCTTTCTGTAGGTCTTGATAAAGTTTAAATACATGTAAATCCTTTTTTATTACCATGTGAATCTGCTTTACAGACTACCATTATATACCCTATATGTATATAGTAACTGGCAATATCTGGCACAAAGCATCTCTTTTCTTTTAAAGAGATGTTTACATGGTCCCTGAGGAATTAAATTAATACTACTGGAAAATAATACGTCTCATGATTGTTCGTAAGTCACACTTTGTTAAAAGAAAAACTAATTTTATGTTTTTCACATAATTGACTACATAAGATATTGGAAGATATATTAGTGAATAAAATTATATAAAACCATCAAAAAACAAAAACCATTCCCGTGCTCCTATCATTGTTGATTGTTATCTTATTATGTATTAAAACCCATAAATAAATAAATAAATAGATGAAAATAAAAACGACGCTACGCTCTCGGCGGAAATAGAATCAGAGCAAACCGGAAGTAGCTCTCAGCCAATCGGCTTGTGCAAAGCGTCCTAAGCTGACGTCAGCCCGGTACCGATGAACAACCGGTAGCAGCGAAGAGAGCTGTATGGTTTCCCGTTGTTTGTGGCTTTGTTAGCTTAATAACCCCGTGAAACGTGCAAGCATCATGCCTTTCGATGTGAGGAGGTGAGTACGGGGCTTTGTTTCACTTCGGGTCAGACACGGAGGGTCTGTGTCGGGGGAGGAATGGGCGGGGGGGGGGGTGGTCAGTGTGTGAGCTCTGGATGAATTAACGCTGGCAGAGCATCGTATACTAATGAGCGAGGAACAGTTGAAACAGTTCGTTTCACGTCCGATATGAATGTTCCACATTGTGAGGAGGGGAGTAAGTGTTTGTTTAGGAGGTGGAGGGAGTGATGCGCAGGTATGCTCACAGGAGTTTTTGGCCGGTCTTCCCGCCTGCGCATGTGCAGATTTCCACATCCATCCAATTATTTGCAAAACTTGAACCTCAGACAGGGATACAGTTTACTGTCAACACAAGTTTTGTCATAGCCGCATGGTTTACCCAACAAACGTGACATCCTGGGCAGGTCTCATTTAGAAATCATTGCTTTTTCATAAAAAAAATTCTCAGAATACACAAAAATGTGTCAAAACACTCAGAATTATTACCCAGCAATACACAGTGTGAAGCAGGTAATGAGTAATAAGTAATACACCTGACTGAAGGCACTGCAGATATAATCAACTAATCTATTGATACTTGAGCAACAGGCACAGAGCTAATAGTCACACCTGCAGGACTGTTGAAACTGTCAACAGGGCACACCTCATTCGAAATAAAGAACAGGATCTTGCAATCAGCCATAGTGGTCTGTGACAGATACTGATAGGTATAAAGCCAAACTCCTACTGTTACTACCATGTACTCAATCCCTGAATTTGAGCGGAAAAAAGTATTACATTTCACAAAGTTAGAGGAAATGTAAGTAGTAGGAGTGCAAAGTGTGACTATTTTCATGACCAATTTGATCTATCGCTACTGAATTTGTTTTCCAGCCAAGCAATAACTCTTAGAACCCAAAAGAACGTATTCACATATACGATGTTCAACTTGCAATATTACAAAGAGAAGCAGCAAACCCTCTCATTTGAAAGAATGTCGTGCCATGCCATGTGCATTTGCTTATCTAATCTGCTGAATTCTAGTGTATTGGTGTACGGCATACTATTTTCATAAAATTATGATAAAGCGTTTGTTACAGTCCTTTACTTAGGGATCCAGTCCCAGGCAATTATTGGAATTCATATTCAGCATTTCCCAATTATTGGTATCAGGGATTTTTCTGTCAGTTTGCCTTTTCTGTCAGTTTTTAAATAAACTAATTTAAAAATGTGTTACTTTAGTTCTGATGAAGCATCCTGTCACACAATGTCCCGCACAGAATGCTGTAGGATTAGTAACACATTTTAAATAATAGCCTATAAAACACAATAATCAGAATCTGCAAAGTAACTGGTAACTAAAGTTATCAAATGAATGCAGTGTAAAGGAAGTATACAGTAGCAGAAAAAGGAAATACTCAAGCTCATCTCAAATTTGTCTTTAAGAATAGTACTAGAGTAAATTGAACCATTCCATCACTGGTCCATCCTCATCCATCTAAATATCAGTTACTGGTCCCCTTGATTTCAAGTAACCATAATTGGCATTGAAAGAGCCGTATCAGGTGACCTCTACCTTTAAGGATCATTGCACCTGATGATAATGATAATATTAGTGAAATACTGTGATAATATCTTTTAACATCTCACAGTGAAGATCTCATACCGTTGCAACCTTAACCCGGTGTAACTATTTCAGACAAAACAGTTGATTAATCACTTTGTTTATTGTTATAAAAATAAAAGGGAAATATCGTGATAATCTGTTTATAATTTCGGTCATTTATAAAGCAAAGGTTTCAAATATTCTTGTGTTCTAGCTTCTCATCTGTGAGGATTTACAGTTTCATCTTTGTATGATTTTAAATATAAAACCTTTTGAGTTTTGGGGTCGTGTTTAGACACCCCAAAAAAAAATTGTAGATGTCATCTACGTAAATGATGAAACTGATCATCAGGTGCAACCCTAAATAACACGCATGAGTCATTCCTTCAGACCACAGCTGTGTTATAATGAGGGAATTAATTTAGCGACACACAGGATCTGGTGTAACTCTTGTTTGCACTACTACACTATATGACCTATGTCTGAGTGTTGTGTGAGAGCGGCCGTGTCATGGGGTTACCAACTGGTCACGCCCCGTTCAGATGCTTCACTGGTGTCCTAATTGTACAACGCTTGTGTTGCAACAACTGGAAATAGCTGGATTGACCAACTAACTAGTTGTTTTGAGGTTTCGTTGACTCATACTCAGTAATTCTCGGGCGGGGGTTAGTCAGCGGTGTGAGTAACAACACAGGTTACCGTAGATTACACCTTGCCCCGGTGTTACATGTATTCCCAGAATGCCAACTGTAAACCACATCAGCAATAGGTGTATTTGATATTAAAGGATCTTATTCTATTACTAAGTGTCAGCAAATCCTGTGAGAAGACCAAAACCAACATTGTCTTAGTACATCTCACATTACTTTCTATCTTGGGCCGAGCCGTGGTTCCCACTGGGAACGTTAAACCATTAACAATGTTCTCACATGTGGAGTTTCATTGTTAAAGGAGGGGCCGTCATTTGCTCAGAGCTGGGTATTGTAGTTTTTATCAAACATGACTCAAACAGAGGGTCATGTTGCGTTTGTAGAGGAGTATTTTCGGCCGCAGCGTGACACACATTTAGGGAATATAAATCAGGAGGATCGCGTACATATAATGGATACTTGTTGCAGTACTTGTTATTGAATCATTTGATTGTTGGTTTTGGACTTTTCATGGCATTTGGTGACAAGAAACAGAATATGAGGAATAGATCAGATTATGTGTCTGTGGGCTCGGCTTCATCAAGACGTCATGACGTTCATACCGATGTGGAACCTCATACTCCTTTAGTTATATATTCATTAAAGAAAGTTGAGTAAAGAACAGAAATTCTAACTTATTTAATGTGATGAATCAACTAATTTATTCAAGCTACTGTGTGTGTGTGTGTGTGTGTGTGTGTGTGTGTGTGTGTGTGTGTGTGTGTGTGTGTGTCTGTGTGTGCGTGTGTTGATATATGTATGCTTTGATATACATTACCTAAATGGCAAATAAACTGGATGAAGTGCTAACAGAATGTACTGGCTTTCTTTGTGGCTTCTCAACAGTCATAAAGTTAATAGTTCCTCTCTAATAATAACGATAACCTCATCCAGAATGACTGAGCAGCAGCTCTTCTGAATGAATTAACAAATGAATAACAGAAAGGCTGTTGTAACCAGCCTTTCACATTATGTCATTTATTGACACATGTAGGCTTGGTCCAGGCTAACCTGATGATGTGGTGTGTTTGGCTTTATCACATCTGTAAGGAGGCTCAGTGTCAGTAGATTTCAGCTCTCTTAACCTTGACAGTGATGGGCGACTGCTGTTTGAGACCTGACGTACAGGCAGATGACTGAACAGAAACCTAAATAAAGAAAGATGTAGGCTGCGGTTCGTGATGTGAGGTGACCGTGTGTGAAAAGAAGAACCTTGACTGTCCGTTATGTGGGTTTACTTATACAAGAAAGGGATGAACTACTGACTCACGGTGACTCATGTGCGAGATACAGTTTTTATAATAAGGGCCCTACCTTGAAAAGCATCCCTGTGGTGTCAACAGAGAGACGGTGGTACTGCGTGTACTCTCTAATCACAAAACATCTGCGGCCAGTTCACAGAGGACTGAGCAGTGGGAAGTGACGAGTGAGAACGTATTGACTGTAATTCAGGAAATTACAAGCATCAGGGACAGACCGAGAGATGAACTCTCAGGCATCAGCGTTAATATTCATGAAGACAAAATGTTCTGAGCGGAGGAAATGAACTGAGTTCTCATTCAACCTGAAATTAAATACACTTGAGTGTAGTAAAAAAAAAAAGAAATGATGTCATAATATTAAGTTTGTCTGTATTTCCAACCCTTAAGCGCTAGTGTAAGTAAGATGTGTCTTGATTCTAGATATATCCAGAATGTCTACTGTACATCCATCTGAGACTATTTATAATTCAACATGTAGCATCAGATACTGTCTAACGTGAGATTTTGTTCCATCGCTCAAATTCAAATTTAGCCGTGACAAGCTGCGAGGGCTCAAAATACAGATTTGATCCTACTGCGAGAAGTACGGATTTCTGTAACTATTTATACCCTGGGCTCAGGCGTAGACTTCAACACTGTTTCACTGTAAAGCTAATAGGGATGTTATGATCTTGTAATGTAGCTTGAGCATATAAGAGTATACTTAAAATGAATATGGTATGACTTTAAATGTACAAATACATATGTTAGGATGTCTTGTTTTTGTGTAATATAACAGAACAAGAACTATCAATAAAAGCAATATTCACACATAAATTTCAATATCAGTAGAATGTTAAAATTTTGTTCATTTAAAAAAAGAAAAGATTCTGATGGCCCTTACCGACAAAAGATGATGATAGTGGAAAAAAAAGTAAACTTGGTTTAACAGCAGACCCCAGAGCAGCTTCTTTCCTTAGACTACAAGTCCCCTTAATTCATCCCCATCACTCTGCCATGAAGCCAAAAAAATGTATGAGCAGCATCTGACCCACTGATGGGCATTAAGAATAAAGGGCCATACACACAGAGAGCAATAACTTAAACACTAATTATGGATTTATCTTTTTAGGACTAAGTCAAGTAGATGGAAGGGTCCACAGAACAACTCTGAGGACAGCAACACTGGTTAAGGATATTGCTGGGATCACTTTCAGAGGCAATCGATGAAAGATAAATACACTGATTAAAAGCCATCTCATTTTAAAAGGCGTCACGTTAACGCTTGTGTAACGTGATATTAGCCTGCAAAAATAAACCAAAACATTATTTTGCCTGAGACATACTGTTAAGTGGTGCTAATGGGTCACTGAAGTTATTTTTGTCTTTTGTGACAGTCTCCTCACCTGGATATTGATGGTGACTCATACAAATGCGTGACTAATAACTGTTGTCATAAGACAAAAGCTCATAACTCATAACAGAGTGTTGGATTCTCCCTAGTCCTGTTTGAAGAGTTTCTTAAACCCACCCATCTCTTCAGTTTTCCTTTCTGTTTCACTGTGCACACAGTAATGAGCTGTCATTGATATTCATCTTCGTGAGCTGCTGACACAGGGCTACTGTCGTGTGGGAATGCTCACAAGTATTATTATAGTTATCCTTATAGTGATCATTCTTGGTTCGGGTGGTCTGTTACTACTTTAATAATGCAGAAACAGCCAGTCTTCTCACTGATGGTCCTCTTTGTTTTTGTAGCTCATATTAAGGGATCAGTATTGATTTGAGACAGTTTCATAACCAGTTTAAAGAACCTTGTAGCATTATCATATTTTACATTACATATTCTTCGATATACACACATCGTATAGACACATACTTGTAAACAAGCTCAGTGGTCATAGACCCTTCCTAGAGTATGTCATATAGTTGCCACATGGATCATATTTTTTACTCCACAGGAGAGCATGTAGTCCCTGAACTGAAAGCGACGAACTAGACTTTCAAGGTTTTCTCACGGCAGTGGTGTAAATCACTGTGCTCAACCCGTCTGGTGGTCTGAGGAGGTCAGGGCTGTGGCTGTGTGGAAAGGATGTTGAGGAAAAGAGACTCTGCACTTTAAAGCTTCACATTCAGGAAGTATGTCATTCTGGAAGTTATTCTGATCCTGATACAGAGCGACCCCACCCTGAGCTCCCCGCCCAGCGCCTCTCTATGTCGCCTGCCCTACATATCTCGCCAGGCCAGTTATTAGCACACAGTGATCTAATACTAATGGGACATTGGTGCAGGAAGTTAAGAGGTGGATGTGGATCATAAAGACAGAGATGAGGGAAGCTGGCTTAGGTGTTTAGGATCAAGGGATGAAAAAAAAAAAGTGAAAGCAGGAGCTGAGGCAAAACAAGAGAAGCAGCAGGGTCGGGGCTGGACAGGAAGCCCTCCCTCCTACTTCCTCCCCCGCCCTGCATTGCATCAGCTGTGATCGTTTCACTGGCAGCTCTTGGTGGAAGAAAATGTGAACAGATGTGAGTGTGAGTTTTGGAAGGAGAGCGAGAGTGAGTGTGAGAGGCAGTGGGTGGGATTTGCGCATTCGGCGATGGAGTTTGGGGTCGAAAAATGTTTCACTGCCCAAAAAGGACATGCGCAAGAACCCGTGAACCTAAATAGTCAGCTCCCCAAATAGGCAACAGCAGCGTTTCACAAGAGTAGAGTTGATTTTGTCAGGTGGTAAATGATCCTCCTCCGCTTCTGATTCACTGATTTACACACAATCCGTTTGTTATTTCTGAAACGAACCGAGTTGATCCGAAAACGTCAGACGAGAATAAATCTGCAGTCTGATCCTTTCTCACTGAATACTTCGCTGCTGGTGTCATTGTATGTAATCCCACTGTAATTTCCACTTATACTGCCAAACAAAAAAATCAAACCATATAATTTGGAGATGCTCTTGTGTATTGGTGTTATGCATATAATCCAGCATGTCTTGTTTCATTGTTGTGTGTGTGTTTCTGTTGGCTTTGGGTTTTGTTGTGTACAGGTCGTGTGTCAGAGTCCTTTTGTTGAGGTCTGGTCAGAATTACAGAGCACACACTCAGAGGAAGAGGTGTAACACTGTTAAAAGTGTGTGTGTGTGTGTGTGTGTGTGTGTGTGTTGCGGCTGGCTGTCTGGACCTGTTGTGTGTTATGGCGGTGGTCCAGAGCTAACATTCCACCACTCCTCTGTAATATCGCACAGCCTTATGGGTACGGAAGTGCTTCTTTTCTCAGCACGTAGTGTTTACATTTTCAGTTTTGTTTTTTTTTTCTCACTTGACTTTCTCCCTTCCCTTCCCTTTCTCTCTCCTCAGATTCGATATCTACAGGAAAGTGCCAAAAGATCTCACCCAGCCTACATACACAGGAGCCTTCAGTGAGTAGTACTTCACGCACAGCGAGCCAAAACTATGAGCTTTTATTGGTTGGTCTTAGGATTTGGGTATTTTTTATTTCATTTTATGAGTTATTTAATTAGAGATTAGAATAGTTTGCAACTTAAGTTCGCCTTTAAAGATAGACTAGTTAGTACATCATTCCCCATGTTTTGTGTAATGACTTTCAGTGTCCTGCAAAACCTCTGAAGTTTCATTTAGCTACTTGTTAGCAATCACTGTATTTTTTTTTTCAAACGTGGAGTATTGTAGAACAAAGCCGGAAAATATCATAAGCTTGTTTTAACCACAGACCGTATTTAAGGCATTTCACTGAAACCCGTTCAAAAACCCACTGACTTCAAGATGAGGGAAATGTAAGTACAAAATGCTAAATTGTTTCTGGGTTTTAGGTCTCATTCACGCGGCACTGTTAACTTAGGCAAGGTTCCTTTGTGAAATTTAGCTGACCGGAATTATACCACTCATGTCTGTACATATAATACGAAACTAAAGCCAATAGGCTCTTAGCTTAGCTTAGCTTAGCACAATGACTGAAAACTGTCCGAAGGCAAAAAAAAAAGGTAAGAAATAGACAACAAAGTGTGGCAATGTTAAAGATTATCCTTTTTACACTTCCGTTTTTGCACAGATGAAACAAACATTACATGTGAAGCCAGCTTTATAGGTGCTGGTTAACTGATTAGCTACATTTTTGGACAGAGTCAGGTTAGCAGTTTCTCCCTGTTTCCAGTGTCATGCTAAAGGAGACTAGTGCTCCTGCTGCCAGCTGTAGCTACATATTTATGACAAAGACATAAGAGCGATATATTCTTGTCTTACTCTTGGCAAGAAAGTAAAGTTTTCCCAAGATCTTGAACTATTCATTTAAATATTTATGTTATTCATAAATACCATATCAACAATTTCACAAGCTACTGTAGCCTTAAAAGGTAGTAATGGAATTTTTATTTTTTTTAACGAAACAGACTTTTTAGTCAATACCAAATAACTTTGAAGTCTTATCAGTACGTCAGAGGTAGTTTTTCATACTATAAGTATTACATCAGCATACATGTACGCTTTTCATTAGAAGGTAAATGGAAAGTGGTACCAGGCACTGTTGAGGGAGGTGGATGTAATGACGAACAGTTTAGGAAGGGGAGGACTTGACAGCTGTAAATTAAGTACCAGCCTGTCCCAGCGCAGAGTTGTGTCCTGACAGAGTCAGTCCGCGCGTGGCAGTTACCTGTTTAAGCACAACTCGTATGGTGAGAATGTTGATGATCATGTTCTGTCATGGCCGCAGGCACCAGAGAAGTCATCATGAGAGTGCTTGTCCTGGCTGGTCATGCTGTTTGCCTACTTGTCATCAGTATGTCATCGTGTAATCAGGGATTGTATCGATTATTCACTGTTTTAATGATGATCAAAAGACCTGATGACACATTTTCGGCGCCTCTGTCATTTTCTAGTGCTGGATTGTCATTTGTCAGCTGATGACACAGGGAAGAGGGAAATGTCAACCCTGATGGCAGATTGAATAAGCGGTGACATCACCAAATAGAGAACAGTTTTAAACAGATTATAAACACCTTCCTGAATGACAGGGAAGAGAATGAACTTGCTAAACATATACGCAGAGTTTCCACCCATGAGGAAGTGGATGGAGGTTCTTCCTGTACACAATCAACACCCTTCCTGTCTCCATCCACTGTCTAGGGGTTGAGGGCATTGGGTTGATTTGGATGTTAGATGAGTGTTATTGCTTCACCCACGGTGGGTCAAACTCACATTTAGGCCTGTGTGGTTCAGAGGGAGCCAGAAACAGACTCCCCCCCTCTTAACAAAAGGCCAAATATTTGACCCTGTCTGCTTTTGTTATTCTGTTTTAGGGCCACATTCCTCTGAGTTCAATTTTTACGGTATTTATTTTGAACCTGTGTTTAAGCCACAGTGGTCTGGAGTAGCTGTAATTTGTGAGCCTCCTATTTGGCTGTTTTTCTGGCGTATTTGTTTGTCCAGCTTGAACTGATACAAAGTTCTCATTTGTCAGCGCTGCGTGGGGGAAATGAGCCAAAAATAAATAGCACATCTGATTACAAAAAAGAGGGACTAGTTTCGGATGTCAGCGACCAATTCATGGAGTCACTGTACGTACTGTGTTACTGTGGCTTATTTGTGTCACAACTGTGAGAGAAAAAAAAGCTTCCTCTCTGTTAGAATGAAGCCACTTTCGATCCCATTTAATCCCAGTGTGGTCACTAGGAAAGATGAGCTGAAGTTCAAATAAAAATCCACTCGTGAAGAAGTCTTTGTAAATCATTTGGTTTGTCAGTATTTCCATTGCGGAGTTGTTGAACTTTAAATCATGTATTCTTTAATAATTTCCAGTATTGTGACCTATGAAGCCTGGGAAGAATTACTGTACAAGCCTTTTGATGAACCTGAATCGGTGACCTATGTGTCATAGCGACACTCCCTATTGTGTGTTGGTTAAACATTACCTTATGTAAGTCTCCACTAACCACAGGTTTGGCCATGATGGCCTGCCAACCACGAGGTCATGTGATCCTAGGAGACAGTTGCCACGTAAACACGCCTCACCTGCTGAGCAAGAGCTTTCTGACCGCAGCACTCGCCATACCGGATAGACCACAGTTGCGCAGACACAGATCAGTTCCCCTCCATTTTTATCTTGGCAAACACCTGACAGTGTTTTATGTGAGACTCTGGTTAATTAGTTTGACACATGAAATGAAACAGACAAACTTGGCCTCTTCCCCTTTTAGGCTCAGACTTTATTTTGGCTCAAACTGAACAAAGATACTTATTCTTTAAGGTTAATGCTCCTAATTTGGTGTCTGTCTCTTTTACTGTAGGAGCCATTGTTGGTCTGGTGTGATTGTCAGTGTGTGAGTTTGTCTCAGAAAACCTAAAGCGAGCTGTTCGTAGGACCCACGTAGCATGAGCTCACCTCTCTCAGAGCAGATATGTTGTAATGGCAGCCTCTTCACTGGTATTTAATGTGTTATTAGTGTAGGAGGCTCTTTAAAAACCTGCGTAATTGCAGGCTTAACACCATCAGTAAAACAGCTATTTAGAAAATCTTTTATGGCCGCTTTGATTTTTGTTAATGTCAGTATCTTAGGTCAGCCATTCCTCAAGGCTGGAAAAGCCTGGCTCATTTGGTTTTCATCATCCCATGAAATCCTGCTGTAATTCTAGATCAATGTGCCGTACGTAAGATTAATTTGAACTGTTCCTCTCTGCCTACAGTTTCCATTCTCTGCTGTGTCTTCATACTCTTCCTCTTCCTGTCGGAGCTGACGGGATTCATAACCACTGAAATGTAGGTATCGCAGAATAAACCTGTAATATCCTGTTACACACTAATCAAGAGATCGTTCCTTTGTTGCCACACAGGCCGAGGACCTGCTGTCTTAAATATACAAGACTTAATCATGAGTGTCAAAGCACCCGTTATGATGTAGTCAGCTCTGCCCATGTTGTAACCAATGAGCGCAGTCAGTTTTCTCACAGGAAATTAGCTTTTTGAATGCGTCAGCCAGTTTGCGATGTGTAATAAGGGATGACTTGGGGAGAACATGACAGGAAGGAAATTACACTGTCAGAGATACACAAATGCTCTTTTTCTCGCCATTTGGCACAAGATGAACCCTCAGCTGTTAAAGGACAAGATGTGTCTTTTTCCTTTACTCAGAATAACCCCCCCACCCCTTCTCTGACAATTTCTTCTTTTTTTTTCGCAGTGTAAATGAACTGTATGTGGATGATCCTGATAAAGACAGTGGTGGGAAGATAGAAGTGAGTTTAAACATCAGTTTGCCAAACTTACACTGTGATTGTGAGTATATACATAATATATACATATACACAACTCTCACTTTCTTTGCACTACACTTCCTGTTTGTTTGTTTCACATTGTTTGTGGCCTATTTCCCCCTTATCAGACAGTGTAATACCTCACATTATCATTCAGCACGGCTTATTGGTAGAAGATAAACGGTGCCCGAGATAAACACTCAGAACCAGATAGTGGTTTGTTTACGCGGATGTGCTGTGGCATGCTCCCTAGATATCACCAGATTTTAGCCCAGCCTACGGCCCCGCGTTTGATCTGCCACACAGCCGCGATCCGAGTTTGACACAGAGTTGCCTCTGCTGGCCTCGTCGGCTGCGCTTCAGCGTCAGAGAAAGTGGGCTGGCCCCGGCTGGAGCTTGCCAAGACAGAGAGCAGTCACCAGCTATTTGCTCCTCATGACTCCCGGCAGAAGCTATGCCCAGTGACAAATCACACTCATGCACACACCGACCACAGAGGCCCCGGGCAGCACAGAAAAACACACATTCGTTCGGGGATATCCAAAAATGGCAAAGCTAGTAAATGCTTGTGTGAAAAATGAAGCCCAGATTTGTGTGAGAGAGGTTCTGGCATGCGGGCGTGCAGCTGCCGGCCATGTGTTTAGACGAGCTCACTGATGGCATGCCTAAACGAAGACCGTTTCCAATTAAAGCTCTTGATGATTGTATGTACGATGGTTTTGTTTATTTGCAGATTTTTTTTTTTGTTACTGAGACGTGGGGCCCTCTTAAATACCAGCTCAAACACGTTGGTCTAACCACACTGCAGCTGCATGTAATGAGCAGAAATGTTCTTCCGCCGTTCTCCCAGCGAGTTAATATTATACACCGGCTTACTTTTCCAGACCTCCAAACGGGTTGTCATCCATTACAGATTTACTCATTTCATCATGGAAAAGCTGGCACTTCCACCTCTTTTTTAAGATTCATCTGCTCTGCCGTGCCGCTAGTCTCCCTCCTCCAACCTTCACGGGTTGCCAGGTCTTGATTTGTGACTTCATGGAAAAGCAGATCCGCATGTAATAACCTTATAATAATTTCCCCCCCACCCACACCAGCCCTGATCCACTCCACGTGAACACACTTTCAGGTCTAAATGTCTTAAAAAGGAGAAATGAGCAGCTCAGACATAACTTATATTTGTGCACTATATTTTGAGATCTGGACAGACGGGAGGAACTTGTCTTGAATGTCAAAGGTCAGACAGCCCGCATTGCAGAGGTGTTTTAGCACAGATCCGGCAGACGTTCCTCTCTGCGCTGCCGGCCAACACACATCACCTGAAAATAGGCCACTGCCGGTGTGCCAACACACTGCGGCCTGCAGGAGGGGGGTCGGTGAGGCCTAGATGGAAAAACACAGGCAGAGAGAGGGCGACGGGCAGGATAGGTGGTCTGTTTGGACTTGATGTGTGTTTACTCTGCGGGTAACACTCAGACTTCATCTATCAATCATTTCTCGGATTATACTCATTTATTGTTTAGTCTTTAGAAAGTCCAAACAATTTGGAAAATTGCCCGTCACAAGGTGGTGATGTCTTTATATAACGTGTTTTTAACAGTCTGAAACAGTCGTGTATATATAATTTTATTGCTGTGTGAGAATGTTAAGATCAAGATTGTCCTAAAAAATAGAGAAAATGCAGCAAATGTTTAGTGTAGAATAATTGTGATCATTGATTAGTCATTAGCAAAGAAAAAAAATGGAAAAATTCTATGCTTCCTGTTTCCTAAAGTTTCCAAACTTTCTGTGTGTTATATGGTTGTGAATTGAATGTGTGAATTTTGAACTGTTATTGCTGTTAATTTACTGTTTTGTGACTCATTTGGACAAATTCAGATCAACTGAGAATGAAAATGTATTATTGCTTTAAAATATGATTTAAGAAGCTAATTAACCATCCGCATTGTCTCCTTTTTTCTGAGTAATCGATGAATCATCGAGTCTCATCACTAAAAATAGTTTGGAGAAGTTTGGAACCATCAGAGGGAACTGTCTAATACTTTGTGTCATATTGTTCACTACATGTCTAAACTCTCTCTCATGTGTCCTTGTTGTCTTTCAGTGGTGGGTTTGGACATCCAGGATGAGATGGGCCGCCATGAGGTCGGCCACATAGACAACTCCATGAAGATTCCCCTCAACCAGGGGGATGGTTGTCGCTTTGAGGGAGAGTTCACCATCAACAAAGTAAGGCCTCACCACACAGCAGAGTGAGGGGGGAGAACGACCCTTACAAACACACACACTGTATGAATGACCTATTTTATGCGGCCTCTCGGAGAAAAGTCCGGTAATTACATTACGATGAATGGGATTGCCTGATAGTTTGTGGGACTAGATGTTGTTTTTTTGTCTTGGGCTTCAGTTAAACACAGAGGGTGAGCCCCGGCCCGAGACAACCCGTTTCCTTCTCCAGTCTAAATTGAGTTATGATAAACTGATCAGCTTCGGTTACGTCTGACAGCACAGTTTTTGCAAAATCTTGAAAGTTTGGAAAATGCTTGACTTGAACTGTTTCCATGGCTAAAAATGTGCTAAAATCAGTGCACGTTCCTTGAAAAAGTTTCATGTTTCATATCTAAAATCAAACAATCCTTTCATCATATTTATTTGTTGTCTCCTGACATCAAATAATCATGATCAAACATACAATCAATTTAGATGCGATAATGCAGGTTTTAAGAGTCCTCAAAATCTTGAAAGTGCTTAAAAAGTGCTTGAATTTGACTCTTAAACAGCTGTATAAACTGTGAGTACAGGCTGGGCCTTGTGGAGCCCTGTTTGTCCCATGAACAACATCCTGTGCGTCAGTCTTTCCAGTTCATTTTAAATGATTAACCCCGCAGTTGTGCATTCAACGCTCTTGCTTGTGGAATAATTGGAAATATGTGAAACGTGTTAAAGGGGGTAGATTTGTCTTCCGAGGGCACGGAACGTTCAGTTTCCAACCATTCATGTGCGTATGCAGACTTGGTCATTAGCTAACTAAATGTGCTGCAGGCGGTTGTTATGCTACTGACACAAACTTATCTGTTTGTATCTATGTGTGTTCAGGTACCAGGAAACTTCCATGTGTCGACGCACAGCGCTACAGCGCAGCCCCACAGCCCTGACATGACCCACACCATCCACAAGCTGGTGTTTGGGGAAAAGCTCCAGGTAAGGACTCACACTGAAACACACCCGGACAAAAAATGGACTCAGATAAGATCTGAAGTCTCAAAGCGTGACACTGATCTCTTGTCTCTCTTTTGTCACGCAGGTAAAAAAAGTACAAGGAGCCTTTAACGCGTTAGGAGGGGCCGACAGACTGGCATCTAATCGTACGTATGCACGCTGCGCATGTGTTCGCCATGACCACTGTGTGACGTTTATGTAGGGCAGAGAAATGAGAGACCTCTTGGACGGCAAACTGAGTGGAAACTTGATTCACACAGCTGACACTGCACCTCACAGGGAAAGAGTCCTGCCAGTTGTGTCATTAACAAACCTAAATCCTTTTTTTTTTTATTAAAATAACTTTGTTTTTACTGCAGCTCTGGCGTCACATGACTACATACTGAAGATTGTTCCAACAGTGTACGAAGACCTTTCAGGCAAACAGAGGTTCTCCTACCAGTACACGGTAGCCAACAAGGTGCTTCTTCTTTTCCTTTCCTGTGAGATTATACCTCTGTGTCATGTGTTGTTGTTTTCTTTTGCACTTGTCATGGAAGCCGCGTGACCACCCTGACATATGGCCAGAGCATGTATCGCCGTGTTAACTTGTGCACTCACCTGGAAGTGAAAGCTCACCCCTAGTGACGGGAAGCGTTCCCCAGATGTCAACAAACCATTAACGCGCTTCTAAGAACTGTGTTGACGGACGGTGACTGAGTTTGGAGTAATAACAGTTTAGGCTGATGGTGCAAAGTATTTCAAAATCTCCTTGCCAAAGCATAAATAAAGGTTTGGCAGAGACATGCATCAGTGCCTGGAGCTTTATCTCTTAAATTGATTAAATCTTTTGGTGAATTTAGCTGCAATTTTTGCAGAAATGTGAGATACATAAAGGCACTAACATTGAAGTCGTCATATGATAACTCTGAACACATTGGAGAATCCCCTCCTTTCGTTTATTCAGCCAGGATTTGTTTTTAATGAATCATTTATTACTTTTGAGAGACTTATCC
Organism: Diplodus puntazzo; assembly: GCA_963678695.2. Lineage (NCBI taxonomy): Eukaryota > Metazoa > Chordata > Actinopteri > Spariformes > Sparidae > Diplodus > Diplodus puntazzo. The sequence goes on along the minus strand of OZ023158.1, from coordinate 21,139,547 downwards.
GCAACCAATCCAGTAATGACTCATAAACTCCACAAGAGATAATAATGAATTGTGCAGATTGCTCTAAATTGATTTCTAAACACGATGGGATTAACCATCTCGGTGTTGATTGAATCGATTTGTCTCGCCAGGCGCAGCTCCGAGAGCATTTGTAACGCGTCGGTTCTCTCCTCTTCCATCCCACACAGGAATACGTTGCGTACAGCCACACGGGCAGGATCATCCCCGCCATCTGGTTCCGATACGACCTCAGTCCAATCACAGTCAAGTATACGGAGAGGAGACAGCCCTTCTACCGCTTCATCACAACAGTGAGTGCCTTCTCATCTGGACTTCAACAGAACGATGAAATCTTAAAATTGTGAAGTGAATTAATTTCAGGTCTTGACTGAGTGCAAACTGTGATTTGATGTTTTAAAGATGGTTTAAAACATACTAACAGTCAAAGGTAACAATCTGTGAACACAACACTGACATTATTATCACCTGTTTTAGCATCTGTCTGCTCATTGTTTCTTTCTATAATGTTGTTGTTCACTCTTTTGCCTCTCATTAAACTTGTTTTTACCAGCAGGAAGATGTTTTCAGAAAACAAAGCTCTAATTAATCCACTGTTTGTTAGCTGCCCAGCAGACAGACTAAGTTAAATACTTTTGCAGCTAAAGACACAGATACTTCCCTAAAGTTGAGACCAACACCAAAACTAAAACAAGAATGAATATTGAACTTAGATTCTAATTCTGTGTTGTGTAGTCCCATGTAAACTTTCTGCACATATTCCAAATGTCTTGACATGCAGTAAATGCATAGTGACGTATGTTTCTTCATTTACCAAAGATGGCAGCTTCTAAGGTCAACTGGTCTTCTGTGTAGAGTTTGTTTTAAAGACAAACCTGAACATAGACGACAATAGATATCCATCTGTTGATTAAACACACAACAAAAAACAAAATACATGATGCGGAAGAGGAATGCAAGACGTAACATCACTGTTGCGCACGTCACACAGTTTATCTGATTAAATTTGTTGTTGCATGTAAACACCAGAGCCTATTAATCTCATCCCATGTAAAGAAATATTGTCCATGGAACCGGAGCTTGTGCAGTGTTTACAGCTTGTTGTGCTGCTCCCACGTTGCTAGGTCACAATAAGGGCTTTGACATTTGCCTAAAAAATCAAATTCGAACTTTGTTTGTTTATTAATATTAATATTCGAATATATTCTAATATTTATTGATAATATTTTGATCATTAAATGCCTCCAGTAAGACCTATATTGGCAATTCGAGGATGCTTCGTCCCTGACCCCTCGCCCTCATCCTCTTCCAGCATCGTGCTGGGATGCAGTGTTGACAGGTGGGCTCTCAAGTTGCTGGTCGTGGAGTGGTAGATAAGTTCAGTCTTACATATTTTACAAATAACTTTGTCCTTTCTCGTTATTTTTCCTTGTTTCAGGAAACCAAAGAAGCGCCACACATTACTCCTTAAATTTTCCAGCGTGTAAAGTTCTCCCTCCGCACTCGCAGCGTTTTGCTCCGCCATTGTTTTTCTGTGGAAAAAGTGTAAAGAGGCGCTAACGACGTGATAACGTCATCAGTACAGAAGCCCCAGGTGATCAATGCTCATGAGCTCGCGTTTCACGAAACAGGCTGAAAAAAGCCTTGAATCTGGATTGAAAACTACGTTTTCAGACAAACAAATTCACCAAAAATAATGCTTATTATAGGTTCGAATATTTAGAAGCTGCCCAATACTCGTTCGAATATGTTTTTTTTTTTTAATATTCGAATTATATTCGAATACAGAAGTTCGATGTCAAAGCCCTAGTCACAATATTAGCGACAAAGTTACAAAAAGGCAGAGCACGAACATTTAAGTTGTCACTGAGCCACTGCTGAAAGTTAAGAAAACCTCAACATATTGTACATCGTCATGCCTGTCACACAATAACAAGTTTTGTGGTACCAGTTTCAAGCTTCGTATCACCATCTTATACTGAAAGTGACTTGTAGCCTGTCGCTTAGTCACCGGTAGTCTGAGTACACTGTAAGAAATTGAGTCTCACAAAACTATGATGGGACTTCTGCTGTTGCTCTTCACTTTTCACCTTTACTTTGATAATTTTTTTCATTAATTTTTTTTTATTTGTTTTTGAAAGGTCTTTAAAGAAGTGGTTCAACAGAATGGGAAATCCTTTAGAATATTCATACCTGTATTTAGATATAGAGCTACAGCCAGCAGTCAGTCTAACCTAGCACTGAGGCTGAAAACAGTGCCTACCAGCACCTCTAAAGCTATTTGAAATGTTATACCTTGTACAAAACTATTCCTTTTCCTTCCTCAATTCCTTTCTCCTTCTCTGCCTCCACTCCCACCTGACTTCAGGAATTTTTTTGGCTAATCCCAAACCACCTCATCAGGAAAGATTTCCTGCTGACTGATAATGCGGTCAGGATTAAAGTGGCTGCCTGGCTGATGAGCTACACTTTTATTTGTCTTCTGTGTTGTTTAGGTTCATTGTGACTTAAGGCACGGGTAGGATATGACTGTGCTTATAGTGTGATTATGAGTCATGGCTTAAGATTGTGAGTCAAGCTGCAGCAGGACTCTCTGCTGCATTCCAGCACATCCTGAGGTGTCAGTGTGTAATCTATTGTTATGATTAAAAGCAGCTGATATTTAGCTGTTTTATAACCGGAGATGAAAATGCCAAAGCTTTTAAATGTTGACGCTGAAGGTGATTTGTTTTCTGTAGATCTGTGCCATCGTTGGCGGGACGTTCACAGTCGCTGGGATCATCGACTCCTGTATATTCACCGCTTCAGAGGCCTGGAAGAAGATCCAGATAGGAAAAATGTCATGAGGACTGCTCCCCTGTCCCCCTTCCTCCTCCCAGCTTATTTATAAGTGCAACTGCTAGCCCTTTAGCTAAATCCAATCCTCGCTCAAACCAGCTTCCCTTTGGAGATTGTATCACCGTGACCAATGAAGTGGCTCTGGCACTCGATCTAACTACCAGGCTACACGGCTGCGTCTCAGTTACTGAAGGCCCTCTCTGGCTCCGACCGCCCTGCTGACGCGTGGTCGCTGACTATCACATGTCCGCTTCCTGCGTCTACAGTGACAGGAGAGGAGATGTTACCGTGGTGATAAAGTCTATAAAGTACTTTGTGTCAGGGTTCAAACTATAATGGGTATTTGAAGGCTGCTTCTGACTTAAAAAAAAAAAGAAGTTTAAAAAAAAAGCTGATATTTGTGCTAATAATGAATTTGTTTTTCTTTATTTTTGATGCTAGCATCACGTCACTTGAATCTCTATATTCATTCAATCATAGGGAAATGTCAAATTACAGACAATAAGACTGTGCTATAGCTAATCTTTTGATCATTTTCTCGATTAATAGATCAGTTGTTTTGTCCATAAAATGTCGATCAGTGTGTCTGAAAGTCCACAAATACAACGATAATCAGCTTACTGTCATAGAGGAGTAAAGAAACCAGAAAATATTCACATTTAAGAAGCTAAAGTCAGAGAATTCAGACAATATTTCTTGAAAAAAAGAAAAATCAATGGATTATGAAATAGTTGTTGATTGACTGAACAGCTGACAACTAAGTGGTTAATTGACTATTCGTTGCAGCTGTAGTGCCAAAGGGAATGATCATTTGAAGGAAGTGTTCTGGTTTATAAAAGCCTGTTCCATGTTGCGTAAGCAGAACTTAATTGTTTGCACACTGTCCATGAAATTAGGGCTGCAACTGACAAAGAATCCGCCGATCATTTTCCTGATTAATCGATTCTTTTTGTAGTCCGTGAAATGTCAGAAAAACGGTGAAAAATATCGGCCGGCGATTCCTACAGCCCAAGATAACGTCCTTAAATGTCTTGTTTTGTCCACAACTGACACATATTTAGTTAACTGTCATCGAGGAGTAAAAAATCCACCTTTAAGAAGCTTAAATAAGAGAATTTTGAATTTTTTTTTGCTTTAAAAAGTTACTCAAATTGATTCATCGGTTATCAGAATTAGTTAATAGGTGATTGATTAAACGCTTGACAACCGATGGTTAATCGGTTAATCGTTGCAGCTCTAGTGCCAAAGGGAATGATTATTTGAAGGAACTGTTCTGGTTTAGACTGGATGAACTCTAAAGTATTTTCACACTGTCCATGAAACTACATTTTCTATTATGCAACATTATTTTCTTTGTTTCAGTGAATCCATTGTTATCACGTTCTCTCATGCATGTTCCCAGCTTAAGGTGTAGTCTACACTTTAGTTCAATACAGCAACCGTTGTTTTTCCTCTTAGTCCATTTATACCAAAGCTTTCATCAACACTGCTAATTAAAGGTCCTAGCTTTGGGTTTTTTGCAATGAATAGACTGAATGTTTTTCTAAGAGATAACTTGATTTAGTTAAATGTTTTTACATGGTACGTGGCTCTGTTTACTCATTGTGTTTCCATGAAGTTGTAAACTGTAAAGAACATTTTGTTTTGTAAGGAGAAAACTTGTAGGCCAAGATGGTTTTTCCTCTTTGGTCATTTTTCTTTCTTTTTCTACTGTTGTATAAAAGATGTCTCTGATCGAGGACAGTGATAATCAACAGCCCTCAGAACTGGTCTTTCTACTCATGGTAGTCTATTTCCTGTTCTGTCTCAAATTACTCTTTATTGCAGTGTGGTACACCAGTAATGGTACAATAGTACGCTCCGTGTGTTCAGGTTGTGGTTCTTTAACATGACTTTCATTTTGGATTTAATTCCTAATTTTTTATCCGTTTTTGGGTTACATTGGTTCACACATCTCAAACGGAGTCCTCGCCTACTACACTTTGGTTTAAAAAGTGAAGATTTATTATATTGTTAGGCCTAAAAAGATGAAAAATATTGATTGATTTCATAAGAAATCCTAAAGTAGTTAAAGGATACATATTATGCTTTTTGTTTTTTCTTGTCGTTTGGTGTTTGTTTGTAAAAGGTCTTGAAAGTTTTAAAGGTCCCCACCAGTAGAAGCTCCTCTCTCCCAGACAAACCACTGCGCCTGAAACGCCTTATCAATATTGTCTTTGTCTTTATTTCTGTGACTTTGTGACATCACACTACATCATCATGTCACACAGTTGCCTAATTTATTAAGCGGAGCTAAAACAGAAACAGCGTTTCAGACAAAGGGAGAATACAATGCTACAATGTTCTTTGAGCACTAAAAGCATTTAAACCTATTCTGGTAGTAAAGTTAAATAAAATAAGGAACCTTAAATAAGCAGAATTAAAACTAAAGTAAAACAGTACAGGTTTAAAAACCAAGTATTTCCGTTCAAATGTGTCGACTAAAACCTTTTTTTTTTTCTTACCCAAAACAGTTACCTGCATTTATCAAGATACCCGCATCGACACTTTTTCACAGAAACCGAAAATAGATCCTTTGCACCTCTGACTTCATCACATAAACCAGCTCTACTGGCTGTAACTGTGTGTGTGTGTGGGTGTGTGTGTAGACTTTGCACCCGCAACACTGCTCTTTTCCCTCAGCTGGCAGCCAGAGTCAACACCCTGCAGGTTGTCATTTGTGATGTGGGCATGTATAGGAGGCTGGTAAGCTGTCACAGCTGTCATCATGCTTACGTCCAGCTCTGATAAGAGGTGCTTAGTGTGACTCACTCTTTTATTCGCCCTACATCCCTCTGTTTACCTCCGTCACTTATTTCTTCTTCACGGTGGTGTTGTGTAGTTAGTGTACCCGTTATGTGGACCATCAAAGAGCTTGTTTCGCCTTGGACCTGTAATTTATCACAGTATGACGAATGCTAATTTGCTCTTAAAGCCAGCTCAGGACTAATGACAGCTTCGGTCTCATATTAATCACAGAGAGAAGAACGAGAAAGAGATAAATTTCTTTATTTCTCCCCATATGAGTCATAATTTGTACAAATAAAGGAAGAATACTCTGTATATATAAAAGATAAAATTATAAATGTGTGTAGAAAATACTTGTTTTTGTCATAATGCTGCCACCCAGTGGCTCATTAGAGGAACTAACAGTTCAGTCCATGTGTTGAGGCAGCAGCCCGAGAGAGAGGATTCTGAGACGAGGTTGCTCTATAACCTGATCTTTAGGAATAAATGAGTAGTAACATGTCGATACTGGGATGTTACTAAAGCCTTATACACCTCCCTCCACCTGCCCTGTCCGCTTCTGTTTTCTTTTCCCCATCTCTCGGGCCGCATCTTTGATCTTTTGTCAAGGTTACACATTGGAGGAGGCCAGGCAGGGGGCGTCCGGCGAGGAGAAGAAGTCGCAGAAGCCCTCCTCGGACAGGTGTCCGTACTCGTTGTTGTAGAAGGTCTGTCCTGACAGCTGGCTGAAGAAGTTGGGACGGTGCCGTGAGCTGCAGGCACCGCTGCTTCGGCCCAGGGAACCATGGGAGGCCGTCAGAGGCTCTGTGCTGCTGCTGCTGCCTATACGACTGGGTGCAGAACATACAAACACAGCTGTCAGCGTTATTGTCAAGTGCTCAGGCCAAACAAAAAAAACAGTGAAGTGATTCTAATGACAAGAAGGCCTGATGTGACTTATTCCTCTGACACAGAGCTGCATTGTTCTCCAGGAACTATAAGGACACATCAGTGAGCCGTACTATTGTAGTGGCTGACATGTTCCTTCATTATGATAATCATGTGCTCTCTAGTTTATTTTGAGTCCATCCCACACAGAAACACACACACACACACACCACTGCTGTGAATTTTCAGACTGGGGTCCAGAGACCAGGAGGGGCTGCTGAGTGGGTTGTTGGGGGGGGGGCTAAAAGAGTTTTTTAACCTTTAAACTGCAAATAAAAAAGTATTACTCAAATAATCACAAGACAAGACAAAATCCCCTCACATGTGCATCTCTTGTGGGGTCCTTCACGTGAACATTTTGGGAGTTTTAGTGCAAGAGCATCAAATCCTCCGCTTACAAAAACAAAAAAACAATCCCGGGACCACTTCCTCCTGTTTGAGCAACTCTATCAAACACTACAGTGCCCAGCTGTTCCAGGATATGTTTAGCCCAGTGGGCCCAAGATAAACCAAAGGACAAGCCAAAACTTTTCAAGGCACACTTGTATTCACATTCATGCGAAATAGCCTCTATAATGTGCTGCCTAATCACTCCGCAGTCAAGTTATTTTTGGTTCTCCGGAAGGTTTTTTAAAGGATTTGCCTCTGCATTGGAAAATGAATGTGAACAATGTACCGATAAAGTAAATCAAAAAGGTGTTCATTACTTATATATTTGTATTTTGCAATAATAATTTATGGTTGTGACAGCACACCTGGACTTTCTATTCGTAACTCATTTTGACAGGTTACGTCTTTAGGAGGAACCAATGGGCTTACGGCTTGAGTGCCACAGAAGGCAAAAGGTAGTAAGAGACGGACAGTTTCAGGAGATGTTTTTTAAAAATACCAGAAACACAAAACATAACCTTGTCCTTAAAGTGAAACAACACAAACCTTCATCTCCACTCAACGAAAGGCTCCACAGGTGTCATAAAGCAGCCAACAGTAGCCAGAGGTGAGTGCAAACCTTCTGAGACATGTTTTTTGACATCAGTGGTCACGACAAATCAAACTGATCTATATAAATGTGACGTTTCAGAGTAGTTTTCATCTGCAGGCTGCCAGTTTTGATGCTTTTGTCTTGTCAGCTGTTGACAGGTTGTTTACACCACTTTTTTGCATTCAAGTGTACCGATGGATGTCTTTTGTTTGCACTCTCTCTCACTTCTCTCCACGAGTTTCCATATATGTTTTGATGGAAATCTGAGTTTAAGTCTGGTTTCGTCTCCGTTTTAGCCGGTTTTCTGTTCTTACATGTCAGTTCACGTGGTTGACGGTTACTTGTTAGTTTCCCGCCCTTGTCGCAACTAGAGATTTAATTTTTTTAACTCCTTTAAAATCATCAAGGATTCGTTGTAACACCATATCGCTGTAAGATCGAGCGATGCTGCAGATGTTTCACTTTGTCTCCGACCTGCTCTGGTGATTGATGTGAACACTTGGGAGCTACTCTCACAGTATCTCTTCCTCCTCCACGCTTCTCTCAGTAGGAGTGAGCTGTTGGATAAATAAGGCCCATTCTTCACTTTTGGCAGTGACCTTTTTGGCTAAGTTGGCTGTTCAGGGCTTTGCTATGTACAATTCGGAAAACTTTGATAAATACAAGTAGGTCTCACACTGCTGCGTACTCCTACTTAACGTATGCGTTGCACAAGACTCTGAAACATCCACAGAAGTAGCCTTCACTTATACATTTGCATGCTGTTGTTTCACAGTGAGACCAAACTACCGGCTTCTCTCTCCTCGCATCTTTCGGTTTCAGACAGAAGTATTGATCACCAGCTTTTGGTATGATTAACCTTTTGGGGACGGCACCCCTGTGCTGATGTTCGATTCTCTCAAATTCCTCAGAGGCCAGAACCATCCCGCTGTCCGTCTGGTTGTCCTGGGAAAGAGACACAGTGGGACATCATGTGAATTTAGTGCCTCCGGCTGACCCCGCTGCTGCTACGTTGCTGAGCGCGCCGACTATTTTTGGTAATTATCTGAGGGGAAGATTTCCAAAGTCGAATGGCATTCGCAAAATGTCAGCAGCCGGTTCACATTTTTTTCAACGGTCGACGTGGGAGATGAAGAGCTTACTTGAGGAGCCTTCTGTGGGTGCATCTCCAGGGGCAGCTCCTCAAATGTCTTCACTCTGGGCTGGCACATTTTGGAGGGTCCCGCGAACACGCAGCCGGTGAAGGGCACGCAGTTATAATACCTGGTCAGGAAATATAGGAAGGTTTGTCAGATTAAAACATGATAGTCCACAATCCAGAGCAGGTGGGAATATGGGAACTGAATGCAGATGATGTTTGAATTTTTTAAATACTTTGAGTTTTTGAAAAAGGTCGACTTTCAGACTTGTGGTCTGTGGTTTGAAAAGTGATGCTAAATGGAGTTATTATCAGCAGGATCACTTTCCCTGTTTTTAGAAAAATTTCATCTGATTAATCGGTTGAAAAAATATTTGCAAATTCAGACGTGCCAACATATCTGGGTAATAAAACATTTGTTCTCGAGCCTCCCTGTGAGGGTTTGAGACCTCTAGTTTAATAGTCGCCCTTCAAGAACAGTCAGTTCTCTAATTCTCAATAACAAAATTGTGAGTCACTGACTCACAGGCTAGAAAGTAGTACAGTTTTCCTTTCTTTCATTCTTTCATTCTTTCTTTCTTTCTTTCTTTCTTTCTTTCTTTCTTTCTTTCTTTCTTTCTTTCTCTCTTCGTGCAGATTGTCACCATTCAATGACAACGAAGATGGTGTTGTCTATAGTTTGTTCATCAGTCCTTCTCTCAATGTTCACTGATGATGAAGGTGTTCATGCTAAGAAATTATACCGGATATACTTTTTAACTTTTAGTTTCAAAACAGGCAAAAAAGGAAAGAAAAAAATATACCACAGCTGGGCACTCATCTGTATGCAATCACCTCAAGAACAGACGGAATGGTACATTTGTTGGGGACTATTTTCAGCTGTGGATTTGGTAGTAAATACTAGTGAGTATTTACGGCAGCAGGGCAGTGTGCATGTGTGTGTGTGTGTGTGCGTTTGTGTGTGTGTGTGTGTTTGTGTGCGTGTATGAGATCAGCTCAAAAAAAACTTCAGTGTGTGCATTCACAGTAATTAAGGAACATCTCACCCAAGGCGAGGGTGTAGTTTACTGATGTGTTTTTCGTGGTAGCGAAGAAAAACATACACTGGGCCTTGGCTACACTGCAATGCCATTCATTAAAAATATCACCGGATGAGGTGATTTAAACATGGCAAGTCTCCAAGGTCCAATTTTCTTTTCCTTCCATGGGGTCTTGAAGGACGACAGGAGCAGTCGTAAATACCTGGCAGGCAGGGTGTTGAAGGCCAGTCTCAGCTCCTCTTCAGATGGAGGCCGTGATGACCCTTGTGAGAAACCGTCGTCTTCAGAGCTCTGCGAGTGGTTCAGAGGGACGTAGTCCTTCCCATCCTAAGGGAAATTCAATTTACAATTAAACTCTTTACAAACTAAAAACTTTTTTTTAGAATTCATGCCGCTCCAGCAGTGAACTCACGGGCAGGCTGTTGTCCTGCAGCAGGTCCCCCAGAATCTGCACCAGGGCCGGGAACGTCGGCCTCCCTTTGGGCTCACCGTGCCAGCAGGCCAGCATGATGCCGTATCTACCAGCAGAGGGCAGCACCATCACAACAAAGACGACACTGTGGTGTTCAGCTGCAAGTTTGCTCTTGTATTGTCTCTCAAATTTAGAGTTTTTTTAAAGTCTTACAAGTTTTTGATATTTAAGAGCAGATCAACATTTGCTCTTGCGATTGGCTCGATCAAACAAAGACATTGTCAGCTCTTAAATTTTGTTTGACTGACAGTTTTATTTAAGAGGCAGATTAGTAAGAAAAAGCACATTACATTTCAGGGGAGGCTGTCTCTGGCGATCTCATCCTGACGCCGTCTTTCAATCGTTTGCAGAAGTCTTCATCGATCTGTACTCCAGGGTACGGAGACGCACCTGAGGGTGTACGAACGGAGGACGAGACACTGGTAAACATCTCAGGTTCAGTAATTGTTTGGATAACAACCATGAAGATTTCCTCTGCTTCCGAAAGAATACAGTTCCAAGTTGCTTTTGGCAGGAACAGAGACATTTTTAAAAACTGCCAATTGAGTGTGCTGTGATGTTGTCTTTACCCAGTGAAAAGATTTCCCAGAGGAGAACTCCAAAAGACCACACGTCACTCTGGCTGGTGTAGACTTTGTCAAAGATGCTCTCTGGAGCCATCCACTTCAAAGGCAGACGAGCCTGCGAGAACCAGACACGTTAAACCAGGGTCACATAAACAGACGTGACACCTACGCCTTTAAATGTAATCATTATGTGGGAAAAGGGAGTTTAATATTTCCCCACAGTGAATGGAGATGGATAATAAATGTAAAGCGACTGTGGGGACGCCGTACGTTGCCTTTCCTGACGTAGTCGGGGTCTTTGTATATGTCTCTGGCCAGGCCGAAGTCACAGATCTTCACGATGTTGCTCTCCGACAGAAGAATGTTCCGCGCTGCCAAGTCTCTGTGGATACACTGTGGATACACACACACGGCCACACATACATCAGAACTTAGCCGACGGGTGTGTGCGCATGTGTGTGTGTGTGTGTGTTTGTTGACTGTTTGCATGCAGCGCTTTCGCCTTGCTTTTCTCTGATGTGTGAATAGCAGAGATGATTTGTAGTAAGTGTAAAACAAGTTGGCAAATTTAGTAATCTGTTGACTTGAAATCTGTGTGTGTGTGTGTGTGTGTGTGTGTCTGTGCCAGTTTGTAACTGGGACTGGACTTCGTCTTGGCCCGGCTGAGCTCTGTGGAATCGTTGTAGGTGATCCAACATCCTTCACAAAGCTGTCAAGTAAACAAGCCTGCAGGACAACGGCGGTTTGAGGGAGCTGTTTAAAGCCGAGCCATTGTCACCATTTAAATTTCATTATTCATCTGATTACCAGCGGATTCATACGTGAGATAGAGTGCGGCAGGAAGTCAACAATTATGGAAATGTGAAAGCATGTTTTGATGGCAGGTGAGCTGTTTCGCAGTGCTGAAATTTGAATTATAATCAAATTTATTTTTTACTGTCTAATTCATTTCAATTTTACATTTTTATTTTTATTTCATTAGTAATTTAATTTTAAATCATATGTATTTTTTAAAATATTTTTTAAACCTGATATTTCAAATGTTTTATTCTCTTTGTAATTTCATGTATTAAATCAAAATTAAATACATTTTAAGCAAACGTGTAGTCTAATATCTTAATTAATTGCCAATATAATTACATCTTTAATCACACTCCTTTGTACTGATAACTTTTTTACTTCACTGATGCGTACTGATCACCTGACACCTAAATAAGTTCAGGAATATCATATCCCTCATAGCTTCCCTACCTCTTCTTCTTCTTCTTTTATCTAGGCAAATGATCTGAAGCCTTCCTCTACAACTATAAACATTTATTTTTGTTATTTATACATGTTTTAATATATACACAAAATATCATAATTTAAATTTCCACCATTTTGGACAGCAATAAAGCATTAAATGTGGAAAAGGACACCAAATGCTGACTCTTGTATGCCCCTGTCACTGAAACCTCAAAGAGCAACTCATTTTTTTCTAAAAGACCTCCATCAACTATCAACAGTTTGTTTTGCAGCTGCGAGTGGTGCAGTTTTGGGAATATAATTAGTTTTGTCACTTCTCCTGAATAAACACACCCCACAGTTAGAACCTGAATACATTAGTATGCAGTATGGAATCGTGGCACAGCTCTAGTTTATTGTCACATGATTAATTAACAAGTGCAAAGGCCTGAAAAGCTGAATGATCCAGGCTACAACCTGCTGCCCATGAGACCGACTCCTGGTGACAATTAAACGCAGCTCAGTCACTAATTGACTGTGTTAAAACTGTTGACAATTAACCTTTCTGGAGGCCAGGAACTCCATCCCACGAGCCACCTGGAAGCTGTAGCAAATGAGGTCTTCTATCGTCAGAGGAGTTTTCCACAAGTCCTCCACTGCAGACAGAAGATGAGGGGAAAGGGCAGTCATGGATAGGAAAAAAGGAAAAAAATCAAACAATTGTAATAAGACAAAGTGCTAATAATAATAATAATAATTTACTCCTCAGACTCACTTTTCTCCACGGCAGGATTCTGAGCGGGTGCGTTGGATGATGGACTCTGAGGGGCGGTGAGCGTGGAGGAGGAGGGAGAAGGTGAACGACGAGCCCTTTGGTCCATCTGGCCGGCCTCGATCATCCGTCTCACCTGGCTCTGAGTTTTAGGAGAGCGATCCTGTGCGAGGGAAACAATTCAGGTCAATATCAGAGAGGAGTTACAAAATACACAGATGTTAAAAAACATGTTTGGAATCGCCGTCAGAGCTCGATTCAATCCGCTCAGGTGGCTGAGATGACTACCGAGTACTTCAGAATGGTCTTTCGTGCTTTTAGGTTGTAGAAAGTTGCAACATCATTCTTCCCTGTGGTGCATCATTGAATCATTCCACTTACTATTTAGAATGTAAATGCTACATTTGGTGTCTTAATAAAAAAACAAAAGCCATTATTGAAGGAAAGAAGCAAAACATCAATGATCAAGTGAATTCAAACAAAGGAAACAATTCCAAAACAGAAATATACCAGCTATACTGAAGTGAATATGATTCTTTCTGTGGATTGAGCTGCAGACACATTATCACAGCGGGACACACACACATAAAAGTGTAGATGCTAGTTCAGTCTCTGTAGTGTTTCTGGATACCCTGTATGGGAGGAAGAACTCTCTCTTGGCTCGGAGGAAGTTGGACAGGTTCCCGTACTTGCAGTATTCCACTATCACCATCAGCGGACCTGATGACACAGACAATTGATTTATTGTTTTATCATGACAATACAGAACAAGAACGTCCACAAACGTTTCAGCACACTTCACAACGTCATTTCATCTCTCGTCGAAATGATTCCTGCCTCTCGAGAGCTGCGAGAGCTGCTTTTTTTTTTTTTGTTTTTTTTTTTTCCTGAAAGCATTTCCTGCCCGAGGTTAGCTCCGAGGCAAATTGCTGCTTTTGTTTAGGGGTAAATATTTTCAGATGTTCGCCCCTCAGAAATGTGCTCTGTAGGTCAAATTGATATATGGACATAAAATTAGGGGTGTCACAGAAAAACAGAGGCAGCTGTTTGCTCAAGATGCTGTGCGGAAGCTGCGGGGGGGTAGACAAACTAATGTTTACAGCTCCTAGAAAAGGACCGCAGGTGTTTGTTTCTGCAAACAACAATGGTCTACACGAATTTAGATTTCAAAAGCCACAGGAAGCATCATTTTCAAAAAGTTACAAAGAACAATGCTCAGATATCGAAACTGATTAGCAGTCTTTATGGCATGTTACAGCCGATTAAGCAGAACTCTTCATGCTGTGCAAATAAAAAATGTTTTAAACACACACAAATGAAATGTAAGACAGTATAAATCTGCCCTCACCGTTCGGTTTAGTGCAGGCCCCTAACAGGTTCACCACATTCAGATGGTGACCGATGTGAATCAGTATCTTCAGCTCCGACATCAAGGCCTTATGCTCGCTGGCTGTGGCTCCATCTGACACAAATACCCACAGAGTGAACATCGTGCTTGAAACACTTCCTGCTGTTTAGGTTTTCATATATCAAAACTACTTCAGAAATTTTACACCAGCGCCGTCTTAGTAAGTTCTCCAACAACACTCGTACGCGGCACACATACAGAGCGATTCTCACCCTTCAGCATCTTGACAGCCACCGTGTCCAAACTGTTGCTCTTGCTGATGCCGTAGATCGAAGCCTCAATTACTTTCCCAAAGGCACCGTGGCCTAAAACCTTCCCTGTGCCAGGAGAAAGAAACAGAGACACCACTGAATATCCATGCCCGTTGATCTCTGCAGATTTATTTATTTTTTGTCTCACTGGAATACACAAACAGTTGTGGTTGGGAGCAGTTGCAAAATGTAAATGCATCTGGCATCCATATAGACGAAGGGGGAGGAAAAAAGAATCTCAAGTGCAGCATTTGGAAACAACATGTCGCTGTGAGTCCCTCTCGTGGAGCAGATGCTTTTCGTCCGGGCGGTTATCAAAAGCTGTGCTGGGAATGAACGCATATTTAACATTAGCACTTTACTTGGCAGCACTTTGCCCGGCTGGCTGCCGTCCAAACTCATGCCATTAAGGATTCTGGAAATGGAAAACTAATTCAGTTTCATCCATCTATTCACTCTCATCCCCTGCTTATATATATTCCTCCCTCCCATTCATTCATTTATCCCACCATCCACCCTTCCAAACCCCGATAGCTCACCCAATCGGAGTCTGTCTCTGGAGATCTCCCACTGCGAGGAGTCATAAGGCAGGTATTCACACTGCTCATCCAGAGGCACCTCCCCCGGGTCCATGATGATCGATAGATAGCCTGTCTTTATGTCGGCCGGGTTAACCTGAAGTTCAGAGAGAGAGGAAAGGGGTTGATGTAAGGTGAAGAGGTGCTGAGGAAGATACGGTAAATGAAGTGCTGGAGATGTGGCACAAAAAAAAAACACACTGAGCCGAGATGGAAATTAAACGAAACATCTAATCCAGGCTGTGGGATTCTCTTTTTTTCTATCATTACCACACTTAGGAAGAAAAAAGCTGATTTATCACAATGGATGACTCAAACATGGTTTTGCGATCGAGCTGTGTGCAAGAGCTTTTTGCAGAAGCCCCAGGAAATGTTGACTTTTTGCACAAAATTTCCATCCATTGGCTATTGAAAAGCACATTACACTAAAAATGACCCTTTTAATGTGGGATGGCTTTCAGGGCCAGCTGCAAATAGCAAATACGCCGGTGTTGCCCGGGTACTGATGGGGAGACCTCCGACTGAAAAGCGTTGCACAGCCATCACATCAATAAGCCTATAATGACGGCACTGCCAGAGTGTATGCATTATAAGAATATGTTCATTACATCTGCAGTCTCTGGTTTTAAAATGTACATTTATGCACAGCCGGTACCTTTATTACCTTTGCACACGACGGGATCTAACGGTTCTTGAATATTTGTGCCTTTTTTTTACCCAGTTGAAGGATAAGTTCAGGTAAAAAAAAAAAAAAGAAAAAGAAAATTCAGTCGTTATCTACTCATCAGACATCATCATCATCATCGGACCAGCGTGTCAGATGAAGGTTTTTTTTTTGTGGGGGGATGTCGGCTGGTTCCTGTAATCTTTGGGGTTTTGTCTATTTTCACCTCTCAGCTCATTAAACTGTCTGCTGCTTTTAAAGGGTGCCACTGGCTCACAGTGGAGGGCAGCCCAGAGGCCACAAGTGAACAAGGGAGCAAGAGACAAAAAGACAGAGGCACCGTGAAGAGAGAGACAAGATAATGGATCATCTCTGCATATCGAGCCATCTCTGAATTAACTCCGACTCAAGCTGTGAAACGTTACGGAGGAGATCTTACTGTGTGACCAAATGAGGAAAAACAAAATGCAATTCGAGCCTCATTAAACACGTGCTTGTTGTAAGGGGCTAACGGACTAATTGGACTCGCTCACGGCAGATATCAGTTACACCCTCGGCGGGTAAATCACAGGCTCTCTTAAAGATCAAGCGGGTCGAGCTCAAACGCCGACGGACATGTTGTGAGACAGAGGTCAAAGCGCCTCCGTCACGGTCTGCCACTTTTTTCTCACACAAACACGCAGACACACGGGGAAAAAGCGGCAGCCTCTGACCCGCTTCACATTGCAGAAGATGAGGATGAGCAGGGCCCAGAAGAACACAGCGATGACTCCGGTCCCGATGAGGATTACAATCTCCACGTTGGCCTTATCACTTGAACCTTGACAGGGAGGAAGGAGAAGAAGAAGACATATTTGTGAGCGCCTTCTGAGGGAAATTCAAGTGTTTTTTGTGTTTTTTACACACACACACACACACACACACACACACACACACACACACACACACACACACACACACACAAACAAACACACACACAAACAAACACACACAGGCCCAAACAGGACCTATACACATGCATTATTGTATGGAAGATTCAAGATTCAAGATTGAAGAAGCTTTATTTATCCCGAGGGAAATTGCTGTCCAACAGTTACAATACAAAGTGGGAAGAAGAAAATAGAGACAACATAAATGAAATAAAATAGAGTAAGATAAAAATAAAATAGAGGCTAACTTAACATAAATCAAACAGTAACTCAATGTAACATGTCACAAAATTGTGCAGTGCAATTTAGCAGCATAAATCGAAATAAAATAAGCACAACCTAAATGAGTAATGAGGAGCGATTGGGTAAAGTGGTAACAGTGTTTAAAGTGATGAAAATTGTAGCATCATTTGTTAGCAGCAATAAAGGAAAGAAAGAAAGAAAGAAAGAAAGAAAGAAAGAAAGAAAGAAAGAAAGAAAGAAAGAAGGTCACTCTTAGGTGCAAGTCTACAACAAAAACAACACCCTTCCCTCTTACATTTCATTCAGTCTTTGATGACATTGCTCCTCACGGCCTGTAGGGGGTGCTGCATCACAAACTATCTTTGTTTCAAACTCCTTACATTAAATCTGTAGGATACCTCAATGTGTTGTAAAGGCCATTTCCTCAATCGAACCATTCATCTTGAGACCCCCCCTCCCCCGCCCTCCTCCTGCAATCATTCATTCATTCTGAACACATGCACTGTGTCCCCGCAGTCGCTGACTTTGATTTGATTGTGATGAGTAGCACACACAAAAAAAACAAAAGCACAAAAACCTCAGGCTGCAGTGAAAAGCGCAAGAGGTGAATGACTAAAATCCAGACCTCCACATTTTGTGTGACAGGCTGAGAGCTCGAGGGCAGATGTGATTTCAGCCCTGAGTGCACTCGGGGAAAAAAAAAAAAAAAGCACGTCAGCAGTGGTGGATTCAGGTGTCATGGCGTGTGTGTGTGTGTGTGTGTGTGTGTTTGTGTGGGGCTGTCTCACCGATGACCTGGACGGCGGCTGAGGAGTGGACACACCCGCGCTGGTTGCAGGCGGTGCAGGTGTACAGCCCGGCGTCCTCCTCTCTGACCCTCTGGATGCTAAGCGTGCGGTTTGAATCCTGCAGCTGGACCCCTGCGAGGAGAAAGTAATTGGTGACACACACACACACAAATTCAACAACATTTCTCAAATTCCCCTCACACCTCTGAAATTCCAACCAAACTAGCCATTTACAATCCAGTCACCCGTGCGGTGACCTGCATGTCCCCGCAGCCTCTCTCCGACTGAACCCGGAGCATCAGCTGTCACTCAGGCCCGTATTGACTGCACCCTCTTCTCACCTCCCGCCCCCTCATCTCCTTCAGATGTTAAGAAAAGAGACGCACTGAGAGAGCTAATGAGACATGTCCATCGGCCTGCAGGGTTTTATGTGTGTATGTGTGTGAGAGTGTATGTGGGTGTATTCTCGTCGCTGGTTCTGTTTGATTCAATAGTCTGAGTGTGTGGGCGAGCCGGTGGGTGGTTCTGTATCTGTGTGTGTTGGCTCCTAATAGCTGGATTGCCATTTATCATGATTGAAATGGGGCAGCAAAGAAAAGCATCAACAAGCGCCTGAAGTTGTCTGAGCAAATATGACCAGAGCTTCCTGTTTCTGCTCCTTTTTTATCAAATGTCCTTATAATCTCAATGGAAGACACGAGTCCTGCTAAATTAAGGCCCCCAGGTGTAAAACCTTCATGAGTTACTGTTGTGCTGTGTGTGTGTGAGAGAGGGTTCAGGTGGCTGCCGGGTCGGGTTGGGTAGGCGGGCTGAGCTGTTGTGTAAGCGCATGCATCACCTGTGTAGGTGTACCCACGCACCTGACATTTGGTGGAGAGGCTGGCTGTCTTTGAACCAGTAGAGGCGGGGCAGCGGCCTGCCCTCCACGTCGCACTCCATCCGCAGGGACTCGGTCACATTCACCGTCTGGTTGGTGAGGCTGCGTTTGTAGCGAGGCGCCTCCAGGGCTACACGAAGAGGACAAAAGACGGAGAAGTGCGGGGAAACGTGGGAGATTATGACGGCATATCATCTCAAGGACGGTAAATGTACATGATATTTACAGAAGGCTCTCAGAGGATTGGGGGGGGGAGAAAAAAGGACAAAAGTCAAAGAAAACCCATTAAAATGTATATGCAGCCTCCGGGCATTGATGCCAGGTTCTGGCACACGACATGAATGAAGCATGAGTTTGTTTGTGGGTTGTCAGCCCTGCAGCGCCTCAGCACTGTTTTGTTGTTACATATTAAAGCTGCACAAACACCAGGTACTCGTCTCCATCATGTATATATCAGTCTGCGTGGGCACTTCCACGAGAGTGTGTGTATATTTTAAGCCTGCGGCATCTCAGCGACCCTTGTGTGTTTCCGCTGCCAGGGGGTGGAGCTCTCCTCTATAATTAACCCTCTGCGCCGGAGCAATGTTTGTATGTCTGTGTCTGGATCTCTTTTAGCCCTCACCTTTGACAGAGATGTATCTGAACAGACACTGTTTCTCCCCGCTGCGCCTGCTCTGAGCCTCGCACACATAATGACCTTCGTCCTGCAGCCTGACGGAGCCGACGGTGAAGTCCAGGACCCAGCTGTTGGAGGGCTCCTGGAAAGAGAGCTGGCCGTCGAGAGCATCCGCGTAGAGGTGCACGCTCTTGCAGTCCAGCTCCTGGGGCTTGCCGTGCTCGTCCTGCAGGGCCCGAGGGTCGAGGCGGTACCACTGCAGCTGCTCGTAGGTGTAGTTGTCAGCGCTGCAGCAGAGGGACACTCTCTCCTGCTCCAGGGGGTTTTCTGAGGGCTGGACGTCCACACTGAACCCCTCAGGGATGGCTTTGAAGACACAGAGAAGGGCAGGTTAGGTGACTTCATGCGACAGATATACACTGAACATTCATGAGCATCTGGTGGTGTTGTTGTTTATGTGTGGCGGAACCTGCCACCTTTCTAGCTTCAAACCGTTATGAATAAAATAAATGCTTCTCAGTTTGTTTTATTACCTCATTAATATTGTAAATATATTACAATTTCTGAGCTTTAATTTCTTCTCCAAAACAACATAGTGCCCCTTTAAGTTTATGAAAACCTTAAACTGTAAAGAGTCCACTCTCTCATGTGATTCATTGTTCTGAAGTTCAGTTCTGAGGCTATTCTGTAAAGTTTGTTAATAAATAATACAAACCGCAACTTCTGATCAACTCGTTTCAATTTCAGGCTTGAAGTTGAAATATGTAAGAATTGGCGACCTGTCGAATTTATACTATATCACCAGCGTAACCTCTAACTGCTGCTGTAGCTGCCATAAGCTAGTTAGCTTAGTTACCTGTGCAGCTAGTGATCCAAACTCATTGTTTGTGTTTTCACTGTGAGCACCGGAGCTTTGGGCCGTGACAGGTAGGGGTTAGCTGGTCAGCATACGAAACACGCTTTGCAACACGACACATAGACTTCATGACATCGCATTCTGTTGATAATCTCTCTTAATTTTTGAACGTTTTTGACATGAAATTTGTAGTTATTGCACTAAAGTTTGAACATTTATTTAAGTTAAGTGAACTTTTAAAACGTACAGTGCATCGAGCCAAGCGGAGAGTTTTGGTTTTATATTCCCAGATTGAGATCTTCTACTTGCATGCCAATAAAAGAGAAGAGGGTGGGATTTCGGTGGTGCTCGCTGCTTTGGAAAGTGTCATTTCAAAAATCCGAAAAAATAACTACTCGCTACGCCGGCTAATCCTAACCAAACTCTTGTCATTAGGATTATTTCTTCAGAGCATTACGAGACGATGTGGCCTTGGGCACAGACATGTAAAAGTATTCACTTATTATTTGCAATTATTTTTGGTCATAAAGAGAGGCTGTCGATTCTCTTCCAAACCCTCCTGACCAGAGGATCCACATCGAAACTCCTCCACACACAGACACAAAAGCACGACGTAAAACAACGAAAATCATTAAAAACCACTGTGATTCAGGTTCTGTTGTCTTTCAGCAGGTTAATTTGCAGTCAAACATGCTTTTACTACTTTGCATTTAGTCTTCATGTGCAACTACGTGAGAGAGAAATGGACAAAAACATTCAAAATCAGATCAGTTTCATGCTACAATATGAAAGGATTAGAAAAACAAGATCAGGACTAATTCTAACCGAGCTCTGTGGCTTTTCAGTGAAAGCAGCCACTTCAAACAGAAGTTTGTAGTCGGGGCCCTGAAACCTGTTCTGCCCCTGGGTGTAATGTGATGTTATTGTAACGGGGTGAAGCTAGAAACCACAGAGACTGTTATCTCCAAACTTTGACAAATGAAACAAAAATGATCTGCATGGCTAAACACTGCCGCGGGGGGATTTGGGGGAAATAGTCTCTTTTAATCACTCTGTGTGTTTTGTGCTCTTTGTCATTGAATTCAGGGTGAATCCCGACCCGACATACTCACTGGTCACATAGAAGTAGATCAGCCGCTCATCTTTCCCAGCTTTGTTCTCAGCGGAGCACTTGTACATGACGGAAACGCTGGCGTTGCGAATCTGCAGCCTGCTCACTATCTGTGAGGCGAGAGAAGGTTGGTCGAGACTTGAATTCATCAGGGGGGGAAAACACGCATTTCTTAAAAAGGAAGTGCAGTCTGCAATCGTCTAATTCTTTCGTGAGCTGACACAGACCAGAGACCAAAGAGGATAAAGTCCCTCAGGTGTGAGTGAAAAAGCATCAGTGTGCATGTTCCTGAGATGATTTACTTGTATTGTACATGTGCAGACATACATAAGTATGTGCGCATGTGCCCCTGGCATGTGTGTCTGGATGTGTTTATAAGCAGTCCTCACAGGAAGTCTGCAGAGGAAGGCTGTTCTAAATATTTCTACTGTGGAAATGGCGCTTGATTGACAAATTTTGTTATGGAGCTCAGGATTTGGGACGCTTACATAAAAACGTCGCCGTTCACAGATAAGTCCACTTACATAAATGTCTTATTTTCTGGGTGACATCCTAATCACATTCTGTCATTTTTCTCACAGTAAATTGCCATCCCAGATTATATAATCATGCTACAACAGTATTCTTTCTTCTCCTCCATGAGGAGGTGTGCTTTCACGCAGAATGAAGGTCAAAATCGAACAGCTGAAATGAACCTTTTGTCGGCCGTCCACCACCTCGACTGACGTGTCGATAGCCTCGATTTCATTCGCCGCGTCTTCCGAGTTAATGTCCTGCCAGTTCTGACAGTCGGCGATCCTGTCACTCCGGCCCTTCCTGTCTCGTCGGACCCTGGAGTGAAACGCAGACACAGTCATGACATGTCCCCTCATTGACATGCACAGCAGAGAGTGGGCAGTGGGGGAGAATTCAGAAGCTCAGACATCCTGAGGTTTTACGAATGTTTTCCCCCCCCTGCACTTCAGATTGCATTTCAGATCCAAACATCAGCTCACAATCCCAAAGCTGAGGCAATTATGCTAATTTTCCTGGCAACTAATGGGAAAAAAAACATGGTATCAATTTCTGTTACGACGATGCATAGTGTGAACATCACAGCAGAACTAATGAAACATGAAATGGAATTTTATTTTGCATTTTCTCCTAAAGGCACCGCTCCCGTCTTCTACCTTAACAGAAGGTCAGTTCCATTTTACCCTCTTCATAGTGTGCATACGTATTGTATTTCATTAATAAGTCATACTTATTATTTTCATTTACATCATGTAAATCGGTCACATTAGACGTAAGCCGAACTGGAGGGCTGGAGTCAAGGTTGAGCCCGCAGTCGCGTGTTTCAGAGTGTTCTGCCTATAACAACAGGTTGGCCCACATACACATGTTATTACTCAGTTAATCAAGAATTAAATTGCGCGGGTAAAAGAACCTGTTGTGATAACCACTGAATAATGCTAAATTATTCAGCTAAATTCTGGTCATGGCTATTAGTATAAGATGCAACTGCCCTGGTTTTCTTGACAACTAGCCGACAACATCTTTTTCGCAATATTGCAGAAAAAAAAGCTCTGTGGCAAACACAACTTTAGCTAAAGTTTGGCTATGAATGAGAGAACCAGGGTGATGCTACCTTTCGGGCTGTGAATAAAAAAAAGATGTCATCCCTGCAGGACTCTTAAATTCTTAGTTAATTATTGCATCTGGCCTGATGGATGAATTCACAGAAAAATAACTCAACACATGTTAACAAAGAGTTAATTTTGTTTTTTCTGAAGGTAGCTTATTGGTTGTCGTCGTGTTGTTGAAATGTTAATGCTAGCGAAGGTTAGGCTAGCAGACATATTTTGATAATTTAAGTTGTAGTTAAGTTGTCGGATAATGTTACAGATATAATGGTTACAATAAATATGTGTGTATGTATGTTTGTGTAGTAGTAATAGTAATAGTAAATATGATGGTACTGGCTCACATTAATAGCTGCTGTTGTTAAACAGTCAACCCTCAGACACGCTAACGCTACCGTAACATTACCCATTTCCAATTCATAGTGTCCTCTTCTCATTAATGCTACATGTGTCGACAAACGACCTGTTAATTCATACAGATAAAGCACTTTCAGATTGGATAGACTAACGGTCGCATCATTGTGAACACATTAGCATTCTGACGTTAGCATTCTGACGTTAGCATTAAGCTTAAAGCACTGCTGCACTAAAAAGCAGCCTCACAGGGCAGTTAGCATGGCTGTAGAGTCTCAGTGTTGTTACATTCATCTTTCTATTTCATTCAGTTAATTACAAAATAAACACAAATAAAAGGGACAGTATTCTCTACGAGAATTCCGTAGAAAGTTCTCATTCAAACAAAAATCTTATTGAACAGTTATATTAAATAAATCAGTGTAAAGTTTTGCTATTAAATACTCAGAAACCTTTAGATTTAGTTTGTGGAAGGTCAAAAAATTCTGGCTATACTGCCCTGATCAATAACATGCCTTCATGCCTTCATTGCCCTCATAATAGAATTGATGTCATTTTAAAGGAACAGTTCAACAGTTTGGAAAATCCACTGATGCTCTTTCTTGGTAACATTTACACTTAGCTTTTTGTCCGTAATAAAGGCGCTGGAAGGATGATTGTTTTACTTTTGGATAGAGTCAGGCTAGTGATATTGACCTGCTCTCCTATGATCCAGAATGTCAATAAGATCGCGTTCCAAAATATCATTCTTTGTACCTTGTGGGGACCTGCTCCCTGTAACCAAACAGGAGGAATGTCCTCACAATTTAACTGTCTGTGTGAGCGTATATTCATTGATGCAGTGTGACTAAAACAGACACTGTCTTCATTATGTGAGACTATCCACTGTTATAATAAGCAAGTCAAGGGAACCTTTTCTAGTCCAAACGAGATGAATTCAGCGCTTTTGCTTAAGGACGCTTCATTTTTCTATTTATTTGTACGAATTCAGACAAATAAAGAATCTTTTGTTTACCTTCCATATGTACTTTATTGTTAATTCGATATGATGAGCTATTTTTTTTGTGTGTCTATGTGTCTATACCCCAAGAAGAACAGCTAAAGCTCTGCCACACTTCGCCGGCTGCCTCGACCCAGACAGATGTATTTGTCCTGCACTATACCTATGTTTGACCATCAGATTAAAAAAAAAAGGAAATTCAATTCTTATATATCAGAAAAGGTCAACATGGCCATGCTTCAGTCAGCGCCCATGAAATGTCACATTAGACAGAACCTTAACTGGAGAGCTGGAGCTTAACTTGAGCCTAACCTGCCGCAGTTGTTTGTGTTTTTTTCTGAGTGTGCGGCTTATGAGAACGGGTCAGACGCCTCGTGTCTGCACCCGTGTTGCGTGCCCACATGGAAAGGTCAAGAAGACAGCAATAACTTCAAAAATTAAGCCTTGGAGTAAGATGAATTTTACAGAGATACTCAGCAGAAGGAGAAGGAAAATAAGAGAAATGTACTGTAAATGGCCGTCGAGAGAATCCATTACGTTGTGGGAGTCAGCAGAGACGGAGAGCCCAGGGTGATGCCTGGTAATAAGTGTGTCTGTCAGAGTTTATCCCTGTGCATCTGTGTGTGTGTGTGTGTGCGCGCGATATACAGCACCCTGATGGACTTGAACACACATAGGTGGTTTATGTGCATTTCAGCCACATGAATGAGCTGTGCGTGTGCGTTACGTGTTCGGCTATGTATGTCGGGCGGTGAGGCTGCTGTGTGCAAGATGAACCGTGGCGGACCAGCCGCGGAGTAACAGGCACATTATTACAGCATGTGGGAGGAAGAGGTTGGACACTGAACAGACACACTTTTCCTTTCGTCTTCTCTTTCCACTATTTACGTCTCCTCCACCTTCCCCCTAATCTCCGCTCCTTTCATCCACCTCCGCATCTCTTTCTTCATCATCTCCTCCCGCTCCTCTTCCCTCAGAGGCCAGCGGATAATTTCACACTGACCTGTTGGTCCTCACATAACGCTTCACACTCTGCATCCCACTCCTCTCCTCTTTCCTCTTGGATCAAACCTTATCTTCTCCCACACTGGTTACACAGTTTGGAGGGGGAAAAAAGTCCTGTGTGTGAGTGTGTGCAACTAGGAGAGAAGTTTTTAGTTTTTTTTCTTACAGTCTGCTCTGAGTGCTGTTGAGGACACAAGGACCCCAGGCCCTCCACTGCCAGCTGATGTTGGGAGCCGGGAGACCATAGGCTGTGCATGTTAGCGTCTGGCTGCTGCCGCTGGGGTAAGGACTGGACGGGTCTGCCACTTCTTTCTCATGGATCTGTGGGGGAACTGGGGAAAAGAAGAGCCAGTAAATATTATTCATAGGTTGCGAACCAATCTCAGTATTTACACAATGGGTAGAGCGAGGAAACCCTGGGCTGTATGTCAGTCAGTCATAGGACAAATGCAAACAGGTAAAAAAAATCCTAAACAGCTATGTAAAATGTAAGGTCTCCTGGAAATCTTATTTAATTTTTTTTGGACTAAAAGAGTTAACTAAAATGGGACTGAAAGAAAACTAGACCACTAGAAAATAGAGAGGAAAACCTGCCTGGGATAAAAGAGTGAATATAAAAGGATAAAATGTACTGAGGTGTGATTACAGTTTCAAATTCCACCTCAAAAGATATGATTACATCAAAAGGGAGGCAAGCATAATGTTTCCATTTTACATTGTTTACATTTACACTTCGTGTAACTTTGATTATCACCTTACAAAGGCCTTATCATTTTCCTTTCTAAAAGAATTTTTTTTTTTTTTTAAGTTTTTTGTTGAGAAGCGCTTCTTGTGATGAAATTGGTGGGGGGACAACAGCATAGCCGACTGGAAACACAATGAGGTGCGGGCTCAGGCCTGTGTGTGTTGACCAATCGGAGCAGACTGGGCTTTTCAGGATGGTGGCCTCAAGGAGGACTGAGATAAATTGAAGCAGCAAAATGATGTGTACTCCATGTCCCTCCTGGAAACCTTAACCTCTCGAGGTTTGTAGCAGGATTGTTAACTGTTGCACAGCCACTGTTTTCTACACAAAACATCTGGTGTGATTTCCAAACAAACCAACAGGCTAGTTACCATTGACGACGAGCGTGATGTTGAGCCTCCTTTCCAGCGAGGCGGCACTATTCTTCAGCACCACTGTGTAGAGCCCAGAATCCTCTTGACAAACATCTTTAATCTCCAAAGCGTGGTTAAGGTGCATCCTCATCCTTTTCATCTTGAACTCGGGACGCTGATTTATCAGTTTTTCATCTTTATACCTGGACACAGCATAAACAGCATAAAGCTAAACTAATCTGATGTGTGAAGGTAATTATGTTTGCTGGAATCAACCATTATGTTTAATGAATGCACCAAGGAGTTTCATCTTACCATTGGGTTTCAGGTGTGGGGAAGGCAGACACATTTACTTGTAATTTGAATGACTTCTGGCCAGCAGTTACCTCCATCACTGGTCCATTTCTGTGGTTGAGGCTGATGAATGGCTTTTCTGGAAAAAAAGAGATATTCAGATAGATGCATAAAGAAGTTATGTCTTCAAGGCTAAAGATTTCTCAAAGCTTGACGAGATCTGCAAAGAAATTCTTCTGAGTATCAAACACTCGCTCACTGTGGGCTTGAAAGGTGACGCTGACAAGTTCGTGAACGACGGCTCCTTTGTAGAGGACGGCAGCTGAAAGTCAGCTTGGATTCACAACAGTTGCTGAGGATTCAAATGGTGACCCAGAGTCTTGTCAAAACTTCACTCGAAATATCCACAGAAACTTCTGAAATCACTCCTCTGATGTTTATCCATGCAGCACAATATCTTCGGTTCATTGTCTTGCCAATAATTTGCTAGATATGCGAGGAGTGCTTTGTGAAGTTTCCATGGTTTTCTTTCTGTGGCTTCTTGGTCACCACTGGAATCACAAACACTGTTCAAGCCTATAGCCCTAAATATTTTATAGATGTATGGTAGAGTGTTCCCTTAAAGCAAGGCTACATCATTTTTCAAAACAGAAATGATTTATCCCTCTTAAGTTTAATTTATAAGCAATAAAATGATCCCCGGCTCAGCTCTGTACCTTCAGGGGTTCCTCCAGTAAAGCCTCTCTGGGTCTGATATGAGCAGCAGGACTGGTTTATAGTGGCAGCAAAGTAAAGCTACATTGATATTGCTTTATAATGGTCATTACTGAGTTGGCCGGTCGCTGTTGCACTTTGCTATTGTTAAACAACAGATTGAGGTTCACCAGTATCCCATATCTAGCAATCGAGCTATGCTAGCTGCATGACTCTAGGGAAATGTCAGTCTGTCTGTCAAGGGTCCTTCAACTGTGGTCCAGACTGTAACATCCCAAACACCGTTGGATAGATTGTGCATGCATTCATGGTCCCCAGAGGATGAATGATGCCCTGAGATGCCCAAACTGAGACTTGATGCTGGCCAAAAGCAATCACCTTTTCTATTGTACTGTATTTTATTGTTAAGATCCAAAATGGTCACTCAACTGACTGACTCACACAAAGTGTCAATCAGCCCACTGTGCTCAGATCATGAAAATTAATTAATATGAAATGATAATAATTTGCCATTCTACATATTCAGAGACGATATTTACCTCACTAAAAGTAAAACAGCATAAACTTTATTACATTTCTTTTTTTATCAATTCTTCATTCTTCATATCTGGAGGGTCAAATTGAAACTTGTGACGGACCAACTTTGGCCCAGGGGTCACACTTTGGGACACCTTCTAGTTCCACTGCAGCTACTGTTTAACATTCTTCAAGGAACTTATGAAACATTCTTAATGTAATGTTGATGCATCTATATGACCCACATAAGTGAACAAGACCATAAGAGAGAGGACTGGATATTTCTGTATGATTATTATAGTTATTTTTAATGACTGTCATTGGTTCAGATTCAGATATACAGTATCTGGGTTGGATGAGTCATAAAACTGAAAACTATTTTTTATGTAAGCATGTTGATGTGGGAGCCGCTAACATGGATGCAGAGACTTTTAGTTTTGTTATTTGTACAGATAGCTAACACACTGATTGATTCAAGCTGAGGGCAACGTAGTCAGTGTTTACTGTTTACTGAGCTGGTGCTTACCATAAACTATGACTTGAGTTTGTTGGATTTGTGTCGTGTCAATGCTGGTGACATTGCAGCTGTACGGGCCCGTGTCTGTGACGTTGACACTGTGGATGGTCAGGATGCTTACAGCCTCTGTGGCGTGTGATAGAGCTTCACGATAGGGCTTGGTGTCCACCCCGCTGTTCGTCTGGTCAGAAGAAACAGTCTTCAAATTCACGTTTTATTCGCTGATGTTGACAACAGTCGAACCAACCGGTGCGGCTACATACCAGTTTGCCGGGGTAAGACCACTGAATGTCCACTCCAGCGTTGAACTCTATCATCGCTGTGCAGTTCAGGGTGAGGGCCTCCCCCACTATCAGCTCGACAGGGTCCTCAGGAAACAGCTTGACATCGTAAACCTGACTTCCTGTCCGGGAAAAAGAAAAGGGGGGGGTAACAGAGGGAAGGAGACAACGAGAGAGGTCACGGTGACATCGTCAGCAGTTTTTCCTTCCTCACAGGACCAGAGGAAATGACTTTCCTTTAGGACCAGAGGAGCCATCCCACAATAAAGAAGCTGTCTGCCACGGGCCTGCACTATTCCCATTCATGTGTCAAGCTATGAATCAGTGAAGGAAATCAAAGTGGAATACAGTGAAACTTCAATTAGAGATAAGAGACAAGGAAAGCTTTGTGTACTGGCCAGGGTCTCTGATTGTGCAATCACTGGAAACGACATGGAGTTTCAGAAAAGTGCGCTGGTGATTTCTGTGCAGCAGACAGTGATTGTTTAAACGCTCCATTAGTGCTCAGAGTGAAAGCTCACTCTCAGTTTCTCCTCTGACTGTTGCTGCTGTTACTTTTGGCCACAGCAGCAATGGGTATGAGTTTCCTTTTGCCCTCTGTGAAGTGAGAGGTGAGTGATCTCACACAACACAGCAAAAGAGCCTCTGGGTCCCTCACAGTTCACTGGCAAAGAGAAGGAACCTCAGCCTGAAATCTCCCCTCTTCATCCGAGTCTCCTAAAATTCAATTACGCCTTCCCCTTCTCTTCCTTTTCTTTTTTAATTATGATGGAATAATGGCCCATGTGTCAGCATAAATTAGGGAGTTGTTCTCAAGGAAATGACATAATGAAATAAAAATCCTTCAAATTGTCACTATTAAGGCGTAATTGGCTCAATGATTGCCACGCAGAATTGTGGTGACAATGCAGTCTTTGCACCACCTTTGATTTTATTGCTAATTTCTCTTTCAACAAGAACAAAAGCTTCAGGGCTGATTTCATTATTTGCACTTAGCTAGCTCTGTTTTTGTGGCTGCCGAGGTAAAAGTTTGTATGATCCTTCGTGTGAGCTGGAGCACCAGAGGGACCTTTTTAAACCTGTGGAGTTCCAATATTGTGGAAATCATGACCCGGTTTACTCATCCACAGACGTAGTTGTGAAGCAGTTTCATGCTGGAACTATTTCCTTTCTGTATCACAGCGCAGAGGAAAGTTTGCAATAACTCATGGACGACATGCAAGCTTACAAAACTACATGCTCAGCTGAGGAGGGTGCCATTAAACAGAGTTTTTGCCATCACATGCTGGGTGCCATGTCGTTCCATTATAGCGGAGAAAAGGCCGACATCTCCATTTATTTATTTATTTATTTATTTATTTATTTATTTATTTATGTTGTTTATTTCGGGCATGTCAATTCATCATCATCACATTTCATCATTGTTCAATAATACAATACACATGGCTGAAAGGGAAAGCGGGAGAAGCCAAAGCTTATCTAGTCCCGCCCCCATTACCCACAGGATAAAATCTTCATACTAATCTTTACTTATGAAGTAATGGCTGTTATCTCAAAAACTCTGCAAAACATTGAAACAATCTCAGGCGAGAGGAAAGATATGTGTTTTGATCTGAGGGTAAAAATTTTATTTTTTTTCTCTTTGTACATACAGTTATTACGGAATAGATGACTTGGTTATTCTGAGGTAATCAGTTTACTGACATTTTAAAGTGAAGTCAACTTATAAAAGTTCAAGAAAAAGTTATAGTTAAGTTATAAAAGTTCCTTCACTTAGAGAATGCTTGGTTGATCCCAGCTGTGGCAGAGTTGGTAGAAGTAGAGCATGAACTCTGGGTGACTGGGCGCTACAGTTCAAGAGGACAGCATTTTCAATCTGGAACTCACACAAACATTAGATACTCAGGAAGTGTTGCAGTGTTTGAAACCAGGCTCAAGTTTTGGCTAAAATTGGCAAAAAAGTGTCATTATCAATGATTGTTAGCATATATTGTCTATCATAGGTTATACTGAAGGACTTCCATGTATTGTGCTGTTTTAGGTTGTGTTCTTGCTGTTCCTTTTCTTTTACCCGCCCAGTGACAACAGATGCAAATAAGCTGCTGGCTGATTGTGGCCATTTTCCTCCAACGTCATGCTCAGGATGGGAAACTTGAATGTCGGGATAAATGCAGGTTCTGTTATCACTGCACAGCTTCCCAATGGATCAGCAACGGAAAAGATGACTGATAGTTTTGTTTCGTCGCGGATGACTGATAGTGAAAATCTGATAAAGCCAAAAATAAATACTGGATAAATCGTTAGCTCACGCTAGCATCCAACAACATCCTAGCTAACGCCACATGTTGATTACATCCAGTGTGGTTCACGTCTTGGTTTAGACAAATGTCCCCAAGCTGTGTGTTGACATTTTTGGGTTTAATTAAGGCCTTTCCTGATCGTATCGCCTCAGAACAGGGTCATATAAAAACAGTAATGTTAGCTAGAATGTGGTCGAGTGCTATCGTTCGCTGTTGCCTAATGGAAGCTAATCTGTTATCAAACCTGTGGTTTGACCTTGAAATATGGTTCAATGGCCCTCCAGATCGAACAGCCTGTCGTCTTGAAGTTGAAGCAGTGAATGATAACTATTCTTCAGATTGCCTACATTCATATGGCAGCAGCACGACAGTTGAGAGAGAGTGATGTCAGAGGAAAATGGCCGCCATGTGAATATGGTCTATTGCTTTTAATTGTTCGCTGTTCCTGTAAAATAAACCTCATATTAAAATAGCAAAATTATAATAACTGTCCCTTTAACACAGATATAATGGTTTTATTACCTGTAGAGTGGATCACGTAGTTGGCAGACTGATACTCTTTTCCTCCCAGCGTGGCGACACACATCACCCAGATGAGCATGGGCGAGCTGTCTATGATTTGTCTGGGAATGGACCAGCCTCGCTTGTTGTCCCACGTCATCCCGCTCTCCTCCTGAAGCGAGGGATACTGAGACGACAGACATTACAGAAAGTAATTATTTGAGCTCGATTCATCAATTAAAGTGTGACGTGATGGAGGACCAAGAAAGTGTGCGGCGAGTGCGAACCGTGTGGAGGCTGACGTTCAGATCCGGCACGGTGACCAGACATGGCACGACGACGCTCGTGGAGAAGCGTGTGATTAAAATGGTCTTCAGGTCATATTTGTGGGTGAGGAAAGGCTGCTCGGGGTCTGGGGGAAGAGAGAGAGAGAGAGGGAGAGAGAGACTGGGTGCTGTTAAAGAGTATAACCCTGATATCAGCCGGGGTAATAGCTACCATTACTGCGGTAACTGTGCGAACAGACAGCTAGATGCCTCACGGGTCGATAATGACCCCCAAAGACACCCCGTATGTGGAGTATATCATGATTACATGTAATGCAACAGCTCAGTCTGCCCCCCACAGTAAATAGCATTAATAACTGCTATTACATGTCAGCTGAGAGACAGAAAAAAGGGGTTTAATCCTCTTCTGAACAGCTGCTACAATTTCACCCCGAAGCTTAGTGGAAAATATCTCTCCAGTGTTTCTTCCTCAACACCTTGATGTTTCTCTTTTTATTGAATGTCACTCACATCTTCTGTTGCAGCGGGGACTTTGGGAGACATCACAGCAGTCGGCCACCAATTTACATTACAGCTGTTATCACTACAGAACCTCATATTCCTGCACGCTATTATAAAAACGCTTATCTCTCAGGGCTTTCTTGTCAATACCAGCGACTTTTGTAAGTCAGCCAAAGACGTTGTGCGACGACAAACAGCTTCTTTTCATATTTCTGTTTCTTTTCTTCTTTTTTTAAACAATAAGCCTCCTGTCATTATCACTCTTTTATTTCCACGGCACTCAAAAGCTGCGACTTTGGAGCCGCTTGCGAGGCCAAACAACAGCTCCCGTCGGGAGGCTTATCTTTCTGCCTCGTGGTCGTCTGGATATACGCAGGTAACAGAAATAATATACAATGCCTTCAAAGTTTAACTTTCCCCACAATAAATCCCTGCAGGTATCGCACTGAAATCGCTTTTGGAAGAGGATATGTCCCGCCCAGGGGCGAGTAGACAAAGCATCGCGGATGTGATCCTGGGTATGAGTGTTTATGTATTTTGCACGAGCCCCTAGCGTGCAAGCCGTTACGTATACATTCATGCGTTCGGGTCATACTGTACAGAGTAGGTCTGACTGAAATGATAGTGTGCAGCAGAGACGTCTGTCTAACTCAATCCACATGCGTCACGTCTCATCCCGCCACACTCTGGCTCTAATTCATGGCTTCGATATTCATCTGCTTCTGATCAGCCCCCAGGTTAGATCTGTGGAAACTGTTTTGGCACCTTGTCAGAGGGGATAAACAGGCGTTTCACATGAGTGGACTGGTCAGCAGGATTCCCCTACATGACAATCATCCGTCTCCCGCACTCTCCCTATCCACTCCTCTTTCTACTTCTCTCCCACAGCACATGGAGCGAGAGGAGGAAGAGTGAAGAGGCAACCCTTAAGGCCAAGCTCCAAAGGAAGTAGGAGGGATGGCTCTGAATCTTAATGTGGGAGGGGAAAAAAAAAAAAATGGTATCAAAAACCCATTTTGTTGTGCAGGTCTTATCAGATCTGGACAGTCTCATTAGAAGGTGAATTAAAAAGAGAGTTGCAGCGATATTTGAAATTACAAATGAAAAACATTTCCTTTCTCCAAATAGATAAGTGAACGGGCTGCTCATTCCTGCCTTTATCAAACACTTCACATCTCTAATTTCCGAAGCATTAATCCTGCCAGCTACCAGGGTGTTACTGAGGCAAAGTCAACAACTCCCAGTTCTTGAAAATGCAGGGGCTGCTTTGATACTGAAGTCGTATTCAAACAACGGATCCGTTCCGGTACGATGTCTCGTAGGTTGTCTTGTGCACATCCCAAGGAAAAGAAAACTGACGACTGAGGGCTTCATGCAGCCAAGTCAGAGAGAGCAGGTCAGGCAGGCAGGAGATGAAACATGCTCTCTCTTTAACAAGTTCAGACAGCAAAAAACCCAAAAAACTGCAAACTCATATATACACGGAAAGAAACCTAAAGCATCATAAATACTGCATGACAGCTCGATATTCCTACATGCACCACACGCTGACATTGAATTAAATAAGAGAAACACTTTTATATTTTGTGCTGAGCCGGTGAGGTGAGCAAGTCATTGAGTATTTTCATTTCAAGTGAGTGTACGTCAGCAGAGTGCGTGTGTGTGTGTGGGGGGGAGGTTTGTGGGTTTTGTGACTCACCTCTGACGAAGACATAAACGCTGGCGGCAGTGGTCCCGACAATGATGGCCCTGACATCCTTGTAATAGCAGCGATAGTAGCCGGTATCCTTGGCACCCTGCGCCGCTTTCAGGACCAGCTTCTTGCAGTACGGCCTGCCAAGCTCACCGGGACACTCGCTGACCAGGGCGACCCTCTGCCCGGGGGCCCCGGTGGCCGGCAGCTGGGCCTGACGGTCGGTCAGCTCCTGTCCCAGCAGAGTCTGATCAGGCCAGGCCCAGGCCAGAGTGCGCTGTCCCCTGAGAAGATGTCAGGTCAGAGGATATGGCACAAAAATGTAGATATGGTTCACATTTTCAAGTCTGTTAGGTGTTTATAACAGCAAACAAAAAATGTTGCAATGTACATATAGGCGCATGAATCCTAGATCTTGTGTCTATTTATCTTGTTGTATATATTTTACTATTGCTGTATATAATTTTACTATTTGTATCTATTTTTCATGCTAGTTCATATTTTATATTTATTTGTCAAACAAAGAGCTGCTGTCTGTGTTTCGTTGTTTTTGAAACAATGACTATAAACATCTATTCTATTCTGTTTGTTTTAAAGGTGCAACATGTAGGAATTAACCACCTGTTGCTAACTGTAGATGCCGTTAGCTGGTTAGCTAGATTAGCAGTGCAGTTTGCAGTCCAGACTGGAAGCTCGGAGAGATTAATGAGAGAGGACAGGCTTGGGCTAGCTGGCTAGCATGCTAACTTCAGCAGGTGGGATGATTCAGATAATGTTTGAATTTTAACACAGATTCATTAAAATAATGAATTTAAAGCATTTAGCTCTGCACAGTGATCATGAACTGTGAGTTGAGAAGTGTTTTTGTGCATCTGTGTGTATACATATATATCGCTGTGTGCATGTTCAAGTGCATTTTGGGGTGTGTGTGTGTGTGTGTGTGTGTGATGCAATGATTTCCTCTGCGCATCCACATCTCTGTTGGCTTTGTGCTTTGTCACATGAATTCAGTTACGGGGCGGACATGTTAACCCGCGGGCATTATGAGCGAGATTGAGTGGAATCATAATGGCTGTCTGTAAACTGATAGCTGCGCTTTCACCACCTGCCTCACCGCAACAACAAATGAAATGTGCACATTGGCAGACGGTGCCAAAAAGTGATGACGGGAAATAACTGCAGAAATCATAAAGGGCAATGAAAGCACTCTGCTGGTTATTTTCCAACCCCTCTGAATAGCGTCCACCTACCTAGGAGCGAGAAAATTGCACATTGTGACGACTGAATTGAGCGGAATGAGACTGACTTCCTCTGCCAGGGGATTCTCAGCAGTGCTGGCCGCGTGAGGTTTACGTGCAAACAACTAAAACCGGCTTTGGAAAAAGTCCAAAAGTATCACCAGCCTTTCCAAAGACAGCATTTTTGTGCTCCTCAGAAACAAATTGGTTGATGGAGCGACATTGGCAGCTGGCAGCGCAGCAGAGATTTCATGAGGATAAAGGACGGCAATTATGAGAGAATTCATATCTCACTTTGCCTCAGTTAGAACAGGTGTTGGCTGCGTTTTAGAACAAATAAATCTCTGTGTGTCTTAAAGGACGTGACCTTTTTATGTATTTACATTTTACATTATAGAGGTGGAATAAAATCTAAGGATAGAGGGTGTTTTTTGTTATACATCCTTTCAAGCTAATTTTTTGTTTCATAAATATAAATGGATTTGACTTGGTAAGTTTCCATCAGAAAAACAAGGCATACCAAAATGTTGTAAAAACTGGACTCAGATGTTTTAATATTAACACATCAATGGTGAAGGATCCTTTAGTTAACCCATTGTGACGTAGGGGGCGTTTTAAAAAATGCATTTTAAACCCAAGGCGTTGTTTGAAAGCACCTCGTACAACCTGAGGGGTTTCTGAAAAACCTGACAGAATTGTCAACCTTTGGAGCAGATAAAAAAAAACTTGGAATTAAAAAAACATTTAAGAGCTTAAGACTATGGCTTTAATTAAAAAATGATTGCCTTTGCTCTTCAGTTCTTCAGTCACATGGCTTGGAAGTGAAAACATCACCCGTAACACGCTCACATCGCGACAGGCTCTGAAGGGAGGAACACGCTCACGTTGCATCCAGCCTTAATTGGTTAAAGAGTAATTCCAGTTGTTTTTGATCCAAACTGACGCACAGTCAAACTATAACACAAACAAACCAACCGGCTGAGGCTACACACATGTTTCTGTGAGGTAAAATGACTGTTTCTGCCAAAAGAAGTCTGGTGGCTTTAAACAGAGCGATATAACATCTGTCCCTGGTTGAACAAAAGGGATCTTACTCTTTGACATGAAGTCTATTTCTCTCGGGAGAAAGGACACGCAAAAATTCCAATCTTAGCCTGTCTCTGACAATCAG
This sequence comes from Diplodus puntazzo, assembly GCA_963678695.2. Taxonomy (NCBI): domain Eukaryota; kingdom Metazoa; phylum Chordata; class Actinopteri; order Spariformes; family Sparidae; genus Diplodus; species Diplodus puntazzo. The sequence goes on along the minus strand of OZ023158.1, from coordinate 21,103,370 downwards.
TGGATGAACTTTGATGGCTGCCCCAAAGGATGACGTCGCAGCCCACTTTTGTGGCTGTCAGTTCAGGTGATTTACTGAACCAATAGCAGTAGTTGTTATAATTATCAGTAATAACTTGTCAAAATAGGGAGTAATTTAGGCAAAAGCAGCATTTTAATGTTTTAAGCGCTTGAAGGTGGCGTTAACTGTAACTGTTTCATAGGGCTACAACTAAAGATTATATTCATTATCGATTCATCTGATGCTTATTTTCTCTACTCAATGATTAAATGTTTGGCCTGTAATAAGTCATGTGTTTTCTAAGAGCATGTTGCGTCTTGTTTTTTCTTCCTTTTAAAGCAGAAAAAGACAACTGATAGTAAATTTAATGTTTCATATCATGATAAAGATTGTAATGATATACCGTATATTGTCCAGCCCTCGTGGGTGGTTGTATCTACAATACATAATCTTTTATCAGCTCATCATAGTAGTTTGGATATGAATGCACACACATTGGAGTAAAAAGTTTAATATTCCCCTCAGAGCTGCAGTGAAGCATAAAGTAAGCTTGTTCTTTGTACACTAGAGTAAATATACACTCTGTATTGAATTGCATAGTGGGATTCCCTGATGGCATCCTTGGGTCATTATTCTAAAATAAGAAGCCTGATTTGTGGTTTTCCTTTCAGCTGGTATCAAGTTGTTACTCACTGAAATACAAAAACAGCAAGTCACACACAACTGCACACACAAATACACACACACACACACTCACGAAAACATATACACATACCTGCATGTGATGGTGAGTGTTTCTTGGGCTGGAATCACTAGGTCGTCTGTGGAGCTGTCGAGGATGGGTGGAGTCATAGAAAAGCCAATCACCAGACCTGAGGGAGCGAACACGGCAACTGCATTAGATTCATGTTACACAGGTCTCGGTCAGGACCAAGTGGTTTTGACAGAGCCGCGAGTATGCTGTCGAATCTCTGCAACACGTCAGGAATCTGAAATAAGACACGACAGCCCGTTGTTCATTTCTTTTACAAGCTGTGCGGTACTTAGAAACAGCCAGACGGAGAAATCACGGCCTTCTCATTGTGAGTCTCGGAGCTCACTGCTTCCTCCCTCTGAATGGCCACAAAGACCATTTAGCCTTTGATTCATTACTAATGCATTCACTTCACTGACTGGGGCTTGGTTAATATGGCCGCTCTAGAATGTCATTACCGTCTCAGAGTCCCCTCGGGGTGCTATTAGTGCTTAGTCAGACTCCACACCTACAGTCCATCGTGCATAAAAGTGTCACTGTGACTTATGCCCCACCTGGATATCATTAGAGATGAAAACACACACAGAGCGATAACGCAGGCGGGAGATGGTGCGTGTGAAGGTGGCGAGGCTTTCTTTTGCATTTATGAAAGCAAATGATGTCCATTTTTCACATCAGACTGGGAGATGATTGTGATACGTGCGCAGTATTTCATATAGTGCATTTTGGCAATTTGCCAGCTGAGCGAACTAAGCGGAGAAAAATACTGAAGGACAAACAGAGCAACAGCTTAAACACCTAAAAGCATAGCCTTTAATCAATATTCCCTCCTCAGCAGACAACAGAAAGTATTCAGGGTCAGACAGTGTGAACATTAGAGAGCAGATGCACGGCGGTACATCCCTGACTAACACAGACTGAAGCAGCGGCAGCATTAAAAGCAACAAGAGTGATTTCACAACAGTCAGTCGTGACCTGCTGCCAATCAAAACCCAGAGCTGTGGACAGCTGCGATTCATGTACACAAACCTCATTCCTCCAACACATCCTGCTGCCCAGGGAGCACAATAGAGCGCGCTTATTCTAATGTAAATATTGTGTTAATGGTGTTTACAGTAAAGGCTGATCCTGATGGAAGGAGACTGATCAGTCTGGCTTCCTCCTGACTCTGAAAACAGCCAGAAACCCAAAGATCCCCTGAACCTTGAAGAGGAAAATATGCAGTTATTAGAAGCTTCTCCACCGCAAGATAGAAAGACTTATATCTTATTTTACAGTTTGGCATTTTGGCCGTCACCATCTTGGTTTTCATGGAGCCATAAGTGATCTTGTGTGGCAGATATCTTGATTTGATCTGACTCTCCGATGACACAAGATGGGAGCGTCTTGTCAACCGCGACGTAGCAACGCCCCGAAGTGTATTCTGCTTCATTGTTTATTTTACTCCAAAGGGTCACATGATTTACAAAATGAACATCATGCTGTATTAAAGAAGACTTGAAACTAGTGATCGAGATGACCTCATTTGGAAAATGTTTACCGAGGTAATGGATCAAGTGAGAAGCCAGGTCATTTTCTCATAAGCTTACATAAATTGGACATCTTTTTGCAACCAGTGGAGTTGACCCCACTTGTTTAACACACTCCGATTTGATTTGTTTTAGGTGTCCCAACTTGTCAAATGCTGAAGCTTTGGGTCAGTGGCTGGCCTGATCTACCAACCCAATCAGGGATCAGGAATGCCCACTATTGATCTACACATCAGACTGTACTCTAATCAAGGTAACACAGGCAGATAAATTAAACAGGTAGATTAATTAAACAGATGCACGCATAATCACCACAGCTCTCCTGAGGCAGTAACCCATCAAAGAGCCCGTCAAGACATATTTTCCCGTTTTCATTTAGCTTACAAATTTTGAAACATGGAAACGCTGACCGTCATGATTCATGACGATCATTCATACTGTTTAGTGCGCCTGTGGCTGAAACATGTTCTCTCATGATAACTGATCTCGCTATGATGAGAAACCTACCACGTTTCTTTGAATAACAATATCAATTAATCCGTTATCAGGGGAAAACCAAATTTGTTAATGCGAAAATACCAGAATAATGAACTCTTGAGATAACAGCGTTAAAAAAATGACAATGGCATGACAATACTCAGGGACACTTTTCTCCTCCATATATGGATGAATGAATATTTTCCCAGAAATTTTCAGACATTTGTGAAGTTTTCACACTTAAATGTATATTTTACTATGTTAAGTCAATTATCTTGAGTTTTATTCAGTTTACTTGTGAAATTAAACATATTCATTTTCTTGCCAAGAGCCGGATGAAAAGATCAAATTTCACCAGCAAGTATAAAACTGGCTGACTGTATGTTTACTAGTACATACATGTATAAATATTCAAATATACATTGTTGCATTTAATAAGGTGAAAAATCAGTTGGTGGCGAGTTGGCCCCCTCCTCACCTTTGCTTGAGGCTACATTTGTCTCTGACTGAACCTCCAGCAGACAAGTTGCATTGTGGGTAATGCACCAGGTTTGGCTAAGGGAAGTAGAATGCACAGAATAAAAATGACATTTCTTGCATCGATTGTGACACTTTTTTCGTCCACTGAGTCTGACAGTGTGACAGCAGAGCAATGCTAAATTGGTGGAATGCTCTGTTCACCAGCTGCTGGCAGCAGATTATAGAGCGGTATTTATTCTCTTAATATATTTCTACGGAAGAAAGCGCATCAGCCTATTTCCCAAAAATATTGAATAATTCCCACGTGCTTTATTATTGCTGGTGTTGAGCCTCTCACTTTCCTTTACACTAATAATATATTGATTCACAATTCAAATATCCGTGTTCATCTCTGCTGGGGATCGCAGCGGAGGCAACACGGCCACCAAGCAACATCTGTTTTCGTCTTTGCTCGGATATTAAAAGTGATATCATGCTTATTTAAAAACCACAATATAACACGTCCGCGAATGTGAAGAAATGACGGCTGACATCACCATGCTGACGGAAAACAAACATGTTTAGTGGATGACGTGAGAAGCGGTGGCAGTCCATGAATCACTCCCAGCTTGGCTCCCAGCAGGGTATTCCTTCCCTGCTCTTTCAGAGACGTTTAACTCTGCCCCCGAGGAGACGCAGAGCTTTCCGAACATATTGTCTCAGCTCAGATGTGACCCTGCCACCGGCTTCAGTCCCATCACCACCCCTCTGCAGCACAACACAGCTTTGTCCACTCTTTCTCACACCTGAACTGCTGTAAATCCAAACAGCGAGCGGTGTCTGCGAAACATACAACTGGGCCCCCCCCAAGGCCTACAGACAAGGGGAAAGTGTAAGAGGAAATTCTTTTGTCAGGACAGGTCACATCTTCACTATTTTCAGAACAGCAAATTTCCTTCACACACACTACGGGAGGGAAACAAGAGAGATCGACCTTGAAGGAGAGCAGAAAGGGGAGTGCTGGACCTCCCACACCGTTACAGATTTCAGTCCCTGCTGCGCGCACTCTGGACAGCAGAAATGTTTCCATCCAGCTATAGATGGAGCGTACAAATCAAAGCCTGTCAGCTTGTATCAGACCGCATTCAAAAGACTTGAATGAATAAAGAAAGTGAATTTATTGTGAGAAATATTCATTATTCTATGCTGACAACATTAAAGCTGCATTGGATTAAAGTACTATAGTTCTTCACAGCACTACAGAGCTTTTTAAGCTTCGTTCAGCGCATTGTTTTGTTCTTTCTTGCACAACTTCACAGTTTTGGTTTACGACGGAGTATTAGGGCCATACTAAGAGGAAAAAAATAAAAGAAATTATGAGAATAAAGTAGTAATATTACAAGAATAAAGTTATAATATTACCAGAATAAAGAAGTAATGTTACGAGAATAAAATCGTAATAATACGAAAAAAAAAGTCGTAATGTTATGAGAATAAAGTCGGAATAATACGAGAATAATGTAATAATAACACAAGAAAAAACATTCCTCATTTTAATGCAGGGGGAAAACTGCTCTTTCTTGTAAGAGTTTTCATAAAATAACTACTTTAATCTCGTAATATTATGACTTTTTTCTTGTAATATTATGAATTTTTTCTCGTAATATTTTGACTTTATTCTCGTAATGTTATGACTTTAATCTTGTAATATTATGACTTTATTCTCGTAATGTTGTGACTTTAATCTTGTAATATTATGACTTTAATCTCGTAATGTTATGACTTTTTTCTTGTAATATTATGACTTTTTTCTCGTAATATTTTGACTTTATTCTCGTAATGTTATGACTTTAATCTTGTAATATTATGACTTTATTCTCGAAATGTTGTGACTTTAATCTTGTAATATTATGACTTTAATCTTGTAATGTTATGACTTTATTCTCGTAATATTATGACTTTATTCTCGTAATTAAAAAAAATAAATCAATATTTTTTTTCTCTTAGTCTGGCCCTAATACTCTGTCATATTGGTTCAATCTCACAGCTCTCATCAGTTTTCAGTGATAGAGGCTCATGTAAACCAGACAGTTAGGGACCAGCCAGTGAACTCAGTGGAGCATTTTGCCTCAAAATGAAGCTAAAAAGACAAAGACAAATCTGGATTTACACAAAAACCTGTTAAAGGGTTAGATTTTTGTTTTAGAGTTTTTGGAGACATTTTCTAATTTAGACTACAGCTCATGTTCAGGGATACTCTATGAATCTTTGGTGTTGAGGAGCGAGATTCAACATCTCTCCCGGTGTTGCTTCATCTTTAGCTAACGGTGCAGCTCTGTCGTAGAGCCCGACAGTCTTCATTTGGACTTCATTGTGACCTTTGAGGCGAGTAAAAGTGTGATTTTACTTTTTAAAATACATGTTAGCTAAACTGCGAGGGATTCTTTTAGTCTGTGGAATGTGTACTTTTGCTAAGACCGACCTGCCAGCTCGCTGCTGTAGTTAGCGTCAGCCGAGGAATTTGACGTAAGTCTTCATTACTTATGTTCCTGTGCGTGTATGTATGGTGGTTAACGTTAGCTTAAGGTGTTTCTAGTTTTATCAACATAGCTAATGAGCAGAGCACGCATTGTTTCCTTTAGTTTTAACGGTAGAATCTGCATGACTAACAGACGCTAGTGCTTTCGTGGTCATATTCAATTCACATCTTTTTTTAGTCTCAACTTCATTAGTGTGAAACGCAACATATGTTTTATAAATGTTGTCTGTAAACACTGAGGGAGTTCATTCATTCAAATTAACTCAAGGTGAATGTTGCATTTTACTCTACATTGGATGATGCATGAGTGTTTTTTTAAGTCCCTCCAATATTCAGCTTTAACTCCTGAATCCTGACTTGAATCCTTGTTAAAGCATCGTTACGTTGATTTAAACTGACAGAGAACATATTCCAAGGACAATAATTAAGAATGCTAGACTTATTTTTGTTGCGTGAGTGTACATGCATATTTAAATAAATGTTAATGGTGCTCAGTATCTTCTGGATGTATAAAGGCAAGGGTTCACTCACAGCTTTACGAGGTGATGGTAGGTCAATGTTGTGTTTACAGCTTGTTGTTCCCCCGAGTGAGGACAGGAATAAGACGAAAGGAGAATAAATAAATGAATGCCGCTTTCAAGAGGGCTCACCAGCAAAGCAACAGCACTGCTCATTTGTTCAAACTCTTGCAATAACTATCATTTTCTTCTGACCTCCACCTCTCGAGACTATGTGTGAATAATGTGTTGCTCTGACGGGTCGAGGTAGACGTTTGGGCTTACAGATTCTGAGACGAGTCATTGTGGTTCCTCTTAACCACAGCTGTGCGATTGTTTCCGAAACGACACTAAGGGATTTGAACTGCCTGAACTTAAAGTAAACTATGCAACCATTTGTATTAATTTACATGCATTAATCACTTTTTTATTGGCCACATGTGAGCAGATTGTAACGTCAAAAATTAAACCTTCCACGTCCCTCTCGGTCGCCTATACAAATCTGTGGATGATCTGTTTAAGTTGTTCAATGCTGCTGGACTGTGGATTTCCTTGTGAAGGACTTTGGGCTCTGATTTTCCCGTGTCCGAAGGATGTGACTTTATGCCTCTCTCCTCTGTAGCTAACGTTAGCTTAGCAACGGAGTTCGCTAACATAAACTAAGAACCGGCTTCCAGCACAACACAGAAGTTCCACATAGCCCCTTTAACCAAAACCTCTATATGAATCATTTGTAACCGTTTTGGATGATACTGACAACTTAAGGTCATCTTCTTGATAGAGGAGTCACATCAGAGAACGCTCATGGGAAAAACTCAAAAGACGCTGAGAGATTACTTGTAGGACTTGTTGCTTTAAAGCCACTATGAAAAGAATATGAACAATTGCAATACACACTGCCACCATCTCAAATGATTTGAAAGACACTATAATAATAAAAAAAAGATTTAAAGCCTATGTGTTATGATTCTAACGTATTCCAAGAACATCTCTGCTGCAAATTATGACAATTATGAAAAAGCTACACATTTATATGTATGCGACAGAAAACACAACATCGAGCGTAAATATTAACCGGGGGAACAGTATCCAGTTTAATGTGTAGTGACGTTTTGTGAAATGATTTTTCTTCCTGAGTGATGTGCCGAGTGACTGATGAGCCAAATCCCAGCTGAGTCTGAATGATGGATGCTTCCCTCACAATCAGCTGAGAGATCGCACACTGACAGACAGGATGCAAATTGTAAATCTTTTGGAAATGTCATGACTGACTGGTATGCCCCGAGAGACGAGACATCAAGATGCTGGAGGTGTATTCGGGAAAGAAAACCTGAAGAGGACGTGTTCGCTAAAAGGGAAGGATTTCGGTACAGCGGGAGCGTCTGACACCAGAGGGCAAAGAAGGCATCGCACCCACAAGGAGTCGAGCTCAAAGCTTTTTATAGTAAAGCTAAACGTTTAACAGATCACTCTAGCCAATACGATTCTGAACAAACAAGCTGTTGTGCTGTGAGCTCAGCACTCCTGACATGATCTATTTCGAGGGAGAGTTTGAGCCACAAGACTTTGAATCTCTTACATATCACTTTCATCCTAAGTGGCTCTCCCACAACTGCTGAAGGAGGTGGTGCAAAGTCATAACTTAACGCTCGCTCGGTAACACGTGGCTGCAGGCCAAAACAGCCAACGACTTCTCTACTGTTTGGACACTTCAGATTGATGAGAGGCAGGCAGGAGGCATTTCTGCCCCTCGCTGTAGGTAACTGCTGCAGGAGCTGCTAGCGCTGCCCGCCTGTGATGAAAATGTTTGTGCGCCGGATGTCGATATCTTCCATATGGATGTGCAGTGTAATGTATACACAATGTTTCCAAAATGTGAGGCACCAGATACAGAAAGCCAGTGTGCCTGTCAGCTACGGAAAAGGGCTTGAAAAAACATAAATCCCATTAGCGATTGTTTGCATTCTGTCAAATATAATTAAAAACATACATTGCCTCAATGTACAGCTATGTGGGGCGAACGCCAAAAGAAAAGCAAACACATCGATTTGTACAAGTTCACGGCTGATAGCATATCTTGTCGTGATAATAAACGTGTTTCCCCGGCGCGACCTTTCCTGCCGCGTTTCGTGACAGATGTGTTATGACTCTTATCACTCGGTGAGCTCATTTATCTTAATGTGCATTAAACAGTGGAGTTAAAAAAAAAATTTTGTACAAGCCTTGTTCCTCAACAGCATTTTCAGCTGGAGAACAGTCAGCAGTCACCAGTTGTGTAGGTGGACAGTGAGTAAGTGGAGCTGCAGCTGTGAACTCTGGTTTAAGGAGCCTGTGTTATCCCTCAGTACACAAGGCTGCAGCGTCAATAAGAAAAGCAGAGACTCAACGGGGCACATTAAACAAAATGTGTCAGTTCAGTCTGGAATTTGAACTTGACTATTTCCTTTTACTTCAAAAAATTAATTAGGTTTCAGCCTTGTAGCCACACTTTCTATTAACTTGACATAGTTGCTGAACCTTTTTTGTATAAACACATACAAAAGTGTTCCATTAATTTCTGCGAGATGTGAAAATAAATCGGACAAGCAAACTGTTGAGTCGTGCTTGAACTTTAATGCAGTTATCAGTGAAGATTGATTTGAAAAAGTGCACTGCAGTAATTCACGACAACAATGTTATGTGAATATCAGCGCAGAGTTGGTCTGTTGTCTTAGATTTCGTAGCGCCTGCAAATTAAATGTGCAATGCGTGAGAATTATCCAGCTGTCAGAGGTCGCACCAAACACATGGGGGGCAGCATCAGCAGAAAAACCACCAAATGCTTTGGCTGCATAAGAGTTTGTCACATGTTGCTAACTCTAGCTCGCATACATCTCCCAGCTAAAACTACAGCAGCAATCCGACTATCTCTTCCTGAGGGTGCAAAGAGGTTTTACCGGACAGGACGGGCTAGAGCTAGCTGGTTAGCATGCTAACTTCAGCAGGCAATAAATAGATGTCTCTGACACAACGTGAAAAACGTTTTTCTTGGCTTTCTGTCGGTAATGTTACATCATCTAAAAAAAAAAAAAATGTTTGGCAGTCGTGAACTTAAAGCAATTTTTTTGAAAAACAGATAAATCACCCTCACGGCCCAGAAATTAAATCAATTTTTGCTAAATTGTCTGAAGCAAATAACACCTGACAGATCAACAGTCGTCTATTCAGAATGATTGCGTAGCCTGAAAACACAAATGGATGGTGATTGGCTGGCTGTCAAACACCTTACAAAACAAGGGGGTAGTGAGCCAAAAAAATATTTGAGCTTGGTTCCCCTCTTTTCCCATGCATTCCAGCTGGTGGTGCAAAGATAAGCAGCAGCTCTGGGTGATTAGCTTCCACTAACAAAAAGCAAGCATCACATTTTAAGCTACAAAGATAAAACACAGTGTATTCCAAAGTTGATTTACTCCGTCTCTTATCATAGGATTACACAGGGCATAAACACACAAGTTTAGATGTATAAAATCCTCCAGACAGATAAAACACCCCATTAACAGTCCTTGACAGTAAAGCAATAATCTTGCCAGTTGTCCAGCTTCCCAACACTTTAAATAACAAAGACTCCATCGACTTTATAAATTGTGCGATTCGGCTAATTGGGGTCTCAATAGCTCTGATCACTGGGGACTTTTCGAAACACAATTCAACAATTACTGAACATTTAAAAGAGCAATAGCTTTTCATTGGCAGTCGTCTTGTGTTAGACAAACAGCTCATTTAACAAGTCCTTGTAGAAAAAAAAAAAACCTGACCTAGCTCTTGCGAAATGTGATTTCTCCGAAAGTCCATTCCCACTGTGGGAGTAATGTGTACACCCGGCACCAGCTCCAGCTGAGTCTGCCGGGCAAACATGAAGGCTTGAGTGACATTTGTTCAAATTAGCACTAAAAAAGAGAAGAAATGACGAGTGCGAATGTAATGCGTATGAGGATGAGAACCGTTTGGTCCGTCTTGCGCTCAAACATGCCAACCGCGTGACGGCGATCGTATAGAGATGGCTTTACTACGCATGGATTCACACAGCTGGTGTTTCTGTCTCCTCTGCTGCATGCCTCCGTCATGATGGAAGTGCCAGATGTACTTATATGTGAGCTGAGTGCCAGAAGTCAGAATATTTCAAGGACAATTGTGCCTGTTCGCTCACCATGGGCATTAGACGCCACTTTGATGTGTCAGGCTCACATACCTGGTTGACAGGGAGGAAAGATGTGCCACTGGCTACTTGTCAATTGAAATGTTCAAAGAGCGCGCCAGAGGAAGAGTAAAAGTCGCTCTTTATGCAGGTCTGACGGTGCAGAGGGCTGCTGCATCTAAGATTTCGCCAGCCGTGTGAAGCGGGCCATGTGTTTGAACATGAATACCACACGACCACAATGTCTCCCCTTTTGTCCCAGTCAGGGGACGGGCAAAGTGCCCCGCAGTTAAAGGAACAGTTGTACATTTTGATGTGCTTATGTGTTACCATACAGACATAAGACTGATATCAATCTTCTTATCTAACTCTTGGAGCAAAAACTGTGTTTGTGTGTTTCCCAATGAAATGAAACAATCTCTTCAAGGAATCGCAGCCTTCTTTCTTAAAAAAAAAAAAAAAAATGCAGTAGATTCACACAAATCAAACAGCCTTTTTACACAGACATCGACCCTGATCTACGCCTGCTTTGTTTTTTTCACACAGCCACAGTGTGTGATGTTAGATAGCATGTCGGCGTGACAGGGGTGTAAATACAGATAGTGCAGGCAGTGCAGTTACACAGGGACCCTTGGGGCGAGGGGGCGGGCCCTCTGACAATGTGTTTGGCAGAGAACAGGGCCTGGTGAGTGACTTAGACTGGCACCTGGGAAATACACCTGCCCTCAAGGAGACACCCACGATGTATGTTATCAACAGTGCCATTTGCTGTATGTGCTTTGAAAAGGCAAGGCTAGTTATTTCCTGTTTTATTTTGCAGACACATCCTCTTGCATCTTGTTGTCACTTTGTGCTTTGTGCTCACCAGTGTTGTGTTTCCCTTCTGCGTGATTGTCACCTGCATGTCAGCTTCTGTTCCCACTATCTCTGCACCTCAACCCCTCATCAGTTTTGTTTGTATTTAAGCCTGTGTCGCTCCCTAACTCTTTGGTGGTCCGTCCTCGCATCAGTCCCGTGTCTCCTGCATGCCCTTGTGCCTTTTCCCCAGCTCCTCGCGTGTTCTTGATTTGTACCTGTAACGCGGCAGTTGATCTCGTCCTCTCTTCGGAGGTTGAGGAGTTCCCTGGACCTCCTCGCGACCTTGTTTTGCAGACGTCTTCGGTTGCTGTTTGCTGCAAACTGCTGCTTGTGGATTGCCGATATAATGAGTTGTCAAAATGTCACGCTGTCCCATCCAGAAGGTTCACTCTTTCTACACAGACATCAGTTAACTGCTTTTACTACCTTTGCTGGCTGTTCAGAGGTGGAGCGACAATAAGCAAAGCCACTTTTCAGATGATTTGCTTTCTGCCCCCACTGATGACTTTCGATGAATTTTTAACGCCGCTCCAGCGTGCCTTTATCCTTCCCTGTAAACAATAATCACAATGTAATAAACATTTCCCACTTAAAGTAACTGTGCAGAGATATAAACGCAATGACTGTCTATTCAAACATACAATGTGCTTGTTTTGTGAAGAGTTACGGCAAAATTAACTGCAGAATTGCTCAAGAGGGAGTCCTGCAGTACACACAGCAGATCTTTGGCGGATTTAAAAGCCTCTGCATGTGGTGCCTCTATCTTATCCTCCGCTCAGCTTCCTTCATGGCTCAGACTGGTGGTTTTGTCACAGTCAGGGAATACTGAAACTGGACTGCCCAGCCTATAGAGGACACCTGCTGACTGAAGATAAATGACACACACACACACACGGAAAGATGCCTTGCTGCCATAAGACACTAAGCCAGTTAAAAATGTAAAGCTTCTTTGACAAGCAGACGGATACAAGGCAGGCAGGAGTCAAGCGCATCAAAGGTACATATGCAGACGGGAGGCTCGCTCTCCAAGGGTACGACACAGGGCACATTAAAGCTTGTGTGAAAGGCGGCACAATGTTCCTTCATTGCGAGCAAATTTCCTGTTTTCTTTATCATGTTCACGCTTCTCCCACTTCCCCTTTTCATGGACGGTGAAGGAGATGTTGCCGTGAGTGTTTCCTTGCTCCTCTGTAGTTTTGTCTCTGATCAGTCACATGACAGGAACGGGGGGGGAAAAAAAGGAACCTTGCGTAAACAAATGAAGCTTTTCTCAGAGTCTCGGCGTCGGCGCAGAGGATGCGACGTGGGAGCCCTGCGCAAAGACGAACCGGTTTTCACACATGCAGTCATTCTAATTAGGTTCATTCGCTGTTGCTTCACGGTTATAGACCGTATGAAAGGGCAAAATGCGATGGAAGATTTTTGTTCTACATTTCCCTCAATTCACTAGAAAGGGTTTAAAGAGACTTGAATGAGACAGGAAATGAATCAACTGGAACTGAATTGCCCTGTTTTTCTGAAGGTCCTCGGGGGGTGAAGAGCAACATGTAGGTGACAGCACAGCCGCAGTTATTTCAGTGACACAGTATCTGGCAAAGGGCCAAGGCTAAGGCATTCTGAAATAGCGCTGTATGTCCGGCGAGGAACGGGAGGCCATGCAGGCCATGGAGCAGACCTGCTCTCTGGATGTGGAGTCAGCCAGCCTCGGGCTACAACACACTCCCTCGCTCTCTCTCTCTTTCTCTCTTGCTCTCTCTCTCTCTCCCTGAAAGAAATAAAGTCCACTTCCTCTGTCATCTGGACACAAGGCCGGGCAAAAGCCAGGCGACAGTCTGACTGGCAGCCCGGCTTTGATTTCATTGTTACTACGGAGGAGGATGACATCCACTACGTCCCTGTCCTCTGCACTAGTCGGGGGGAGTTAGGCCTTTCCAACATCCTGCCAGAGGAGGGGTGCGAAATTAAGGATGCGGCGACAAGCCATCTGGGCCAGCTTCCTATGTTACAAACCTCTGTCCCTGACTAAATCTTCCTGTACCTGCCTCACAGGCACACCGGACAACTCAAGCGCTTCCTCTGCAGTGATCCAGTTTTTGCATGTCATCGTTTTTATCACTGAGAAATGGCTTCCCCTGCTGAGAAGGGAACCATGCACATTCTGGTAAATGCTTTGCCCCGGCTCCTAGCGCTGACATTACCGTTGGGAAACATCCCAAGTATCTCTCGAGCACAGTCCTCGCCTGCTGTGACGGCTTGCATGGTCCTAAAACTCATGCTGCGACGGTTCAGAAGAAAAACTTTGAGGAGCCCCATTACCACGCTTGTTACCTAATTCCAGGAGATTCAAGCCATAAACAAGTCTCTGCTGCCGTGTCAGATGTCCCAGTGAGCTAAATCACTGGGGCAGCTTAACATGCCGTAGAAAACAAGGGCAAAGTAGTACCGGGTCAACAATTATGGTGCTGAATGCCTAAAGGGAGGGAAGCCGGCAATTTCCTCAGGCTTTGCCAATGGACTCTTTCCCATGAACCTCAAGCGACCTCCACTGACAAAGCAAGAGGTACGAGTGACCAATGAATTGCTGCACAGACTTCCAAGTCACAACAGCTGCCGGTGACTGAGTAGCAATTTGAACATAATAGCGAGGGGGACTCTTGTATAACTTAAAGAGGTCTAAATGATGCTTGTTTCTAAGCAACGCAAACACTTTGGTGGGTTATAATATATGTGTAACAGTAAGCGAATGCCAGGATCCAGTTTCTGCCTCCAGAACCTGAGTGAAGTGACCGACCAATGAAGGCAATAGAGGCCATAAAGAAATGCGTGCTGATACAACTTACAGTAAATATTACAGGTGCCGAATGTCATGTTATTAGCCTCCTGTAGCATGTCAAGAGGATTTGTGAAGCCAACGCCACAGATGGTATTTGTAATTCAAATGTGCAGCGGCACTCAGAATAAATAACAGCTGTGTCATGATTTATTTCATCTTCCTGGTAAAAGCACTCGTTTCATGATTGTGCACACTCTCACCTCTTCATGGGTGATTTAATTCACTCATCGGGCGATAGCTCAAGAGCTCATTGAGCGATACATCGCTAATCCTTGACTGTCTTTGTGCTGGGCCGTCAGCATTATGAAACTCGAGCCTGCGTGAACATGATGGAAAAGGACAGAGAAACAGAAATAAAATCAATAGGTCAGCCATTATTCCAAGTGTGGGAGAGCGTTTCAAGAGCGGCAAGAAAAATTTGAATTGGCGGAGCAAAACAGGAGCCTGCTGTGGCTGACATTTCCTTTGCACAGCGGGGACCCAGAGAACGACCGTGAGGCAGGTCCGACTTTGACAATGCCACTATTGATTTGGAAAGTTATTAAGCTAATGAGAGGGCAGTAAATGTATAAACACCTAATTGTTCTTTTTCTGTGGAAGGTCAAGCAGCAAGAAGACCTTTTAGGGACTAATAACAGGACTAAAGCTAACTGCTAAGTTTATATTCACACCCACTTTACGCTGTGCAGAAAAAATTGTGCGCAGAGGGTTTGAACTTCTCTCTTTCATCTCAAAAGTTTTTCTATCATTTCGACTTGTGTAGCCGACAACAAAGTGCAACAATCTGAATGTCATCCAGGAAACAGTGTCTGAAAATGCCATGGTTGCACAAGCAGTTCTTTTCTGGTGTGGCCTGGCCTGAAGACGTTACACAGCTAACGTTTGCAAAGTGCAGCCGTTGCTAAATTAGCATCCTAATGACTATGACTATGCTAGCATGTTGGTGTGAAGTAGGTTTTAATGTTTAATATTGACCATTGCCACGGAGGTAATATTTTAACTTGTGTCCGTTTGTGAGTTGATGGTTTGGTTTGTTTAGGTTACACAAAAACTACTGAAAGGATTTTCACGAAATGTGTAGTGAAGGCAATTCGGGACAATTTTTGGTTGTTGAGTATTTGATTTGATGACCTGGGGATCAATTCTCTTTTTCTGCAGAATCACCTTCTTTACCTTTAAAGTGAAACTCTCGCCAAAATGCAACCTAGGCTTTTTTTGGTGAATGTATATGAGTCAAACCTTCGTGTAAAAGCATAATTACGACGAAAGAGGCACTTTTAAGATTGACCGTATTTTTGTTTGAGGCTCAAACTCATTTTCAGTGGGAGTGCATGGGGCACTTTAACGCTAGCATCAAAATCGCAATGTTTAAAACACTAAGAAGGCTCGACACAACATGAAACTTTGCTCGTAGTATCATCAGGGTCTCTACACACAGCTCATAGACGTGTCGATCCCCGAGTACGTCTGGGTTGCCATGACGACGGCTAGAGGAAGAAGCTACTGCTAACATGAGTTGTTCAAAAACTTTCTTTTTAGTAATCTCTGTGTACACAAATAACGTTCTCAATGCTCGTGTTCATGTGTAGAAACCCTGGTGATACTACGAGCAAAGTTTCATGTTGTGTCGAGCCTTCATAGTGTTTTAAAAATAGCGATTTTGATGCTAGCGTAAAAGTGCCCCATGCACTCCCATTGAAAATGACTGAGACAAAAACGAAAATACGGTCAATCTTAAAAGTGCCTCTTCCATCCTTATTATGCTTTTACACAACGGTTTGACTCATATACATTCACAAAAAAAGCATAGGTTGCATTTTGGCGCGAGTTTTACTTTAAGGTGGCTGATGAGTTTGTATGGATCCTAGATCTGGTGAGCTTAAATTATGGTGAGGCAGGTCATTTAGAGTGAAACGTCTATTGAGTTTAATATTGAATCAGGCTTGATTGAATGAAAGGAGACTGCTGGACTGAGTGCCATTCTGGTTGTGATAGTTGATCATCGAGTCACATTGGAGTCACTGGGAATGAGACTAAACAATCAATTATCTTTCTCCAGAGTAGCTTATTGCACAAGTTTTGCAGGTAGTTAGTCTCAAACCAAGTTATTGGATAGATTTTAAACTGATTTTGGTGCTAGATGAAAAGTTGAGATATCACCAAAGTTATTATAATTGATGCCGAGAGGAACATGGACGTCTCTTATTAAATTTCATGACCAGCTTTCCAACAGTTATTGAGACTTTTCAGTGTTTACTAAAGTAGCAGCCAACAACGTTGCCATCCCGAGCTTCATGCAGTCAGCATTGCTAAAGACTGGGCACAGAAAAACACGGATGAAAACAAAGTTACCACAGATGGTTTTCATCAACTATCTTGCACCAACTTAGACACATATTTGGCTCCTGCTGCAGATTCCTGGTGTTGAAAGAGCTTATCTCTCAGCCCTAGTCATATTTGGGGTGTTGGTGCCTCAGCATGATGAGAAAGTGAGTGACGAGACATACAAATGCCCGAGGGGCCCTGCTACTCCATGCCAGCGATGAGTGAGGCACCGGACTCCCTATTTATTTGGATTTTACTGCAGAGATCTTCCCACATGGAGCAGCGGCGGCGGCAGCAGCATTCCACTCCCATCCGAGCTGCCTTCCAGCTGATAGAACAAGATATTCAAGGACAGACACCGAGGGTCCGCTCCTCGGGGTCCTGAGGTTGAATCCTGAGATCAGCGCTGAGCGCAAGGGGATATTGTTGGCTAAGACAACTCGACCTCTATAAGTGGACGACTAGAATAATACCCAGAGTTGAGAGTCAGATTTCTGGGATGATCTGATCATGCGGAGGTATGCGTACAGAAAACACTCAGCTAAAAGCAATATCAACACTATGCACCCAAGACACAGAGCAAGCCAAAGATCATTCGGCTCAGCTCAGCTTCGGAGGGAGAAATGATTCACTGCCTTCAGATGTGGCTTCTACTGGGGAGGATTTCAATAGCCAATTATGCTTAAACAAAAAAGAAAAAAGGAAATGCACCAACCAGTGATTCTCAATTCATTTAATTTAGCATCCTATTCCAGGAGAGTTGCACCACAACTCTTTTTAAATGCAACAGAATGTCTGTGTCGGAAAGGTTTTAGAAAATAACATAATTCAAGACAGAGACAGAGCGTGACATGAAGATGGTAGAAGATGGCCCAGGGTTGAAAACTTGCAGCTGCTGTGTAAACTGTATCCTCTCCCCCTTCAAAATGAGAATGACTTCTGGGCTGGCAGGTCTACAGTCTCTCTCCCTCAATCTTCCCCCGCGATCATAAAAATGCGAAGGAGCCAGCGGTCTCGTCACGCTTGCGTCAGACTCCGACTCGGAGGTGTCCTTTTAATGTCACACGTTTATTTGACCCTTCAGAAATCCCTTCAGACAGATCTGAGCTACTCACGGTGAAGAATTTAAAATATGAGCCACGAGCTGTCAGAACAAGGCTTTTTTTAAAAAGTGTCTAATTTATTCAATGAGAGATTTTTAAAGTTAGAACACGGACAGAGGGGAAATTGCTGCGTTCAAGGTCCATCATTTCGATCTTGGGAGTCGTGACGTGACGGGCAAAAAGAGACTATGTGCAACCCTCCTTATAAATAAAATAAAAACGGTGATTGATAATACAATTTTAAAGTTCACAACACTCTGGGCGAAAGGCTGCAAACTTGAGCCTGAACACGGTCCCCGTTCCCTCACATCCACCTTAATGTGGCACTCAATCTCCCGGGAACATACTGCGAGGCTGTAATTGAAAAATGTGCATCTCTGGTTCCTTCTGCCTCCAGGAGATACCAAGTATTATGCTTCTACTGAGAAAGATGGGCTCCCCATGTTGCCGAACTAACAGAGCTGCAAATAAGTCTTTCAACAGATAACACCGGACATGTTTTTCCAGTGGGCACATCAGGTTGGTGGAATGACAGAAAAATGTCAGGGCTGAGCTTCACGATTCCAAGATACACACTGTGGATTTAACTGGGAGGCGTTATTTGAGTTTTTCTCTTTGTTTTTGAGCACTGTAATAGTTTGGACAGAGCCTTCAGAGAACACACAGCCAGGTGAAAAGAGCACACATTTGTCGCACATTATAAAATCAGTGCAGTCTTTCCCCTCCGGAAATGGATCCTGTGGTGCCATTGGTCCTCATTCCTCCCTGACAAATCACTGTTTATCTGTTCCTGCAGATGTATGCGACCCACCCAGCACAGCTCAGTGATATTTATGAAAGGAGCAAGAGTCATCGCTCCACCGCAGAGTCATGATTCAGATAACCATATGGCGGCTGCCCCACACAAAAGTATTCCCTGTTCTTTATGAACAGATGTTCAACAGCAATCAGTGATGAACGAGCCAAACGTAACACATTCAGTCGGAAATCAGACAATCAGAAAGGGCCCTGGTCAAGTGTCTGGTGTGAAACAGCGCCATGAGAACAACTTGTTTTAGATTTATTAGCCTCACTTCTTTCTCAGGAATAAAGAGCACATGCCAAAAATAAGACAGAAATTCTTGAGGCTGGTCGATTTCGACTGGACGCGAGCGACATTCTGTCACCTTCCGCTCGCTTTACAATAAGATTATTTCAGTGGGATGGTTTGAAGGGATCTCACCCCCCCCCCAGTCTAGTCCAGATCACTCAGCTCTCCTCCCACTATGTGACCTACATACGTACATATATACATGCACGGTGATGTGCCAACTCAAACCTGACAGAAAAACTGCTCTTCTTTTACTGGAGCATCACCAATTAACAGCTGCATCTTTATCAAACGCAACAACAGCATGCCTCCCCCTAGTGCCTGTCTGCATGTAGACTTGGAGACTCCCACCGGTTCCGTATCAATCCAAGTCCCACATTGAGAGGCAAAGAGAGAAACTTTAAATCAAGTCTGGTGATGAATGGATGCTACTCATAAATACTAAGATGGTGAGTGAGTATTGCATGTTTTTGACTGAATATGATGCGTCAGCTTTGGAATAAAGTAAACATTTCAGCTTAAAAAGAGCAGAAAGTATACAGAAAACTTCAGGATGCACTCCGGATCTATATGGCTTCAGTTTGACAGGAACACAACTGTCTAGACACAAAACTCAAATCAACATCGGATTAATTATTTACGGGACGTCAGTGCAAACACTCAGCCCGAGCTTTTCCCCTTCACCCCAAAAAAAAAAAAAAAAAAAAGTTGCGCGCTCCAAACTTTCTCCTCACTCACCTGAGGCGTACGCTATTCCAATCCAAGTCCGACAGAAAAACGTGAAATCTGTCTTCATCTCCAGATCTCCGGTCCAGAAAGTGCAGACGCCTAACCGGTGTTTCCTGCCCACCCTCCAAAAAAAAAAATTAAAAACAAAAAACAAATAAAATGTGAGTTTTAACGCGCGTGGAGACGGCGGAGAGGCGCTTTGAATGAAAGTCCGATGAGGAAGAGAGAGAAAGAGTGAAAAAAAAAGAGAAGCAAACTCAGGTGAACCTCGACCAATCGATGCCTGATCTGCACACAGTGGACACAGAGACGAACAGCTGAGGGGAGAGAGGAGAGATACAAACACGTCTTTTTTGTCTAAAGGACACAAGGCACTGAATGGGATTTACAATGATTTCCTTTTTCCTTTGCTCGTGACTGGAGCGCATGCACACCCATCCATCCATCCAGTTCATAAAACAGGCTGAATTGGAGGGGTGTGTGTCGGTGGGTGTGGGGTGTGTGTGTGTGTGTGTGTGTGGGGGGGGGGGGGGGGGGGGGGGTCTGGCTAACATCCATGACAAATTTCCTTCCTGCAAGACCCCCATGCGTTTCATCCTCTGCGCTAAACACCCAGTAATGACATTTTAGAGGATAATAAAGCAGTGGCATCTCATTCTGTATGGTTATAAGACACCATGGAGTACAATAAGAAAACTTTAAAGGATAAATACACCCCAAAAATTATGATCTTAGTCCTTACTCAGCTCACCCTCATGCTGATGGAAAGCCAGGCAAAGTTTTTTTTTAGTCAACAAAATATTTCTGGAGGTTCACAGCAAAACTGTGATTCTCCTAAACAACTGAAGTAGACGAGGATAAAAAAAAACCCAACCAAGACAAACATAAAATTGCTCCGGAAGAGTCTCCAGTTGCCCAGAGATCCCAAATTGATTTGAAATGACGTCACTTACGTGTTCAATGTGCGGTCGAGTTTTCAAATGGGGTGCATGCTTAGGTTTTTAGCTTAGCAGCTGCAGTGGGGATTTCCGCTCTTAAAAAAAGGGATAGAAACAACTATCTTCAAGTCAGTCTGAGATCGTGGGATTGTATCATGCCCGACAATCTGTCTCTACTTCATTTACACCATTTTTAAAGCTGAAATATTCACTGAGGCTGCCAAGCTAAAAGCATTAGCACACACCCCATCTGATGTGAACGCATGAACGCAGCCACAAGTTGAAGGTGTAAATAAGATCGGTTCGATTCATTTAGGGATGTCTGGGCTTCTGGTGACGCCCAACGAGCTGTATGGAGACATTTTAAGTTTTTTTCAGAGTGTTTTTTACATTATGAGAAAGCTTCAAAGCTGTTTCGCTGTGAAGCTCCAGAAATGTTTTGTGGACTACAAAACTTGACTTGATTTTCCATCGGCATGTAGGTGAGCAGACAATGACTGAATTTATATCTTTTGGGTGAACTGACCCTTTAAACCAGGGCCACCCAAAATTGGCCAACATAAGTGCACATTTTTCCTGCTGGTTGTTTCTAGCTAAACTACATTTAAAAATAGATTTAGACAAATATAAAATTGTTTATGGTGTTTACTTTCTTGTGAGGTAAGAAAGATGCTCATCAATCGTATCGGAGGACTGATTATTTATCGTTATTCCATAATCTGAGCAAGGAAGTCAGTCAATTAAGGGAACTTGGAATCCTTTTGAATTATTTTACAATACGATACAATAGGTCTTTGCTTTTGGACCGTGTCCCACCATTTAGTTTCAGTTTTTGGCCCCCGAGGGGAAAAAAGTTCAAGCAGCTTGGCCTCAAACTCTGTGAGGACGAGATTTCATGCTGTTGTGTCGCTGCTGCGGATTTTCCATTTGTTTCCTGAGCGCCAAACTGTTTGATATTGATTTGAATTTCATGGCTTGTTTTCGAGGCATTTAAATCCCTCGTGACATCCAAAAAGCACAGCAGGTAATCCTAATACCATCAGAAATTCTTCTAAAGCCACCACGGGAATACAGCATGAGTTACAAAACAAGTGAAGTGAACACATACCACAGCGAGGTAGACGCAGCCTCAGGAGGAATATCAGAGGAGGACTACTTGATATTTTCCTCTTTGGTCAGCTGAGTTTAATCCACCAAACAATATATCTGGCCTCTCTGTGCAATTTTATCTGCTCATGTCAAAAGTCTCACATTCATTTGAGGCAGAAAGACTTATCTTTTTGCGCTTATGAACACAAATCCTTGCAGATGTTCAACAAGCCAGAGCTGAGCAGAGGTGCCCGGGGAGACACTCTCTATTAAAAGTCTGCAATAACTCTTCCAAGGGGTCAGATGCAGCGATGCCTCCGGTGAAACTAAAGTGAGCAGATTTCTTTCCAGCCTCGTCCAAGTCCTGTTAACCCCCCGTCCGCCCACGCAATCCATCCACCAGGAGTCCTCCGAGGTGGGAATGAAAATCATGTACTAAGAGCACAACACGCCCGTGGTGAGCCGTTATCTGCCCGGTTTATTTTACAGGGAGGGAGTTTGAAAATTGAAAACCCATGTACCATATGCACTCTGATATAAAAAGTCAGAGGGTACATGAGATGTGCACTTGGATGATTGAGCACACACTCACACACACACGCACAGACAGAGGGGTTTCGGGTGCAGTTGTGTGTTCGTTCGTTAATTGTGTGATTCAGAGGCATGGAAGAGGCGGCCTGGCCATTCAAAGACAGAATAATCAATCCCAGGCATCATACAATGAGTTGTGAAATCAATAGCGTGCTGTATAAGTACTTAGAAACCCATTATTACAATAATGACACTAGCTGACTCAAAACTTCTTCCTGGCAGTTGAGCAGCAGTCCAACAGTCAGCCGACAGCAGCTTTAGACTGAATATATGTGAGGGGGAAAATTCTCAATCTGATTATGTTATTGTCAATTATTCCCTGAGCCAGAGAGAGCCCGACATCAGGAGTGTGTGGAATAGCAGGGAGTCAAAGGGAGCGCTGAGTGTTATTGTGGGCATGTGTTCCACCTCGGATCCCTTACGGCGAGCCACCTCTCTGACCTTAAAACACAATGTTGTGATTGAATGGTTGTAATTAAAATGTTCTCCTGGTTTCAGCCCCACAGCGCCACGGGCTTCAGAGGAAAACAAACATGCTAAATCGTGTTGATAGTCTAACAAAGCCACGTCCAGGGAGTTACCAAATCTCATTACGAGCATAAAACAGATCACGTCGTGGACGCGTGAAAACACTTGAGTGTCCGATGAAATAATAAACTTGCACACATAAGAATTGAGATGAACCATTCAGACAACAGCGATAACAAGCGATGAGCCCTCGCGCGGGGATAGCATGATCGCCCCTGCTGCGTCAGATGAAAAAAAGGTTCGGGCTTATAATCCTGCCGGCTCCTGAGAGACAGCTGAGGACTCAAGGACCCGTCCTTGAAGTGCCAGCACTCTACGTCCGGCCCATCCTCGGGTCAGGAAACACATTACTGATCCGCAGCTCCTATCATAGGAAGGATGTGGAGCACACATGTGACCCCTGCTCACTCCCCTCACTGAAGCTCGTGCCCATGGGCCTGTGCACAGTGCTGCACGCTGCCAAGCTACTTTGAAGTAGCTGTCGCTGTTTTTTTTTTTGTGTGTGTGTTTTTGTTGGTTTGTTATGATTGAGGTTGCCAAAATCCCTTTTCAGTTCTAGGTCAAGTTCACTATCAGTCATCGTTTATGGGCAGCTTCCTGACAACAAGAAGAAGGAGAAGCGCTGCTTTGTGCTCACATGTAAGTTACTGCAGCTCAAATCAACTCCACCAAGTTCTTGTGGAAGTTTTCACAATCTTAAATTAATTTAGACCTATTGCGATCTTTTTGTTTGGTCACTTGGAGGCAGCAAAGCGAGCAGTAAATGCAACATTAATATATTATGACCATAAAAAGATGATGTAGTGAATGTGTAAGCAAACATCCAGCAGATATGGAGAAACATTAGCATTTGTTTGGAGTCATGTTTCCAACAGACGATACTGCAAGTCTCTCTCTCTCTCTGCTATTAGCTCTGTTTCGTTCTCCACCAATTCCTGAGGGAAATATCTGTCTCTTCAGCTGCTAAATGATCCATTATGTTAACCAGCTACCTGCTGACTTTGTCTGCTCTTTGTGGCTGGGCAGGCGGTTAATTAGAGCTTTATCTGCTGGAAACAGTTCATCACAGTGGTAAAGTTGAACCAAAGCATTAAAGTTGCACAACAGGAAACAAAATAAATTAGCTAAAAGACACTGAAATGTTTGTACATTGAGTCATTTGTTTTACATATGTTTTGTTATTTTTTTCACTGTGAAACAATACTGAAATATTATAAATATTAATGAAAGATATTTGATTATAAAAGCCTCTCCATAGACTATCACCATTTATTTACAACAGCAAAAATTCTTAAAGTCACCTTGTGATGGGACCACACCAGCCGCCCGTCAACATGGTCACGTCCCGACCCATGATTACTACATTATTAAGGGTCAGATCAAACTTGACCTTCAATTTGATTTCAACAACACACCTGTAAAATTTCATGACTGCATCTTGCATGGTTTTGATTCCATTGTGTTGACAAAAATAGTTGCCGGAGGCGGCAGCGACACCAGCTGCACCAGAGTGGACAGGAGTCATTAGAACTGGGTTAATCTGATCTCACCCATTGAGCGCAGTCGTCATTTTTATTCTCATATACACACCTGTGAAGTTTCATGACTATGGACTATGACTATGGTTCTGATGCTACTCACAAAAATCTGTCCGCAGACAGACATTTTTTTTCTCACCACTGTTGCCAAGTGCTCGCTCACGGCGGATTGGTCGGTTGATTTATTGATGTAAACACCTGGCAAAACACTCAGAACTGCTTTTGGGGGTACTTCCTGCAACCACAACAACAACAAAGGTATTTTTGTGGAACACATTTTGCCACGACGACACACATACGCTCACAAACTGAGAACATTACCAGCCGATGCTGTCGCAGCTGGTAATTACAGTACATGTAATTGTGTATCACTTTTCAACCAAGGGGTAGAATTGCTTTACAGAGACGACAAGAGTCCATAAAGCCACATAAAGGCTCTCCCAGAACACAGTAGACACTCTTCAATTCAGGGAATTGAGTTGATTCTAATTTGCATTTATAGGCCAAAATCAGCAATTAGTGTGTCATAACTGTATCGTAAAAAACACTCATTCCATGTAGTCACTGTGCAGGAAAAACACAACTCCCCCCGGTGCAGTTCATTGTGCCACCTTTCCAATGTGCAAAGGAGGCAGCAGCATCCTGCTTCAGCATACCCCCGAGGACCGCCAAACGGCCGAGAGGCATCCCCACTGTCACTCTGTTTATCTGACCTTTCACCTGGCGGGAGGAAACAGGACGTCAGTGCTCTTGTGTGTTTGTAAAGATAACCCGAGAGCCCGCCCATTCTCGCTCTCTTCAAGTGTCAGAGATGGCTTGTGCATTCATAACTGTTCATAGCTGCGCGTTCTGCTTTGATGATGCTTAATAACATCCTTGATTATTTCAAGTGAGGTCACGGGAGAGCGCATGGTCACAGCTGCAGAAAAGGATCAAAGAAGGTTTTTGTTTAAGAGAAAAAGTGATTTGGTGTTTTATTTGCATCAGCAGGTTTTTACAGGAACTGCTCTTCACGATCGAATGTGTAAATGATATGCAACATACTGCAAAGAGCTACATTTGAATCATTTTCTTGAATGATTGAAAAAAAAAACAGAACAGTTAGTGTACATTATATGACAGTGTTGAAATTAAGGCACATGTAATGTATATAAATGAAGGTACAAATAATGACAAAAGTCAGCTGAAGATGTTGGAAGGTGGCATGAAGTTACATCTGTGTGAGTTACATCTCAAAACAGACAGTTTCATTTCATCTATAAAAAATGAAAAACCTTTTAGTCGAATATAAAATCTCACAGTAAAGTGCGCAGTTCCTACATACAGAACTCAATGGTGACTAAAAACAAAAACATTTAACAAGTGAGCCTTAAGATAGTATGACTTGATTAGAGATAATAATTCAAATTATCATGTGTAATATTAATTCATCTCATCTACAGTATTTAAAAAGAACCAGCATCTTTAAATGTCATTTGCTGCATCTTAGCGTCACTTTATTCAACCGAAAAATGGTTGCATATTCGTTTTTAATGGGATTTCTCCAGCAAAAATGATTCAGTCTTTTCAGGACAACTACAGCACAATGGGATTTTCAAATGGCGCATACGGCAATTTTCAAGGCATTTCAACATTTCAAGGCTTTTTATGTTCATTTCGGATAGAAAATGGATGCATCTGGCAATACCCGATCATTAGAGCATGGGAAATGAGAAGAGTCTGAAATGTTTAACACGAGAGCGACTGATAAGAGTCACTGGTCAATAAGTGAATGGGCAGCTGTTACATACTGAAAAGCTTTCATTGACTGATTCTGCATTAGCCCGACAGAGCCACGGCAGGGTAGTGGAGGAGTTTGATGGGCTGAGGTCTCTGACTGCTCCCACTGATGCACGGGCTGAAGAAGGGGAACACTTTGCCCCTCGGCCCATTGGTGAACGAGTAGAGCAGAGTCATGTCGTCGGCGTTGTAGAAGGACACTCTTCTCTCCTCGCAGTCTAAGAACACGCCGAGGCTTTGAGGGGAGGAGGCGAGCTGCAGCCTCGTCCAGGGCTGCGTGCCGGCCGAGTACTCGTTCCCGTTGCGCAACCGCAGCGTCCAGTAGCCACTTTCAGGGCTCAGCTTAATCCGAGCGTGCCTGTCTATGGCCTCAGAGGCGACGCCCAGGTCCCACTTGGGTTTGGAGCCCACTTCTACCTCCCAGTAGTGTCGGCCAGACTGGAAGCCCTGGGCAGCCAGGATGTTGACGCACTGGAGGAAACGCTTGCTGCGGTCCATATATGGGACCACAGCGTCACATTCGACTGCCACGGTTTTGTCCCTGGAGACGTGGATGCTCGGGTGCGCTGTGTCAGTATCGAACGTTAATGGGGAAGGACCTTTGGGGTGAAACAATTTAATGAATCATGTGAGTGATAATATTTTTTGGGAATGGGATTCAACAGAGCGTCACATTTTGAATAGAAAATATATCCCATCAGTGGGACAATGGCGTCATTACTGTCACTCTCTCAACACTTCAGTAGCTTATTAAAATAATTAGATAATTTTGCTGTAATTACTCTCATTGTTGTGGCCAGAACCAGTTTCCCAGCTGAAGGCTTATTGTGTCCAATGAAGCACATCAGAGGAACAATTACCTGGCTTCAAGGACTTGAACATCTTTCTCCATGTGATGTACTGTAACGGAGCCAAGTATTTGTTGCTGAAAGCGTTTATATCAAACTCCGGGGCTGTATCCACCAGCACGCACGGTCTGAAACAAAACAAACAGGGACTTCAGGACCATTTATTCTTGGCTCAAGTGACACTAAATGGAAATGGAAATGTAGAAATCAAATAACCGTATGACAAATGAGGTGCCAAAATGCCAAAAACAATCAATCATTCATAATAATGAATTTACCTCAGCCGTGGAAGCTAGAGAAGGAAATGAAAGGAAAAAAAATCACATTAACAACTGCTTGTCTCAAACTTCACAAGTCAAATAAGATGAAGCTCTTGGTTTAATCTAAAGTTCAGATGTGATTTACAAATACAAGCTTGACACCTTGTACGGAGGACTGAACTTGCCATAATTAGAAATAAATAAAGTAAATGGTTCAATAAAAAAAAAAATTGAATTGTTTTTTGCATTTTAATTTCTGTATTTACTTCTGGAGTATTTTCCATATGCAATTCCGCCCTATCCATTTCCACAAACGTATTTAATTCTGTATTTCTACATTTTTTGTTATGCTTTGTCATTCAAAGCCAATCACAGCACTGGAGGGTGGGACTGGGTGAAAACAAGACCAAGAGAGACGGTCTTGGGGATCATTGAGGCTGATTTGGATCAGATTTTATGGAGAAAATAAATGACCCACGATACACTTTGATTAAGAGCCTCCACACTTTCATAAGGAGGCAGAAATTGATTTTTTTTTTTAAAAAGTAGAAATAAATATGTTTATGGCAAAATGCAGAGAACAGAAATAAATAAATGAGTAAATTCAATGGCATGTCAATTTATTTATTGGGAAAATTATTATTTTTTCTAATTCATTTTTGATTTTGGCAGTTTCAGTCCTTGGTAATTTTGAGCGGGGATCTCACCTCAGACAGTATGGTGTTCTCAGTGGTGGCACTAGCCTGCCGTAGCGTTCTGATGTTGTCCTCGAGCTCCCTCACGGCCAGCTCTACGGCCTCCAGGTGGTGCTGAACCTTCTCCAGCTCCTCCTCCTGCTCTCTCTTCAGCTGTTCCAGCACGCAAGTCTCCTCGTCCTGCAAGATCAGATGGAGAGCTCGGAATTCCCCTTTGACACGAGTCTGCAGATCTGCTCCGATTTTCTGCAACGGGGAGAAATTATGAATTTTTAAACAGCACATTTTTAACCGACCAGATGGAAACAGTAAAGAGTTAGCTAAGATGTCACTAAGCAGCTTGTACAATTAAAGCTCTTGATAACTTCTGCAAAGTACATATCTCCAAGGACACACATAAGTGGTAAAGAAGCTACAACTCATACACATCAAAGAGCTTTGTGCCAAACAACTACACACCGTTTAAGCAGCAAAGGATTTCCTGTTGATCATCCTAGCACAGCATGCACAACTAAACTCAAATAATTATCCTCCATCTGTCTCTCACTCACATTAGATGTGTTTTTGTTTCCATTTCCTCTGCCTGTGCAGTTTGTCGTGAGCTATAATGAAGTCTCATAAATTTGTGTTTAAGCGACTTTAAGCAAAATTGTTGAATCATGTAGAATCATCGTCATGTAAAAATAAGACCGTATGTAGGAGGAAGGATTTGCTGCGCACAGTTGACACACAGTAAAGTCAGAGGTTAGAAAAGCATTTATGCATCAAGGCACAAGACCCTTATGTTTTACATATCACATAGCACAAAGTGTCACTTATCACATCTGCAAACACCACTCAACATGCACAGTGACATACTGCAAACAACCATTAGGGAGGAACATGTGCATTCTTATCTGCTAAGTGCTGCCATCCCTCCAGTTTCCCCACAGCAGTGTACCTTTATGGTCTCCATCTTGTCTTTGTCTCTGCGAATGCTGTTGATGAAGTCCTCCTTCTTCAGGCGATGGCTCTCCAATGTCTCTCTCAGTTGTTTCTGCTCAGCAATATGCAAATCAAATCAGATTGGGAACAGAAACAGTGACACAAAGAGACCATGCAATAGCAACTGTTGCATAGTGACCAGAAAAATAGCCCTGCATTAAAGACGACTACCTCAAAAGGGTCTCTTTTTGCTGAGCCTGATACTTTTGTGGACTGAGTTGACCCCGTAGTAAGGAAGTACTTTGTGTTACCTAATCTAACTGCCGTGTTTTATTGAAAGATGTTTCTGATATTTAAACATTTCCTTTTATCTGGCACGACAGCAGCACAAACAACAGCATTTAAGATATAGTCAAACATTTTCGCTTTTTCTTCCTCTCAAGTCTTGTGATGATCATAAGGTTGGCAGTCATGCAGTGGAGAGCACAGAAAGTGGCGACACCTACTCGAGAAATACTCGTACACATACACCACATTGATAATTCCTGCCACTTGTTGCACTTAGTTTTGCACTCTAGTTTTTGTACAGATTAAACAATCAATATATCACGTGCTTATCAGTGAGCTTGCCTGGTGGATTTTATTACCTCTGGACACAGCCAGGCCAGCTGGTTCCCCCATTCCCAATCTTTATGTCAAGCAAAGCTAAACACCTGCTGGGACTCTAATGGAAAGACTGATATTGATCCAACTCTCAAGATAAAGGATAGTCAATACGCCTATGTTCTAAAAGGTTCAACTATTCTACCATAAAGTTTAAAAAAAACACCTTCCTGACACAATATGTGTAGGATCACAGTATGTAGGATTTATTAAAGGAATGTTAGATTGGATAATATTAAAATGTACAGACAGTTTTCTTATTCTGGTTCCCCTGCCGTGGTTAAGTCGTATATCCAGTCATACAAGGTTATATAAAAGGGAGTGGAGAGTGATCTTTGTTCTGAGCAATTCACGCGGAGACATTCAGGGTGGAACTACAGTGGAATAAACACAGATGTGTAGTGAAACATAGCACATTATTGTGTTCAACTTATATAACTCAATCTTACAGAGGGCTGATTTTCAATCGATTGGTTTACTTTGGAACATAAGATTATTTGTCTAAGATTGACGGACCCTTAATAACACTTTCCAGATGACAAATGTAAAGGCATGGAAGGCAGTCAGCCGGATCACAGTTTAATATGAAGCGGAGGCATAAACTCACCTCTAGGTTCTTGATGTAAGTGTCCGAGGTTGTGGCCCTGACCTTCTCCACCATGGCTGTCACAAGGTAGTTGGTCTGAAACTGCTTGGAGCTGAACTCCTTGCGACACTGAGGGCAGGAGACAGGGCCCTGAGTCCCCCTCCAGTACCTGGAGATGCAGGGTTTACAGAAGTGGTGCATACAGGCCAACATGACAGGTTCCCTGAACAGATCGCAGCATATGGCACATGTCAGGTCCTCTCTCAGGCTGTCTTTGGAGGACGAAGCAACAGCAGCAGCAGCAGCCGCCATGATGGGGGTAATTTCCTCTCCAAAGTCCGTTCACATTGAAGAAGTGAAAGCAAAAGTCTGGAGGCAGAAAGAGCCAGGCAAAGGTGAAACACTCCCCTCCTCAGGATAGTTTGTTAAGTCAGCAGAAACAAGAATAAAATACATAAAAAGTTCACATGATTCAAATGCAACAACTTCCTGTTGTGCAGCAGGCTACATTAAGTTAATCATTGTCTAAATGTGGATCCAGCAGAAAGGACTGTGCACCTCCCCTTCAGGTCCAACACTAATAACTCTCCACTTGCTTGAGTACACTAAGCACATACTTAAAAGTGTAAACCACAGCTAGTTCAAGTGTGAGGACTGGGAATCAGCTGATATATCACGGGACTCTGTAAGCTAGCTTATGAATTGTACTGTCAAAAAAACGTATGGTCAGATGTTTATTTTTGCCTGCACCCTCCCACTAAAGCCTGAGACCGATTAGCTAGCTTACAGTAGCCACGAAACAGACAGTTAACGCGACATAAAGCAAAACAAATCTTAAGCTGATAAATGATAAACTTTCTATTACCGGTTTTATGAACCTACGTCTACTGTTGTTCAGAGAAACGAGTGGGCAAATTCTTCAGAGTGCTTCCATCTGCTCTCTGCTCCCTCCGCTGCTTCTGTTTGGGAACAAGACGTACAATCGTACCGCGCATGCGCCAACCACAGACGCGCATGTGATTGGTCCGCATGTTTGACAGCAAACGGCAGCACGTGAATGGAGGAAGTCTGTTTCATCTTCTCTCAGGTCAACTCATCTGTTTCGCTTCTCACGGCTCTGTTGTGAACTCTGCTGTGAACAAATGCTTCATTTTCCCACTACAGCAAATGTGCATAATCAGTTTCTTCATTATGTCTTGGCAAAACACAGGACGGTGGTCAGGATTTTTAAAAATACAGAGTTCAAATCCCCAAATATCTCGTTTGAGTTGTCACGACAAAAAGTGAACAATATGTTCTGAGCAGAGCAAGCAAAGATTTTCACACGCAACCACGTCAACTGATTTCACATGGTTTTGGATGAGTAGCCTCCCTCCTCACACTGGCAGAGACTTCTATCAAGCATAAATCCACTGAATAGAAATGGAAATGGTTACTACAAAGTTGTTACGGCACTGTTTTACAAAATAAACAGTATAAAGTAAAAACTGATGTAAGGTTCAAAGGTAATTGTTCACTACGTGCACCGCTGTACTGCTGTGATGTCATGTGTGTTTATGTCGGTGAAGTCAGGCTTGGTTGATTTTGCTGTTGAGTTTTCAACTTGAAATTCGGACTGGGATGACCATTCAATTGCATTTTTCTGTGTCGGAGGTAATTTTTTTCCACAAAAAACATACTCTCAAGACCTTGATGATATCATCAGGGTCATTTAATTTCAGACTTTAAAAAAGGTCTCCATAGAGCCACAGTAGACATCAGATATCTGTTATTACAGACTGAATAATACTCACATTATTGTTCATTAACTTGTACATGTGTACCATCAGTCAAGTACAACAGGAATTAAATTATGCCTCACGTATTGTAATTGGGAATCTTGCAGTTGCAGCTTGCACACAACATAAATGATCAGGTTCATACATCACAAGGTCACACAATAAGTTACTTTTCCATGAAAAAGAAATGTGTGGGCGGACTGATAAGAATGTGCGGAAGTTGGGATTATTTTTCACTGAAAACAAGCTTTTGTGTGTGTTCTGATAGAAACTGTAGGCTGTTATTGTGTTGCTCAAGTGGATACGAACGAACGCATAATACGACTGGGTTTAGAGAGCACCTGCGGATGACAGCAGAGGAGAGAGGGAGAAAGGAGAGGAGCGTCTGCTCTCCTTGGCTGGAGCTCGTTCTTCTCCGCTCCCTGACTCCTCGGCAACTCAACCAGATATTTAGCCGGCTAGATATCCAGCGGGCGTCTGCAACATGTCGGCAAGGCCCTGGGTTGCGTTCTTTAAATAGTTCACATCCCCCAAATGTTGCAAGATGAAGTTGGCTCCAATCAAGCGCTGTTCACAGGGTATAACATGGTGTTGCAAAATTGAAACATTTCCTCAGACATGCTGTCAAGCAGTGTCAAGCACTCTTCCATCATCTTTTTCGTTTGTTCTTTGTCTCACAGATGTTCAGAGTTAGAATTATCTGTCCATCACACTTTTTCCTACTCTTCCTCTCTCCAATGTCTGTTACTGGCCAGTCTCAGATGTGGCTTGTTCTTTGCTACTCTGCCTGAAAGGCCGGTAACCTGGAGTCGCCTCTTCCCTGTCGACACTGAGACCGATGTTTTGCGGATAGGCTAACATTTAATGAAGCTGCCAGTTGAGGACGTCTGAGGACTAAAATCAGACACACAAATTGCTGATGCTCCAGATACTCAATTAGCCTCATGAAGACCAACTTTATTGCTTCTCCAATCAGCAAAACACTTTTCAGCTGTGATTACACAAGGGTTTTCCACCGATCAATCAACGGTTTAACTTAATGTATTGTTATGTAATGTAATTTTTGAGCAATTTACTGTTATTCTTAAAGTGCAATATGTGAGAATTTTAGTTGAAAACGTTCAAAAATTCAGTTACCAAGAGAATGTGAAGAAATAACCGTTTTGACAATTTGACTTCTGTGTATCGTGTTGCAGCTATATCTACTGAAGTTAGCATGCTAACAAGCTAGCTCCTAAGCCAGCAGCGTAAACACCAACACTCAACCAGTGCACCAGGCTCACAGTCCATACCTAAAGCTGCGCTGCTAACTGAACTAAATGGCTAACGGTTGCTACAGTTAGCAGCAGTTAGCGGTTATTCTAGTGATTTGCTGCACCCTGTTTGTGTTGAGTATGAATTCAACAAGATGCCAATTGGTACATATTGCACCTTTAATTGAAAAAAGGGACATTTCTGAGGGAGCCCAAACTTTTGAGCAGTAGTGTGAAACCTCTGAGATACAGGCTGAGGCCCAGATCAGTTTTGCTGTCTCAGACACATCAGTCTTGCCTTGAAATAAAAAATAAAAGTACACCAGCGGGTGTAATCGGAGCATCCCACACAGCTGTTTACCCAAGGAATCCAATTTGTTGACTTCACAGACTGTCCATCCTTTTAAATCAATACTTTGAATCACTGAAGAATTAGAGGCTGCCCACGTGTAAAGTTTAACCTATGGGAGAAACACCTCAAGCCAAAAGAAGAAAAAGAGGAGACATGAAAGGGATTTCTAACTTTTTATTCCTCCACTCTCACATTCACGTCCACTCACACAGCCTGCGCAGAAAGAAAGACAGGGACAGGATGAATGGTAGCGCATGCACCACTGTGAGTGTTGTGCGACGTGAGGACGCCACAGTCTCTGATCATGTCATCAGATCAGTGGCACCACTGCTCTCAGAGGACCTTGACAGAAACAGCGATCAGATGGAGAGAGCAGTGGTGCATAAATACAGCATGCCGGGCCATATGGAGGGGAGTCCAACATAGCTCACTAATTAGGGAGCGTGTAGATTGACATGAACACACGTGTGAAGCTGTGAAGACCTGCAGTAAAAACCTGTGGTTTAACTTAAAAACAGGGGAGTGCAAAAAGGAGTACATAAATCCTTGTCGCAACACACAGTGCAGAAGCTCACCAGTTTTCAGAACCTGCTGGAGATAAGCAAGTTTGTAGCAAGGACAGAAATCCGTTATCAGTATTGCACTCAGGCCAGGCTGGGAGAACTGTCAACCTTGACTGCAGTGTGACCTGGCGCACATGGAGGCAGGAGGGTGGCGCTCATAATTGAAAGAATAAATTGAGGCAGAGAGGCAGCCTGCCCACGATCAATAAGGGTAATCTCTGTGGCCGAGTCAATCAGCGCACCAATTATTGCATCGTCAAATAAAGTCCCGCCAAGACGATCCAGGGATCTCACATAACATTGCTCCCAGAACGATAAATCTGAGCCGGGACGGTAAAAGGCAACTGCTAATAGCTCCAGGGAAATTCAGAAAACAAGGGCTCAAGGGAGACATTATCACTTGTTGTTATCAAACCCACAAAACTCTCTAAATGGTTTTGGACACAGCTAAAGCTCCTTTGTTTGTATCTAATTTTAAGCGACAGCCTGTTTCTGCTACTTCCTTAAAGCAACTTTATGCAACTTGTTTGCCTTAAAATAACAGCTTCAAAATCAGTCAGTTGTAATAAATACCATCACAGACATCCTTCAGGTTGTTGGTCCTAAATGTCCCATTCTGTGTTTACTGTGACACGTGAGTAATATTGTGTTGTCCTTTCAGCTAAACATAGAAAGTGCAATTCCAAAATACTCACCATTCTAACTTATCGCCCACAAGACAAAACACAAATGCATGAACTGGACATCTACAACAGCAAGATAGAAGACAGCCACAACAGAGCCCCAGCTCCTAACTATTTCCATTCACTATCTGACTTTTCTCAGCCCTAGTCTTCAGACAGATACTGCTTCCACCAGCACCACAAGTCAACCAAAAAAATGGCAACCGTCTGGAAACCAGGGAAAACTTTACTATATACTATCCTTTAATAATCCTCCATGGAACCTAAAAACAAACCAACTGATTAGATAACACGTCGTCGAGGCTATTTTTTGCACGGATAGGAAGCAGGTGTCGCTCTTCGGTGGACCTTGGACACAAAAAGTTTGAAAAAGTTTCACTTTTCTCTGTTGCGTGCAACATCAACATCAGCCCGTAGAAATGTCCTTCTCACGAACCTGTCTCGGTTTTGCTACATTATAT
Source organism: Diplodus puntazzo (assembly GCA_963678695.2). Lineage (NCBI taxonomy): Eukaryota > Metazoa > Chordata > Actinopteri > Spariformes > Sparidae > Diplodus > Diplodus puntazzo. Next base: position 21,068,474 of record OZ023158.1, on the reverse strand, counting down.
GAAGGACATCAGCTCCAGGCACAATATAACAGCATTCTTTTATACTGCAGTGAGTACTGACATCATTTAGGTGAATGACACAGTCAGAATAATAAAAACATGATTGAAATTCCCAGCCAAACTCTATTCAAATGTAACATCATTCACTGAGGCGCTTCTCTCTAGTGTTCTTGTACCTTGCTTGTTTTTTTGTTTTGTTTTTTTGTTTTTTTTTGTCTCCGGCTTAAACTAAAAATAACGACCAATTCATCAAGAAACTTCATTCTATTTCTGGGAGTCATGGGAGCTCAGGGAAATGAGCTGTGAGACGTGTGTGTGTCTTTATTGTCGTCCCAGGAAATCAAATCTGACAGCGCTTTCATGCAGTTGACTAACACTTGGGCTTGTTGCACAACCGTGTGAAGATTACTTCTAATGTTGTTGGACTGATTGCTGAAATTAGATCAACCGTGGCAGAGATGCCATCCTCACAATAAAAAGCAATATATGAGGATTTGCTTTATAATCCTGTATTGATCCAAAGTTCACGCTGGAGTCGTACACACGAGCAGGGAGGGGAAAACAACGGGCCTTAAAGTGCCTGGAAATGCAGTGAATAATAAAGATAAAGACAAAACGAAATGTCATAAACTCAGTGACGCACTGTGGCTCTTGCCTTGGCGCGTTAAAAGACAATCTGTGGTGTTTAATTGGGTTAATTTGATTGTGCAATGACACAGCCCTCAGCTTCAAATGTGATCCGCAGAGCGCACTCCCTCCTCAGATCTCCGGTGACGGTTCCCTGGCGCTGATGTGGACGCTCGCACTGAATCCCGTGGACCTGCCTGCCTCGGGAACGCACAGTCGAGCCACAGGATGCGCACCGGGCGCTACAGCTTGGGAGGAGCTTCGGGATTTTTTCCCCCTTTCACGCCACCGTCGGCTGAAGACTCGCTCGCAAAAGGAGATATAAGGGGGAAAGGTGAGTGCATTCGTATATGGATCGCTTTTATCTCAACTTTATACGAGGCTTTTCTGGTGACACAAATGTATCCCCGAGGAGGTGAGGGATGTTAAATGATCTCTTCTGCTGTCACCGCGTAACTTGTGGCTGCTGAAACTCTCAGCTGCATGTGCGTAATTTGGATGTGAGAGGAACATTTTTTATTTATTTTTTTTAAAGGAGGATGCGCAAGTGTCCAAATTGCGGAGCTACGCGAGACTGTAAGTGTTCCGCACCTGTCTCCGTTGAATAAGAGCTCACTTGGTGATAGTGTGAATGCGCACTCTTCAGCAAGTTAAACAAACGGCGACAAATTACGCACGAGCGAGGAATCGACGCGTGTTTAATTGGGAGTTGTGTCTGAACATAATTTGACAGCAGTGCGCACTGATAAGAGAAATCCGTCTGTATTGTGGCTTTTTTTTTCTTTCTTTCTGCTTCAGCAGGTATGTGTTTCACAGATCCCTCAGTGGAGCGCTGAAGCTCACCTCAACTCAAGGATTACCATCTCTTTTTAGAAAAGGGTGATTTGGACAAATCATTGATGCTCTGTTAAGTGCTCATGTCGCCTTCAGTCCGCCTGATAAATCCCTTACCCGTGCCCCTGCCTGGCTGTCTGCTCTGGTGACAGTCAGTACAGCCGAGCCTGTGCATGTCCCTTTTTGTTTAATGGGCAGTGCCACACTGTAGTTGTCATGACCACAATTTCAGCAGTCCCTGTAGATTCAGCGTTATCCCGCAAGTCATTTCATGCCTCACCATATGTCTTGATATAGGAGCTATAGGCAATATATCATGTGTCGTTGTCCGTGGCATGACACTAAATATTCTTAGATTCTGGAAAGTGTTATATTGTGAAATGTCATAGTGTCTTTTCCTGCATCATGGTAGAGTGGTGTGATTCTTCTATTTGTTCTAATACCTGCCTTTACACTCTCAGTCACTATATCCATATTACAGATGATTATTTATCAAAAATCTCATTGTGAAAGTACCACTAGTCATCCCTGCAGTACTGTCGCAACATCAGTATCGAGGTACTTGGTGAAAAATATTGTGACATTCGATTTTGTTGAGGTATAGCCTAAAACATACTGTGTTATTATTGTGTGGCCTAATCACCCTACAGAACATTTTCTCTCCTAAAGGCCTCAAACCTGATACTTTTACATTGTTAATTCAAGGGTGACACCGTTTATTTAATTATAAAGCTGGTGTAGTGATATTTTCGTAATATGAAAGTGTCAGTACACTCAATCCAGGGAGATCACAGAGTGTCATCAATCAGCATTTGGTTCCTTCCTCTTCCCAAAGGCTATGGGGTTTTTTTTTTAATGGGTTTTTGGTTAAATGTCTGTGATAAGGTTTGTGGTTACCACAAGCTTAAAACGATGGTTGCTAACAACAAAAGTTGTCCCGGACATTAAACGTCATCACACTAAACACAGAGACTCATTTACTCACTAGTCCGTCTTTACAGGCGGAGTTTACATACAAACTGTTCACACTCTAACTTTACAACTTGTAGAATAATCAACTTATAGAAATCATGTATAGCAATAGAGTAGTAAGATGTTTAGCGGTGGTGACATTTAAGTCATGCGTCCACAATGAAGACTGTTTACAGCCTAAAAATAGCTTTTTAATTCTCGAGATTTAATTTACGCTTTGAAAATCACAGAGGTGGTGTTCATCTGTGAAGATTATCTTAGAGTGAAACTCTCGCCAAAAAGCAACCAAGGCTTTATGATTGAATATGAGTCAGACCTTCGTGTAAATGCATAATTACGACAAAAGAGGCACTTTTAAGATTTACCGTAGTTTTGTTTTCAGGCAAGCTAACTTTCAATGGAGTGCAGGGGCACTTCTACGCTAACATCAAAATCGCTATTTTTAAAACACTAAGAGGGCTCGACACAACATTAAACTTTGCTCGTAGGATCACCAGGGTCTCTACACATGAACAAAAGCATTGAGAACATTGTTTATGTACACAGAGTTTACTAAAAATAAGGTTTTTGAACTACTCACTGTAGGAGCTGGATCTTCAATCACAAAGTCTCAGTTGCTTTTTGGCGAGAGTTTCACTTTAACAAACAAAATGTGTATCATAAACGTATTATTTTCAGTGAGAATACAACCAGGGCGATGCTAACTTCCGGGTTGGCCTACAAAAATACGCCATCGCGACACCACTCTATTCAGTTGCCATCAGGACTTCCACAAGGTTGTGGTGTCACAACTACACTGTCACCGTGAGAAATCACCAGCAGAGCTGAGCTGGAAAGACAGTGTTCGATGGCTGCACAGGCCTGTGAGAGCTGACCAATCAGAGCAGACTGAGCTCTTTTGGGGAGGGCTGGCCTGAAAGAGACAGGAGCTAAAAGGGAGCGTTCAGACGGAGGGTGAATAGAGGTGCTGCAGCAGTGGACACCTTGAGAAAACCGATGAGTTATTTGAGAAAAAAAAAAAGACGTGAATGTTTTTTTAGTAGAGTAAAAACAGTAAAAATATGAACCAGCACAATCAGCACAATACAGGAGCTTTAAATCCTCCAATTAATATGATTCATGCAACATAAAGAAAAACAACTATGCTGCAAAACAACATTCGCTCCAGGAATAATAAAAAAAAGGCACTGGACTCCAAAATTATTAATTGTAAATAAAAAAATGAAAGAGAAAAAGGGCATCAGTGAGCGATAGTCTGTGCAGCGGTCTGTCAAATAAAGAGGCTGCAGGATCCCCAGAGCAACCAAAGAGTGTCTGTCACCACAGAGATGACCTCTCACTAAATGGTGTCCTGCTCGTCTCAGTAATTCCACACAGAAAACACGAGTGCCGGCCACCATTCAGCCACAAGTGCGTGAAGAACCATACTCAAAAACGAAATCCTTTAAAACACAAGTATTGTCGATTTGTTGAAAGCCTCTGGCTGACAGTAATGTCCCCTAATGTTATTAGCATTAATCTGTTTTAACGAAGATGCAGAGACTTAGAAGTTATTTAATAGTCAAACACTGACTGTGGTTTTATATATATATATATATATATATATATATATATATATATATATATAATATATATATATATATATATATACATATGTACACGCCAGGATAAAAATGTTTTTTCCATTATGAGCAGGAGCTCTCAGGCTTTCAGGTAAATTGACAGGCCTTTCAAGACAATGCATACACAGCCTATACTGAAGAGAGAGGATTCTTTTTGTGCGACGCGAGACATCTTTCAGCAGGGCACACAGTATTCCCTTTTATGAGATGCAGACTGTGTATGTGAGCTGTGTGTGGCTCTAATGATGTAGCTTTGAACTGGCTGACTCCCCCTAATCACACCGCTTCCTCCATCATTTCCTTTTAGCCTATGTAACGGCACAGGTGTTTGTGTCACTTGGAAAAACTGCACGCCGTAAACCATGCACAGGGCAAATTTTGATATAAGTAACTGTAGGTGGCAATAAGGACTGTTTTTTTTTCTTCCTTTTGTCGTGTACAAAGAGAGCTGATTTTCTACTGATTATCATCCGTTACTGAAATGTGCTTTTCTTTTTTCTTGTCGTTTCAGAACAGCCGCTTACTCAACGCAATCATGGGTAATTGTACAAATGAGTGGGGATTGCATTCATTTAGAGAATGATCTTATCTTCTAAATTGCATTGTTTCATTCCCTCAAGTTAAATACCAAACATCTTTAATAACAGCATTACATTTCCATGTGATGTGCAGAGATCACTGAAAATGTTTCCTGTCACTTCGGTTTTGTCTGATTCATTCTTAGAAGATTGGCTTTTGCTGTTCATTCTATACGCTGAAGATAAAAGACCTTGAGGATAAATAGAATGTTTTGAAGTCCATCAAAATATGTTTTGAAGGTGAATCTCTATCATTCTTTTCTTGGAGTAACAGAATGTATTTTCTGTTTTATTGCACAAAGAGAAGGAGAGAATGGACCTGGAGGTGTCGAAATAGTCACCCACCTCCGAAGAGACGCAGTGGTCAGTTCCCAGCAGTGGGTCGATTGGCTTTTGCTCAGACGTTCAAGCAAAAACAAGGGGCAATCTTCGGTGGCGGGAAGCCACTGAGGGAATCATGCGCTTGTCACTGCATCGGAAGCTCATACGACCTGCACTGATGTGTGTGACATGAAATGCAAATGTTGGGAGTTCTAACCTGGAGATAATAGTCTCCTCCAGCCCACGCGCTTACCGTTGTTTCTTTTCATAGCTTGCTGGAAAAGCTTTTCTGCCCTGCTTGAATCGGGAAATTATTTATTTTATGTCTTTTCTCTCCCCAGGTGTCTGCACAGACTAGATCTAACATCTTCCGCTAAAATGAGCCCGCCAGACACATCCAACAGCACTGGCGAAGGGGAGGGTGGTGAAACCAACCCCTGGAGTCTGTATAATCAAAGCATGGGTTTATACCCGCCTGGCTTCCACACTGACATCACCAAGCACCTTGGAGTCCAGATCACCCTGATCACAGCTTACTCTCTCATCATTCTGCTGGGGCTGCTGGGGAACTCTCTTGTCATCTACATGATTGTTCGCTACAGGAACATGCGGACAGTGACCAACTTCTTCATAGCTAACCTGGCCCTGGCAGACCTGCTGGTGGACACTCTCTGCCTGCCCTTCACTCTGGTTTACACTCTGCTAGACGAGTGGAAGTTTGGGGCTGTGCTGTGCCACATGGTGCCCTTTGCTCAGGCCCTGAGCGTGCACGTGTCCATCCTGACCCTGACTGTCATTGCTCTGGAGCGTTACCGCTGCATCGTCTTCCATCTCGGCCGGCGCCTCACATGGGATTCCAGCTTCCTCATCATGGCAGTCACCTGGGCCATGTCCGCCGTCCTGGCAGCTCCCCTGGCCATCTTCAGAGAGTACCGCCACGAGGAGATCCCCTCCATCAACCTGCGCATCGCCGTCTGCTCTGAGAGCTGGCCCCATGGGACGAGCCGGGATGGAGTCATCTACAGCCTGTCAATGCTTCTCCTACAGTACATTATCCCTTTAGCCATCATCAGCTACGCTTACATCTGCATCTGGGTCAAACTGAAGAATCACATCAGCCCGTCAAGCCGGAACGACAGCATCAACCGCCGCAAAAAGACCACCAAGATGTTGGCGCTGGTGGTGGTGGTGTTTGCCATCTGCTGGCTGCCGTTCCACGTGATCCAGCTGGCGAGCGATCTGGACCTGGCGCTCAGGCTGAAGGAGTACAAACTGATATACACAGTGTTCCACATCGTGGCCATGTGCTCGACTTTCACCAACCCTCTCCTGTACGGGTGGATGAATAAAAACTACAGGAATGGCTTCCTCATGGTGTTCCGTTGCGAGGATAAGCCGGATTCTTTCAATGCTGAGGGCTCATTCAGGACACGCTCCACAAGAGGACTGACTCTGAATGGCCGTAATGGCGGGCACCCTCCGACCGCTGTCTGAGATGAGCGGGATTTTTTTGAAAAAGCCTGTAGAATACGACCGAACACAAGGACGCACTTCTGGTTTGTGGTGCTTGTGGTTCAAAAGTAGCCTTGTGACTTGAATGGTATGAGCATCTGTGTCATTGGAGAGGGCTCAAAGCCTTGCATGCAAATCGCTTTATGTAAGGCTCTTCTTTCCTTTGTGAACGGTACTAGTGAATATACATTTGTCCGACCTGTTCAAATATGTGTTAATGATGTTTACTGAGGTGTTAATTAACTCTGTGCTACGTATACTGTGTTTCCTGTGAATGCGGAACCCTTGTTGGTAAGTTATGTCCAAATTAATCGTGCACTCCACTGCATACATCTGAGGCTGTTAATGTGTTCATACGCACCCAAGGGAGGATTACTGTGACTGTGAGAACAAGTTTAATTTGTTGCTCTTGTTTTTCTATTTGTTGGCTGTTTAAAACGTTTGGAGTATTCTCGCCGGATGACATTCAATCCTCATCCAAGGAAATCCAGAGGAGGCTATCGCCGATTTTCTGTCCAACCAGGAAGTTAATTGTGTTCACCTGGCAACCAGCTGGTCCAGATTAGACGGACCAGCAGGCCTCTGTGTCTAATGGAACTGGATTGAAAACCACTGAACTGTGTGAAGAGAGAGCAACAAGTTTTTGATGTCTTCTTTACAGAATGTGTGCAGCTGCATTGAAGATACATTAAAAACAAAAAAGGAAAGGGAAAAAAAGGGGGATTTGGTAGAAGGCGAAACATGCAATTCTTCACTGAGCTGCAAAAGTGTTCTTTGTTTGAGCAACATTAATCAACCACAGGCTCTCACAGGGACATATATTGAGTCCCCAGTTGATTCGATGATCAGGAGACGTTATGTTTGGTGCCTCCGTATCAAACAAACTGACCCTTGGCTTGGATAAAGCTCAGATAAGTGGGCTGAAGTGAGGTAGGACGGAGCAAACATATATCAGATCCTGCCTGGGTGAAAAACTGAAAAAATAGCACTGACACTATATGTAGACTACTCAAAACCTTTGGGAGTAGCAGTCCATGCTTCGGTGCATGTACCCTCCATACGCATAATGTAGGAAAAGATGAACTTTGACACCCAGAACCTGACAGCTGGAAAATCAATCTATAGATGGTCGACATATAGGGAAACAAAAGCAATGCATTTATTTGTTTGTATTAAACCGAGGTTAATCAAAGTCTTACAAAAAAAAGAGCAAAACCTGTGGGTCCAAATACCATCCAATAAAGCATTTAATGAGCAAGTGGCCTATGCAGTGTGATTCATTTATTTTACAGCAGGTGGAAATATGTATTAGGTTTGTGTTACTGCTTCCTGACACCCACACAATTGATTTCCTGGCAAAGCCTATATTTCTTTATGTACTGTAGATTATTTTAGGAGCTCTAAGCTGTTATCAGGGCTACAGCAGACTAACACTGAGCTTAGCCCCATGGCATAAGACCCATTGGGCATAATGTGTGGAGATTTTGCTGCAGACTAGAGTTGTTTGCAGGGAAGATTTTAGTATGCTTAAAGGATTATTCATCTGCGCTCCACTATAGTGCGCTAAAGGGGATATATACAGTATCTCAAGGTTGGCTTTACCATACCAATGTTTTCCTTTCTTTCTTTTTTCTTATGTGGCTTAGCTCCTCTGTGAGCCATACAGATGCCACATATAGTTGTTTTGACAACGTTTTGCAACACTTGACCCGTACGTTTCTTATCAAAATTCCCTCAGCTAAGAATTCAAGTGCAAAAACAGATCGATAACATTCTTGACATGATAAAGCAACGGCAGTCCACTTGAGTGCACAATAACATAAACACCATTTAAGAAAATTACAGAAGAATTTGAGATATCTTAATACAGCAACCTAACACCAGTGTGACAGGTATTCTCCTAGAGTGCACAAAAAAAAGATGCTTTAGGACAATAAATGAGTTTTTATAACAATAACAACAACAACAACAACAACAACAACAACAATAATAATAATAATAATAATAATAATAATAATAATAATAATAATAATAATAATAATAATAATATAAAGTTAAACAAAGATTAGTTAAATTAAAATCACTATGTAACATTTTACAGTCACCTGCTGCCCTCTAGTGATCAGAGTGGACATCGCACTTGCGCCACCTACCGGATATGACGTCGCTGTTTGACCTTCCCTCAGTCCGAGTCACGTTTGACATGTTTAATAGGTGTCCGCACGGAGAAGTTTATCCCGACAGGACTATACAATGCAAATACTCATCTGTTGAATGTTGTCGCTATACAGGTAACTGTCCTCGCCTCTGAAATGAGCTCGTAATTTTTCGCGTTTTGAATGTCGGTCAAAGATAACTGGGTCACACGCTGCCGTTCATTCACAGGATTTGGCTCATGCTAGGCTAGCTCATGCTATCGAGAAAGCTAACTAGGGAGTGCGGACGTGACAGATGTGACAGGAGCGTTATTTCTCATGTTCGCTCCTCAGTGTTTGAATACTACTGTGTGTGTGTATTATTATTATTAGCTACATGGCCTGGTCTTAGCCATACTTTCACACTCCGTCTAGCACCTTTGAGGTAACTATACCTCAAACGTTATCTCACCTATACGTTTTTATCTGACTGACAGCTGTCACGTAGCCGTTATGCTAGCTGGAAAGTTCAGGAAATGGGTGACTCCGTGAACGACTATGTCTTATTTCAGATGCAGTCTCCTACATATTGTCACAAATCCTACCACAACACATACCGATCACTATCACACACGGTTCGTGTGGTATGATTTTGAGGCTAGTTACATAACAACAGCAAACTAAACACGGTTTGTTTGTTTTGTCTCCGCAGGCTGTTGTCGGAGTAAACGCCCGGAACAATGGTGAAGTATTTCTGCTGCGCAGGTTTGCTGAAAAGCAGCTGGGACCAAGTCTGTATCGCTTTCTGGCAACGATATCCCAACCCCTACAGGTGAGGCCAGGGCGGTCAGAGTGGAAACCGTTTCATCTGTGACCCTGCATGAACTTTATCCAAATTAGATTGCACAAATAGTCTCAACATTTGTATGCTGGGAGGTATAGAATAGAATAGAATTACGTTATTGATCCCAGACTGGGAAATTATTTAATTATATAGAGTAACTAAAGCTTAAACAGTGAACTTCAGTACTGACATTTTACACAATCGTTTTACTTGTTATTACAGCTAGTACATTTTGTCGCTGATAGTGTTTTTATGTAGGATTTTTACCTGTGATTTAGCACGTACATGAAACAATCTCTATGCTGAACAAGTTAGCACTATGTGTAACACATAAATACATCACAGTGTGATAATTTGCTAATTCTTCACAAGTAGTCAGTTGTGAACAAGACAGAAACAATATACTGTATATTAATGCTTCACGTCATCAAGTTCGTTGATTTTTGTAAATGTGTGTTTATTGTAAATCATTATTTATCAAAACTGTTGGAGATTTGTTTTCTCTAAATAGTAATCTGTTGATGTGATTAATTCAGCCAGAGCTGAAACTAACAAATGTTTGGTCGTTCACAAGCAAAGTAACACTCTGTAAAAATACATTCCCTTTAAATGTACTTTGTTTACAAATGATCTGCATTTTACACAGCGTCCCAGCGTTGTTTGAGTCAAGGTTGAATGATTTTGATTTTTGATTTAGCTGCTTTTACTCGAGTACAAGATCTGAGTACATCTTCACCACTGAGATTGGGTGCACTGTTAAAATTAATCTAGAGGCAAAGTGTTAACAAACTACCAGTCTTTTTGTCATTTTGTGAGCAAAAGTGCAAAACATATTCACTTATTGATGTACTTTAATAGTTTACAAATGTGTAATAGTTATTTTATTATCTTTAAGTCAATTTGGGATGGGGGAGTTTTCAATTTTAAGACCAGATTCACTGATTAATGAAGACAGTAATTGTCTGATTAATCAGTAGTGAAAATAATAATTAGTTGTAACTCTCATCAATTTTGATAGTTGATTGATTGGTCTGTTATCAAGCAAAAAGTGGCTTATTCAGTTTCTTGCATAATTGTTTCTATTTAATTGAAGAAAATGATTGACAGAAGTAGGGCTGCAAAGATATGAGATTTTCTATTTCTCAGAAAATGTACAGTTTTATAGATTTATAGTATTACACAATTGTTATTATTAGGATCACATACAGTGACCTCTAAAGTAATAAAAATTGATGAGTTTATTTTGGTTGAACAAGTGCTATATTATAGTGTCCCAAAGTAGCATGTCCTGGCAGACTTTAACCTTGATATAAATTTGAAATGTATGAAGTTTTGAATAGCACTTTCATAGTAAAATTGAATACCGTAAATAAAAAAAAAATGATTACAGCATGACAACTTTAATTTTCATAACACTGGAAGCTTTAGAATTGATACACAGCTGCAACCTTATACAGGAGCACTTATGAACACCATCATTAGTTGTGGCCCTGCACAGTTTTTCCAAAGCTTTTTTACTCTCTTTCCACAGTAACCATGTTTTAACTGAGGACATAATTTTCCGGGAGGTTACTCCAACCAACTGCCTCATGTCCAGACGTCTGTTGACCAAAACTAGCCGAGGGCCTCGCTGGATGGAGCGGTACCTTCCAAAGCAGATGGCCAGCTCGGCATACATCATCGAGGACTCTATAGTGGACCCTCAGAAAAGGACCATGACCACACTCACATGGAACATCAGCCACGCTCGCCTCATGGTACAGCAGCGTTTGTTTTCACAGGCTCCCAGTGTTTCACAAAGTATTGACACGGCCTCACGATGCTTTTGTTTGTTGTTTTCTCTCGGTCGCAGTCTGTGGAAGAGCGGTGCGAGTACCAAATTAACCCTGAGAACAGCAGCTGGACGGAGATAAAGAGAGAAGCTTGGATTTCTTCCAATGTCTACGGACTCACTCGAGCTGTTCAGGTCAGTAGAGTAAAGTGGAGCGCCACAGTACATAACAGAAAGTGGTGAGTGGCGTCTGAGAGGGAGACTCACCCACCTATCTGTCATTCTGTAATTGGAAACATAATACGCAGTGTTAAGGTGCAGAAGCTAAACAGCCGATGCTATCTGCCAAGACTTCAGCAGCTGAATGATTTATGACAGAATCTGAGTTGTCTTCTGTGACAGTAAATAGTGATGATGTGACTTGTAGGTTGTTGACACATTGTTATCTAAGTGTCTTATTATATATTGGTTGACTTTATGTCTGCTCTTTTCAGGAATTTGGTCTTGCAAGGTTCAAGACCAGTGTTACAAAGACCATGAAAGGCTTTGAATATGTGCTGGCCAGAATGCAAGGTAAACTGTCAATAATGATAGCATCAATAATTTGTAATGCATTAAATGCTGGAACAAATGTATCATAATTCTCACTCTTCCCGCCCCTGGCTTTCCTGCTACGATAAGTCCAAATATCTGTTAGCAAAAGTAACAGTATAGAAAAATGTGAGTGATTTGAGGACTTAAATGGTAGCATGGCATCTCTAGAACTAACTGAATATACTGGAGTTCATACAAAGTATTTTAAAGGCTGAATATGTACCATCATATTTTCAAGGTTTGCAATCTCCTGAAATTCAAGTATAAATATAAAAATGCTTGATTTTCAACATATTCAAAATGAAACTATCCCATCATCAAATTTGTTTGTTGTCTCCTGTAGATGAAATTGTCTGTAACTAAATAATCTTGACCAAAAGATACAGTTAATGGTGATTTGAACAGCTGGTAAAACAAAGTGACAATGACATTGATTACTGGGCAAAGGGGTTCTGTAAACCTTATACAAATGCATTTATAGTACATGTATATGTGATCATAAAGGCTGGAAATTTGGGGTTTTAGGTGCCTTGAAAGTGAGATGTATGAACCTTGTTAGACAAGTACTTCAACTTTTCTGACCTGTTGTAGGTGAAACTCCATCGAGAACCTTGGCAGAAACTGCTACAGAGCGAGCGAGAGAGACGGCGCTGGCAGCTAAGGAGAAGGCCAAAGACCTCGCCTCACAAGCCCAAAAGAAACAATATGTGTGAAGCACATATTATATGTCATTGGTTCTTTTGCCAGTGACACTGGGACAGATTTAACTGTCCCTCCTGCCACCCCCCCATGGTTCAGCTGGAGTAAGACGAACTGATCCTGGTAATGGGTAGACACCTCTGTGAGGAAGCATCCAACTGAAATGGTGGGTGGACCATAAAAGGCCTGAGCTGGGTTCATGAGCCTGTTTCAGCCTCCCTGTGTGTGTCATGCTGAATATATTGTACCTCTGACACCAGATCATCTCAGCACTTTTACCACAGATAGAGATCCTAAAAAATGATATGGCTGAATATGGCTCCAGGTGCCATAAAGTGATAATAGCACTTTGTCAGCCCTGATACTGTTACTCAGACCTTTGCTCAACCTCTGTGCCCATCAACAATGTTTGCTTTTTACTCTGTTCCTTTTGAGTATGTCATGTTGTTTTGTAACTCCTTTGTATCATTAACAGCTTCTTGTCCAGGAGCTAAGATTAGCTTAGCGCAGAATATCTGATTAATGCAAATCCATGTATCCGTGTATGATTTACTTCAGCTGTATGTTTTGTTGCCGTCATGTTGTCTCTTAGTTCAGTTCACCCGACCACACCTTAATCATCCTACCAAGACTGATTGCTTCAAGTTGAAGTTCATTGACTGAAGAAGAAGGGTCCATATTGTTGACAGACATAGCTTGATAACAAATTAGCACTCTTGACATTGTGGTAAGAACTGGTTGCAGTTGTTATCAGTGTCTTCACCTAGATTTCAAATATGTGTACAAAGGCAAAAGTGATGTCTTGTCTTGTACATTCAGCCTAAACACACACAACCCCAGTAACCTATGCTCTTACTGTATCAATCAAATATCAGCTTGTCAATAAATGGACGGTTTCTTTATAACCATCATGCTGTGATCTTATGTGAACAATAAGGGGTCCTGTAATCCCACACAAGGGGTTGGAGGACAAATCTGAGGGCTTGTTTGATGATTGAAAAAAGACATCTCTGCAAAATGAAATTATGTTTATTTTAAGACTCCTTTTAGCTTTTTTCCCCTGTCAATAACTACAACCTCTAAAAAAAATATCCATGTAAAAAAACAAGAAAAACTTCAAAGTAAAAAGTGAAAGTAAAAGTTGAGTAAAAGTGTCACTACACAGTCTGAATACTGATAAAAGTAAAAGTCTTGTATTGAAAGTGGTGCTTAAGTAAAGTTTGTAAGTATAATCAGGAAAATGCGCTTAAAATGAAAGAACTCCATACAGAAAAGTGCCCTTTACTACAATTTAAATAATAAGACATCAAAATAGTGCATCATGAAATTATTACTCATGCACTGAAGGTGCACTGTAACAGTTTTACAGGCCTATAAACAGACAGAGCTCATGATAAACAGAACAGCAGTTTGCAGAAACTAACAAGAGCTTTAGATACACAGCACTTCTAAAGTCTTAACATTAGTGCTTGAATTTTTAATATATAGGACTATAGAACCAAAATTGTTACAAAAAACTTACATAATGCACCTTTATAAAGTAAGACTTGCTGTTGAGGTTTGTTGAGGTGAAGCTCATGTTGCTATATATCTATTTTATATACACCACTAACTAGTTGTTTTTTTCATTATGGATTCATCCGCTGATTATTTTTTAATGAATGATTGTTTTTTTAAAATTTTTTGAAAAAAGTGAGAGATGCTGTCACAAAGAGTCTTAGCAATACTTCAAATGTCATTATTAGAAGTAAATCTAACTAATTTCGATAATAGAAAAGCAGCAAATCTCCAAATTTAAAGCTAGAGCCATGAAATATTTTTACATGACAAATGACTTGATCATTCATGCAAATTAATTGTTCTGTCAGTTTACTAATCAACAACTGGTTTCAGCAGTTTCAGCACACAGTACTACATGTAAACCTTTGGGTAGTTCAATCAATAACAAAAGTGCTTTGTGAGTAAAAATCTTAATTTGTAAAGTTAATAGAAACCGAAGCTGTAAGATAATGTAATTGAGTAAATAACACAATATATAAAGTGACGTGAGAGGAGATTATAAAAGGTGGTCGGTTTCATTAATATAATTCATCAGTAAAACAATCAAGAGACGGCACATAAATATAGAAAATATTTATTTAATTAAAAAAAAGCTTACACCAGTAAAAAAAAAATAAATGCTACATAATATTACTGGGCGGAGAGACAGATGAATGCATACATAACATTAAAAGATAATAAGGCATCTTGCATATACAAAAGTGAAGGAGAAAAAAAAAAGCACCTTCAGTTGTTAAATATATAGCAATGAATATGATACGTACTTGTAATACAGCATAAGTATCATTACAAGTGGACATTACCTGCCTGATTGGTGAACTTGCTGCATGCATAATTAACATTTACACTGACGGATGCTGAACCAATGAAAGTGTACAGTCGTAGTAAAGAAAACACTTCTAAGAAACATTAGCAGTGAATTGCACTGTAACTGTCATTAAAACCTCTCTCAATATGCTCTCGCTAATACAGGCATCCAAAACTGTAGCACCTGATTACAGACTGAAACGTGCACAAACAGACCAAAACGAATATTTGGCACAGTGAACTTAATTGCCAGATAGAAAATGTGCAAATGTGACCAGTTAATGTCTGTTTTTCATTCTGATATACCCACAGTCCTTTTGAGACAAAACAAAGAAGTGCAACGTGTGGATGTTTTGTGCAACAGAAGAAAAAGATAACGATACATGACTGAACTTAAACATAATAATAGGGACAATAATTACAAAAAGATAGCACGGATTAATGTTTAAGTGCATGCTACACATGACGTAACTGGAATATGAACTTAGTGCTAAAGGAAAGCTGTATGGGAAAACTAAACCACATCTGATTTAAGGCAGAATTCAGTACAGACCGACTGTAGTACAGAATAAGTTAAGAGTTTTGAATAAAAAGCCCTTATATTGGATCTTAAAAGAACGATTAGCAGAGTTTGAATCAGTGGAGACTCCTCATGGCTTTGGAGAAAAAAAACAAAAAAAAAAAACACCATTTACGATTGATGCAAGAAAATATGTATGCGTAATGTTACATCCATCCCAGCCCAGTGATTTTAACTGCTATTCAGTGCAAATGAACACAGCTCATTCATATGATCGTTTAGCTTTGTAGTCTGACGTGTTTTTGAAAAGAGAATGTCAAAAGTTACTCCTTCTGTGAAAAAAGAAATGTGTTCAGTTGTACAGTAACATCCTCCTCCATTCGCTTGTCTTTTGGAATGTTTGCTCTCCTTCCTCCTTCACCGAGCGACTGCCGGTTCGACTCCCGTCATAGCCAGGCTTTGTCCATGCTGGAGTAACAGTGGTCCGCACCAGTGTGCGCAATGCTCAGTCCGTCAGAGTCCAGACAGTCGAACACGATGCTCTCCACGTCGACCTCCACGTCCTCTGCAAGGGGACACGCCACAGATCAGTCCATTAGCACAGGGAGATATGACGACACTCACACTGAATTCCACTACTGTTAGGCTGTTCACACATACAGTATGTCATCCACTTATTGATTATATGCACATGACCCAACAAATAGTGGTGCAAAACTGGGTTAGCAGTATATTGCTTGTCAAGGATTCACTGACTAAAACCTTGTGCTAAATGTTCCAGTATTTAATTAAGTCCTGTTTCCGTTGGTTCATGACCATCAGTCCATCTTATTTATTGCTTTTTGATTTTGTTCTCCTTATTAAGGACATTTTAACATTTTTCTCACATTCCGACATCTTAATATTATTAAGTTCAAAAGTTAATTGCTCTCTGAAGGGATGTATTTGCAATTTGGTGCTGTTGTCATTAAATCAGCACAGCACACCCCTACATGTTTTTATCTTGATATGCTCACTTCTGTGTGTTTATTTGACTGTTTAGTTAGTTTACTTTAGGTTTATCAATATATATGATGCATATGTCAAGTGTTTCTTTCTTTTTTTTTTTTTTTACCCCTGCCTTCTGATTCTCTGCAGGATTGTGCTGCTTCTGCTTCATCTCTATGTGTGCATAGCTTGCTGGATTGTTTTCTCATTTTACATAGTGCATGCATGTGCTTCTAATGGAGATCCTTAATGAAACATAAACATACATTCTTAATTACTCAGTAGAATAGAAAATGCTGCAGAATGACAATAATATCGTATCAACAGGGGTTTGCTCGGGTAAACGTTCTTTGCACAAAAAGTTGTTATTGTGACAGGCCGAAGTATGTTGCATAACTCTTCAGAAGTGCAAAAAAACTGAAGCTCACTTTCACTTTTGATAGGATTGTACTGAAAATCGTTGATTTAGAAGATGAAGTTTTGCAAGATGACAACAAAATATAATATCATATTGTCAGAATAAGATTCCTTTTAAGACTGATTAAATAATATCAACTCATTAGCGAGCTACGACTCACTCTACTCTGAAAATATCTGCTTTTTGGTAAAAAGTAGACGTCATAAACTCATATCAACAAGCAGACTATGCTAATGTGAAATGTGTCAACTACAAACTATTAGGGGACACTGAGAAGCTTCCTTTTTTGGTTCCAGTTCCCACTAGGATGGTTTCAATGTGCCTGAATCTAAATTATTGAAACCAAAGCTGTGAACACACTTTTAGCATCAAAGCGGGGACGCGTACCTCTGTCGGAGTCGGACCTCTCGGAGGACATGGTCGAGCCCTGGCTGTCATTCCTCATCCTCTCCGAGCCCCTCTGCAGCTGCTCCAGCCGAACCCTCAGCTCCCTCTGCTCCCAGCGCAGACGGCCCTTCATCTGCTCTGCACGCTCGTCCTGCTCCTGCAGCTTCTGGAAGGTGAAAGCACAGAAATCTAACCTTAAAACACAGCCCGAGCGCTGTCAGCGAACGCACCGCTAAAAAAAACAGGACAGGAACTTGGCTTTTTATTTAAGGGGAAGAAGATGCTCCTCTGAACGCCGTGCCTTCGCCCCAGAACTTTGTAGCGGTCCAGTGTTACGAGAGGGTTGTGTGTACCTTTATGTGGAGCTGGGCCCGTCTCAGCAGGTTGAGGGTGGTGTTCCTCATCGAGTCAGATGACAGAGGAACTTGCTTTTTGAGCTGCTCCAGGCAGTGCCTCAGCTGAGCTCGTCTGCAAAAGCACAAGCGACACTGTTTAATCCGTGCAGGGGAGAACAGGGTGTTCTTCATTATGATCCACCATAAAAAGTGTACTTTCATAATGATACTATGACGAAAATATGAATTACCTGTTTTTCTCCAGCTCGTTGTGAACCGACCTGCAGTTAGAGAAAGAGACACAGCTGGTTTAGCTCTGCAGTACATTCAGGACAATAACTGCTCTCAACAATGGCAGTCTGTGAGGAGCTTTATCAGAACTGAAAGTCTCCACACAGCCACACCCTCCTGTCAGTTAGCAGTTATGTAAGTTATTCACCTATTGCCCCCTGCAGATATCTTCTTGTTCTTCTGTTTGCTCCTCTTGTCAGAGTGATCTGGGCTGAGAGGTTGGATCGAAGCATATCCATGTTCTGCCTCTGTGCAGGGGGAGGGAGAAAAAAAAACAACATCACAGCGGTGTTACAAAACAGTTGGAAGTCCACTGGTATGCAGTGCTAAATGTAAGGTTTTGTTATTGTTAACATTAGTGGGCACCTGTGCTGCAGATCGAATGACATATTCTTACTAAGCTGTAAGAGGAGGACAGAAATACCCTGCTGCTGTCATCGGCATCATCAGCTGGACGCTCTTGTTTGGGTTTTTTTTGGCGCCATCACACACTCCCAACTCACCATCATAAAAAAAACTACTTTCTAGTCTATCGAACAAAAAACGCGTAAAACATTCCCCACGGTGTGCAAAAACACTAATGTAACTCGTAGCGTTGCTTTACTCTGCCTCCCTTTTTCATTCACCGCATCGAGCGCCCTGCGCCGCCCGGCTTCAGTTTCAAACTGGAGCAGATTGGCGCCTTCGAGTACAAAGATGAGACCGATATGTAGGTCACTGAGTCAAATCCGAAAGCTCGCCTAAAACAACCTTCCAGCAGGAATCTCGATGGTTTCCCGAGCAATTGCAGTGTATCGTGTCCCCGTGTGGCGTCCCGGCTGCACGCTGACTGTCGCTTCATTGTGCATTTTGTTGTTTTAACAATAACCAACTTCCTCCCCTGAAGACTGACAGTTGTCACAAAAAAAAAAACACTCACCTCGCTCTCTTCTCTCCAGAAACTCAGCGGCCCGGAGCAGCACCTGGATGTTGCAAACGTGTCCTTCCATTATTGTTGTTGTTTTTTCTTCGTTAAACAAATAAATAAAACAACCCCGGGTAAACAAACCTACTGCGATGCAAGCGTCAGTAACGTTAGCCAAAGTAGAAGAGGCTGTGTCTGTGCTACGTCCCCAGCCCACAGGACCCGAAACACTGGCGCTGCCTTCACGTGATCCACGTAAGCTCGGACATTTGAAAGTTATATCATAAGTACGAACCGAGTGGCACTTACTTTGTTGAATAAACGGACCTAATGACCAAATAAAGTTTAGCCTCTTTTGCTTTAGGTCTATGGTTTATTCTCTTTAAAAAAAGGGTTAAATATTCCGAGAAAATCCCCTTAGATTTAATTTACCGTGGGTGCATATTGCAATATTGCATAGCCAACTATTTGTGTAAAACTATAACCATGATGAATTTAAAATGAGATGTTTAAATAAACATAACGTCATATACATTTTTGATGTGTACATTATGTCAAAGGGAAAGATCCACCCTGTGGTTATGATGCATTCGGCTGTGATTCCTATACTTTCGAAAGCCGTGAAGGCATCAACACCCAACGTAAAACGTCATTGTCAAACCATGGTCAAGCCCCCGTCCCCTCTCCTCTCACAGCACCTTTATTTTTCAAACAGCTGCGAATATCTCGTAACATTGATATTGGCATTATGTATATATTCTCCTCTTTATATGAAAACCTAAAACCACACACTGTGTAAAACTGCAACATGTCAGCTAATTATGGAAAGTTGTATAGTTACAGATTTGTTATCATTACACGTATCTTTTATCTTACACACATCTTTACCTAATTTCCAGCCCACTTGAATTATTTTCTGTCGTTATCCATTTCCATTTTTTAACATTATAGACTGTCGTCTCAGTAGACTGCATAAATAAAACATACAGTGGCCGTGTTACAGATATAAACGTAATCTAGCGAGCATAAAATAATATGCTCACTTCGTTGATATCCTCTCTGAAACAATCGTTTGAATATCTGGAGTGAAGCCTGTTTAATTGTCTTTTCATACAGAGAAGAAAGTGGGAGGAGACGTCTGCCCTCACTAAACATGGCGCCGCCTTGCTTCACTCTATGCATCGGGTTTCAGTTGTACTCCGCGTGCGCGAGTGAAGTCGCTCTGCCAGCAGTATCTTTAACCTATGAACTCCTGAGTGTGCCAGTCCTCCGCCATATTGACTGTTGTCTTGACTGGAGGAGATAGAGAACATTTTGAGGTCCGACAAGAAACGAAAGTGTGCTCTCAAAATAATCGAAACTGGTGCAAACTTGGCCAAAGCGTGTTATAAACACCGCTGTGATGGCAAGGAAGAAAAGCAAGCAACAAGGAGTCGCCCAGAAGGAGCTTGTGCCTGGACAGCAGACCGTACCGAAGAGCCCAGTCTCTCCCGGCGATGCAGCTGGCGGTGGCGGCGGAGATGCTGGGCTGGATAGGCTGGCCACTACCAGGGCGAACCAGGTAGGTTAGCTAGCAGCGAGCCAATCGCTGTTTTTAAAATAGGCTAGCTAGCCTCTGAGCTAGCACCCCTCTGCTAATCCAAGCATCCTCCATTGTGCTTTTTATTTTCTTTGTGGCTGGATCCTGCAGAGAGTGAAGTTCTATGCATCCGCCGACTGATTGGAAGCTATATTTATCCTGATGTAGTAGTCGTAAATGCAGAGCTCTCACGTCGTTTGATATGTAAATAAATAAATAATGCGCTCAACTTCGCGAGCAGCAGAGGCGGCTTTTTTAGACAGTGTGGCTACTAGCATTGCAGCCCACCTCCCCTGTCGGACAGGTGACATTGTGCCTCGGACAGGTCGTCCCATTTCCAGCGTTTACAACTCTTCATCCGCCCAGCTAGCTAACCTTAGCCAGCGAGGCTAGCCGGGGCTATCATCCCCAGCTAGCGTGCTGCAAACGTGCTTACTGCCTACACTTCAACCCAGCTACAGGAACCACTCAGCCAGCCGCGGCTAACCAGCTACTAGCTAATTAGCTAGCTAGTTAGCTGAAAGAGAGAACGGGTTCATAATTAGGGTAGCAGACTCCCAAACATGATTCGAGTTGTTTATTTGGCTTGCCATGCTATTTATAGTTTTTGCTGTACCCCAGTCTTCTATCGGATTGTGTCGGGAGCCAGAGAAAAAAAAGTTTGAATGCATGTAGTATTCAGCCAGTGATGCCAAACGTTAGCTAACTTGGAGTTAGTATCGTTATAAGTCGAGGGTAACCGCTGTAAGTACAGCTGCACTGTAGCATTATACCAGCTAACCTTACATCTGACCTCTGAGCCTTACTACCCACCTGGCTGCCGCTTGGATTGAGTTATTACATTTTATACCACATGTGCAAAAGACCGTCTCACAGCTAATATATAGTATATTTATGTGTTGGGGGAAGAATTGTGTTGTGCTTCTGTAAATGTGCAAAACAAGGTTTTCTTTAAAATGTATTATCTGTCACTATGTCATGGAATCGTTCAATATTCAGAAAATACTGAAAAAAAACATTAAAAAAACTACCTATCTATAGATAGTAAATATCATCCAACTGCCCTGCAGTAAACTTCGTGAAGGTTATAGTGTACACTTTTTGTTTTCATTTGTAGAGTTTAGTTTGTCTGATGTGATTTGATCAGAGTTTTTTTTCTAGCATTTTAACACAATGATTTGTTACAGATCACAGTTTGACATGTAATCAGAGCCTAATATGGGACCTCTCCATCCTCTCCTTCTCTACCTAGCCTATGCACACCTGCTGCCTCCTGTGCCACCGTGAATTTAAGGACTGGGGAGCGAGCTCCGTAAACGGACTCCCAGGGGGCCACGGGACCAAGCTGGCTGATGCCGTCCCTGCACTCTCCCAGGCCTTATTGCGGGAGGCGCCGGGGCGTAAGCTTGCTGACGCTGTGCCCTCGCTGTCTCAGTCCCTGCTGGGAGAGGTGCCTCTGTGGATCTGTCAGAGCTGCTGTAAGAGTGTGGAAGAGGAGGAGAGGCGGAGCACCCAGGAGCAGCCGACGCCGGTAAATAAAAGTGGACTGATTTGGGTCATATGTCTGGATGCTTTTCACCACGTCTTTTTACTACTTTTTTGTTAAACTGTGCTGGTTTGTGCTGACTGAGGTAGACTCACCACTATTTATCATACAAGGCACTGCATTTGCATGGGCTTACCTACTAAATAAATCTTTCTGTCACCCTGGATTTCACAAGTTTAAACATGTAGTGGACTTTTTGTCTCTTCAGAAGTAACTTAGTTTTTCATTGTGACTCTGGCAAATGTGAGATGACAGCAGCTATTACCTTTGCTTTCTTGGTTGTTTTTACATAAATGCTTTACATGGCATGCAAATTTCTAAGACTCTCTGTATAAACAGTCCAGGGACCTGAGTGTAGATGAACATGGTCTGTACAAGGCGTTGATATTTGGCTTTGGCTTGCTGATGTTAAAAATAGTAAAAAAGCAACAGAGTAGCAGTGATTTATTTTTAGTTTATGCTCTTTGTTTACTTTGATAGATTGAATGATCATTTTTTAGATGTTTTTGCCTGTCGTGTGACAAACACTGTAACAAGCTGATGTTGATTGATACTTGATACCACTAGTGCCAAAATGCAGGTCTATGTAGACCGTCCTGTGAGTAACCTGTTGTTGTTTTTTGTGTTTTTCTTTTGTGTTTTTTAATTCAGGTACCATTGTCACACTCTTCCTCCTGTAAGTCCCAGAGCTGTGGGAACGGTTACCCGGAGCAAAGTACTGTGGATTGGGACCCAAGTTCCTTCCTGTCAGCCCACAAACTGTCAGGTCTCTGGAACTCTGCCCATACCAACGGAGGGGAACACTGCAATCACAACACTTCTTCACACTCGCAACAAGGTTTGTCATCAAAGGGTAGGAGAGAGCTGCAGAAAAGATTTAATGGCAGTGACAGTAATCACCGAAAACATCACAAACCTAAATTTCAGGCTGTGTTGTGAGTTTAAGTCGTGTGAAATGGGGACAAATTGGGTTTGAATCTGAGCTCCACGGCTGGCTTGTGAGTTTACTTACTTAGCAATGATAGTGTGATACATTTTTAGACGCTTTGTTCAGGCGTTATTCTGCGATGGTTTAGAAGAACAAAGAGGCATCTTATGAAAGCTTACAATGCTCCACTTTTTGAGGTCCTTAGAGCTCAGCATCATTAAAGTTGGAATCATGTTGTAAGATAAGCTTGTTGTCAAAACTACCAGGTGCTCTCAGATGGTGGAGATAAGTGTAAAAATAACAGAATTTCAAATGAATATGATTTAAGTAACTCAGAGAATATGGCTTGGGCATCATTTATAAAATATCAAGCCCCATGGACGCAATTGTCTGCCTGACTAATATTTGAACCAACATACAAGAAAACATGTTATGGTGACTATTTCTGAAACAACATTATCCAACAATTAATAAAGAAAATGGAAACACGCACTCAAACTGAGACGGACAGCTGTATATAAAATAGGAAGCACAGCATTTCAGACTCCCGTGCTCTTTGTTTTCTTCCTGTTTCTCGGCTCTCATTAAACCACTTTTACCAGAGTTTGGCAAATACTCATATGGCTCATGTTGTCAGATTACATTTAAAGTAGGGTAAGTGAAAGTAGTGGCACGTCTGCTCAGTGAGTGCAACTCTGCCGGTATGTGCCCTTTGGTGCTTTAATACATGTAAGGTTTTTGGATGTTTGCTGGTGAACAGTTTTGTTTCTCAACTGCAAGAAATGTCAAACAGATATTTGTTTTAAGTTAGGTGTGAACTGAGCTGAACTTAATGTACTTTATTATGTGTCATGGCAAATGTTGGCATGAAGTCACAGTGACTTGTATCAACTTCTGCTGATGATTATATGGATGATTGCCAATAAGAGATATGCTAACTTTTTTTCTTTAAACAATAGAAATGAGTATGTTAAATGATTGAAATGTTGGGGTACAACTCTTTCATTTTTATTCTGGTTATCAAAAAAGGACTTTATCCTCCAGGGTTGCAGTGTTTTACAATGCTCTCCTCTTTCTCATAGCAATGACACATTGGACAGTTACACAGGCCCAAACACGCCTCCAAATAGCAGGGAATTATTTTAGCAAAACACAAACCACTGTCCAAAAAGTTAGCGTTCATTTACAAAATATCTGAGCACTTGGAAATTATTAATTTGAGGGTAAAACTCTCAGTGACATTGTGGTAAATTAGTCATATGGACAGTTTTAATGTTCCCATTTGTTCCTCTAAATCTTTACACATGTTTATGAGACTTTTTAAACACATTATACAAATAGACAAAATGGTATTACTTTGAGCAGTTCTGCTCCTAAACCAAGCTTTAGTGTTGGACAGATCCATCAGTTCCTTTCAAATTCATCAAATGTATTTTCCATGTCCAGGTATAACAGCAGGGTCAGCCTGTCATGAGAAAAGAAGTCTTCATGAAGCACCTGGGAAATCTGCTAAAACGTCGGGGACCAAAGTGTGTCCCTACAGTCACCCGTCATCCCAGAACTCCAGTGGATCTTCTGCTGGGAACCCCCTGTCTACCTCAGCAGACCTTTGTAAGACCACTCCCAAGCACTTCAAGACCATGTGCCGTCGACCAACGCCACCAGGTAGTGTTTCCGTTGACTCTTAGGGTTCAGTTAGCATTTTCATTAAATCTGAATGTGCTTGGACTCAAATCTCTCTTTGAGTCTACAGCCTCTACAGCGATTAATTATAAAAGTAAACTTTGCGAGCCAGAACACAAACGGATGCACCATGTAAAATGATGACTCAGTGTTTGTGATCCACAAGACATTTGCATTCATGTTTTCTGTAATTTTTCCTTCCAGGTGAAGCCTTCCACCCCAGTGACAGCCATCAACACACAGACTTGTCGGTACCCCCCAACAGTCCCACTGGCCTTTCTTCCCAGCATTCCTCACTCCTTCCCCCAAAGCCGAACTCTGGGCAGCACAGTCATGTAACCTCCTCGTCTGGCACAGGTGTGGCAGCCCACGCTCCTTTCTCCCCGCTGGTACCAAACCTCCATGGCCCTACAGCCAAACTCAACTCTCCCAGTCCAGACAGCCCAACATCTGTCCACAAGCCCAGCCCGTGCAAAAACTCCCACATTCCTGCTGTGAACACACAACACAGCAAACTGGGCACATCAATCATGGGCTGCAACCACCCTTGTAATGGACACAGTGCTGGAACGGTGGCTACATCAAATGTAGGCCACCTGACAGCGGGGGCTTGCAGGTTAGTGTGAACATCTCAGTGTTGCTTTTGTTGAATATTTTGAATTGACAAACTGCTTTCTAGTTTCACACAAGTGCTAAAGTAAATGATTTCTTGTTTGTAGGGACCAGGCATGTAAGGGGCACAAAATGACGAATGGAACGTTGTGCCACCCCTCATCTGAGCTGGAGGAGGGGGAGGATGAAGACAGCAGCTCTGAGAGGAGCTCGTGTGCCTCCTCATCCACCAACCAGAAGGACGGGAAGTACTGCGACTGCTGCTACTGCGAGTTCTTTGGACACAATGCGGTACTTGAAACATTTTGTTGCTGTCATCGTTATAAGGAGTAACTAGATGTTCCCTTTGCTATTATGTACTTGTTAAACATTTGTACAAAGTTGACATGATAAAGATACAGTAAAATATTGTTTGCCTACAGCCTCCAGCTGCTCCAACAAGCAGAAACTACGCTGAGATCCGAGAGAAGCTCCGCACACGTCTGACCCGGCGTAAAGAGGAGCTGCCTCAGCGTCAAGATTCAGAACTGACAGCGACTGGTGCAATCGACAACCGGGATGTAGATGAGCTGCTAGACTTCATTAACAGTTCTGAGCCAAAACCTGTCAACAGTGCCAAGGCTGCCAAAAGGGCACGACACAAACAAAAGAAGAAGGTGTGTTTTTTTTTGTTCACCATTAATTTCCTTTGAGTATTGCGCGGCTGCTGAAGGGGCACCTGCTGGCCAAATTTGAAAGTCAGTCAATTATGGGAACTCTGGATCCCAGTACCATTTTGCATCTTGATATTACAATACAAAAGGCATTTGCTTTTGGCTCGTGGTCCTAGAAGGGAAAAGGTTTGGCGAGCCCTGATCTGTATGTCTGTGTATGTGTATATGTATTCTTTAAAAGTTGCAATTGAAATACTGTGTGGGAATGGTGGACCCCGCCACTAATGAAAACTACTCCATAGAGAGGTTATTGCATACTGTAAACCCATTGAAGGGCTTTGCTGAAAATGCAGACCGTAATTATCAAAAAAGGGGTTTGATGTCATGAAAATTAGAGATGCACCGATCCAGTTTTTTCCGATCCAATCCCGATACCGATACCTGGACTGAGCGTATCGGCCGATACCCGATACCGATCCGATACCGTTGTTGAATTGAACTGTATACCTTCCACCATGTGAAAGGGACTAAAGGCACCAGACTTTCCGAACTAAGACAAAATAATCAAACAGTTACCGAATATTGTAAACATGTGTAACATTAATATTATTAATAATAATAATAATAATAATAATAATAATAATAATAACAACAATAATAATAATAATAATAATAATAATCATAATAATAATACATTTAATTTACATAGCGCCTGTAAGGGTACCCAAGGACACACGTAACAATGTGGAACAAACAAAACAAAGACTGAATGAATTTAGCGCCTGTCAGTCAGCACGGAGGGAACACTAGCCCCGAAGTCAGTAGCACCGTCTGTAAACAAACTAGCGTCTGGAGGCTCCGTGCACACAGCGGGGCGACCATCCAGCATCGCTGCGAGCCGGGGAGACTGCAGCAGCAGAGGAGGAGACAAAGCAGCCCGGCGGTGAATAACCCTGAGGTTGTGGTGGAGGGAGGACCAACGGAGCAACGATGGACAGCCCACAGAGTATTGAGTACGTCGGTTTGAAAGTTAGCGTTGCTAGGCTAACAGCTGACCGGTGAGGCTAACAGCTGATGGCGGGGCGACTAGCTAATCAGCGGAGAAATGTGACGTGAGTAAGTGCAGCGTCCTGCAAACAGGAATACAAAATAAAACATAGCAGCTGAATCTGAGAATAAACTAATAAAGAGTTGGTCAAACAACAACTTGCGCTCTTCCAGCATGCGACACACTGACGCTGACGAATGACGTAATGTGCTGCGACGGCGAAAAAAAAAACCTGGATCGGCTGGTGGATCTGTTTCATTTTACCGATCCCCGATCCAGCCGTTTTGTCAATATCGGAGCCGATATCCGATCTTAATATCGGATCGGTGCATCCCTAATGAAAATCTTAAAGATCATAACTTGAAATCAGAAACTAGCCAATTAAAGAATACATAAACAAGATTATGAATCTAACCAGACATTTGATGCCGAATTTGAGTAATATTTATATTCAGTGCTTACGATCAAGTTTGTTCAATATCCAAAAAGTTATCTCAATAACTATCTCAGTACCTGTTCACACCGTCAAGCCTGTACCATTTCTTTTTCAGGAAAAAGCTCAGCAGGGCAACATGGGTGCTGCAGGCAGTGACCCCCACTCCGATCCATCTGAGCCTGTCGACGAGCCCATCCCTGATGGTTCAGAAGCCAGTCGGTTGCTTGACTGGCCTCAGCTGGAGCTTGAGCGCGTCAACAGTTTCCTCACCAGTCGGCTCGAAGAAATAAAGAACACCATCAAAGACTCAATCCGGGCCTCATTTAGCATGTACGACCTCAATCTGGATGTCAATGACTTCCCAAAGAAGGCAGCCACGTTGGAGGGCAACCACTTACTGTCCCATCTCAATGGTTCCTCTGACCTGCAGCAGATAGACCTTGACCTGGCCCCTCTTTCACTGGGATCCTTTAAAAATCACCTTGACCTGGTTAACGGATGGGAGGACACAACCACTGTGTCGTCTCCTAATACCACCACAGCATCAGGGGTCCCTGCTGGGTCCAAGGACATCCAGCGGTTGCACACTACCCCCAGTCTCTCGAAGCTCATAAGGGTTCGGTCCCCAGAAAGATGCACTTCCACTGGATCTGACAGTTTGCCACAGGTGCCAGCGCAAGCTACTGCTAAATCGAAGGAAGACGCCCCCGATCCCAAGAACATGACAGTTGGGAACAGTGGAGCGAAGTCAAAGAAGAATAAAAAGCAGCAGCAAAGACAAGAGCAGTCTGTGTCAGAGCAAAACTCCAACAAATCAACCAAAGCTGCCTCCGGGAATGAAACACAGAAAACCAATGAGTTTAAAGAAATGGCTTCTAATGGCTCAAAGGCTGGAAACAAGCAGCCCCAGCACTGTGTGGAAAACCAGAGAAATGGGCCTAAGAAGGCTGAGGACGGCAGACCATCCAAACATTCAATGAACGGAGCAAACGGTGGCCTCTCAAATGCACAAAGGGGGAAAGGTGACACAGAGACGCGAGGAGGTCGGACTGAGCAGGATTCGGAAAGCAGAGCTCATCCCACCATCTCAGCAAATGGGCAACAACACCAGCAATCCAAGGGGAAAAATAAGAAGAACAAGAACAAGGGTGAAAAATCCAGCAGTGCTATCGGTACAATAATCTATCATTAGCGATGTAAATGCCAAATATTAAGTGTTTCTTAGTCTGTAATGTTTTAAGCTAATGTTGTCATCTTCATTGTTATTCCCCAGATGATGTATTTCTCCCTAAAGACGTGGATCCAACAGAAATGGACGAGATTGATCGGGAAGTGGAATACTTTAAAAGGTAGTTTAAAAAAAGCCTGTATCAAGATAAAAGTAAACCGTTCCATTGAATAATGGCATCACTAAAACTCAGCATTCCTTCTCTCCTCTTCCTCCTCTTGTTTGTCTGTCTTTGTTCTTTCCAGGTTTTGTCTGGATTCTGCAAAACAAACGCGCCAGAAGGTAGCAGTGAATTGGTCCAACTTCAGCCTCAAAAAGGTTCCTTCCAATGCAGCTCAATAACTTGGATGAGTGCCAGCAAAAAAAAAACTCCACACCACAAACTCTTTCAGTAGAGCCCTATTTGGCCTGAGGCCTTCTCTCATTCCCTGTTTTCTTCTCTTCCTTACTAAGCCAAGGGACCCCTGGTTCAAATTCATACTCTCCATTCAAAAGACTGAAACATAACTTGTGGCTGACAAGCCAGGGATCATTCTCAAGGCCAGCTCTACCCTTTGCTATTATTGCAATGTTCACTAAATGAGAGATGCAAAAATGGAAAAAAAAGTCTGTTGAATCCACTGCATCCATGTGCTTACGTATGTAGTATGTAAACAATTACCTTACATGAAATAAATGTTTTTTATCACAAATCTGAGACATTTTAACGTTGTTAAACTTCTGAATTCCAATCCGTTCAATTTGGTGCTCATCATCCATGATATTTTTGAATTGAAAGTTTCTCACCAATGACAGCAGTCTCACTAGACACTAGAGACCATTTGTCTGCTACTGTACAACCGTCAACAAGGACCACAAGATGACATTTTGACCTGATTTTACAGAAAAAACACCTGTACCCTTGTCTTGTGCACAGAGCAATGGTGGCAACAATTGCATTGATTTTTACTCACAAGCAGACTGCAGTGCATTTGGTGATTGTTACACTTCTCCATTGGAATACTTTTAATTTATTTTTGACCACCAAATTATTTTGCAGTCAGTGAGAAAAAACTGAAAACACTTGAGCTACCTGCTACACTGTTGCCTTTTTGTATGAGACCATGAAATTATGTTAAAAAACACATGAATGTTTGACAGTTTTCAGTGCACCAACGACGCTAATAGAAACCTTATAGGAAAATATCAATTTACGGTGTATAACACTTGGCTCACAGAATGCTTAAAAAAAATATATACAAATCCAATTGAGTACCATGCAGATACGTTCCCATGCATGATGTGTAGAACAGAAAAATCTAAATACTGTTCCCCAGTCCTGTATCGGACAAAGTTGAGTGTGTCAGTTGCTTCAATGTCAATCCTTCCTTGGTGTTGATCTTAAACAATTCTCTCTTTTATAGTGATATCCAATATACACTCTGCCATCTGTAGTAGAAAGTATTTTTACCACAATTTTCTCACTCCTAAACTGTTATTTTAGCTCCTATATCCCAGCCGTGACAGTCACACCAGTGTGCATTGTTAATTTTAATGTTGGAACCATCTCACGTTGTTTGACGCATTTACTGTCAATGCTTGTACATACTGAGTGATTATTTTGGGCCCTTTTGAGCCTTTGTCATGCGTTTCTGGGGGCTGTGCGTGCGTGTGTGTGTGTGTGTGATATTTTCATCCATACTACTCTTTTCCCTGTACTGTGATCTTGGTGGCACCTTGTGCCTCAGCTAGCCTATCTGAAGTCCAAGTTCTTGATAATCTTTCAATGACAAATATCACTGAAGAGTTGATGACCTATGGGAGGAGAGCTTGAGATTGACACCAGTAACCATGTTTTCAGCTGATGGCTTTCATTGAGATGGATGAATTTCTTTCTTGAATCTGTGATGAGATTTTGTTTTCATATAACGTCGCTGATGCTTTCCAGGTTATATACAATTAGAGAAGATTATCTTAATGTTTCGAATGTAGATTTATACTATATCAATAATAGCCAAGTGTATGTTGGCTTTTCTTTTTTTAAAATTCACTTTTGATACTGTGAAAAATCTTTCGTTCAGAAAGATTAAAACAATACAGTTTTGACAAAAATAAAGTGTGGTGTTTGCTTTCTACGTTTAGCTTTTGAGTTTGGTTCCCATGAAACATCCTGTGCACGGTCCGACCGAGTCGCTTTGCAATGATTGGACACGTCGTCTCGATGAGGTTTGACCCTTCCAGCGGTCCGTAGAGTATCAAGGCTTCCTGTGTTGTGTGGTGTAAACATGTGGATTAGCTATATTTATTGAGTTGTTTGCCGGGTATTTGGTCTGTAATTCTGTGGCTTTCGTACGCGGAGAACGTCATTTTATTAAAAAATAAAATGGAGACCGAAAATCGACCCAGAAAGGTAAGTTATGCGTAGTCTGTCGTTTACATTATGAGAAGGTTGCACTAGCTAACACTAGCTAAAGTTAGCGAGTTAGCCAAGCTTTAAAGTATCCCTCAACACTCGTAAGTCGTTCCTAAACATTATTTTAAGCGTGGGCATGGATCTATAGATAGCGCAGAACTTGAGTGTTTGAATAATATGCAATTTACAATTACATTTTTTATGAATGTGTAAACTGCTAAAGCTACACAAACGACTAGCCCAAATGCTACGACATCCACGGTCGATACGTATTTGTGACGTTTGTCATCGAACTAAAGTTACAAGTGATCTCAAATATTGGCCAGCAATTGTGTCACAGTTAGCTCATTAGAATAACGCTTTAAAGAGTCTTCCGTTCATTAATAACATTCTCAAATTGAAAACAAGAGCTAAAAAAGGCACAATTAATGTGCTCCTTCAATATCAGCTACAATGATGGTTGCAATTCACGCAAGTGTGAAGCAGCGAAGCTTAAATAACTATCACTGCACACGTGTATGAAACCACTCGCATATCTCTTTAGAAAACAGTTAATTATTGACAGTCAATGGACGGAAGGTGAAATAGCTGAAGTGAGGGACAGTAAATTATGTAATAGCTCTTGCCATCACTATTACGAACTATTCATTCTGAAAACATAACAAATAACAGTTCCTTTCAATTATGTCCTAACAATTGTTCATTTTGTGTAAAACGTGCTTGCTAATTAAAGAAATCTGGCTTTGTAAAATTGGGTCATAACATGGCTTAAATGCTAGTCCAGTCCTAAAAGAGTTCAATATCCAATCACGTGAGATTTAAATCATAGCGATATATTTTGTCCACTGCCAGGCTTCGATAAAAGCAAGCCAAGGATGACTGCTAAACACCATTATTGCTGCTAAAGATTCGAAAAAGAGCATAAGTTCTTTAAACAAACTGCGAAGTTTATACTTAGAGAGCCCTTTTATAGGGAAAAATAAGATAAGATGTATGTCAGAATCTGTTTTTGTACCTGCTGTTTTTTTCTGCATTGGATAATATGCATACATTTATCTTAAGGACTTGAACTGGATGTGTTTGAGGTCCATTCTGGCTGAATGCGATCATGTAACCTCTGTAGAAGGGGAAACAAAAGGTAACACTACTGATAAAAATGCAATGTGCTTGTGCAGAGATCCCATGGGGAGGATGGCCAATCCGGCTCCGAAGGATCGGAAGATGATGATTATGTTCCATATGTTCCAGTCAAAATAAGAAAACAGCAAATGGTAAGTTACTGTCCGCTGGCATCTTAGTAAGGATGCACCAGTCTGATCCAGGGGTTTGGTATAGCGGTCAAGACCTTATTAAGCAGATTAGAGATGATGGCCAACCTTTCTCCATTGTATCCTTGTTTCTTTGTCAGTGTCACAGCAAAGTCTGACCTCATAATGTTACCCTGCATACAAATAATCTCAGTAAATTCAGCGCAGTCAGATATGTAGATTTTAAAATTTAGAACAAAATGGCACTGGTATAGGACTCGGAATCTTACTGACTCGGAAGCAGAAAAGGGAAGTGCGGATGATGCATTCCTAAATAAGGCTATCTAACATTGTAAAAGTTGTATCATTTTGAAAGTTATATTTTGGTTTGGTATATTTTTGGTTGAATAACCACATTTTCCATTTTAATGCATTTTTTGAACGCGTGCCTGGCAGCTACAAAAGATGTTGCGCCTGCGGGGAAAGGCGGTCGACGAGGAGCAGAAAGACAGCGGGGAGGAGCAGAGGGATGAGGATGAAGGTCTTGGTCCACGTTCCAATGTCAGTCTCCTCGACCAGCATCAGCACCTTAAGGAAAAAGCAGAAGGTATCGAGTTCATACACAAACTACACTGGATTATGATTGTTGCCCCTTCAGTTCTTTTCCCCCTACAACTAACTTGACACATTATTATCACATTGCTAATTAAACATCATGGTTCTTTGATGTCTCACCTGTGTTGTGTTTTTGTATTTACAGCCCGCAAGGAGTCTGCAAAGGAGAAACAGCTGAAAGAGGAAGAGAAGATTCTTGAGAGCGTTGCAGAGGGCAGAGGTATATTCAGATTCCTGTGAAGCCATGTTGACTTCTTAACCTAATTTATTATGATAAACATCCAGATGTTGAAATGGCTGCAAACCGTATTCTCTCTTTCGTCTGTCAGCTCTGATGTCTGTGAAGGAAATGGCCAAAGGTATCATATATGACGATCCCATAAAAACAAGGTAAGTCCAACATCAGTGAAAAAATAATGTTATATTTATGTATTTATTTATTTATTTAAACATTTCATTTAACCTGAATGTTCTCCGTAGCTGGAAAGCTCCACGCTACATCCTCAACATGCCGGACACCCGACATGAGCGCGTCAGGAAAAAGTTTCACATTCTGGTTGATGGAGATGGCATCCCTGCTCCAATCAAAAGCTTCAGGGAGATGAAGTTTCCGCCAGGTTACAAGACACTCTGTCTCCTGCACATGAACACTGTCTGCCTTGTACGGAGAATTTGGCACTTCGACATGATTAACAACTGGCAAATAATCTGTTTTTCAGCAATTCTAAAAGGTTTGAAAAAGAAGGGCATTGTGCATCCCACGCCGATTCAAATTCAAGGAATCCCTACAGTGTAAGTACAGTAAACGGGCATGCACTTTTAAAGTGGATCGTAGAATGTATAATGTATGTTAAGTAAACGTAAACCGTTGAAGAATTGACAGTGTTTTGTCTGTAGTCTGTCAGGTCGAGACATGATTGGAATAGCCTTCACCGGTTCTGGAAAGACATTGGTCTTCACTTTGCCCATCATCATGTTCTCCCTGGAGCAGGAGAAGAGGCTGCCTTTCTTTAAGAGGGAGGGACCTTATGGACTCATCATCTGTCCCTCAGTAAGACATACAAAACTATTTAATCGATGAGACAGCTCAGATTGTAGCGGGTGACTTAAGGTGTCTCCCTCCAAACTTTTGAATAAGTTTTAAAACTGTACATGACCACCAAAGGCACAAACAATTGTTCTGTTTCTACTCCAAACACATGGCGTTGACTCTGAGCAAGCCTTGCCTTTTTGCAACTAAGCATATCTGATTTTAATGCTCTCCCCTTTGTTCCAGCGAGAGTTGGCGAGGCAGACTCATGGCATCATCGAGTACTACTGCAAGCTGCTGGAGGAGGAGGGAGCGCCTCAGCTGCGCACTGCCCTCTGCATCGGAGGAATGTCTGTCAAGGAGCAGATGGAGGTAGTAAAACAGTAAGTATGAGTGAAGAGTTTGAGTGAAGAACAATCTGCTTCTATCTATTATCCAGAATTTCAGTATGAACGAGTGTTTGAGCAAAAATGCGCAATTCAGCAACAATGATTTTTTCAGAGGGCGAGAAAATAGACAAACATGAAAAGGTTAAGACAAAATGCATCACAAACTTGAATAATGTATTTAAAAAATATATGCAGTAAATGTTTTTTAGGTCATTTTCCATCTGAACTGGTGTCTCCTCTTGGATATAGTGGCGTCCACATGATGGTCGCAACCCCCGGCAGACTGATGGACTTGCTGCAGAAGAAGATGGTGAGTCTGGACATCTGCCGCTACTTGGCTCTGGATGAGGCTGATAGGATGATTGACATGGGCTTCGAAGAAGACATCAGAACCATCTTCTCCTATTTCAAGGTGAGATCGTCCTCTGCATAATATTTGTCAATGACATAACTTCAAATAAGCCGCACACTGGATGATGCACTCAAAGATGGACATAAATTCCTTATTTTTAGCTGGTTGAGCACAATCACCACTTCATTTTCATTTACAAACTTGAAAGCTATTTTGGCATTTCTACTAAATGTGTCCTTAAATTCGGCTGATCAATATATTTTCGAGCAAAACTAGGCCATGCAGATGCAGACAGACTCTCCCTTATTTATCTGTAGCACTGCTAAAAGTTGTTTATTATACAGTCCTGATGCTTTAAGAGGCAGCATATTTCATCATCATCTAAGCACTCCAAAACGTAGTTGGCCAGTAAATCCATCTTCCAGCTGGTGGACTCAATCAACGGAGACTAAGATCAAGAAAACTGAACTTGGAAGATGTAGCCTTGGCTTTTGTGAGGCTACCCAAAATGAATGCTCAATGATTTGTTATTTCTGTGTCCAGGGACAAAGACAAACCCTGCTCTTCAGTGCCACCATGCCCAAGAAGATCCAGAACTTTGCCAAGAGCGCTCTGGTCAAACCCATCACTATCAACGTGGGCAGGGCCGGCGCTGCCAGCTTGGATGTCATCCAGGTATGTTAATTTTTTTCACTGAATGAAAGGTTTTTTGTCTCAGTCAGGGAAATTCACAGCATACAATTTACAAAGCCACTGATGCGAAAAATTATGTGAAATGGAAATGATAATAGCTATCGTGTGTGTTTGTGTGTGTGCAGGAAGTGGAATACGTCAAAGAAGAGGCCAAGATGGTGTACCTGCTCGAGTGTCTCCAGAAAACGCCACCTCCTGTCAGTACCTTCGCATGTTTTGACACTGACATATACCAAACAACCATGACTCAAACATGGCAGATGTTACATAATATTACATTTTCACATTGACAGGTGCTCATATTTGCTGAAAAGAAGGCTGATGTCGATGCCATTCATGAGTATCTGCTGCTTAAAGGAGTCGAGGCGGTGGCAATCCATGGAGGAAAAGGTCTGCAAAACCTCTATTCTAATCAATACGACACTCAGCAATCAGTGCGTAGTTATAGTGCATGAAGAGCTTATGTGTGTATGGAGGAATGTCAAACCCAGTGCCCAAAGCCCCTTTACGTCCACAGTCTCTCTGTTCAGCATCCCTGTAGTTGCTCGTCGTAACCACCAGATGTCACTCTGGTTGCAGATGTCGCCACTTCTGCTTCACAGTTGCACCACATTTCCATGGAAGTCGCCACATACACTTTCATCATGTTTCCATTTGTCATTGTCTTGCAAAAGATTGTTTTTGTGGCAACATATGTTGTTTGTTTTTCAGACCAGGAGGAAAGAACGAAAGCCATCGAGGCGTTCAAAGAAGGAAAGAAAGATGTCTTGGTAGCCACAGACGTTGCCTCCAAGGGTCTGGATTTCCCAGCTATACAGCATGTAGTGAATTATGACATGCCCGAGGAGATAGAGAACTATGGTAAGAGGGTGTAAAATGTATCCAGTACTTTTAACACTTTTTTTTTTCTAAATGTGATTAAAATTTAGTTAGTTCAGAAGCTCTAAAATTGAAGGCAGTTAAACAGATGCATTAAAAAAAAACATTACATGAAATCATCCAACGTTAATAATCAAACAAAAATGTGACGCTTAGGTTTCAGTTCCTAGTGTGACCATCTTGAGCAATAACTTCACCCAAACATTTTCTGTTACTTTTGATCGGTCCCACACATTTTGGCCCATTAGTGAATATGAAATTGCTTACACTCGATGTTGGTGAGCTCCCCCAAGTGATCTGTGAGCCTGAGGCAGTAAAGCAGCCCCAAGTCATGGAACTACCACAGTTGGAATGAGGTTCTTCCTCTAAAATACTGTGTTTTTGGTTTTCGCTTGTCATTTAAAACCAAAAATAACTTTTTCCCAATTTGTTTGTTTGGCCTTTAAACCTAAGATGAGCACCAATGTTCTTCTTAGAGTAGCAATTGAGAGTGGTAGTGACTTTCTCCTTGCTATCTGGCCATATATACCAATCTTCGTTCAGTGTTTATCTGATGGGGGTTTTTTGGACACTGACATTGACAAATGCATTAGAGGCCTGTAGATACTTAGAAGATACCCTGGGATTCTTTGTAACCTCCTGGGGTATTGAACACTTCGCTCCTGGAGTGTTTTTTGTTGGATGACCACTCCTGAGGAGAGTAACATTTTTATAGGAATGAGCTTGTAACCCTTTCAGCCTGGAGACCATCAACACCACTGCAGAAATATCTTTTGGTTGATGCAAGACCGGACTTAAGATTAAGTTAAGATCCACATTTATCTTCTTTCAGTGGGACTCGCATCTAATTGTCATCCTATTGACTGAGGCACTCGACTGTGATTACACTTTTTAAATGAAATTGATGATGCGAGAGCTTCACAAACCTTTGAATAACTTTACCTTATATTTGTTATAATGTGTCCACTACATGTAGTTTTCAGGCTTGAATGAAGAACTTCGAATTAAAAAATGAAATCATCGATGCTGCCACGCCCCCATGTCATGTTCACGTGTTAGGCTGGTCGTGAAATAATACCAGGGAGCTTTGCTGTATCTTGAGTAGCCGTCGCCTTTACTCACAGCCAAACTGCAGCCTATATTGTACATTTTATTGCTGTTGCTACTACTGCTACTCCTTTCGCTAGGGATGTCCCGATCGGATCACGTGATCGGAAATCAGGGCCGATCACGTGGTTTCAGACTTGATCGGAATCGGACGTTTCATCTCGACCAGGGATCGGATATATGTATATTTATTCTCATTATTTTTTATCAGGTCTATAATATTTCAAAATAAATGGGAAAAAAGTGTGGGCACGAGGCACGGGTCGGGTATTGGTAAACATAATGACCGGCCACCGCTGTCAACGTTGTTTGTGCCTCTGATTCATGTCCTCATGTCACTCCGCAAGTAGTCTATTCATTTGTCACGACGGAACTTCATTCAAAGCAGAGCTCCACCAAAGAGCCTGCAATCGTTGCAGATGTTATCTTATGTGTCAGTGTTTCCCCTATATGCATTCTGCAAAAAAAAAAAAGACATAATTTTTGTAGGTTTAATATTATGGGCGAATGGCGAATTTAGCACACAGTGAAAGCACTACACCCTAACTTATCTTGAAATCGATTATTATTGTCATTACTGCTATTTGTAGAATTTCTTCAAGTCACCGTTTAAGTTGAGTGACTGAAATGCTCGTCATCCTATTCAAAGGCTGCAACAGGCGACTCATTGAACCGGGGTGAAGTTAGTTTCAGGTTGGATATTCGGCAGACATTCACTCGGGTCCAGCCGCGACTTTATTGAGGTTCACCCAGTGTTACGCTGAATCGCTGGAAACTGATGTAGGGACCGTTATTAAATTACTTAGCATAAATATATTAATACAAAATAATTGCAGTTTTTTCGATATTTTCCATGTCATGTGGCCCAGTGACTCAAAACCAGCAGCAGATTGTATAAGTAAACTGGAAGAATGAGACACAGCTCTTTTTATTATATTTTAGTGCTTCCTCTATTTTTTATGAATATTAATATGCAGAAATTATGATTTTTTTCTCAATATCTTCCATGTCATATGGCCCACTGACTTCTGACACAGATTCTGTCTCCATAAAAAAATATATAATAATAAAGAAAATAACCTGATTGGGACATCCCTACCTTTCGCTTCTCCTTCCTCTCCCATTCATTCACTGTCCGCACGTATGCACGCACGCACGCACGCACGCACGCACGCTCCCTCACTCTCGCTCACACACACACACACACCTTACACACACACAACTCGCGCACCGCCCTATTCCTGACAGGGGCTATGCCACTCTTACAACAATGGCAACTGGAGACCCATCGACAGAACTTGAACCCCTCCTCTTTCACTGAAGTCGCCGGTGTGGAAGTATTTTAGACTTCCAGTGAGTTAAGTTGACAACGTTTGCGTTGTCGACAAAAAAGCCACAATTTGCAAGCTCTGCAGAAACGAGGTGGCAGGTTATTTTGTTTAAGTTTCCAATTGACTGAAGATATAAGTTATCGTTACATCATGTTGTTAATAAATGTTTTAAATTTGGCAATGTAGTGTGGTATGTTGCGAACACAGGTCAGATATTATATTGCATAAAATTCGAGTCTAAAAATGGCATAGCAGCCTGTGCTTTAAAAAAAAAAATGTAAAAATCGAGCGAATCGAACCGTGACCTTGGAATTGAAAATGTAATCGAATCGAGGATTTGGAGAATCGTGACACCGCTACTCCTTATATCACTCAAAGTTTGTTTCTTAAAATTGTTGTATTTCAGTTCACAGAATTGGAAGAACTGGTCGATCGGGCAAGACCGGTATTGCCACTACGTTCATCAACAAAGGCTGTGGTAAGGAAAAATACCAACTGAGGCAAAAATCTAATAAATCTTCTTGATAATAGTGGTTTTAAGAATATTTGCAGGTATACAAGTTAACAGCGAGTGTCTGTCTTTTCCTGTAGATGAGTCGGTACTGATGGATCTTAAAGCCCTGCTAGTTGAAGCCAAACAGAAGGTTCCTCCAGTCCTCCAGGTGCTCCAGACGGGAGACGAGACAATGCTGGACATCGGAGGTGATTTCACACTTACGTGTTACTCTGTGATAAATTTGTGTTTTCTTTATAAATGTTCTTCCAACATAATCATTTTAAGATTAACAGTGGCAAGTTTCTAACATATGTGGCTGTTGTGGTTTCACAGGAGAGAGGGGCTGTACATTTTGTGGCGGTCTGGGTCATCGTATCACAGACTGTCCAAAATTGGAGGCCATGCAGACGAAGCAGGTCACAAACATCGGGCGGAAAGACTACCTGGCTCATAGTTCAATGGACTTCTAAGTGTTTTTCGTTCGAAGGAGGATCCTCCAAAGCTAAAAGGAATTCACTTATGAGAAAAACTGTACATGTGTCGTGTCACTGAACAAAGGAAGTGTATTCTTATCATCAGCTAAATTTAGTCTGGTGGTCCGTCAGAGGAAATTGATTGCTCAGTTGTTTTTTTTTTACTTTACATTATCTGGCCCAACTCTGTCATACCTCTATGTGTGTAGCCTTTGTAACATACATTTTTGATACTCTAATTGTAAATAAAACCTCTATACCTACTGTGATCTCCTACTCTATTCCTTGCAACATTTAAAGGTGTGATGCTATGTGGGGAAGTTGCTAAAACCAGCAGAATAATGTAAAAGGAAGTTTTACTTAGAAAAAAAAAACACAGTTCACAACCAAGGTCTTTTGCAATAGCTGATCACAGATATCCTGACTTTAAGCCCAGTCAGACTTGCACAAGTTCACATCAGAATGTTAGCTGCTGGTGACATGAAGGAAACTTTAGCAGCATTGTAAAGCTAATGTTAGCCTCCTGGGTAGTTACATCTTGACCACAGAGAAACAGGTTGCGCTACAGTGAAGGATTTACAGACAAAGCTCACAAGCATGGATGTCATCTTCAAGGAAGGGATGCTGTACCTCCAGGGGGTCAAGTTTGGAAAAGTAAGTTTTTACAGAAACAAATTGAACGTACTTGAAAAAGGAAATAATATGTGTTTGGAGTCAATATGGTAACTGAACAGCTTGTTTGTCACAACGTCAACTCCTTCAATGAGCAAATGCTTGGCAATACAAATGTTTTTCAGAGATTCTAAATCATGACATGAAGCATATAAAATCCACAGTAATTTCATGCAAAGACAGTTCTAAAACCTTTGAGTTAAAGCTAATGTGAATGTTTAGTCCACTAATACATTCTCAGTAGTTACAGCTGTCACAGCTTCACTCTTGATGGAAAGGACTGAACACGTCTTTGCAACCACATCATGTCAAGACATCTTGTGGTTCGAGCTATCAACCTTGCTATTTTTAAATGTTCATAAAGATATTAAGAGGGGTTAGCAAACATGCTAAATGATGTTAGTAAAGTAACCTTAAATTGTATTTGATTTGAAGTGGCTATGGATTACATGAATACATGTATAGGTTTAATGACTCGCTTTGAATTCCACATCAATGTTAGCAAAACTGACTCACTTCTGTAAAATCGAGTGATACTATTGTTCAGGTCAATGTGGAGATGATTCAGTTTGACCACATGTGGATTTAGCTGAAAATGGTCTCATTAATATTTCCACAATCACTTTCAGCTTCCAGAAATGCGGTGCTGCTTTTTCCACTCGATAATCTCACTGTAACCCTGCTGCGTCTGTATATTCAGACTGAATCATGACTACAATGGTGAAGATCTGTTAATAACTGAGGCTGCTTGCATATGATTTCATTTGGTTTCAAAGTCACTGGTCATTAATTAGATTGTATCTGGGCCTAATTTTGGCAATATGTTAACTAGTGAAGTGTTGTAAACTTCACCTGGGATGCTATTTTGCATCGTAAAGATCTTAGAGGACAACTAAGGTGTGATGAATTAT
The DNA here is from genome assembly GCA_963678695.2 of Diplodus puntazzo. NCBI lineage: Eukaryota > Metazoa > Chordata > Actinopteri > Spariformes > Sparidae > Diplodus > Diplodus puntazzo. The sequence goes on along the minus strand of OZ023158.1, from coordinate 21,027,456 downwards.
CAATATTAGTTTGTGAAAATGCCTCCAGTGTGTTTTTTACCGCCCCCTCAAAAACTGTAAATACGGCTGCAAATGGGCACAGGGATAGTTTCTCCTTAGTCGAACATCAGGAACATCTTATGCAAAATTCAAGCAGTAGCAGCGTGACAGAAATGCACAGGAGACCATATTGACTCAAAAAACACAAAACAACTGTTTAAAATCATAATCAGATTTAAAATACTTTGTATTTGGTACATTTTGAACAAAGATATGAAACAGTGCTTGGGAACAGACGTGAAATAAACAGAAAACAAGTTGAAATGTTAAAAACCACAGACAAGATAAAAAATAGGGGTGATGATTATAAACTAATGAAATGATAATAAAGAAGACGCAATGAGCTGATAAAACATAAAGCAAATGCTCGACAAGAATATTTATTAATTGTCTGTCTATAAAACAGTTGCGTACACACTTAAATCTACAGGGAGGCTGTTTTCAAGCCAGAGAGTGAGTAATCATTGTAATAATCAAGATGTGCACAAACAAAAGTGTGAGTCTTTCCTGTGAGAGAAATGGTGTGACCTAAAACGAAACCTTTGGTTCTTAACCAGAGGTGTATTGTTATGAGAGTAGGCAATCAAACAGATCCATCCAATCATTGACTGTTAAAATTCTACAATGTTGGCAAGACTCAGTTCATCATGTGAAGCAGAAACATGTGTGTCGTCTGTATAACAATAGAAACAGATGCCATGATTGCTAATGTCATAACATAATAGAGGACCTAAACCAGTCAAGAACAGTGCCAGAGAGTACACTTAATAACGGTCACTTCTTCCATTTGCTCCTGCTGTCATCTGCACCAGAGATCATGGCGGAAGATGTGGGCGGTGCTTTTTAAACCCAGCTCCTCAGGAGTTGGGCGTTTGGAGCTCTGCACCGTACTTGACAACAATGCAGTCATAGACCAGATGAAGATCGGTTGGCAGAAAACACCGGAGAGGAAAGTGGTGCGTCTCAGGGACTGCCTCAGTGCCGATCCTGCTCCGAAGGAGTCCTGCCCTGCTGGGTGCACAGCTTTCTACCTAAACACCATTCAGTGCAACTACACCCTGGCCTCCACAGCCAGCCAGGACTGGCTGGAAGCCCTCTGTGTTCTAGCCTTCCAGGTATCACACATGCCTTCTTTTGCCCTCTCTTTTCTGTTTTACTGTTATCACTTGGGAAAGGTGGGGATAAACCTTACCCACAATCGGAGATAGATAGCACAATGAGGAAGTTAATACAGTATCTGTAACTTCTGTCACCTCACTTCTCTAATTCTTGTGCTTACACAAGCTGTGTACTTTCTTGCATCTTACCTCTTAAAGGCCATAAAACATAGATAAGAGCTTAGTGTACAGTCCTTGTAATGTTTACCTTGCCACTGTGTTTACAGAAGGATCCTGGAGAATCAGACAAAGGGGGTTTCGAGAGAGGAAATGACTTGACAATGGAGGACAATGAACTTTACTCGTCTTGGAAAAAAGGTAATGTTCGTCAGTCTGCAGACTAAAGCTTACCAGTTAAAAAAAAAAAAGTCTTCCATCCAACAAGGTGGTTAACTTAAAGGTCAAATTTGTAAGATAGTTGATAATCTGGTCTCATTCACAACCCATCAAATACCAATGCTTAAGGGTGGTGGCCAGCCTGACCTACCAACCCAAGTTGGGAATGAGACTCAGCAATTAACTATCTTACAAAGGTAAGTGGGAGGGAAAGTGGTCTGATTTTTTTGGTCCCAGATTGTTCAATTCTTGTCCCTAATTTTTATTCGGACAATATTATGTTGAGGAGATATCTACTGAAGTTAGCATGCTAACCAGCTAGCTCTGGCCATTCCAGCTCGGACGCTTGCTAGCAGTGTGAGCACCGACACTCCCCCGGTACTCCGAACACACTGTCTGGACTTCTAGCTGCATGGCTAACTGAGCTAACTAGCTAATGGTGGCTACAGTTAGCAGCAGTTACTCTGGTGATGAGCTTCCCACTATCTGTTTTGGGTATGAATTGACAGGTGGCCAATTCTTACATCTTTAGTCACAACCTAGTATATTACTGGACCATGTATGGTCAGTGGTTAGCGGCTTCAATAATATGAATTCATTGATAAGAAATGCTGATCTGTGATATTCTGAAATAATTGATTTTCACTGAAGGAGCCTATCACACGACATGGTTCGGCTACATTTGAGTAAAAACAAAAGCTATAAATGTGGTTGCAAAAGCGATATTTTCCACTGATATCTAAAGATGTTTGATCAGAAGTACTAATTCTAAATATGGCTTTTCTAATTAACTCTCCATACTCTTAATTCACTTCTATCTGCGGGATTTCTCTCGCTTTTCTGACTCACTCTGTAATGAGTGTTTTGTCAGAGTAATTGTTATCTGGGATGCATTGACTGCCTCCTATCTCTCTGCATGTAGAGCTGCTTTCTCTCTGTGCTGTCACAGAGCGAAACCATCGTCTCCGCGTCTCACACCAGTAGGTTTTATGTTGATTTTTCACTTCCTTTCCCTCACACTGAATATCAGGTATTGTTCTGTCTCTGTGGCAACCGAGGGCATTTGAGTTTAGACCGGTTATTGATTTCTCACGAAGCTGGTGTATTTGTGCTTGTGGGTACTCTACAGACCAAGGGGGGGGGGGGGGGGGGGGGCATGGACCACATCCGGCTCAGAGGGCAAAGTGTGTACCAAGTAGAACATTAGTTATGTGCAGTAACTCCAGATGACATAAGCGCTCTGAGCAGTGGGCCCCACTTCTTCCTTAAAGCGCAAACAGGCAACTTTTCAAATTCATACTGTCTAAGCTTTTCCCTGTGGGATTACCTTAAAACAAAGGTAAGAATCCAAATTTGACCCAGAAAACAGGATCTCAATGCTACTATAAAAGGCAAAATAAAACACCTGGTTAAAATAATAGGTCTGCAGATTTTTTTGTCTACTGATCTCTCAAAGGAATGCCTGTTTTGAACCATTTCAAGTCCCAATGGTAAAAGGAAACACATACGAGTGAGGGAACAGACTTTGACACAACACTGGCGCTTGCCATTGAGTGAACGCCCGTCTGTTCACTCTCGTGTGTCACTCTCCCTCTTCACCTTCTCTGTCTCCTCCGTCAGCAGGTTCTTTTTCTTTTGCAGTGTAAAGTTTCCACCGATAATCCAGTTGTTGCCTCTTCATGTTTTGGTTGTGCAATGGCAGACACACTTCCTTTGTGATGTAATTGGTCCTTCAGGAGGACATGTTGCCCAATGTGCAGGACGAGTAGTGTAGTGACAACAAAGATTATTGGGAACGTGTTGTTTCTTTTACAGCCATCGCATTGTGAAATCAGTATTTACTTCAGAATGATAAGTTAAAGCAAACACAGTTGTCTATTGCCAGATTATACTAGCTGAGGAAAGTGAGCATTTGACTGGTCTCAGCGCATCTTATTCACAAGGTGAGACCAAGACGGGTCCTCTCCAGACTAAAAGTCTTCATTGCTGCACGAGTGAGAGATGAACTCACCAGTGACTGCCTCGGAGGGCTTTGCCGATACTCGTAGTATCTGAAGTTATGGTGCGTAAGCGTAACCAACGTTTGTTACAACTTAAGAGCAACAACACTTGACCGACGGATGTTGTAACTTCATCACTTTGTAAGTGAGTCAGACATTCATATTTGCACAGCTGCCTCCGGCCTCGCTGTTGTCCAACCCAAAAATCAAGCTTCTTCCCGCCTCAACCAATAATTTTCAGGCATTCACAAAATCCGCACACATGACACTATTGCTAAAGGACAAACAAAAATGATTAATGCTTGGGAAGGGTTGAGAAAAAGGGGGGAAAACATCAGATGTGTTGGAGCAGGGTTTAATACAGCAATGAGCAATTTATACTTACATTACATGTGCATTTCCGTTTGCCTTTTAAAGTGATGTAGATACTCTGGCTGGTTGTTCATGATTTATTAGACTGACTGGTTTTTGCCCCATCAAAATAAACTGTGGTGATGCTGCAGCGCTCTCATATCAGCATATAACCTGTTGAGTAGAGTGTTGTCGTAGCCGAGAATACTCAAATTAGACTCAGGTTGTAAGAACTGGAATTATCATTTAATAAGGTTGTAAAACTAATTTGGTGAATGCATTACAATAAAAGGAAACAAACCAAGAAAAAAAGTAAGCAGTGAGGTTTTGGATGTCATCAGAAATTCAAGACTTCAGCAGAAAGCTAGAATATGTATGAACGGTAGCTATAGCCACTAATTTATTCAAACATGAATGCCAGAATGTATTAGTGTCAGCAAGCTCTGGCTTAAACAAATTTATTTCTTTTTATTTCCTAATGGATTACACTTTTCCTGAAAAATCCGGGCAGCCCAGTCATATAGGGAGATTAGTAGAGTGCAAGCGACTGCAGCAATCAGCATTTTTCCGTGTGAAAATGTATTTGGTGTACAGTTATTCCCTTTGCTGATGCATTGCCGCTCAGACCTCGTATAGAATAATGAATACTTTCATGTGTAGTGACGCTGCACTAACCACAGCGTGCTGTGATTTGTAAAGGCAAATATTTTGCTGTTTGCTCATCCTTAGATCAGAACCCTCCTCCAAACCAGTACCAAGTGACTATCCAGAGCACTGAGGCATCCAGGAGGTGCCAGCTGTCTGGACAGTATCTGGTCTGGCCAGAAAAACAGGCTCTGACACTGCTGGCCATCAACACTGGCCACACCATCTATCGCTGGCCATACATACTGTTACGCAAATTTGGACAGGTCGAGGTAAGGAACTTCTCATATTCCCCCCCAAATCAGACACAAGAATTAATTCAAACTGCGTCACCATAGCCATGATAACCCTGAAATCCAGCATACATCATTTTTATATCTTTAAAGGAATAGGTTGACCTTTTGGAAATTAGGCTTATTGGCTTTCTTGCTGAGACTTACATAAGAAAATTGATCCCACAGTCAGCCATGAGGTGGTTAGCTTCACCTAGCATAAAGACAGAAAACAGAGGGAAACAGCTTGCTTGGCTCTGTCCAAAATCTGTCCACCAGCACCTCTACAGCTCACCAGTTAATATGCTACATCTTGTTTGTTTATGGCACATCAGAACCGTCAAAGCAACATGTTTTTTTGTGTGGTTTTTTTGGGCACAACCAAACTAACTGTTTTTCCGTTATCAGTCGTATGTCGGCCTAGCTTAAATCCCCGGATGGTGACTGTGGGTATAAACCTGCTGTCAGCTCACTATTTCAGTCAGTAGTATCTTCCCCTTCCACATCTACATGTTGGCTTTCAAAATCCCTATCTCTACATAAAACAAAAACCTCAGATGCTAACAATATCAACTTACTGTGACGCCAACTCAGTTGCTAATGATGCGAATGTAAACAAGCTAGCAGTTATTATATTTCCTTTTGCAGGAATTTGTTGCTGCATCCTGGGCTTTTTATACTGCTCAAAACAATTGTGATTGGTTTGAAAGGAGACCTGTTATGCCTTATCATTTTTTACCCTTTGCTTTAGTGTTTTATACAGATTATTATGTAAAAGATGTTGAACGTTAAAAAGGTGAAAGTCCACCAACAGCGCCAACAGAAGCTCCTCTCTCCCACAGAAAACACCGCTCCTGTAACGCCTCGTCAGTCGTCCCGCCTTAACCTCCGTGACTTTGTGACATCACACTACATCACCATGTCACACATTTGCCAAACGTATGCCAAGCGGCTAGGTTGGCACGCAAGAGTTGATTTAGAACAGCTGCTCTGTTGTTGTTGAGTTGCTGGCTCAGGCATGTGTGAGCTGACCAATCAGAGAAGGCATTCAAGAGGGGAGGGGCTTAAAGAGACTGGAGCTAAAACAGTGTTTCAGACGGCACTGGACAGTAGGAGGAGAGTGGTGAGTTTTTCGAGCACTAAAGCACGTAAACTCATTCTAGCAGTAACCTAAGTTAAAATGATGAACCTAAAAATTAGCAGAATATGTCTCCTTTAAAAAAGTACAAACAAGAGCGTTGCTTCCCGTAGAGCAGGTGCTGGTTGTAGCTTATTATGTACAATACAGATTTTAGAGTGGTATCTATCTTCTCATCTGCCTCTTAGCAAGAAAGCTTTCCTCTAAGATGTGGATGTGATTGCAGGGTGGATTCAGCATCGAAGCAGGCCGACGCTGTGACTCAGGAGAAGGCGTGTTCATCTTCCTGTCCAGGCATGGTCCGCAGATCTTCCAGACAATATTAAATGAGTGCTCTGTGAAGAAAAGTGCATCCATCCAGCCCGCCGGCGTCCAGAGATCAGCTATCGCCCTGCCGCCTGTCAACTTCCCAACCACAAGCAACCAGCCCACCGTTCTTCCTGTCAGTAATCCAGCATATGTTTCTGTGAAAACAGACCAAGAGTCTGCCTGCCACTATTCTACTATCGAGGACATCTATCGACTAAACCTAAAGCAGCCGTCTCTTGGTAAACTATATCTCTCTAACAGCAAGGAGGCTGTGGGAGAGGAAGAAGAGGTTGAGAGGTATCATTCCCTGGAGGACAGCCTTTATTCCAATGTAAAGAGAGCCACACCTCCTATTACCAGAAAAGATCAGTCCAAACTGAGCACAGACACAGAATGCATCTATGCTGATGTGAAAATGCATGATTCTACCTTAAATCCCCATCTGCAGCACTCCTCATCATCACCCATCCTATACGGTTCTGTTGTTCCCCAGCCTCCTCCCTGCCCACTTCCTCAAGCTGCTCCCCTCACCCCACCCAGGGCCCGGTACCAGCGTCAGCCCCCTGCGAATAACTACATCCAGCCAGGGTACAATGCACAGGCGCAGGCAGTGGATGACATGAAAGAGATGGAGGAGGCCATCAGCTCCTCATGCAATACTCCCCCCTCTGAGGCCCCTGGCAGTTTTAAACACAGGCTGGCAGAAATCATTTCCAAGGACCTGGCAAAGTTCCAGCCACTTCCTCCCTCCGGAGCGGGCAGCCCCACATTTTCTCAGTAGGCTATTAGTTAACCGACAGACTAGAAGGAGCAATTGTACCCGTGATAGACTGTCATAAAGCTTAATTAGTTTCTTTATTTCTTTGAAATCCCTCAGCTGGGAACATTAGGCATCAGGTCTTGGCTTGCAGATGTTTGTGTGCTTATCTGCAGTGATGGAAAGTAGATTCACTGAAGTACGACGTTGAAGTGCTTTACTTTTTGTGTTTTGTTTCCTTTTTGTGTTACTTTATACTTGCACGTACTCCAGTACATCCCAGAGGCAAATAATGTACTCTTTGATCCACAACAGTTACTTTGACAGTTCTAACTACTTTGCAGAGTCAGATTATTAAAACAAAATATAATCAACCAAAATATGATGATGTATTTTTATAGATTAAGCTACCCAGCAGCTGCAAAAGTAGTTTTAATAAGCTAGCATCTTCCAGCGGTAGCTTCAGTGAATTAAATCCAATAATATAATATATTCTGAAATGGGACATTCTTTTTTTCACCTTTACTTTTGGTATTTTCAGTATATTTTGATGCTAATAATGTTGTCCTTTCACTTGAAGATAATTTCACCCAAAACATTTATTTTTTTGTCATTATCTACTTGCCCCCATGCCAATGGAAAGTTGGGTGAATTGTTGTAGGCCACAAAACATTTCTGGAGCTGCTCTACAGCAGAACAGTGTTGCAGCATTCTACTAAACAACTGAAGTAGATGTGGAGTTGATGGGGACAAGTCTCTAGGGATCCCTTATTAATTTGAAAAGACAATATCTACACCCTTGATGTTTGGATGAGCTCACGCACCTACTGACAACGGGGTGCATGCTAAGACTTTTGTCTTAGCAGCTGCAGTAATGATTTCGACTTCAAACGGATGTAAATAACTTCTTTTTATTTTTAAGTTATAATACCAGGTATTCCATAGACTTGGTTTATACTTGATGACCTGTATGGAGCTGTTTTATGTTTATTTTCAGTTGATTTTGTACATTTCAGGAGTTAGCATTTAGGAGAATGCTACTACGCTGTTTTGCCGTGAAGCTCCACAAATGTTTTGTGGACAACGAACGTCTACTGACTGACTGCAAAAGAGGATAATGGCTGAATTTTCATTTTTTGCTGAACTTATCCTTTAAAGGTCCAATTAGTACGAAAAATGATCAAATACTGATACTTTGGGATGTGGGTCAGGTCGGCCGCCATCAAAAAGGGTCAGTATTTGGCAAGCTGGGAATAAGAAAAAGTCTGAATGCAGCAATTTGACTTGTATTTCTTTACATTGTAATAAGTACTTCCACTTCACTAAAAGCTCTTCTTCTTAAAAGTACTTCTTCCACTACTGTCTGTGGTATCTGTATATTGTATGTGTGTTTATGTATCTGGATGTTTACTCATTAGAGAATATGTCCTGCAGTATAGTGAGCTGAATGCACACCTGGCTGTTTCTTTATAAATAGCTTTGTTACATTAAATGAGATACAGGCATATCTTGGAGTTGCTTCCCCTAGTTTATGTGTTTGCTTCTAAATCATTTATAAGTTAATAAAGAGGGTTTCGTCACTTGTAAATCAAATGTTTACTGCCTGTATACACCAGGAATCATTATTGTTTTATTGGTCTGAATACTGCATTTTTTGGAAATGGATGCTACAGTCTGCTCCACGTGTTGGAAACACTGCCATACAAATGAAATGTAGCATCAAAAACATTCCCACCGCACACTCATGTTTCAAGTATTTCTTTTTTATTATTATTGCAAAACAATCCGCATAAAATAGCTATACATAAATATCAAAATAATTGTTTTTTTGTTTTTTTAATTTAGACAAATGTCACCAATGACACTGAAAATGTCTTTAGTGATGGTTCAGGCCATAAAGTGCATTAAGAAAAGGCCTCTGGGAGTTCATCATGGCCCCGTGGAAGACAAAAGTTCAACGCTTCAGACTTTTCTTTGAGTATTACCTGCTTTTTCCCCCCCATTTGGCAGCGCATCTTCTAGGCTAAATTACAGGAGAGCATGTCGGACTACGTGAGATCTGGTTCTGTCTGTATCAGATCCGCAGGGGAGGAGAAGTCTCTGTTACTGTCTCCCACCCTGACTTTCCTCCAAGTCACTGTAGTGCGACGACTCTCCATCACTGCTGCTGGACGAAGTCGATTTGTTTGACCCCAGGTCAGATGGAGAGCCGAGTATTATGAGGTGGCCCACGGAGGCGCAGGGGTCCCGCTGGTCCCCGGTCAGCTGGTTCGGGGGCTGCAGGGAGTGAATCAGATTCCTCCTGGCGGTCTTGTCGGCCGAGCTTGGACTCCTGCATTCCGGGCGAACCACACCCGTCAGGAGCTCCGACAGCTCGGTGATGTAGATTTGCGCCATTTGGAGGGTGTCGTACTTGGACAGCTTCCTCTCGTTTTCCAGGGAGGGGATGACGCTCCTCAGCTCGTCGAACGCCTTGTTCAGGCCGTGCATCCTCCTCCTCTCCCTGGCGTTGGCTGCGACGCGCCTGTGTCTCTGGGGGCCGAAGTGGCTCACCGCGCCTCCCTCTGACGCCTTGTCGGAGTCCGTCTCTGTAGAGGTGGACACGCAGTCGGGGAGGTCACTCATGGGCGCAAGTTTGTCCAGTGAGAGGTCTGCGTCCCTCCTGGAAAACGCGTGCAGAGAGTTCGAAGAAATCCATGTCTTGGAGTTGATGTGGGCCAGGTTGCGCTGATGCTGCAGCAGGCTGAAGTCCTCCGGGTACTCCGGCCAGCCTGAAAGCTCTGCCTTTGCAGTCATCACTGTAATGTTCCGATGTGGTGGTGGTGGTGGTGGTGGTGGTGCACGGCAGGGAGAGGTCACAGGGAAGACTCTGGCTGGTGCCCTGGTCTCTGGAGCGCTCTGCACTGCTGCGCCAGCACTTTATACAGTCACCTTGCTGTCACTCCCAGCAGCCCTGACAGCCCCGCAGTCTCAGGAGGCAGCAGCCAATCGCACCGTCGCCTCTGACCCTGTCAAGGAACAATTAGACAAAGCTCGACTTTTTTTTTCTTTTCTTCTTCTTTCTCCCATTGTGCATTGTAACTCAATCACGACACTGTTATTATCCCCACACAGAGGGGCGCGCACAGTATTAATCATGAAGGAGCGTGGCTTTTGGAAGGTTTGATCTAATGAACTTGTTTAGCGATTCAAATCAAATCACTAAAGTTCTCCATAAATATATAAAGTAACAAGTGAGCATGCCAAAACTGTTTAAACAAGGCGTGACTGCAGTCTGGACTATAAAGGTGCAGTATGTAGATATTTTAATCAGAAGAGAAAGATCTTCACTGACTTTTAAAAAATATAGGCTATATTATTAATATTCTTAAACAAACTGACCATAATCTTTTCAGGTCAGTTTGTTTCTTTATTATTCAGCTCAATTTCATACTGTTTTACTTTGTTTATATGTGGCGGACCCTGCCACCTGTCTAACTTCAAACAGTGTTCTGGGGAGCTTATTTTCCTCTGAGAACAGCTGGTTTATGGAAGGATTTATTTTGTATTTTTAATCTATCTACATTTATCTTCTCCAAAACTACATAGTGCCCCTTTAAAGTTTTCCAGAAATACATGAAGTAAGGAGTGTGCATGTCTGAATTGTTTCGTATTATGACTGCAGTCTGGACTTTTATGAAAGTTTTCTGTTGTCCCCCCTCCCCCGACTTATGATTTATGATTTCATAGTTCATCAGATAGTTTGACAGTTTGTTTTTTTTGTGCAGTTAATCACAGACTTTTAAGGGTCACCATCATCATCATCATCATCATCATCATCATCCGTGGACTGTTCCATGGAAAATGATTGTGGACATCTTTCTCATGAGCAAAGGAACTGGCTCCTTAATTGGCTCTGACCCTGGAGGGATCTGTTGCCAAACAAACAGTAAAATGTGGACAATCTTTCGCGGATTATTTGCAGAGGAATAATAAAACGAACAGGTGGAAGGCCAGACTGAGACACACCTGTCTATAGCAGGGCCATGATAACCGATAAGTTGTCTCAGGGCGATTTATGAATCATTTATTATGCTTTCTTCTTCTTCTTCTTCTTCTTCTTCTTCTTCTTCTTCTTCTTCTTCTTCTTCTTCTTCTTCTTCGTCGTCGTCGTTGTCATCATCATCGTGTAACCACCATAATAAGATTTGGTCTCCTAGGTGACAACAAATCAAGCCCAGTAAATTAATTTGGATTGGTCACGTGGCCCCTGTGCCTATCAGCTGTTGTCCCCTGGCACCTCGCACGAGCTACACACCTCTGTGTGTCACAAACCCAGTGTTACCCACGTCTCCCATATGCTGCCCGCAGCGACAACCCCCCCGACAGTCACTGCTCCGACACAACACAAGAGCTAATCACTCATCAGGTCATCCATTACAGCAGAGGAACCACTAGAGCAGCGGCAGCAGCAGCAGCAGCGGACCTGTCCGGTGGGAGATCAGAGATGTTGTGATGATGGGGACTTGGATAAATTTGGCATTCAGCGTCCTTCCCCGCCCCCCCCCCCCCCCCCCTCTCCCTCTCTGAGACAGTCGGGGTCGAGCTCTGGATAGAGAAAATCACCGTGACCTGTCTCTCCGCCAGCAGTGTAATGAGGCCTGGTCTTTAGTTGAATAAATCGGCACGCTCTCCGTCCCGGGATGTCCATTCTTTTTTTTTCCTTTTTTTTTTTTTTGGACTACATGAATATTTCATTCCTTCAGCCCCACCGCCGGAGCAACAGCCTGTAAACCTGCGCGCAGCCCCTTTCAAAATGCGGCCACACTTCCCATCTGGTGCTGGGCGGGTGCGGAGTGGGTGGGGGCCGAGGAGGTGTGAGGAACATTTCTGAGGTCAGCTTCGGTGACCTCCTGCAAGAGACAGACAGAGACACAGAAAGAGACTGGTGTGTCCCACCAGGCGTGGAGGCGAGGGGTGGGGGGGGGACAACGTGGCTGTCATCCGGGCGAGTTATGGCAACTGTGAGAGCGGGTCCGAGGCTTCATGGGGGCCCTGATATGCAAAACTCTCCTCCTCAAACTCCCCTTTCCCAACAAGTTAGAGAGTTAGCTGTAACAGGCTGCTCTCCTTATTTACTTGCCACAATGCAGAAATACTCCATTACAAGTGAGGGTATGGTCTGCTTCTAAAATCTCACTAAAGAGGCAATATCCTCAGTAAAAATGGATTTAAAGCGTGAAAAGTAAGAGTATCTGCTCATGAATGTTTAGCTGTAATGAAGTTTGCGTTGAGATTGTATCGATGCATCGAACTGTGAGCAGCATTTACATCCATCGTGTCTATTAAATCTGAGTCTGCAAAGTAATTAAAGGTAAAGCATCTTTTAGTTCTCGAATATAAAGTGTTTCCCTCAGATGTGTAGTGTGTAGAAGGAGTATAAATACATGTATACATTCAACAGAAATACTCAAGTACTGTAAAATTGTTTATTAAATCACCCTTTCATCGCTGCAGATAAGTGATACTGTGACGTAAAACATAAATAAATGTTGTAAAAAGCACTTGAGCAAAAGTAAAGATGTCCTGTTGCAATATGACTGCTGAAAGTCACCCATGAAGTTTCAGTTTAAATGCAGAAGTAAAATTCTGGCAATAAATGTACTTAAGTATAAAAGAGGTAAAAAAAACCCCCCAAAACAATTACATGTATTTACATGCATGATTATACCAGTGTTGTAAAAAAAAAAGTACACAACAATCATACTCAAGTACAGAGGCAGACTCAGGATGTTTGAAAAAAATAAAAATAAAAATGGCTCCGGCGTGCAGAAAGTTGTGATGAATTAATAGTTAAGAGAGGGAACTACACCATCTATTGTCCACTGGAGGGGCACCCCACAGGGCACTTCATCATGTTTTATCATCCAAGAGGACACATTCACTGCATTGTTTTGGGACACACGGGGGCACCAGGTGGGGCAAAGTGCTTGAGTAAAAGTAATCATGGTGAAATATTACTTTGGTAAAAGTGAAAGTGGCCCGTGTGAATAATATGTATTGTAAAGCATCTGATATTAAATTTACTGAAGTATCAAAAGAGCAAATAAAACCAAATCAGACATATACGCAGAGTCTGTTGTGAACTCTGCGTACAGAAAGTGACACCAGTGTCTGCTGACCTGTTCAGATTGTGCTTTCACACAAACAGACACCTGTAAACATTAAGTCATCAGCAAGACACCAGCTGTTTTATTAACATGTAACCAAATGTATTTATTTAAAATGTAGTCCACCTCTTATTTCAGCAGAACCTTTCAACACCCGCCATGGCCAAAATAACCACCAGCTCCGCTATTAACTATGGACAGATTCCTGGGTTTAGGCTACACAGATATGTCTAGAAAAAAAGACGTCTGGGCTCTCTGTCGAAATACTCTTTTCTTTCTGTCCAGGCTCCTGGCCTCTCTCTCAGGTACAGCTAGACGGTAAACACGGCTGACTCTAGCAGAATGTAAAAAAATTGGACCAATTTGTTCACAGCGAGGACCTGTTTGCTCTGTGCCTTTATGTGCAACTTGTAAACTCCTATTTACAGCGGCTAAAAGTACATGTAAGTCAATAATAAACACGGCGCAGTAGCTTTTGGAGTTGTCACACACACAAATATCAATACGCTTCAGTAATGCAGCCTGACAGGCCGGCCGCACCGTCAAATGCAACGGCACCTAATGCAAAAACAATCAACTATCTCGATGGTGGATAGCACAAAATGCCTGAACAACATCGCCGCTCGGTTTATAGTCCTGTAATGGTTTCACAATTTGTTAGCGACTTGGCAACCGCAGCTGCCAGATGACGCCGGTGATGGGATGTGGCAACACGCCCAACACTTTATCCAAACTATTCAAACCCTGAACCAGTCGACCACAGCAGCACCCACTTGTGTCAACACGTGCTCTATCAGGGCTGCTGTTTACTCCAGGTAGCGTGTTTTTTAGCAGGGATTGGTCTTTTTTTTTTTTTCCATCACTCCTGGGCTGATAGTAGCGAGAGTGAGAGCCCCTTCAGGATAACAATACGTCGTCTCATCGTTCTAATTTCTAGTAAATGAAGCAGACCTAATAGTGAAATTAAAGCAGTCCTCATTCCACTGGGGACGCTTTAAAACCTCCTCAATTATCTCCGGGGAACCCGCGAGGAACTGTGGCCCCGAGCAATCTATAATTAATTCAATGCTATTTCTGAGGCTTTTACTTTAAAGCATTGTGTCTCTGTTTCATTGTCCACCTGTTCAAGACATGAGAACACCTTATGAGAGCTGCGTTACATCCATAATAAAAAAAAATTAAAAAACCCACACAGCCTTGAGAAGTTAGCCATTTCGCAGGGATGTAATCTTGTTATAATTATCTAATTAGCTCTCTGGGGAATAAATGATAATTTTGTCACTAATTAAAGGGGAAATTGGACGTTTCTCAAAAAGAACTGGTCAAATTAAACCCAAATAACTTCTCATTTATTATTAATTTATTCCTCATGAGTTATAGGCCGACCTGTTTAAAGGGGCGCTGCGCAGTTTTGCAGAAGAAACTCAGTAATTTTGATATTTACAATATTAATGAGGTAATAATACAAACTAAGAATTTCAAAACATTTCCATTACTGAATAAACAAGTTGTTCTCAGAGGACAATAAAGTTTGACGCTAGAAAGGTGGCAGGGTCCGCCAAATATAAACAAAGTAAAGTAAAACAGCATGTTGTTTAAGTTAAGTTTGTTTTATTCAGTTTATTCAGACATGAAAACAAAGAGAGTTTGTATATTTATTTTGTTTAAGCATGAAACAATCATTCACTGAGATCTTTCTTCCACAAACTACATGCTGCACCTTTAAAAGCTCACCTGTCATGCTAACACGTGGATGCATTAACTCCTGGAGTTAATTAGAATGAATGAATTGGAAGTTCACTAATCGATCACACATTTTCTCGTAATCATTATTACATCCATTAATCAGGAATAAATTGTTATTTACAGGAACATTTCTTGGAATTATTTGGTAAATTATGGACCCATACAGCGTTACTAACATGGTCATAGATCTTATGACACAGACACAGCTCCATAAATAAATATATGAATGAATACAACTGTGATAGTCACAAAAAAATGCAGCTTTTTAGTTTGAATATCGATATTACCTGAACACATACACAATCATTTCCATTTAATTGTGTTCTTTACTTGTGACCCATCTAAACTAACTGTAACTGTATGATATTGATGATATGCGGTTAGAAAAATACTTTTATCGTGTATAATTATTATACCAACAGGTGTATACAGGAGCTGAACTCCACAGTTTCCTGCCTCACTGGTCCATACAGTGAGCCCCCTCCCGTCTCTCTTGTGTTTTAATTAAAGACTCCTTAATTTCGTAACAATAGAGCGTCTCCACTTATTTTTTTCCTCCTTCACTTCCACTGAATCGTTCGCAGAGAACAGTGAAGCTCTTGATGTCGGGATCGGTCTCCTCTGTAATTATCCTCACTCACCCGAACATACCGGAGGTGCTTCGGCTGAGCAAAGAGATACGCAAATTCAGACGCAAATTAGGACAATTAGCGGCCTCATTAATTTGGGAGAAGGGAAGTAATATTCTGGTTAGAGTAACGGTTCATTAAGTCAATGTTATCTGTGGTGGAGGGCTAATTGATGAACTCTGAGAGGAGAGCGAGAAGAAGAAGAAGAAGAGGAGGAGGAGATGACTGGTGAGAGGACAGTGCCGACTTCAGCGTGGGACGCGGTCATTCACAACCTCTGTGTGCTTGGAAGACGTACCCTCTCTCTACTTCTCGCGATGTCTTAGAAATCTCGTCTCCGCAGGGTGCCGTTTTTTCTATAGACGGGGCCCTGCGGGGGTCCGCAGTGTGCTCAGCATGACGGGGGTCACAAAGCAACTCTTCAAAGTCAGAGCTGCACCACTGATCACAGGCGGCACCCGTACCTTTTAATGAGACACGTGTCGGACAGAAACGGAGCTTTGTTAAGCGCCGGATAATGTAATCTGATTACTCACGTATTTAGCCTGTTGAGAAGACTTTGAAATAGCCCACATGGTAACACGATCTTTCACATTTACCTTGGATAAACTAAAGGCTACTTGTTCAAACTTTTGCTTCATAAACTATCCAGTGATGGAATGTAACTAAGTACATTTACTCAAGTACTGAGCTTAATAGCTACAATGTTTGAGATCCTTGTACTTGTACTACCTGCTACATCAAATATTGTGCTTTTGAGTCCACTACATTTATTTGATAACATTTACTTTGCTGATTAAAGGCTGCAAGTGATACATTTCGATTCATTTAGTTGGAACGCAGATAAAAATAAATACATTTAAAAAAAAACAGAAAAAACACTGATTCCTTTAATCAAAAACATGCTTAATATCAGATCTGGTAATCAGATGGAACACAGTATACATTATACACATACATGTCAATATATATGTATGATTTACTTTTACTGGTATAGAAAACTTAATATTTAAGTCCTGGTGTGTAAAATGATACAATAACATTTAACTTTAACTACATTTATTGCCAGAAATTACTTATGATACTACTTATATTCATAAAAGTGACTTTCACAAGTACTTTTTTGCACAATTTCTTTTGTTTGACTCATGTGTGACTTTTGGATACTTTTTACAACACTATCCAATAGTGCACTTTTTTTCACCTTTGAGAACTTGAAGCGTGACTTTATAATACTTATATAGTCTGTAGCACGTAGGGCCCACTGGGACTTCCTTTTTATGAGGCAGATTTAATTAACTTAAGTACTGTAAATAAGTACAACTTTGAGATACTTGAAATTTTATATACATTTATCCCTTGAACTCACTGCATTTCAAAGGCAACTATTGTACTTTTTACTCCACTTTTACCTGACATACACAACTTGTTAATTTGCAGAATAACATTTTGTTATTTTCAAAATATATGATCTGCTTCTAAAATGAAGCTTAATAATGTGTTGCAGATTAAACTGCCCTAACCATTTCAATGTCAATTAATTCCGTCGGTTGTTGTCTCTGTTAATTGATTAGTTGATTGGTATAAAATTAAATGTTGATTAGTGTGTCCCAAAGCTGAAGGTGATGTCCTCAAATGTTTTGTTTTGTCAACAACCGGAAATTAAATTGTGCTAAGTGTCATGCAGGAGTGAAGAAACTGTTCATATTCCCATTGAAGAAGCTGGAATCGGATTTGACTTTTATCCTCAAAATCACTCAAACCACTTAATGGAGTATCAAAATGATACGCAAAAATTAAAATAGTCGACAAAATATTCAATCAATCTTTTCAGCTGTAATGTATGATAGTATTACCTCTGAATGGGGCCATTCTGTTGCCTGATGAGGACTTTTCCTGATGATACTTAAAGTACATTATGCTGATGACACTTTTGTCACCAATGAAAGACTTTTACTTGCAACAGAGTGAATGTAAACTGTGGTATTGTTACTTTAACTTAGGAACATTAATACATCTTCCTGCACTTGTTATAAGGGGCATTAGTGTCCCTTTGCACATCCTTTCTGTTGTTGTCAGGATAAAATGAGTTTCCTCATCAGTGCTGTAGTCATACAGCAAACTTTGCGCTTGCTTGAGTGCTTAATCAATCGTTAAAGAGGGTTGTAGTAATGGGCCATGTGTGGCTTCTCCTTCATGTATGACAGGCTAGAAATGCAGTCTCAAGTGAGCTCTTCTCTTTGTACCAGCACACCATATGGCAGATAGGCGAATGTGGAGTGGGCTGTATAGACTCCGTCCATCAAAAGAAGAAGAAAGGCTTCCAGACACGTGAGCATCAGGGACTCTGAGAGCTGTCAGCGGTGGATAAACACTTGCGATGTGTCACGGATGCTCAGGCTTTTGTGCTTGTAATAACGTCTTTACATGTTTTGATGCACAGATGAGCGCATTACTAAAAATATCTACAGTGCTTGATGCATTTTGATCACGAGGGACTGTGGCCTCCAAAACATACAGTGCTGCAGCCCTCATGGAAAGTGTTGATTTGCTTCCTATGTGTAAAAACAATAATCATCAAGATGAAGTCTTAAACCCCCCCGGAAGCAGAAAATATAAAATCTTAACATGCTTTGTTGCAACTGTATAAGACAGCCTTGTAATAAACCTTTGTGATAACTCCTTTCTATGTGTTGTTGGTTATTTAAGCGGACTGGATGAAATCTTGAGGTGGTTCTAATGTTTTTTGCACCTTTGTATAAGCAAACTAGGTACACAATATATCTTAGACACATTTGGAGTGTTTAATACAACCTAGACGGCAGATCGATCAAACGGTACAACAGACACTTTACATTTTAACTCAGGCAGGTTTTATTGTAGGACTCTTCTTTTGCTTATCTAGATGTTCATGTTTATCTGGTGACTCATGAACCTTCAGTGGTGACTAGAATAACCTTGGTGATCACTGATGTCTCTGCTGCTTGTTGGTGTTTTATGGTGTTTCTTTTTTAAATCCTATCAGCACTGGTGGCTGACATGACCAGCGAAAAACTGGGGGGTAAACAGTAAAGTTGTGGCAAATCTTTTATATAAATAATATGTGCTACTACACCCTGAAATGGGACATTGGACTTTGACAGTTCAGACTGGCACCCCCTCTACTTTAACATCCCAGCCCATCCTATTCACACTGTCCACTCATGTAGTGACTGCACGCCTAGACATCAGGGAAACTCTACTGCAAGAGTGCGGACAAAACCGCCATCATCAACGAGACTTCATATGGACAGTAAATCAAACAATCAGAGAGAACAATCTCAACATCAGCGAAACCAGAGAGCTGATTTGATTTTTAGTGAAAAAAGGAGGCAAAGACACGCAAACCTCTGTGCACATCGGTGGAGCTTAGGTGGAGCAGGTGAACAGCTTCAGGCTCCTGGGAATCAGTGTCACTCAGAAGCTGTCATGGTCATCAAGGTCAGCCAGATTATGGTCAACTTTCACAGAGGAGCAATAGAAAGCATCCTGTCAGGACACATCACACACTGGGATGTTTGGTGCAGGGCTCAGGAGAGGAAGCACTCTGCAGTGGGTGATCAACGCCGCCCAGAGTGTCATTGGTACCAATGATATTAGTGAAATAGTGAATATCATTATTATCATCTTTTCACCCTGCTGCTCTCAAAAAACAAAAAGATAAAAGTATATCTGCTGCCCTACAGCCAGACTGCAGAGGAGTTTCTGTCCTAAAGCTGTGAGACTCGTGAACTCATCCTCCCCCATAACAAAGTTTTTGTTTCTCTCATGTACTATAAAGGGACTTATAATCAGTCACTCAACAACTTAACCTCGAACCATTAACCTTTAAATGTAACATGAACATTAAGAATTTAGGGCACTTAAATTAAAATATTATGTAATTTTACCAGATACCAGCAGATGGAGACAACACAACGTACTTGCCACCGTCACGGTGTCAACAAAATCCAATATTAAAGACTTGCTTTATTTTCTAATCAAACAGAAAACCACACATTTATGAATGCCATCACACAGTCCCACCAGCTTAATGATCCTTTAAGGGCTGTTGAGGTTATTTACCACCTGTCTGCCAGACATAAATCCTGCAGGAGATAGACGGTTGTCTGAGAAGGGGATCTCTCCAGAGCCTTCAGCGATGGTCAACAATCAGAAAGCTATTTACTGTGAGGATAAAGATGTGTATCTTATCATAATAAGGCCTTGCTCAGTTCACTGGGGACTTACATCCCTCATGAGAAGGGACAAGATGTGATCGTATCCTCAGCGCAGCTGCTGATACTCCTGCAAAAAAAAAAAAAGAAGAAGAAGAAGAAGAAGAAGATAGTCCAAAAAACTTCCTCTTGTGTGTAATGCAGAAATGTCACAGCAGTCATTCTAATTTTCACTGATGGCGTAAACCTTGACAGGGGAGAGCACTATTTCAGCCTTCAGTGTCACACGGCTGTCAGTAGAGAGCAGTAGTGCTCTGTTTGTGGCCGAGCTGCGTTCAGAGCAGCATGTGGCTGCTAGTCAGTTAAGATGAGCACCACTCTGTCCACTGACCTCTTTGACCTTGCGGGCTGAATTAAACGCGCCGCACAAAGCCGGAGCTGTTATGAAGTTATGTGGCGGACGTCGGCGAATCACGGCAGGCTGCTTTCAATGAACGATCCTTTGGAAAGTGCGTGACCTTCAGTGTCTTAAGTGCCTGTGAAGTCAGCGAACTGCCTTGGAAGCGATGGTGGACTCCTCACGTCTTCGCCGCGTCATCCCCTCTGACTTGACCTCTGCCCCCTGTCTGTTATGGGCAGGGGAAACTTTTCCCACATTTAACAGTCTGACAAGGGAGTGCGATGATGGAGGGAGGAAAGCGTAATATTTTTTAAAAAAGAAAAGAAAAAAAAGATTGATAATCATGTCTGTCATGATCACGGTCAGAGGGTTAGCTCAACAAGATTATTTCATTAGACCAATAGTGACAGCCACAACCAACTTCAATTATAATCACGCGATCCCCGTAATTTGGCAGTAAAGATTGTTCATCAACCTTCAGTATGGATTTTCTATGGTCGATTAATGTAATTGGACTGAGAACCGCTGATGTCTCAGTCTGATCTGACACATGAGCCGATGTCAGATTTTCCCAGCAACAGGCTCTATCCTTCAGATTTGGCGGCTCCGTTTGATGGCCGCCGCAGATGCATTCGAGCGTTTGTATTTCGAATTTGGGCAAATTGAAAAGAGAAAGAGCCTTTAGCGCTTTCAGAGGTGACAATGAGGCAGCATGTCCGGCTCTACAAGGGGCCGTGTATAAATAACCCTCATTACGAAAAAGAGCAATCTTCTGCACCTGCCTGCTAATTATTCCCATGCTGCCGTTTTGGATTTGTGTGATCTCTCCTTTTTTAAAGCACTTGCTTCAGATAAAGGTGGGTGTGATATAAGGAGAGAGAAAATGGAGGGAGGGGTGAGACTGCTGGTGGCGAACGGCATCTTAAACTGAGCGAGGCTGATTCACTGTTCTAATCCCTTCAGTGTGATTTCCATCTGTAATGTGGGCTGGTAGGGGTGCCAAAGGATTAGCGTAGTCGCGGCCCCTGCATGGCACTTCCCATCCATTCCCGCTGCCCTCTTCCTGGTCATCTCGCACTTTCGAAGAAGATGAAATGTTGATGTCATAAATCTCAGGATTCATCCGGACCATATATTCACGAGCCTGGAGGCTAAACTGAATGGAAATCATTAGCACTTTGTCCTTCCTTGTGATCTTAAGTCTGCAAAGTGCAAGCGAGGGCGCCGTCGGTGAGTTTGGAGAAGTGAACAGAGATGGATGAGACGAGCGAGGGAAAGGTGAGGGGTGAGGAAGGGGGGGAGACTGGTGGAAGCGTGGATTGTGTAGTCAAAGGGAAGTGGAGGCTGTTGTATTGGATGAGAGGTGTAAAGGACGTGTTATTCCTGTGATAGAACCATCGTTTGCACACACGAACAACTCTCTTGCCCAATCGTTTGCATCGCGGCCCCGCTAGCAGTGTGTGAATCAAATCATTTTCCTGTGCGGCACACACTGTGCTTTCACTCTGCTGTAACCACAAAGTAATTTTTTTATTTTTTTTTTTATTCATCCTCAAAAGAGACTTTCTGTGTCAGAGTCCCGCTGCGTTCACATTCGTGGTAGATAACACGGCAAATTGTGTTTGTATGATTTATTCAGTCGGAGATACGCTAACCTGACAGACGGGCAACACTGGTGTTAAGTGCTGACCAACATGCCTGAGCTCGCTGACAGAAAACACGCTGGATTTTTTTTTTTTTTGTTGCTCTCTGCTCTCCGTGGGCGAAAACTAATCAGATGTTGATAATCTAGCAGAATCAGTGCGCGCCGCGCGCACATGCTTTATCGTTTGTGCAAATATCACATTGACTAGTCTGGTTGAAACTGCTGTACACATTATTTTCTGTGTTAAATAGCTTTATATTACAGCAGTAATCACTGCTGTAGAGTGTTTGGTCTGCAACCCATGTCAACCCACAATGCAGTAAAAGAAAAAAAAATTTTTTCTGGTATCCCTGCCCAATTTATCCTATCAGGAGAAAGAACTCCATAGAGGCAGTCCTCTCTGCTTGTGAACATGCAGAGATCAGGGTCCTCCTGTTTACCAGCAACGGTGGAACAGGGTAAGCTAAGAAGTCCTCTTGGCGACAGCTTGTGCTACCAAACAAGCCAAAGGGAAGAAAAGAAAAGGAAGAGGCAGAAAGAGCTGACAGGAGTCACGTAAGTATGGCGACGTAGTGAGAGGAGGGAGGGGATTTCTACATTTGTAAAGAACAGGATGTTAGCTTACGCTTTAGGGTTAGGCTAGCCCTTAACGGAACACAGGAACAAGTTGACTTTACCTGAAGGTTAAACCTTAAAACCACAATTGGGATTAAACAAATCAGACAGAGATATATGTGTGTTAATTATTGAGCTTTATTAGCTTTGTTACCTCGTGATAGAGCCATGCTAGCTGTTTCCCCCTTTGTGCTAAGCTAACTGGCTGCTGGCTGTATAGCATCATATTTAGCGCACAGATACTATTGGGGTATTGATCGATTGAGGGAAGCGAACAAGAGCATTTTAAAGGTCCCATATTATGAAAAACTGACTTTTTCTGGGATTTGGGGTGTTATTGTGGGTCTATGGTGCTGCCACACGCCGAGAAACTTTGAAAAAAGTCTATCCATGCTTTTTTGAGTGAGATACAGGTTTCTAAAGGGGTCTTGCCTGCAGTTTCCAGATACACGAGTCAAATTTGCTGCGGCTGTCGACGTCGACGGCCGCACATTTGCATATGGCTACCCCACTGCCCCTCCCTGCACCGCACGGTGTCTCCACCCACCAGGTACAGCTCCGGTCTTGGAGATCCGCCATTACGCTACTGAAATCACCATGGCCAAACTCAAGGAAAAGTGCTCTGTTGTTGGCTGCAAGGACCAGCACAACACACTCCATCGTCTCACACTGTGAGACTCACAGCTGCAGAGGACAAAAGAGCGGCATGGATTGAATTTATTTTTATGATTTATTTTTGAAGTTGGCAAAAAACTGTTGGTGTGTGCGAGCCACTTTGACACTGACTGTTTCACCAACATGGGCCAGTACAAGGCAGGAGTCGTCGGCAGACTTTTACTCAAAGGAATACATGCAGACCAAGGACATGTAAGTACACAAATAATGTGCTGTGTGTTTCTGTAGATTAGGCTGAACTCATGCCTGATGTACTGTGTGTTTTGCCATTGAGAACAAGCTAAGGTTAGCGGCTAACCGCTAACGTTAGCTTCCCTGACCACACAAGTTAACGCTAGTGCTAAAGCAGAATCATTGTGTGTAGTACGTTTCTGATCCTGCACACTATGTAATGCGTGTCCCAGGGAAATGTCTGCATGTACAAGTATTTAGCTGTGTTTATTTAGCAATTTTACACGAACTAACCAAGCAGTGTCATATAGTACCAGCTAACGCTAACCGTGAGCTTTCAAGCTAATGCTAACCGCGAGCCCCTAGTTCGCATCAACACGGTCTCCACATGCAAACCCAGAGGCGCGGTCAGTCAAGCAGTACATACACACACCCTCCACCGGGTCTAAGCTTTCAGGATTTTGTGAAATAATGCATTTGAAAATGTTTTCTAAGCTGGAATATGTTGGCATAGGCCGGGGCAATACGAGGGTACTGTTGACTGCTACATAGAGTTTAGATTCTCTGCCCGGACCGGGTCGGGCTGGGCCCTTGACCAAGCATTTGTGCTTTTTTGTTTTAAATAACTCAGCATAATGAGTATATTTCCAGCTAGGAAACACGCATCTCTCTCCTCCCTCCATTTTTGTGTTGCTGCGTGGTGTACACGTGAGTTATCCTCATGGCTAAAACGTGACTTGAGACCTACGTGACAAGAAGAAAGCAAAAATATATATTTTTACGAATGAAAATGACAATAATTGTAACGCACAGTGACTTAAATAAATAACTTTAATGTGATTACTGGTTTGGAAATATTAACGCTAGATTACTCGTTACTGAAATAAAGTGGTCGGATTAGAGTAATGTAAGGCGTTGCAGCCTTTAGTGCTTGAATTATACTGTAACAGTGCTGTCATGTGTTATCCTATCCATATCTGGGAATGCTGTGCAGGTAAATTAAACTGTGATTACTTGTTGAGAACATTTGCCCATTTCTTGCAATTGTTTTCATGTTTGTCTTTTTACTGTTCAAGACTCTGACTGGCTGCACTGCATCACAATAAGAATGCTGATAGAGGGCAAGCCACCACATCATCAGGAGATCCTCTTTTCAAACTGGGCTTTCCAAAGTCCTGGAAGGGAGAGTGCAGAGCCAAACCAGTGAAGACAGACACGACATTCTGTAAGTTTTACGATCTTTTATTTGAACCTCTCAAATTAAAATAAACATGGACACACAGGCATCACACAAAAGGTTGAACACAAACACTTAAAATCTGAATTCTTTTAAGATGGTTTTCAAAATAAATAATGAGAATGTATAAATGAGAAGTAATTAGGAGAAATAAGAGACACTTTACAACACTGCAGCACAAGGTGTTTTGGTTCTACTGCAGTTTTCCTGTAAACATGCATTTGTTTATTGCACTGCAGACTGCGGTGATGCTCTGTTGGACCTGATCTTCCAGAAGGTTTTCCAGGACCCTGCCCCATATGTGAACGAGGTGCTGAAACTCATAATCCCTGAAGACCTCTCGGACCACACAGATGGGCAGCACAACTCTCACTCTCCGCCCCAGAGAGCACCAGCACCACCTTACAAAGCTTCTGTAGACTATATTGGCTAAACACAATTCAGTATAAAGTCAGCACTGAATGTTTACACCCATGGCAACGAGATACTTTCTTTGTTATCATTTTCATATTGATATTGAAGTTAATATATAAAGTCAAACTGTTTCACTTCAGATATGTATTTTCTTATTTCATTCATGTCAACACATGTTTACAAATGTTTCTTACAATTAAAACATCTTTCCTAACTGTTCTGTGTTTTCATTGTTTGATATGTAATTTTCATGGTAATAAGTAAAAGATAAACTATAAACAATGTAAGATAGAAGAAGCAGTTATGTACTTTTAATCATAACACTTTTACGATAAATGAATAGTATTTATGTGACTAAAAGCTGACTGCACTATTCCCCTCAGACGTAAAGATTCATAGTCTGCCCGATAAATGTTCAGTGCATTCTGCAGTGCAGATACATTCAGGCAGACAGGTTCCAGGCCAGGGTGGTCCACCATGCATGATGGTGGCTCAGGAAACTGCTGTAGTCTTCGTATAACCTAGAAATAATGAAAGGTAAGTGAGTGACAATAGATTAGAGAAAAGAGAGAGCAGAATGACAACGTTGTTTGCCCAGTGTTCACACTTCATTGTGGTATTTCCATACAGCAGATATTCTCAGGTTCTGTAGGCATTTGTTTACAATAGCCACAGGAACACCTGTTTTTATGCCTTTTTTTTTATTATTCATGGGAAACTATGATCACTAATGTCACATTGTTTCTTTGATAATATATATAAAGTTTAGAAACCGTTTTAAATGGTTAAAAAACAATTCTGCTGGTAGAAAGGTGATTGGAGGCAACTGTGGCTTACTGAAAACTACAGTTGAAAATTGCTGGCAGTAGCTAATTACAGGTCGTCACTGCAAATAAGAGCAGGTTCTCAATCAACTTACCTGGCTACATAAAGGTAAATAATAATATGATAACATAATAATAACATAAAAGTAATGTCGAGGTAAAAAACTTAACTACTAACCACTGAGAAACACCAATGTTCATTCTTGGCTGCTTACTTTCTTTTGGAGCCTCTTGTTCTGGGTCGGACCGCAGTCTGTTGTCCGGCAGCCATTATTCCCAGAAACTCCGCCGTTGCCATGGTCACATGATGCCGTCCTCACGTCTTCCGCAGGCAGGAGGAGGTGGGCGGTACCGTGGGCGGCGCGCAGTAGCTCATTAGCATTTAAAGGGAAAGGCACTGAAACCGGCCACCTGGAGCAGGGCTGTGAAACTGGTGTTTCAAGAACCCTGCTGTGCTCAATCCTTCAGCTTTTTTCGACCAAAGCATGTTACTAACATTCCATTTAGACATCAAGGAACCATGTCAAGAAGCAGAAATGACCATAATATGGGACCTTTAACCAAATGGCTGTTCCAGGGCCGATGACCAATATTATGTGTGTGTGTGTGTGTGTGTGTGTGTGTGTGTGTGTGTGTCACAGAGATGCTATACACACTGCACTTTGCTCGAGTACAGATACTTGTGTAAATGAGATTCTTTTGAAAATAGAAGCGCTGAACCAACATCCATACTCAAGCTGAAATTAGAAAGTAAACAAATGTACTCAAAGGATAAAAATAACTCTCTGAAGGACATTTCTCTGCAAAGCTAACTGAACCTCACCTCACATCACTGAACACCTGTTCTCCCCATTCGACTCTGACACTCCGTCTGTTTCCACCTACGTAACCGTCTACGCTGATATCAGGCTAGTGATGCCGGGAAGGCGGCGTGCAATGACGGAAAACAAAAAGAAGTGATAATTCCCCTCAAATAAAAGGGCTTATTCGTAAATGTAAGGAGCAGAACGAAGATTATTATGTTAAGATGTAGGGAGTGGAAGTAAAAAGTTGTCAATAAATACTCAAGTGAAGTAGAGTATATTCATCAGGGCACGTTTCGTCCTGTTGTAGCAGGAGTTACAGAAGTTGTTTATGTCAGTCTGTGGACACGTTTTTTCCAGAGCATCCGCATCCCAAATGTGCAAGATGAAGCCAAGGAACTTCACAGGTTGAGATCAAAATAAAGGTCGAGTTCAAAGATGGGCATCGTCCAACCCATAACTACTGAGTACTCGTTGGTCTGAACGTCCATATGTTGCAGGCGTTGCGGCTGCTGTTCCCGCCTCAAGACAACCTCTAGTTTTCATACAACTTGTCCCGGCAGGCATTTTAAAATGAAATCAGAATTTTCTTTTAGATAAAAAAAAAATCAGTTGAACTGTAGCAGTGCAAATGCAAACACGAAGGCTTTTACAGTCTCAACTTTCAGTTTGTTGTTGGGTTCGACTGCGATCCCATGAGGCTGACTGTTAGGGCTTTTATTACTTTACAGCCCAAACACATCATATTATGACTTTTTATTGTCCCCGCTGTGGGAAAATAGATTTCGCATCCTATTGTTTAATGTTCAGCACAAAGGAAGGGGATCGGGCCAAGCCTGTCGCCCACATTAAGGATCATACGCAACACAGACACACAAACAACAAAGCACGGAACATGACATAAAACCTCAGACAAGAAAACAATACTTCTGATGTAAAAAGTGGCCGAGGATATCTGCAGGGCACAAGTGAACCAGGAGGGTGGAAACACAGGCTGAAATCATGGCTCTTTTGTTGCTTTGGGCAAGGCTTGTTTCCCCTCACACTCGCTCACTCACTCTCACACACTCCTCATCTCCCACACATGCTCCAACACGTCTACAATGAAGCCTCTATGATCAAAACCGAGCGAATTCTGCCTGACAGTAAATTTTGACTTCACTTTTGACAGCCGTTGTAGGGCTTTAAGCTCATCCAGGGGTGAGGGGCATCCCTGCGAAGAATAAAGGATGGTTATTAAAGAAAAAGACCAGGGAGGTGTTGCAGAAAGGAGGCGGGGTGCCCAACATGCCTGGCATCGCAAGGTCAAGAGCAATGCCCTCTGGCTGGAAGTGCTGTGAGGAATGGCAATGTCAGTCAGAAACCTCCCTCACCCCCTTGGACCTGTCAATTTGCCAGCGATAATTAATCTCTCTCTGGTTAAATATAAAGATTGTAAATCACAGCAAGATCCAGCACCATTAGGGGGCCTTCATCTGTCAGCTACAGACCTTGGCTAATGGCCCTTTGTAAGCAGAGCACTAGCTGAGGCAGCACACTAGCCACCTACTGGTGCTGCTCATCATTTGTTTCTCACGGAGACGTCCCGCCTTCAACCCGCGGAATGAGGGACAATCAAGCCGCGGGCATGAAGACAGCAGTTTTTAGACCACCAAAAAACAATCCACCTCAAAAGCAACTGCCTGACTTTACACCTACCCCTGCTCTGCAGTATGTGTTAATGAGGCATAGGTGATAAGACGTTTAAATGGTGGTTTTATGAATGGATGATTGATTAATAGCTTATAGTGGTTTACACTCGATAATAAAATACAAATAATTACTCCTTCTGCAAAAAGGCAGCAGAGCATCCCCTCCACAAATCACTTAATAGCAACTTATTAGTAAAACCACTCATTTTTAAATTAGTTAAATATAATTGACATTTGCTGACCTAATAGCTCGCTGTAAAATGAGAAACTCATGATGTCTTATTCCTGACATCTGTAAAGTGTTAACACAAAATTATGTAGGAATTACCAGCCAACTGTTTTTTTTCTGCTGACAACTTGTGATTGTACTTATAAGTGGCTAATTAAATACATAAAAGCCATGAAGTGTTAACCAACGATAAAGCAGTTAGTCACAACATTTACACTGTGACTGTGTAAGTAATACGTAAATATAAATAAATGGAGTAACGTTGATAAAACTCAACTCTGGATCACCCCAAAACTATATAGTGGAATTATTCCCCTTAAAAAATCTCCATCTCCAACTAAAGCTAACCTTAGAACATTATTATTGCATGTGTTAGCCAGGGTTGGGTCGGGTTACAGCTGCAAGCAAACTCCTGCACCCTGTCCAACTTGCAGAAATACATTTAGTCGAGACATTTCGATACTAGACCTTCATTAGGCAAAACTTTTGTTAAAAAGAGAAGCCATCTCGGATGGGAAGTGGCCGCAAGCCGCAAAAAAGATTGTGACTTATCACCAGTGTTCAGATGTCCTAGTGAAGAAGGGGACATTAAAGTGACAGAGTTACACGTAAGTCTTCCCCGTGCGTGTTGAGTATAAGCAAACCCACAAACCAATGTGTGTGACTCACTCGTTTTGTGCAACATCTGGGTGACAGGATGCGTTTCGCCACTCTTGACCGCTGAAGATAAAGCAGATGCATACGACTCGCTCGCAGTGTTGGGAAAGTTCACTTTCTACATGAACTAGTTCAAAGTTCAGTTCACAAATTTTAAAATGAACTAGTTCAGTTCATAGTTCATAATTCAAAAATTTGAACTAAGTTCACAGTTCCAAAAATGAACTAGTTCATAGTTCTTTTTTTTTTTCAATATGTTTATGCGAGCTATTATTTTTCTAAATGATTGCCACAGCCCATATAGAACCACAGACAGCAATCATTATATCAGTTTTAACACTGAAGCTGCAGCTCTCCCAAAATATACTGCAACACCAGGTAGTCCATCTGCGGCAGGGAGATGAAGACAGTGGGGCCGCTACTGTATGCCGTTAATGTGATCTGAGGGGTAGAGGATCTGTTTTGGCTCGCCGTTTGATTTTTTATTCACTTGCACAGACCTTGAAAGGCTTGCCGGGTGCTTTAGTTCAATGTGCCGTTTCAGGTTTGTGGTACAGGATAGAGTACAAATTAAAATAAAAAATAAAAAATACATAAATAAGTAAATAAATAATAAATAATCTAAAAAAAGAAGAAGAAAGGGAAAAATTAAATAATAAATGAATAGATAGTTCATACAGTGGCTTCAGGGAAAAACGTTTCATAATGACTCAGTAAGGTATTACTTTTTTTTGTTATTTAACAAAATCAGAGATTTAAGCAAAGAGCTCAGTTTCAGGAGAAAAGGAGCAAATTTAGGTAGTGATTTTGCAAATTTTTGTATGAGAATAGAACATTTTGCATAGGATAACAAAGTTCATCATGTGTTCAAGAGCATTATCTTCTAGGTTAATACAGTAGCAAATAACATGTTTCAGGGTAAGAGAATGGACAGTTAGCAGCATCAAAAAATGCGATTCAACAACACTCCAAAACTTTTTAGATATATCACAATAAAAAAAAAAACAGATGTGAAGCCTTCATTTGTTTTTGTCTCCATGCTGAGCACATTGATGACGCATGCGGCGGTGCGACTCTATGGTGGCTGGTGTTGCCAGTAACCCTTTGTAGATAGAAAAGGCGGCACATTTGCTCCAAGGTAAGGATGGCAATGTGCCGGCCTGTCTTTCCAAAACCGAGGCGTAATATTCCTCCTTTTCCAAAAGCCGCCTCTGAGGTAGGCATAAACATGTGACGTGACGTGAAGCTCGAAGTTTGGCTGTGAACAGTTGACAACGAATTTGACTTCAAAATAAGAGCTTTACATTGCACCCCATTGGAGTTTAGAACTGGGTTCTTAGCGGGGGGCTTTTAATTTGAAAGTAGCGACCGTCCTTAGCCTGCCGACACAACATCAAGCCAACACATCCTGGATCTCAGCGGCTGTTCAGTTGTTCATCTTAATGTCCGCGGATGAAGTGATGGACTGACTGCTGTGATTAGCTGTTTCTTGGTTTTAAAACTGTTATGTTTTTTCATGACGAATTAATCTGTGTTCGTTTGGTAATGCCTCACTGCGTGTTTGTTATGCAGCTGTTTCTGTCTGTCCTTTAAGGCTCGATGGGAATCTGGCGCTGTCTTGAACGAAGTTAAACTGAGAGAACGCGCCGTTCACAAACGCCAGAATGAACGCGTTCACAATAACGTTCATCAGGCAGAATACAGTACGTTCAGTTCACGTTCGCCCAAAATATGAACGAATGAATCGTTCAATGAACGCGTTCAGGCACAACACTGCTCGCTCGTACTGAGCAGCAGTTGATCTGCATCTGTCCTGATGACATGAAACACGACGAGCGTCCACGGCCCCTCACTCCTGACTCCTTAAGACAAAGCGCCGGCTCTGACTCCGCGCAGTTTGGTGACTATCACACACTGAGGTTTGCAGAATTAACGGAACGGCAAAACCTCTGATTGGTTGTTGCGTTAAAATAGAACATCTCAAGCTGTTCCACAGGCTGTTCATGGTCAGCATTGTCGGATAATGAGTGTAAAATATATTCAATGAGCAGAGTAATGTGTGTGTGTGTGTGTGTGTGTGTGTGTGTGTGTGTGTGTGTGCGTCCTTCACATTAACACACCTCTATGAGCAACCTTGCTATTCTGTTCAGGCCAACGGCAGTCAGATTCAATAACAGCGAGCATACAGTCGAGGCTTTAATTACTCGAACACAGCCCTGTGACCCACTTCATGGTGATCATTATATCACTTTCTGCAGAGCACCTTTTAAAAAAACAAAACAAAAAGAAAACTTCCCTCATCACATCCCTTTGGACTCAGCATTACATCAACCATAATAAAGTTGTTTGTTTGTGTGCTTGTAGGGGGTAAACTCTGCAATAGTCTTTGAACGAGCTGTTAGCACTGTGCACTGTTGTGCTTGTTAAATGCTTTGTTGGAAGTTTGACACTCAGCTTCTCAGGCTGCACTCAACACCGCCGACGGTATCCTTAAGTCATGAGGCTGTTTCATGCTGGGCCCCCATGGGTGAGGGAGGGATGACAGGATCGCAGAAGAGGCAAACAACAAATGTGGGCACACACACACACACACACACACACACACACACACACACACACACACACACACACACACACACACACACACCCACACCCACACACACATACAGAGTCACCTTTAAAGTGTATGAGAGCTCCCTGATGCCAGTGCTGCCATACTGCATGACTAATGCAGCCCGCGAGTCACTGTTTCTCCTCACCGAGTCCCCGAGAGCTGAATTAATTGGCTGTCATCACGGTAGCTCTCATTCTCGCGCACATATGTACGCACACACACACACACACACGTGCGCGGAATGATCAAGATATAAATAAAGCGAGACAACGTGGCATTTAAGCGACAGGCACCCATAAACACTTTGTGCAAAACGTTCAATGGAGGGACTCTTACTTTGGGACTCACCTCCCTGACATGCACGTAGCAACTATCAGGTTAATGTCGCTCGATGGATATGTTTACATGAAACAGTTTGAACTGTTAATTCGTCTCACCCCGCACTATTCCCGAAATTGAAAGTAGTGCATTCTTATGCTGTTGGGATTATGTTCTGGGGCTGTTTTTTATAATGCATGCGAGGTCTAGGAAGCAGATGGTTTTCGGGAAAATATTTGTTTTGGTTAAATGTTAATAAAGCACACTCAACGTGTCCTTTCTTGTCTTTTGACAATTTCAATATTCAACCAAAGAGCTGACTTTCCTAATGGGAGGTGAAGGGGAAGCTGGTGGTATAACGCGAGAGGGCCGCCAAGCCAGCGACTGTAATTCGAGACTGCGTTTCAACATTTGTAAGCTCGGCACCACGGAATGTTAAGGGAAACGTCTCCAGCTTCAGCCATGTTTGTGGTGACCAAAGCAGGTGTTTTAAGATGAGACACAATCTTTTTTTAGGGTTAGGGTTAGTTAAACCTAAACAAGTGGTTTTTAGATCCTGTTACTGTGACTGCTGTTAAATAGCTTTGTATTCTGACAGTACTCACTGTTATGGAGTATCTGGTCAATAGCCCGTGTCTCTCCTCATGCTCACGCAGTAAAACAGAAAGGACATTTTCTGGTATACCTACCCACTTTATCCAATCAGGATAGCGAATACCACAAAGAGGCGGGTCCTGTCTTCTCAGGGGAAGCCGCAGATCCTCCTGTATACTGGCAATGCTGGAGCAGGGAAAGCTACCAATTCCAGCGCTCCCAGTACAGCAGCGTGTACATCCAAGTAGACCAAGTGATGAAAAACACTTGAAGAAGAAGAAAAAGGGAAAGAAAGCAGCCTCGAATAAAAGAAAGGAGCCGTGAGGTAGAGAGGAGGGACTAACACATAGGCAGGCTTAAATAAGCTACTTTTGTTTTATTTTGGGTTTTCTTTCGTGATTTATTAACACCTGAAACCAGATACGAACAGTGAATCCCATTCTGCTCCTTTAAATAAACAGAATCACTTTAGTTCGGTTCAAATTGGATATTATCTAGATGTATCTGCCAGCTATTTTCCAGCCGCCTACGACTTGAAATGGAAGATATTGTTGGTGTATGAAATTATCCCATATCTTAGACTCTAAAGTCACAACTCCCCAAAACGTTTAAATATCTTTAACATTTCCACGTGTGTATATGATATATACACTCTGATCTGAGATGTCACGATCCCATTACTTGAATATTAAACACGTTTTTACTCAGTTTACTCATAGAGGGAATGTGGTCTAGAAATATATAGATGATACGATAAACATTGTCGGTATAGCCTGTTTACATACAGTGCAATAAGTAGATAACCTTTCATTTGAACAGCTTTGCATTGCAAGGCACTTGTAAGGCACTTAAAAAAAACAAAGAGCCTCCGTCTCCTCTCCTATTTGCCTGTGCTTTGAACCATAAACAACATTTGTGCGTCTCAACAGTTTGCTCAGACTGAAAGAATAATGAAGTGTCATTCCGACCCTCTGCCTTTGCATAATGCTGTCTGAGTAGTCACGCAGCATAATATCCGTCTGTCTGAAAAGTGATTCTTTTTAAAGGATTTCACTTTTGTTCCGAGCGCTGATCATCTCTTTAATACGGGAGCAGAAGAAAAAAGAAAACCCTTACCAGACAGTGACAGTGATGTACTGTGATCCATACATCATTTCAGACCGACAGCGCTTTTACCTCTTAATGACCCTGGAAGGGTTTTACTCACGTATGAGCAGAGGTGAGCGCACATGTGTGGAAGGAGGGTGGGTTCGCTCTGCCTCCCTCTCTGTCCTCAGAGCTTTCCCTCTCTCTAAGACTCCAGATGTTGTCGCCCGCTCATTTGGGATGAGACTGAGCGTTCAGGTGTGAGAGAGGCCCGCGACAACAGGATTCGAATGAAAATAAAGCTCCGCCATGTGTTGTTTCATGCTCACGCGTTTACAGCCTTTTAGAGAGATATCCAACAAGGTTGTGCTCGGGCTTTTTACAATCAGCCTTTCACTGCCTGACGAGCTGCAGGAGCTTAAGTGTGACTTATAGTGACAAGTTGAACACAGTTTTAAATATTGTTTACTGGCCAGTGGCTAACATTATAATCATTTGAAACTCAGGGGCTGTGACAAAAAAAAAGATACTGATAGAGGGTAATTTCCAATCAAGAAATGACAACATCCTCTCTCAGCAAAAACTTGCCGAGTGAGTTTTAACTAAAAGAAATCAATACAGTTGAAAAAAAAAAAGGACTTGGAGGATGGACTTTTAATGCACAGTTGTAAATCACAGGTTGGCAAATAGGCTGCAGGAGAGAAGAAATTAGAAATAGATGAATTAAATTTAAAAAAATGGAGGACACAAAAAGGATTCGAAAACAGTCAAACATGCAGTGTCTGTCACTGATTAAAGAATTGGCAAGTTAGAGGGATTTCCTTTTAGTTCTTACTTTTTAGCGACCTTAAAACGGCAGCAACATGTGGACGAGAGGCCAAAACGCAGCAGAAGATGCTGATTTTGCAAAAAAAACCCCATCTGTGTCAATAAGGGCCCCGGTGACACTGTACTTTGGCACAGTGCTGCTTTGTGTAAAATGCAAATGACAGCCTGCTTACATACTTACGATGACAATAAGATAATCAAGATCAAGATAAGATAAGATAAGATGATAAGATGTTCCTTTATTGATCCCCCTTGGGAGAACTCTGCAGGTAACACAGCAGTACAGAGGGAAATAAGTAGCAGCACAAGAGTATGTCTCAAAAAACAGAGACAATAATAAAGGGACATTGGAAGAATAGAAAAACGATTTGAATAGAAAATATAATAAAAACCATTAGAATGAAGATAAACATACTATATACAGTAACTGTCTTGTACGTACATAACTTGTGTAATATATCATGAATATATGTCAATGTCAACATGAAGACGTTATTCAGATACTGTTTACCATAATCACCATTTTAGTATCAACAGCGTGTTGACATGCTAACATTTGCTAATTTCCAGTAAATATAAAGTAAGGCTGGAGCTGAATCAGTTTTGCAGGTAACCCTAAAGTGAAAACAATACGCCCTGAGGATGTCAGCAAAGGAATGAGCTGCCCTATTCTGGCCCCCGATTGGCTAGAAGTTGTTGCCTTTTCCGATTGGGCTGGTTGGGTTTAAGGACGAGGATTGATAATTGGTTGGATTAGGGTAAGAATATCAGGGTAAAGCTTTATTTATGGTCATGCAAATGCTGTGTTGCAGGCCTCTGTAGTGGCAGGCAAACTACGAGCATTATGCATGTTCATTATACACCCAAAACGTACCAAGGGCATACAAACCAAAGTCAGCTAGTGTTAACAGACTTTATTATCCTACAGGGCTACACCTGCTGCTCTGGAGCTTGTCATTGCTGAGGAGGAATTTATCTGTATCAAAACAACAGAGCGGCACAAGAGGAGATTGTTCTCTCTGTTCCTTACAGCACTTGGCATGATGCATAATATACTGTTAGACCAAGTGCTTTTGACATTCTTTTGACATCTCCCCATTTACTCTCACCCTTCACCCGGTCTAAAATCGCTGAATATAATGGAAATCTAATGTATTATTTGCCCCAAACAAGCGAGTGACCTAGTGATGTTTATTTTGTTTGGGAAATGAGTCACACACATGCGAGCACTGTCAATACAAAACCCTGTATCTACCCTTAACTATCCAGAGATGGAGAAAGTGATTTTTTTGTCTATTATATTCTGCTTACCTTTTAACAAGAAGTAAAAGAGAAGACGCATTCGGATGAAAAGCACAGCTAGAACCTAGTTACAAAAACTCAAAGGTGCCTAACAAAGCGCTGTGACAGGGCCTACGCGCTTGACGTGTTGGGGTCGATGACATTATGACAAGCATAAACTACGCATTAGTCAATTAGAAGCAGTGAAATGCAGGTCGTGCTTTCACTGTCCTCGGAAAAGAAATATCACGACAAGGACATACAGTAAATGACAACATCATTTCAGACGACATCACATCCTTGAGCTAAGTAGCTAGCATGAGATCTGCTTCTAAAGTTTCCCTTCAGGGTGAAAGTACTTTATTGTCACACAGACATGAAAGAGGCGTACTTTGCTGAAGTTTCCTTGGTAGCTAAGTTACAGCTCAGGTATGTTGCCTTGGTATGGTTCTTTATAAGGAGATCATGTCAGGCCCTGTTTTGTTTGCCTCCCTCACATACATTAAATGTATGGTTACCAAGCAACGTTTCCTCTGCTTTAGGGGGCATTGAGGACTCTGGAGCCAGGGACCTTGGAGCCATCACGACGGGATGAGTGTACCGTCGCAACAGATGTGACTCCAGCTAACCTTCAGTAACAAGCTGGCAGCTGGAGTGCACCCAGCTCCGAATGGCAGGGATCAAACTGACAACACTGGTAATTGGGTGGCCTCTACCTCTTGGCCAGCTCACCACTTTCTCCAGAGTCCAAATGCACTAATCCACTTATTCCTCATCACGATCATGGGAGCATTTGACACCACTTTAGCAGAATCTAATCATAAAACATAATCTTGTTATGGCGCTAGGTGACAAATGTAAATCCGTCTAATGTGCCTCACAAACAAAGAAAAGCATCAGTCTCCTCTCTATTTTTCTGACCTAGCAGAAGATCCAAGGTGCCGTGCAGATGAGGATGATGTATCATTATGTCTTTTAGTTGTGAGAGGCAGAGAAATATTATCACATTAACACTTGATTTCCATTTTTCCATGAATAATTTCTTTTCTGTTCCATTTTCGGGAGCATACTTCATCCTTCAGCACAACTGAGGAAAACAACATATCATATCACTGATGCTGCTTTATACTAAATTATGATTTACTGTTGGAATGAAACATGAAACATGCCTGAGATGTGCCCTTTGGAAGTATTCTTACAACAGTCCACTGTAATCACACAGCCTGACAAGCAGCTATTTCCATTCTATTATCAGCCACAACACACAGCCATCCAAAGTGTCTGCAGGATGAGCCTTAATATTTGTTTATTTTATCTGCCATATGTGCGGAGACAACCCTGCCATGTGAAAACCATTGTACTTGTTATTCACAGGGTGCTATGATGTGCCGTTTGACAACAGATTCCAAGAAATTATTAAGAAAATAATTCATTCCTCGGAAAAAAAAAAAGCAGGCAACGGGTGGGCGATAATGGCACCTTTCTATTGACGGAGCTTTTCACACAGATCAAAACTTAATGGGCTTCATAATTAATAGTGATGACTCCTCTCTCCTCTTGCTTAGCCTTTGTGGGGCAAAACAAAATGAAAGGTTGACATTTCTCAGATTACTTGCGATTGATCTCGCCCATCCCACTGTGAGCACCAAATGAGAAAGGCTAACTAGCTTTGTGTTTGAACCTGCTGGACATCCACAGGCTCTGCCATTCAGCAAAGACCCGAGCCGGCGAGAAAACATCTCATTAAATGTCTGTGTTCCTGGCCACATGGCATGCCACACATAGTTACCGTTAGGCTTGTTCCTGTCACAAAAATAGTTGCGAGACACTTATTGCTTGTTTCGGTGTAATGTATTGCTCCCTCAGTGCGGTAACTACTCTCCTGTTACTCTCACGAAATTGGCAGTGAAGGAGCACTCTTAGAGCGATTTGGTTTTGCACTTCCAGAAAATTGAGGAACTTGTTAAGAAACAGTCAAAAAAAAAAGAAAAGAAAAAAGCAATTGTTCAAATCAATACAGAAAAGGGCCAGACTATCCTGACTTAAAGTATTATCTGTAAGATTTGCATGAAATCAAAGGCCATTGTTGATTCCGGTCTGCATTTCAACTTGCGCTCTATATGGTATTCATCATGGCATTCGAATTTAAAATCATTGTTTGTTGCCTTTTCCAGGCTTTAAATCGGTTGAGGATGAGATGAAGTGAAGCATGTACATAATGCATAGATATGTAATCCTGCTTTATTCCATGTCGTTGACATCAGCCTCACTGGTCACTTTTCTAGTGTGCTCTGCAGCGGGTGATTCAAACTACCTGGTACATCGTTGGTACAAGGAGTGACGCGATATACTGATATTGACAATGAACATGATTTTAAAAAATGGAAAATTGACATCATGTTCATAATACATGTGATAATGTTGTGAAAATAATACATTGTCTCTTGTATAATTTCTATTTCTTTTCCCTTTGCTGTTGCTTTGTCATAGAAGATGGTAGCGATGCACTTGAATGCTGGTTGCCCCCTGCCATAAAATTGAAGTGTAATTTTTTACTTTTTGTATGCTTTTGTGTAGTTATGGTTACAGACTCTCTCTTGGCCTCCCTGCGCTTGCTTATTGAGCGTAATTCAGTTGCCGAAAAAACATAAAAACGAGATACAAAATAAACAAAATGTTGTGAAAATCTGATACCCTGACAGCCCTGGTTGGTCGGGGTGAGATGTGTCCACGGAGCAAAGAAGGATACCGAAAGACAACACCTGCCCGAGCCACAGCCTGTTCATCCTGCTGCCTTCCTCAGGCTCAGGATCCTGAATCCATTAACACAAAGGGTGTTTTTATTGGGAAGCTGTCAGTGGAAGTATAACATATCTGTCACCAGGGTTACCACGGACAGTGATCATTCTTCAAAAAGTCCATCTACACAAGACAAGACGTGGTCATCCTTGGCAATTTTTTGACACAAACGGTTATAAATCTGTTCCATTTTTTGTGTAAAACCAGTGGAGTGCTCCTTTAAAAAACTCGAATTGCCCTTACAGGGATCTCAGTCGACTTCACACTTCAAAGTGTGTTTACAGGTCAGGCACTGCTGCGAAAAGAAAAGTTGTGTAAAGCCTTTTGTTGCTCCAGATGGAGTCTGATAAATGTCTTGAAGTGATGTCCTTGGGAGTTCCTGTCAGGTGAGGCTCAAAACTCTCAAGTCTGACAATGAAAAAAGTATTTCTTGTGTGGTGTAACAAAGATGCGAGTTCAACCGACAACTATGGCACAAAAATAATTTTCTGCTCCGGGGCGACTTGGCGTTACATCGGTGGACACGTTGCGTTGTTGTTAATGTAAGCACTAGGTGTTGACAAGGTGGAGAAATGTTTGGAATTAAAATAATAATGACCAGGGTTTGTAGCTACTTTGCTATAAATGTATGCATACTTTCTGTGCATACTTTTTTTTTTGCCCCTGCCCCTCAAACATCCGGGCTCCACCACTGCCTGCATGTGTGCTACTCGTGCTACTCTTAATATATTTCTCATCCATTCCCTTCATAAACCCAAAAAAGTCTGAAACACGTCCCCTCATTTTTGGGTATCTTCCTGCGTGGGTAATGACAGAAACAGGTTACATACAGTTCTTATATAATTGAAACCTATGTGGCAGAGCATTGCACTGTGTAATCACACAAGTGCTCTTTGGTGAGGGGATGAAACGTTCACTGTTAACCGGGAGAAGCGAGCCAAGGGAAGCGTCTTGCCAAGACAGAGACGAGATTAAAAAAAAAGCCTCTATTAAAATGGCTTGTTCAAACATCTAACCAACATGTTTGAGCTGCTGGCCTTCATCCAGCCAAAGAACTAGGCCACCAGTCTGGACAGCGTTGGTTAATTCATCGCAAGTCTGAATGCAGCGCCTTTTTTTAAAATTAGTAACTGTGTATTACCGACATCAACATGGTTATTTATTACAGCTCGTTGCCTGATATAGAAGCGGGCAGCCCCTTTATTTGCTTTCTTCTGCCTTTTTTTTTTTTGTCGAAAACTTAATTCTCCGCGCAGCTGTCACTCTTCTAACGACACGAGTTTGCCCACTGGCCTTCCAAGCAGCGGCGGACAGTCCTGTTATTTACCCGCACAGCGTATTAAAACGCAGAGCAAGGAAATCATAATGAGTTTTTGAATCACGGCTTCCTGACCAAAAGTGGGAGGCTGCAACTGCAATTTCCATTTTCATTTGCAGACACTCAGAGAAATGCCTCCTCTGCCTGACGCTAATATGCAATGCCTCCTTTTTTTTTTGTCTGTTCATCTATGATATTGTTTTACAGTAATTAGACTTTACACCTGAGCGATTCCCTGTTTTAATTAAATGCAACTCAAACTGGGCAAGTGTGCCAAAAAGTGCATTTTTTTTAAGGGATGGGGATTACTGCAGGAATAAAATAGGTATTGATTTGTCTGGGAGCGCTGGAGACGACTCTCCTGGTTATCCATCTGAGGTGGCTTCTGACCCCAGACGATGACAAGGTGAGAACCTGCGCCGCAAACAACAAGGAGCTGCGTGTTGGACGTCTTTGTCGTCCTGGAATTTGTCTTTTCCACACGCAGTGCTGTTTCCCTCATGTCTCTTTAGATGCTACTCTTAAGGAAAAGGCTCTCATATGAAAATAGCATGCCATTCTTTTACCCCCCCCCCCCCCGAATAAAAGATGTAACAGCTGCTTCTCAGGGAGTGAATTCTAAATGAGGCCTGGCATTGGCCTCTGCTGTCAGATCCCACAATGACCTCTACTTCTCCTGCTTCCTACCTCTCCTCACCTGCCTCCCCCCTTCTTCCCTCTCTCATCCTCCACCCCTCTCCTCAGTCTCCCTCTACTCCTTAAGACAAGCCCCTCACGCAGGGCGTGTTGACAGGGCTTTTTCACACCTGTGCAACCTGAGGGAAGCTGCTGTGTCCCCGGCCGCGCAGAAGCATCACGGCATGTGATGGCACCTCAGCCGCTGCTCTTAGCAGAGTCCACAGGAGTGCCTGAAGTGGAAGGAAAATAAAGAAGAGCGAGGAAGCTCCTCAAAGAATTCCTGAACAATTATTGCTGCAGTGCTGATGAGTCATGATGTGTTTTGCGCCACAGCGCTGGGGAGAGGACCAAGGTCCTTAGTGTGTCGGCGGTCCCACTCCTGATTGCCGCTGTCAGTCCTGATTGCCACAGATCAGCGCCGAAGTGACACCAGGGGAACATGGCAGAGCCCGAGTCCCAAACATGCAAGAACCTGAACCTTTGCAGCCAAGGCCAATTCAAAGGCAGCCCTCCTGCTGCATAAATGATTCATCCTCTGTGAAAGACGTGTGATTGTCAGAGGAAGATGGGAAATTGTGTTTGCGAGGTTTATCAGCGTGTGGCCAACAGGAGGATATGATTATTGAATGACTGCATCATACATTTCTGAACATACAATGTGAAACAGGGAGATACGGAGCGAGGGGAGGGGAGGCGGCGGAGTAGAACAGGGGAGATGTGACAGAATCAGGGGATGTGTGAAAAGGGAGGAAAAACCAGGCTGCGAAGAAGATATTTAGGCCATTTTTTAAATAGCTCGCACAATATGCAGCGTGTCTGCTACCTTGGATGTCCAGCTGCTGCCGTTCTCCAGGGTAATGCGACTACAATGAAATTATGCTGCGACTCCTTATGCAGAACATGCTATTATTCTCCCAAAGCAACAATCTGATCATTCAGCCTCCCTAACGAGCGAGCCTCACAAATCCCCCAGTCTTTGTAGTATTTTCCTGGATTTTGCTGCAAATTGGGCTGAGGGATTGAATCAGCTTAACCTCTCACCAGTAATCATAGGTGATTATAAGCACTTGGACATCCTGTTATTTAGAATTACAGAGAGGGGATGGCCGGCTGGGTGGTAATTACTCTGCAGATGGTTACCTGACTTATATGGCAGAATTTTTTGTCCCGCTCAATAGGTAAAAGGGGTCAGCTGGACCGCAATAAAAAGAAATCACCGGGCTTATTTACAGCAACCGGGCTCTATTTTTATATTAATAACACAATAGCAAAATCAATAGAGGCTCTTTTTTCCTTTGGAAGATATATTTTATTGGAAGCACTCATCCAACTAGGGTCCAGCATTACTTTCTCCTAGTTCCAACCAAGCAGATGGATATTCTAAAAATTTCAGCAGAACAGATTTTTTTTTTTTTCTTGCCATCTTTGTTTCCTTGACAACGCATCTAAACAAGGAATGGTCGCCCAGACAACAGCTCTGAAAGTACCGCAAATATCTCTGAGCGTGTGCGAGCGAAGAGGTGAGGCAGAAAAAGGAGGGGAGGGGTTGTCATCTGCATGGCATTTCTTCCCTGTATGTGTTGATTGATCTGTTGACGGCACGGTATGTTGCGCGTGCTGTCAGCGGAGA
Organism: Diplodus puntazzo; assembly: GCA_963678695.2. Lineage (NCBI taxonomy): Eukaryota > Metazoa > Chordata > Actinopteri > Spariformes > Sparidae > Diplodus > Diplodus puntazzo. Next base: position 20,985,225 of record OZ023158.1, on the reverse strand, counting down.
TGCAATAGGATAATAGGATTCCCTGTTTTCCGTCAAGGCTCCGCTCGCTCCAAACTGTGAAGCCTTCCACGAGGAATGCCAGAGCAGGCCAGCTGGATCCTTTTCATCACCAGAAACAATACTCTCTGTGTGAAACAAATAGTGTTTCTTTGCTAGGGACGGATTGGAATATGCTCCCCTCGCTGAGAATCCTTGTCCGCATCTCAGATCCGCTCCCGGCTCACAGGGCCAGCCATTCATCCCCCCGTCTGTTATTGACCCGTCCCCGCTCCTACAGATGACTGCATCAGCCGACCGGGTCTCTTTGTTTTACAGCAAATTTCCCCCCGTCTCCCCCCTGCCCTCTCGACTGTATTAGTAGTTATTACAAAGGAGTGTTACTATGGCTGACTCAGTGGGAAGGAAAAGCTATTAAAGGCCCGATCGTGAGCATTGTTTGCATTGAGGCATCATCATTCCTCTCGGCAGACTCATGCGCGAGGCTATGAAGCCATATGCCAGACAGAGAGGTCAATGTGGAGGGTGAACGCTTTTGCATGTTCATTTAAAGGATAGGAGACATAGATGGATCAATCTCTCAGTGTCCTCGGAGCATTAACACTACATTTCCTGAAGCATTAAAAGAATAAGTAACATAAGAAAATCAAACGGATGGAGATAATCAAACCGGGGCGCGGGGGGGGGGGGGGTTCACATCATTGAGGAAAGCGTTTCCTTTGCCAACAGAATTCATTGTATTGATTTATTCATTCAGCAGGAAATAACTGTATTCTTTATTGTGGCACAGTAAATACATCCCAGGAACAAACGAGGATCTTTGCACTCCCAGCAGAGTACAGACTAGTGGAAGCTAAGCCTCTATCGCTCTGCCTTCCTGTAGAGTTTCCTCTGTCAGTATGGATTAGGGAGTACCGAGCTGGAAAACTTCGGAAACAGAGCAACGGCTCCCGAGTCTGCAGCCATGCATATAACAGACCACCTGAAAGTTATTTTCTATATTAGTAATACATATTTAATGGCAGCGGAGGTGTGCAATGATATGAGTGAACTGACTTGGCACTTCTTCAGCCGCGTTTGTTGACCTTTCGCGAAGGTTCATGGGGTGAATCCTACAGACTGGTGAAAGTGATGAAAGGTGGAAGTAAATATATCAAAATAATGTGCTTTTAAAATAATAAAAGTCCCAGATTAGTGGAGTAAAGAGTATAGCATTCAGAAATATATATATATATATATATATATATATATATATATATATATATATATATATATATATATATATATATATATATATATACATACATACATATATATATATATATATATATATATATATATATATATATATATATATATATATATATATATATATATATAAAATGTTTAAATCTGGTAACAAGAGGCCATCTGGCTGTGGGATCACGTTCTGACCCATGAGTACTCGCTGGTGATGACTACACTACTACACCCTCACATGAGACCACACCCACCTTTGAGCTCGGCCTTCAGTTTAATCTCAACCATGTAACTGGTGTCGCAGACACACAAGCAGACATGTTTGCTACTGCTGCATCTCAAATTAAACAACTAAGGGGGTCAATTTACAAATGAATGTGACATTACATTCACCAAAACTAATACTGAAAACATATTTAGGTGTTAATCAATTTATAAAATGTGACATAAATTGATATTTCTGCCTGTGCATTTATTTATATTTGTATTGATTTATCCATTGATATCCACGGATTTTATCCATCTATGTTCCCATTTAGTGTCTATTCATTATCTTTAGTTTTCATCTCATCTAATCGGATGGTTGTGGCGCTACTGCGGTAACAAAATCGGTCCACAGACAGACAAACAGACAAATAGACGGGCGAGGTGAAAACGACACAAGCTGCACTAGAGTGAATGGGAATGATTGGAACTGGGTTACAGTGATTTGCTACTTAAAACAAATGTGGGCCAATGGCTTCGTTACTACTTCCTGCCTCGCTAGTTCCGGCACTCTTGCTCGGACAGACGGACATATAAACATCTATCCAGATACCTTAGATCTGCTTCTGTGTTATTTCCTGCCTGAAAAAGGTGTCTCAAGAAGCACATTTGTGTGACACTCACAAGGTGAAAATATTACCAGGTGGCAGAAATACTTGAGTGAAGTGCCAGAAGTGCTCCGGGTCTGAAAAATTGAAGCCAATGCATTACCTTAAACCTGCGTTCTTTCTGATGGCCAGGAGGGAGTGACTCCACTGGTCAGATTGAATTGAAGCTCATGAGAAAATGACTCGACTTTCTCAGTTGATTTCTTACTTACAGTAAACAGTTGCCAGATGTGATTAGGGTAACATCCTCAGCTTCACACTCTTGTCCAGATACGGCCACTTCGGGCTCCAAAAACCAAGATGGCGACTGCTGTAATGCCAAACTTCGAGGGTCAAAACGGTAAACCCCAAAACAATGGGTGACAGCACAGTGTGAAAGTTAACTTCAAATCAGTATATTTTTCATGTGACAGGATTTTCAAAAGCCTGAGGCAAGTTTTGAAATACCTTCAACAGACCCACTGCTTCTGGTTATTTTTAGTGTTTAAATCATTTCTGTGCAAAAAAAAAATGAAATCCCTGGCGGTGTGTGTAATGTCACTGTGAGCCAGCACTTCAGTTTCTAATCTCCCTGTTTTACTGTAAAGGTGCTGCATCATCTGAGATTAGTGAGTCAGCTGCTGAGCAGAAACCTCCTCTGTGGAAACAACATAATTTACATGATCCTTTCTCATAATGTTTTCTTGTCTGCTCGTATGAATTATATTTAAAGACAATACGCAGTAGTAACTTGGCCGTGTTTGGCAGCCAGGTGACGATTGATTTTCCTTCTTTGGATGCGCCACCGAGAAGAGCTGTCACAAATGGTGCCAGCTCACGACTTCAGTCCTGAGTGAAGAAAACACAACTTTGACAGAAATGTTAAGGTGAGAGATTGTTCACTATGTTAGTGCGCAAGTAGAATCAAGTTTTTGCTGATTAATTCAAGGGTAAGCAGAGTAAGCAGAGCTAAATGTGAATAAAAACAGGTAGAAAAAAAGTGTTTTATTATTTGTAGATAATGAGAAAAAGCATGGATTATCCTTAATATTCATTTTAAGCTTGTGCAACCAAGAGCAGACTCCAGTGTGAACAAGCATCAGATCCCAGTGGAACCTCCTCACTTCAGGGAAGCAAACAAAAAAAAAAAAACACAGGTGAAAACCTGGTGAAACTAGATGTTTCATAAAGTTTTTATTCATAAGTTTGGAGCCAATCCCCCACTGAGCGCAATGAAATATCAATGCTATGCTCGCAGACGCTGCCAGCATTCCGTATATTCAATATGGCAGAAGATGTTCCATTGTGGAGGCCGCGCCACAGCAGACACTCTGGCTGCATCCGGTAAATATTCATATGGCCGTACAGGTGGTAATCTGAGCAGAGGAATATCTGTGACCACTACATCTGTCAGTTCAGTTTGCGGTGCATCTGGCCCGCGTTGTACCGAAGCCAGCTTCCTCGGATAAAGACAGACTTTTTGCCTTCCCCAGCTCCCACCCTCTGTTCTACACACAACACTTCCCGTGAGCGGTGCCAAGCAGCCCAAATTAAATCAGGCTTAAATAAGATATATCTCCATCTCTGTATGCGAGGATAGACTGATCCTCGCAGCAGCGCTCTGACATTTCTCTCAGGCCGACGGGACGCCTCTGAAGGATTACCTCAGTGGGAGTGGGCTGCATTAGCTAGCCCATGACGACTCACTCTATTGATAGCCGTGGCAGGTACACCTCAGCAAGGAGCCCTTGTGCAGCCTGTGGAGAGAAGTGAAATGAGTATAAATTGTGGGTGTCAATTCCAAAGGGGAAAGCTGGTCATCTGTAAAAGAAAAGATGTATGAGCACATAAGGGTGGGTAATTCCACTCCTCTGCCGCGAGAGGACACGGAGAGGATGACATTCCCTCCTCTGGCCTGTGACGGGACTTCTGACTTTTCTTCTGGTCTTCTTTTCTCCCGCTCCCTCGTTCCTATTTGCTCCCTCAATTTTAATTCATGCTGGCAAATACCGCGACTTTAGCCCCAGACCGACAGCCAGACGCATGCAAACACACACACTCCTATTGATTTGCATTCCGAAGTGAGTGCCGCCGAGGCATTGTTTCTCCGTGTTGGGAAGTGAAGGGAGCGATGACCCAACTATCAATCAAGGGTAAGACAAAAAGCAACACCTTCTTCCTCAACAGGCATGCTCGCTATTTGTCTGGCGCCGCATCGCATCCTCAAGGTCGCATCAAGCTGACAGCTGTGCCAAAGCAAATGTTGAACACCTTTTGATGCAGCCTTTACAAATTTGTTTAATGAGGAATTGATTTTCACTCCTCTCCTCTCCGCTCCTCCCTTTCCTTTTTTTTTTTTTCTCCAGGGGGAACAAGGCAGGCTGTCCCTCAGGCCTGGTAACAGCAGGCGGTTCAGCTCCACAGGAGCAACAATCAGACAGAGAAGAAGAACAGGCAGTAAGAAGCAGCTCACTGGGCGGAATGACTCACAGACAGGGCCATTCAGACGCACACGATGATGGCTGCCGCCTGCCTATTTCACAACTGCACCGGGCTGCCGGGCTCGAATGGATAGACTCCTCCGATGCTAATGTGTTGTAGCCTAATGTTGTGGAAACAGATTGAGCTCAGTCATCAAGGTTGAATGAAACAGTAAGACAGAGAGGTGGAAAACATGCTCCGGAGTGTGAGTGATCTCATCAGAACATCAGAGGGATCAGATACATCAGATCGGCTGCTTTTAAGTTCGGCCGCCTGGACGGAGGAAATATGAATAAAACATGGGGGACGTCTGAAGTAACATGGCTGCCAACCAAATGGGAGGTTCGGAATTCCTTAGCAAAACATTTATTCATGATCAGGCCGGTGAATACAAAATATTGTTTAAAGGAGGAGAGTGGCTCTGACAGGAATGGTGAAATACAATTGATGGATCACAGCCGTATTGATTGCTCAAACACAGGGATTTATCTGCCATTGACTGAAATGCATATAAATCATTATCATCATCATCATTTCTATTCTGTACACTCACAGCCAATGAGGGGGAAGCACGCCAACCCCAGAGGACGTCATCTTGGCAAAAGAATGCGTTTGGCCTTCACACCCTTTCATAATAACTCACAAAAGATGGTCGAGTCTTTTTAAATGGGTTAATGAAATCTCAGACTTTACCCTGCTGAGGATGAGGCTATTGATCCCGCTGTGGGGAGGAAATCCTATATCACATTGCCAGTTCAGATTAATCATTGGAAGCGCTGGTATGACATTGCTTTGCATAATGGAAGCGATCACACCCTCTCTGGGAGAAGTTTGGAATAACAATCAGCGAGGGATTACTCAAAGTCAGAAAACAAGTGCAACACATAAATGGAAACGTGTTAACCGGTCACTCCGAAGTAGAGAAATCTAATCAACTGATCTCAAAAGTTTCTCGCCTGTATGTCATCTCACTTTTTGTCTGGTGAATAATAGGCAAATCTGTGTCAATGGTGGCTGGAATAATATGTTCCAGCGGATGCGGGGAGTAGCTGATTATTTTCATTTGGAGAAAATTACCCCTCACCTTTTTTTTTCCTGGGCGACAAACATCTTTGCGCGACCTGGGTCATCCAATAAATCAACGGCTTGCTACATTCATGCCTGAAAATGTTCCAGCATATATCCTCCACTAAAAGAAAAGAAAAATAAAAAGAAGTAATTTTTGTTTCATGAGGAAGTGTCCCTGAACCATCGTGATTGACATGTCTTCAGACGCGAACAACTCGAGGTGCGGATCTGTCAGCACTGATCCACGCTAAGCCCCGACAGAATAAGATGGGGATTGCAGCGACTAAAGTCCAGCCGGGTTGGATGTCTTCGCCGTGACATTGTAGACTATGACAGGCTTCTGTTCTGCCACAGACAGGGGAGAATTTATGGAAATGAAAGCAGAGTGTTGAGACGGATGGGAGATGATCATTGTCTGTCCCATGCAGCAATCAGGTGAAACCCTGCAGGGCTGAATTTAAAGCAAATGTGCCCTATAAATCTCCAGGTTTCCCTGGGCCGCTTAATGAAAACTAATAGACAGAGGGTGAAAGGAGCCATCCATCCTGCTAGTTTCCTCCGCCCAATAACGGGTTACTCTTGGTGGTGAGGGGAAGCTTAGAAGTGTTTACATGCGAGTTTCTCTCGCAGGGGAGGGAGTCATGTTAAAAGTAAACTAACTCAAAACAAGGCTTCTTTAACTATTAACATCACCTAATTGTAGACAGATCACAGCTTGTGCTAAATGTGGGATTTGCTATTTATTGAACACATTGTTATAGACAGCCTGAGGAGAAGGAAATGATGCCGTTTAACTGTGGAGCATGCTGCAGCCTTATTAAATACAGATGTCATTGTTTTTTCATGCGTCCTCAGCAGGGACACCAGAAAAAACAATTTCACCAGGAATTGGAAAATGGATTTCGATACATATGTCGGCGTAAGCGCCTGCATGCATGTGGACGTCGGGTGTTTATGTGTGCTCCTTTGCGCTCAATAATAACATTTTATTTCAGAGAGCAGGGACCGGGGTCCCATCCTGCACGGAGCCACGGGGAGAGAGGCGGAGAGAGAGAGCCCGAGGCCGGCAGGATAGGCGCCACCGCCGAGACGTTCCCAAATAGAATGTGACTTTGATTTCTCACCTCATTTCACTCTCAGCTGTCAGATAGGTTTCTGCTCAGATGACATCTCCTTCACAACGATGCGCAAAAATGTGGAACGGTTCGGAAATGAGGCAGCTGCTGCCCTACATGCCAGGCAGTCTCCGTGACATCATCACCTCCGCCGCTCTCCTGTGACTCAACGACACTGACGACAATTACAACCACGAAACTTAAGCCGCAGCAATGCAAATGATGCACTGCACCTGTCTAACCCCCCCGCTGTTCCCCACCTCTGCATCTTAGCGTGCCTCTTCGTGTCCCCGTGAGCGGCAGTGACCCATTTATCTCTCATGTATCAGCATCTCGGTTCGTCTTGTGAGCAGACATGTTGATGCACTGCCATCTTCTCCTCAGAGGCTCACACAGGAGCTCCATTAGCGCTGCAGCAGCTTCTCTAAAAAAAAAAAAAAACAAGAACAGACTGTTGACGTCGAAAGTGGAAACATCACATTGGCAGGTGTTTCTGTTTTGTAGCTATAAACTGAATCTGCAAACTTTGCGATTAAAAGTTAAGTTTTCCTTTTAGGACTGAGAACATTCCGCTAATAGGTAAACAAAAAAGTGTCAATACAAATAGTATCAATTGACTCCGCCCCACCACGCCCCCCCGTTGTGACTCCAGGGCCACCCAGGGGTCCCCCCCACACTTTGGGGAACCATTGACCTATACACCTACTCAACATCACTTGTAGTAAGGACCCATAGTATGCTACAACAGTACATGCAGCATCATTAGTTATCACTGTATATACTATGTGTATCATCGGGGATGGTAGTAACTAATCACTACTGAAACTACTTTTTTCCAGTCTGTAATTTTACTCGTACTTGAGTGTGCATTACACCATGTAATATACTCACTTACTTCTTTTAAAAATCATTATTTACATTTACGTCTAGGGCATTTAGAGGACACCTTTGTCCAAAGCAAATCACAGTTATTCATACACTCATACACTGATGGCGGGGGCTGCAATGCAAGGTGCCGGCCAGCACATCAGAAACACTTTTGGGGTTCAGTATCTTGCCCAAGGACACTTCGACATGCAGACCAGGGGAACTGAACCAGTGACATATGGACAAAGAACACAAAACTCTGCAGCAGGCTGATGTATGGAGCGGTGACCATGACCACTGAGCAGAACGGAGCAGTTTGAGACTGAAGATTTGCAGAAACCCTTCTGATTGAATGTCTGCTACTGACAATACACTGAACACCAACAGTTTAAAAAACAACTAATACTTTAAATACTTTTACTTCAGTATCATTTCAATACCAGCAATTTTACTTGTTACAGGATAATATTTCAGTAATGTAACTGTGCTCATACTCGAGTAGAGAGTGTAGTACCCTTTTAACCAATGTGTGTGTCTCTGCATGGGTGATAATGGATGCTTCATCACTACGTCGCACTGTTAGAGCAAAAGTAAAGAGTAATGCATTTTCATCCGTAATGTTTTATGACTGTTGACAGAGCGGATCAGAAAGCATTATGACTGCATTATAAATAGCAAGGAATTTCCCCACAATTCATACAGAGTAGCAAGTGAATACATAATACATAAATACATCCTGCTTACTGATAATACATCAAGTCTGCAGTAATAAATGCTAATAAGTCATCAATGAAAGGTCTGATGCAGACTGGGCGCTAAACCTATTTATTAAAGACAGTTTTAGCAAAACAGACGTTTGCCTTGGATTTTTTGGTTTATGACTCATTAATCACAAGGTGAAGTACAAGTCTCACCTGTGGTTTCTGGTTTAATGCAAGACCAGTGGATCCAAAGAGCACCTGTTCTTTTGATACCTGCATTCACGAGGGGAGCCCCCCACAGCCAATTTGGCATTTGCCCTTTTCATTACTGAAAGTTTTTAATAATCTGTCATGGCCATGTCATTTCAGTTTCACTGTATGAGTGTTCTGTGCGTTTTTCTAGAGGGAAGCAGTTTTTTTCTGGCTTCTTTTGCCCTTTTCTCCAGTGTTCTGTTTTTCCTCCTGTATTTTTTCTCATTCTCCTTGACAGCCTGATTTCACCTCCACAGCTGTCTTGTATCTGTTTAGGTAGCCCAGCCTTGTTACCTGTGTTCCTCCCATGGAGCCTAAAAAAGAAGAAAGGGTCATTACGTCACAGAATCGTGCTTTGGGGCCCGATTGTGGTGGCAGGTGTGTTGAAGTCAACAGGAGATGCGTGGAGAAACACATCAAAACCCAACATACCTACGTCTTTGGATTTCTGATGAAGAAATGCCTCCAGAAAATGAAAAAAAATGAAAGAAGACACTTCTGTTCCCCCAAATGATAGACAGGACCGATAACAAGACTGTTTCCCACTGATGAGACTGCAGTTACACTGTGAAAAGCAGCGTGAACGGGACCTCTTCCACAATTTCCAAGAACGAACAACGTGGTGATAAAGAAATCAGTTTTTGACCTACCCTCTGAAGAGTGTTCTTTCAATTTCTAGAGGCGTTACTTCATCGGAAGTCACACAACGTAGATATGTTGGGTTTTAACGTGTGTCTCCATGCCCCTTCTTTCTTATTTAAGTTCCTCGGTTCCAATCATTACCCTCACCTGTGTTTCTCCACCCGCATCTCATTCCCTCGTTAATTTAGTCTGTATTTAAGTCCCGTCTTTTGTTTGGTCATTGTTGATTTATCTGCTGAGTTTTCTGTGACCCTGCTGTTGATTATCCCTGAGCCTGTTTTTGTGTTTCCCTGATGTTTGTTTGTGTTTGCCCATTCCTTGTGTTGCCGTGACCGAGGATAAAACCTCATCCATTGCACTCCCTGCCCGCCGTCTCGTGCATTTGGGTCCACCTTCAGTGTGACAATAATCAATTTTGCATAGTCACAGGGAGTTTTCACATGCCAAATGTTGTTCTTGATAACGGCAAACCAATCATACTGTCAGTAAACCGTTCATTTACTTTAATTTAACAAACTTATAAACCATTTATTAAAAGGTGTCTTATTAGAAATTAGTATCTGCATGCTACTGTAAAATGTCTCTTTGTTCTGTGGATAATGTTTCCATGTAACATATAGAGTTACTGTAATCAGGAGCACAGGATGTTCAGACACCCTCCCATGTGTTATAGGTGTATAATTCACAGCAAAATGTGTTTACAGTGTCTCAGATGGTGTCAGCTGAAGGAGTCCCTGGTGGAAAATGATGAAAAACAACAGCAACAAATGGCTGTTTTCAACTAAGCCGGAACCTCCCGTGCAGTCGGACCACATACAATAAATAAGATATGTGTCTCGTTCTGTAACTCTATCCTGTCACCGCTCTGCAACACGTTCTCATCCTGAATCCCAGAGGGGGTTGAACAGGATTTGGAAATATAACCCAAGTCAGCGGCAGGCTGACCGGTCCACAGGATAAACTAGCTCAGACTGCAGTAGCCTGACATAGATTTTTTTTTCTTTTTTGGCCATCAGGGACGGCTCTGCAACAGTGTCTACCAGAGCTAGTGAGAACATATCTGACTCATATCTGTGATCGGCTGGCTCGGTCTGTGTAAGGGACACCAGCAAACTGCCTCTGTCCTTGTGAGGCATTATTAGGAAAACGGAGGCACTGAAACAATCTGCCTGTGGTTGCCGGACCAGGTCATTTTCAAACCTGTTAGCGGTCGCCCCCGTGGTGTCGTGAGGCTCACATACCACCTGCTTGGCTTGTATTCTGACCAGATCTGCTCCACTTGGCGATGAGCACTCTCTCAATGAGACAGCTGGGTACTGGTAACTACTCTCCAATCTTTCATCAACAGGGATTCATGTGTTATTCATTCGCCCGGGCTGCTGGCCGGTGGCCATGTAATGAATGTTGATCACTGCAGTTGTATACTGGATTGAGATTTTTGCCCTGGTAAATTCTGCTGTTCATTATTCCTCAGACATCCCTAAGCGAGGCACTAGAGCCGCAGTTTAAACCATATGAATAACCTAATCAAGTCGACATCCTCGGGAACTATAGCTGGCTTATAATCAAATTATAATCAAAGTTTAAAAAGCATCATAAAACTCTACTCAATAATTCAAAAAGCAAATATGATATTACCGGGTCTTGTTTATAAATTCGCCAGCCTGCCACCCATCAGTGCACACTTTTTGCCCCAAAGGAACTCTGACTGGTCCTTCAGCTGCAGCAGTCAGAGAGGGCTTGCAGCCACAATATTAAAAAGGGAAAGCCACTTGCTGGTTCTGCAATATAAGTGTAAATATGGGCACCTTAGAACAGCTGTGTTATGAATAATGGAAGCAGGTTGCCCTTGGTATTCATGGGAGGGGGAACATTCTGCCACTCAAAAACAGAGAGTGAAAGTTCACAACCCCCGCGCTGTACCTCTCTCTTCTCGCCGCCTATTTGCACTCACGGCCATCAGACGCCGGTCAGAAGTGAGACAGCAGAAGGGACGCTTCCCGGCGCGGCAAAGCCTTTGGTTGAAGTCTGTTTTGTCTCTTTTTTTTTCTTTTTTACCCCAAGAGGAGCATCTAAAATGCTGCAGGAGAGAGGCATCTCTTGCAGTTCGTGACAATAAATACACAGACGATGGGCCAAGCGTCGATGGAGAATAGAAAGAGAGATCAGGCGCTGCAGGGTGTGGGACGAAGCAGACGGGTCGTTTGATAATGAAACGCTGACGATGTGGAAAAAAACTAAACAAAAGCCACAGCAATCAAACTCAAGAAGGATAAATATGTTTGTTTCATACTCGTGGGTCTTAAAGCCTTTTAAATCGCCCGCATTGATTTCTTCTCCCATTAACTGATTACTGTCTCTATTCGGAATTACTGCGCTGCTGAGTGGGCTGCCTCAGCCAGCGGGGTCAGCTGTCTCATTATCCAGTAGTTAGTGAGACCGGGCTGAAGCGTTAGGACAGGATGAGTATGGATGGCCTCTGCTGGTGACAGCGGTCATTCAGAGTTTACTGCTGAGACCTTTAACTTAAGAAGTTTAAGTCCAGTTTCTACGAAAGTATGCTGTATCAACATGTCTTGGTTCAATGTATGTATCCAGAGCTCATCTACTGCTGAGAAGCACAGATAGCTATTGACTTGGTAAGTATAAAGTCAATATAATTGGGTGGAAAGAAATCACCTCAGATACTTTCAGCGCTGTGTGTCTGAAGAGTTGTAGTTTACTGTAGCAGTGCACCCGCTTCTATTGAGCCTTCATCATTTAACTTCTGCTTCTACAGTGACCTCTGACAGCAAGAGGCGCCAGAATAAGGTAATTTATTTTCCTCCGTGAGCTGGTAAGGAATGCTATCAACTATCAACTGTCAACCATCAACTCATTCAAGTCCTGGCTCAAAACGTACTTTTATGCATTTGTGTTTCAGCCCGACTGATACAAACTTGGCTGCGTTTTCACTGCATTTCTCTATGCTTTCAGTATCTCATGATTTGATCTTTGATTCTCCCTGATTTGGACTTTGTGCAGCAGTTTGTGCTTATAGATAAACTCATTTCTATTTTAACATGCAAATATTTAACACACACTGTCAATAGTTTGACGGATTTGTTGTTGAAATCAAGTGTTAACACTAGTTCTCATATGGATCAAATGCACATCATTATCACATTGAAGTGAAATTCCACACACAAATTTCAACACCACTTTTACAGTTTCACTCAAAAACATCACCCTATAAAGGAGAGAGGAGTGTGCGAACTAAATTTTGCCCTGGATTTCACCTCTCAGGCTAAATGCAGTCAACTGTAACTTATTGGAAGTGGTAGTTGGAGCCATCTGATGCTAGAGAGGAAGACTGAAAACACTATTCAGAGCAAAGGAAAAGCACAGAGTTGAATCTCTTCTGTAAATTTTGTTTTAAAAAATAAATAAATAAATAAAATTCCCCTTAAAGGTGCACTTTGTAACTTTTTAAACAGCAATTACAGCTATATAATCTCTTATTGTTGGCTGTCTATGGGCAATATGCTGTTTTAGAAGTCATATTCTGAGAATGTCGTGTTCTGATCTTTATAAACACAGATGTAAACACTTGGCTAAAAAGTGCATCTGAAATCTATCAAGAGCTTTGTCTTTGTTTGTTTATAGAACAGTAAAAAAAAAAAAATGCGTAATGCACCTTTAAAAAAACTGACCATCAATCAAAGGTATTTGGTATTTCTTGGTGCAAGCTTTATTTTTTGTTTTTTTAGCACATTCATAACTAATCATGTTTATAAAAAGTGATGGGGATAAAATTGGTCAGTTAAAAAAAGATGTCCTCAGCATCCCCAGTATGAATGACACCTACGTATGGAGGTAAAGGTGCATTTCGCAGTAAAGACGGAAATGTGTCTCATAAAGCGTCACGTCTCTGTTGGAAGCTAAAGTTAGTCCATCAGGAATGCAGCAGGTTGTTGTGTTGTTATAAAACATCTTCTGTATCATATCCATATCCGATGCCATCATAATAACCTTCACCATTGCTCTGATTGATTGTTATTTTATCACATCCATCTCAATAGAATGTCAGAGTGAGAATCAAGTGAGCTGGAAGGAAGCAGACAATCTCTCTCGGGGCAGTAAAAAACCTGAACCAAAACACGATGTTCAAACAAACTTCTGCAATTTAAATGTTCATTGATCTCTTGATAAAGATTGTCTCATCAACTAAGACAAACTGAGACATAATTTTAGTCCAATTACTCCTTGAATGTCATGGTGCTTTGTCTTCTCCGCAGGCAGATAAATCGAGTTTTTTTCCCCACGCAGCGATCCATAAAAACTAAAACTTGTCTTAAAAGGAGCAAAAAGAAGTTCCATATGTTTCGCATTGAGTGCATCTGCGGTTGCTGCGTGGCTCTGACTGCTAATATGATTTGTAAGAAGAGCATGAGATGTAATGTCCCATTGCGGCTGACACATTTGAATACAGTCAAGCGATTAACAGAGAAATCATGCATGAGTGGGCTTGCTTACCAATCTGCTCTGTGTATTAGCCGAAACATCCATATATTAAAGCTCGCTGAGCCTAATGAACATCCCGCTCTTATTGATGATCCCATTGTTGTGCGGTGGAATTTACATAATCGCTCCTTTACTCAGATTAAATTTCCCCTCCATTAAAAAACATACCTCCCTTCACTTTAGCAGGGAAAGTACTAATGTTGTCTCATATGGACGTTTGTATTTTGAAAAGAGTGAGAAAAAAAAGACGACGTTAAAGAAAAGGAGAAAAAAAAAACAAATTGCGCACAGCGGAGTACAAAGCCTGTTTCTTTTTCTCTCACCACTTTCTGCTCCCCGTGTCGCATCATCATTATATCTCACAATATTTTCTGCTGAGACAGGAACTTGCAGAGAGTGTTTTTATGTTCTGGGGAGTGGGGGAGACTGAGGGGGAGGCTGAGGACGAGGACGAGGAAAGGAAGCCGAGGGATAATAGTTTGAAGGCTGTGTCAGTGGTAGGCAGGCTTCAGAAAACATCAGGGTAGCATTCGGAGATAAAAACAGGTATACAACCCTATCATGTCCTCAGAGCAACCGTGCTTTGATATGTTCTAAAATGTCCACTGATGCCGCTGACGGCGCTTTTTCTCAGCCCGTAATGACAGCGTGTGGCGCTCTGTGAATGTGAGAGTAGAGTAGGTGTGGACTCAATCTGTAGATTCTGGAGGAGTTGATTTAAACATACTGATTTAATTGAGACTATAACTGTAAATACGGATGATGAAAGTAGAAGCTCTGGGTTTCTGAATGTCTTACTTAAAAGGAAACTGCTTCATGTCTAAATTTGGTTGTTTTGTCTGGACTTATTGTGTTTTCGACAATTGGTTGAGTCATCTGTGTTTGTAGCGATCTTCTGTATTTGGCTGTATTGTTTGAATCTAGGCAATGTCTTCTAATTATATTTTCTATAGCTGCATGACTTCTTTTTACTTCTTTTGTCAAATTAAAGATGTTTTCTTCATTTGCTCGTGGTTTGCATATTTTTTTAGTGTGTGTTTGTTCCATTTGTCTCTCATTATTTAAGTGTTCTGGACTGTCAGGGCCACTGCATTGCACCTTAAAGAAAAAAATGTTCACCATGTTTAATGTGATTCATTTGTAATTGCAAACAAGATGGCAAATGTTATCCAATAATAGCAACAGTCGCCGACTCTCACTGAGGTGAAAATGGAAGAGATGGGAGGTTATGTAAAATGTGTCAAACGCTGTTTATGATCTGATGGGAAGCTTTTGAGCCGATCCAACGTGTGAAACAAAACAATGACATCTCGTTGCGTGATAATCTTTTTCTGATTTTACTGGCAGTGAACTCATCTCAGCTCTTCCGGCGCTCAGACAGGGTCACGCATGCAAGCACATCATTATAAAAACCATACATGCTCTGGCCGCCCACAACACACACACACACACACACACACACACACACACACGGACAGACATGCAGGATGCATTATGTACACATATGCACAAGTAATGGCAAAATTCCGAGCACAGCTGAATGGAGACCCATTTGCCAATTTTTGATTAATTCGTTTGTCCGTTTACTCAAACGCACGAGGAATTCAATTAATTTCATAAAGTGGAACAATAATGGGCCTAATCAAAATAAATGAATCCACAAAACCACATCATTGCTATTTATTGCAAAAACACATTTCTCCAATTTGGTATGATGTGTTCCAATATCCATGGGCTGACCTGTTATTCCCCGTTAATTAAAAGACATACCCAGTTATGCTCAACTTAGCCCTTCACTTGGCTCAGACATCTCACACCCACAGCTCCTCTTACAGCAAAGTTTAACGGGCATGACGCCTGTCTGGCGGCACCTACCTCAGATGCCTTACAGTGGAGGAGTCACGCTGACAAGTTATGTTCAGGTTCATTAAGCTGTTTTTAAGTCTTTATCAAAAGCAGATGTGAAAAAGGACTTCACAAAGACATAAAAACACCAGGAAGAAAAAAAAGCAGACTAATGAAGAAACACAGACAAGGCATGACGAGACAGAATTATGCTATAGTTATGATAATTATAACCCAGCCTCGAGAACGCCGTCAAGAAGGAGAAAATCAGTGAAGAAAAAACATTGCCATAATACGGAGAAAAAAAATGCCCAGTAATATACTGCACAACAATTTAACAGTAGTGGTTTGGCATTATGAGTGATTCATGTGATACAGTGATTACACTAACTAACTGGAATGTTACTACGGTAACGTAAGGTAAACCAACTTCTATGTATTTATTCCTAAAATTGTTTGACATGTCTCCACCAATTCTTTAAAATGAACAGTTTTATCCCCGTTATTTTATAAAAAAGCACAGTGTGTTAACATTTTCTGAAATATAACGTGCACGAAAAAATTTTAAATATATGAGAGGATTTTCTCTCCATCAGCGAACTGGCTGCTACTGAAATTTAAACCCATGACCTGATATGCAACAGCCCACGACATATGCAGGAGACCTGCTTTTGCTCATTAGAAAATAGACGTGCTCGGCATGTACTGCAAATTCACAGTGTAATACATTAAATGGATTGTTAGTGAGTTTGCTAGTATAGTCTAAGGTCTGCAAACAGAAATCACTGGATCTTATTTGCCTGATTTTACGGTACATAAAGAGATAAAAGCACAATGCTGATTGCTAAAGAACATCTACTACCTTTTTCATATGATCCCTCTATTACACTGATCTAAAATGTGGAACAGTATTTTAAAAAAGAAGTGTATTTCATGTGAGTTCTAATGTCTCAACCAGTTTTCTGCAAAAAGTGACGTCCTTTGCTAATTTAGAAATGTAAATTCACCAGTGGAAGTTCTCAGACCATTCAGATCGTTTACTCACAAAGTGGAAATAACACAATTTTAAAAAGAAAATTCTACATTTGAAAAGTCCTGCAATCACCTGAAGCAAAGGTATAGACGTAGTCGAAAAAAGTTCATAAGGTATGAAACATATAAGTACTCATTACGATGCATTAATGTGCAAGCATCAGTTTAGTTATGTTGTAACTCAGCTAACAATGCAGCTAACAATGCATCATGTTTCGACGGGTTCATACATTTTAATCTGCAAAATTATCAGGGTGGTGGTCATAGAAAAAAACAAGTTTGAGTTTTAATTAGAGATGCACCGATCCAGTTTTTTCCGATCCAATCCGATACCGATACCTGGACTGAGCGTATCGGCCGATACCCGATACCGATCCGATACCATTGTTGAATTAATAATGAACTGTATACCTTCCACCATGTGAAAGGGACTAAAGGCACCAGACTTTCCTAACTAAGACAAAATAATCAAACAGTTACCAACATTGTAAACATGTGTAACATTAATAATAATAATAATAATAATAATAATAATAATAATAATAATAATAATAATACATTTAATTTATATAGCGCCTGTCAGGGTACCCAAGGACACACGTAACAAAGTGGAACAAACAAATCAAAGAATGAATGGAGCGCCTGTCAGTCAGCACGGAGGGAACACTACCACCAAAGTCAGTAGCACCGTCTGTAAACAAACTAGCGTCTGGAGGCTCCGTGCACACAGCGGGGCGACCGTCCAGCATCGCTGCGAGCCGGGGAGACCGCAGCAGCAGAGGAGGAGACAAAGCAGCCCAGCGGTGAGTAACCCTGAGGTTGTGGTGGAGGGAGGACCAACGGAGCAACGATGTACAGCCCACATAGTATTGAGTACGTGGATCTGAAAGTTAGCGTTGCTAGGCTAACAGCTGACCGGTGAGGCTAACAGCTGATGGCGGGGCTACTAGCTAATCAGCGAGAAATGTGACGTGAGTACGTGTAACGTCCTGCAAACAGGAATACAAAATAAAACATAGCAGCTGAACCTGAGAATAAACTAATAAAGAGTTGGTCAAACAACAACTTGCGCTCTTCCAGTATGCTACACACTGACGCTGACGAATGACGTAGGATGTGCTGCGACGGCAAAAAAAAAAATAATTGGATCGGCTGGTGGATCTGTTTCATTTTACCGATCCCCGATCCAGCCGTTTTGTCAATATCGGAGCCGATATCCGATCTTAATATCGGATCGTGCATCCCTAGTTTTAATCAGACTTTTTAGGAGGGACTGAGAGATTAAAAAATCGAGGAAAGTCTTTTATTTTTCTCTCACTATTGTCGATGTCAGCCTCGGTTTAAGAAATGTTTTAAGACTCATCACGTGACGAGTTTATTTATGACAACTCCTTTTATATATATATTACATATTATTTTTAATCTGATGTATGTATTGTATTAAAACAGTATAAGGTCATAATTAAACCTGTGTACAAAACCTTAACATTTTATGCTTGGCACGTTTTACATATCAGCACTGTAGAAGCTCAAGACTGTCAGCAGATGGTTTTGCATTCTGTTTTTCGGTTGAGTGAAGGGTCAAAAGAAAATACTAACTAATGCTCTGGAGGACTGCTCTTTAAAACAAAAAAAACCTTAGTAACTGCAAGAACTTCTTACTGGTAACTACAGCTGTCAAATAAATGCCCAACATTTCCAACTTAAATGTATAATTAAGTATAAGCATAAGTATGATTGCAGCATTAAATGGAGATACTAATTAAGTAAAGTACATGTGTACCTTAAACTTGCACTTAGCTAATTTAGAAAGATATATGTTGAGCAGTCCAAGTCAGACAGAGACATTGTGTTTTTTATTCTAATTGATAATGCATCATACAGTTATAGCATATCATCATTATCATTAACAATAGGAAGTGTGTTGGTTGGTGCCTGATGTGTTGGATCCAGACGGCGGTTGCTCCTGCAGCCCTGCTACGCGCACAGTTACAGACAGACATCGACTTGTTTTGCCATCTCCTTTCCTGTGCAATAGACCCGCTGAGACTTGTGCCATAAGTAACCTATTCAGTGCAGCATGTCAACTCGCGAGTGACTGCCACAAATATCAGACGATCCGGATGAGACACTTTATCACGTTTCATTGCTTTTCAAACGTATTCCAAGACAAGGACAATGTGATTTATTATTTATACTCCCGAAGCCATCCTATCCTTCTCTGCCAATGGTCCAGCTAAAAATAAACAATTCATTTAGGACTTCTAAGCACAGATAATGGACGCTTTGTGCCTTATGCACTAGACATGAGAAGCACTTTGAAGTAGCGTTACAAACAAAGCTAACTCTTATATATTCACATTGATTGAGAACTATTGGTCTACTGAGTGCTGCAGGGAGGCTTACCCAGAAGTTAGAATCACCGTTTCTCCCTCAACAATGAGATTCTTTAATTGGATTTTGAATTATTGAAGAAAATTAACTTTCTGGCAAACAAAAGCTTACAGGAATACAGGATGCGTTCACGTTTTTGTTCAGCCAGACCTTTACAAATGAACTCCATCTTCGTCAGTTTCGAACATAAATGCATAAATAAATCGCCAGAAGTAAAAAGTTAACGTGAGGAAGCAAACAAAACTAAGTCTCAGTTGCATGACTTCAGTGTCAACGCCACTAAGCTTCCCACTCGTTACACTATACACACGTTACTGTAAATTGATCTATGTACAGGTGGAAAGCTTACAATAGTCTGCCGTTTCAGGTGGACTGGCCACAGCGTTGCCAGATGTACGTGTATTTGTACGATAATTCATCCTTCTGTACGATCACGAGATGATGCTTATATCAGTATTTGGTTTTAATCCAAGCTGTCTCGCTTTAATTCACTTCCTGACATGATCTGGACAGCAAAACAAGGCCCCTACGATACTTCTGTGAAGCCAATCATGCTTGGTGTAGTACTATGATGAATGAATGTTTGTTTGACTAATGAGTTTCCGTGTCTGATTTGGTTACTTTTTCTGTTCCAGACAACTTCTGTAGTCTTATTTAGCCACTTTCTTTTGGACTCATAAAGCTTCAAATTATGTGCCCAACAAAACGTGAAAAATCTCTTAAACTTGTGTTAACTGCAGACCTTAAAAAAAAAAACATTCAAAAACCCCTTGATTTCAAGATGAGAGAACCAGAAGTGCAAAAAATGCCGACTCATCTCTGGGGTTTGAAGGACTCATCCTGCAGCACTCTATTCATTTCCTAGCGTGAGGTAAAATGCAAAGTCTTTGCTAAAAACTTCATTTTTGCCACAGTCTGATACAAAAAAAAAAGCAAAAATCAAATGAGAGTTTAGTGGCATTATCTCTGGATCAGAACTGTGTGTGTTTTCCGTGCCTTAATTTAAAGCAATTACTTTCTCCGAAGGCAGCGGGAGTCTGGGTTACAGGACAAGGTTACCTTGCCTGGCTGCTTATCATGGAGAAAGTGGCCTGCTAGGACAAAGCAATTCAGAATTTTATTATCATTCAAATTAGAACATATAGAGGGTCTTCTATCCGATTGGTGAAATAATGGGAGTCATTTATCTAGGTCTCAGCGACCTTTCATTTCCCATTCATGTCTTATTAGTGGAGCATACATCATCATCCTGCCATAATTAAAAAGAGAAAATCAAATTGATTGTGGGGGGAAAAAAGGGTGCATGCAGGTAGAGATTGAATAGAGCTGTGTGTTCTTTGAGGCGTACTTTCTGTTGTGGGCTTTAACTGGCCTTTTTTCCTCTGTTGATTTTCTTTTGCAATTTGGACTTCTTGGTCACACAGAGGACCAGGAGGGACACTAACCAGACGTCATAGGTGTTTATCAGCTCTGGGCTAGCCACTGCCATAATCAGAACAAAAGCATATTAGAGGCCGGGTGATTAATGCGCCGCGAGACTGAAGGAAAGGTTTCTCACGCATATTAGTCTTCGTAATGGATTTATGAAAAACAAAATGAAAGTAGCATGGGCGGTTGAGGGAGATAGGACGGGATTTATAATGTAAAATTGTTTGTGCTTGCTGTCTGAGGTCTTGTTTAAACGGCCGTGCAGCACTGGGAGAAACCGTGTTGGTAAATAACAAATGATAGACAGTATTTTGAATTGAGACGGGTGGTTAGGTGGAACAGGATGTCAAAATCAGAGTTTTTAGTCAGCGGAGAGATGAAGAGACGTAGGACACCAGTGAGATGACTCATCAAAACCTAAACAAACTGAACATGGAAGGATGTTGTTATCACTCCAATCATGTTTACAGGCATCCACTATGCATTCAGCATTAACAAATCCAGATAGGAACTGAAAGGAAAAGCAGTTAACGACTCATCACACCGCAGCTCAATGAGCATAACTCAATAGTGTCTCCCCTCCTCTTGATGTGAAGCTTTCAATTCACCAGGGGTCCGCATTGGAGAAGATAAATGGGGTGAGAGTTACCCTCAAAGTGGCCCTAATGAGAAATCTGTGGGAGATGCTCATATTTTATCTGCAAAATAGAACAAAACAATTCTCCCCAAAGCCCTCTTAAATGCTAATTGAATAGTAATGCAATGCCTCAGGCATCTTGTTGTCAGCTCATTTGGGCAGTGATTTGTCTCACTCCGTCATAGGATTCTCACTTTTGGCACGCTCTCAATGAACTGCTCAATGTGCCATTGAAATTCAATTTCATAAATCCCTGTGCTGTACAACAGCCTCTTTGCCAGGCCGGCTCTACACTTTATATCAACCCAATTCCTCTTTTGCAGGGAGATTTGTTCTTTGAAAACACAAACTTTGTAGAATCAGTCTTTCTCTGTGTTTCATCTATTTCTCCGCCTCAGAAGCACTTACCTGGACAGATGTCCTGCAGCTTTGTGATTCAAGCAACTTCACAGTTAAAACATATTTAATTGCCATTCTTTGTCATGTGAAAATGGATTCCCCAAGAAACATAACAAAGTCTTATCTCACTGCCGCACTAATAAAAATGATGGATAACATGGGAGCCTGAGATGACTGGAGACAATTGGATTTCACCCACATTATGTAATTCAAACGCTGCTTGGAGAACAAGCTGGAGTCTCAGGTTCCTCCTTGACTCCTCTCCACCCAGCAGGGTTATGAAGAGGCCACAACCCAAAGCTACTGTGACAGAAACAGACACTGATCAAACACAATAGCTGTGCGCTACCACCTAGTAATTTATAATAATTATCTGCTGTATTTCAATGAAGAAATATGACTAAACGGCCATAAAGCATCAAAAAATGAACTAAAGGTGCATCTAATCAGGATTTTCCAACTATAATAAACCAACTATGTTAACCTCACAGCTCTCATCAAGGCTGTTTCCAAATGCAGCTAATTTAAACATGTAGCCTACTATGTAATGTAGTACAGTATCCCTTATACTGAATGACATTGGCAATGTTGACATTTGCTAGGTAGCATTAGCAACATGCGAGTACATGCAACAAACTGCTAGCCACGTCAGCCGGCAGATGATTCGAACAACAGCGGTGTCTTGATGTGAATGCAGTAGTGGGAGACAGAGTGCCACATTTAGTGTCTGCATGTTATCAGTAACACCTTTAAGGCACAGATTAAACACACATTTGTTGTATCTGTTCTAAATGTACCTCAAAGGGATATTTTTCAAGTTTTGAATATGCTTATCAACATGGAAGAATATTAGTAATAATAATAGACAAATATTATAAATAAGCAACGACAGATGAGCATATTGACCTGTATGTAACATTCCTTAGTAATACTAACACATTGTAGTGTCCAGTTTTACACTTGTAAAGGTAACCTAAATACTGTAATCGGCTGCTGAAAGTGCGTCGCATGTAGAGTTGTTCAGGTGTCTTTGTTGCAAGCAAGTGGTATTTGAGACTGAACATACTCTGCTTGTAACTCAGTTCACAGAGACAACAGAGACAACCCTCTGGCAGGGCTCTGAAGCTGAACCTGCCATTCAAAAGATCATCTATGCAAAACATTGATATCAAGGGTGTAGGTTTGATTTTGACATTGGTGAGGACACAGCCAGTCAGACTTACACTGTGTTTGGTGAAATAGCTTCTAATGTCTTCCACCTTTCTTTTCTTGCCCGACATCCTCGGACATGTGTCGCCGGAGAACAGTGTCGACTTCCTCTCATCAACACTGCCAAAGCCTGCAAGTGAAACAACTTCGACAGCCCACAGGGAGCTAAGCCAATCAAAAAACAGACTTGTTTCAAAGAGCGTTTAGGAGGCAGTGCCGAAGTGGGAAAGGATTTAACCCTTTGTGTGCCACAGGAGGCGCATT
Organism: Diplodus puntazzo; assembly: GCA_963678695.2. Taxonomy (NCBI): domain Eukaryota; kingdom Metazoa; phylum Chordata; class Actinopteri; order Spariformes; family Sparidae; genus Diplodus; species Diplodus puntazzo. The sequence continues at coordinate 20,962,301 of OZ023158.1, read as the reverse complement.
TTTTTTCTTCAACTTTAATATTGGTGTGGACGTTTCAGCCATCATTTGAGATTGGTATGGAGACGTCCATACGGTCCATACGCAATTCTATGCCTAGGAATCCTACACCTTTCACAGTTACACTAAATGGTTAATAATATTATTCAACCATTTTAATGTTTCAGGTATATTATTTTTGTCATTTTCATTAACATATTTCATTCACATAACAAGTTTTAATGGGCTGAACACATCATTCCTCCTCCCTTCTTCTCTGCAGCAGCTCTGTGTTCTCTTTCTTGTTTTTTTTTTTATTTTTTATATGTGTTTAAATAAGTTTGTGGTGTTGCCACAGTAGTGAACAGCTTTTCCTACACATATCACAGTTGGCAGCGTTTTCATTTACAGCTGTGAAGTTTCTCCAAAAACGACGCTCCTCTTGTGTTCAGCCATCACTGCTGGATGCCGAATTAAACCAGCGGTCACCGGGGCGGGGAGCTTTTTAGACAACTCAACTTGTTAATGGAATATAAATACGTGAGCACAACGTAGAAAAAGTGAAACTGAGACCGTTGCCTTTGTAAAGGAGCATGTGGTATTGCTAGTATCGATATTTTGGGATCGATCCACCCACCTATATTTTACAGTGGTGATTCTATAGTCTATTGGCTTCCAAGGACAGAAATCCCTGTGGGCTTTCCAGCCAGTGTCCATCATAACTATGTCATAAATAATCTGAAACATAAATAACTAACTAAACAACTTCAACATTAACACATTCACAAGTTGCAAAATGTGCCAATACAAGTGCACCCCCCCCGCCTTCCCAAATGTCTTTGTCATGGCCCCAAACTTTTGCCTGGTTGGCCGGTCCTCACGTTTGCTTCTGCATTTAAGCCAGAAAGCTCTGATAAACCCGGCAGCAGCTGACAGGCACAGTTAGTGAGTAGCTGGTGATCACAGAGCAGCATTTGGCAGCTAAAGAGGCAGATATTTCCCTCAGAAGTGGGTGGAGAACAAATCAGAGCTAAAAGAAGAGTAAATATTGGACTTGAGGCAACTTCCAAATCAATCCTTATGTTGCTCTGTGCCTGCTGGATGTTCACATGGACAGTTCTTTGCCAGCATGTTCGCCATTTCAACTTCATAGTAATAAATCAGTGCTGTGTTTTTAGCTGCTTGCGGCAAACAGTATAAATGCTATTTTCTTTTAATGGCTAAAACAAGTACCGTACTTTCCGGACTATAAGCCGCTACTTTTTCCCCATGCTTTGAACCCTGCGGCCTATACAACGGTGCAGCTAATTTATGGATTTTTACAGCTAACGGCCACTAGGGGACCTCCTCAATCTATGGATTGTACAGGTTACGTCCCTCACCTTTAACGCCTGGTTTATTATTATGCTTCTGCGTCGCGGCGACAGCGTAGCTACGTCGTCGACCCTACACCGTCATTGAGCATTCGGAGTTCTGCGTCGAGGGAACGCGTTGTTCTGTCGGTGGACGTCATCAACGTCAGTGATTCAGGTTTGTTATGCTAACAACACATAGTCAGACAGGTGGCGGTGCTAACGGAGCTAACAGCTGTCTGTCAGTCTGACCAAGAAGTTTCTCTCTTTACTTCGCTGTTAGTTGAATTAAATGACATTCATGTTGTCTTTAACTGTCAGTGCGAACCAGTCCGCAGCTTTGTGCGTCTGTTTGTGCGTCTCTGACTCTTGCGTGTTGACGTTTGCGTGGTCATAGGTTATGCAAATATGCAACTTGTTTGTTGAAATGTTAATAAAATGGAAGCTTCCCCAAACAGCAGTCTCTTTCCCGACAATCTCCTCTGTGCACGAGCCTTTACATATGGTAATTAAACGTTAAAACACCTGCGGCTTATAATCGGGTGTGGCTTGTATATGTACACATTTGTGTTTTTCCCTAAAATTGGCTGGTGCGGCTTATATTCAGGTGCGCCTTATAGTCCAGAAATTACGGTATCTTAGCCCTGAGTGATTTGTTGAATATAACAGAGAAAGAGTGATGTTTATGGAGATGTGCATGAAGGTGAAGGTACTAGTGCATGAAGGTGAAGGTACTAGTAACAACCACACTGTTCAGACCAGTTAAGTACCTGGCTTGTTTCCCAAACAGGAAGTGACAGATCTGGAAAAAAGAAATGCTGTCCAACTTACTGTTGTTTTATCTGAATCAGAGAAACAAAAAGCACTGACATCAACTTTACCCGCTACTTAACAAAACAGAGAGGCGGATCACATTATAAGTATACAGTAATCATTAAGTGCCTTTTTTTAAACGATAATTAATATTCTGTTTAATTTTGACACATGCCGCAAGTGTTTTGCACAAGAAACAAAAGCTGTGTTTGTCATCTAGAAGCATCTCTGAATATCTTTACTTATTTTATGTGATAAAATATGTACCGTCTCTGGTGAGCACAGTGTGTCAGCTTTCATTTGCAAGCTTCCCCGCCACCCCCTCGTCCCTTTTAAATTCATTTGCCACCTCTGAAGTTCAGCTCCAGTCCAGCAGTCCCTCTCAGTGTGGGGTGACAGAGCAGGTTAATTGCTGAATTTTGATTGTCACGCCGTAACAGATGAATGTGGAGGAGAAAGTATGGCGTTAACAGATAGATAACAGATTGGTATCTCGCAGCAGTCTGCTGTGGCATAATGGTGTCAGAGTGAAGAAATTTTTAATCACAGAGGTATGTAATGACATAAATCTACATATTATGGATGAGTGAAAATAATGAGTGAACTCCCTGCAGATGAACAAATACTCTGCATGTACTGTATATGTCAATGAACTGCATCATCCTCTTCTCATGATGTTAAATTTAAACCAGCTCCCATATCCCTGAGCTAGTGGGATTTAAAGCGCCCACTCCAGAATATGACTCAGATTTGAAGAAAAGAAGAAACAGACAATATCACTCTGTTTGTTGCCACACAGAATGTGACCTTCAGAACTTTTAAGGTCCAAGAAATATTGAAGACATGCCTTTTTTATATGGCTACCCACTATTTAACTCTCTATCTTTTCCTTCTAAAAGTATCAGGAGTATTTTTGTTCCAGCTTTAAGAGGAGTTTCAAGCGCAACCTTGATTTCTTACTGCAGTTACGGCCGTCACGACAATTGACTTTGTTCCAGGCTGTCCAGTTTCTAAGAGTTGCTGCGGCCTCAACCACCAAATCATCCAACTTTAAATGTGAAACCGCCTTTTGTATTGTTTTCTGTTTATTGGTGATGCACTTTCACTTGCTTTCAGCATCTCCATGACACAGTTTGTAGCATATGGTGATTGTCTAATGCGCACCACTTAAGATAATAACATTTGTTTTCGATGCAGATTAGATTAATTGACCTTCCAAGATGGATCTTCCTCGCAGGGTACCTGTCAGTCGCTGTGCGACACAACCATCTTCTAGGTTTGTCTGGATTGTCGCTGGTTAGGAAAGGAATATTATACCAAATCATTGCAGGATTAGACATTATTTTTCGTTGTTGCCGACGCCTAAGCCCTGTCTAAGCCCTCGTTATGTTTAATGGTGTGAGTTATTGCCTGCCCCGAGCATTGTAACTTACAGGACGCAGAGCATAGAACATTTATAGACACTTCAGTCCCTATAAGTCTGAGGCCGGCTCCTGCAGTAAGCAGGGGATAAAAGAATAGCAATATTCCTCATTGAGGTGCTGCTCTGTGATACCTGAATTTTAAAATTCTCACCTCAGAAGGAGATGATTTATAATTGATGTCCTTTATCGCATTGTTTTTTGCAAACAGTCTTATTTTTTCCCCCAGCATGCAGTGTTTATAGAGAGTAGTCTGGAAGGATCCACTGGAGTGAAGTGGATGGGTCGTATTAGGGGTCAACCCATTATCCCTACTAAAGTGCTGTGAGATTGGTAGCTAATTGATATTGCATGCTAATTGATATTAGCACTGGGCACATTTACAGCCTTGGGCTTTACATACAGTCCACACAGATACAACTAAGAGAAGCTGTGGGCTGAGACTCATTTAGTTCAATCTTCCTTCCTCTCCACGCTTATGTCGTGGTGATTTGCATTTGATATTCTGATATTCGAGAGCACGACATTCAAACACAAAATCTTCACCTGCAGAGAGACGAGGAGATGCTGTTAGCCTGGCAAGAGGGAGGACCCGAGCAGGAGAGAGAGCAGCTTTGCAACCAGCAGGGCAGAGACAAAAGCAGATTCCTGCGAAGTAAAGTGGACTGAGAGTGTCTTTATTCCAAATTATAAACGCATGATGTATTAAGGAAATAATCGTTTGATGTGGAAATCATTGCTCAGTCTGTGCGCAACTAAAACAATCCCTCCAGGTAGAAAAGTTTTGGTTTGTGTGAACAAGATGTCAAGGTGTGAACAAGAACGTTAATGATGGCCTCCAGTCCCTCAGGTGTCCAGGGAATGAAGCCATCATTAATGTGAGAAATTCCACCTGTGCTATTCCTGCTTAGACAAGTCAAAAATATGTGCTGTGAAAAGGACAGAGGCTGGCACACCAGTCGGCTTTTAAAATGAATATAACACCAGAAGCTGAAGACCTCTCTGCACACGTTAAAAAAAACAAACAAACATTGTATACTGTTTCTGGATATCGCTAACAAAGAAGTACGCCGGCAGAACCTTGTTTAACTGTTTATGCCTGTGCTGTCTCATTATTAGCCTGTCAGGCTCATGTAAAATACTTCAAATCCAACCCTCTGAGATGTCATGGTTGGACAAGCACGGTGTGCATAATAAAATTATGAATGCTGAATCCCATTATGCGGCTTCAGTTTGGGGGTTCTGGTATTCTTTGGCCGTCTGAGTCAATTAAAGAATTTTTTAGCCTACGGACTATTTGCTCATTCCAGCTCCTCCAAAGGTGCCTTTAAACAACTCCAGAGCCTCCACACGTCACTTCTATATTTAAAGGTGTTAATGATGATTCATTGGCATTGCATCCCACCCCAACTTCCACTGCATTCTCTGCCCCACAGTTTGTTGCACTACAGTACCTAACATTGCTAATGCTAGCTATGGCAGTACAGTGTGCTGGGGGGGGGGGTCATTTTTCAGACGACCAACACCGTATGTGATGCAAACGGCGTCACACTCAGAAACCTTGTCAGAAGTTGGAACCAAATGTCAGAATTCTTTCACAGACATTAACAAAACAACCATTTTGGACCCTTTTATACTGTTTTTACGGAGAAGAGATACTTTTAGCCTGCACCTTTCTACAAGCTCTGTAACAAAGTTATCAATATGACCTACAACAGGTAGAGCCATTGGTTGTGAGGTATTTACTTAACTAACTGCACACAGTCTCTTAAGAAGTCCCGTCTTTTGCTTACAAACCGAACGCAGGCAAAGCAATCTTTGGCCAGACAGCAGCTCTGGAGACGAAACATGCACCCACCATCATCAATGCACTTCTGAATTGTCCCTACTTATCTTTTACAGGTCTAGAACAATCACACCGCTATAACTCGACAAAGTGTTACCATTAAGATAGAAGTGGATGTCAGGACCTCAGAATTCCCGAAATCCTGTCTGTGCTCACCACCCACTGGGAAGAAAGCAGAAACAAACAAATAAAGTAGAAGAATTGGATGTCAATACAGGTCATGTCTGAGCTGTGCTTCTATCGTGAAGCACCACTTTGACATAACTGCACACTCTAAAGGTGATAATACTAATGCGTCTCTACGCGTTACTGCCCAACACTGAATATGCTCGCTTCAAACAATACAGCGGAAATGATTCATCTTTAATCAGTGACTCGGTTCTTATTCATGCTTTTGTCAGTTTCACCTTGCTGGTTATCAGCCTCAAAACTCCTGTGAGTTTAAACTTGTAACTTGAAAGAACGTCTTAATTATGCTCACTGGCGTACTTCCCAGCATGCAGTGCATTTGAATTAACTCTCCAGAATCTTTTCCCTCTTATCTGTCTTGGCAAAGTCGCAGGCTGAGGACGTGTTCTGTGTGTTTGCTGAGTAAATCATTGATCTAATTCTGATGAAAATTAAAATTAGAAGAGTAACATGATCAAATTAGTGTCCTCTCCTGGCCTGTGTGACCTTGCCAGCTGATATGAAATTATAACCTTTACTGCACACTCCTTCGCCTGCCACTGAAATGTGTGTCGTCAGGCCTCAGTGTGAAGGTATACACCGTTCCTTTAGGTCATGAGTCTGATAGTAAAATATGCGTAATCTTCTTTAAAAAGTTAGTTTCAACTATCCTACTTATCATTTGTTCTACAGAGCGGTAGTTTGTCAACTGCATCCGCAGGAACTGGAGTGTTTTTCTGTGTGTTTAGAGTGAATTACTTTGTATACAGGAGAAACCCTGCAGTTGTTTCCACCTTATTTTGGCTCATTTTGGGCACATACGACCAAGAAAGCAATTGTACTCTGCTGTGAGGCAAAACAATTGGACCTTTGTGGGAATAAATTTAGTTTTGGCCATTGTTCATATTCAGATTCAAGCTATTTCACCAAAGTGGTACCACTTATAAAGTCTGTGTATTTTGACAATGGCCATGTCTTCCTAAGTGTTTTTTTGAAAATATGCATATGCAAAGAAACAGCTGTTCTGCATGTGGCTACTTGATAAAAGAAGGAAAATTCAATGTTTTCAATCTTTGCTGACAATGCTTGGCCAAATCCCTCTGAACACAAATAAGGCTTTTAAAGAGTTCAGTATTCACCCAGCTACCAAAAGCAGTCATTTGGAGATTAAAAAATATATATTTTCACCCATATTCTCCATCGCATGGGTTCAGTTTGCAGGAGGATGATATATTTATGCATCATTTCCGTACACACCCCTGCTTTGTTTGCAGTGGGTCGTGCGCAAGGACAGGATTTAAGGAATTCTGAGGTCCTGATTTGGCCTCAACGTCCAGTTTTGACCAAACCAAACGAAAGACAAAAAGTTTGCAAGTTTAGCATTTGATTCGTCACTAAACTGGTAAATTGTATTTAATGTTCCAGCGTAGCAAAATTGGTCTGGCCCAGTGACACACCACACTGCCAACTTATACTTACAGCAATGAATTATGGGCCACAGCTGGTTTAGATCTGGAAGTGAGAACACGGTTGCCTCTGACATACTAATATCTCAGCTCACTGAGTGACTATCTCTGGCCTTATTTTAGCCGAGAACCCAGGCCTAAGTCAAGGGCACCTGTGTTCTGGCTACCGATAGATCATGAGCACCTCTGCACCGTAATTAATTGTTGTACTTGAGCCAAATGTGAGCGGGCTGTGAGACCACTTCTGCTATGTGGGTTCTTTTAGGACAAATTCAATTGACTCCGGTGATCCCTTCACTTTTCTCCAGCACCATCAATTCAAAATGTCAGGTTGCCCAATACTTTAGCAAATATCTGCATAAACTAATGTTCTACCCGTCAGCTTCAGCTGTGGTGTCTTTTTGTGTTAATATGGTGATGTGTTAATTAGCTAATGTTAGCATGCTAATACGCTAAGGTGCTGACCATTATCCCTGCTAAACGTCAGCGTCAGCATTATGAGCATGATAGCGTGCCAACTTTAGCATTTAGCTCAAAGCAGCACTGTGCATCTAGTTAATTCAGTTCTTCACTCGCCAGGAATAAAAAAGAAAGTCAATGGATGAAAAAAAAATTGTACTTTATCAATAGCTTTTAAATTGGTCAAAAATGAAAGCTGCTGTAAGTGTTGCCTTCACTTGGACTAACTTCCTGTCCCGTTAGCAGCTAGCGATCCCCTCCTCCCTCTCTACGTCAGCACACTTGCACGACTCCTGTCCTATTTTCTGCCCGCTCTCTTTGCCTCTCACTTTTTCCTGGATCATTTTCCTTCGCTTTGCTTGTGCTCACCAGGAGCGCTGGAGTTGGTTAGCCTGCTCCAATGTTGTTGGTACACAGGAGGATGCTACTTTCTGCAAGATCAAGAGCAAACAGGATCGAAGTAGTTGGGAATACCAAACATATTTATTTTCTCTTTTACTGCATGAGCGGGGGGAGATGCATGGACTACTGACCAAACACTCTGTAACTGTGATTACTGTCGGAATACAGAGCTTTGAAAATAACATTTACAGCAGCTTTGAATTAGATAGATAGATAGATAGATAGATAGATAGATAGATAGATAGATAGATAGATAGATAGATAGATAGATAGATAGATAGATAGAGGTGGCGTGTTTATGATGGGATGTGTTGCTCTGAACACAGATAACACACTCTATGTGGGCCACGCGCCCCGCAGCCTCTCTGTTTGCCATGAGTGTTATGAGACGAGATGCTGCACATGACATGCCGCTACCTCAGTTTCCATGGATACTACCACCTGATTAGACATGAAGTCATGCAATTGCCCTCTGGATTGTGACAGCGAGACAAGCCGGATGACATCTCTGCAAGAACCTGTGCTACTCGGAAAAACAACAACAACAACAGCAGCTCCAAGAAGCAAAGCAGCTCGTCGCCGCTGTTTATCAGCCTGCTAACATGTAATCGCCTGTTATCCTTTCTTAATTCTCTCCGCCACCCAGTGATCCGCAGAGATGTTGACTTTCTTTCTCTCTCTCTCTCTTTTTTAGGCTCCAGCTTTGATTCACCACCAAATGTTTGACAATCTAGAGATGTAATCGACTTTTCCCCCCTCTGTCTTCATTCCCTATTTAAATCCTTTATTCGCTTTTCACTTTCACCAGCTCCATTCCCTATTCCCTCTGCTCAGCATGCATGAAGTGGACAGCACAGGGGAGCCCAGAGATCCATAATCCCCCTACAGGAGAGAAGTGGATGGCTTAAATGATTTAAATCTTGTCAATGAGCACCTTCTCTGATTTGAAATGAGAAATCTGAAGGCCCGTTGGAGTAAGTCCAAAACGGGGCCACACTCTCCACATCAGCATTCCCCTCAAATCAATGGTCATTGACTGCGGCAAGTAGGTGCTTAATCATTTTTAATTAGAGATAATCAGACATCTTGTCCATTCTAGTTACAAGAGGGCAAAATCGAGGTCTGCAAGGATCAAAGTTCTCAATTTGACATTCTGGCTCCAATTTCTTTAATTTGACAATCCGACATTTTCCCCCCTGTACTGAGCTGTAAAGTCGGCATTGACAAACTCTACATCATTACCCCTTGAAAGGAACAAGTGGGATGTGTTCACACCATCATGTTGGTGTCAGTGTTTGGAAGAGGATTTATTGTGTGACAACAACAGTGACAAAGCTGAAAATAACAGAACGAAACTGAGAGTGAAGTGTTGCAGTCTCAATGCTCAGTTGATTCTGCGCTGGGCGTGGCAGTGCAGACTCTCTCGCTGGTGGTATCTCTTAGTAATGAGGCCCTGTGAAGCCATGGCTCTCACCCCTCACTGGGCCCTCATACATCATTAATGTTCCCACATCATAGTCCTGATAATTACCGGGGACGTGAATGTCACCTCAGTCGCGCCTCCTCAACAGAGGATGACAGCACAAGGTCTGTGGTCTGCCAGACGTGCAGTGAGCGCATTCCTGGCTCGCACGCACACACAGACACCGCGAGTCTCTCCACACACTCGCAAACATATCGCATTTTACCCAAAGTGAACCATATGTGTCCTCTTATTATACTCACAACACATGGGATGCTTGACTCCTTTGGCTTTGTTCCAGCAGACTGCCTGACAACTTTTCCTCATGGACGCTTAGAAGTATTTGAGTGTCAAAACAAAAGGCTTGTAATGGGGGGAAAACGGTTTTCTAAGAGGGTAATCACATTTTTTTTTACCTACCGATGGTGGTATCTGGGACAGATTAGGTGTTGTTTGCTCTGATTTTAGGAGAGAGGTGAATGTAGCTCAAGCCTAGTTTTTCAGTATTTCTGTATTGGATTATTCTGCCACTCCGTCACTGATTTATGGCCGTCGCCGATGTTGGACTTTCTATACCCATGATCTTTCCTTTTAAGTTCACCTGTGTTGTTCGTTCATCTTAGCAGACTCCATTTCTAAACTAATGTCAGCTACTCTTGCTCTCTGTTAGTGGAGCAGAGAGAGGCACTGAGATGAAGCACTCGAGAACTTGTGAAGTCACATCCCGTTGACTGTTGCAGTCCAGCAGCGTTTAACAACTTAAAAAAAATAATCATCTACAGGTTTTTATAGGCAACCAAGAGAGATGGGGAAGGTCTCATTTTTTACAAGTCAGGTTAAAATCCACTCATGTGGCCAATAAAAGTGATTCATACATAAAAATAAATTGCTTAGAGCACCTTAAACCCCGATCATACCGTGGTTGCGGCACCTAGAAACTGTAAGACATATTTTTGTCATTGGATGTAAAAACTTTGTCCTTGAACATCATCTGGGATTTTTTCATAATCTTCTATTATCAACGTTTTGTCAATATAAATAAGGACGAGCAAAATCAACCAGCTACTTTTCTTTGTAACGCTTTATATTAAGGTCCTTGGAATAAGCTTTAGACTCATAATAACATTAATGAGAACATATATATATATATATATATATATATATATATATATATATATATATATATATATATATATATATGTGTGTGTGTGTGTATCAATAAGTAAGAATCATTTTTTATAATAGCATCACAAGCACTGTTGAGTCTGACTAACTCACATATTATGTCATTGTTAGAGTTATTTGTTGGTTTATTAAGATTTATACAGACTTAATTATGCACCTATTAACAGTTTACATAGTCATATCAATGTTAATACATGTCCTTTAAGGACTTTTAACTAAGCATTAATTCAAGGACCTTCCTATAAAGCGTTGCCCAATTATTTCTGGAAAATAGCAATGGGCGGTTCTCATCGGAACTATTTTGTTTGGTAGAAAGTTTTCAAGGCAAAATGTCCCTCTGTGAGGTCAGTGGTTATCTGCAAGAATGAGGACAACAGTTCTGCAGCTTTTTAAATTCTTTAAATAAATATTAATTTAATGGCATAAACATTACAAACAGAACTCTGTTCCCATACACTGCGATACGGTGGTGGCGGGAGCCCTCAGAGGCAGATATGTAAAGCCTGAACACAAAAAAAACTACGACTGTCTGCATAACTTGGCACCAGTGTGGGTGAGTAAAACATTATCTTCCCTCTGTAATTATTTAAGGTTCCAAACTTTGTAAATCACATTAGATTAAAAGCAGATGATTGCAAAGTTTTTACAGACAGAACTTTTTGTTGGCAGAGTGAGTTACCCTGTAGGCTCTAATGAGAGCAGGTACACCTCGGTAACATTACACACAAGAATGGCTATTTGAATTAAAAAAAAAAAAAATTGCTTGCAAAACATTCAATTCTGCTCATTAAATGGCCGATCCGCGCTGAAACATTTAAAACCTCCAACATGTTTCGGCATCATGGAGTGAGACTTCTCATTCTTGCTGTCAAATTACCCGTGAGACCTCAATTCTTCGACGCCTTTATTTCTCCGCCTCTATCTCCCCGTCTCCCTCACTGATACAGACACGTGAACAGAAACTCACAACCCCCAACCCGAATGCAGACGCGCTCTGGGTTTCGCCCTAACCCTCATTTGGCCAATTACTCTGACCTTCCAAATTGCAGAGACCATCCAAAAGCCTCTTACAGTGAATGTAACATCCCCTCCTTCCCTGCTCTCTGGAGAGATATTCAGCATGCTCCTCCAACCCCACTGATAGGACAGTTTAGCTTTAAATGAGCCTGTTTTGCCTCAACACATTTCTTCCCGCATATCTTCCAGTGCTGTGGGTTTTATTGATCGCTGTCCTCCCAGGGGTGTTGGTGCCTGAACCGGGGCACTCTGCAGCAGCTGGTTGGGCTGCTGATGGTTGTTAGCCCCGCTGGCTGCTCTGTTCTGGGCTTTGAGTGGTGCCAGGCTCAGCAGTTACCCTGCTCCCCTACAGCCCTGTCTGAGGACGCTTGTTAGGAAGCTGCCTAAAATAGAGGAGAAATATCTCCAGTCTCACTGCACCACTTCCCTCTCCACATGCCTGGCTGATTTAGCCAGGCTGTCTGGTGCAGGGTTACCTGGTACCTAGAGCGTAGGGCTTACGTAGCTGCGTTTGTGCTCGTGTGTTTGTTTGTGTTTGTGTGTGTGTGTGTGTGTGTGTGTGTGTGTGTGTTAAATTGGGTCGCATCTCAGGCTCGTCCTAAAACAAGGCTTGGTTGTGTTGTTTACCTACACATGTTTTGATTTGAGGCAGCCTACTGGGATTTACCTCAGGATGGGCGACCGCAGGGGAGCTGAAGGGGGAAGTCAGGGCACACAATCTGCCTCTCTGCCTCTCCGCCACAGCAAATCCTTTGCCAGTTAGAAGACTCGGCACTCGTGCTTTTATAGTTTTCTCTGTTTGTTTGTTTTTAATGGATAATAGCCAGCATAGTTTTTGTTTATTTCAATTCACCCCGTGCTCTTAGTTTGCTAATTCAGGCTGGCCATTTTCCATCCAGCACCTCTTGTTATCCTCGCCTTGCAAATGTTCCACTGTATCACTGATAACGATGTGTTTAAAGCGCTGTTTCAGTCAGCTGACAGGTAACTTAAATGCTGATCAAAACTAATTGTTGGGACAGATTGCAGTTTTAAAATGGTTTAAATTAGTAAACTAATTAAATTGGTAGATTTAATTGCATCATGGGTACCTTCCAGCCGTTTGCCTCATTAAACCGCAGCTATCATTACGTTGGCCGGCACAATAATGGTTTCCCAATACAGTAGTTATGGCGGTAGTTTCATAGCGCCACAGACCCTCTTCCACTGATACCTGGAAACTGTTCTGAGGTGATGCTCTTGGCAACAATGAGGCCAGGTGGTGCGAATCAGTACACACCAGCATCCAGCCAATCGATGTTCATATAACCACCTGGATACACACGCTGACATATCGGCCATCAGACAGCAGGCGGTCAATATATATTTTCAATTCAGATTGCTCAGTTACGTGTCAAATACTCCACGGTACCTCTGCATTCCACCCTGCTTCATCGCACTCCTGAGAGAGTCACTTTCAACCAATCATGCCTGATTCACGTTGGGTGGCTTCATGATATATAAAAAGAGCAAGCAAACGTGTTGCTGTTGTTTACAATTAGTATCCATAACTCGCTTGCAAAATTTACCCTTTCTAAGTGCTCATCCACCTTTTCAAAGAACAGCTGCCACATTGTCCGTGTCTCGAAAAAGCGTTGGCAGGCAGTGATCATATAAATAACACATGGTGAGAAAGTGCTGATAAAGTTAACTGCACAGGAAGTGGAATGCAAAAATAATGACACTTGGTCATTTGGTAATTTACTGCTTTTATTGGCCTTCATGAGTTATTTATGGATGGAAATTGAACATGACTGGAAAAAAAGAAAAAAAAAAGGCTCTGCTTTAATCTTTAATGCTAAAACAGCCCAAACCAATTCACCATTTCTTGTTAATTTAAGGCCCGCGCCAACATTGACTGTATTTGCATATATTCCCAATATGAACTCTTATACTCATGGTCTGCTCTTAGGTAGTTCTCCTCGAATGAATATAATACTAAATATTTCCATGGAAACTGAGCTCGGTCTTAAGGGGGGGAAAAAAAGGTATTTGTGTGCATTGACAGAATCACAGCTGTCAAATGAGGCTTTTATTGTGTATAGGAGATAATATTGAATGCCGTACAGCGTGTATGTTAACCAGACGAATTAATATCTACAAATATAGCATTGGCTATGAGTTCCATTTCAAGATTGCACATTATTTCTGCACATCCTTAGATTATGCTGCAATTACCATGCTAAGAGTTTGGCAACTAACCCACAATGTATTCATACCCTCACACGTTTCTATGTTGGAGCAATAATGACATTTCAAGTGCACGTTTGACATTCTCAACATCAACATGTGTGAAAATCTTAAAATGTGTCGTAGCAGCTATTAATTCAGCACGAGAATAAATCAGAGCGGCTGAGCCAGAATAAAAGCATGTGTAGTTTGTACACGGACGAAATGGTGGCAACGGAAATATTTGACGTAGGATCATCAGTTTCCTTCTTTTTTCTACAAATTCAATTGTTTCTAACCCTTTGCTGCTATGGGGCTGGGATGTGATCATCCCAAAGCGAAGCAACTGTGTGTGTCATGATACACAGTTAAACCTATTGGTAAGCATCCAGAACACTAGAGGCATGTGGTTTCTGGTGCTGCCGCCAAAGAGTGTGAAAAAAATAAATAAATAAAAAAAAATTCGGATAGATTTCTGTTATTCTTCTCTGGGAGGGTTGGGGAATTTTTTAATAACCACATCAGTACTTGAGCATTCGTTCGGCACAGCAGGGGGGTGCTGGTGTCTGTCTCAGGTGTGCAGAAGGTGGAGTTCTGTGTAAAGCTGAGCGAGATGGGGTAAAAAGCTGCATCCCAATTCCGTATTTGTATACATCATGTCTTATAATGGTTCCAGCAAACTGTGCAGTTAATGTAGTGGAAATAAATTCACCTCTGTGCTCCATACTGACAGTGAATCAAACTGTAACTGTGGGGCTTTGGAGTATCAGGACACTTCAATACACTGAGCGTGTCAGCACTAACAATTCAACATTTCAATAACGATAGCAAAATTGCTTTCTGAAGATTCAGGACTTTCTTTTTGGTTTTCCATCATCTTCACTGAACTGTCATTGGCATCTTTCACGACACGAATTTTTAAAGGTCAAGTTCACCCAAAATTGGAAAATTCAGTCATTTTCTAATCGCGTGCTAATGGAAAGGTGAAGGTTTGTATTTCAAGTTTTGTAGACCACAGCAAAACAATGTTGCAGCATTCTCCTCAATAACTGCAGTAGACAGGACCTTCACACCAGAATCCAGTCTGTTGTTGGGTCTAGGCAACAAAAGCGCTTTGTTAAGGTTGGGAAATCATATTTCTGTCATGGTTACCAAAAGAGGACCTAAATGCAGAGTAAGGAGGCCGTTAAAAAAAAAAAAAAGGCAGGCAAAAGGTTAGCAACAAAAGATTGATTAACTAATCCGATACAGGTGTAGACAGAAAAGGGTGTGAAAAAGACAAAGAAATGGAAAGTAAAATGGGACACACATGGATTTAAATCTACAAGATAAAACAACACAAGGAAACAACTAAACAAAAACCCAAACCATGACAATTTTTTAGGTGAAACAGTCACAAAGTTTAATCTATTGGACTCACTTTGGTGAAGGGCAGGGAAAGATTATATGTAAAAAAAAAAACACTTTCATTGGTCAGATAAAAAAAATCAATCATGAAAAGTTCATTTTGAACTTGTGCTGTGTGTCACGAAACAAAATTGACAATTAGTTCCCATGTACACAAATGCTGAAGATTAAATTCTGTCTATATTTCACAAACTGCCGTGATACTGGGTTGTGTATGGCTGTACAGATGATTTCAGAGGGAAAACACATCAGTTACGATGGCTCTGAATTGAAGAGACTTTACTGACACTGTCAACCTGACAGGCAGTGAGTCAATAACCGGAGCAAAGAAGCTAAATAAGGGCACACAGACGGCAAGTTCAACCATGTAACAGGGAATTCTTACTCTGTGATCTGTGAAGGTTAAAAAGTCACAGCTATGTATCTGGATTATTGGATATCCAGATATGACTAACCATGTTATGAAGTCTCAATGACAGCAGGTTCAAATAACTAATTACCTGATATGCCACCAGCATCCACAGACAAGGCGGCTCCAAAACCCATTTCCCGTCTAACTGGTCATGAAACAGTGAACGATCGTGAACTCTTCCCGGGGGCAGAAGCAGAATGTGTTTGACTGTAATATTCACAGACAGCTCAGCAACTAATTCGATATACAGGACATCATCTAATGTACAGCGCATCATCCTCACTCTAACACTTACAGACGGAAAGCCAATACATCTGCCGCAGTTTTGTGTTAGGCACGAGGATGAAGCTTTGTTTTTCCAAATAGAACAGTGGTTCTTATGTAGCATACATGCCAATTAAGCTAAATGCGCAACAAAGCGACCCAAAGGTCCATTATCATTGCATAATCTTCAGTCTGTGCTGAAACTTGGAGGCAGGTTAATGCACCAGAGCTGTGAAGAAGGAATTAATGCAGGATTTTTATTTATAGGAGTCGTCTCGTCTTCGGTTTGAAATATGACCTACCATTAAAGTTTATGGCTCATGGAAAATGCTTGAGAAATGGAAGTGAAAATAATCATGTGCTACACACTGGATCCTTTTGTTATTAACTGGAAACTAATCATCTCTTCAAAAACGGAACATATATTATAGCTCTGAATCTTGGCTGCATTTCTGTGCTGAGGTAAACTGTTGCTTATCCTGTTCTGGTTAAAGCGCTTCTTTGTTCCTGCGGTATCTGATAAAAAATTTAAGAAGGCTATTCGTATTGACTCATTGATGAGCGACCTACATTAAAAATATAAGAAGTCAGGTAAATCAAGTAAAAGAGCACGTAAATTAGCAGGCGATGGCATCTGGAGGACGATTCCCCTCCTCGTCCTCTCAGCTCATGTTAACAACTGCGACGGAAGTTCTCACCTTAATACTTCTTCTCAGTTGAGAGGGGAGAAAAAAAATCTATTCGGTCCTTATGGGATGAGCTATTTTCAAAAGAACGCCATCACATCTGTCATATTCACTTTTCACGAGGGCCGGCTTGAGCTGGTTTTATAAAAACTGCAATGAAGCAGCAGCATGAGAGGAGACTGATGCGCCTCTCCATCACCACTCCACCCGCTCCCCAAAAAGGAGCAAAATTAATTAAAATCTGGATGAGACAAAGGCTCAGGACATAAAAGGCTGCTGTTAGCATTTTTCTAGCCCATTGATTCCTTGTTACTACTGCACATTATGGCCCCCTGAACCCTCATAAATCAATTCATACCCTATTGTCCTTTTTAGAAGGCTCTCCTCACTGTTGGCTCTAACATGGCCGAGGTGACAATAATCTATTGTTTCAGTTTAAAGCTCAGCGCTGCACCTCAGACCCGTGGTCACAGAGGCCAGCAGGATGTATGTGCTGCCTGCAGGGAGCATCGGGTATACTGAGCATTGGTCAGCACACAGGGGTTGAGCTCTGCAACATAGGGAATCCATCTTTGTCTCCGTGAGGGATACACACACTGTAAACTTAGCACACGCTGCTGAACTTGAGCTATTTCCGACGTCTAAATGGATTACAACAAACAGGTGAGAGGGAGAAATTCAGCCTCAGATAAACGCATTAAACTGTAAATGAAAAGTGATTCTCTACTCTGTGCCTTCTGGAGTAAGGATCGAAATTGAAAACTGTTTAACAGAAACATTTTAAATGCATCATCTCTCCGTCCGCTGCACTTTTTCTTTTTTCTTTTTTCATGATTTTAGCTTTAAAATGTCCCCTGACTCTGTGAGGTTGGATTATAATTTCTTTTTCGCAATTTGGTCTATCAGAAGCTTCTTCAGGACTGGAAATGAAACTCACGTGCCAAACCTACAAAGTTGGTAATACAAATATTATATTGGCATTATTAAAAAATGAACTGAACAAAGTCTGGCAGTCGAGGAGGTAAAAAATGCTCGGCTTCACGAAATAAGCTGGAAAAACTCAATAAAGTTTTGACTAAATTTGCTAAAGTGCAAAAGGTTTTCACTACTTTTCTTTATCGTTCTGAGCTTTGTGTGTAACACTGCACCCAATGTGAATTAACGTTGATGTTTTATTATGCATTTAAAAGGGATATTGGTTCATGGAACATGTGTGAGAATCCACCTTATCCATCCAAATTGGAAATACATTTCAATCATTACAGTGTTCACTACCAGTCTGCTTGTGTGTGGGTATTGATTGCCCATATCAGAAAGTTTAGTATAGTTCAGAGCCCAGGAGGGACGACTCTGTTACACACTGCGACTAGAGTGCTGGACGTGGAAGAAAAAACAACTGAGAAAAGAAAACACAAAGCTTTTCTCTGAGCAGAATTGTTTACAGTTGGATAATAATCGGACTTCGGATCGATTCCAACTGATCGGTGGATTGACATTGAGTAGACCAGTGAAGCAGCTAGTTAGACGCGAGAGCTTTTCTTCTGATCATTATACTGTGCAACACCAGCCACATACAGTACATGTCTGTTTGATGCTCAAACATACAGCGCATGTGTTTTTCTCTGCGATGGCTGCCTCATGATCGTTATTTACATTTGTTTCATATATTAAAATTCAGTAGCACTAGATTATGGTACACATAATAAAAATAAACCAGTTGCTAATTAGTATGCATATTAGTTGCATAGTAGCTCTCTATTAATCATAATGAAGCATGTATTAATGCCTTTTAGGCCATTAGCTAAGACTTTTCTCTCAATAGCCTCCTAATTAGTGTTCAGCGATCATAAGCGAGGAAGGTGCCGATGAACTGTGCTTTGTTCAGTATGGGCCTTATAAAGTGGATCGCACCAGAAGAAGAAATAGTCATTCTCTCTTATAACACTTTATACATCTAAGTCTACTCTTACATAACAAATAATTTTAAATTAAAGGTCAACTCTGCAAGAAAGTTGACTTTTGAGTTTCATTCCCAACTTGTCAAAAAACGACACTTTGGGATGGCGACCAACCCGAATGACAATCCCAAAGTGTCAGTATTTGACAAGTTAGGAAAGAGATTCAGAAAGCAACTTTCTTACAAAGTGGACCTTTAAGTCTCTCTAACTCAGAATATGTTCCCCATTTTAAAGCAAAGCCTTTACTGAGCAAAGCCTGATAAGATTGTAATTCACATAAAACAACTTCCCTCAATGACCAGTTATTAGCATGCTAATAAGAGCCTGTAAACAAAACAACATATATGATGCAAATGAAAGCAGCATATCACGACCCATGATTATGCTTGTTGTTAGGTGGCGACCTCTAGTGGCTGAAGCAATTACTACAGCTGCAAAGGAGGTAGTGAGGAGAGGTGGTATGAAGAGCGAACGGTCTGACGAAACCAACAAGAATGCTGTTTGTGTCCAATGTGGAACCCAGAGTCAGTCGCTTTAACTCACTAACCCAGCGAAGTTACATCACATGCAAAACGTAGTATAAGTTGCTTTAGTTCATTTGTAGCGAGTGGAGGCTGCACACGGGAACCGACACACTCACAGCCACACCGGTTGTGAAGCTGCAGCTGTCATTGCTATTGATGGTGAGTGGTCAACACTAATTTGTGTCGGATGTTTATGGTAGGCTAATCAGGCTAAATCTAATGTAGCACAATAGAACAGCTGTGCAATAATTCCTAGTTGTTGACTGACTTGTAATTTGACGTTGTCCACCCTAGTTGTATAGGGTATATATATATATGTACAGTTAGACCCAAAAAAGTTTATAATAAATTAATAAATAAAAAATGTTTTCAGCCCATAATCTGGTAACTAAAAGTGTGATATTGTTAATATTTAATTTGTGCCGTATACTTTGTAATTTTCATTATTGGCCTTTATCTTAATACTTTCAGCCAGCATTCAGCCTGTTTTAGACAGTATTTTTAGTCAAACATAAAACAGTGTAGCCAGGAGCCATCTACTGTAAAACAACATGATGCCGTGAGTTGATTTTCCTCCTGTCCTCCAAGTGATCTGAACCCAAACCACAATGTTTTCACTAAACCTGACCAAGTTGTTTCCTCGCCTAAATCTAACCAAACTGCCAACTAACATAGATAAAGGTCCAGTGCATGTGTGGTACACCCCAAAAATATAGTGACCACTCTTTGTGTTTATTTAATTTGATAAGATGAAAAGTAATTTCCTTTAATTTTTTTGGACTAATATTGCCAAATAATATGATGAACCATCTAATTATTTTATTTTTCACGTGTGACAAATATGTGTGGAAAACGTGAGCAGTGTACGGGTGGAACATGTGACACGGGAACTATTTTGCCCCAGATTGTTTCGGGGGATCTTTTGGCGTACATCAGATGCAATCTGGATGAGGTACGGTTAACGTGTGTCTTCACTGCTGCTGATCTTTATCTGTATTTTACAGGTTAGTAATTGATAAAATAGTATAAATGTCAACTTCTATAAACCTAACTTTATGTAAGCAGGTATTGTGGCGATATTTTGAGATCGTTTCAGATACTTCTGTCGAACTTTATAAACGGAAGTTTCTGCCTTTGTTTCGCGGCAAGCAGACGCCGCTGCTGCACACGGTGTAGTGGGTTTTTATCACCTGCGCAAGGTCTCGCAGGCAGGTTGTTAGGTTTTATGTTTACAATGCAAATACTTTATTAGGGCTCCTGCACAGGTAATAACTTCAACGAACAAGTAAGAGCAAAAGAACTGTATTCATTTGTGGAAAAGGTTTAAATGACAATTTACAGTATGTATTTAAAAATGTGAAATCTTAATGTGATGTTTAGTTGTTTTGCAGTTAAAATGATTTATATTTTCCCATGAGTGATAGTTATGTGTAAAGTAAGTGCCTAGGTCCAGAGTTACTCTAGAATAAGTGTTCACTTTAAAGACAGTTAAGGATTACTGTAATTTGCACTATATTGATATAGTAGCCTTGGTTCACATTAAAATGTGTGAGACAATATATGCATGCTACCTAAGGGTGTCAGGATTTCGATTTTAGATCGAAATCGACCGAAATTAAGTCACAATCTCGAACTTCGAATTAAAAAATGGAATCGTCGATGCTGCCACGCCCCCATGTCACGTCCGGTCGGCTTGCTAAGCGTAAAAAAACACTCACGTGTTGAAGTGCTGCGAGTCAACCTCCTCTAACTTGGCTACTAGCTAAAGCCAGCAGCTATTAGCAACAGCCAGCCAAACGAAAGCATGGTGTTACACCATTCCTGTTCGGCTCCCGGACCGTGGTCGGGAAGCACAGGGGAGATGATTTCCTCCAGGGCTGAAGTTTGTGTTTACCTTCGGGGTGAACCCCTTTCACGTGTTAAGCTGGTCGGGACATAATACCAGGGAGCTTTGCTGTATCTGGAGGAGCCGTCGCCTTTATTCACAGCCAAAGTACAGCCTGTATTGTACACTTTACTGCTGTCGCTACCACTGCTACTCTTTTCGCTTCTCCTTCCTCTCCCATTCATTCACTGTCCGCACGCTCCCTCACTCTCGCTCGTCCACTCCACCTCACGCACACACACCTCACGCACCGCCCTATTCCTGAAAGGGGCTACGCCACTCTTACAACAATGGCAGCTGCAGATGCAGGAGACCCATTGACAGAACTTGAACCCCCTCCTCTTTCACTGAAGTCGCCGATGTGGAAGTATTTTGGATTTCCAGTGAGTTATGTTGGCAACGTTCGCGTTGTCACAAAAAAGCTACAGCTTGCATGCCATGCAGAAACTAGATGGCAGGTTATTTTGTTTAAGTTTCCAATTGACTGAAGATATAAGTTTTTGTTACATTATGTTGTTAATAAATGTTTTAAATTTGACAATGTAGTGTGGTACATTGCGAACAAAGGTCAGATATTTTATTGCATAAAAGTCTAGTCTAAAAATGGCATAGCAACCTGTGCTTTAAAAAAAAATAAAAATGTAAAAATTGAGAATCGAATCGAACCATGACCTTAGAATTGAAAACGTAATTGAATGGTCGGGAGAATCGTGACACCCCTAATGCTACCTGACATACTTGAAACTGTAACATGCTCACTAAAATGTGGGAAACATATTGTGTTTACATATTGTGAATTATTTTGGATTTGACTTGAATGATATTGTTTTATGGACTTTAAATGCACTTGAGATACATGCTTGAGAACATGGAATGAAACAGAAGCTAGCAGGAAAATGTGTTTTTGACTATATTACTGAGAAATAAAGCCCGAGATGCAATCTGGATAACGGTTAACATGTGTCTTCATTGCTGCTGATCTTTATCTGTATTTTACAGACATCTCTTTTGTTACTTCAGTACCAATCCTGGGACCCGTAACACATGCGCCGCTGTTATGCAGCAACAGCCATGTCTCTCTGGGAGCAGAATAGACTATGCAGTATGTCATTTTGGGTTGGTTAATATGTGTGTCCTAATCCAAAATGTAACCAAATTCTGAGGTTGGTTTTAGTAGTTAGTCCTTAGCCATCAACCGACTTCAACCAAAAAGAGAGAAAATACATTTATAAAGCGCTCTAAACCCAACAGGTTGATCAAAAACAAGCCTGACAGACCAGTGACAGACATGTTGAGCCCCGAACGCTGTGTGTTTTCAGGCAGGCGGGAGGGCTAGACCGATTTCAGACCACCAACCCGAAGCAGTCGCGCTCTGGAAGCAGTTGGGAGCCTCTCTGGTCTGATTTGCATGCTGATTCCTCATCTGTTCGCCAAATTTGAACATAATAACTCTTTGATCAACCAGTCAGCAGCCATAATGTCATTTGGAGGGTGGTAAGTGTCCTCGTGCACCAAAAACCTTTTTACCTTTATTACTATGCTCGTAATTGCAGCTAAAATAGATCGTTTTAAAACTCCATCACTCGCTCTTTTCCCATTCACAAGTTCCGATCTAAAAAACAGGGCCTGGTGACAGAACAACTGTGTGACATTCAGAACCTCATGCCTGGAAATGAGCACTTAATTGAGCTCTAGTTCAAAAAGCACCATTCATCGTTCAAAGTGCACCTATAGGAGAACTAGCCGTTCCATTTTACTTCCCTCACATGCTGTGCGGTTCGATCTCTCAATAACAGTAATATCCAGTCGACACTTTGACTAGCGAAGTTGTGAGGGTCTGGAGACATTGGTGAGGGAAGGTGCTGCAGAGTGCTGGGAGGTCACTCTGGGCCAACTGTGGCCTGACAACAGCCTGCAGGCACAGCTGTAAGCACTCCTCTAAATGTCATCCTGGCTTGACCATGCACCCCATCAAACTCCATCACTGAACACTGCGCCTGTAACTGACATGTGATGTTGCCCTTTTTTTTGCCTTACAGCAACATATATAGTTATTATCCGTGCAGGCAGACTTTCACTCGTTCCGTGTTTTTCCACATCTAAAGCTCTCAAATGTCTATTGATAATATTTCTTCTTTCTGGTCTGTTCTGTTGTTTGTAGTGTAGGTTTTTTTTGCAAACCAAACTTGGATTAAGTGATGTCTCATATTTTCAGTGCAGCTGCAGTGAGCATTCAAAGGCTTCTTTTTTGTTCTTTAAGTTTGTTTCTGAACTTTCTCGATAACCAGTTTTGACGTTACTCTCCAAACAAAAGGCTGACGATATAAACTTGTCTGTTCTTATCCGACACGTTCTCACTTCCAACTTGTCAAGTACATCAGCTTGGTCGGTGGCCTAAAGCTTCAAAGTACGACGCTCTACCTTTCCCTCCAGATCAAGAATAAAGCCTACTGACAAACCCCTTCATACATCATGACATATCATGACTTGTGGGCTGTTATGAACATCAAAGGGTTTAGTACGTTAGTGAACTACTTGGTTAGGTTTAGGAAGAGGTCACACTTTTAAATAGATCAACTACGTTCAGTCGCATGTCAGGTTATGTTAGCGACGTAAATCTTGGATCTAGAGCCGTTTACTGACGGGAGGAGAGCTCACAGATCCTTTTCTATCTATTCTTAAAGTGGAATGTGAAATAAAATAACATCAGGTCAGAATACGCTGAGGCCACCGCCTTTCCACCTGCGGCTCTTGCTATTTGTACAACGTGCCAAGCGCAGCATCGTGGCTTTATTCTCCCTGCACACACTTGCGTTCGGTGGACAAATTACTGTTCTATACAAAGCTATTTCTATTCCACCCTCAGCTGCACATACAGTAAACACTGACAACCTTATCCACCGAGGGCTGTCATAAAGCATTCTGGGAAAAATGTACTGAGGTAGAAGTACCTGGAGATGATGCTGATGGCACGATGAGGGAGAGGAGGTCAACGTAAAGTAAATTGTACTACTAAATAACTGCCGGAGATCAGGAAACATTACAGATTCATAATGTGCGACGTAGTGAAAGGAGCACGGCGTCCTCTGCAGACGAGATTGCCACCTATAGGACACAGCTCTAACTATGACATACTGTAGCGTGAGGCCAGCGTGACATACCAAATGGACCACGAGGTATGCAGACCTTCTGAGGTAATGATGCTTCTCCCTGTGTCTATATGGTTGATTTAGTGCTGATGGTGCACAATAAAGCAAATAGCCATAAATTACTTCCCTCAGCAGCAACGAGCACCTGTTGTCGCAATAACAACGGCTGCGGCTGTCACATGTCTGGAGATCATGGTCTCGACTCACACAAGAAGCTCAATGTGACAAACTGATGGGTTTTTCTTTTCTTCCCTGTTAACCGATGTCTGTTAACAGGAGAAAGAGTAGAAAACCACTCGAGTGACCCCTCAAGGCTGCACTGTCTATTTAATGCCACAGTGTGAATCTGATGTAATGAATTGATTGGTAAGAACAATCAGACCTCTCGGCCCACAAATATTCACAACATACAAGT
This sequence comes from Diplodus puntazzo, assembly GCA_963678695.2. Classification (NCBI taxonomy): domain Eukaryota; kingdom Metazoa; phylum Chordata; class Actinopteri; order Spariformes; family Sparidae; genus Diplodus; species Diplodus puntazzo. The sequence goes on along the minus strand of OZ023158.1, from coordinate 20,937,826 downwards.
TTTGACCAAATGTGTGAACCAAAGGAACTCTAATCAGTATCCAGAATGACTGCAAAAGACTACAAAATTAATTTAATGGCAGTATGAGAGCATCAGAGTTATGAGCCTCCTTTCTTGTACACTCAATTTGGAACAGTTTCTTTGTCAACTTGTATTTCATTTGAGTATCTTTTTGCTTCTATTGCCCTGTACTTCCCACGAAGCACTGTAGTTTTCCCCTCTCCTCTCTGTAACATTACATCATGAAGTAAAGTTAATTTCCGCCTCAACCTCCAGTCAACAGTCAACATTACAATCCATAATCATCTAATAAAGGAGCTCACCTGCATGGATCGCTGCTGCAGTAAGATTGATACACAGAAGGGAAGGTAAATCCACTTTTAATCCCAAAAGCGTAGAAAGTAACCACTGAGCTCTCGTCCTGTTAGTAAACGACTCTGGATCGGAGCAGAATTCCAGGGTGAGTTAAAGTGTTTATGCCTCCAGAGGGAGCGGCTCTGCACACGACTCTTTGCTCCAGAGTGGCGGCTCTGCCAACCTGTCAAAAAAATGCCTTTGTTTTGTTTTGATGGAGAGATCCCTAGTGGCAGAAATTGCATTTTGTATAAAACATCTAAATACATCTTTCATCAATCACGATTTACTCCTGACAAGTCGGTTGTTCATGTAGTACTCCAAACATCAAAACCCTCCAGCCCTGCTTCAAAAACTGTTCACATTTTGGTAAATGTTTACTCCTTTTCGCTTTTAATGGACGATGGTCCATTATGATACAGAAGTGCACTGGCTCCATTCTCATTTCATCAGTCATTGCTGAGCTCTTAGTGCGCTGAGAAAATGATGCTCCTATTCATAACAGCAGTGGGGGTGTTATTTTTAATTATCAAGAGAGCTGCCGTCTGGTAAAAGATTATGACTGCCACCACACCTGCGAGGGATTTATTTATGTGTGAAAGGTCAAACAAACATTGGCACAAAAAGTCAGTTCTTTCTTTTACTGTAAGAACAAAGAAGAACAAAAGAAAATTACATTTGTTTGTGCCTGAAGCACTATAATTGTTATTGGTTTTATCATAATGTCGTAGCCCTCATATGTCACATTATATATTTGAAACTGAGCTGAACATTTTTAATTTTCACCACTTAAATGTACATTAAACATTGTGGATATTCGATTTGAATTACATTCCGCGGTAATGTAGGTCCTACTTTAGCAATACCCTCCGCTCATTTCCTTGATATTGATTTCACAGTGATTTATATCATAAGGGCGATGGTGTGTTTTGTCATTTGCATTACTTCTTTCAATGAAATAAAAAAATAAAATAAACGCTTTCCAAAGCTTCGTGTCCGTCTGAATGCAAGCTCTCCCTGCTGTTGTCACCGCGCTGCAGATGTTTCATGTAAAAGCAATTTTTTATTTCAGGCTTCCGAGGAGTCGAGCTAATTTAACCAGCTGGAGAGAAAAGAGCCAGCATAAGGAAAGGACATGAGGTTAAGCTGATAACACGCCTGCAGTTGGACTGAGCTGTCATCCGTGGCTCCTCCACTGTTGTTCTTTTGTTCGTTTGTTTTAAACTTTACTCGTCTGGCTTTTTCATGCCCAATTTCCATGCTCCGTGGTGCTGTCGGCGCTTGGTCGCTGATCGGGGCGAGGCTAAGATCACCGTGGCCAAGGGCACGTCCGCTCGCCTGTGACTCCACTGTCAGCACTAATGCATTCAGGGCAGAGCTACATGCTTTTTCAGGTGTGTCGCAGGCTGCAGCGTCAGCAGATTGTAATCAAATCCAATCTGGTATTAAAAGACGATCTTGACACTTGACTCCATCAAAAGAAAACAGGGAAAGTCAGTGTGTATAATGTGATTGTAGACAAGTCCTCAGTGATCTTCCTGCCTCTGGTCACCTTATAAAAACTTAATATGGACTGCGCATGAGATTCAACCTTTGTGAATGGAGTCAATAATAATCCTTTAGCTTGCACTACGGCGCGGTGAGCACACTCTCTGTGTGATGCTCGGTTGAGTGTGAATAAAATACAAATGCATGCACAACACAACATGCATGACTCCACCATCGTCTTGGTGAACAACATGAATGCATGTCTATCTTCGGGGGGGACATGTCTTCTATAATCGCGCTGCCACATCGACTGCTCACTTAAAAAGCACTTCGAGAGGATTCCGTCACGCAGGCTAAACGTGAAACCGGCCTTAAATCTCACTCATTGCTCAGCGAGGAAGTGTTAAGCATTCATCTGCGCTCTCATTCATGTATTCATTCAGATGCACAGTGTCACCTTTAAGGGAGACACTGAATTCAGAGGAAAATCAATATGATAAACTGCTACTTGTTTTGTCCCTAAATTGTTTCAGTTTGGAAATCGATACAGGAGCCAGAGCCATTCATCACCGTTTGAGAGAAGTGGGCGCCCCGCGGGAAAATATTAGGCCCTCCGTGTGGAGCAAGGAAAAAAAGAAAAAAGAAAATGCGATGGGTGTTAGTGTGAGGTGGGTGAAAACGGAGGTAAGCTCATGGCTGGCAGAGAAGAGGCATAAGGAATAAAGACAAAGAGAATAAATACAGCGAGGATGAAAAAAGAGTGGGAAGAGGAGAATTGGAAGACACTTCTGTATCTCCATCCTCCCCCTCTCTTTCTCTCAGAAGGATGGATGATGTGCAGGGGTTTATCAGACTCTGACAGACACAATAAAAAATAACCTTCCCAGTGTGGGGCCCGCTCAAATTAATACAGTGCAGCAGGCGACGTCTGAGCCGGGTCATTAGGGGCCGCTGACAGCGTCATTAAGACAATGGGCAGATTATGGCGGTTACATGTGACAAACTGCCGACGTGGACTCGGCCATGTTTCGGTTGACCTTTGGTGAGGATCATCATGACTCTGTAAATCAGGATGGAAGGTATAAAAAGACGGGGACACTGTGAACGGCTGTAATGACAACAGTGTGCCATTGTCGCGGCTTATTATGGCTTAATGCTGCTCTCTAAATACGTGGAGAATAATTCAGCACGCCGGAATCCACTTAAAATGTTGTTTGTCTGTTTCTGTTAAGTAAATTGACATTGCGAATCAAGTTAAGTGGTGAGATTGCCATTTAAAACCTATAAACATGTCTCCATCTTTAAACATTCATTTCACATTTAAATCTATTGCAGGTTGTGGATGCGTCACTGTGGCAAAGTTAAAGCCTCCGATGGTTAAAGAGAAGTAAGTTGAACTGAAGATTGAACTGTGTTGTGAATTTAAATGAACTGCTAGTAAATGAGTACAACTGTTGTACGTGGCGTGACCTTTTGTTTTGGTGTTAATTAGAGAAACTTTTGACAGCTAAGCCCAGTTGTATTACTTACACTGCAAAAATGTTTTGCTTGCTGTTCTTGCTCATCATCTACTTCAAATTAAGTTTGGGTATCATTATGCATCCATTTTGCATATATATCCATTTTATATATGTGTGTGTGTGTATATGTGTGTGTGTGTACTGACAAAGTTTAAGTTCAAGAAAGTACATTTTATTGCCATGAAACAAGGCATCTCATTCTTTGGAGAAGTGATATTCATGCTCGGAGGAACTTAATTCGATGCTGTGGTGTAATCTAATTGTGTTTACACCTTCGCAGGTCAAAATTCAACCCAAGATCTGGCATGAAATCAAATACATTGCGGTTAAAAAACGCATTAGAAACTGATATATGTTCTGCCTCCGGACGTGAATTTACACAGAACATAGAGGACAACGCAAGTGTTTGCTGTGCAACACCTTAGAATCCGGTGAAAAGTGAATATCTGTTTTTACCAATTCAATCCACTTCAGTCATGTCAGGGAGATTCAGAGGTAGACAGGTCCTGTGTTGAAGTAATACGAACCCCCAGTGTGCCAGGCCAGGTGAACTCTAAACACTAGCAGTATTAGTCATTAAATGCACTGCAGCGTTCGTACACAAAGCGTAACATGTGAGCAGAGAGACAGAGAGGAGGGAAATTACTTTGCAACCGGCGTTTTCTTTTTTTTCTTCTTCATTTGTTTTCATTTTCTGGTCAGAAAAGAGATGTGCAACTGTACGATCAGCCATGAAATTAGAGTTCTAGTGCACCATTTGTTTCAAAATGTAAGAATATCAGCCCTCCAGTATGTTGGTTCCTGTAACATCAAGGTGTCGCAGCGCAAATAGCTGTAGAAACTGACAAACAGTGACAGTGAAATGAGATTGGGATGATGAGAGAGTGATCACTTAACTTGAAGGACTACAAAACCAGGGCAGTAGCTACCAAGGAGGCAACATGTCCACAGTTAATACAGTACACAGGAGGATTGCTTGTGACTCCAAATAGAAAATATAGGACCACTGGAGTACCGGCAACAGGTGTAGCAGACCTTAGTCAATGTTGACTTTGGTTTCACACAGGACTTGAACAGCGTCACCTGACTTTCTGCTTTGCTTCTGTCATAACTAACACACAAGCAAAAACACACATAAAACACAAGATTGTTTTTTGGTGATACATTCTCCCCTTTTTAGACTGAATAGCATGCTACAGCCATGCCAGCAGCTCTGTGAGGCCGTATTTGATGCTGCAATCCATTGCAAGCTGGAAGTCGACATTTCCCAATCTGTATTCGCAACTTCACATCCTAATGCATCCCAGTGCATTTGCTCGGGAAAACATGTAGGCCCGCAGCGAACAGATGTTCGTATGGCAAGTTTGTGAACTTTACAAGCAACTACGGCAGCTGATTTAACAGACAGGGCAGTTAAAAAGAGATGAGGGGAGTATGCTCGTGTCATGCATGCAAAGATTAATAAATGTTTCTATCAACCATAAATCAACCTGGTGGAAATGAAAATGGTGACAAAGTTGTTACAACGTGTTTGACAACACAAATTATACAAAAAATAAATATGATGATAAATGCTGGTATTTATTGTAGGTGTCTGACCACTTAGTTTTGAGGGTTTGTTCCCAATTTCATGACAATCCATCCGAAGTTAAGACCAATTTGATTGAAATGGCAAAAATATCCCCTTCATGTTGGCGCTAGGGAAAAGTCAGATCACCAAAGTCATATTGATTCATCACCTGGGGAGCATGAATAAAATATCTGATTGTCAGAGTTCTTATCTCGATCGGCTTTCTGTCTCATCAAGGTCGTGGTAGTGTCGGCGTTGGGTGTTGGGTTTTGCGTGAAACACTGACAATGCAACACAAAATACTGCAAAGGGAAAAGCCGTCTAGTCTTTCTCCCCCAGTGTCACTGTGTCAGATTCTCTCTGATTCAGGCATTCAGCGTTTTGTTCCGTACATCTGTCACTGCCGCTTTTGTCTGACAGGTTGAACAGCAGCGATAAATAAAACACAGAGGCGCAGAGTGTTCGCTCCTGCCGTAAAGTACCGATTGCGTTTGAGTTGCATTGCATCACTTTGGAGTGAGAGCTAACATGATTTCTCATCAGCGCTCTTCTCCGCAATGAGCGCGAGTACAAAAAAACCTGTTTTTTGTATGGATGCGGTCTGAAAGATTCAGGAGCGCGTGTGAGTTCCGGATGACACCTATTCACCAAATATCAATCAAAAACCTGATATTTTATGATGACATGTTTTAGTAATCCGGCGCTGCTCGATGAAATATTGAAAGCAGAGGTATGTTGGTGTTGACTTTGATCACTGTCAGCCTCGCTTGTCTTCTGCAGCTCCCCGCCTCTGTCAGACTAGATCAAAGCACACAGCAACATATGTTACAGGCCAGAGTTTCCCCCCTAGAACTCGCATTCGCCTTGTTCTGCTTATCTACAACAATGATGACTCCTTAAAATTCAGGTGTGCTGCTTGGACTTCATTAATTTATTTATTAGCCTGCCTCATGCTGCGTGTCACTCTGAAGAGGAGCCACCCGTGCACTCATGTTGACACCGGGACACGAGCTCCGATTTGTGACACCAGTCAATGGACCAACACAGATGAGGGATTCCACGCAAGGCAAATTAAGCCATGCATTGTGAGGCAAGCTGTTCCTCACCGAGCTGTTTTGTCAGAGCGCGAGTCAGACAGGAGGATTTAAATGACACCGGCGCTGCGAAAAAAATAAGTCTTTGAACATGAAATAGCTCTCAGTTTACATTTGCGGGAGAAAAAGACTTTCAAACAGATGTTTAGACGTTTTCTCTGCGACTCTGACAAAAATAAAAACCAAAAATGCATTCCGCTCAAAGAAATTATGTTTTGAGACCAGTAAAAATAGATTTACTGATGTTTGCGTTGGGGATTAAAGATAAAGCCAGCAGATGTATTGTTGTGCAATAAATGTCAACAGCTCCTGTGTTGCCTGTGCAACAAAAAGCACAGCTGTTGCGTACAGGGACAGAGCTGGATTTTTAGAAATATCGAGGTCCTGAACCTGAATTCTACCCCTGCGCACCGGAGAATTGCTTTTCTTCTCTGGCGCAATGTGAAATAGAAATGCTGGCACGGATACTTAACACAGCCACAAGAAACAGCGGAAGCACAGAGCACGCACAGAAGGAGTAAAGATGTGTGTTTTGTGTGTGCGCATATTTGCTGTTTTGATATAGGGAATAGAAATGCATGGGTGTGTGTAGGGAAGACGTACACTGGAGTTTCCCTCCGAAGACTAGAATCAGCATCCTGTTTGTGATCAGAGTGAGTGAAGAGCGATTTGTTTTGAAATTAGGCAAAGTAAGTTCGTTGACATGCGGAAATTATGGAAATGTAAAAGATCACATCAAACGTGAGTGATGTACTTCACATCACATCACCAAGGACACATGGCTGATGTACTTACAACCCTAACCCCATGAGACTGAATGTGGTTACTGTAAACCAAAGTATGATCTTTTACGGAACCTAACCCAGTAGTTTTGACATGTAAACCTAACCAAACCATGACCTTAAGTGACGTAATGTAATAGCACTCAAAAATTTTCATCATGCCCTAATATTTGATGTGTTTATCAGCAAGCTTTATTTTGAAAGTCTGAGCAGATGTTGCCTATAACGTATGAATGCGGAGCCCTTCGCATGCACAACGACGCTAGAGGGCCAGGGAGGGTGCCACAGTCTGAAGCTTGAGGCCGCTGAGCACGCTGCCTTGACGAGCTCGGAGTGAGAATGTGCTGCTCTAGGAAAGGCAATGTCAGCGTGTCAACAGGTGGGTTGATGCATAATGTTTCAGGGTCCTCACAGTTTAATAAAACAAATAGAATTTTCCCGCCCTGTGTGAATGCTAGCTAGCTCTTAGGTAAAACATTGATCATTACTGTGCTTGATTACGGTGATACTGTAATTATACTCTACTTGCCTCCAAATCCACTTTAAATCTTCTGCACTGTGTGTGTGTGATACAGCCTCCACTCACCAAGCATCTTAATGAAAAAGTGTGGTGACGGTCCACTTTAAGCAACAGAAGGGAGTTGCGCTGTACATTCATCCATGAGGCTCGACTGGCTCTAAACACATTAATTACTTCATCAAGTCAGGGGGCATTTTATCTTAACAGAGCTTTGAAAACTGGTTTCAAATACTGTTACTTGATCTAAGTGAGGCATCTTGTTTATCCTAGTTGTTAGGAAAGTTGGTTTTTGAGTCTCATTCCCAACTCGTCAAATACTAAAGCTTTGGGATGGCAGCAGACCGAAAAGTCAACTTTTCTTACAAATAGGACCTTTGAATAAAAGGTTTAATGAAAGCAGTGCACCACATAGCTGTGGGCAAGTGTCCTGTGTCAACATGATATCACAACCCACTGCATTGCTCATTGACTTAGATGTTCTTCTACTACTGATGCTGCAAAGACGCGTAATGGCCAGAGTCTCAGCCAAGTGCCTCGGCGTGTCCAGAGTCCGCGGAGTGATTGAGAGGAACAAAGGTCCCGGGAGACGGAGCTCTAAGTAAGAGCGATTCTCTCTGCTCGCTCGAAGTATGGACCACCATACCGGTGACCTTGCGATAGCGCGTGGATGAAATTGGATGATTTCTTGCTGGGGCTGAAGAGGAGTGACAGGTGGCTGTGCTCCCAAGCCTGAAGGAGAGTCCCTCGGCTCAATCCACTCCCTGACTGCTACCATTCACCCCTTGAGCCCCCTTCCTCCGCTGTGATCTGGAAACATCTCACAACATCATCACTTATTTATGGCCAGATATGAAGATGTATTCCAATCCCAGCAGACATTTGAGAAGTTTCAATATATGCATTCGCCTGCTCTAATTTGCGAGCATGATTTAATAAAAATGCAATCATATGTGCCATGTGAACTCAGGAAAGTTCTCCATTTGAATCTAAGTGACACTGATGCTGCACTTCCAGGCATTATGTTTATTTATGTGTTTATTTCTTTTTGGTAATTACACGGCGTGTCTGTTCCTGTAAAGCGTCTGAAATATGATCAGTTGCACTTATGATTATATTCGGCTCAGAGAGATTAACTTTTGACTTTAAAGGGAGCTCTAACAGGTTGCAGCGCACAAAGTCTTCCACAGTGTAGTCATGAGCAAGAAAGGCAAAGAACTGAGACTCTAATCTGTGATGACATGCTGATATACAGCTTGGAGCTGCTTCATTGGCCATGAATTGGAGACCGACTTTGTGTTCTCATACAATGTTTGCCTGAAGTTTCACATCCAAGTGAGTTTTATATTGATAGCGCTATAACTTCGAAAGCGGAAAATGTGCCCTGTTCCCAGGAAAATAACTCTGAAAACGGTCCCCGGCATGCTTTCCATCATTTGGAACCCACGTCTATGGAAACATCGGGGACAAGCAGAGGTGTGTGTTAAGACGAATGCACAAACAGCCACACACAAACGTCAACATACACACACAGCCTCAGCTGTGAAGCTCATTTTTTTTCCAGCCAGACGGAGCAGGCGCACACGTCGGACTCCACATCCAGGTTGCCGTGGCTTCTCCACACCTCTGGGAGATTTGGCGAACGAGGAGGAAAAACACACAACGTGCAAAACGTCTCACCACAATCATCCTACCAGGTCAGACGAGGCTGCTAACATACACATAAGCATTCTTCCCTCCGTTGTGTGCTAATATTGTTCAAATGAGTCCTTGAGCTTTGCATTTTCTTCAAAGTATCATGCATGAGAGGAACAATGGATTCACCTCTCTCCTCTGTCATCTTTGTTCTTAATTTGCACAGCATTGTGGGTGCAAACCAGCTCACATCGGTGTTCTATTCACAGACAAAATAAAAAAAAAAAAGCTGAAATAATTAATGAATAAAAACCCTCAGGGAGGGATTTTAAATCTACATAATATCAAACCGTAGCTTTTCTTTTTTTTAATAACAAGGCGTATTGGGTTCTGTGATGTATTTCTTGCATGCCTAATTACTGAGATGTGAATTATCTTTCGTCCTTTGCAATTTAGTAAATAAATCCTGAGGGAGCTCATCTGAAGCAGGAAATAGGCCATATTTCTAAGTGGAGAAACCACCATGTGAACCAAGTTCCATAGGGGAAATGTGTAACCAAATCACTCATGTAATGGAGGAAATCAAGGCCCCACACAACCTTGTTTACTCAGCTCGCAATTTTTTGGTAAGACAGGCGGATAACCAGGAAACAACTCCACCGCTTGTCTTCGAAACACAGCGGTTTTGTCAGGAGCAGCAAGATAACAACGCAGTCTTTAGAAGATTTCAATGTAGGTGAGGGGAGTTGCATGTTCGGGAGAGGCAAGCGTAGAGAGAGAGGGAGTGTGAGGGGTGAGAGGGATTCACAAAAAGACAGAGGGGAGATGAGACGGGGGGTGAGTCCAAACAGAGCACACCTATAGGTTGGTTATTCTGGGTTCTTCTGAGCATGCAACGGGCAGACCTGCAGGTACGGCTCTCCCGGGCTGAGACCACTCCAGACAGACTGCAGTAATTTACATTGACAAAGCTGTCAGAGGAGAGGTGGCCTCCCGCATGGTGATGGATGCCGACCTGGGAGGAAGATGAGAAAGAGGGAGAAAAAGGAGCGGGGAAGAGGACAGGATTCAGGAAATGAGCGAGGAGCAAAGGCAGATATCTGATTTTGTGTGTGCGTGCATGTAGCATTTGAATAATACTGAGCACACACAGTAATAAGACAGTGAGTAATACAATAAGAGGATTTTTCGCTTTCTACAAGAGATCAAAAGAGCTCCTGTGCAAGTCCAGATCTTCTATACCCGTGTATCTCCGAAGGCTATCGATGGAAAGCTCCCCGGCACTTACACCCTTACGGCAAAATGCAATATGAGACGCACCAGGTCGTATCAATATTTCATGCCTCTGTCTGTCTTTCACATGGGGGTTAGTGGAATAACAACATAAAGTAACAGTAGGAGAGGAAGGAAGCGGACAACTTCTTACCCTGCCTGCCTTTCCATTCAAACTTCCTGCGGAAAGATGTGCTGACGCTGCACCTCTCGGGGCAGGTGCTGTGTGGTGTCAGGGGCCCCCGGTGAGCAGCTCCTCGCTCCTGTCACCTCTACTAACGCCGGCCCTCGTCAGCAGGGGCCAGCGCCAGCTCTGCAGCCTCCCACTCCTCCTGTCACCTGTCCTCACACAGGCCAAGGTGACTTTGTTCCCTCCTGATGGAAAAATGACAGCTGCTGCAGCGACAACATCCGAAGGAGTCAGGGAACGACCAGTTGGCTTCTCTCTCTCTCTCTCCCTCTCTCTGTCCTTTTCGCTCATTCTTTATGTCTCTCGTGCCCTCCCTCCCTCTCTTTATCATTCTGTAACAAATGCTCTGTACATCAGGTGCACAAGAAAATGGATTTGCTTGTTTGGTTTTCTGCGCAGCATTTTGTGCAGCACACACAAGTAGGTGTGCAGTGTGACCTATGGTTTATGTTTTTTGGTTTAATGGTTCCCTTGTGAAAAAAAAAAAGCATACACCTTTCACTAGGTTAATCATCAGTACACTTCAAGTATGTAAATGATTAGTGAACTTAAAGTTAACTTTGCCATGTCCCACCCTCTGCAGGCCACTATCTCAGCACTGGGCAGCTCCTTCAGCGATAGGCTAATAACTACACCCCAAGTGTGTGAAGGAGAGGAATCGCAGGTCCTTCCTTCCTGCTGCTGTCTGACTGTACAACCAGCACTGCTCCCAACAGACCCAGCATGTGCACTAGGTCATAAAAAGAACCCATTTCTCTGTTTTTTGCACTAACTGGACAATTACACATACCCATATCTGCTTCGATTACACTGTTAATCAGTGTAAAACATTATTTATATACAATGAGAGTTCTATTTCTATTTCGTACTTACTTAGTAAGTACTTACTACTTTTTTGTTGTATTGTTTATTCTTTTAGTGTTATTATTGTTTGTTACAATACCAGTGTCATGTGGCTGCTGGAATGAAGAAATTACCCCATTTGTAGGACAAATAAAGGAAATTAATAATAATAATGAGTAGCTACACAGAACACGAGTGGCGTCCTCCCGGTTTAAAACTACTGTTTTTCTTTGATCCATTCGTCCAGCCCAACCCAACATTCTCCTGACTTCATCTTAATATGATGTCATCTGACTTCCTCTTTTGATGCAGTAATAATTAGAACGGCCACTAGAGGTCGGCTTGTATAATTGACCCACATGGTCAATTTTCTGATGAGGATGGGCTGAAATACCGTCAGTCTTTAGTTATTCGTGTAAGGTTATTCGCTGTTGCTTGTCCTTGCTGGCTTTTTTCCAGTCAATAATAACATCAGTAATAAACAGAAATGCTAAGCCTGTCTGTGACATATACGGTATATGTATAAATGAACAGGCTCTCAAAGACTGTGGCTGTCTTTCAGTCCAGATCAAATGTAAATCCCCATTTTGTCCCATCAAAAAACTTCCTTCAGTAGTCGCAGCTATATTGTTGTGCTGTCACTGCCGGGTTGATGCGTACAATATGGATCCCTTTCAAAAGATCTCAGCTCTTGGACACAGGGATTTATACTCTGGCAGAATTTGTATCCCACAATTACTTTCACGCCGTGAATGGCAATTACAGACCATTAGATACATTAATTTCGCCAGCGTCCCTCTTCATATTTGCATTAGACCGCTTCTTTAAAATCTCCAAGAATGCCAGAGGGGATTTCCCTCAAGCACTGAGCGCTGAATTATCTTACTTGACATGCTAGCTCTGAATTAGGCACGACACTGGCTTGGGAATCTGTGGAGTAAATAGTGAGATTTTCATGTCCAGGGTGATAGTGTTGAAAATGTTTCATTTGAATTACAGATGGATCTGGGAGCATTGTGGCATGACTGAAGTGAGAGTAATTGGTGAAATGTAGATGACACACAATGCTGCGCGCATTAGTGCTGCAACACATCCCGAAATTGGAGCTGCTTATTTCATTTTTGAATGCTCTTACTCTTGTTGTTTTCATAGCAGACTGATTTGTCTGCTCCTCTCCTGTTGCACTGTAGATTGCGTCCCAAGCTTTTGAGCAGCTCGTATGAAAAATGTCTGCTGTCAACACAGTGTGTCTCCTGGACAATGGTAGCTGAAATCCTGTTTTGAGCTTCTTCTCTTTTTTTAATGGGTAGCAGGGACTAAAACCTGATGAAATGGAACAGCTGTGTTGAGTGCACACACACACTCACAAAGGGAGGATAGAGAGAAAAGAGACTGTGGTGAAAGACAGAAAAGATTTCCGCGTTTTCCGTTCCCTTGAGCACTGGAAGGATGTTGTGCTGGGGATTCATGCTGTGATAAAAGGGGAGAAACGAGATATCAAACTATGCTGTCCACCTGCTGTCTCCTCCAGCATTCATCGTTAGATGAACCTGTCATATAGGCCTTGCTTCGGTCAATTATTGCCATCATCCATTTCCAGCATGAGACACTATACGGTGAGTGGCCATCTGCTGCGATATAGCTGGAATTATGGGTCAGACCAGCGGTTCGCTCTCTCGAGAAGTGCCTTGGTCATAGCTTGGGACTAACTTTTTAAGTTTCCCACTCAGAAAATAGGACATGAAGCACTGCAGCCTGGACTCTTTGAAAAATCGTTTAGACTTTTATGTAAAGTTTAACTCACATGTCAGCCCAAACAGCTCCGTTCAGTTCTGTCGGAGTGGCTGGTGGGGGGGCGGAATTCATTTGGACAACACCGCCATCCTCTCACGCACTCCTATATGATGTATTGCTGTGCGAGAGATATCTCCTAACAGCCTCATGTTGACTCATTTAGCATCTGGCGCTGCTTGTGGCTACGCTCCATGCATGCTGGTGTGTGCAGCATAGCCGGGGCTGCAAGTTGTCCATATTGCCCCCTCATTCTCAAGATCTTTCACACCGTGGCTGCCGATGACATCATCATTCATGCATGTGTGAAAGGGTAAACATCTGGTAAGTGCTCCAAAAAGTGAAAGAGACTTGAAGATGTGATTTGGAAGATATCATGTTCTCTATTTCAAAGGTTTTCTTTTGGTCTGACCTATGTTTTGTTTTGTTTTTTTTTACTTGGGGGGGCAATAATGTAAGAGTGCTGTAAGATACCCATGACGCTGGACTGTATCATTTTCTATTTGGTACACAGTGCAGCATTCAAGCCACCAGCTGTGAGAGAGACATTACAGCCGCACCTCTCCTTCTTTTTAACAATTCATCGTGTCGGTCTGTTGTGAATCCAATGATAACTTTCTAAAGAAATTTCCTCCAAACAATACTTTGCAATTAGTTGTATTTGCTGTGCTCACAAAGCTCTCTCCAAGGACTTACTTATTCTCTTTTAAAATGGGTGTTTCTCTACGATAACCCCTTTAAAAAAAAAATTAATTAGTTTTGGATAACAAACAGCTTTTCTCTCCCTTTTTTCGGTTAATGATGTAAGAGTTGTTCAGACTCGGCTATTCTCTGATTTTGAAACTGTAAATTAGAGCATATTGGCCTGTGAAGATTAAACGCCAATTCATCTGCCTTGGCTTGTTCATCTCCATTGTAGCATAATGGTTATTCTTATAGGTTGCTCTTCATCGCGGCTTTATCATTTATTATGTTCATTATTCCAGAGGACCGATAAGAGCATTTCCTTCATTTTTTCCCCTTTTCTGACTCATCTGTGGGTTTAAAACCCGCAGCTAGAAAAAAAAATCAAGCATTCCTTTGTTCGCTGTTCATTTGGACGGCCGACTCTTGCTGGCTCGTCCCTCTAAGCGGCGATATTGTGGAAGCGGCTCATGGCAAGCATCCTCGGAAAAAGATATCCTGCTCCGCTTAGCAGGTTCATGAATACTGAACGGTGTTGTAAAGATCAAACAGAGAGAGCGTGGTGTTTCTGGCGTGCGTGCTGGAGAGGAGTGTGGTTGACACTTTGACACTCGCAGTTGTGTCTTTATTACTCTGCGGTGATGGTCGTGGGCAAATGTTTATTGAAATGAAAATCTGCTGTGGGCTGTTTACAGTCGTTTGGACATTTTTCGTAAATAGTTATGTTCACATTTACATTTTGATGTGAAAGCAAACTCCTTTATTTAATCTGTCTGCATTGTGAATGTGCTACTAATAGAAGAGTCCGGCCGACTGCTCTGCTTGTGTTTTTTGGCATCCTTTAAAATATTATTCTGGACCAGACTCCTGAGTCACTCTCCGTCTCGGTTTCCTCTGAGTTCTGAAAAACTTCCAGCAGATAAATCCTTATTCCACAGTTTCTGCTCCCTTCTGGCGTGCCGGATTCAGCCTTCTTTAGAGGGAGCACTGTGGCTGTCATATTTCTCCTTTATAAAAATGGTGCTTTTTGAAGCAAACAAGAGCTGCAAAGGGGCGCTTGCACCTGTCCGCTGCACTGTCTAGCCTCTCCTTGTCCTTCATCTTTGTTTAGAATCCTTGGGTCTGTTTTGGGTAAATGAGGTTCATGACCCTGGCTTTCTGCATCACCAGGCTCTCACATCGTTTCCTCATGGTCGAGGGGCACTCGGATGGAAAGCACTCTCAGCAGACGGTTTAGTAATTACACACTGGAAACCAATCAGCCTGAACACTGCTTCTTAATTAGCAGAACAAAACAATAGTGCATGGATTGGAGGACCCTGGAGGTCACACGCTCTCCCCCTCAGGTATCCAACCGAGGTACACTTTAAAGCGCCTTGATCCTCTTTTGCCCAATCTCCCCCTCCCAGATCAGACGGGCAGGCTCCTGGTGATCGCAGACACATCTCAGCAGGTAAAAAAAATAAAAAAAAAAACAGCGGCCATGTGTACCCGTGAAGGCGCCAGATCACATTGGATGTGACGGAGACATGCTTCAAAGGTGCGACTGCCTGATTCACATTCGGGCCTTTACGAGTAGGAGAGAGGAGAGGTCACCTAATCCATTCTAATCAGGGCCGCGGCGGCAACACACATGGTATTCATTAGTAAACAAGGCGAAGAGTGGCTCCACGACAAACAACTCGGCCGTAATTAGCATGTAGAGGATCTTGCGGTGAACAAAGCCTGTGATAAGGGTCGGGACAAACTGTCCGCGTGTTTGATTCTTACAATCGAAGCTCCTCACATCAGATTACACCGGCTCTGAGTCCATACACTTTGATGAATGGTTCAACTATAAATAAACTCCCAGCATTTCTCTTGCACATTTGATATTTACAGACGCATTCATAATGTCCTGTAATGGACGATGTAATGTACGATTGCAATAATTCATCCTGTAACTCTACCCGGTCTAAATTACTACCAAGAGAAGACTGCTTCAAATTTCCCTGCAATGCGAAGAGCTTAGATGTCCACGGTCTCTTCGCGAAGCTTGTGGGAAGTGACAGTAAAAGCATTTCAGTTAAAGAAAACCAGAAATATGTAGATTATTACAGGCACAGGAGCGAGCAGTGTAACAGCATTTGTGGAGCTGCAGCCGCTGCTTGTCTGACATGCTGCCAGGGAGCTTTTTCTATTCTCTCCTATTAACAGTTAGGTAGAGCAGGCTGGTAATAGTTTTTTCATGTCTATTAATGTCTCTCTCCAGAGCCAGCAGTTACATGCTGTGTCATTAAAGGTCAGAGCAAATTGGATCCTCAAATGAAGACAGCGTAGAAAAAAAGCAGGACTTTTTAATAGCTCGCGCAAGGCTGCCAATAAATGCTCTGATTATTATTAATGATTTTTTCGCCTGTATTGATTTGGCCCTGTCTTGGGTGATCTCCCATAGTCAAACTATAAATATGCAGAATTCTGCAGCGGCCGAGGAGAATCTGCGTATGTCTCTTCATTGTGTTGTTAATGAATCTGTAGCGGTACTACTGGCTCGCATTGTTTTTTTTATCCAGGCGAGTATGGAAAAAGTTACATGCGCAGTTATAGAATATAAAACTAGTTCATATCTCGAAATAAGAAATGCGGAGCAACAGAGGGGGAAAAAAGCACACCAGAGGGAGGAACGACTGTATGTTCCTCAACTCCTGGAGGACAGTAAATACTTTATTTTATGCTCCTTAATATTAACCACATGCACACGCTAAGAAGATGCGATCTGATCTACATGTGGATTAGTTAATATTAATGATGAGTGATGACATGAGTTTTTGTTTTTTTTTCTTCTTTCAGCTTAAACATTATAAATTATTTGCAGAGGCCTGAATGGAGCCGGCTGAAAATTATTGAAGAAGGAGAGTCAAGATTAAATTCCATATTTTCTGGTTCACCGTTAACAACCAAAAGAGTTACTAAAATAGTGTCTAATCCCATTACAAACATATTAATAGATTACCGATGTTCACGATAACCACTAATGCACATGATAAAAATGAAATTAGAAAATCTCCAAACCCAGCAAGCCTCGCAAAACTATACATATTCCAGCCACACTCTGTTTTATCACGAGAGACTAAATAAATGGTTGAATTTCAATTTTAAAACTTTTGGTTATGATGCGGTCTGAAGTGTTGAAGGAAACAAACATTGGTAGTAAAGCTGGCCAGTGTTTTATGAAATGTCTCCAATAACAAATAAAGGGAACACTCATTAACATTATGACTGCATGAACGCAGCTTGAAATCATGCTGCAACACAACAGCAGGGCACTTTTGTTTAGCCTTGAGTTATAAAGCACCACGTTGTCATGGTTACTTAATGGATAACTGTGGATGTTACATTAAAAGGATCATATAACTCAAATCACACTCATACCAAATAAGATATGACTCTTAACATAGCCACGATAAATACCATCACAGCCGTCTGACTGCAAACATCGTTAGCCAGTGTGCTCGCCGCAAGAATGTCATGGTTGCAACTGACATCTTCCCGACAACGAATTTAACGTAAATTAATGAGAATTTTGTGTTCTTGCTTACATATCATCAGAGGGGCACAAAGTTCAGCACACAGCACAGATCTCTGGCAACTCAGGCATGTAATAATAGCTACTTGCTAGCACATTGAGTCTAAGGACTAATGAATTGGACTGGGGCTTTTACATCTTCAGTCTGCGAGTTAACCACACAACCTCAGCATTCGAGGAATCATTGCAAAAGATGAGTGCATGTCGGCAAGATATCGTCATCTGCCCCCAAATGTGAGTATTTGTCGGGCTGTAGCTGATGGAGATCACAATCAGTAAAATTAGAAAAGAGATTCTTGCGTTGTTGTTTCTCATAATGTGACTTATTAGCTGGTTGAAAAAAAATGAAGCCCTAAAAAAGAGACAGGATTGTCGTCTGCTAACGGAAAACATGCATCACATTTATATCTTTTCTTATTTTTTATTATTATGATTAAAGTTTTGCGAGTACTGAGCTCTCTGAGTATCTGTCTGCGTATCATCCAATGAAAAACTGTGTCCTCAGGATGAAGGAAAAGCCTCACTGGGTAGCTGGTTTTATTCATTTAAGGTTGTATAAAACTGGGTTCTCCTCTTCGAAAAAATATCTATAAGGAGCTCAATCTTTCTCGCAAAAACAGAGATTTTGAATCTCAATTCCTGGTAAAAAAATAAAATAAGATGTGAGGCTGTTCTGTAAATAGTTTTCAAATTCAAATTTAATTAGTTTTCTGATAAATTATTAATACAGCAACCTCTAATCAAACCGTATCAACTCATACCCGACCTTTTCAAGTATGGATACATTTAAGATAATGGTGTCCTCGCTCGTGACTATTTTCTTATTAATCTCATGAGCTAAGGTTGAAATATACATTTATAGTGAGCACAATTTATAAGACGCAAATGTCAGACTACCCCGAAACCAAAACAAACAAACATAACCCCGCCCTTTCTTCCGTCTTTGCTGTAACTTTAATACATTCCCTTAGCACCAATTGTTCAAACAAGAAATCATAAAATTCTTTTAGTTGGATTATTACTGTGAAGCAGAGTAAGAGTTGAACCAGTAAAAAGCACTGCAGTAATTGGTCACAGGGGTTTTAGTCACCCTTTTCCCCTGCTGCTGGGCTGTCATCACTTCACTAGGTGCTGGAGAGTCCAATACTTGGTAATGCTCTCAGCACCTTTAAGGACAACAAGACAGGCACACCTTCCCCCCCTCCCCATCATTTCTCTGCCATATCGACTGCCAAGTTGATATTTCAGTTTCTGTTATGTGACATTTGGCTGACTGAACAGAGGTGTCGGGGACAGCCATCACCGGGAGAGGAGGCGTAGCAGGCGGAGGGAGGGAAAGAAAAGATAGAAGGAGCAGAAAACAGAGGAGGAGGGGTGTTGAAAGAGACACGGGCAGAGAACTAACAGACAGAGAGCGAGCTGAAGCAAAGGAGGGAAGGAAGGCAAGAGACAGAGAACTGTCATATCCACCCTTATCACAGCGGTCTGCAGTTTTCCAAATGTCTCTTTTCAAGCGGCGCCAGAGTGTGCATATTAACTGAAATGGTGTGTCTTTGTCCGGGCTCCTGCTAGGCCATTCACATCCTGCACACTCTCCGCAGGCGAACTCCACCACGCCGCCACACACCCAACCAAGCCCTGAAGTCTCACCAGCACTACAAATAGACGTTTCCTTGGTTTTGAACCAAAGGATTTATTTTTCATTCTTTCCAGGGAGGTGTGCTGTGGGAAATGTTGCCATGATTTTTGAAGAAGAAGTGAGAAGAATCACTAATAAAAGCAGACACAGTGTGAATCTTGACAACTGAAAGTGTAGTTCTCCAGATCCTGCAGAGTTTTATTTATTTATTTTATTCATTAAAGATATTATGTGTAACATTCACACAATTAAATGTTCAAAAAGAACTAGACCTTTGTTATGTATTTTGTACGAGGTAATGGTGCGTTTCATCTGGTAGCCTGTTGCTATGACTTCCAGGAGAGTCACAGAATGGGAAAGAAAGTTTAAAACATTCAACACAGATAGAATTTTATCTGCAATGGTGGCTGTTTAACAGCAACTCCCATGATTCCACACCACCTCACGACATCACCAGGCCACATCTTTTGTTTTGTTTTGAAAAATTACATGTTGTTCAATTAAAGAGGTTGCAAGACACTCTCATTGGATAAACTGTCCAGATGTATCATTCCCTGCCTACATTAAGTAGCTCTTCTGAAAGCTGTTATGCAATGATAACCTTGAAATCCAGCTCACTGAGAGCTCAATCTATGGATGCAATACTGTAGGTACGTGAGCCACATAAAACCTGGCATCAGATAAATAAGCGTAGCCACATAACCAGGTGAAATCTTAATGAAATTCTCCACGTAAGATATGTGTTGGCGTCCGTAGGCAGTCACACTGGCTCATGAGTGTTCATGTACTGCATGCTTGAAGGATGTGCGAAAGCACCTCAGGTGTTTTCAAGGATGATCGTATGATCAGTTTCAAGTTGAAGTTTCAAGTTTATTTCATCCATGTATCACTCTAAAGGCACACAGCTTCACAAACTGAGACATGTGTATTTACCAACGGGTTTAAAGAAGCATATATGTGCATAGTAAAGCAAGATTTGAATAGAAGCAGATTAACCAGGCAAGCATAAAAACATGTAGGTGTGAAGAAAATGTTAAAGCAATACCATTTGATTATGAATAAAATTACTAATACAATTAAATTGTAATATTAAAAACAATGAGTCTGATAAAGAAAAATAAAGTTTAATACAATGAATACAATAAAAGCCGGAGGAAGAAAAGTGTCTGCCTCTTAAAAGCATCAACAGCCTCAGTCTAATTGCCTCTGGTAGGCTATTTCAGAGCCGGACAGAAAAAGTTCTGTCCTCAGTCTTTTTATTTTTCTTCAGATTGGACACAGCCAACATGCCGCAGTGGGAGGATCTAAGGGGTCTGATGGTGCTGTAAGGAGTGAGAAGCTATGATCAGAGATATATGTAAAGGAAGGATTTTGAAATTGATTCTGGGAACCAGCGTACAGATGGTAGTGGTGATCTGGTGTTGTTTCTTGGACCTTGTTAATAACCAGGCTGCAGTGTTTTGGCCTTTGAGTGGATCAGGCTGTGTTGTAGACCTCACCATCAGAACCATCACCAAAGACACCTTGTCTGTTCAAAGGTAACATTGCGATGTACAGTCATATTATTTTGATGCCACAATCGTCACAGACACATAACGCTGTGTACAGTAATAGTTTACATTCGGCAGCATTAGCAAAACGCTAGCTAACTGGCCAACTCGCATGTAACAGTCAGCAACATGGTCTGTTGTCTGGTAGAATATAAACATAGAGTGCTTAATTTATCCCAAGAAAGGGTAAAGAGGACGTACCCAGCAGTGCAGGACAGATGTTGAATGATAATCTTGTCATCCATGAAAGGTTTGTGGGGCACAAAGTATGTGTGGCTTCTCTTGTTTTCCTTTAGACTGGAATAGCTGGGCCTTAATGTTCATAAAACTTAACATTATGAATATTTCCGTCCATCACATACTATAGTCCATGTTGTCAACTTCTGGACTTCTTTAACACCCCTGTTTTTAGCATGTTGTCTGATCGAGGTCGTGGACAGTTACAGTGAGAGGAGCCGAGGAGTAGTTTCTCTGTCTTATCCTTGTTTAGCTAATGGAAGTTACGAGCCATCTAGTCTTTCATATCTTGGAGACAGTTTTGTAGTTTAGTTTCATCAGCTTGATAATTGAGAATTAAGGGGGAGCTAGTCCTGGGTATCGTCTGCGTAGCAGTGAAAAGAGACTCTGTGAGAATGGATAATTCTTCCTAATGGGAGCATGTAGAAACAGAAAAGAGGTGGGCCTTAACCTGAACCTTGTGGAATCCCATGTGAAATCTATGCAGATATGGACGTCAAGCTGCCGACAGATACAGCGAAACAATTGTAATGTAGGAGCGAAACAAATCAAGGGCGGCTCCATGGATGTCAACCCGGGGTGACAAGAGATCAAGGAGAATTGTGTGGTCATACAATACAAAACAGACTAGATACTGCAGCACAGAGGAGGTCATTTGTCAGTGACGGATGCTCCTGTGTTCTGGTGTTTACACAATCTTGACTTGAATTTTTCAGAAGTATTATTTTGGTACAAAAATGCCATGCTTCAAACAAGATGGGACTGTACCTGTGGCTAGAAGACTGTTAAAATTGGTCAATAATCTAGGTCCAGCTGCTTCAAATGACAGTTAAAGGAGCTTTGTTGGAATGATATCAAGCTGAAAGTTAGTGGGTTTCTTACCTGCAATTACGCATCCAAGCTGAGGTAATGAGACTCTACAAAATGTATTACATGGTGGGGGGCTCCTCTATAACCAGTGAGAAGTTTTTGATAGGGTGAGAAATATTTATTCCTGATGCTGCCAGGTTTGGATAGAAAAAAAAAAAATCTTTAAACTGGTGACAGCTAATTGGGGAGGAATTTAGCATGGAGCAAGCAGACAGGTTAACTACAGAATTTATGGTGCTAAATGTGATCCTGGAGGTATGACTCCTCACTGTGATGATATCTGAGAGGTTTTTTTACTTTTGGTATTTGTCTGGAAGCTCCTTATATCTTTCATATGACACACGTTGGCTGTCTTTTATCCACTTTCACTCTCTGCTTTTTGGCAGTCCCCTGATGTCTAGGATAGACAGACATGACTTGTGAAAGCAGTCTATTAGTTCATCAGAGTGAAAATAGGTAGAGAAGGATTTAATAACACTGTGGGCTGTGGAGTCAGGGCTATAGGCACTGGAAGACAGGCTGGGTGTATGAGAATTGATTGGGAGCGGGTTGGAGCAGTAGGTTTTGGTAGGGGTAGAAGTTAAACGAGTGAATAAGATGCAAAAAAAAAAAAAAATCAGTAGCCAGGGCATTAGCAGCACAGCAGACGTGAAGAATGAAAACACCTATAATGAAAACCATATCTTGACGTGACCACAGATAGGAGCTCAGGAAATTTGCTGACAATGACGTTTTGATTTAATTAGTATGAGTTGAATGCGATGAATCCCAGTCTGGGAATTGTCTTCATCAAAGAAACAACACAAGAAATGTAAGACAGTTGAAGACAACATGATTGCGATTTACAATAGATGTTCCTCGAGAGCTCCAAGACGTGGGAGAAAGTCGAAAGGTTTTAACACATCACATTTTATGAGAGCTATAGAATATTAAATCATCCATCTTTGCTCGCAACACCCCAGCCTTTCTTACCCCTAGGTGTGCATAAACTACAGTGCAGGAACTTCAGTTTTGAAATAAAGAAATGTGAAACTATCATTGTAAAGGTATGTGTGAGTATATGTTGTGTCGGTGAATGGGTTGAGTTCATTCACAGTTCTGCTTTTTGTCATTTGTGGATCATTTTCATAAAGAGACTGAGACTACTGGTTGTTTCGGTCGTGGACTCAGTTGACACAGTCAAATTAAGGCAGCAGGGTTTTGTGGCCTAATAAGACAATGGAAGACTTTAGTCGAGTATTTTTACTCAAGTACAGAACCCAAAATAAAATATAAAAATATAGTTTCTGACAGGATGTACAGCTACTTTTGTCCCTAATGAAAAGGGTACGGCTTCCATCTTGTGTAATCACTTCATTAAAATGTTGAACTTTCCAAGTTTAACTCAAATTTAAAGTAAGGCCACAAATATGAAAAAGAGACAGATACTTTTTTTGTTTTTTCAGAAAGTGCAGTGTTTCAAAGACGGAACCAAACTAGCTGAGGAATAATGTATTTTCACTTTTGATGGTTGAAAACATTTAACATCAAATTTTGAGACTCCACTTATGCAGTGTCGGGATCCTCGTTAGAGTGTCTGTGCATGCTGTGTTTCCTCTGTGAGCTCCTGCGCCAACCCTGTCACAGTAACACAAGATGAATTCATGGTGTGTAACTCACAGGGATACAGCAAACTCCACTCGCTAATTACACTGGTTTTAGGCAGTTGGAGGCCAGCAGTGATTTTCAGGTGGTGAGTCTACCACTTTGGTCCCAGCTATAATATCTCAACAACTGTTGGATGGATTGACATGAAATTTGGAACAGCCATTAATGGTCTCGACAGGAATAGTTTCCATTCATGTGATGAACCCTGTTTTTTTTTTTCCTCCGGTGAGGTTTTAAAGTGAAATGTCTTGACAACTTTTGGATCGAGAATTTGGTACAATACTTTTTTCTGATCCCATGAATTTTTGTCGAGTGGCATCATCACATAAACTGACACGACAGTTGGTTCGGTTATCACCGCCTTTATCGGAAGTCGTCCTGAAGAAACTGTTTGGAAAGGGGCGGGCAATTAAAAAATTCTTGCCAGTTGTCTCTCATCGTTTGTCGAAGCCTAACTTCAACTGGCCAGATCAACAGTCAGAGAGCACTAACACCAATAGAGCCGGTTGGTAAACCTGACTGAAGTTAGTTGAGAGAAGAGCGAATATGTGTCTTCCATCAAGGAAAGCTTTCAGTGCTGTTCTTTGCTCTTCTCTTCAATGAGTTATACTCTCCAGTTCTGATGACTGATGCTACAGCAGTTACGCTAACCTCTTGAGGAGCAGCCATCATTGTTTTCAAACAAACAGTTGCTTCTTCTTGCTGGTCTCCACACCTAAACCATGCCTTAAGCTGCCAGTAGTTGCCGCGTTGTTCTTGGTGACACTCAGAGGTCTAGACTTGTGACTTGTAACTTGGACTCAGATTTACTGCTAGTCATTGACGCCCCCCTCCCCGAGTTGGGGCTGAGCTCGTGCCCCAAGCAAAGGAAAGTAAATATCTCAGGATCAATCCTGTCACTTGTTCACTAGTGACAGGGATATGGAGTGTGAAATGGACAGACAGACCCTATGGAGTTTCCTCCATCGCCTTAGAGATGGGGTGAGGAGCTCAGACGTCCAAAGGGAGCTCTGAATAGAGCCGCTGCTCCTTCGCATAGAAAGAAACAAGCTGAGGTGGTTGATTAAGCGTCTGATCAGGATGTCTCCTTGGCATGTCCCTTTAGAGGATTTTCAGGCGGGACCCACTGGGAGGAGACCCCAAGGTCAAGCCAGAATTCACTGGAGGGATTCTCATCTGGCTCCCAGGATTCCCTAGGAGGAGATGGAAAGTGATTCTGGGGAATAGGACGTCTGCTGCCACCATGATCCAACCCTTGATAAGCAGAAGAAAATGGATGGACGGATGGAAGGACGAAAATAAAGGCTTGTGATTTGGCAGGGAAAACATCTCATGTTTTGACCTGAAGACAAAAATAGATCAAAGATAGCAAGAGGCAGGCCTTGCATAGTGACACCTTTGATATTAAATTATTAGGCCAACATCGGACTTCGTGTCAATTAAAGTTGGCCAACCTACCAACCCAAAGCGTCAGTATTTGATGAGTTGAGAATGAGACTCAAAAATCAGCTATCTTACAAAGAGGAGCTCTTTCTTTCATGCTGCATTAAAACTCTTCCAACAAAAGGTTGTGGAAACACCATCCAAACACGGCTTTGATGGTCCCACTTGTTAATCTGGCCTCTCTGACACTTTGCACAGTGAAGGGATTCACTTGGCTTGCCTGAACTTCTAGTTGTGTTTCATTGTGAGGGTGTTGTTGAGAGTTGGAGCAGCTAAACTCTGTGGACCGAAGACTCAAATCAATAAACCAAAAGCTGTGGAAAGGTGCTGTATTGCTGATCTATGACCCACAGACTAGTATTATTAGCGAGTAGCCACTGATGAGATCAGAGATTTGTGTACAACTGAACAAAAAAAGAAACAAAAGGTGCAGTTCATCAGGCATCGTACAGTAGCTGTATTGGTCTTAAAAGACATTTTTTATTTACAGTCCAGTGAGAATAGTTCAGTAGTTGACCCGAGGATGGATTTATCCTACTTTGAGATTCTGTGTGAAGGCAGCACTCTCAGACTAGGAATTTGATCAATCTGTTTGAGTTACAGTACAAGGCAACATGCTGCACAAACGCGCTTTACTGCATGTAGGCATGTGGGTTTTCCACAAATGACGATAAACTCTCGCTCATCTGCAGCACAAAGGAGGAAACCCACTGTAGTCGACCACATCGAGCCTTCACAGCCCAGAGAGCTTGCCAGCCGACCAGGGTTTGACAAAAAGGGTGGACAATCGCAAACGCCTCTTCAATTGTTTATTTCATGCAGCAAGATCGGCTATGAAATATCAACTCATCTTACAGTAATGTCACGGGGTTAGCACGTTGTATTATTCACTCTGTTTACTGTACAAGTGTTTAAAAAATCATGTATGTTTTGGTTCAGGCGTGATCGCTGTAAATGTGCATGACAGAGAGGAAGAGAGTGGGCGAATAGGGGGAGTGAAACCAAACAGAAACTTAATTTGGTCCTGGTTTCATTGTGTTTATTCAATTATGAAAAACAGAAGCCGACGCACATGTGACAGAAATGTTCACCGGCGAGACTGGTTCAATCTGCGAGGTTTACCTAAGATGTGTAATGCTGTCCTACATGGGGGCAAGGACAATTTGCCAGGTCTTGAATTTATTCAGTTATAAATCCAAGTACATCAAATCTCCGTGACATTGGCAGTCCTCCTCAGACCATCTCTCTTTGTTTTTCCCCCTTGTTTGTTTTTCAGTTGCGCTACCGTGTTGCATAAATTGTGGGGCATTTTTTACATTCTTTTGATGCTCAGATAAACATTGTTACGGCCCTGTCCATATTTCATAACACGTGTGGCTGTGTCGGTGTGAGAGTGGCAATTAGTTGAAGTCTATTTTTGACTGGCTGGATTTGTGGGTTCAGCCTCGGGAGTGCATGCTGTTGATTGGCCTCAGCATAACATTCAAAATACCTGCGTTTCCATCAGTCTGACAGCAGCACAGAAGGCTGGTTCTGTCCTCAAACTCCAAAGCCCTTTTGTTTAGCTGTACAGTTTGTAAATAGCATTGGCGCTGTAGGAGCTGCTGTTTTTCTCCAGCTCTGCTGTAACTTGGGGAGTAATGTTTGAGTATATGTGCTTTTGTTTGTTCGAGTCAGGGCAAGTCAGCACGTTGTGAGGAGACGGAATCATTTCTTTGTTGTTTTGGCCTCTGTTCACCCTGAATTGTATTGCTTTAGTTCCCCCTACCTTTTCTATTAATGCATTGTTTTGTGTTTAATTGAGATTCAGTGTTCAACTGGAAATAATCTGTTCACATTCATGTTGCAACAAGTATGAATCATCTTTAGAGGTGCAATAGTTAAGAACTGGTCACCTGTCAAATTCATACTCCAAACAAATAGGGGGCAGCATATCGCCGAAGTAACCGCTAACTGCTGCTAACCGTAGCTAACGTCAGTTATTTTGCACAGTTACGAGAAACAGTTTGACAATAGCAAATATATTACTGAGGTGATTCAGACAAGTTGCAGCTAGGGGTGGAAAGTGGTATTACGGCACAGGGGCTAGCTGGTAATTGTGCTAATTTCAGTAGATATCTCAGCAGATTACTTTCTTTTTCTACATTCTGCTGGGAATTTTAACTAATTTTTGAATATTTTAAAGTAAAATTCTTATATATTGCACTTCATAAAGTATCCTGAGTTTTTCCTATGGACAGCAACTTCAAGGTTTAAGGTGATTAATTCACACAACATGGGGTCACGTAACGAAATTAATGTTTGAAAACTCCTTCATGCCACACAAACATACATACACATATTTATGACAGATACACATAAACACGTGGTGCATCTTTTGAATTAGCGTCAGGTTTAATGTAACCAGCAGCTACTGACAATGATGTGGCTGTCTAAATGTCTATAAACACTCCATTCTCTTTGACTGTTTACGAGCACCAAGTATCAATGACATAAACACAGAGTCCACATGTCCTCGTCCCGCTGTCAGCTCCATGTCTGCCCGCACAATCCAGGATGTTGTGTTGGAGACAGGTCTCTGTAAGAATGTGGACACAACAGATTTCCTATTGCTTGGCCAGCCTGAGTTCCGTTTGTCTATTAAATTTTTCTGTGACCACACATTAGCCAGGAGCAGCTTTGAGTCCAAACTGGATTAGCATCCAGGTCCCATTCTGGATCTCTACCCTCTCCACCCTGGGGCGGTCCAGCTGATCATGCTGGATGGTTGAAAGATGCCGTGGGCAATGACTGCCTTAAAGTCTGCCGCTCATAATCTAAAAGCAGGAATAAGTAATATTCACCAATAAGACCAAACACAAAAGTTAAACTTCAAAAATGCATTGATATTTGAAATAGCTACCGACCGCAGCATCTGCATACACCACTGTTGCCATTACTGTAATCTAAAATAGGAATAATTAGAGCTTACCATCACTCATTGTAAACGCGCTCATAGTTAGTGGCTAGCGAACTGTAATATGCAACTATGCACAAAAAAAGCAAAACAAGTAAAAGTTTGGACATTTTTGGTCTCACATGTAGTCCACTTAAACTGATGGGAGTCAAAATGGGCTCAAATGGGAACAGGATTTCATGGAACACTCAAAGTGCCAAAACAACCGTAACCTCTAATTTTAATGCAGCATAAAGCCATGTTCACACAGACAACAGCAATGTGCAAAAATATGCAGCCTGCTCATTTCTTTCGATGAGGCCACAGCGTTGACACAAGTCCCTGGACAGTGCTCCAACTACAGAACTCAGGGTTGTCCTGCAAAAAGATAACACAGCTCAAGTTTTGCCAAAACAAAATGAGATCTATGGCCGAATATTTTATCTTCTACACCCTATTCAATTCTGACAACCTTTGACAGAAGTAAAGTTTAAATAATACAATTTTGCCAAAACCTTGAGAGTGTTTAACACACTGAATAAATGGATAAGCAGCAGATAAGCGGATTGTGCTTCGGGAGTTGTTTGAGAAGTTTCCTCAGACATTTTGACTTTTCGTCCAACGTGAAATCTGTTCAATATTAGACCGTATCATAATCAGAATCATGAATTCAGCAGTTTGCCATAAAAGTAACTGAACTCATGTCAAGTTGGATGCAGGTTTTTACATCCAGAGGGTATTCACAGATAACTCTGATTGTAATGTTAAATAGCACTTTTGAAGAATTGGATTTACTGTCGAAGTTTTTGTATTCAAAGAGCGCACCCTGGTCCTGGAGGTGAGCACACTTCAGGAGTTTGTCTCTCTGTCAGCTCCTCTTACGCACCGCCATGGGGTCCTCCGTGACCCTCTTTGTCATCGCCTGACACCTGACTCCACTCGCCCGTTGTCTGTCTGTCGTTCCAGCAGGTTCTGTGCGACAGATTAGCATGATCAAGGTCAGTCTGAGTGCACTGACCTGAGTGAGTCGCCGCAAAGGTGAATGGATGCACCTGCTGGCCCCCCTGCAGATTGATTTAATTAAGGATATGGCCGCACATTTGTTGCCGGCGGTATTATGAAGCCTGAAGGGAAGGCCAGCAGGAGAGGGGAAAGGAGAAGAGAAGCCACACGTAATCAAAAGGAGAGTGCAGGGGAATTGATGAATGAGCTTTTAATCTGCATAGAAATAGCTGGGTTACGAAATTGAGCTGTGGTCTTCGCGGCCCGGGCCTGATGTATGAGAGCGCTGTTGGATCCTCGTGCAACACACACGCACACACACACACACTTTTTATTAGAGTATGTTTGTCCTTCCAACACTGACCTTATTCCCGGCCTTAATTAAAGGCGCTCTTAATGACTTCCCTGTCCAACCAAAGCTTTGCTGACTTGTTGGTGCGTGCACATGTGTGTGCGCATACGAGAGAGTGCATCTCTGCCCGCTCACCAAATATTGTCCACACTGTATGCATTTGTGTGGGAGACGATTGTATTTGATAACAACATGATGATATGTTGGTGTGTTATCACATGTTTGCCAATACACATGGTAGGTGTGGTTGTGTGTGTGTGTGTGTGTGTGTGTGTGTGTGTGTGTGTGTGTGTGTGTGTGTGTGTGTGTGTGTGTGTGTTGCCTCATGTGTGAAAACCCCCAGCCACACACTAGCTTGTTTTACACCCTTATTTCATTAACCGGCATGTGTGTAATTGCATTGCAGATGAGTTAAGGCTGCTGAAGTCACTGTGGAGACTCTTTATATGAACCACCATAACCATCTGATTAAAAGGAGGTGCGCTAAAGCTGGGAGTAGCAGGGCAGAGGAAGGCTACTTAATGAGATTTTTAACCCACTAATTCAATAGTCAAAAGTAAACAGTAAGGAGCTGGGGAGCGGAGAAAAAAACCAAAAATGCTGGGGGCAAAGCCGGCTAGCATGGGAGCGCGCACACAATCACTCTTACATTAGGTATGCGCCATTATATTGCAGAGCCAAACCAAGTGAGGATTAGTGCAAAACACGTCTCATTTTCTTTCTGTTCCTCACAGACCCCTCCTTTCCCTCCCACCTCGCTTTAATCCATCAACCTGAAGACAAATCCTTTTGAACATTCAAAGCAAGAGCCGGGGAAAGGCTGCAACATGATCAATTACAGACTCTCAGCTGCTGTCTCAGTCTACTACGTCATGGAAACACTGGCGCAAACACACATTCATTTTGTTGATGTTCCCTCGCTCGTTTTCTCCTGCTGTCTCCTCTCAAATCACGCCGACTTTCTTTTTCTTAGCGCCGATAACGCTGCGCCTCTTAGGGTGCATTTGTGCGAACAGCTCTCACCTGCTTGGTCTGAAAAATCACACGGCAGATTAAAAGTTTACCTCGGTTTTCAGGAAAACTGAGCCCAATCATTTGTTTCTAACCAGCAAAAAGACAGAGCAATAATCACTTGCAATGTCCCTGTCGCGATGGCATACCTGTGTAAAAGGTGCTGATATATTGATTCTTCCCTCCTCGCCTCGCTCCCTAACAAACACTTGGACTCTTTGCACGTCCTCTCATTACGCTATCTTGGTGAAGGCGGGGATGCAGAGGGTTCAGGGCTCCAGAGTTAATTCCTCTGCTATGTTACCACAGCCAGACGCTTTTATTTTTTTTTCTCGCATTGTTTCTCTGTGGCCTACATAATAGCCAGTGTTCTGTTGAAAAGGATCCTGAGGGGAGACTCTAATAACCCAGATAGATAGTGCTGTTACATTTCTATCTCAAGGCACTTTGTCTTTGCCTGCCAGCGCCCAGGTGCCTTACTCATAGCATTCACAGCGCTTCCTCTGCCATGTAAATAGTATCTATCACCTGGAGAACAGGTTGAAGCACGGAGTGGGAGGGGGCAGGGCGGGGAAGGGAAAGTGGGGCCGCTGAAAGGTTTGAAAAGGGCCAGACTTTTTGTCAGATTGTCACGTAAAGATTGCACTTACCTGCTTTGTCAACTGTTAGCTGGTGTGATTTTTCATGTTTTGCATAAGGCTGTGTGAAGATGATTTTTAAAGAGTGTGCGCGCGTGAGTGTGTCAGAGTGTGTCTGAGATCAAATGTCACGCTCATTCTGAAATATCATTTTGATGGAAAATGGTTCTGTGTTGTCAATGGATGTACTCACGCTGGTGAAATGGACCGTGAAATGCATTAGGGGCCTCTGTCGCTCGCCACACTGGTCAGCCATTACATCCTTTATTTTCTCTAGAAGGAAAAAACAGCTTACGAGATGCATCCAATATCTGCCGCCGCATGCCTGTTGAGTCATCTCGTCCGACCGCAACTGCAACCACAAATAATAAACACCAACAACAGGAAAATAAGTAAATAAATAATACAATAGAACTCCCTAGGAATGCACTACCCATTTGCTGGCTGTTGCCATCCATGAGGATATTTTGAATGAATCCTCAAAAATAACATTTCTTGTAATTTTCTGGCATTATTCATCCAGAATTGTTAGATTATGTAACATTTTTGAAACAGCTGTTCACCTTCAAAGTACATTATCTGTGTGTGGCAGCTTGGTCTCACTCCCCTGACGTCAAACACTATTGTTTTGTCACATCCCTCATGTTTCATACAGACATAGAAGGTACCCTTCAGTGTCTGTATAAGATGTACCAGGCTTTAAAGTAACTTAAATGTGAACCTACATGAGACGTTCGGAGCAACTGCACTGCCTGATATAGCACAAAAAGTGAAAAAAGTGAAAAAAAAAACAGGGAGGGCAGAGGTCAGGGTTAAGTGGCGGGTCACACACAGGACCTTCAACCGGGAGAGTGGGGTTTGTGTCCCGAGAAACCAAATGCAAACAATGGTTCCTGAAAACTTCATCATTTTTATGTCTAAACCTAACAAACAAGGTCTGTGGCAAAGGAAAGCTTTGTCACAGAGATATTAAAGTGTCTGAGGGGGCATGTTGGGTAAAAACAACACGTCACCCTCTCTGAAATAAATTGATCCTGTCTTACAGCATATCTTCTCACCAGCTTAACGTCCAAGTCTGAACATTTGCACAGTGGCGATATGAGGTTTTTTGGGGGGGGTTTTGTATGTGCGGTGGCAGGGAAGAAATATCCATTGCAGACATTCATTTCAGTGTGTTTTTAATTTGGTAGTTTGAGGTTTGAGAGCATTGTTTCTTGAACATTAAGTTGTGAAGTCGCCTTCATCTACATTCTGCTTAACGCCGCTCTATTGCTTGCTATTGGTGATCTGCATAGCTGATGACTTGTTGAACAGTGCAGATAGGTTACGTGCAGTGATTTTGCTTCATTCACCTACTGTAAAAAAAGTATGAGACCCATACTGCTGACCTGGAAACTGTGATGCAAAGCAATTAAGAAACAACTGCATGTGAAAAGGTGATGCAGTTATAAGCATTTTAAGGTATGAATCATGGAAGGTGCATTCATGAGACAGGGTTAATAAGATGAGCAGGAGAAGCGTTTTTTTGCTTTAGTAGGAAAGATATTTGTCTGTATACGAATGCACACAAACAGGAAACCGCAGGAACTTGTGAACTCTGTAAACCAGATTTTAACTAGAATTTGTGAAAAAAAGCAAGTTATGATAGATAAGTATCCAAAATTGTAATGCAAATAGATGAACCACCACTGGCGTTTCAGGATATTTGTTAATAAGGTGGCATCGTGCCAGCATACATCACTTCGCCTGAGTCCTGTGTGCAAACACTGAATTTGTGAAAACTGCAGTTAGCTGTTGTGCTGCACACACTGAAACAACCCAACACACATTAAGAGATAACACAATTATAGTTCAGTAAAACCACAAGCACAGACTACTCCTCTCCTACGTGCGCTTTGTTGTTTGTTTGCCTCTTGTCAATCACGTTTGTGTGTATTTATTCTGTTTTGTCTTGACGCCATTGAAAACGAGGGCATGTCCTTCACCATTCTTCAATATCGAACTGCAGCTCGAATGAATAGTAAAAAAAAGATCATATATATAGCGCCTAAATCAAAATCTAATTCTTTGACTGCTCCTGTCATTTCGTTTGACACGAGAGAAGTTTCCTGTTCTGATGAGCTCCTGCTTTTTCTGGTCCGATCCAATTTTAGCCTCCCATTAAAGAAATGTAACTGTACCTCAGCTATCAGCTGTATGGCCAGAGATGAGATGGGTTTGAGCGTCAATCTGTCGAGGAGGTCTCTGGTGTACAATTACGACAAGAGCACGGGGCCTCTGCTGCTTTGGCAGATGATAGAAGGTGACCTGATTAACCTGCAAATTGACATTAAGCATCGAGAGTCTGCCTTGGCATGCCACCTAATATGATCACAGGGTTAATTAAGCACTTAACACATGAAATTGAATGTAGAACCTGTGTAATAGGATGTTGACCAGGAGGAGGGACAAATAATTCCTCGCAAAGAGAAAGCGGAGCATCACAACAATAAAATTAAATGGATATTCAGATTTAATCTTTTATCTCATAACTCCACCCTGAAAGGCAACATGTGTTCGACGTGGTAAATACATTTAAGCTGGTTTTTAAGGCATCCCTCAGCCATTATTGAACAGATGCTGGTTTCTCTTCTGTTACTTTGGTGTGAGCAATAGTTGAGAATGATGAAACTCTGGGGGCTTTGTCTGGCCTGGCATGACGGATGACTCTGCCTTGAAAATAGGGCATTGTCCCCCACTATCATTTATTATGAGTGTTGGCCAGGTTTGATGGAGGGAGCCAGGCAGTTGGGAGCGTAGATCATTCATCCAGAATGAGGGGCTGTGCCGGGCCAGGCGGAGATCTGCTCTTTCGCCAACAGCAGAGGAGCTCCCGCAAAACTTGATCTGAGCACGACACATATACACAGTGACAATCATCAAGGCGGACTGTGAGGAACCAACAGTCATGCTGTGGACCAAAACAAGTCGCGTCATCTCTGGAATCCGTTCTAAGAAGACGAGCTCACTAGGGGCTGCATTTGCATTGAATTTGGTGTTTTGCTGTTGAAAAATGTGTCTGCCAGTGTAGCATAATGTCACACCTCCAAAGAACAGCCAACCCAAAGCTGTTACCACAAACTGTTGATTTTTGAATAGACGCTTGTGTGCCATTTGCTCCAAATTGTGTGCAAATGTGCAATATTGAGCTTGGATTTATAGTAATGTGGCGGGCGGTTATGAGGTTGACCAGCAATCTGGTATAATTGAGGAGCCAACAACGCCACCTTGGGATTTCACTCAAGGAATAATACTTGTACCTCAGACCAACATGGACATTCAAAGGCACAGAGGTTCGCAATACGTATGAGGCCAGAGACGTGCTTCCATTTAACAATAATTCTTTATATTAAACAAACACCATACTAATAAAAAGCCAATTTTTACAATTAATGTAATAACACAAACAAAGCAGATTATTGGTGGGACTAAGCAGTCAGGTATGGGAAAATAAGAAATTAACAAAACAAGATAGGATAAAGGAAATAAACAGAATCAACCACACAAACAATAATCATGGCAACAAGCCAGTTGGCAATTAAAAAATCCAAAATGAAAAGTTAAGCCCCACTGACTGCACACACTATACTAAAATGGCCCAAACTGAAATAGAGATTGTAAGCAAAAAGCCACCATGAGCGAGGACATTGGTAGGCGAAACAAGGGTAGGCAAAACAGCAGCATAGGGACAGATGGGCCAGAATAGCTGCTACGTCGCTAGCTGCCGAATACTAGAGACACAGATACAACGACACGCAGTCCTGATCTGGCAGGGCCCGGGGAGGAGAGCAGGCAAGTGCCTATAGAGCTTAGTCCATCAGGTGAGCAAACTCCTAAAATGAAAAACAACCAATTAGCTTCGACACCGCACAGAAGGTTGCGGCGCACAGTATAAATCGACCTACCAGCATTGATCAATGAGAGCGGCAGGTCCGAAAAAGAGAAGAGGTTCCAAGACAGGAATCTACAAAACCATATACAGCTAGTTTAGACATGCTAACACAGATAACCACCGCTATCATACCTGTTGCAGCGGACATCAGGCGCATCGGAAATGACGTTTGGTTTCAGCGACAGAGGGAGATACCATAGGATCCCTACCTGTCTTTGTAGGTTGCCTGCATACAATGATTGGCTATCAATCAATGAGCCAACATACGGGATCACAGAAACTGAAGCAGAATATACTGCAGCCCCATTTTGCTACAGTTAGGTACACAGATCTGCCAAGGGGATGTGTTAGCTGACTGATTGAGTGAAATAGGGCAAGGTACTCTGTCTCAGATGTCACTCGAGGGTACATTCTGCTAATGTATCCAGCTGTCTATCTCTTAACATATCTCAGCGGAAGAATGGGACTCAGTTGGAGCAATTGCTCCCCACCTATCATCAATCAGGGTTTTCCACAGCTGACACTGGCCACATTTTCCGCAAATATATATACAAATAATCTCCGGCAGGTCTCCTGTAAAGTCTCTCAACCACATGTGCAAACAAAGAAGAAAACCAGCCACGAAGTACCTTTATAGCTCATGCCAGTGTTGAGGTACACAGTGAGGGGAGGGGGTGGGGAGGGCTTGAATCTATTTTTTTAGGTTCGGATTGTTTGCCATCTGCAGTGCGCCTTAATATTTTATTAGGCTGCATGTTTAATGCACAAATCTCGAAATCTGAGCGTTTCTGTCAGTAAAACAATAACCTAGCCATTTGTGATTACATGGAGCCACTCTGCTGCCAGAACAATGCAGAAACGCTCCTTTTTCTCAGATAACCTGCTGAGGAAGCAGAAAAACCCCGGCAAGCTACAATAACTTCAGAAAAAAAGCTCTTTGAGTCTGGTTACAAACAAATAACCGGTAATGACGGATCGGCTGAGCGAGGCGGCCAATTAACTGTCATTAACGCAATCAAAGTGCTCGCAGGAAAATAGCTATAATGATAACTGTGTGAGTTCTGCCAGTTTACATGGAAGTCTGTGATTGTGCACGGGTGAGCATGCACAGATGTGTGTGTAAGGGTGTGCGTGACGGGAGGGCGCTCAGGGTTGCCTGACACCCTCTTAATAAATCCCTTTATATGCACAGTCTATCTGTTGCGTCTTATTGACATGCATCTCCCAGCCAAACGAGCTTGTTTACTTCACTTCAGCGACAGTGTAGTAGGCACTTTGTTACTGGGCAGTGTGGTGATGGATAGCCACAGTGACGGACATTTATTAGCATGGTTTTTCAGATAGGCCCACGAGTGCTGCTCTTGACAGAAATAATCCTTGTCAATAGAGAAGATGCTGCCCTCTTTGTGCCAGCGCCGCCGCACTGCACTCAAACGTCTCCTAGACCTCAAAGTCTGGAACCCAGCGAGCGGAGACAGTTTGGCTCGCGCTCACTTCTTACTCCGACACAAACACAAAATGCTGCTGGATTGTATCATTTCATTGATGAGGCTGTCATCAATGGAGAACAACACATTCATTATTTCACCAGAACATGGGCAGACAACTGAGATGAGGACAAAGTTGTCAAAATAAGACGCGAGGAGCATTTTAAAATCAATTTTCAATCAAATCATATGTAGATGGGTGATTTTTCATACCTTGTTGAGTACTTTTTTTTCACACAGGTTTTCTGTACCCACGCTGCAACCGGGATTCTTTAAAGCAACATTATGTAACTCTGTAATGTGATGGTACAGTGTCTTGTAACGGGGTGAATGGTGTCTCTATCACTGTTATGACTTAATGAGTTTTGCACCTGCATAGTGACAAGAGCCCTACACAGGCTGGAGGACTCACAAGCATGACTCAGGCTCACACAGTATATATTAGAATGTCCTTTAATACACACCTGGGGTCAATACACAGGTAAACAGTCAGATAAGGCAAACAATCAAGAAAGACAAGGCAAAAAAGTGCACAGGCAAAGATAAAAAAAAAACAAAAAACAGCGACACTACACTGGGGATGAATGCTGGAACGCTCACAGACTGTCCATATGTACCCACAGAAGGTATTTCTTGAAACAGAGCTTTTTCTGTGTGTTCTGCCCTTACGTACATGCATTCGCGTTCACTGAAAATGAGCTTTTGTAAAGAAGAACTCAGATTTTAAGATATCTGGACAGGCAGAAAGGGAGAAACAATGACGCAAACAAGCACGTTCATCGCTGTTCGTAGCATCGTTGGTGAATATGAACTTGAAGTATGCGTTATGTTATTGGGGTATTTGAGATTGTACAGTGACAGGATGGATGTTATATTGCGTCACGTTATACATAGAATGACATAAACGGACTTTGATAATACAATGATGGAAAAGCGAGACAAAGACAGCTGTTAATGTCAACACAGTGAAAGGTTCATAAAACTGAGTTAAAAATATCTGTGTTTGTATGGACTAGGCATAAATATGATTGACTAGATATGATTTGATTAGTCACAGGTGAAAAGCCTTAGGGCGGGGCCGACAATCACAGGGGCAGGAAAAACACAAGGGCAGGAAGTGGAGATCTGAAACGAGAGGAGAGGTAAGTAAAACAAAATAAAACAGGAAATGAACCTGAAAATATGACCCGAGCAGCAGAACAAGACATTATACACTACGTCTGACAAATTGTTACCGAACTAGGTTTTGAATTTAAATCGCACAGCATCGTCACTTTAATTATACATAATATTCCAATAAAAATGTAAGCTCAGTCCTATCAATTATTTCTCCCCGTTAAATATTACAGATATAACATAAATATTAAATCATTTATAATGTGCAAGTCTGTACTTTTGAAATCAAACTGCTTCACGTCATCGTCAGCTATCTGCAGAATTATTCCCTCCATTTTTAACAACAATCACATTATTTCATCTGTCGAGCTCTATAGAAATTCTGATGATAACCCTGCACACGCTTTTGGGAGAATGACAAACGGCGATAAGGTCGTTTTCATTGTTGTACTATCTCAAAGTTTTGTTCTTATGCAAAAAATTAGCTTCAGTTGTTTTTTTTTCCTCTAAAGAATCAAGTGGGTGAGTTAGATATTACACAGGGCCTATCAGCTCAAAGGAAACATTTATTCATCAGATGATTCTACTTCACATATGTCCTCGCTTGAAAAAAAGTGAAGCCAACTTTCATTATCACAATTTCCCTCAGAGTCCCTTGAATCGAAGAGAGGGGGGAAAAAAAGTGTCTTGCAAGTGTAAAATGCCTGAGAGAAGAGAGTCTCATTGTCAGATTGCAGCTTTATTTCAGGCCCGGCCTGGAAGGGCTCTCTGATTAGATGAACGGAGGGTCACATAATATGCATTTCATAGCTGTGAGCCGTCGTGGTTGACTGACTGACATGTATCTGTTCATAAAACTCCCATCTACTATTTAACTGTCAGCTCCCAGTGTTTCATGTTACATTGATCATCAGCCCTTTCCCGAGCTGAATACATTAGTTCATCCACTAGGTTCAAAGCGCTGATGGAATCAATTCATCCAGTAGTGAGAGTTTTAAAATAAGAACCTCATTTCATTCTGCCGTACCTCTCGTGTTTTCATGATATATAAATATTGACAGCGCGTTGCTAAATGAATAGAAAATATGGTAAACATTTCTCCAACACCCTCTTGGACCGCCGGTGCTACTCATGGACTAATTAGTCTTCTTCCAGACCAACTTTAGGGTTTTGGCGCATGAGAGCTCAGAGGAGCAGCAGCCGGAAACAGCCGGGCAAGACTGCCGCTGGGCTTGTGGGGAGGCACACACTGAAAGCGCATTGTTAAAAAGTAATTATCTTCTCATATAAACCCAAAGTGTTGAGGAGAGTGTATAATACGGGACACAAATGCTTAAATTCAAGACTTTCTGCTCAAAACAGCGTAATAACAAGCTACATTTGCAACAAACTGAGTCGCTAATTTCTTGTTAGGCATTAGGGACTGGAGGGAAGAAAACCTGTGCAGCATTAAAGGTCAAAGTGCAATTAAAATTAATTTACCTTGACAAAAAGTAATTTAGACATTGGTTTGATAAATGAGTGCTGACTGATTAAGGTAATTAACTAGATATGTTAATTTTCAGTTATCTTTGGGTTGGTTTAAGGAATCAATGATTCCCCTGAGCGATGCTGCGGGCTGTGGCTGCCAATCTGGATGTCCAGAGACCTTGTGTAACCAAAGGCGCCACGCCGGCATTAGAATAGAAATGTACCACATTAAATTACATTCGCCTTAGCCTTTGCAACCTCGAGTATTGGCCAAGGATTTCGACAGACTGCTAACAACACCATTAGAGATGAGGGGTTATCCTCAGGGCCTCGTACACCAGATTATTAAGGTGCTTCTAAAACTGGGCAGTAACCATATTTTTTTCTTTCCCATAACATTTTTAAGGGACCAATCAAACAATGCAGGATAATGATCGTCTCAGGCTGACAGGACATCCCTTCGCAGGTTGTGTGTTCGCTTCAAGACCTTATTTTTCAAATTTAGTGGTGATTAAATGACTGCACCTGCACTAGTAGTATTACATATTAACGAGAAGGATATTCTAACTGATTGCAGATGAGTACGACTCAGTCATGAAGTGTGCAGTATGTATTTTATCCCCTAATATCTGCCATTTTATAAGCTTAAACTTGAGTGAAACTAGCTGGGAGAGAGGCTAATAAAGCACTGAGACAGCCTGCGGGGCAGCTTCAGGAGCGATGGGAGTCCATTATAGAGCCTCTGCAGAGCTCTAACAGGTAACACTGCAAGCCATATGTCAGGTGCTACTGAATCAAATTTTTTGTCTGGATGCCCTAATTATAAAATATCTCCTGGCGTAAGGGCCACATGCCATTGCCATGGCGTTGCTATGGATGCAACAACTCGGCGATGCTATGCTTAGCTCCCATCTGCCATACAGGGGCGTGAGAAGTCAAGCACCTGCAGTGCGTGACTGACATTTCAGCACGATGCACTAAAGCCACAGACCGAAGTCGCAATGACCAGCAGCCTAATAAAGAATCTATGACACAAGTCTGGACACAGAGCGGCTGAAATCCTCAAATCCCAATCTATTGGATTTTTTATCTGCTGTGGATCAGGCCCAACCCCATCATTTTGAAACTCCATCCTTCCTGCCTGCTCAGAATGTTTGAGGACTGTGATTGATTGTATTTGATGGGCTGTGTGCTAAAAGCAACCTTGTGCGTGCATAACCACTTGGGTTCTTTGAGCACAGAGATCCAAGGACAACTTAACTTCACAATCACCGATGAAAGCAAGAAAAGAAATACAAACAGTGCACCACTCCTTTATCACTTTATGGATTTCTGTCTCTTCAGGTGTAATCCAATCTGCATGGATGTTCCCTGAACTCTTCTTTCATCTCACAGAGAGAGTTTAAAAGAGAAGGATGGAGGACTGATGGAATCAAACATGACTGGCAAGTGAAATAGTGAAACCTTCTTTAATAGGTAGATAGATTGCTTTTACTTTTATTTGTTTTAGTTTTGAAGCCCCATCACCTCGAAGAATTTCGCCTATAAATCTTTGTCTCATCATACATGACATTTATTCATCTGCTCAGGGGCAAAATGACAGGAAAGGGAACCGGTAATTGTGTTAAATATGTTGTATAATGAGAGAGGGTGAAACTTGAAGTTATTCTAGCCGGAGGTTAGTGTTGCTAGGACACAGAAGGTATGACTGTTCACAAACACCAACACAAACACCCAATATAAGAAATACAATATAAGAATTGTATTCACTGCGTGACATAATGTATATGACCAGGCTGATGCTTATTTTGCTTGGCATTCCACAAGAGAAGAAGCACAGCACATTTGAAGAATTAATATAACTGCACTATAATGTGATGCCAGTCGGTGTCAGTCGCTGAGTCCAACACGTTGGTCAGAAACTAGGCCTTTTGAAAGGATAGCTTTGAAATTTTTGTACAAACATTGATGGTCCCCATAGGATAACTCCTACGGGGATTCCATGAGTTTTCCTCTTGTGCCACCAGCGGATCAAAGTTTTCACTTTCAACATAATATCTCTAAAATAATATAATAATAATAATATTCATAAAAACTGGACACAGGCCCTCAGTCTTATCTGTAGTTCTAAATAAGACAATGCTAGCATGCAAAAGAAAGAAAGTGACCATGATCACACATGTTCAGCATGTTAACATCGACAATGTGAGCATGGATCTATGCTAACGTTAGCATTTTATTCAAAAGTAAAGCTGTAATACACTCTCACAGAGCGGCTAATACAGCTGACGACTTCTTGGTGTGATCAGCTGATAATGGTGTATTCAGACGGAATGAGAGGTTGGTTTTATGTTATATAATGTTATATGTTATATATATGTTATTTATAAAGTCAGTGGAAAGACCTGAGTGAGTACAGACAGATGCAATTCAGAAAAGAGGCTAAGCTGAACAAAGACACACTCACACACAAACTCTCACACACATGGTCATAATATACGTGACTTTAAACACAAAGACACCCTCAATCTTGGTGCGTGTAGTTGCTCGCTAAAGTTAGCTTACCACTAGTGCACAGCAAAGTAATCCCTGTGTTTGGGGCGGATAGATACAGTATGTTTTAACGCAAACACGCACAAATGATCCAGGGGTCAAATATGGTGTTATGAGCATACAGCTACGTACATTTT
Source organism: Diplodus puntazzo (assembly GCA_963678695.2). NCBI lineage: Eukaryota > Metazoa > Chordata > Actinopteri > Spariformes > Sparidae > Diplodus > Diplodus puntazzo. The sequence goes on along the minus strand of OZ023158.1, from coordinate 20,896,503 downwards.
CTGTTCAAATATATCTGATGTCACTCAAATGTTCACAGTAAGGTCTTAATCAGCGACCAAGAGGAAGGCACTGTTCCCCTGGCTAAACTTTTGGATTTGGAACATTGTTGGAGACATGTGGGATAATGTGAGTACACAACTGACCAAAATGTTTCATTTTGTCAAGTTTGAGACATTGTAATGTAGAACTCCTACGTATTTTATCTTTAATACAAACTTTCAGCACAGCTTCTGTTTATACTACTAAAATGCCAATAATGCTACACGTATATGCTTATGTATATGACGGATCCCCTGGTACTTAAAAACCCTCAAACAATCCTTGTCATGTATTGCACAATAAAGTAAATGTAGTAGATTAATGATGTAGATTAAATTCCAACTCTGATAAATAATTTGGTGCAACGATGTTATTCCACAGCTTGTATCCACCACTACTTCACATCGGGCTTTGAAGCATGCAGCCCCTCAGAGCTTGTTTTAATCTTATTTGGTATTTGAAATGAACGGATCGATGCAGCTGCCCTCATTGAGGGATACTGTATCTAGACATGTTCAGGAGCATCCTTATCTCAGCGTGCCTCTCAGGCGCCAAAAGCCCACAGTTACGATCTAAGTTCGAATGTTAACATGCGCACCTACGCAAAAACTTCAACACTTACAAATCCTGAAAAGGAAGTGGAATTATCTCAGTGCCCAGGGTGCACACACGGACGGTGCAGGGGGAACAAATGCACTGCTCTCCTGTGCTTTGTGCAGATAACAGAGCAGGCCCACATTATCTAAAATGCACAGCGCTCTGATAAGATTTCAATGTGATTACCTCCTATCAGTCACTCACGATCAGCTGTTTGGACTGTCCAGGCAAACAAACCGCGTATCATAATCATTTCTGAACCCCGCTGGCTCCTCACGACAGCGTACATTGAGCAGAACAACTTGCTGCTTTATGGGCAATGAAATTACTGCTGTTGAATCAGTTATGTTGACTTGCTTGCGGAGCAAAGACACTTGCACCTTTATAATACGGCACTTATTCAGCTGAGTGGATTAATTTACACATGGATTCCTGCGAAGAAATGCTGAATGGTGGAAAAAACAAACAGATTTAGGTGCAGGTTGCCTTGTAGAGGCGCAGTTGCAACTTTCTTTTAATCAATAGTAATATAAAGGGGATTAAAACATTGATGAAAACAAGTACATAGTTATGGAATGGCCACATGCAAGGCCAAAGGTTCACATATACATGTGCTGCATTTCTAGAAGCAATCTTATCCAGAAGCACATTATCATTTGACCCAATTGGAGTGTTTTTTTGACCTACTTATCGGGTTGATCCTCCAGGGGTTGGCCTTTTTGCACTTGTTAAGTGTGTACAATGGCATACTCCTTTGATGTGCAAGTATCGATTGTACTGATACAAGAGTCTCGGCTGACCTATAGCATATTGATTGGAGAAAGCTGTCTGCATTCTGCTCCGTCTCCAAGTTGATAAAAACTAATTTTGCAATGAGCTCACGGAATAAACCTGATGCTTATAGACGCTTATGGAAAATAATCAGTGAATGGAGACATTAAATGTCAGAAATTACCAGAATGTCTACAATCTTAATAGACTTTTTCGTCTCTTATTTTACAAGTGTAGCAGACTGTTTTTTCCACCCTAGTTTGAAGGCTGATATTGCCATTCGTGACAGGGTTTACAGTGATATGCTGGATTTAAACCTGCCTGCTCATTCAAAAGGTCATTAGGTCGTTGCACATCAGCAGGTAATGGAGTTGACAGGGTTCATCTGAGATGTGTTCTCGCAGCCCGAGGGGCCGCGAGTGAGTCCGCATCATCTGAAACCGGCAGCCAAAAACATCCTCACAGCTCGATGGTTTGGCGATAAGTAGGACGACTACTGGGTGAAATTGTTTCTGCACACGAGGAAGAGCGATGTGGGTGTGGGCGCGCCGTTTGCCAAAATTCAGCGTGAGCATCAGATTACAAAACTCCTAAAAAACGGCTGTGGGAAAGCTAATGTGACAAAATGATCTGATTCTGAGACACTAGCACTGTGAATCACTGTTAACCCGTTAGAACACGATTTGATGTGGAAAAGATGCGTGCAAACTGCTTTAGGAATGACTAAAGCTGAGTCTTATTTAAATATGAACTGTCTTCAAAAAATCAGCTCCACTATTATGTTTTTAAAAAAAAATTGACGAAAAAAAGATTCAAGCAGACTGGCTGCACTTTCAAGTGCATGGATCGCAGTGGGGAGTGGGCATTCAGGGTTCAAATTAGAACCTGATGAGAGATTATAATGATGCTGCTCCATGGTTCAGTCCACATCCAGAGGGGCCAAATATCCAATTAAAACAGTCTATCACTCTCTCCTTCTCTTTCTGTGTCTGTCTCTCTTCCGTTCTCTCGTTCAGTGAGGTAATTACTGGGAACCCTGCATGTAAATTCAATTCAAGATAATACCTCTAGAGAAACGGCTCACAACAACCCACCAAATGTCATCCCTGCTGTATAATTGTAGTTTTACCTGATGTAATCCATCATACGGCACGTTTGATATCACAAATACCACCTTTAACTTTACACTACACCGTATGGCCATTCAGGGACATGATGGTGTTTAATCACAGGTAATTCCAATTTTTGTTGCGCTCCATTAACTCAGCTCAAACAGCGATTATAATGCGATGTTAATTGCCGCCGCATCCACCATTAACAAAAGCGTGTACGTAATTCATGACAAGAAAGGTTGCTGTATCAAAACAAGGCTGGATCTGCGGCTGACAGGCGGGAAAGGGCAGCTGAGCTAAGCTGATTGGTGGTACAATAAGAGTGAGAGCTATACTTTATTTCTTGACCTTTTGCGGCTCGCTTTTCGCGCCCTCTCTCCTCTCTGTCAGTATCACTGATCAGCTGCACAGCTGCGTACAGGCCGAGTCCCGCAGCCGGTCCAAATGATCCCAACGCACAATCTGTCTCTATAATATTTCCAACCCCACAACCCTGCCTTCTTCATCTTCACACTGAGATAATGCATTGGACGTGGCAGGCCAACGAAGCGGTGGACACTTCCTGTCATGAATATACTGTAGCTAGTACTGTATGTGCTGCAGTAGCAGAACAGGGAGGGCAGATATGCACTACATGCAGTGTTTTGTTGGCTTACTATCATAGGCAGGTACCGTACACCACATGTTTCAATATTCATCGAGATCAGTGCGGTTGGGCTGGCTCTCACATTGTCTTAAACGTATGAATCTTGGATGAGTGATTGTTTTCGGTCATTCTGTATGAGCCGAACTCACGTGTTATTTGTCTTCACATTAATCATTCTACTCCTTCGACCTACTCTGGCAAAATAGCATCTCTGTTTAATTGAATGACCTGAAATAACCACACTCATTGGTGGGGTTAAGATCATTTTAACCCATGTTTTACACACTATAATTATACTTGACATGGTTTTGTTTGATGATTAGTCTGCAGGACTGCAGCAAAATTTGAAATTAAATTGCCAAGCCTTCTGCTTTAATGAGGCACTGTGCCTTCAAGTTGTACGAGACTATCTCCAAGCAGATTTACTTCTGAGGTGAAAGGAACCTTAAAAAAGAAACGTGGCTGGACGGAAAGCTGAAAGTGTGTTTATTCCGATTTCAGAATGGCTCAAAACCACCTGCTGAAAGTCAATTAACATAACCCTGACAGAGACCAACACAACACAGAGATACAAACAGCAAATTTAAATTTAGGGAACCTGCAGGCATTCAGATAAAGCTTGTGTCAGAAGCTGCACAATTTACCTGCAAATAGAAAAAGTATGGATACAGACATCCATGTGAGGCTTTTTTTTACTTTTGGGTAAAGGAGAAGCGGATCTTTATTCAAAATATTTTAAATCTGACTTTGAGTGAATAACTACAGTAACACATACCTCCAAAACTTTCTATATATTGTGTGTTGTGGGAGAAAAATAGCAAAAATAGTGTCCTGTGTGGATAAAAATCCCTCACCAACAAACAAACATCACTTTCAATATGTCAAATATTTCAATGTCTGATGATAATCAAGTTCTCATTTCTCTATCAACATCTTAACCTTGCAGTTCGAGCCATTCACTATCTCTCTTACAGCTAACACCTGTAATGGCGGCCATCACAGCATTCGTGCTGTGAAAAAGACAAGGCTCTTCGACTATATCACACTTAAATGGCTAGCTGAACAGCAGAATAGGCTACCTTTCAAGTCTTGATTGCAGCCGGCCGCTCCTCTCTGTGTTTTCATTGTGTGCAGCCACTGTTATAACACCGGAGTGCAGGTAATAGGGAGCCATTGTGTCCTTGGGAGGTCATTTCAGCTCCAGTGAAAATGGATTTTAGTGTTTGCTGCAGCCTTTATTCGAATGTGGGCACCAAGTGGCTCCAGAAATTAGCAGATATTCGGGATTTTATCTCTCCTCCCTGACCAGGAAATTGACCTGCATGCCAGGTAGATAAACAGGTCAGTCCTGATTTACACTTCAGACCAACCTCTTTCTATCTTCATAACCCCGGTCTGCTCAGAGAGCTGCCTCTGGGAGCAGATGATCAAACCACATGGGCTAATTGAGTCATACCATGCAGAAAAAAAACCCCAGTTATAGTCAAATAACATTATCCTGTAGTGCAGTCAGCCAAATGTACTCAGGGCATCTTTTATTCTCTTTAAAAATGTGTGAATAAAGGATTTTGATTTGAGAACCCCCAAACCCTCGTGTCAAAAAGCTAAAGATTCAACACTCTCCAAGCAAATTACGATGTCTCGCTGTACACTTGCAGTCTAAGGGAAAGGCAAACATTACTGTACATCCAGGCAGTGATGGTAACATCCTCTGGCTGGTTTTCTGTTTATTTAAAAAGGAGCGATACTTTGCGGTCACTGTAAAATGACCCTTATACTTAAATGAGGCACATTCTAGAAAGGTCACAAAATCATAGGAGCATGGGCTGGCAGGGCTGCATATCCACTTTGACAAGTGTTGCTGTCCCATGGGTAACACTTCATGGCATGATAAAGTAACTAAGCAGATTTGCTGCGCGCCTGACTGTCCTGTCCAGCAGACTGTATGAAAAGCCTGTATGTGACATGCGCTCCCTGTTGGGGCGAAGAGGGAAGGATGTGGATTCACCATGAATTCATGTTAGTGTGCATGATTAGTGTCGGGGACAGAGCCAGGATCGTATAGCTGCTGTCGCTGATTGCTCTGTTTCACTCGGTGCTGTTCATCATGAAGGCATGTTAAGCATTATAGCCTTACAAACACCAACAAGCCGACACATGTCACACTTCACCCTGAACCTACAGACTGACTGAAGCTGTTAAATCTGTAATGCAGTTGTAGTGTGAAAGCCTTGAATCTCCTCTTGGTAATTTTCTATTTTGTCAGTTGATGTGAAGGTGAGGGATTGCTCTGAACTCTTACATTTACGTTTTTTTCTCTCATTTCAAAACTTAAAATTGAAAAATACATTGTGTAACACAGAGATTGTTTTTCTCGGTATAGAGTAAATTTGGACATTTGTAGATACAAGGTTTATACCCTAGTCTAGTAATGCATCATTGTAATGAACCTAATTTCTGTTGATTATCCACATGGTTGTGATTTACATTTCTATTATCATTGTATCGTTGGTACCCAGGGTGTAGATTTAGTTTCAGAGGTGCAGGGGGCCATTAAAGTCAGCTTATTTAACCATAAAATGAAAACTCCAAAACTATATGATTCTACATTGTCCCAAATCAACATATAGATTACATTTTTTTTTACTCATAAATATGCAGAGGAGCTTGCTGTAATTTCAGCCCTGACTAGTTTCTGCATGTCTTTCTTTTAAGATGATTATGTCCCCAACAATTTCCAAACTCTCCACAGGATTAGGGCAGTATTCCAACACATTCTTGTACCTAAACAAATTAATGGGTACTACTTTGTTAGGTTTACGCAATAAAGCCACTTGTTTAGGTTTAGATAAGAAAACTACGTGGTTAGGTTTAGGAAAGCAAATTACTTGGTTAGGTTTATACAAGAAACTACTTGGTAAGGTTTAGATGAGAAAACTACCTGGTTAGGTTTAGATAAGAAAACTTCTAGGTTAGGTTTAGACAAGAAAACTTCTAGGTTAGGTTTAGACAGGAAAAGTAATTGGTTAGATTTAGGTAAGCAATCTACTAGGTTAGGTTTAGGTAAAAAAACGTCTTGGTTAGGTTTAGACACGAAAGTACTTGGTTAGGTTTATACAAGAAACTACTTGGTAAGGTTTGGATAAGAAAAATGCCTAGTTAGGTTCAGGTAAGAAAACTTCTAGGTTAGGTTTAGACAGGAAAACTAATAGGTCAGGTTTAGGAAAGCAGACTTCTTTGTTAAGTTTAGGCAAGAACACTACTTGGTTAGGTTTAGACAGGGAAACTACTTGGTTAGGTTTGGATAAGAAAACTACCTGGTTAGGTTTAGGTAAGAAGGGTACTTGGTTAGGTTTGGATAAGAAAACGTATTGGTTAGATTGTTGTTTGCCTGTACCTATGGTTCTGGAGGACGGTACAGCGACCCAAGATGTGTGGACGTGTATCACATGGGCTGGGAGGCGAAACCCAGGGCCAAAAATCATCTGAAGATTATCAAGATGTGCTTTGTGGCATTTTTTAAAATCAATTTAGAGATTCTCTCATTAGCCAGACAGCAAGAGGTCACCACTTAGAGAAAAAAGGAAGGTTGTAATTTCCTCAGGGGAAATTACATTCTTTGGTAGCAACACATTTCTTCAGCTTTTTCTCTCAGTTTTGTCTGCCATCTCCCATTCTCCTCTGCATCTCTTTCAATTAACCCCACAAACATCATTGTGCACCTGTTGTAACTGAGGAATAAATAAGGCAATTTCCATCCTGATTAGATAAATTACAAGATAATAGTTTGTCAAAATTGTACTGCTTCATCAGCATCACACCAAACTTACAGTGAAAAAATGCATGCCAAGTTACTGTACTGAAAACCAGCTACTGAAGGTCAAACTGTGCAAAAGCTTCAGAGCACGAGGTTAAAGTGAAATGTCTTAGCTGCTTTTTGCGCCTTTTTTTTTTTTTTTTTTTTTGCTGTGAAGAAAAGCCCTCAGTGCCTGAAAACACAATATAGACACTTTAAATGTTGAGACCGGTCCTGAAGGATAATGCTGATGTTATCCGGGTTTGGTCGCGCTCTGTGGAAAAAAAGAAGGTGGCTAAAGTGGTGGAAGAGCAGCAGCAGCAGTAGCAGCAGCAGCAACTGTGCGAGGAGAAGAAGTGACCTGAACTTTAACAGGATGGAGCCAATTCCCTGAGGAGTAAACATTCAGTAAAAGCTGAGCAGCCCATATCTGTGAGTAAATGGGCAGTAGAGTGGACCATGTTCTTCCCTAACAGGGCCAAGGTACACTGCCAGGGGATCTGAACTTGTAATACCCTTTTGCTGTTGCTCGTGCACTAGCAAATTTTTTTTTGCCAGGGAATGAGGCCATGACTCTGGTAGAGGGTATCCATTATCAAGATAAAAAAAAAAAATCTGACTTTCACATTATATTAATATGAGGATAGAGTAAGTACTTGAGCTCTGGCAACTAGGTCCAGTTATATTACAGAGGAGTGCAAGTGAAAATTGGACTGAGTTAATCTCGAATCCGGCTCGTATCACATGTGTGTTGCAGCTGGAGGCGTCTCTTGTATAAGTCGCACAGCGTTGGCGTTATTGCCACTTTCCGATACGTTACAAGTTTTTCTCCACTGAAGCTAAAATAAGCTTTTTATCGAGCAGCTTGATTCAATATTAAACACTTTTCTTAGGTGTGCGCTGGGGAGCTTCCCTACAGTTGCTGTGGTTGCTATCGAACATGTGTTTGAGTAATTTTTCCCAGCCTTAATTCTTCTAAGGACTGTGAATATAAAGCTAGACACCTCCTGATAATTGCGATTCTCTCAGGGAGGCTGAGGGCAGCCATCTGTGAATGGATGAAGAAATAATGGCATGGTTAAGAGCTGCTTGGGGGGAAAACCAAACACATTTATTTGTGTGAAGTGCCGCGTTTTGAAAGCCAGAAATGAATCGGGGACCTCTCTTATGCATGCGTCTATTTGACAGTCTGTTAACAAGATGAAGCAATTGAAATGTTTTGTTTAAAATAGCAGTTCATCTGTTCCAGCGAGTTAAATATAGTGGGCGGCAGGATTTGAAGCTGTGTGTGTGTGTGTGTGTGTGTGTGTGTGTGTGTGTGTGTGTGTGTGTGTGTGTGTGTGTGTGTGTGTGTGTGTGTGTGTGTGTGTGTGTGTGTGTGTAATGATGAGACTGTCCACAGTGGCAGGGTGCAGGATGCGGGGGTGTCTCTTTGTTTTGGAGCAGGGAGCTTTTCCACCTGCCTTATACGTGACACTCTGACAGCACCAATCCCACCTTATCTTTCCTCCCTTTCTCTGCCTCATCTCCTCCTCCCCCCCCCCTCTCACCTCGAGTTTTTTTTTTTCCGTCTTCTCCACACACCTTCCCCTTCCATCATCCCCCTGTCCGCGCCCAGTTTCAAAAACCCTCACCGTGATAAGCGCACTGAATTAAAATGATTTCTTTTTAATTACTTTCTATATTAAGTACAATCCGTAGAGCGCATGCATTATATATGTATGTTTCACTCCACTCCGTGTGAGGATTAAACCGTTGCGGGTGAACCTTGCCTGAGGGGGAAATACACAAATGCAATTAAATTCATTTCAGTGAGAAAAAACACTAGTTTTTTCTTTTTTTCTCTCACAGTAGACAGTTTTGGAGAAAGAACAAAAAAAAAAGAAAACAATCCTGTCCTCTATGAGAATGTGAAGTTTATTATTCCTCAAATAATGAGTAGAAAAACAGTCCTCGCTTTAATTAGGGTGAAGCTTGTTTTGTACCTGTGCTTACAAGACTCCTAAAAGGGATATAAGCCAGCTGAGGGTAGCTATATACTGTGATTGCTCTGCAGTTACCGCAGAAGCATATGGAAACATTTGGCCATCTCGTTTCATATTTCATTTTATGACAAATTAGCATGCAGGTCGTTTTCTCTGTTTCCTCTCCGAGGAACGAGCCAACTGTGGTGCTTAACAAGAATTACCTGTACGGCTTACAGCGCTCGGCCGCGCGTCAAGCTCAAACTGTGTGCTGAATTTCTGTTGCTAAATTACATGTCCTTTCTATCCTCAGAGTGCGGATCAATAATTTCACTTCAGCTGTCAAGAGAGTCGCAGACAAATAGACAAGAAAGTAAATGGAACGGAGCTCAATTACAGCAGGCAGATCTTATGTCTGCTGAGAGGTCAGTGAGCTCACCTACACACACCTGCCACTCAGAGTCCACGCCGCCTCGCCGGGGCTTGAGCTGAACATCAAAGGCTCTCTACTTGAACTCGAAACTTGAATTGCCCATCCTCAACCTAAGAGACATTTTGTGTCTTTCAAAAAAACCTGAAGGGAGGCGAGTCGATCTGCACATGGGGACCCCCAGTGACCCACAAGGCATAACATGAATTTACCCTCCCTCCACTGTCATGCTCTGTTTGGAGAGCAAAGACACAAAGAGAACCTGATGTGTATGGATTTTCTTTTAACCGTAATAAGACTGTCGGGGGGGGGGGGTTGCTGTACAGCTAGCGTGAGGATAGGGAGCTACAGACGGCAGTAATTGAAACTGACAGCGGGTTGAGCACAATGACTCTGCGGATAACAACAATCATAACCCCCATAATCATCGCAGCAGCACTGCATGCACACAAAGTTCTTAGGTAAACAAAATTACCCAGCTGACGCCTACCATCTTATTTCCCAATCCTCGCTGATTGTCGGAGCTTTCCCTGGCGTGAGGGCCCCTGAGCCCTGGTGTCATCTCGAGGCAGCCATGAGCTCCACGCCGAAGTGGGCATTGCATGTTTTGGTGCCCCTTTATCTCCAAAACCCTTCTGACTAGCAGTGCCACTCAGGTATGGGTGTGTTGAGGACATGTATGCTCTGTGGTGTAGTCGAGAGAAACAGCTTGGTTCAATAATAGAAAATTGCGGAATTCATTTTCAAGTCAGAGATTATAGACAAAACAGGTCCAATCTAAAGGCCTCGTGTCAAAACAGGTGACATGAATTAGCATAATATTAAAGACGTTTAAAATAAGCAGCGCAGTTATTAAGTTTGCTGTAGGGTGTTTGTTGTTGCTGCATAGGTTCAAATGAATTTCTCGGCAATACTCGCTTTGAATTTTGATCTATTATTGGAATTATTATTATGTTTACTTTTTTGTTTGATTTCTTCCCCCTTTTTTGACAATAAAAATTCATCACCTCGGAATTATTAGTTTCTGTCTGCAATCTGGCAGCTTTTGAAATAGTTGGCGGTCTTATTTCTAATGGGTTTTGTAGAACAGGTGGAACTTTTCTTATTCAGAAAACTAATTTTCCAGTTGGAATTACACGGCCGTATCTGTTTAGGCCTTTGTAAAATCAATTAAAAAACAAAATAGTTTCCTCTCACATTGTTTAAATTCACAAACTTAATGCATAAGTAACTGAAAGGAGCTTTTTTCTCAAAGTTTACAGTTTCACGTTCAAAAACAGCTGTTTGCTAGCACTAGCAAGGAGAACAACTCAGTTTTCAAATGTTTCTGTTCGCTGATGTCTCTGCACTTCTTTTTGCACCCAAGTTAACTTCTCGTCTTTGACAAAACAATCTGGATCAATAACTGTCAGTGTCTGAGCTCTGCAGTGTATGGTAGTGACTATATCTTGCAGAGCACAAGCTACTAACCCAGGCAGGAGCGCAACCCATCCACTAAAATAAATATGGACGTGCCTGAAAACGACACACTAGTTGCAATTTAACGTTACAGTTAAGTTTCGTTTTCAATTTCTCTCATCGTAACGCTGAGTTTATGTTCTGGTCAGGTTTAAGCACAAAAAATAATTGGTTAGGGTTTAGAGAAAAATGATGTTTTGGCCAACGAACACAGCAAGAGATGGTCCAACTTCAAAAATATCTGCTAATTTAAGCCACACACACAGCTTGAAAATCCCCTGAGGTCTCCTTAAAAATATCCAGTGGTGTCACATTTATATTTGTTGGCGTCTTGTCAGAAATATCCAGTGGAAACGCAGACTCACACTGCAGTCACTGGCATGGCAGTCGGCTTTTGTCGGGTGTAGCTCCACCACCATCCCCTCCGTCTCCCAATATGAAAGTCTGGTGATGAATGTTAAAGTGATGCGACACGTTTTGAGTGTATCTTTGGTTCGCAGAAATGTTCACTGCTCGATTTTTTTTTCCCCCTGTGATGGGCTGAGCAGCACAGTTGGAATTAGCATCCAGAAAACGTAATATTAAGTTAAGTTGGGAAGTCATAAAGTCATTTCAATAACTTGAGTCACTATTTATAACATTAGATTTCACTATCAAACATTAGCAGAAGCTGGTTAGTCAACATTAGCAAGATAGCTGTGGGGGAAAAGTAGAAAAAAATAAATAAATAAATAAATAAATAAATATATAAATATATATATATATATATATATATATATATATATATATGTTCAATAATTTCAAAAACAGGATAAATAATGACTGCACATTTGTAGCCTGTTATTCATGATGATTTTAATGAAATCCTCAATTGTGAGATCTGAAACCTTAAAATTGAGCAGCGTTTCATGATCCTTCAGCGCCTCGAGACAGTAAAGAGGCAGAACTTGATGTTTGTTTTGTGAGCATTGATTGGTTCTTTGCAGGTGGATCTATATCAAACATGATTTAGCGCCTTTTCTTTTGCAAAGAGAATGCTCTTTTTTCACGTATTTAGGTTCATTAAATCATAAAAGTCTAAATACAGCCTCACAAAAGGTAATTACTCTTATATGAATTGGATCTTTAATGTGCAACATCATGTGGTGACACAAATTTTAGTAATTATAGTTGTTACATCTTGGTTAGTTTAAAAGCAAATGCAGAAGCGTTTATAATGAGGAGACTTTGCACACTGCATCAATTCATGTGAAAGATGCACCGTGCAAACGAGTCGGGCATGCCTGCCTACCATTATGTGAAACATACAAACAGCGCTTTTAAGAAGAAAACAATCTTTTTTTCCATATTTCACTTTCAATTCATTCCTCGTTTTCAAGAAGTCAGAACCTAATTACATGTGAGTCAGAGCAAACATCTGTCCTCATCATTTTCAATAAGAGCAAGCTGTCAGGCATGTAATCAGAAAATCATGTGCTGTCAGTCATATTCCATTACAGTCAATGTAGCTCAATTTTTGTCAAGATGCGGGTTTTTGAACATTCGATGCTCATTTCCTTGTGTCAGCAGACGGAAAAAACTTCCTGACTTCTGTGTCTGGCATCGACAGCTGCTAATTTATTTGCAGAAATGGCAAGACAAGATACAAGGCGTATTTTTCCGTCTCTGCTTTCAATTCACATCCAGTCGTATTACACGTCTACACATTTTTCGTTCTTCTGAAAAATCCACAAGAAGCTGTCGGTGTTTGACTAGCAGCACTGGCGTTCGGCAGGAAACAAAGTTAGCGCCCTCACAGCTTGGTGCTGACACATGAAAGAGGTGGTGAAGTGCTATTATGGCTCGAGTGTACTCAGAGGAACGCGATGGATGGCCACTCTAGGGTCAACTCTGTTCCCTCCGCCCCCGGGGGAGAAATCTCCAGCTGAAGTATCACATGCTTTGATACTGGGGATGGTTGTAGGGCGTCTGCCGCATGCAGCAAAAACACAGGGGACGGAGTGTGCAGACACACTGTTCTGCACAAACATTAACAAAAAGATGTTACATGTGCATGTGTGTCCGCATTATCATTTTAAAGGTGCACTATGTAATTTTGGGGAAGAAATGTTAGATTTTTTTTCTTTGACACATTTTTTTATGCCGTTACAAAGTGAATAAACAAACTGACCTTATAGTGACAACACAATGTCATACTGATTTACTTTGGTCATATGTGGCAGACCCTGCCACCGTTCTAGCTTCAAGCTGTGTTCTGTGACTTTATTTTCCTCTGAGAACAGCTTGTTTATTCAGTTATGTAATCATTGTATAATTACCTCACCAAAATCAGAACATAGATTCTGAGTTTGGAAACTACATACTGACCCTTTAAAGTGTGAATTATTCTTACATGGTCGAGACATTATTCCGCTTGTTTTGTACAATCAAAATCACACATGCGCACGATTGCCTTACAGCCTAACAAACATTAATATTCAAGAAATCCATTACTATTCAACACAGCGCGGTGCATTCAATCCACATGTGTATACAGATGAAGTGAAATTCAATAGTGGTGTGGCGGTTTTCAAGTTCCCAATGTCAGCGAAGTTGACTGCGAGGCAAAAATCCAGCCAGTAAGTAATCCCAGGTTCTTCTAGTTTCACACCTCTGCGGTACGACGATAGTCTTCGAGCCCCCCACCAGCCCCCCTCCAGTTCACTCTGGCTCTCATTAGCCGGAGCAGGGGTGAAGACAAATGGTGAGAAATGAAATGGATATGCTTTAAAGTCTCCGTAATGGGTTCATGCAATGCCATGAACACAGCTAATTAAGGTCAGGGGAGTTCTCATCACAGGCAGTCCTACGGTTGTGTATGTTTTTATCAAGGGCATTTATTATGCAGCTCTGACGAGGGCTGGATTGCCTTGCTTCACCAGAGTGAGGAAAATGGTATCGCCCCCCCGCATGCCGGGAATAATTATCCTCTACCAAACAGTATGACCAATTTTCCCCAAATGTTGCTTGCACTTTCCTGTGCCAGAGAAACAGCGGCAAAGTATCTTTATTGTCAGCCATATTTTCTACTGTTACAGTTTTTCCACACAAATCAGAGCCCGGGCGAGACTGCAGATTATAACGGAGAGAAGCGTTTGTCCCCAGATAACCCGTGAGCTCATCTGTAATGTGTGTTTGTACAGACAAAGACGTTGGCTGTGATTAGTTTAACAAATGGTCATTTAGGAAAATGCCTGATAGTTCAGATGACGAACGGCTCGCACAAACATTAGGGCCGCCCATCTATAACGTCTGACTGCCTTGATAACGGATGGCGCAGACTGCGAGACCTCTGAGATTACTGCAGAGGCTGTTAAAAACGTGGATTCATCTTAACCTTGCCATCGCTCGGATGAACGTTCAAAAAGTTTTGCAGCGAAAACGGCAGAGGTTAATGTCGGTGCTATGGACGCCACAGTTATTCACTCGCCTTTAATTATTTGAAAACGAGTAAGAATAAACACTCGCTGACAGCACAGTAACAACACTGAACTGTACCTCTTTAAAAGTTGCAGTTAATGGTAGTGGTGTGTCCGGATGAAATGCAGCGGGTAAATCATATGCACTTAAATTGCACATAAACTATAATAATTTTGCATTTAAGCCTAAGTTAAAATAAGTGAGTACTTTGCTGTGGGTCAGATGCACTAAATGTTTTGGCAGCCAATCATAAATCTTTTTAAATAGTGATTTTGATACAGTATAGTGTAGCCTGTTCTCTTCTTTATTTTAATGATGAGGGAGGCACATTTAAAGGCACTTTTTGTTTACTCTTTACATTATTCAGTCAGCCCATATCTGAGCTGGTGTAAGCAATGACGTGCACAGTTGGAGCCTTATAACCTTTTATCTTTGTAAACAGAAAAAAATGAGTGCTGCAACAACAAAGCACATTGAGTTAAGTCTTAAAGGAATGGTGAAAAATTTGGAAAATATGCTTATACTTATTCCCTGGTGAGAGATGCTAAGGTCAATAACACTCTGCATGGGTATGTCTGTATGGATAATGCAGCCATGGTGATGTACACAACTAATACGCATGCCATATACCATTAGATAGATAGTCAGATTCCTGACTATCGCAGGGACTGACGCAGCATGTGGTAAATTACATTTTAATTTCTCTGTTGCTTTTGCGCAAAGTTAGTGTCATTAAGCTAATAAAGAACTATAATAAGTTTAATACTCACGTGCTAAATGTTCATAAGACACTATGTAAGACTATATGATGTGGAACCGTTGTGTTTTTCAGCTACATGGTGCAGTTTAAAGGTCATAGTGGCTTGTTTTAAATGCCAGATACACTAAAAGATCATCTGTTCTGAAAAAAAAAAGACTGTAATCTTTTCAAAAGAGCTCACACCATGCCTGTTGTCCACATGGTTCCACAGCAGCTTTGAACTGACTTGGGTCAGTCTGGGTTAGGCGTTTTTCGTATAATTTTGCATACATTCCAGGAATGGTAAGTGATGCTGGTTAAGGGGGTTTTGTTGACTTTGTGCAGAGCCATGCTAGCTGTTTCTCTGTCTCGATGCTAAAGAAAAAGGTAAGTAGCTAGTAGGAGAGTGGTATCAATATAATATTCTGCAAGAAAGCAACGTTTTCCTAATCATTCAAAAACGTCTCTTCATTACACAGAGACTGTCACTGACACCAGGACAGAGATTAAAGAGGAGGCTTCCGAGCAGGATGGGAGTCTGTGTTTCATCATGTTAGAGCGTCCTCTTAATCATTTGATGGATTCTTGTGATAAGACACAAACATTAGAAACAGATAATCATATGTCATACACTCCCTCTAGATGTGGCCTAAAACTTCACTTCTATTATTACACTTGTCAGTTTAACAAACTGATTATCACAGATATAATTTATTTTGCTATCTTGTAGCTTTCAGTCTCCTGGTGATACGTATCAGAGAGACTTATTTCCATGTTCACAATCAAGGCTCGTATTACTGTCTAATCTCACGCTCTAAGAAGCAAAGCTAGATGAAGATCTGGGAGATTTTCACTTCCAGACTGTTTTCAAATCAACCATTAAGATCTGCGTCTTCGGTAATCCTTTGAATGTCATTCACTTCTGATTTTTACGCTGCTCCGTGCTCAGGGGGAGCGCAGCGGGGACGTCTGGGCTCCGCGCTGTAGTTCATTTTGAGTCAGCTGTGTGGGAGTTTTAATAAGGAGAAACACAGTCTGCACACATACATCGGGCATTAAGGTAGCAGGGGGCAGAGTGGATTCACATACCAGGAAGTAGCTTAGTGCCTTTTTCCTAACTGAAGTTAACGGTGTCAACCCTTGAATTAAATATTTTTCTTAGCTGTTCTCTTGGTTACAACAACAATCTGCTGCCAAAGCACTTTAAAACCTCTCCTTTTTGTCGAAAAAGGCAAAGTTCTTAAAGTCAGCACACATTCACTCACTCAAAGCAAATACAACTGGTCCTCAAAAAGGGGATCTGAATTCCTCTGACAAGCATCCATTGATCCGAGGGTTATTTTTTAAGAATGAAGCTATCGTTGACTCACATCGCATCACCTGCTCCCTTTTTCATCTCCGTGAAAGAAGAAGAGCGGTCTATTATTCAGTATCTTTAGCAGCTCATTTCATTCTCTCCCCCCTAAAACATCTGTTGAGTTTGTAGATTCAATATGTTGACTCACATGTTTACTCACCGTCTTATTTATTAATGATAGAGAAGCCTGCTGAAGGTTTTGATCAGAGTAATACATGTGTTGTTGTTGTTGTTGCCTATTAATAATTCATTCATTAACCGTCTAATTTGTCTTTCTTTATATTATTGCGTATGAATACCATCCATGATGATTTTGTTGATATAAAAGTCATATTTAACATATTTAAGATGTGTTTGCCCAAAATATATCTTTTGAAATCAGCATATAAACCCAGTCTGATAATGTTTACAATAGTTTAGAAATATGGATGTTTATTAATGATTGGCATTTTAATGATTTGGCCACATTAATGAAAGGCTTTTTTAATATTTCCCTCCTTATTTTTGATTCCCTCTCCTGGTCGAGTGCCTGGATTGCCTTTAGATTTTTTGATGCACTCTATTTTCCGTTTTCCAAGAGCAGCCAACACAGCTCTTGTCGGATAAAGAGAGCGACCAGTCATCTTCTTCTTCTACCCTGTCTGACGATGTTCGCAATAATCCGTTTGCAGTTGGCGGGAAGGCTGCCAAGCTAGTGACCACAGTTCAAGACTGCGTTTCGACATTCGACAAGTGTGAATCCTCTGCGTATTTTGGACGAGGGGACCGCAACTTCTCTCCATTTGTAAGCCTGGCGCCACTGAATATTTTTAGAAAGACCTCGAACCATTTCCAGACGCATTTGTGGTGACAAAAAAAAGATATTTGAAGCCAAAACATGAATTGCTATGAAGTCAAATGAAGTTTGATCATTAATACTGTTGTGTCGCGGGGTCTGGAGTTCAGCTTGGGCACAGAGTTACACATGTTTTACAATACTGAATGATGTAATAGGATTAATGCGAGTTCAGTTTGTGAGCCGTGCTTCGATGGGACCTACTGTGCTTTGAAGCCTTTGTGGCGACAGAAAGATGAACAGACAGGGTGTAAATCAGTTCATGGAAATGCACTGGCGTCCAGCAGTTCAAGATTAAGTGGATGGATGGCCGCACACAGATAATGCCAAAATAAACTTTATTCTAACAGCATATGGTAGGAAATAGCCAAGAGGGACGGACCGGGAGAGTAAACAAAAGATAAGAACTGAGGACAAATCCACCGCAAAATCATTTCTAACTACAGTGAGATTGTAAGTAAACATCAATGTAAGGATGTAGCCGGCAGCATTGATTCGCAACACTGATTTGGACCAATTTAAATCAGTCAATACCAAAGTGTGCAAATGAAGGCATTTCTTTTAATTGAAATACTGGTGAAGATTGCTTTAAAAAGTTAAAGTTTTCCTCCAAAAGATATTGCCTACCATTAATATAATAAGGGACAGAGTGACCAGATTGTGTCCTGGGCATCGTGACTCATGTTTTCAATTTTCCAAAACCAGCTGTGTCACAATAAATGATCAAGAACATACCGGTGGTTATGGAGACTGGACTACAGCATGACATTAGTCTAATTTCTAGAGACCTTGGAGAGTTCATTTCAAATGCAACATTCGTGTGTGTCAGGTCTCGCGGGAATCACGGGAATAAGATGATCTGATCCTCTTCAAGTATACCAAAGGTACTGCTCTCGATTTGTAACATGCCTGAATTTCAAATATCGTAATAGTCTCGTTGGTTGTCTTTACCAATTCACGTCTACTGCCCCAGACCGCATCGCTAATAATGTTTCAAAGTAAATGACTACAGAACAGGATGGATTTGTATTAATGATCCCCGTATGCAAATGACCCCCTTCCACATCTTCGCATCTCGTGTCTATGTTCTTTTTTTTGGCACACCCAATTCTCATCAGCAGCAATGACCATGAGACTTCACAGTGAGGAAAAATCTGGGCATGTTTAGGAACTCCACTGTCGGTGTTGAAAGGAATCCTACCAGGGGGTCTTTCTAATTAAACTGGTGCCCAAACCAAGGCTGTGGGAGATGGTGCATCTGCTATGCAAAGTGGCTAGAAATCCTCCAGCTGCCCAACTGCAAAACTTTTCATCTGGCCTTCATCGAAGGAGGAGGAGGTCTGGGGAAATGCCTTTATTTTTCATAATCCCTCCCCCCTCTCTCTCCCTCTCTCTCTCTCTCTCTCTCTCTCTCTCTTTCTCTCTCTCTCTCTCTCTCTCTCTCTCTCTCCCACCTTATCCATATTTCATGAAGAGCTCTGGAGGTATGAAATTGTCTGAAACTAATCCACTACTGGATATTTAGTCCCAGATTAAAATCACTCGCTTCACTGCCTCATAATTCTGCTCCTATTGATTGCCTCAGTCCAAATATAAGTCAAGGATGTACAGAACATTTTTTTTCCCGGGACTTTCTACAATTGTATTAGTGCGGCTGGTCTGCACTGAATCCAAACAAATGGTACCAACCAGAGGGAGGTTTTGTCAGGCTTTTGCACTTACTCAGCACTAGGCCTGGTTTGATTAGGCTCATGTTTATACTGCCAAGATGTGTTCCACCTGTTGTAAACCCCACCTGATTGCACAAAAGCTACATATGCGCACCAAAGCATGATCTGAATAGAATTCAAATCAGCCCAGTGGATGATCGACATAAACAGCTAGAGAGTTTTCACTTTAAAGATTGCAAGGCTGTGATATGGCATGTTAGAGACACTCGAGGGTGGATCGATTCATTGTTGCCTGAGGTGAAACTGTACTTATTTTAGCTGCCTGTCAACAATGCAAAATAACCCAAAGGGCTTCAGATCCCACATGAATTATGAAAAACATGTAATAATGCACACATAATGATGTAGTGTAGAGTATAAATGTGAAATATGCAGACAATGCTGTACCTACACTGTTATAGTTTAAAATCTATAAACCCTCTATGCTGTGTGTCGCTGTCTTTTGGTCCAATTGTCACATCAGGCGGCAAATTCAATACAAGCTGACGGAAGTGCCACAGCCTGTTATCAGCACAAAAAGATGTACAAAGATGAGAAGAAAATACCAGAGTTGTGGTCACAAATAATAATAATAATAAATCTGTACAAGTCAGTGGCAAGTTTTCTATGATGGATAAGGAAAGTAAAAATCTGTGTTTTGTTATTGTTAAGAAATCTTTTTACAAGGCCACAATACCAAAAGTGTCCAATCTCTAGACTTTCTTACTTCTCCAGCCTGTCTGCAGTGAACCCAGCCACCACGACAATGTAATGTTATATGACAATGGCAATGTATGTTTCTGCGATTCACACATTATGTTGAAACTTCATGGTCTTATTGATAACATTTAATTACAACACAGTTGGTTCCAGTGTCGAGCAAAGTTTGTGAGCCAACAGTGTAACACCATTGCATGAGCATACTGTGCTGCCCTAACGCTAGCTAGCATTAGCAACCTTAAAATTTGCTAGCTAGCATTAGCAACGTCAACAATGTTAGCTAGTACAACGAACAATTGGGGGTGTGATTCAGACAGTGACCTAAAAGCAAAGGAAGTGACGAGATGATCACGTGTCACACAGTGGCTGATTTTATGTTGCAGAATTACATTTCTTTAGGTAGCATTTCCAATTCTTCTTCTGGTTTAGGTTAGACGCAAAAACACTTTGTTAGGGATCGGAAACGATATTGATATTTGATAATGTAGAAATGTCAGTGTGGTGCACATGAAATTTACAAGCTTGAACATAAAAAAGTCGTTTTTCGTTGGTTTCAGCAACATAGAATCCATCATGACGTGTTAGCATGTTAGCATGACTGTTCACCAAATAGCTGACTGACTCCTGAACATGGCATCATCTTGGTTAACCCTTTAACTCCTATAGTTATAACAGAACGCCTGGTCCTGTTTGTCTTTTTTTTTCAATAAATGTGTCAGAAAATGTCCTTTGTGTATGAAATTTTGCCCCTTTTTTCAGGAGAAACATAGCTTTAAAAATCTGGCAAGTATGTGTCATTATCATGTGTTTTAAATGTGTAAAATAACTGTAATAACAACAACAACAACAAAAACGGATTTGATTTTTCAGCAGGTTTGGTTTATAAACAGTAGGAAAATGAACATATCAAAATATTTAGAAATTGCAGAAAGTAACTCTAACCTATTTTACATTTTCTCAAGCAGTTTGGTTTGTCTACAGTTTTAAATGTGTAAAATAACTGTAATAACAACAACAACAACAAAAACGGATTTGATTTTTTAGAAGGTTTGGTTTATAAACAGTAGGAAAATGAACATACTCCTGGATCTTCTCAACATCTTTACAACCAAGACTATTTACAAAAGTGCTACTGCAAATGACAATGCTAGCTAAGAACGGGAAAAAAAACGAGGGAAAAACAGGGAAAATGCGGCAAAAATGCAAAAACACGGCAAAAACACGGCAAAAATACACTACAAAATGCTTACACACAATACTTATGTAATAATTACACGATTAAAACTATTATCTACAAAGAAATTACTGCTAAAATACCTCTAAAATGCTGCTCAAATTCCACTACACCTGTCAAAAATTCGCTTCTCACTCATCCACTGCCTGTCAACTCCTCTGCCAACTGTCCCCCCCCTCCCGCTCCGTGCTCTCTGCCATTACCGTAATGTGTCGTATATCAGCGCAAAGCTCCGCTTCTCAGCGTTCAGAATCCGTTGAAATTACGTCGATAGCGCAAACGGTCGAGGAGTTACGGTAATCTGAATCTTGCATGTCACTTTCTGTCTCCGGCGACAGCAGCCGTACTAGAAGAGTTAACTTAACCACAGGCATGACTGAACCATTACTGGGGGGAAAATAATGAGAAGGGAGAAATCTGGGTCCGTATCAAGTCAACGATATGTAAACAGCTTTCCAACAGCTTGAATTTGGCTGTTTGGCAACCATTTGGCACCATTTTCATTTCATTGTGTGTTTTAATAATACATGAGATAATTTACAGCGAAACTCTTATCATGGTGTGAGAGTGCCTGGAATGTGATGCACACAGGTGTGAATGGTATGAAAACTAGAGGTATTATTCAAGTCATATTCTAACCTCCACTCCCCCTGAATGCTGCTGTTGTTGACAAATCATTGAGAAACATCTCTCCTCAAATTTTAACGGTTTCATGTTGCCAGAGCTCAGCTGGCTGGAGAAACAACAGGAGGATCTAGTCAAGGGAAGCTGCGGGGGTGGGGGGCCCCTTCGGATTTGCATTGGTGCTGTTATCCTGCGGGGCACTCTCCAACACACCATCCCTGAGACTCAATCATCACAGAGCTAAAGACGGAGACGTGTTGATTCATGGCTGCCAGAAAATCACAGCCCGACTCTTCAGTGCCAAAAGCCACACATGCATGGCAGGTGAGAAACTGAATGAAACTCCGAAAAATCTGCAGGAGAAAGAGAGGGTGAGGGAGTAATAAGAACCACTGAGTCACTGTTCCCTTTTCAAAATGATGTCTGAGGGAAGAAATCCACAAGAAGTTTGAAATGAAAAGAAATGTTCAGCAGAACAAGCGCTGAATCGAGCATGGTTTAGACTAGACCAATATGTGGCTTGATTCGCACAGCAAGCCTTAGAAATAATCGTCCAAAAACCACAAGTCATAAATAAAATATTTAAAAAATTCTGGATGACATTTACTTGAAGCGTTCAATTTACTGTAATATACAAGCCGGCATTAAAGTTTTGCAACAACAACAACCAGCAGCTTATCTTTTTCTACAAGGGAACGGAGTGAAGCACTTCCATGTGCACTTGATTAATTATGGAAATAAGTATTTGTTTGTTTTCTCTGACTCTTTGGTGCAATAATCTGGCTGCAAATTGATTTTCAGCAGGCGCTAGCTAGAGTATCATGTCTGGTGGAGTACAAGCCCTCTTGTCTCCAAAGATTATTCCATCTATGAAGAGTCTGGCAAGTAAACAAAGGAACAGGTGGTTGGCTGCAAAAGAGGCAAAGGAATAATACCACGTCCACAGTACGCGGATCTGTGTCTGTTTGTTGTTCTGAGCTTCTGAGCTCTAAAGTCTCTGACTGTGAGCAATGGCCTAATGACGGTGTTCAGTCATCTCCTCAAGTTCAAAAACATCCAGAAGCTTTGACAGTAGTGCTGTTACTGTGGTCATAAATATTTTTTTATGTTCCTGTTTGTTTTCCTGCAGTAGTCGCTTTCATGGTCACTCTGCAGCCACACTTCAAAAGCATCTTCTACAAAGCACCCAACCAAAAGAAGCTTGAAGGAATAATTCAATATTTTGGGAAATACAGTTACTGTCTTTCTTGCCCAGAGCCAGATGAAAAGATCGATCCCACTCTCACTTCTGTCTTTTAAAGCTCAGCTTAGCCTGGATACTGGAGTCAGGACTGTAAAGGTCTTCATACTTTAGTTTTTGTTTCAATTTAACAAATGCAATTTGACCTTTGGGCTAGGCTAGCTGTTTCCCCCTGTTTCCAGGCTTTATGCTAAGCTAAGCTAAATGGCTGCTGGCTCCAGCTCCTTATTCAATAGATATTAGAGTGTTATCTTGTCATCTAACTCTCAGCAAGAAAATGTGTTTCCCAAATATCTAGCCATTCCTTTAAAGCGGCAACATCCATCCATCCAATCAAATGATCACATGATCACTCTTCTGGGAGAGGGGATGCTTTGTAGCACCTGTTAGATCATTGTTTTGTTTTTTTCGGGACCAAACAATTGATGCATTGGTTCGCTCTCATTGCTCTCATAGCCCTGTTTATGGCCAAAGCAGGTAGCTGAAAAAAGCGTTGCTTCCTTATGCCTCAGCCCAGCAAATAAGCTGGCAACAAGAAGCGTCCACATCATCGTATGACATAATATAATAATATAAATTATACAACAAGTAGTTCCAACCACGCAATCTGATTGGTCAACAAGACATTTTGACCGTGCTCAAATCAGCATGACAGCACGCCTGACTCATTACTCAAAATATTACTCCACCAAGTCTGTGTTTATCCATCTCCATGGCAACGTAGTAACTGTCAGAGCTGGAGCAAAAAAATAAAAAAGTACGGCTTGAAATTCAAACTTTCTGCCGTAAAATATGTAGAGGAAAACTCGGAAGAAGCCGCCGCTAGACGTTTCTCTGTCGACCCCAAGAGAGTGAGAGATTGGCGAAAAAATAAAACAGAGCTGTCAGAGGAGGACAGGACCAGGCTGCCTGGTGGAGGGAGGGAGAAGGCTAGCGAGGAGCCTGAGATAAACATGCGGGGATGAGTTATCAGCAAACGGGCACGCCAGGAGAGAGTGTCCCGCAAAATGATCAGGGCGATGGAGAAACAAATGTACGCCACCGTGAGTGACAGCAGAGATGAGGAGCTTGCAGCGAGTGCTGGTCGCTAAATAGTTTCCTCCGCTGTAACAACTTCACTTAGACAACTATTGCCCAGAAGGATGCCAGAGAATTCGCCGAGAAGCTGGCAAAGTTTGTGACATTTTCATCCCGGATTTTTGAGAGGAAGGAATTAAATTCTTGTAACAAATTGCCGCCTGGTCTGTTAAGTGACTTAAACAAATAAACACCCCAGCTATTATTTAGTATTTTACGGTGTTCGGGAAATTCCGAGACCGCGATAAAACATTCACGTCAGCTCAGAGTTCACTCATCTGGGACTATAAAATCCTTTCTGTTGCTAGGTCGTTACTAAGGTTTGGATTATTTGCTGGAGTGGTAAACTACGTTCCATTACACATATGAGTCTACTGACGTGACTGATTTTGTTACATTTATTAGTCAGACCCCATGTGTTTCCATGGAAACGCGACGCACACTCGCAAAAACCTTTAAAATTTGAGAGCAAAATGTCAATCAACATGGATATACTTTGATTATACATTTTATTTGTGTTGGTATTAGTTGTATAATCGCAATATTACCCTCGAGGGTGTTCTTTAACGTCATTTGAGCACGACAGTGATGCGGTCAGGACCGAGGCGCTTGCGCCGAGGTCCGCAAGCAGCACAGAAGCACTCTCGGGCAATATTGCTTAAATAAATAATACTGTGCACAAGGCAAGTGTATTGCGAGTACTTAGGCGTGACAACTCTGACTACCCCAAACTTGGACTTGTGGAGTGAGCTGCACAAGCTGAATAGATAAATATGTGCTGACATGGGGCAGCTACAGATTAGGAGGTTGAGTGTTTGTTTGCTGATGGGAAGGTTGGTGGTTTGAACCCTGTCACCTACGGGAGTTTTGAGTTGCTGCAGGACTTCCATTAGACATGTTTTAATCCTCCTGGGTTTGGAACGCCTTTTCACCAGTGAGCGTGGCTGCTTTTGAGACGTCTTTTCAGCGGGAAAAAATACCCACTCGATAATTACGATGTTCCAGAACAACAACAACAACAACACGGCAACATGAGATACACCGAGTGAATATTGGGCCTAAATACGTGACTTCAAATGAATGCTCCATATCTGCTGTTTGTGTAAATAGGTTACTGCTTGCCAAAAAGTGGAGATAATGTCAGTGTTGTGTTCACAGCCAGTTTCCCACTGCCCCCAAGGAGACATGTGCTGCTCATTTTCAGGGAATCATTTTATTTTGGGTAACTGTTAAAATAGGTGTGCATGCTTTAATGCTCGAAAAAAAACATCACTCCCCCCCCTTCCGGAAAGTCTCACTCGAACGTCTCCGCCACACAAAATAGAAAGGAACCCTCATTAACTGTCATTAATTAAACCTGTGTTTACCTTCTACTTCACGTCAATATGGCTGCGGTGAAAAAGGTCTATCTGGCGGAAAGTGGAGAAAAAGAACAATAGGTCTCCTTTAAAATGTAATTTGACAACACCAAAAATAACCTATGACGCAGAGATTACAAACCTACGCTGTTTTGATATCCCTACTTCACACAGCACTTCAGTCTTGAGAAAAAGCGGGGAATGATCTACTTGCTGCAGATAATTACTCTGAGGGTGCTGCCGCTGTAATGATGATACTTAAGAGCACACAACAACCGTAAGTCACGACAGAAACACACCTCGCTTCTGCTATTGGGTCAGGTTTGCGGATCGACCGTTTATGTAACTCACAGCAAAAGAACGTCGGAGCCCGAGCCCCATCTTGTTTGCTGGAAAGCTCCTTCGCTTTTACATTCATCCATTGCAAATACAAAGCACGGCAGACTAGATTAGCCAGAGTTACAGAGTGTATTTCTTGGCTGTGTTGCCGAAGTCATTTAACAATGACCGGACCCAGATAATATAGGATCCGAGCTGCTGCAGCGCACAACACAGAATTCAGATAGGAGGGCCAATAACTTGCTGTATGTTCTTGTTGATTCCCTGAAGAGGAATGTTTTTTAATGAGTACCCCAGTGATGACTTCCAGTCTCAAGTACAGGGATCCTGTTTTTTTTTTGTTTTTTTTTATTTTTGAGGCCAATCATTTTACCTTCATATTGGAAATTCCCCAGCCGACCATGACTCTTCCTGAACCTGTACTTCGCTGAAAACATTACACCTCCCCTGCCACCGGATTTCATCGGCAGGGGGGGAGACTCATCTGAATTTGAAAAACTGCGCCTTGTGAGAACGGAAATTCCCAGGTGTGGTGAGCCTGCCCTGGAATTTAGATTTATCAGCTTCTGCTGCGAATACAACCTGTATCAAAGTGGGAGCGGGCATCATTTGCCAAATAGTGAGAAGACGAGACAATTCCATGGAGCTGCAACATGCCTCCAAAGGCTCCTGAAATGAAAAAGAGAAGACGAAACAAGGTCAAAAATCTCTCAGGAAGATCGCTTTAGCCTTCAAAGCAGACCTGACAGTGTTTGTTGGTAAAATTCTGTTTTATTTGTTAAGTTCTTCAATAACACAGCAAAACAGAGGAAAGTGTTCATTCGCTATGCCGCATTTTCATTTTCTTTTTGAATACTGACAGCCAAGTTAAATACGCGTTGTAAAACATCTGCCTCTTCAGTAAAACTTGAGCTGTGTTTGCTGCTTTATTTATCTTTCAAATTCCTTTGATAGAAAAAAAACGTCTCTGGATGCTTAAAATGATGCATGCCCAGGAAAACTAACTGAGACAGGACATATGAGGAGTTAAGTTGAAGGTATCTTTAAAGGTCATCCTCTTACCGTATGACTTGTTTCGCCTCAGGGTTTTGTGAGTTAGTCTCAGAAAGGATATTTCAGGTTATTTTCTACCCGAACCTGATATTCCTATTTTCTGCCAAGTGTTTTGTGCATGAGGGAATCCCCCTGACAGAAGCAGTATAAAAATCTAAATCTAATGTATTAACTCTACTGTAATCAGCTGCTATGGCTGGTTATCTTATGGCTGGTTTTGAATAAATCGTAATGACTTTGACTGGAAACATGTTTCCAGCATCCTTTTCCTCGTCTCTGCAGCAACATAAACAAGGACAAGCGTGAGGAACAGTTAAAGTCACAGCAGTGTAGAGCACTGCAATGTGAACGCTACTGAGTTGAAAGGACACTTTCAGTGCTTTTTGTGTTCTGCTGTTGGTCACGCTGGGCCCTGAGGATGTGCACAAGCTGTGGGAGCAGCTCTGCCGGCAAATTGGAGGTATGTAAAGCTCAGCAGTTTGGCAATTATGACACTGTTGCGATGGTGAGAGTCAGGAGGGGAAAAAAAGCCAAGGACAAAAACAACAATTCATCTCCAGATTTTTAAGTTCCTTCTAATGTCCAAGCAATGTCTGCCTCTGTCTCATCTCCACTTTCTTAGGCTCCTCTAGTCTTTACTTATCCGGCAGATGCACTCATTTTTTCCTCCCGGTGCAGATCCCTCCACTCCTTTCTGCCCTCCTTCCCCTCACCTGAGCTTTACCGCCCATCTCCCTACCTGCACTAGTGTTATATAGTGTTTTGAAAGTATAGCCTCTTTGCAAGACCTTGAACATTTTTTTTATATTTGATACCATTTTCAATACCACAGGGAAAAATATTACACTCAAAAAAGACTGAAGTAAACATTAAAACTCACACTATTTTAACAATTCTTTGATTTTAACATTTTTCTCTGTTGTCAGAATAAATATCTAGCAAAAGTATGTTTCTGTAAAACCACAGATGAGTCAAAATTTTACATTTCTTGGTGAAACTTTACGTTTTTTTAGGTTCATTCTTAAATTTCACTCTTGTTTCAACGGTGTGCTCATGCTCCAGTTAGGCTGAGAAGAACATCACATTTTGGCCGTTTTTGTTGCCACAAACGTAGCCGGAGATGTCCCGAGTTCTCCTTAAAAACATCCAGTTTTGTTGCCGCAAACACATCTGGAAATTGACCCAAGATCTCCTTCAAAAATATCCAGTGGTCTCACGTTTACAAATGTTGAAACACAGACTTGAACTGCGGTCGGTGGTTTGGCAGCCTTGTTGCCGGTAGCCCTCCACCTCCCAACATGACAGTCGGCTATCAAACATGTTATCTGTGGAAATATTAATGCGGTACGTTTGCAGAAATGTTAAATGCTAACATTTTATCCTAGCATCTCACTTCAACCAGTAAGCTGAAAAAAGAGACAGCATGCCCAAGCACTGTAGCGTTTATTCACCAACTAAGAGCCTATACTATGCACACACTGCACTGCTATGTTCACCTGTGTAACGTCAGTGTAAACTTCAGACTCAAAGTCAGAAATGTGCACACTTTTCTTTCTCTCTCAAACGCACACTTGCTAGAGCTACGCCTGAAAGCAGTTTGCAATTTCTATAAAAAAATGTTGGTAAAAAAAACATTGCATTATTGGTGGAAATCCTAACGTGTGTGTGTGTGTGTGTGTGTGTGTGTGTGTGTGTGTGTGTGTGTGTGTGTGTGTGTGTGTGTGTCAAGTATTGATAATAAGTATATTACAAATCTGACTCATTCCCTCATCAGCTTCTCTCCATATACACCAATCGAGCCTCTTAGTTCTTCTGTCAGACCCTCCCTGCTGCAGTGTTTGTTTCTTGCCTTGTGTTTTTTTGCTTTTCGAGCGTCTGTGACCTGAACGTGAATGTGAGCCCAGCCTTGTACCCGCCTCTCTGCCCCTCGCCTGCACCTTCTTTATCAATAAATCACTGAAATCTCTCTCGACTGTCTGCACTCAGGTCCTTCCCCTGTTGCCTCACTGGTGTGACATTTGGATTTCTTGTTTTCTTGTTTGCCAACTTTCCTGCTGGAAAACTTTACTCAAGATTCGCCTACCAACCAGCCGCATCTAATACAATATCAACTGGTTAACATATTATCATTTTTGTCAGTTTATTACATTTTCAACAGCAAGAATAATGATAAGATGAAGAGATAGAGAGGCAATAACTCACCAGGCTGTCAGTACAGGTTGTGGGTTTCCATTATGAGTGTACTGGACGTGCAGCTCATCCCCCAGGCCAGTTGTCAGACGCAAGCTCGCTGACTTTGTTTGTGTGATGTGTGAGTTCATCCAGGTTGGCCAGCCCGTGGAAAACACATCACAGGATGTTCTGGAATCTTTCAGAAGGTCCAGACAGCCGGTCCAACCCTGGATGACACGATGTCAGGCTGAAACATCGCCAGTGCAGCTACAATGGCAGAAAACATTCAACTATAGGACATCAAAAGTCAGATTTTCTGTCTGATGTCTGAGCTGAAAATGGCTGCAGTAAGACCCCTGTTAGCCCAGAGTTTTGAACTTCCGATCTTAGCTTTGGGCTTACTGAAATCTACTCCAGAGTGCTGTGTCTATATTTGTGGGTTCGCTATAAAATGAGAATCTTTATAATGTAAGCTGGCGATCCTGTGAAACAAAAGCAACGGATATATGTTTGTTGTCCAAATAAATCTCAACCATTCGTGTCATGCCCGAGGTTAACCCTAAACTGTGATCTTCAGACGTGAATCCGTAACCTTCAGTTTAATGTAAGCCCTCAGTCAACTCACGGCTTTCTGGAGCCAAAGTTCAGTTCAGCTCAGGGCGCGGAGATCCGAGAGTCAAAAGCCTTTAGAGATCAATATAAGACACGTCTGAGCTTTCTGAGATTTTACTACAGGTTTGTTGGTTATCTGTCACACTTAAATAAGACTTCAAAGAGAAGTGGACCGTGAGCAGCTTCTGGCCCTTTAGCAAAATTATTCTCAATTTGCATACACACAAAAACTGGAATAATGCGCATTCAGAAAACCCTCGTGTTTCAAAAACAAAACTCTAGACTGCTAAACTCTCTGCACAATTCACCGATGTTCTACATCACATTTTTGTGAAAATCTCCCCACAAATCTGAAAAACACCAGCCTTTGAAATGCCACAGTTATGGACAAAAATGTATATAAAGTTAATGTTACAATTAAAAAACACTATATATACAACTTGTATATAGTTGAACATGTAGCATGGCCTCATGAAGCCAAAAGCATTTTGATGGTAGTGTGGTATATTGATCACACCAGTCACTATATGATGCTCTGTATGTGATATTCACGTGTTAGCTGTGTGTGTTGTGTTGGTGAACACGGTCTTAAGTGCAGCGTTTCATCTCACGATATGTGGAGTCAAAGTGGCTGACTGATTGTTAGTTTTGTGTTTAGGTTTTTTAGAAATTGAGCTGAAGTTTCAGAAAGTTTGCTTAAACATGAAATGCTCCCTTTTCAGGAAACATCACGACAGGATATTTCATGAATCTATGCGAGCTAACAATACGAGAGCCATGATGATGCCTTCATTGTGCAGAGGCGAGAAGGTGAAATCCAATCTGGATGATATAACAGCTTTATCCAAGTAGAACCAGACCCGATCACCTGATACCAAACAACACAAATTCAATGGAAATTAAAATGGAGCGACCTGGAACTGCCAAAAAGGGTGACACAAAACACATGCTTTACTTTCCATTCTTAATTCTAACTTCACTTTTCACTTTCCAGAAGGACACGATGTCTTATTTCTAATACCAGCTTTGACGGTAGCCAGGCTTAACATTAGACCTGATGAATCGATCGCGGAGATCATGTCTGATCCCTCCACATCTGTCTGAGCATTATTGGGATGGATATATCGGAAGCCGGGCAGCTGTGAAACCCACGGCGGCTGAAGCTTCAATGTCAAGAAAATAATAAAATATCAACTAAACAGTGTAATAAATTGAGCTCATTTGAAAATAAATCTAAAGAAGATTCAGTCAAACTAAAGTGAAATACTGCAGCTGGAAATATTATTCAGCAGCAAAATGTCATTGCCATATCTGCACTTCTCCTGTCCTATTTCAAATTGATCATCAATAGTCTAGGTCTAACAATGGTATAACAAGAATCACTAGAATCAATATTGAACTTCAGTTTTATTTAGACTTTCTACCAGATTAGCCTTGTTTGGATTTATAAAAAATGCAATAATTTACATAAAAGAGAGAATGTGCACCAACCTCCTGCTTATTGTTGAAATCCAGCAGCGTACTCTGGATGTTATCGGGCAAGGAACTATATATCGTCACTTCCATGGACATCCAAAATGGTGTTGCTATGTGGCATAAATGACTGGACTGGACTGAAGTGGACTTTAATACATGTTATATTTGTTATTTATGTCATATTTTGTGTTATATATAAAACTATCATTATATTTGTTATTTATGTTGTATTGGTACATATTGGTACAACATTGTTATTAATGTTCCTTAATGTTAATATTTTTCTCATATTTTTTATATATACACCTTTTAGAAAATGTTTTTATTTCAATGAGTGCCCGATAAAGGGTTAAGGGGCAGTTGCAAAATAGAAAAGGAACCACATATCTGTGGGGAGCAACAATGCGCAGAAAGCTGCAACGTATTTGAAGTGAAGAGAGAGTACTGGAAGGGCATCCTGGAGGGCACTTGTGCAGTGTTTTTCGAACATGGGGGCAGCAGGGGGAGCAATCGCCTACATCACAAATTTTATGATATATATCATATTATGATCAACAGGTTAGACGTAGTGTCTCAGGTTATTTAAAAACTACAAA
This sequence comes from Diplodus puntazzo, assembly GCA_963678695.2. Taxonomy (NCBI): domain Eukaryota; kingdom Metazoa; phylum Chordata; class Actinopteri; order Spariformes; family Sparidae; genus Diplodus; species Diplodus puntazzo. The sequence continues at coordinate 20,865,089 of OZ023158.1, read as the reverse complement.
AGGAAAATACCAATATGTTATTAGCAAAGACAAAAACTGTACTAAGCCGCAATATCAGTTAAGGTATTTGGGGGTTTGGGCAGTTGCACATCTGCTTTAATCACACTTCACATCCGGATTTACGGTAACTTGCTTGTTGTTTCAGCTGACCAAAAGTTGTCCTGTGTTTTTGTTCTATTCTAGGTCTGAAACATAAACCAATGCTGTCAAAACAGAAAAAGATTGTGTTGAATTTCAACGTGCTCTGTGCCAAAATGTTTACAAAGTTAATGTCTGCTCTTATTTAGCAAAACAAGTGATGTTTTCACTCTGGAAATAATCCAACTTTAACCAGGAATATACTGCGGGTCTTAAACATCAGCTGAACAAGCCGGTTGCTTAGTGCCACATGCTGTAAGACATGCTCAAACTCCTCCAGTCAGTTCAGTAATACAGTATTTAAATTAGCTGCTGTGTGATGTATGACAGGTGCTAAGACAGAATTATCCCATTATACACACTGTGTGGCACTGTTATTCCTGCATGGTTTGGGGTTAACGGGGTTAATGCGGGACGTGGTGGCTTGTGTCCTGAAGAGAAAATGAGTTTTTTTAGGTGAAATATCGCACAGAAAAGCTGAGAAGATCACACAGCAAGCAAGTGATCAGGATACTTATGGTAAAGTTGTCTCACTCGTGATGAGTCAAATAAATCCTTCAATGTGAGGCATCATATTGTGAATCCTAAAAAGGTAGTTCACCTCGGGGGAACCTTCAGTGAGGTGTGCACTAGCGGCTGATGGATGCTTGCTTTTACTGATGGCCTTAAAAAGCTAACCTGGGTTTGTCCTAATGGCACCACGGTCTGATGAATACATATCCAGTAATAGAATGTGTGTGTATGACTGTGTGCGATGGTGTGTGTACAAGATCACATGGCTCATGAGAAATCCTCCATAGGGATAGGTTCCAGCAGATTGGGTTGCCGTTAGGGAAAGCGCCGCCACATCCAAGAATTTAGTTCTGAGCCTCGATTTCCTCTCTGGGCTCGCTGGGTGTTTGTTTTTCCTAAACATTGTTTACTTTCTGGGGTGTGTGTGTGTGTGCACATTTGTGTTTATATTAGTTTTTTATAGATCTGACACTAAAACTGGGAGCCTGGCGGAAATAAAAATTAAATCCCAGGCGGCCTCCGTTCCATGAAAAATAGATTATCCTCAGAGTGGGTAACTGACAAGGCTTGCGTCAGGTATTTTTATTCCAGGTAATGTTTCCAATGACACAACTGACAGCGCCTCCCATAAACAGTACGAGCACCAAAGCCAATACTACTGCATGTAGTAATTAATGCAATTCACCAGCACACTATTTCTAACACGTGAAGGCTAGTAGAAATACATATATAAATAAAGTCGAGGTCAGAGGGCCATTTGAGGTTATTTATGTATGCAGCTGCCGAGTAAGTAAGTCATGCCCGGCTCTGTTTATTCGCTTTTTTAAATATTTGTTTTTCAAAGAGTAGCCTCCCTTTCCTGCACTTAATGCGACTTTCTTCTTTGGCCTCATCAGCAAATATGAAAAAAAAAAAACGGCCCCGCTGGGTATGAAGTAGGTCAAACTGTTAGTAGTTAATTTGGGCTTGGCTCAGACGGGCTTGAAACAGCACTTATTTTTCTGTTCACTTAACTCGCACTCTCTGGATAATAGATGATGCTGTCCAAAGCCCTTAATCTTATAACTTTCCAAAATGCCAAACTTATATTTTTTTTTTCTCCAAATATACATAATTTCATGCTCTCTCAGTTAATGTGAGGAGCAGTTGTTACTGTGTCGCATGATAAAAGCACTTCATTCTGTGTGTCAGTTACTCACGACGGTGTAATCCGGGGTGTGTCAGACAGCGTTGTCACTGTCGCCGCGTACGGATTGTTGACGCTGTTCCGGATCCGTCCTGCTGTGTGTGCAGCACATGTTAGCCACTTGTCACGGCATTTCATACTCAATATCCGATCGTCTCTGCCGCGAGGAAACTTCAATATCTCCTTTTTCTGACACTCTACTAGCTTCATTCAGTATGCGAAATCTGGATTGCAGGATGAGGCAAAATAAGATGGCGGACAGCGCCTTGATCACTGATAATAAGTGACAAGTTAAGTGGGTTTTTTAAAAGCGTACAACCATCCAACCCACACTCAAGCAGTTGACCTCTCCACCACCCTGCAAAGGACGAAGTGATAAGAGGTAGTATAAAGAGTGAACAGTGTCTATGACGGAGGCACTACTAAGTTAGTGAAGTTGTGTAACATTTTCCTACCCCGGACCAAGCACCATTATTGCCTAAACTTAACCAAACTGTGACTGTACAACAAACATCTGTTATGTACGTCACTGTTACGCTCCAACGCTCATGTTGTTTGGGAAACGGTGATGTATGTTGCTTGTGGGAGACGCTGACAATCGACCTATTCAGTTGTTTCGGCGCGAGGATGTGTAGAGTGAGGGATGATTGCAATTGATTCTGTCACGATAAACAAAAAACGTTATCTGTTATAATGTTTGTGTCTGTCAAAGTCGGGATACACAAATTGCAGTGTGTTTTTAAGGATTTCCTTTTAGTGCTCCAGCAGGAAATGCAACTTATCTCAATCAATAACATTCGTATCATGTGTTGAACATGCCAAATTAAAATGAAAATAGGTTAACATGTTAATATACAACAATGTATAACATATCATACGACATGTCCTCAGATGACCTTTAGTTAAAACTTCAAGGCTCTAATTTATGCCACCACCCACGCATAGATAGATAGATAGATAGATAGATAGATAGATAGATAGATAGATAGATAGATAGATAGATAGATAGATAGATAGATAGATAGATAGATAGATAGATAGATAGATTTTTAGCTGCATGAGGCTGCACATTTAAGCATCTTGTATACATCTTGGGTGACAACACAACACTGACTGTTTTTTTTATCAGGCACATAAGACTCCAATGTTATCTGCTTGGGTTGATGAGGGATCTCTAATTAAAATGTGTTACATGATATATAGTTGTAAAGGTAATTAAAGCTATTTGGTACAGCGCAGTAAAAATTCATTTGACTTCAGAGCAAAGATTACTTGCTTTCTAAATACAATTTTAATTGGACATTCATCCAGATCCTACTGGATATTTCGGTCATTCACAGAACGGTCTGAAAATGCATGGACTAATATAGCTCGAGTGTTGCGGCGCAGTTCACTGCAGACGGAGTTTAGTTTTTGATTACCATAACAAAACAAAAAAAACAGCAACCAGTGAAATCATTTTAACAAAAACAATTTGTTTTCTGCAAAACACATTTCTTGATAAAATATGAAACATAGAATCAGTGTGAGTCACACAAAAAGCAGATGACAAATAACTCCAGTGCTTGAGATGAACCTGAGGCTATATGAAGACAAATAATAGGATTTAAATATCATAACAGACTCTCACAGCCACTTAAGGTTTACAACCTTCAGGGGTTGACTGACAGTTTTTGTAACACTATTTGGATTGTCAAACATTGCTATTTTGCATCAAGCTGAAGATTTAACCAAACCTCACTAGGAAATTGGCTGTTTTTTGACAGATCTTGTCTTAACCATAAGCCGGAATGTGGACAACCCTGTTTTTCTAGTGACACTTATCAGACTTTGATTAACATAATTATACAGCTTTGAAATAAGAATTCACTTTGAACAATTCCATTAAAATTAAAATTCGACATCCTATTTATTTTTGTTCTTACTGTATGTTACTCTGAAAGCAGAACAAACCACAAAACAGTATGTGTTCATCAATTAATAGACAAACATTGCATACAGAGGCTATCTTTCCATACAGTGTGTGCAGACTAATTATTGCACCGCATAGTGTTTTTTAGAATCCCCCCGTATGAATCATGGTCATATGCAGCATGCACAATAAAGTTTGAAACAGCTCTAAAATCTGTCAGTTACATTAAGGTCTGAACAGTACTGGCGTGATTTACGATATCCCAAGTTAATGCAGGCAACAGGAATGCCACACAGATGGGCTGTAACTTCCACTCTAAGTGACATATATTGGTTTTAATAGACTGAGAACTGTCTCTAACGCTCCAATACTTTGATTTAGAGCCTTTTACTGCACCAGGTCTCAGGTCTTACTTTGCTCACAGTCAACATCACTGGGGTGGCTTTAGACATTTAGTTATTTTTTTACTGGGTTGTCAAGGATGATGTGTAAAAAAAGAAAAAGAAATACTGCTGCACACCAGATATTGATCTGGTGAAGGTGAAGTGGTGAAGTGTGCTCTCTTCTTATTTTCTATACTAGACCATCATGCGTGTATTACTGTGTCGTGCTGATACCATGGCTACACACTGTTCGAAAAGTAGGAACCAGCGAGTTAGCGGACAGCATAGCGTGTCAGCATGTAAAAACTGTATTGTTGCTATGGTTACTGGTAGTTTGATATCGGTTGCTTACTGATGACCAGAAATATGTGTCGTGTTCCAGTATATCGGCAACCAATCAGCGATCAGACAGAAACAAACAAATCTGTTAAATGCAGACTTATGCAAAAATCATTATATTATTATCATTATTATTATTAAAGGCCTCTGAAAGCCGCAGTTATTTGTCAGAACATTTGATTCATTGATTTCTGTCGGGATGTTTAGAGATTTTCTACATACATATGAAAACGTGCTTCAATCGATGAATCACTCTTCATTTGATTAGCGCCAATTCACAACAAAATTCTTCTAAACCATCCTCCTTGATTCATTTATTGACAGGGACTTAATATTTCCCCCCATGGACAAGCATTTGGTGACAGTGGTGAGAAAAAACTGCCGTTTAACAGGCAGAAACCTCGGAGCAGAACCGGACTGAATGGTGGGCGGCCATCTGCCTCGAGCGGCCGGGTCGCTGCTTCTACAATAACTTACCAAACTTTGCTAAAGGGGTGTCTCTAATATTTTGTCAACCTTGATAGTAATTATAATAATCAATAATACGATGTGTGGCAGAAATGATAATTAGAAATATGAAATTTAGCAAATGGTAATAATCATCCAGTTTAATATGTCATCACTGCATGTTTATGTAATGCTTAAAAAGTTGGAGTGAAACTTTTACTGACGGATGAAGTGTCCTGCTGGAGAAATGGCAACCCAAAAGTATCCATATATCAATGCAAACCCTGTACAGAGGTCACCTTAACAGAAACCAGAAAATCAGAAGCAGAATACGGAATTTCCTTTATTTGTCCCGCAAACGGGGAAATTTCTTCATCACAGCAATCAAAGGACAGGGTATTGTAATAAACAACAATAATATTAAAAGAGTAAACAATACAAGCTACAGCCATGTTTCAAGACTAACTGTCTTCTACACCAAGGAGCCATGCGCTTAAACTCAAGCAGCACCCTCCTTAACATAACATATAACGATGTTAAAATGTCCCATGTGACATATGGTAAAGCCGTGTTTTATAAGTATTACAAACTAAGATCTATTGTCGTCTGCTTTTTGTTTTTCATTGTCCTACATTGTTCAGAGATTTTTATTTTGTTCTCACTCAGTCAGAACATATTTTTGCACACAGTTCTTTCATTTTTTGGTAATTTGCTTCACGTTGCGGCTGGGTTCTCTCACAACACTGCATTGTAGCGTTGTCCTTAAAAACACCCACACAGACACACACATACACAGACACAAAAACGTCTTTGTCTAGCCCGTGTTTGCTCATCGACAGTATAAAATACCACTGTAACTTCTGTACTGATATGCCATCCCCTCTCATAAATCCCCTGGCCCTATAAAGGGGTGCAGAGCAGAGGCATGAGGGTGAAAAATGAACTCCATCAGGAAGCTGGATAAAATTTCTCTGACACACACAACCTTGGTCCAGTAAGAATATCTCTGTATCCTGCTGACATGTGATCTTCTGAATCTATTCGGGACAGCTCGTCTCGCTGAACTCTAAACAAGTCCTTTCAAGCTGCATCATTCATCAATTTCAGCCCTGTTTGTGGGCTACAGATGATACCCCGCAAGCTCAATAGCTGCCAGACATTTAACAATATGTCATACGACAGTCTCTCAGACAGCCCACACTTAAGGCTCTTACTAATCCAAACGCTTCAGGTGTTGACAACATGAAGCGCTTAAGGCCGTTGAGCAAAGCTGATCACATGCTATTGTTATGATGACAGTACTTCATCAAAATCTATGGTAGGTGAGCTTCGTAGGATCGTCATTACCATTCCTGGCTAGTGAGTCGGTCGGCAAAGGAACACATTTTTCTTTCTTTTCTGTGTTTTTTTTTTTTTTCTGGCTAAATCTGTCTTTGTTTGTGATGATGGTACAGTACCGCCGAAGCACTTTCTGCTGATGGAGAGGTTCAGCAGATAAATGATGAAAGGGATTTTCTGAGAACCGCTGTTATGGCTCTTTGAACTATTTTTACTGCCTTATTTTCCATGATTGCTGGGAGGTCCAACTCCTCTCAGACGACCTCGCTGTGGATGCTTATGAAAATTGTGAGGCTTGTTTACTTTTAGATGTCGATGTATTATGGTGTAGTAATGAAGGGTTGAATTAGTTGTTCAGCAGTTTTTCCTGATTTTGTGCTGTAAACCATACTTACTTTGAAATGCGCACTAGATTAATCAGATATGGGCAGCATGAGGCGGCATGTGGAAGAGTCATTCGTGGAGAAACGTGTCCAGGGTGTTTATTTACCTTTGGAATGAAAACAAAGTCAATTTATTATGCACTGAATGAGAAATTGTACTTTTATTCAACAATAATCAATTAACCATGATGCATCTGTTACTGCTGATGAAGTCAGAGACTGTTTATTCCGATTTAATTATGATTATTTTGTTACGAAAATTATTTCAGAACCATCAGTGATAACTATGATAGTGCAACAGATGAATGGATTCCTCAGAGTCGAGAGCAAATGTGTTTGGTCATCACATCTTCCCTTGATATTAGATTCATAAAATAACACTGCCTTTACTTTCTTGTTGTTTGGGGTCCCGCAGACCCCACAGCTCAATGTGTAACAATCATGCTAATATGATAATTGGAAAATTATCTATTTTTCTCCAAATGTGTTTTTGATTTATTCTTTCTAACCTTATTCCATCAAACCTAATATTAAACACTATATTAGCATTGAAAGTGGTCACCTGTTCCTTTGCCACAGACTTTGAATGCACACGTGACGCAACAGATGACCACAAAATATGATTATTACACGAGTAAGTAAAATATTTCAATTTCAATACATTAATGTTTATTGCAGTTTGTATTTGTGTATTTTGTATAGTTTAAGTTCATCTCTGACAAGGCGCAGAACTTCATCTTACTTAGTTGTGTTCCCTTTGTTTGGTGTCATCCACTGTTATAAACAAAATATTCTGAAAAAGTGCTAGTGAATGGCAAACACTTGGTAAATCTTTCTATGAACAATTAAGAAACAAACCTATAATGCATTTTAAGGCACCTACAGCAGTGTTATTATCATAGTTATAAGGATTCATTAATATTCATCATTCTTTATAACAATAATCATAACTCGTAATCACATTAAATGTGTTTTTTTCACCCAATGGTAGTTGAATGATAACTCACTGAAAATTGACTATAAACACCAATCACTGATATAAAGCTTACTAAAAGTCATTATATTTAACTTTTTTTTTCATGTCTGTGACATCCCAGATGGAACGGAAGAGTCTAAGGGGCCAGGGAGAAAAATAATATATTTTTTACATTTATTAGAAAAAAGTCTAAACAATTAGTCTTTACAATTTTGTGAATAAACTAAAAATGTTGAGAATAAACTTGACATTTCAAGATTAAAGTCAACCTTGAGTCAACAAAATACCTTGTGTAAATAAATTGGTGAAACTTCAAAATCAACCTTAGTAACAGAAAATATAACTCGCAAATTAAGAATTTCATTGCCTGGTGTAAACTATGTGTATATGACAACAAAACATCTTGAATCTTGAATCTTGAAAGAAAAAATATTTCTCTTTTAGCTCAAAAACACAGTGTAGTTGTCAGTATTAGGACTTTGAGGAGATTGTGCCATAAACTGCGTGAACTGAAAACCGACAAAATTGTATTTCAACTTTATTCTCAACATTTCGACTTTTTATCTTGAAGTGCATCTCGTTTTTTTCTCACCTCTGGCCCTAGCACTGTTCCGTAAGATGAGAAATAATGTGTCACGTTCTGTTGCAAGTTCAATGCTGTGCTTCCAATTAATTTTCATGAAATTGGGGAAACAAGCATTAATGAAGTGATTAATATATTTTCGGCATGTTTTTTGAGCTGTTAGAGAGGCACACAAACAGTTGGTATGTCAAGGGTTTTTTTTTTATCAACATTTATAAATGTTCTATTCTGCGTCTAATTACACTCACCAGCAAGACGAAAACACAGGAATTAAGAATAAAAAAAACTTTCGTATTTCATTTACAGCCCTAATGTAATTCATTTTAAGAACCCTGTGGAGTATCATGATGTATGCAAGTGTTTTACAAATCAGAAATGTTATCCCTCATCGAACTGAAGAATGTGCTTTAGAAATGGTTTGATCTGCCACAGTGACACACTCGGGACTCAAAGGTTCAACAGCAGCCCAAACGGAGGCTCGAATATTTCCTTTAATGAGTGCCGCTTGTAACATCAGTGCCTGTTGACCTAGACCGTGTGGTTAAGCTCTTCAGCTCAGGTCAGTGTTTCCAATTTCCATGAATATTCTAATATGCTGTATTGAGTTTGAGAGTTGTGAGTGCTGCATTCAGCTCGTAACAGCTCAGATAAAGTCAGCAACTCAGTTAGAAATCCACCAATGTCACTTATAGATGGGATGTGAGGCCTTTCAAACTGCAGAATTTATTTGATCTCTGCAACCTCTCCTTCAGTCCTGATACTGAGAATAATTAAAATCATGTTAACAGTCATCAAAATACAAATTTTACTCAAAAATGCCTCTGTGTGTGTGTGTGTGTGTGTGTGTGTGTGTGTGTGTGTGTGTGTGTGTGTGTGTGTGTCCGTGTCCGTGTCTGTCTGTCTGTCTGTCTGTCTGTCTGTCTGTCTGTCTGTCTGTCTGTCTGTGTGTGTGTGTGTGTGTCACAAAGGAAGCAGAAGAAGTCCGGAAAGCTGTCTTCTACCCTTCACTGTTGTCAAGGTTCAAATTCAAGGCTTTGATTTATTTGAATTTGCCGGATCAGTCATGCAGCCATCTGTCATTTTATCAGGTACAGTGCCAGACTCATGGGTGCAGTGCTCAAAAAAAATATTTGTAGTTGTTTTATGAAATAAAAGATTTAATCGTTCCGGTGAAACTTGCCAAATAGGAAAAATTAGTCATATGGCCTTTGAGAACATTCTTGCCTGTTTTGTTTTTTTTCTCACACCATAGAGTTGACATAAAAAACATGTGGGTCGTGGGAAAAGAAGAAATTGAGATTGTTTTGTGAAAGGGGTCAAATGACCTTAATCTTTACACTGCAGAGAACTAAGCTCACAAAAACATGAACATTTAATTCTGTGCTGGTACGAGTTTAACGTGTGTTTAATGTTTACAAATGCCTCAGCTAAAATTATTTTCTTGACTCAAGTAAAGTAAAGAAACAAAGCAAAAATGTAAAGCTCCTGTTGGTGAGATAGTAGTACTGACGCTTTGGGACTGTGGGCCGGCTCGGCTGCCAACTGAAAGCTGGGAATGAGACTCAAAAATCAACTGGAGCTTTAATAGTGTAGCACACAGGCTTTTTTGCTTAAAGGGCAACTCTGGTACAGTAGGTCCACCAAAAGTGCTCATTTTTGCCACTGACAGGCTGAGACTGTCATTCTACGTGTCCAACACATCCTCACATCTAAATGACTGAAGCGGTTGATTGCCAGTGACTCCCAAAATGACGTTGTTCACCATGACCGTTGCAACATACCAGAAACAGGCGTATCGTACCTTTGCTGCACAGCTGCAAATTGGTTAGGTTTAGGCACTAAAACTACTTGGTAACATTTATGCTTTAAATGGCATGTTTATGCAACAAAAGTATTTGGTTAGGTTCAGGTTTGTTGACCCATCAGTCCACCCAGTCCTCCTCCCTTTGCTTGATTTGGCACTCTTACCTCATGTCCCCTGACTGACTATATCACATAATATCACTAGTAGTTCGAAGTCACCAGACTCCATTGAAGAAAACAGCAATTTTAACCTAGCAGAACATGGTAGTTGCTGCCTCGATCAGTTAGTTTGTTTGTGTTCTGACCAAATCCTTCGTCTACTGGATCGATTTACTCGACCAATTCCGAAACCTTTTGTCCCTATTCGTCATTTAGACGTCAAATGAATGTAGCATTATGGCCCAGAGTTTAAAATACCATAATTACCCTTTAAGTGCCTCAATTACACTACCTGCGTCATGTTATAGACAATATTTTGGTTCCTCCAATACTTTCTTTAGTTGAAAATATGACCTCATGTCGTCTCTGTGTGGTATTTTTTTCAGCCAGTGAGGTTTTTTGCTGTAAATGTCACCTGGGACGCTGAGTGACAAAATAATGACAACCTGTTTTTTTAAGGCAGAGCAATTTCCCAGAATTGAATGAGGAGAATGTGTGCAGAGTGAACAATATGTGCACTCACCTCCCGATTGGTCTCTGTCAATACCATTCTGACATCTCTCCAAGAATGTGTTCAGACAAATAGATTGGACGTCTCACAAACAGAAGGCTGAGAGGCAAAATAAGGATTTAAACACATACATGCGCCGAGCACTGGCCCCTGTTTATTTTGAAACTCTCTTTGGATAAATGCAATCAGAGGCAAAAATGGATCACATTAAGGCAATGTCAAAACACGCTGAACCGGGTTTCCAAGAAACGCATTTCTGCTGGGATATACTGTAATTGCAGCATAAATCTAACTGAGAGCTGGCTCATACCTACACATTTAGAAAATACTAGTTAATTAAAGTGTCATTGAACTGGGTGGGTTGTGTGACAGAAAAATCCATTCATTCCATTAACACGGTAACTGTATCTATTTGCATGTCAAATGTCAAAGACGGTATTGGGTTGTGACGTTGACAAATACACGTCTCATTTATTGTTGTCATGTGACACTTTTAACCATGTAATGCGGATGGTTGGAGTCACTGAAGGTTATTACTTTTGAATTTGAACCAATTAAACATTATCAGTCCATCTGTTTTTCAGCTATTTGCACCACATTTTTAATGTGTTATTTTTAGAAGTGCAATCTTTCGTGTCTTTTATAAATGAAAATCATTCTCTGGTATTTTTTTTATTTTTTTCAGGGCTGAACACAGAGTCAGGTGTGTTTTTGTACGTCTCTGGTGTTAATTAAATGGTTCACTGGATTTGAAAATGAATTTAAATTTCAGTAACACACTGGGTTGGAAAAAAAACCTGTTTTCTATGTGTGAACACAGACAACATTACCAGACATTTTTTTTGAAGTTATAAGCAGCCTTAAGATTTTTTTTTCTGTAAAAGCCAACATTATTAAGTTTACAGTAAGTCATTATGTAAAGACATTAAACCTGAGCAGTCTGCTCCAAGAAAGGTCATTTAGATTTGCATTACAGTAATCTATTGTGCTACATTAACAATGGAGAGAAGTAGAAGTATTCATATCCTTTGCTTCAGTAAAAGTAGCAATAACACTTAATATATGTAAAGCATAGGTTAATTACTATCTGTGATGCATTAAGCAGCATTTTAATCTTAATGCTGCCGCTAATTTAAACTACTTAACATGCAGTTGGGTAGTTTAAGTAAAACTATACATCACATTAAATGATTAGTTGATAAGGATTAAATCATTAAGCAACTACATAATAGATTTAATGTTTTTGAAAAGCCAACCAGTCCCTGATGATCTGCAGCTTCTCTGCTGTAATGATCTGCAGATTCTCTCTGGTTTATATCGTTGTCAACTGTTTAAGACAAGACGTCTAAGGATGTTATTTAGGAGTCTAGTTCATTACTTTTGGAATTCATTTCTATTTTCTGATGTTTATTAGACCAAATGTTTACTCTATTAACTGAAAAAAAGCCATTACATTAACTTCCTAGTTTTCAGAAGGCCTGTCCGAGGGTGATCCAGCTTTGGAGTGATGCAAGTTTACATATTTTTATGCATTTTGCTCTTTGTACAGGCTGTTTTTCCCAACTAAGCATTTTTAGTGCACACAGTTAGTGTAAATAAGAGCTATAATGAGTTTATGTTTCTGTTACTCTCAGGTAGGGGTATTCTGAGGTCACAAATGTAAGTGTTCATTTGTGTCCATGTGCGATGTGATGTGGGCTTATTGTGTATTCCAACTAATAGAGGCAAATTAAATGTCATCCACAGGGCTTTTTTTTTTGCATTAAAAAAATTCAGGTGAGAAAAACATTGATAAATATTTTGGTGTGTTCAAACTCCTAGAGATCAATGCCAGAAGAGCTTACAGAGACAAGAGTCACACTGGTTAAACAACAGCTCTGAATTAACTTTGGGCTAGACAGGGATAACACTTCAAGGATCATTTTACTTTGAGGACGGCTAAAAAAAAACAAAAAAAAAACATCATGAGTTGAAGCACAAACTCTTCTCAATGTTCTATATGAAATATAGTATTTAAAGTAACAAGTAACTGTAATTGCAATGGAGTGGAACAGAAGTATAAGGCTGTATGAAATGAAAAGATACAGAATTGTTGTGGAGTCATTGTATTCCCTCAGTTTCCATTGCTTGTGATGGCAGACACTCACAAACTTTTAATAAACAGTGTATTATTGTTGCTGATTGAATGGCAGAAATGGGGCAAATGTAAAGGATATTAGGAATAAAGAACAATTGAAGGGTGTTATATGCGGTGGCTCCGAATGTCAAAAACACAACAACATTACAGGAAGCACTACATTTCACGAAACAAGACACTTCAGAAATCTTTCTGGAAGTATCGTCATGAACACAGAAAAGACTTAGTGTGCTGGATTTCAAAGTGAAACTCTTCTCAAACTGCTGCTTTTTTTTTTTTTTTTTTTTTTCAAATTGGTCTTTAGGTTTTAAATTCCAGGTAACATTTTCCTGGAGCGGATACATGGCATTTTGAAAAACGATGCTCCTCAAATGTTAAGTGTGGCTGTGTGACCTGCCTGTGTGTGACTCCCACACTGTCAGATCCCAGCAGTGCCACAGTGTAGATGAGGTTCTCCTATCACAGTCTCAGAGCAGCTCTGGGAGGGACCGACATAAAAAGCAGGCAGTCATAAAACATTCAACATCATTCAAAATCTCCTCTCCCATGCACGCTTAGACAATGTGACATTCAAAACAACAAGAGAATGTCGGTCCAGGAAGCATATTTCAGGAAACCTCTTTTTTTTTTTTTTTAGAATACTGAAATGTAGAGCGGGGGGGAAACCTCTGAGAAAACATGCTTCAGCTTGACACTTTTTACCGTCATTCATTTTCTGGTGAGGAGGTTTATCAAATGTTTCTGAGTTAGTTCCGATAAAGTCATAACATTATTCTTTGTCAGGCGTACAGGAGTTTGAGTTAAACGTATGAACCTCCTAAAACTGGATCCTTTCCGAGCAAATCACGCCTCATTTAGCAGTGATGAGATACCTATGGCTACCTTTAAGATACGTTTCTTGGCATTTATATCCAAATAAACAAGATGTGCTCCTGCCTGCACACAAATCTGTCACTCACCGAGTTCATTTCTCTTCTTTATTTTATTGTTTTATGGAGTCTTTCAAATCTAAGCACCCCTTTTTTTCCTTCCTTCGAACCCATTAGAGGAACACAGCTGTGAGGCAATTCTGTGGGAAAAAAAAAACAAAAAAAGAAATCAGGTTACCATGTGTTGAACTGTTTAAGCGCTAAGCAGCGGGTGTGATGAATTACAAGTCAGTTAGTCCATTTTGCTGACAGAATGCAAATTTATTTATGACCCTGAGACTGAGAGAAAATGAAATCATCATATATTTCCAAACACTCACGCGGTGTTTTAGATTAGGGGGAATAGTTTGGGGATGGAAACACATTCTATGAATAAATTGTTTGAATTCTCCCTTTTCGAAACAGCTAATGGAGCACCGCGCTCAAACATCCCCCGCGCTTCTTTCAACAACGTGATCTCAAACTTACGAAAGAGTGTGAGGAATCTGCACGAACGAGGAAGTCTTAATTTAAGGGTGCGAAGTCAGGACACCCCTTTTCTTCCTCTGAGTCAGGAGAGTTGTCCTTTGAATCCAACACACCAAATCAAGTTTAATTTTTAGAGTGTCTGCTTTTGATTTATAGTCATGGAATAAAATGCGGCCCATTTCATATGATTTGCTGGTTATCCCATTTTACATTTTCATCAAATCACATTCTCGGGCCATATCTGTAAAATTGAGAAATCGTCAGAGCTGAAGTGGTGGGATATTGGAAGTTCAGCTTCATCAGCAGTCTGTGCTGCTGAAATGAGAGACCTTCAGTGGGCTCCTTCATACCCCCCTCCCCTCCGACATCCCTCCCCTTAACTTTCTTCCTCTCTGTTTTTTAAACCCTCCATCTCTCACTCTCATTTGGTTTTTGCTCTTCACTCAGCTGCGCACGATGGGGAGAGAGATCACGCCGAGGCTGTTTTATCTCCACTTGTGTGACATAATTTAATTAAACAACGTCACAGCTATGCAAAGCATTTCCAGATTCTTATGGTTTTTTTTTACGAGTGTGTTGAGACCGATGGATACAATAACCTGGAATAAATGGTAGTGTGTATTACTAATGTTATGATGATGATGATGGCTTTTATAGTAAGAAGATAACGTGTGCCTCCACATCTGTAATATGTGGAGGCACATATATATATATATATATATATATATATATATATATATATATATATATATATATATATATATAAATTTCACAGAGAGCTGAGGATGTGGGTCCCTTATCTATTATAATCTATAATAGAGAGTGAAGGACCCACTGGAGATGTTATGATGTTAAAGTAATACCTACTTTTCCAGCCTTAAATGGTATTGTTAAGCTCCTAATTAATTTTCCTAACCCCATATCAATAATATTTAATTAAATTGATACACTATTGATCATCATGCAGCCATTCTGCATGGTAATTAATGGCCAAAATGCTGTGGCATGCAAATCTGAACCTCGATTTCATTCTCATTGGACTGCATCCTCATAAGTGGTTTGCAATGTAATATGCAATCCGCTGATGGCTTATTAAGATCTTTACAGTCATTTAATCTGAGACTGTGGTCAATTATATCTCTCTGGAGTAGCATTGCAGTTTAATTTGATATAAACAAAACAATAGGCTGTGAAGCTGTGGTCATGATGGAAGTTGATACACCCACTCTCTCTCTCTCTCTCTCTCTCTCTCTCTCTCTCTGTCTCTCCCTCTGCCTCCCTCTCTATCCACAAGTTTGTGCTGGAATGCAGACAGTCTGAGGCTGCACTGCATCCTCCTCCAGGGAGCTTCCGTGCTGTTTGTAAACAATAAATAATATTAATTTCATGCTGGACACCTTCGCTGGATCGATGCTCATCGACCAGGCGAATCAGTTGTCTTTATAGGCTGCATGTGTCGGGGGTGTAATTGCACAGTTTATGGAGGGACCGGGGCCACGCGAACACCATAACAATCTGTAACATACAAATGAGCCTCATGTTTTCTTAATCGGTCATTGAGTCCGGTCTCTTTGGATCGTAGCTGCCGTGAATAATTCAGGATGATACAAGACAAAACGCCTCGGTTCTGTCTTGGTTTGGTGATTGATTGCGGGAGAACACGCCGCTTCAAGTCTCAGGATATTGTAACTCAAGCCAGCTGACGGAGAGAAAATTAATTACAACATCACAAATCGATGAACAACTGAATGTGTCAACTCCCCAAAGAGCTGTGATTGCTCATTGTAGTCTGATTGAGGGTGCAGGAGGGCGGGGGCAGGGGGCCGGACCCAGAGGAATCTCGAGGGGGGGGACAAGGTTGTGCCCTGCTTTGACTCAGCAAACACGGCACAGCAAGAAAACACACTCTGATAATTCCTTTACAAACAGCTGAAGCTAAAACTCTCCGCCTGTGAGAAGGGAAATTATAACTGACTATGCATTTCTGTACACATATATTCTCAGATCCTCATTTGAAATGCATGTAGCTCTGGTGCTTTTTTTTCAGAAGCCGCGACTGGAGGAGACCAGCTTGCACCGCCTGATAGGACACAGAGCAGATTAGCAGAATGAGAGAGATCATTACGAACAACCTCACAAGTGACCAAGGCTGAGTCATTCTCTTCTTGCATTTGGCTGCTGTGCGTCTGCTTTGCTTACACATCAGCACAGAGCCCCCTGTTAGGATTTGATCGTAAAAAAAGTCCATAGCTGCGGGGCTCGGCATGTATACGCGTGTGCGTGCATGTGTCTGCGCTGCCACTGTGACTGTGACTTTGACCTTTCGCAGGGGGATGCTGGATGGAGAGAAGGCGTAATGAGTTTGTATAATAGCCGGGCTCTATCTGAGGAATCATCCATCTACATGAGCCCCATAATTAGCTGGTAAGACAGTGGTCCAGTTCCCACTTATTATTCTGCTGACTACAATGAGGGAGTGGAGAAATAAGATAAACAAAGACACCCCCCTTTCTCCTCAGAAGTGTATTAATAATCTGCTGTCGATTCTGGCAGCGTTGTAAAAACGCATGGATGAATGGTCTGAAAATCACTCCACTGACACCCCCCCCCCCCCCAGAAAATAAGGGAAAAAACAATCTGCAACATAAGTCTGAGTTTGCTGACAGGTGTACCCTCTCGTGGGAGGGCTAATCCTCATGCTTCTTCATCTGTGTGTTTTGTCCATCACTGACGTGCTTGCAGCAGACAGGCCCCCCCCCAAAGCAGAAGCATATTTAACTGGAAACTCAATGACATGCAGATGTGAGCTGTGTGAATTTGTATGCAAAGCACCGATCTGATTCCTATCATACAAGGACTGAATGTCATATCCATCATTTTCATGTGAGGCAGAAAAGATATGAAAAGCATCGCTTGGAAGAGACACTGGTGAAATAATTTCCATTCTGTCGAGCATTGCCAGTATGTGGTTAGTTATGCTTATTCAAGATATGTAAATGTTTGCCCAAGAAGAAGAAAAAGGGGGGGGTGTATAACAGCAGGGCGCGCGCCGAGGAACGCTCCGTGTCCCAGTGAGCACGCGGGATCCGCTCCTGGTTTTGCTTGCTCGAGCTCATCGCAGCTCCTTCTCTACCTTACCCGACTCTCAACACTCCAGCATTGCTGTGCAAGCAGATGTTCCTGCTCTGGTTGCCAATTTTTACAATTTTTTCGCAATCGGGAGAAGGTGTTCTTTCGCGGGAAGGCTACAAAGTGACAGGAAACAACAGAAAAAAACTGCCTCCCTCCTCTGCCTGGTGAGAGAGAGAGAGAGAGAGAGGGAGAGTTGTGAGCGGATAGCGGCTTTTTTTGTGTGTGTGTATATATATATATTTATATGCGTGTGTGTGAGTGTATGTGTGTACGCGCGTTTGTGTGGACAAATACAGCATCAGTCAACCCCGCGGCTGGCTGGCTGGCTCGCGAGCGAAGGGAGCAGTTTATTTACCGCCACCACACCTGTGATGCGTTGTTCTGAGCAACGAGGACGCACGACCGGGATACTGATGGCCACGGTACGGCGGGAGGATATGTGTTGAGGAGAGAAAACAACCACACATACACACAAAAAAGGACTTGGGCGTTGTGTGAAAAACGCGTTTAGTGCTGCAGAGGACACTCTCCGGACCTTAAAGAAAGCGCCAGTGTGCCGGCGTCCCCTTCTCCGCTCCCGTGTCTTTTTTTTTTCACCCTCCGAAACTTAAAGCTGATATAGACCCACGAAGATGCCCTCACTTCTGGGCCCCTTTGTCCGCTGTGGGTTCGGCGCTACGCTCCTCGTGCTCTGCCTCGTCCTCGCTGGCTTCACCTGCACTGGTGAGTTATTTGAGCAAGCATCTTGTCTGTTAACGAAGCTGTTAATTAATGTGTGTGTATGGGGAGAAAAGTGCGTACTAAAAAGGCTACAAGTGAGAAGTTGTTTGCTAGTTGTTGTTTTTTGTTGTTTTTTTTAATCTCACCGACGTGTCGCCGCGGCTGACTGAGCACGTTGTTGGTTTTATTGTTCCAGCAGTGAACTAATGCGCCTTCAAGGTTACATGCACGCGAGGCTCTCTGTAGTAGCCCTCTGACGTGTCCACCAAGGTTAAAACTTGAGGTGGAAAAAATATCAGCAAACCATCGTCCAGCTGTCTTCTGGTTCCTGCTGGTGTGTTAAGATTTGGGCAGCATGTGTTTCATACCCGCCGCCGTGAAGGGAAGTTGTGGTTGGCTCGCACCTGCACTTTAAGAAGAGGTGTTTGCACAGACGGGCCCGTGGACAGTAAAAAAAACAAAAAATAAAAAACGCAGTGCTCTGTGTCTTCTTTCCACACTGTCACATAAACAACCTTTTATTGCATCTTTTTTTCTTCTGCGAGTCTAATTTCCAATATAAGAAGATATCACCACCCCGCTAATCATTCGGTTATTAAATCTTTTGAGCTATGTGACCGGGCGAGCCGTATATCCAAAGTCGGTGCGAGCAGGGACCGTTCAGCTCCACGTTTCTCTCCCCCCGACCAGGACTCATTCCTGCTGCATTTGCAGTATATGGTGACAGCTTTACGGAGTTGGTTGGACGACCTACTCGCACTGATGAGTTACCTTTTATGATGCAGGCCCCCCTTCTTGGCCAGACATTCCCGATTGCATGCAAATGTGCTGTGATGTACAAAACAATCACACAGCAGTGGGAAAGATAAGTTTCCTCCTCAGCTGCTGAAAGGTGAGCCCAAAAAAAGCAAATTCAGACATGGAGTTGTCACTTCACACATCACATGTCCTCATAATGATGGCTTGACAGCAATACATTTTAGTTTCTATGCCAGCATGACAGAGTGCTGGCTGTTGACCCTTAATATAACAGGTCACTGTGGAGCACAGGCAGGCCAGTCATATCAGACTCAATCAATGCGATCAATTGCCCTTTTGCCCATAATGCACCACTTCACAGTTCAGCCTTTTTCCTGTTTTTGTACACTTTACTCATCCCGCCTGACGCTTAAATATCGCCCTAACAATGCCACACAGCTGGGAGCAGCTGGTGAGGTTCCACAACGCGAGAGTTTCACACATCATTTGCCTCTCGTTGCTCTCGTTTCCGAACTGTTAACCTTGCTTTGGACGGAAGGCAAACATGTTAAAGTTGGTGTAATTGTGTCTCTTGCTCCAGGACACTAAGATGATGAATTAAGAGGGCTTTTCTCTTGCATTAATTAGTGTATAATTATGAATATATTAGGATTAAATAAACAGTCATGCTCCAGGGACGTCATATATCAGGCTAAGTAAGTAGCAGTGCAGTGGTATTTACAAGTCATTTTGTGATGCATGTTGATACTGATGTATTTTGGATACTGGCGTACAGTATATGGGTGGTGTGGTGCTTGGGGTGTGGATGCCTCACAGCAAGAAGTTGCTCACCTCCTCTGTTCTGTGCGGAGGTTGCATGCTTTTCCTGTCATTACATCAATTTAAGACTCCCACAGGTGCAATATTGTCTGTGTCTTTGTTCGCTCTGTGATAGACAGGAGCTCTGTCCAGGGTATTTTCCTGCCTCTCCCAGCCCTTCTGTGACCCTGACTAGCAATGAGCCAGTTCATAAAATAATTGAGTACAGGTATATTGGTGAAGTCAGTTTTATCCTATATCTAGGCAGACCCCGCTCTTTGTTTCACTGTCACTCTCTATCATATATCCGGTCAGTACAAGCATCCTCATAAGCTCCCATCACAGCTTACAGGCCACTTTGTTATAGGACAGAGTGAGATCCAGAAATGGATCGGAGAGGTAATTTTGTAGCCAATTCTTTCTACATCAGGGCTGGGACAGTCTCAGCTGAGATCAGTCAGCGAGCTATCCTCTGTAGAGAGGCAAGGCGCTGACTCGGCATTCGTCTGTATCAAAAGCCGACTTGTCTTTTTTGCAGGGAAACATAACTCAGTCAGTAATAAAGGTAGGCCTGTCAATCTAGATTTGAGCTAGCCGAGCACTTTCCCTTTCACTGTGTTGTGAGTGATCTGACGGGCTGGACAGAGGGGGTAGGTACGCTTTCAGCCTCAGGAACAAAGAACTGTACTGCTTTGCCTTTGTATGTGTGTGCACACCACTTGATGTTTTCAGGATGCGAGGCGTGTGTGTTTGTGCATGTGTGATGGAGAGGGTGTCTCCACAAGGATTTGCATACAGGCATTTCTGCTGTGTGTGTGTGTGCGCGTGTGTGTGTGTTAGCTGTTGTGTCTGCAGATTATTCCAACTCCTGTTGTTTCTGTTGTTGCTATTTATCGAAACTTTCCTGTTAGTCTGTTGCCTGTTGTTAGTCCCTTGTTACTTCCTCAAGAAAAAGACCAGCAAAACCCAACTGTCCATGCAGAAAGAATAAAAATCCTGGATTTTCTTTGTTTTTTCCCTCTGCCCAATGAGAGCGTTGCCAAGCAATTGTTGTCTGGTTCAGCGAGGGAGCATGGGATTTGGTATCAGGCACCTTCCTACTCGTGTGAACAGTCACCTCAGAGCAATTTCCACGGGGTGTAGACCTTGTGATGATGCAAGGAGATGGTCATTAAATGACAACAAGCTGAAATCTGTTGCGTAATACAGTAATTTGCCCAGTACCATTTCTTGGTACAGTACTATAAGCCTTTTTTTTTTTTTTGCCAGGCATCTCTCATCATTCTAATGTGAATCATCCCAGAGTTGTCTTTCTCACAGCCAGTTTTGTCTCTCCTCATTGACTCACTAAAGCATGCGATAAGGAGGGCGAAAGCTGAAATTAACATAATTTATTGGGGGAAATTGCCTTCTGGTCAGAGGAATTTAAAACCACTTCATTTCTGTCCCATAGCTAATGCATGGCAAATGATCGCCATGTATTTGCGGGGATATGGTCTTTTACAGAGAAGTGATAATTTACTACCAGAAAGAGTTTTTGTTCCCTCTAGTCATGGGAGATGAATTCAAATGACACAGACAACAGGAAGAGTTGTGCACTAGGAGAGGGAAATATTATATAAAATTATTTATTTTGTCAACTGCTGATACTAGGGCTGCAACTAACGATTATTTTGGTTGTCGACTAATCTATCGATTATTTTTTCGATTAGTCACGATTATTTTGGCAGCATCTGTTTCTACTTTGGTTTTACCTTCATATTCTCAGAGCAAGTTAAAAACCCATGAAACATGCATTTGAAAACATAATATTTTCAAACACAACTGAATTTTTAATGTCAACTGAACTAATTAATACTAATTATTAGTTTTTAATTGATTACATATCTTACAAATGAATTATTATGTTATAAATCATTGCATTAAGTGGAGGTTTACTATTCAGTGTTTTATCCAATTTATATTATTACTATTTTGTACTGACTTAGTATCCTACACATGAATTATTACTGATATCATTGCTGTCAGACAGAAACCTCTTATTTGCAAATGTGACTTATTTTTTTTAGAATCATTTTACTGGCCACCCTTCACATCTGTACACATTATTATCCAATGAATGTATTAAAGAGCTTGTCTCCAGCTGGCCTCTTGTCTGATGACACATGGGGCAGCACAACCACACTTGTTGTTGTCATTTGAGATCTGTTGCATTTTTAATAACTATGAACTTTAATAAATAACTTTTTGGTTGCACACTAATGGATGAATATGTCTAAAAAAATGCAAATCCATTTTAGTTTGATTTGCTTGTAGGTTTGTATGCTATTTGTTCTAAAATAACTTAAAATAATGACTGTATTTCCAGCTACAAAAGGCAAATCTCTCTCCTCCCTCCATTGTTGTTGTGTCGCTGCGTGGTGTAACACGTGAGTTCTCCTCATGCTGAAAACGTGACTTTTCGCACACGTGACATCACTCCTCGAGACGCGAGAAGAAAGCAAAAATAGATATTTTTACCGAGGAAAATGACAAAATAATAGTAACACACAGTGACTTGAATAAGTAACTTTAATCTGATTACTGGTTTGGAAATATTAACGCGGTAGATTACTCGTTACTGGGGCCGGGCCTGGCCGGGCCGGGCCTGGCCGGGCCGGGCCGGGCCAGGACTCGACGTGCACGGGGTCGGGTCGGGTTTGATGTTTTTGGGCTCGATCTGAGCTCTACTACAGAGTCACACGTAAATTTAATGTCATATATTGAAGATGGGAGGTTACCGCCCGAAAGTGTTCCCAAACTTTGGACGCGTTTGGTTTCGCTTTCCTGCTCTCCTCAACATGTTCCGCCATCATTCATATTCTTTTTCTTCTGCGGAACCGTCTTCTACTTCTGTGCCACACTGTGGTGCGCGTTCTAGTAGCGGTGCTAAAGCGATTTGCTCCTGCTCAAATCTTTTTTTTAAAAAAATGATGATAAATAATAATAACAATAATAAATACGACGCGTCGACGCACAAATTTCGTGTCGACAAATTTTTATTGTCGACGTAATCGGTTACGTCGACTAATCATTGCAGCCCTAGCTGATACTCACCCAGTAAATTAGCATGATGTACAAATGCAGAATATATCGTGCAAGGAGGCAATTACACTTCAGAGAAAAAAGGTAGGGGGAAAAAATGTTAAATTATTTCACTCCTCAGGAGTAGAAATTCTTGTTATATATTGTATGCTGCTTCCTGAATTTGAATTGGGCAGCATCACAGTGAAAGAGACTTGGAATGACTTATTTGATAGACAGAGCAGATCGAGTGTATTACATTTTTAAATTCACTTTCCATCAGTTTGTCAAAAAAAAGAGGATGCAGATAAACTGAATCCTCTGCCTGTCTGTGTCTTGTAAAATGTAATTTCTTCAAGTAGAGTTACTGTGATTAATGAAGGTGGAGATAATAGTTCAGCGGGAATGAATAAAAGGTAAATAGTGCGTGTCAACACAGGTCAGCTTTAAACAATGGAGGAGCACGCGCCATTTGGTGACAAATGCCCAGGCACCTTATCTTTCAGAAGGCTATGTCCCTGCGCTTATCATTTGCAAATGGCAATCTTGAGGAGTACTGGAAGGACACAGGCGTTGCCGGGGACACACGGAGGATGAACCTTGCAGGGGGGAGGAGTTGGTTGTTATTTTCTGCAGTCTGTGCAGAGGCCTAGCGAAGGCACTACATCTCTGTCAAACTCTGCCCTTTTGTTTCAATTACCCCATTTCTATGATTCAGGTCTATGTGAGAGCGCTTAGGGGCTGAAGTTGGGCTGTTTCCTTCGTGATACGTGGTGCAACGTAGTCACTATATGTGCTTTTTTTTATCTAGGTAGCATAAAATTGACCTTTAGCCTCTGATGTGGGATGAGATTACCCTATGTTTCAATGGGAACCTAGTCTCCCATTGCCAGACCTACCTGCACAGCATTGTGTCAATGCTGAAGTAGGTCTGGCTGCACCCGTTGTGGCTTGTTTGTTTCTTTAAACCGATCACAATTGTCATTGAGCTGGGCAAAGCCTAGGATGCAGTGATGGAGCCCCTGCAAAATAGTGTCGGCGTGAACTTGTTTTGGTGGCACATTTAAATGTGGGGTGGTGAGCCCCGCCATTAGAATGGCTAAATCTCTTCAAGAAAAGAAAAAGTGACAGCTGCTTGCTAGGGCTGTAACGATACACCAAACTCACGATTCGGTTTCGATTTTTGACCCTAGGTTCGATGAAAACCTCGATTTTTTTTATTTATGTAACATTTCAATAACTTCTGTATATGATACTCATCTGATAGTATCAGAGGTGCAGTATTGCTGAATACTGAACCAGTGTGAATGGATGAGCTGCTGCGCGTATGGAGGGCGTGTCTATCAGATGGTCTGTTCACTGCACCGGTCCCTCATTCAATTCAAGTGACGGAGTCAGACACTGACCTTTTTACTGATGGCGATTATGTAATTTAGAGCGAAAAACTTAACTTCGGTGGGTCAGGATCTCAATCACGACACATTACAACAGCATCCCCATGATTATAACTTATCTGTGGGTTTAGATTGACAGGGGGACACCTGGGAAACACCTTGAAAACACACACACGTCGTCATCATCATGACGTGTACCGTCACTTTATTCCAGCGGTGCTTCGCTCTGTGTGAACGACCAACGGCGGAGAATTGGTGAACCACCGCTGTGGTGTTCATGTGGCGTCACTGTGTGAAAGGCGCTACTTATAGCTCATAGGGCTGGATCTGGACTCGAAGTTGTGTCGCGATTCTGCCTTCTCACACCGTGAGACAGGTTTGTGGATCTGAGTGTGTTGTTACAGCCCTACTGCTTGCTTGTTAAGGTTGTAATGTTAGCATTAGGCTTAGGGTAACTTGCTGTTTTCTGCAATAGGTGGTTAGCTTGTAGGTTTCTGTATTTGTTTCCTGTTGTGGCAGGGATTTTGAAAATGGTAACATGCATCCTGCAATTGGCCACCTGAAATAGCCAGGCAATTGCAGGCTTATACCCGCAGCCTACATCCAGTGAGTCAGATCAACGGGAACCAAGACCATAATTCATAGAAGGTCGCAGTGTCTGACATTGTATCAGCAATTGACAGATTGCCCTCAATCTCTACTGTTGTGTATCTGTGCTGCCAACCATGATGTGCCAGCACTCCGCCTCATATAACCAAGGGCCACCAATGAGATGTCAGAATGAGCTTGTTGAGCTGAGTACTGAGTCTTTTCCTGGAGGGTCTAATCGAATGTTCTTTTTCCTGG
Organism: Diplodus puntazzo; assembly: GCA_963678695.2. NCBI lineage: Eukaryota > Metazoa > Chordata > Actinopteri > Spariformes > Sparidae > Diplodus > Diplodus puntazzo. The sequence continues at coordinate 20,840,172 of OZ023158.1, read as the reverse complement.
GTCATTGTCTTTTTCTCTCTCTCACACTCTCACACAGAGAGAGAACATGCATTGCTGACCTTGAACCCCGGATGCCACTGTGTTCTCTTGCTTGGAAAGAATTTCACCTAAGCAAAAAGCAATGGGATGTGTCAAGGTTGATGTTTCACAAGTCAATCACATGAGAAGATAGAGCTGCCAAAGGGCACTTTGCTGTAGATTTTTCCCTCAGAATCTCTTGGCCACGATTTTGCCAAGTGTTTTTGACCAGGACAGGTTTGGTGTGTGCTAGCCTTAGATACAGTATATGTTTGAAAAGGCCTTCTTTTTTTGTAATGTTTGTTTTTACTATACATGATGTGCTGCCTGGCTGCTCACTTTGTACAGTGAGAGTGGTGATGTGTTAGTAGATGTTTCCAGATCCATCCTGTTCTCCAAGTGATCAATACTCTTCTCCAAATGGTTAATTGGCCATCAGTCACTGTCAGAGGAAGCGCTTAGAAACCCAGAGCTGTCTTGGTGCAGCTCATAATAAGAGAGTGTCCAGTCCTCTGGGTCCTCTTCTGGCCTTTACTTCAGGCCAGGTGGTGGCTGGGGGAAAGCGGATCTGAATGCAATATGGAGAGCCATAGATTAATAGTACCTTAGTAAGGCCGCCAGGGAGCGATGTGAAAGCCACTTCCACTTCATCATATAGTGAGTGAACTGGAAGGAAAGTCTGCAGAGCATGCGGTGGGAAAGGAACTTTGAGATGGTGTGAAGGTCATTCGATGTGAACTGGCATTTGGCAGATTTCATCAGTTTAATGTCATTGTGTATCACCATTTGTGTCATATAAATAAAGATTTCAACACTTGATTGTAATTTTAAACATCCCATATTATATAAAGGGATACCAACATGTCTTTTTTTGGTTAGAAAGCAGGTCTAGGTGCTATATAGATACTGTGAAAGTATCAAAACGCTCAATCCACAGAGAAATGCATACAGCTCATATTCAGAAACTGTGACGTCTCAACTTCCATAAGGTTGTGATGTCACAACTATACAGTCACCAGCAAAAACACCAGCAGACCTATTGCGAAATCAATGTGTGCAGTGCCTGCTCAGGCCTGACAGATCTGACCAAGCAGACCAGACTGAACTTTTCGGGAGGTTGGCTTTAGAGAGACAGGCGCAAAAACACACCCAGTCAGATGAAGCTCTATCGTAGTGCTGCAGCTATGGACAGTAAGACACAAAATAATGTAAATATTTTCAAGTACTACACTGCCAAAATAAAGTAAGAACATGATCAGCTTAATATCAGGGTTCCCGCGGGGTCTTAAAAAGTCTTAAAAGCATTGAATTTATGAATTTGGAAATAATACCTTAAAAAGACTTGAAAAAGTCTTGAATTTTGATATCTGGGTCTTAAATTTTGTGCTGTATGAAACTTCTCCATATCGCATTTCTCGTCAAAAGTTTAATTTGTCAACCACTATTATTTTGATCAACTAACATAAATAAAGAGCGGCGGAACCATAGACTGTATGGGCGGAACCAATAATTACGAACGCAACGCAGCCCCAGAGAAATTGCTCAGAGCACGTCACTGAAGAACTCCCTGGCTGTGTCCGAAATCACTCACTACTCCCTATATAGTGCACTATGTTGGACTCCCTATGTAGTGAGTAGGGAGTAGGGAATGAGTGGGTGATTTCGGACACAGCCCCTCCATCACCGCCGTGTTTCCTCCAGCTAACGTTTGCCAGCCAGTTGCTCCTGCTGCCGCTCCTGCTATGACCGCAGCTAATGTTAGGGGCCGTCCAGACGGCTGCAACCGATCTTTTTTTCCTCCGTCTTCCTCCTCAGCATCAAGAATATTTGAGTCCGCAGAGATCCACTGAAAACGACCGAAAACGCTGTAGTTCATATTCCAGGCCTATAGGTGGCGCTTGACATTCACCAAAAACGGAGAAGAAGACACGGAGCATGCGCAGAAAGCTTGCGCGCTGTAAACAGACAGTAGACGGAGAAACCAAACACAACAAGAAGAAGATGAAAATGGCTAGTACAAGGAAACCAGAATCGTTTGTGTGGACTGGAAATGAGGTCGAACTGCTGCTGCGACTCACACTCAACTAGCATGTAGTCCGCCGTTGTTGTTGTTATGAGATGTCGTGGGGTTCAGAGGTCGGAGGCTAGAGGTTGAGGGGTGGGGCGATGGCGTCATCGTTTCGGAAAGTATGTGGATTCGCCGTCCGCATGAAAACGGGAGGGCTGTGTTTTCGGATTTTTCCACGCTGAGACCCGAGGTCAAAAAAGTGTATTTTCAGGATCCGTGTGGATGGTCGGCCAAAATGATGCAATACATGTGCGTTTTCGCAAAAGAGCGTTTTCGTCTGAAAGCAGAGGTGTTATGCACTCTTCACACCATTGCCAAACACCAGTCCTACAATGGAAACAAGGGTAATAGTTGATGGGGCGCGTGGTGACACCCCCTCATCCCTTACATACCCACAGATTTCTTTATTTCTTTATTTATTTTATTTAACCAGTAAATCACATTAAGTCATCTCTTTTGAGTACTGTGAACGTCTTTTGTTTGTTGAATAAATGAACACTCTGAAATTCAAGGATTTCATTCTTCTTTGCCGGTAGGGCTGTGAAATAGGCCGAGAAATAGGTATTAATTTTTGATATGGATGGTCTTAAAAAGGTCTTAAAAAGTCTTAAATTTCACTTGAAGAAACCTGTAGGAACCCTGAATATGGATCCTTTTTTTTAAATAAATAAAATAATCTCATTCTAATTTTAACAACGCTGTTTTCCAGCTGCTTATAGTCAGAAGTTACGAGATAATGACTCTTTTGTCTGCTACTTCAACCTTGAAGCGAAAACACACCTCCAACCAAACGTATGGCTCATTGTTATGCTTAGCCCTGTTTAGCATGGCATGTAAAAAATATAATTAGAAATCACCTAAGGCTACCCAGACAGCCCTGCTGGCGCTTGATTGGCAAGGGTATCTGAGAAAGGTCTGGCTCAGCCTGAGCCAGAATTTGTCATCTTGAAGTGATTTTGTTGACAAGACAGGAGGCACAGTGACCTTTCCTAATTATGTGTATGTGTCCAGGCAGTGATGCCTTAGGCAAGCAATTCAACTGAGTCAACAGAGCAGTGACTCTGAGCACATTCAAGCCCAGACAGCATGTTTTGTGATGTAAGGTTAGAATATGCTGGGTTCAGCAGCAAGCTTGTTAATAATTCATTATTGATACAACGTTACTGATGTCATTTGTGTCACCTTTTGCTTTCTGGATATGTAAAGACAAAAACTGAAAGATCATGTCAGATCAGATGGCTTTTTTTTTGTTGTCTTCCTTTTCCACTTGTACCTGAAATCATCACTAGAAATCCTTCAGATGTTGTGCGACGCAAGTTGATACCCACAAAACATGAACCATTTATCATCCACCCTAAATGTGTAGCAGCAAGGGAATGGCCTCTCTGATCTATGTAGGTCCCCCTGTTATTGTTTTTCCCAAACAAACCATTTCCTGATGTGAAATGAGGTCTGAACATTACTGATTCAAAGCTTAAAACTAAGCAGCAGATTTTCTTGGCAAGGCCATCAGGAACACTGTGCTCACAAAAACACATTCAGGCCCCTACTCCAGTAGAATTAATCATGACAACACGGATACCATTGAGGCTAGACACTCCTTTTTTTGTGCAGCACACCTTGCACTTGATTATGGCTTTTATAAATTTAAACATCCACAGACAATGCATTCATTTTGAATCAAAGTATGTTGTCATACCTGCACTTTCTAGTCGACAGTGCTTGAATTAAAGAAGATGAGCACAGAGCTGCTCTGCTCTGGCATTGTTCTCGTTAAGTGTCTACTGATTTACAGTCCTGTGAGGCAGAAATAATATAGAAGGTTTAGTAAGGTTAGTGAAATTAATGATCATGATTTTAAGTAATCAGTTTCAGGATGTCTATTGGACTATTTTGGCAACAGTGATTTACACTATAACCTCAACAAGTTGTCATCATTGAATAAACACTATTCTTACACCAAAATTAGCCTCATATATAGATTTATATATGCAGGTAAACCTGCTGGAAATAGGCATTTGACATTATTTTCATTGCCACCAGACAAGTTTGCTGAATTTACATGTTTTGTGTTTATTTGTGTGGTAGTTTTTCCTGGCCTGTCACAATTGTGCGGGAAAGTTGGGGACAAAATGAAGCAGCAAATCATATACCTTGTCATTGCTCGATCAAGAAGATTATCAGCCCGACTGATATATTTGTCTGCCAGTATTATCGGTTTATATTGGCATAACACAGATGTATCGGTGTCGACATATATGTTGTTGTTATCATGTTGTTGTTGATGATTATTGTTTCAGTTAACTCGTGTCATTTTAGACAATAAAGTTAATTGTTGAAATGTAAGATTTCTTGCCTTACAAATTGTGTTCAATCAAGTGTGATGACTACATTTTAGGGATCAGTCCAAAAAACTGCATATTGGCGGGTTCTAGTTTTAAAAAGTCTTTTTCAATAACATTCTGAATTAGATGCATCATTTTTTCTGGAGCTGATGAAGGAACTAGCTGAAGACTTAGCCATCTCGCTTCCTACTTAGCTCTGCTGCACATGCGTATGCTCACACTGATCAGGCAGCTGGCGTGGATCAAGTACTGACATGAATACCAGTGACAATGTAACAGCGGATACTTTTCTTTCATATATTTTATATCAGTCTCTTTTAAACTCAACACCAACTGAACAATGTTTGTCTTCTGCTTGAGCGGAGATAGGTGGAAATATATTTACATGTCAATCTCCTTAACCTTAACAAATGTCACGGCCTCATGCAAGAAAAGGGCTAAAAAATGCCTGTGTGTCATGTTTCAATCATCACTGATCAGACCTGCAGCTGAAAAAACACCCGTTGGCTTCTGCAGAGTCATTTGAATAAATGCCACTTTGTACCCTCACACTGAAGCAAAAAAGCCAGATGTTAGCGGGTGTTGGTGGTTTTTTGTCCAATGTGAAAGGAGTAAAATTAAACCAAGAAGTTGGTGGAGAAGGATCCAGCAATGATTGTCTGGCCAATTAAGAGTAATTTAAAGCAGCTCTTCCACCATGCAACCCTAAAAAACATGTAGAATTCTCTTCCTCCATATGGTTTTCAGTGGACTAAGTTTGTTCAAGTATAACACTACTTTAAGCACTATTTATTATATCATTAGATACCCCATATTGGATTTGTTCAGTCAAACGTTGGCAGGCAACTAGATCCAATATGCACCATTCTGTTGGAGAGAACATCTTGCCATAATCCACTTTAAAAACTGACAGTGGTGAATGTTTAATCAAGCCTACAGGTGTAACTTGTGAAGCCGAAACTGTTGAAATGAAAAATTTGTTGGAATTAAACACTGCTCTAATTGCTTGTAAGCCCAGTTTTCCTGTGGCTACCTGTGATTATGTGATGCTGTAGCAATGTAGCAACATTCCCTGGCAAATCAACAGTGGGTTTCCTAACCAAAAACAGATGAGAGGAGCTTACTTTTTTATATGCAAGAAGAAAATTACCCACACAAAAATTAACCAAACCTGCAGGCTAGTTCAGGCAGCCCACTGGAGTACACAATACAACAAATGGGACAGGTTCATACACTGTCCCAACAGTATATTTGCTCATGTACAGTAAGTGCTACTATATATTTTCCCCCTTGTCAGTTCAAGGGTGGTCTTTGGCGCTGGATGTGAATATTTAATAATTTTCTGTGTGTAAATTCGAACATGCAGGCTTGTAGCTGTCAGAATGCAGGCAGATTCTGTGCTCATAGCGGCTACAAAGCATTGCTCATTAGGAAAGACACTCGCATGGTCACGCAAACTTTGTGTTGTGTCTCATTTATTTTTAATTAAACAGCTCGAGTCATGTACACAGTATGTTGATATACCTTTCATTAGTGCAAAACAGGTCTGGGGTTAAGTTCGCTGGGTGCACTCCATTGACGGATATAAACTAACATCAGCATGAAGTTTGGTGTGGGTGGATGGAAGAAGATATATTCCAGCCTCTGTTAGTGTTAAAGCCTCCTGTGTCATAAAGATAGTATGATGTCACCATGCCGCAATGCCTCCACTATGGCCTAACAGATGCTACTTTAGCTTAATTGGACACTGAATCATGTGTATTTGCTCGTGTGCTGTTTATAGACTTGAAAGTGCTTTTACAGATTATTGATTGTGATTTTGCTGTTGCATCTTTTGGGAGTTGGCAGTGTTCAACTCATTCAGTAAAAAACAAAGCTCGGTTCAGATTGGTCATTTTAATCAATTTGCCTCACACGCAGTAGGGGCAGGCGGACATCTGGTGACCAATAAACAAGAATGCAAGGAGTTATTTGCTCGATGTGGCTGTCATTTAATGAATGTGAGTTGGTGTCCAATTTCAAGCAGTGATTGAATGGACGCTGGCCTCTGACCGAGCCCGGTTCATACGATATTGTTAACAGCTCCTCTAATGACTTCATCCATCCTTTATTTCGGAGTCGCTGTGGCAAATTTCTGTTCCCAATTCAGAACATCCCATCACTCATAAGCCGAAGACAATATGGAGGATTATTCATCTCAATTACTCCAGTTTTGACAATCTAATTGGAGCTGAAAAGTCAATTTAGAATGTACCAGGTATGACTGAGTTTGACTGACAAATAATGAATGAGGATTATTTTTTTAAATCAAGGGCTCATGGATATGTTTTTAAAAATTCAGATAAACTAGAGTGATATTAGTTTAGTATCAGACATTTCTGATGTTGGCATCTGCACATGTCTCAAACAAGTCCTGTGGGCTGAGGGGATCACAGATGCATCCAAAGAGTGGTCACAAATGTCGCCAAATGTCCATCTTCACTTTATCTGATGATGTCGTGTTTAATCATGAATACCGAGCAGCACTATAAGTCACACTGGATAAGAGTGTCAGCCCAATGTTGTTAATGTAATTGTGATGACACTAGCCAATGGAGTTTATACAGTGAGCTGGAGGAAACCATGTCTGGCTGTTTTCCTCTATAGCTGTTTTGATTGGTGTCAAGATATAAAATCTGTGCCCCTTGATGTTGGTGACGCGATGTCAAGCGTCAGCAGGATACACTAGTGTTTATCGCATGCAACTACTACACGAGACTCCGTCCTTGCTTATAAAATGCAGATGCGAGGACATATCCAGCTGACAGACACTTTGGTTTGGAGCTGCGAAATATATGGTTTCAGCGTCAACACTGCAATGTACACAAATCTGACATTACATATTTTAGTGTGATGTAATGGCTTTGGGATACATGGTTGTTCTGATAACAATTAGTCTTGATGAATGTATAAAACAAAGCTGGGCCTGTTTTGGTTGTCTGATGTACTTCACTCCTTCAAAATCACCACAAGTGTTCTTGAATGATTTCATTTTTCAAATAGGGCCACTCAAATAATCGGTGAAAATTCCTGTAATTTTTCATATCGTAGTATATTTCACCAAAAAACCAACATGGTACAATCTGTTTCTCCACTATCATGCATCCCTAGTTTTGATTTCGGTGTTTCAGTTTCAAAGTTCTTCTGTTGTGTCCTCAGCTGCTCTGTAATCAAATAGGAAACGTCAGCCTTGTTCTGTATAGAGTCAGAAACCACGAGCTATCCATACCAAGCTCCTTATCTTTACTGGAGAGTATTTATCAGACAGACTCTTACATGATTTGTCAGAACTCATGAAATGCCAGATGTTGACTTTAATATAACTTTGTGTTCTCTTTTAACTTGATTTCAAACTTCTTGTCTTGTCGTTTATCATTAGTGTATCATGTATTGAGTTTATCGGAGTCCCTGTTTGACTCTCGCGGAAACGTTTGGTGGCATGCTTGTCTGGTCCCGCCTTCGTGGCACCAGGGGGCTCCACTGCGCCAGACTGATGTGGTGCTGCCTGGGGGAGGGAGGGAGGACCAGGTCCCCTTAATCTCTACCAGACATGACAACTTTATAAAGGCACATTAATCCACTATGAACAGACTCTCTCTGCAGGGTTTGGGGGCGTTTTTCTCTTTTGAGTTGAAAGCAATGTCCGACTTACATTGGGGCTGCACCCTCCATAGGGTCTGAGGAAGGTGATCCCTCTTCTTATTTCTTTATAAGTGTCTAATGAGGAACTGTAGGGGAAACTAATAAATACCAAGGCGAGAGGAATTAGGTAATAAGGGAAGGGTAGAAAGGGAGTGTTTTTTTCCTCTTTACTTTGTTATTTAGGTTGATTCTAACAGGCCAACCTAGAATCACCCCATCTCCATCCACGTGTAACTGTTGCTGTGCCTCGCTTCATTTACCTCCAGAGCCTCACCTCCTTTTACCTTTTTAATTTTTCTCATATCAACACATTCGCACAAACAGAACTCCTACTCTTACCTGTAATTAACAGACATTACTGTATGTCGGCCTCAGTATTACATTATTACTATTTTCAGGTTCATAATTTTATGATGGGTTACTACTAGAATAGGTTTAAATACGTTAGTGCTCAAAACCAGCAACATTTTTTTTGATACTGTCCAGTGCTGCAGCACTGTATTCCTCCTCTGTCTGAAAAGCTCCGTTTTAGCTCCTCTATCTGAAGGGTCCCCCCTCCCGAAAAGCTCAGTCTGCTCTGATTGGTCAGCTCACACACGCCTGAACCAGGAACGCTCTTTCTGTAGGTCTCTCCATATCTATATCATTACCTTCAGTACAAGTCTTTCAAGTAAACTTACTCACAACAGGAACACACACGCAGACATTGGTGAGGAGCAAAGCAGACTTTCTATAACAGTAAAGCTAACGCTAGCTGAGCTAGCTATACAGTAGCATTACAAACGCAGAAATCAACACCCAAAATACAGTTACTGACATCAAGTCTACTACTTGTTATGTAGTTTGCCCAAAGTGAGGCTAGACTTCGGTTTCCCTTGACTGTCTCTAAATATTACAGTATTAGTCCAACATTGCCCCAGACTGGGACTAGCTACATTAGCTGGGCATCATGCTAACACCTGATTCATAATAATAAGGTGGCTTTCCAGTTAATGTGAGAACACTCATCATTTCCATCAAAAATGAAGTTAAAATGAATCCACTTGCATTCCAAAATGCTCAGATGTGAGAAAATAAAGACCTTTGTGCTGATGGTATGTCCTTAGCTTTGTATTGGCCCTTGTGAAAAACGTCTTGTGGCTTCACGATTACCAAACTCTGAAACGCTGTGGTCGCTTGTTAAGCATGTGCTGGTCTGTGCAGCCAACAACAGAGCAGCTGTGCTTTATTTTGACGTGCCAAGCTAGCCTGTAGGCAGAAATGTGACCTGTTGACGTAGTGTGATGTCAAGAAGTTGCAGAATTTAAGCAGAGGTGTTTCAGGCTCTTGAGAAGCAGTGTTTTCTCTTGGAGTGAGGAGCTCCCGTTGGTGCGGACTTTGGGCTTTTTTACCTTTCAAGACCTTTCGCATGCATAAGGTCCACCTTAAACGGCTGTTTTTGATGCCATCAGTATTTGTTTAACCCACACCTGTACTCTTTATTTTACAGTAATTAACACAAGCTGTCTTTTAATGCCCGTACTTTTGTGTACAAGGTCACCCCAGACTTGTCTCTGAGGAGAAAGACGTTACTATGTGTTAGACACTGAGTAACCTTTTCCATTGTTCTGCTTTCTGTTCCTCAGTTGAAGTGTTATGAATCATCTTATTTTCTATCTTTCACAAGTTCTTGGAGCCAGATTTTAGACCACGTCCCTGAATCACCCCCCGTAATGTGTGATGGAAGTGCCACTGTGAGACAGTACATACTTAGCTATTTAAAGTCATACTTCTGGTTTTCAAATTACCCGACTGAAAACTTAGACAGATTGGTTTCAGGCTGAATCATCACAGAGCCAAATGCAATTTGGCTTATTTTCTAATTTCTTGGTCTGCAACATACACTGCATATGGCTTTGCACTGCCATTTTCACTAAAGCAATAATGATTAAATAATAAGTTTTCCGGCTGAGTCAGATTGTTGTTGAAAATGTCATTGTTAAACTTTTTTTTAATGTATTTTCCTGCAGAAACGTTACACTGTTACATCTTTGACTTTTTACACAAAAGAGTAGAGTAATCTTTTTAAGAAGATCATTTGCTACTCAAAAAACGTATTTTATCTTTGTGCACTCCGCGACAGAAGTTTTCAAGTCCCTGTCCAGATTTTAAAGAGAGGATTTGTCCCTGTCGTGTTCTAAGGATCAAGATAAAATTGTGGAACAAACCAGTCCCATGTATTAAAAAAGACTTCCTTACTTGGATATTACTTCTAAGATCTCACAAAGGCGCTTTTCTCATTTTGACTCTGCAGCCTTCAGCTTTCCTTTTATCAAGCTTGTCTTACCTTTCCGATTAATAAACGGCATACCTTTAGCTCTCGTCACTCATTAGTGGAGGCGAGGAGCTGACCGTAGATCATTTGGAAATATGATTTTTGTCTACTCCTCCATGTCAGCTTTATCCCTGTAAAACTACAATTCAGACTTCAAATAGCCAGTAAAACAAATTTACAGCACTGTGCAAAGCAGTCTTTGGTTGAGATTCATGCGTCAGATTTTTTCCTGACATAAACTCGAGCATTATCTGTACCCATCCTTTGTAACAGGCTGCCATTTTGTGTTAAGCCTGCACTGATGCATAGAGCCTCCACAGCCTGGTGGAAATTGCCAGAGCCTAAAGCAAACAGCAGGGCCCAAGGTCCCACAAGTGTGAAGCAGCCAAGTAAACCCATTAACTGCCTATAGAGTGGTTTGTGGTGTTGTCTCCACACGACGTTATCCACAAATGAACCTCAAGCTGATTTACTGTTTGTTTTGGCTATGTTAAATAACCACTGGAGAGTGACGGCAATGCTTCACTCAGAGCTGGAGAAGAAGTAAAATAAGTTCCAATGATTTTAAAGATATAATATGTAAGATATCCACATTGAAATGTTGAACAAATGACTGCACCTTTTGTTTAATATTTTGTAAACTTATGTACTCTGATTATCCCAAAAGTTTCCAACGAAATGAGACCCCAAAGAAATCTGTAATTTTACTCGAGGTGATTTTACGAAAGGGTTAATTTGGTTGCATGTCGTTTCGGGGAAACAGAGGAAATGATAGAAGGAAGAAGCTACTAAAGATACTGTGACTTCAACAGTACAGTACTCAGTTTTGCCTAAGTCATGTCAGATAGATTTTTCATCGACAAAGATTTTTTTTGAGTAATGAAGACAACATCTTCACACTACTTAACAATTTCATCAAAGTGCTCTTTTGTTTTTATTGTTTTGATTGACAGACCCCTTGAAGCAAAAATGACGTTGTGCGTTTAACATTGGTACTAGCTGTTTGGAAAAGTTGAACTTAATTTAAAGTGTAAAAAATGTGTTGTATATTATACAATAATGCTGGTAAATCACAGCATAAGCATTTCACTAGGAAGATGTAATTTGACAAGTCTGCAGCATTTCATTTAGGGGCACTGAGGCATGATACTTTTCTTGCTCTGAATTCTTCCATCCCCTCTCAACATATGATGCCCAACTGTACAAATTATTTGAATCGCCAGAAGGTGTTTGATTTATGCTGAGTCTAAGTTATCAGCTCCAAACAGGCCATGTAGCTGCTTTCTTATCATCCCACCCAGCCGCTTGCAGAATTTCTGCATGTTTTTGAGCTCAGCCCTGAATGTGATGACAATAGTCATGAACAGAACAAAAAGACAAAAACTGCCACTTGCAGCAAAACGAGAGCCTCCCCCTCTTCGCCTAATTTTGTGTGTCGGATTCTCCTGCAATATGTATGACAAGAAGGCCTGGCAGCTTCACGCAGTGGCACAACTCAGGCTGTCGTGGGTGCTGCCCACCCCGACCCCTGTCACACAATTAGCTTTCTGCTTCTCAGATAGCTAGAACAAAGGTGAACTTGGGAAGCCGAGGCTGTGTTCAGTCAGAGCGGAGGGGTGTGTGTGACACTCTGATGACTCCAGGGCACTTTCTTGACCAGAAGAGTCGTTGGCTGTCACTAAACATCACTGTCTCCCTCCCCACTAATGGCATCTCCAGATTGTGCTATGAGGAACAAAGGCTGGTTGTATGAGATACTGAGGAAAAAATAGAGCGACCCCATTCGTGCTGCAGGCTGCGTTTTGTGACAGTGGCTGCAGACCTATAGAAGTGTCATGACAGATATGAACCAAGGAACAATTATAGGGTGATGTGCTTGAAGCTAAGCTGGCGGTTCCCTCAACAATGAGGAGAAAAAAGTGTCGAATGAATAGCGCAAACGACACATGCTTGCACACACAGGAACACACACACAGGCTGTATACTCACATGCCTGTAACCGTGTTTTTCAATGTGTTAAAACTGAGCAGCGGTAAGGGGGAGTCGAATGTTGGTGTGTTCGGCTTAACCTTTTCTGTGTTTTATTCACAAGGTTAAAGTCGAAAATGTCGGCACGCTAACAAAACAAAACCGTATGCAGAATAACAGCAAAATTAAATGTTATGAGGAGCAATTTGTAATTTTCCTTTGGCTACGGAAATAAATAAATTCAATATAATGAACTGAATATTTTTCCTGATGATCACTTGCTTCTGAATTAATTTTTATTATGTGCAAATTTGCATTTTCCTTCCACTAATCAATGTAATGGTATTTTTTGTTGTTCTGCCATCAGAAAAAGATGAATTAAACAGCAGGAGTTTCTCGAGTTGATCTTCATTCAATCTTAGTTGCTGTCACAGAGACACTTGGAGGCAAACAAAGTGTGTTTAACAACAGATAGCATGGATTCTGGTGTGGGCCCCAAACACTTTGAGATAGTGATGAAGCATAACGGCACCAAGTACATTTTTAAACTAAGGTTGCTAAATTTGAATCCTTTTATAATGTAATCAAAACCAGCTTTTTGTTATGCCTGTGGTCCCCTGACTTTTTGCTAACAATCCTTATACTAAGAATTGTCACTGGCTGTTGGATCCAAAGCTAAGGGGATTAAAAGACGAGCTTGTTTGCCAAAATTGTTTCATTACTGTTCATTCATTTTATTATAAACAGCACATATAGCCCAAACTAACAGGAGAACAGTGATTGACAGCAAAGCACCATTTCAGCTGTCAGTCTCGGCAAGAAGTACAACTCGGTGTTCTGCTGCCTTCAGTAAAGTATCACTGTTTTTGTCCAAGGTTGACTCATAAAACAAAAAGCACTCTGGTGTAGTTCCTCTTTGATAAAAGGCATTTTTCAGATCCTTTTTTATTTTGAATGGTAATGTTGTTTATTCCACATTTTTAATTCTAATCTTGCGGGAATATTGTGTGCAAAGTCAGAATGTTGAGTGTGCCATGTTTCTGCAAAGCATCGCAGGAGTACAACGCTTGGCATCAGCGTTGTCACACTAAATCTCTGTCTCCATGACACTCGGAGTCAAAACACAAGCCTGGAAAAGCAAGCCCTCCCAGTGTCAGGAAATGGTTCTGTGTTCCAGGCTGGAGCTGCAAATGATTCTGACAGAATTAAAAGTAATTTGATTATATCTCATCAAAAAAAAAAAAGAATTGCAGATATTTAAAACGGCAAGATTTGAACCGTTTTTCTCTTATGCTTCAAAGGCAGAGTCATATTATCCCTTCACCCTCCCCTGTTTCTGAGGTCACAGCACGTATGCCGGTCCATGTGTCTAAGTTCCCTACAGAAGCTGCAGAGTCCCGCAGGTTTAGCTGTAATACCCTGGTTAATTCTCCTGCATGTCGGGTTATTGCTGTCAAAGCTCCTGTGTCAGTTTATCCTCAATTCTGGCTTATTCTTTCATTTTTACTGATTGCTTCATTGCTCTCTGTTACTGTCAGTGCCCCACCCATCACACACACACACACACAATCACACACACGCACACACACACACACACACACACACACACACACATAACACAGATATGCATACATGAGTGTCTACTATATGTTTTTGATCACATATGTAGCTGTACTCATGGTCATTCTTAGCTCTCATCAATCATGTCTTTGTGTGCGATCAGTCTCTGAGCCAAGATGCAAGACAAAAAGTCTTAGTTTCTCACAGTATTTGTCGGTTCAAAGTTGTGCTCATGGTATGTTTATAGAAGCAGGATTGTTCACAGTCTCCACCCACACATTTTGTTATTCACCATGAACAGTTGGTGGCACAGCGGTAGAAATTGAGGTTTCGGAGTTAAGATTTTCACCCCAGTTGGCAGAGTTTGTCGTGGAGTTTGTGGGTTTAAATAGCAACTGTTGCTCAGTTAACTGTCTCACTCTGTCATGCGAGAAATGAAATTCCATTTTGATCAACGTAGTTAATATGGAAGACATTCAGGATTGACCAAATGTGTCTTTAACAATGTTAATAACTCATTGGTTAAAAGTAATGATACATATGGTGTTATGCAGTTTATATATCATGTGTCTAATTGAGTAAAACTATACATGGTGCAGCAATCTAATGTGGTCTTAACAAACTGTATAGAAATTATTTTTTGGGGGGTGACTACTAGAATGGCTTTACGTGCTTTAATGCTCAAAAACGCATACTTCTTCTCATACTCTCCAGTGCTGCAGCTCTGTTTTATCTCCTGTCTCTTTAAGGCCCCCTTTCATATTATCCAGTGTGCTGTTATTGGCTAGCTTGCCTATGCCTGAGCAGCTGTGCTTAATCATTTCTTACAAACTAGCCACTGGGCACAACTTGCAAATGCAAATATGTGACACAGCGATGTAATGAGATTTCACCAAGTCACCAAATTAAATTACGTGCACAAGAACCTAAATAAGCACTGACGGATAGGGGAAACAAAACAAAAAGTACATTAGGTCTTCTTTAAAAACAACTAGGCCTTGTTTTTTCTATTTTGTTGAGTTGGATACTTACATTACCCCAAATGTTTTCACTCGGAAGAATCTGTGATTCAAATCAAGGTACCGTTGCATTTGATTTAGCAGCTGTTACCTCCATGAAAACACCAGATGATACAGGAACAAGTGAAGTAGGAAGTCTGCAAATGTGATTAAACATAACATGAATAAATCTTTACATTACCTCATCCATAAATGTTTATTTTGGTGTCACAGCAGGTAGATTTTCTTGGGTAATGGTGGTTGTGTAACAATAAAGACAACAACTTCTGTGATCCCACACTACTTTTTTTTGTCTTTATTTTTGTTTGAAAGCCCACTAGTGGCAGAAATGACATGCTCTGCCTTTTAAACGAATCTAAGTATTTAATCTTTGTTTTGACAATTAGAGCAAAAATAAAGTGCCATTTATAACAGTGCAGTTATTTACACAAGCAGCCCCTCTATAAATGCCACCTGATGATAACAGAAAGGAGCAGACATGACATGATATGACTTCATTAAATAAACCCTTGACCCCAGAGATGCTGGGTTGATCTATTTCCTTGAAGCCTTCCTTTACTTCACCAGAGAATGAGATCCCATGCAGAGATTGTGGCTGTGCTATCTCCCCATCTTTAATTTAGAAATGCAGGAGGACTGCACATGGGGTAAGATGGTTATCCACTCTCACTGTCTGTCTTGTCACTTCATGCATGTTCGCTCTGCAAAAGCCTCCTTTGGGACACATAACTGGCTATGTTGGAGCACTTTAAAATAGTTTTCTTTGTCTGTCCATTCCCTAATGACCACTCATAGCGGTGATGTCAGAGATAATTTCTAGAGATTTCCTTGAGGATTCTTTTGAGGCCTCTGAGACCAGACATCTGAGGGCTGGCTAACCAAGAGAGAGCAGTTCCAGGATTGTAACGAAAATTCAGTGCTTTTTTGTTGTATTTTCCTCAGAGGGCTGCATGTTTGCATTGCAGCAAAGCTCTGAACACACAGGGCCAGCCAGGAGCAGCTCCCCTGTAGCTGCATCTTGATCAAGGACAGTTCTGCAGGGGTGTTGGTAGATCAAAGCAGAGATGGTCTGTCTAACCACGAGGCCTCCCCTGCTTCCAAAATTCTGTAGGTGGATTGAGGGGGAGAGGTGCTCCTCACTCCGGATGACGGCTAACGTTAACTTGAACAGACTGAAATGCCAAAAAGGCATTTCACGACACAGCTGACATTTGCTCGATGATGCCCTTTTAATTGGAAAAGCACACACTGTACCCATTATCTTATCAAGCCTGTTAAATTTATACTTTTGCCAATTAATATCTAAAATCTTGTGCATCTGGCTCTGCAGAGGGCTCGGTCTGTAGCTAAAGTTGATCGAAGGTCTGCTGGTTATGATGGACCACTGACGATCGTGTCTCCAGGGGTTTCATCTTTGCTCTTCACAGTTGCCTTCCAAACAATTGAAAGGCAGAGAAAACAGTGCAATTTGTCTAAAAGGAAGCGACTTCGATCGATAGAATTTTCATTACAGTTATGTTTTCATACCGCAGCGGAGGCAGGGTGCGGAGCTCTGATGAATGATACATTAATGTTCCCGTCCCCTCTCCCCCCTGTGTCAGTCCTCGGCTCCTGAGCCCTGTCACTGCAATGATGCGGGAGCACTGGGATGAGTTTACGCGCAGGGACCTGATTCTCCTCAATGCCACGTCCCCAGTCAACAGCTGTCAGTTTTGTCATTGTAGATTTCAGGCGGTGTCGTGGCTTTGCAAAGGGGTGGATACCAGAAGGCATGATCTTTGAGAGCTGCACTTTATTGAATTATCCCTCACTCTGTAGTCCCACTTTGAGAGGCGGAGTTAAGCAGCTTACCTGTGGCCCTGAAAAATACGTGACTTCAGTGTTCATAGTCATGCAAGGAATCAGATTTCCCCTCTGACAATATAAGTATTGGTATTCATCATGCACCTTTGTAAGCTACAATTACTATATTGTCAAAAGTGTGTGTACAATCCTTTCCGCATGATTTGGTGTACTTTTTATCTTGGCCTGTTTTTCTGAGTTTCGGCCAAGCCCCTCAGTTCCAATTAAGGGAATCCTAATGTCACAGAGCAAGGTCATAGCATTGGTCTCCAATATAGCGTGGCTGATAATTGATTTTGGGGGCTGATACCGATATGAGGAATTGAAAAAATCAGATATTGATATATGTGCTGATAAACCCTTTTTTTTTTCTTCAATGATTCTTCAGATGTGGTTTTCACACACTTGTGACAAAGACTTGTTTTGGAGGCAGGATATTATTTACCAATAAAGATAAATTATAATCTACAGTATAAAGCAAAGAGTATTAATATCGGCACACATTGAACAACATATACACTGAAACTGAAAGAGATAATATTGGCCAACCAATATATCGATCAAGCACTAGTCCCCGACCTTTCTGTTTTGTGTCTTTAAAGTTAATCAGTGTTTATAGGACTGCTTGTCGTTGGTATAATGTAATCGTGTTATGACACTGTTTTTTTAAAATATTTTATAGCGGCTAAAAATCATCCTGTATTTCACAAAAAGAAATGTTAATACGTGAAGACATCCATGAGCCATTGTGTGCCTCCTTTCATCTTAATACTCCCACAACTAGGGTTGTGACAAACAATTATTTTCATAATTGGTTAATCTGCCGATTATTTTCACAATCAAATGTTTAATCATTTAGTCAGGAAATGACATTTTAACACACTGTAATTACAGTTTCCTAGAGGCCAAAGTGACATCTTCAAATTGCCTCTTTTGACGACCATCATTTACTGTCATAAATGACAAAGAAAAGCAGCAAATTAAGAGGCTGGAACCAGCAAATGTTTTCAGTTTATATTAAATGACTGAAATTATCAATTGATTACCAAATTAGATGGCAAATAAGTTCATTTTGATTGACTCATTGAATCTACAAATGGTTGCAGCTCTACTTACAACTGCTAAGATTGTAACTGTTTCCCGAGGATTTTGTTTCGTGACAATGACAGCCTGCACAAAGCAATTTCCAAAAACGAAAATTTCAAGTTTGCTGGTGAAGAACTTGACTGTCCTTTAGAGTCGACACCTTCACTGTGAGCCACGATAAATAAGAGACCAACCTCACTAATGCTCTTGTGCCTGAATTGAAGTAAATCCCTTCAGCTAGGTTCTGAGATACTGATATAATTTGATATAATAAGATATGTTCAACAAACACATATGGCTGTAATGTCCACACACTTTTGACCATGTAGTACTTGAGTGACAGGCCCTGGCATGCTCCAGCTTAGTCTTGCTAGGTCCCCACTCATCACCTACATCAATTTGCTAACTACAACATCATCACATCCACATTAGCAGGCACAGCTTCCGTCACAGCAGACAGGTTTCAGAATTAGACACCGGAGAGGACACTGTGGTAACTCACACACCACACAGGAAGTGCTGATCAGCACCCATGACAGCAGAAGGTGTAGGTGTAAGCCACGACAGCCCAGTCCCTGAATCCAATAAACCTCCCCGTGATACAGCTGTGACAGGTCAGCCAGATAATGCAACACAGAGGGCAAAACAAATTGGGCTTACTCACACAAGGCGCCCATTGCTCATTATGCCCTCAGAAACCACAAAACAAATGACCGCAGGCCCTACAGGTGCAACCGATTTCACTTTCTTGGCATGTAGTCATTTACATTATCATCATTTATCACCAGTGGTGTGGCAGCCTAATTTATTGCTTGGTGTTTGGTTTGTGTGCTATGTATGCGCATCACAAAACAAAAGGAAATTGCACTCTCACATCTCAGTATACGGACCACCACACGGGTTTTTGTTGCTGTCAATGTTAGCAAGCAGCAGCGGTGACAAATTGTCCAGCTAAGAGTTTGCTACTTCGTCCTGCTCTTTGCTGCTGTGAGTCTGTGCACCACTTGTGTTTTAGGTTAACTGTAATTTATGATTATTTTTCTGAAGCTTTGTGTTTAACTATTCAGCCAGTGATTAACGATCAAGCTTTGAACTCCCAATTTTCTGAGATGGGCTCATATGAAAATTGAAGTGGGCTAATTAGGTTGTATTTACACCTATTTTTTTTTACTACTGACATGCTTAGAATGATGCACCACCAATACTAAAGAGTTGAACCGTAGAGACAATTGAGAGAAAAAATCTTTAAATTACACAGCGTGTGAAAAATGCCAGTGATTTTAGGTGATGTAGGCTGCATTCCAAATAGCTGCATTCCAAATAGCACACTTTTTTATTTTTAGTGTGTACAGCAGCTGCCCTTGCAAAGTTCGTACTGTAGCATGCAGTATGCATTCAATTGGGAAAAACCCCTTTACCCTTTTGCTCGACCATCCATTGCAGTTCATAACGCGGAATTTTTAAGTAAAAAGAAAAGCTATGCGATTTGGAACGAGTGAGAACTGAAACAAAAAAAGAGACATTCAAAATAAATGGCATTAATTTATTTATAAAATGTAACATAAATTCCTATTTCTGCTTAAATTGGCCTCTGTGGTTATTTACCTTTGTATTAATTCAACTATTTATCTACTTTCCCATTTAATGTTTTAGATATATTAATTTATCAATTTTTAAATGTATTGATTTATTAACTTCGTTCTGCATTTTTTACCCACATGACACAAAGTCATGTTACTCTTTGCACAATGATCAACATGCATTTATTGTAAAATTCTTTGACTGGATTAATTGTATTAATTAAGCGGTGAAATCAAACTCGAATTACTACATTACTACAAGATTAAAAAGAGAAAAATATATTTTAGGGGAAATACAGCAGCTGTGTTCAACCAGACAAAAATAAACACAAAAAGAAGTGCCACATTCACAAGGTCAAAGAAAAGGACCTTGAGAGTTTTGAATCCTGGAGTTTAGGTCTACTGCTCATCATCATCTTGTTATTTTAAACTAGAGGACCTAAATTTAGGTGTAGTGGGTGACTCAGTCAGGGCGAAGCTGAGCTACAGACAACAACCTAAGCCAAGTGTGATTACCTGAGTGAACTGCCAAACAGGCAAACACCCCAGAATATAGATGGGTTTTCCAGGCAATCATGTCAATTTGTGGTCTTGTAGCTCTGCATCAGATTATTTGTCTTAGCACCTGCAAGAACTCACTCATGGAGTAATATGGAGTTTGAATTGTTGCTGCTTTTGGCTGCAATTTCTCACTCAAGTTCCTGTGTCATGTTGGCGAGAGCAATCAGTCATCTATCAGCCTGTCATGACGTGGAAAAACGAGCGTGTCCCATACAGATTTCTATCCAGAAATTGTGGATTTGATGCATTTATTCTTCCCTGTGTGGTAGCAGTGCTTCTCAAAGAAGAGGAGTGTACTTATGGCTCGGAGAGGGGGTGTTTGACGACACCTGAAAATGTGACTGAGTGGGTGATTGACACCAGACAAGAGGGGAAGAACAAAGGCAGATTAGTCAGTTGCAGTTGGCCTCAGTCTCTTGGACGGATACAAAAACATATGTGTAAAGTCTTAAAATTGGTTGCAAATATACCTAGGTAGACCACCCAAACACTGGGTAGCAGTGAATATCTTTGGGTTTGAACTGTATTTTGGACATAATGAGCAACTCAAAGACATTTACAAATGAGTATCCGAGTAAGCGAAAAAGTAATTGAGCAGATTCAACAGTAATGTCATGCATGCATCCTTGAATGATTCTTCTAAGGCAGCGAGGCATCTTATTGTGATGCAGTGAAACTACACAGTCACCACTAGTTAAACATCTGCTGACAGGAGTGGATGGTACCAGATAAAGAGGCCATTTGCTCTATATTACATTTTTTTGCATGATACTTAGACAAAAGTGGTTCTTCCGAGGCAATCAGTTACCCCTTACATCTCATATTTCCCCCGTGCCAATAACCAAACCCAGCACTCATTTTCAGTGATTGATCAAAAAGCATAGTGATCCACCATTGTCTTCTGGATGGTATCCTCCTCTAATGGCTAGAAGCTTCTAAGTGATAGACAGTTCTGTTGCAGCAATCTTTCATTTCTCCCGTCGTCTAAAGACAGGGGAAGCAGTACGCTGATGGAAACACACTTTTTTTTCATTACTGTCTCACCGTGCAGTTTCTCTGCCTCGGTTCATTGCTGGTAGGACATGAACCCAGCTCCTAAGAGATCTGAGTCGCTTCGTTGATAAGCTCTCACAGGTTTCGTCCTTTCCTTGACATTATTTGTCAAATAGTTTGATGAATCCAGAAACTTTTTACAATCCCTTTGTTGTTTCTCACCACTTACCTCATAAAGCTCTGCAACTGAGGCTGTTTCAAACAAGTTTCCATCTCTTTACCTCTACAACACACCCTGGAAGTGCTCCTGATGAATTCTGAAAGCAACCATTTCCTGCTGTGGAGGAGATTACGCCCAAAGTACAGTATGCTACCATTTAATCTGTGATGATTTATGATTTGTGGTTATTATTTCCATTTAAGTCTGGTTTTCTTATCTTGGTCGTTCCGAAGAAAGAATTTGGCTCTTGTTTTTTTGTGATAAGACTAACTTCTGCATTACCTTTCTTTTTTATTGCCCTCATCAGTTATTTATTTACCTTTTTATGTTGGTGGCTCAAGTTGTCCTCACTGGAGTTAAATGGCAATAAGAGGCATAACCACATCTACAAGGATCCGGAGCATAACTCATTTTCGCAAAGGCTACAGGGTTTATTTTGCTTTTCCAACGCGATCTTATCACCGACTCTGTGACTGTTTTCTCCTTTGACCTTATTTGAATTCGAAGATAAGCATCCCTCTAGCAAAATTGGACCAAATTAGTCTTTTATCTGGTGTGTTTTTAGGGAATGCTTTGTCACCATGCCTGTCTGCTGAATGCAGGCTCACACAATGTAGATGTACTTAGCTGCTGGCTTGTGTGATTTGCCCAAATTCGTTTTAGTGGACGTCAGTGCTTATTCAGGTCACACAAGTGAACTGACCTCTGTCTGAATGCCCTTTAATGCTTTATCAGATCCAACAGAAGAACACCAACCAATCTGTTGGTTTGAAAGTAATTCCAGCACATTACAGTGTGAAAAACAAACATTAGGATTTGTTGAGAAGTGTGTGAAAGGCTTTGTTCACTCCAGCATTACATTATCTAATTTATCCAAATCTGTAAGGAATTTTTTTTTTCCTTGACTTCATAAAATATTCAGAAGCCTGAAATGTATTGAAATTATGAGCTGATGCTCAGTAGGAACGACTTACAGTACATTTCATTTAAATTCTCTTAGATACACAAATAGGGAGTTTCAGAGCAATTATGCACATAATCAGAATGTGTTTTGACATCGCCATGTCTCATTAACAGAGTTGTGATCAATTTACTTCAGATTAGATTAGTTCATGAGGTTCATTTCCCTTAATTTAAGATAAAAAATGTATTTCCAGTCTTTCGTAAAACAAATGGCAATAATCAATGACATGTTTAAAATGTAAATGTATTACTTTAAACATGAATTGATGACTAACCTTCCACAAAGGCAGAAATGATTAGCTGATTGATCAATCAGTAAACAGATCATCAAAGAGTACAAATTAATTTGTCTTACAAATTACAAATCGTCAGAATATAAACAGCCATTTTAATCATTAAGTCATCTTTCAAGCAGAAAAGCCAAATATTAATCAAGATTTGGGTTTCTATGTGTTTCCATACAAACACAAAACAACTTGAGTCAACAGGTAAAAACAGCGGGTCTCATCCTCAATTGGTTGAAATGCTTCCTCTCTGCATTTACAATTTCACTCTACTCCATGTTTTCTTGTCACTCTCTTCTTCTGTGGTAGTGGTTGTCAAACTAGCCTACGAAAGAATTACAAGCGATCTTGTTGCCCACATCACATTACTTTTGTCAGGCAGCTGGATTTGCGTAATATCACGCTAGAATTCAGCCCTCATTTACACCGTAACAGGCCCCGAATATATAGCAGAGACATTAACCCATAACTCCTGCTGTTGGGACGGTGTTGCCAAATCCCTACCAGTGGACACATTTCTATTATCACAATGGACGTACTGTCGTATCGTCCGCCCCCCACTGATCAATTAACTAAAAGAATAATGGGGGATGAACTCTGTTTCCACCCAGTGTGAGTCACTAGTCACTATCTCCAGTATCAACAATTGTAAAGTGTTACATAATGGTTTTAACACAAGATTAGTAGATTTATTTTTTCCTTTTACAGACATTTTGAAGTTTAAATCGAATATGAAATCACTCCACTGGCAACAGGCCGCCGACGCTGATGGGGGACGAGCACGAGGCGAGCCGCCACCTTGTGTTGAGCACTTTCCGAGTTATCTGGTGCTGAGGCATGGAATGAGCAGATAAAACAATTCTAAAGGGGAAATGATTCTGTCCGTAATCAGATTTATTTACGCAGCCCTCTGAGGAAGATTGATGTCTTATCTGTGGCTGAGGATTTCAATTCTCTATGCTACGACGCAGATAAACAATCAGTCTGCCGTCTCCAGAGCTTTTTAATTGTCTGACTGTGTGTGTATGTGTGGGTGCATGCGTGCATGTGCAGGCATGTGTGCCTATTAGCATGTTTTGTCTATCAGCATGTTTTTGACAACCGAGACAGTGATGTTTCAGAATAAAGTCACTGTCTCCCTCTCTCCAGCTTCTTGCACTACTATTTTTCATGGCTGTTAAATGCCAGACATATGCTCTTACATCTTTGTGACGAGCAATTGGAAAGTGGAGCTCAAGCAGAGATCAAACCACCGCTGTTGCTCCTGTCTAGCTGGGAGACATGTTTTCTCCCTTCTCGTGAGTGTGAAAGGAGCGCGCCACCATTTTGACTGAGGAGGCTGTCGTGTGTCGAAATCCATGTTGTACTTTTTTCGCAGCGTACTTTTCATTCACTATCTCGAGCTTGTGTGCCTCTCTGGTTGGAGCAAAATGTTAAAATGTTTTTTCCCGTACAGAGATTAAGTGATCGGCTAATATGGTTTGTCAGTGAACCACAGTGGAGTACAGTATATCTGTTCATGAAAGGACAAAGAACTCATTACTTGCATCGTGGCCTATTATTCATGTGGCACATTATGTTAATGACTTACTATGCCAAGGATATAGACTATTTTGGTGTTTTTAGTACTATGTAGCTATGTGGTGTATTGATACTGAAGTTCAGGGTAGTTTCCATGGTAGCACTATAGTTGATGGCAGTGGTGGCAGACTGTTGAATTGGGATTTACTATGTTGTATTGGGAATTAGGAGGGGGAAGCGCTCCTCATCTTAAAATAGGCCAGTTAAGGAAGAGAAGAGGTGTAAAAGCAGAAACTTGGCATCACCTCCGCTGACTGTTGCTCAGAAGCTTACAAATTGCACCAATATTTTTTCCCTTCCTTTACTGAAAGCAACAATGTTGACGGACAGCGCTCACATTTTTTCCAGGAATAAAAGATTTTTGCGACTTGTTATCAACATGAATTTTTATTCCTGAGGAATAAACTACAACAGAGTGGTATGCGAGATCTGAGAAAGATTGCTTCCCCCTCCTCCTCCCGACTTAGACAGCTCGTCTTATTATCTCCTGAAATGGCAAGGTTACAGTACCTACAGGTGCAGATGAAGGTGAGTGTGTTAGCGTTTTATCTTTAAACCAGTCAAGCTTAACAGAAAAGCGCAGCCACTGAAGTCGCATCAGACTCTGCGAGGAATAAACATTCTCTTATGTACAAGTTTTGCAATTCAGCGGAGCTACTTAGATGAGGAAATGAGAGAATGTTGAAATATATTAGGTGTGTTTAATGGACCTGGAGAAATACTGGGAAAAACAACCTTGGTTACCTCTAGCATTAATATAAAATTTATGAGAAGGATTTAGGCCGATCTCCTGTAGAGCCTTGAGAAGACGTTGCTTTGTCAGTCAGCACACGTTTAGCATAAATCTCTCACTTCTCCTTTTTCTGCAGCCACCTCCAATCTCCCCAACGTTCAGTCTCTCCTGCTGTTGTAGTGCAGTTGTATTCTTTTCTGTTTAGGTTTTTAGAAGTATTAGGTCTTTATTTAGTTCTTTCAATGTCATTGTGTTTGACACCTTTTTTTAAGAATCCTGCCTTACTACCCTAATTAATCTGCAACTAATGATTATTTTCATGATTGACTATTCTGGAGATTATTTTCAGGATCGATTAATTCTTGAGTCTTCAAGTCAATCACAATTTCCCAAACCCCAGTGTGACATCTTCAACTGGCTTCTTTAGTCAGTAAATTATTAATCAATTTTTCAAAATAGTTAGGCAATTCATTTTCTTTCAAATTACTGGTCGTTTCAACTCTGTGTGTGCGATTATTATATATTTACAAAAACACCAATTTCATATAGATGTGTTCATTTACATCCCTAGTAAGTGCTGGTTTTGTAATAATCATTGTGTTACTTTCTTCTGTAGCCACTTATTATTAATGACCCGTCAGAAATTGGACTTATTGATTGCGCCCCAATTGCATTCATATGAAAGCTGTAATGAATTAAGCCATTTTCCTCAGTACAATAGTTGGGCTATATGCCGGTTAATAGGGGGGACCTTTTTACAGGTGAGGCGACTGTCGTCTGTCTTACTGTGATTCATGAATTTTCTGAATGGCCTCTAATGAGCAGCATATTTCAATCAGCTTAAGGATCGGAAGCAGGGCCCTCTGTTCCTTTTTTTTAAAACAAAGTTCACATAACTGCTTTTTTAACTTTCAAAGAAGTTTTTTTCAGTATATAACTGAATATATAGAGAGACCTCTATAACTTAGGGCTAGAGGGTGACATGTGCTGCTGGTTTTTCATAACTATAATTTACTGCACCAGAAATAGGAATAAAATATCTAATAAAACACATTCAACTTTAAGTTATGAGCAACATCAGAGCTTCATGGTTCAGACATTCATTTGTAACATGATTAGATATTCTTGTTTATTCTGTCTTAACAATAGATGATTGACGACATGCATCATCAATGACGCACAATTCCACCAGAGAATCTGCCAATTAAATCAGTAGAACGTACGCCGTGCAGAAATTCATTGATTTATTGATTCACCTTGTGTCTGTCGGTTGCGCAAGTACTTGAAAGGAGAAATCAGAGAGGCAGGGTGATCATATTTAATAGAAAACTATGTAGCCACACTAATGAGTTCACTGTGCCATTTTAAAATGTAGTCTCAACTGTGTATATGCATCAGACAACATTTTTACCCCATCATAAATAGCCCATCCTGCTCGCTTTATCACCACTAGTTCATATTATCTATAGCACAAAATGGCTGCTGTCTGAGGCTTTGTTTGCACACTGCCTGCGCTATATGTAATTGCACTCAATAGGTAGTAAATCCAGCATCGTAAATCACAGACCGCGGGTGTGAATATGATCTAGCTCGGCCTCTGTGCACAAACATTTACCCAGGTCTTGTGGACCATGCCGCCTCCGTCCCACAGAGACAAACTGGAGATCAGGACCCTCTGTGGGGTTGCTCTGAGCTGCTGGAACTGGTTCAAGGGTTTGAGCTTAAAGCTATTATTAGGACCAGGTGCGGTCTTTGCATTCACTTTCACATGGACTCTCAAATGACCACTCACACACACTAATCCCAGGGTTTAGCTAACATGTGTTTATTATCAGACAGGCTGATACTAATGGGAGGAAACATCGGAACATTAATTTGTCTACATTATAAAAAAAAAAAAAGTGTTTAACCAACTGAAGTGGAGCCTTATTCAATCTCAAGTCTGTCACCTTTGAGCTGGCTCAACAGCAATTAAACTTTGTATGAGTTTATTGTTATTTAACTGAATCAATATGCATCCGTTGCTAACACCATCTCGTAATGTTTACCATCTCCAATAATGCTTTTAGTCTAATTAGACAAATTGCGATCAGTCAGTCGAAGAAAGCTAATAGCATAAAACAGAAGTAAAGTTAATTGCTTCAGAATAAAGCCATGTCTGTTAATTAACCTCTTAATGAAGGCAGCCATGTCGGAGTTGAAGGAGATACGTGTCAAGAGCAAATCATCAGGTTGGGAACAAAAATGAAAAAACAAACTGATTTGATATCACAGGCTTGTGGATATTAAAAGCATTCAGCCACTTCTTCATAGCTCTGCTATTCATTCTGAGAATCGAGCAAGCGTCCAGAAGATGCAGCCATGATTAATTTACATCTGTTAGAAATGGAAATAAAAAACAAACACCAAGCAAGAGTGTTTCTTTTGCACTGAGGAATGGTTTCCTAACGCATCTTAATGCACATAGGTCGACCGCGCAAAAGAAAATATCATAAATCAAAATTGCCACCATATATCTTATATTCAAGCCCTCGGGTAGATGCTGTGCATCATAATCTTCTCATAGCTGCACTTTCGCCTGAAGGATGTTGCCTCTAGAAGTTATATCGCCCTGTTTATAGAATTCACCTCAGGATTTACAGCGCCTGATAACTGTCCACTCCCCTGGTTTGTAACAAATGACATTTACTCTTTATTCAAGATGATTGCTGATGTAGTGCACACAGGAGCGGACACAATGACATTAAAAAAATATACACAAGTGTTTAGCTGCAGTGAGTTATGATTCTCATTGTTGATTAATCTGATCTGATCTTAAAGCCAAAGGGTAATGTCTGGTTGGGCAACACAATATATTCAGCACCACAAAGAAAAGAAGTTATTGCTCACAATTGAAAAGTTTTAATCAGGGATTGAAATGCATAATTATTTTCATGGTAAATCAGTGCAGCTTTTGCACACCTCAAGACTGAAGGCCGACAAAATCAGGAAAAAGACTCCTGCACATTGTCCGTTTCACTTGCAAGTTTATTAAGAACATTTCAGTGCTTGATAATTTGATAACTTGATAATCAAGATAACCTGATGAAGGTTATAAGTACCGAAACATTGTTGTCTTTTTAAATTGTTACAAAATAATTGTAAAATAGTTGTTAAAAATGGTAAATCAAAATGAGCTTTTTTCTTCTCCAATAATTGTTTTGCCATGTTTACTTGAAAATGTACTTAAATAATTAATCAGTTATAAGATAGTTGTTTATTTATCTGTTTATCCACTTATTGATTAATGGTTTCTATCTTTACAAACAAGGTGCCTCCTACATTGTCCAACTGGTTGCCATCTTAATTTTGCCTAAATTCTATGCAACAGCACTTCACATACTGTACATACTAGGGGTGTCAGAATTTTCCAAATCCACAAGTCGAATCAGTTTTCATCAAAATAATCGGGATGTGTGGATATGAATTCAAACTTCAAAATTGGACGCCATTTTTGATCAATTCTCAATTTGAAATTGAAATCATGTCATCCATAATTTATACTATATACACTATATTATACACTGCTTCTGTGAGTGGCTCCACAAATTGCGTAGATAAAATTAAATGAACTGATTACAATCAGCCATGTTGCTGTTATAGATGCTGGTGTAATTGATCCTTTACATCTATGTACAGATGTTGTCATGGAAAGATGCTTCTGACTGATAGACTGGGTAACTGAAAGCATAATGATGTCCTCAGATCTTATTAAAGCATCATATGGCTGACTTGAAATCCCTTCAAAGCCACCAAGTGAATATTCATGCCTTCTTGATTTCTCTGTGGAACCTCCATGAATTCCCAAGAGAAAGATCAACGCAGTTCTTCAAAAGGTTAAACTTGGTTGCACAGCTCCAACCTGCCCGGTATCTTATCAAATTGTGCATGAACATAATAGATTGAGTCTGGCCCTGGAGGGGAAAAGCAAAAGGGACCTTTCTGTGTTATTAAAAAAGTAATTTCTATAGTTCACAACTCTCTGGCAGTTAAAGATCGACTTGACATTCTTTTTCCAGTGCAAATTTCATGAAAGAGCAGTCAGAAAAGACAAAACCATTGTCAGCCCATGAAGTAACCATCTGCTCAGTCTCGTAGCTGTGTTGTTGGAATGTAGGCGATGGAAATACAACACATTAGGCAGGAAGAATCCCTCTCAAGGCCGTTTCAGTGATGGTGCAGCTCAGTGTACACCTGTTTCTTGAGGATTTGCAGGAAAATTGTATCTGGATTTATATGATTTTCTGGCAATGCATCATCGTAGTGAGGCAAAGTCCCGTCCCTTCTGATGTGCCCCATAGGAACCTTATTGTGAAGAGAAACTACACTACACTACTACTACAGTAGTGAATTCCATTCCATTCCATTTGAATTTACCATGAATTAATACATGAAGATTGTCACTTTAAAAGATTATTATTATATTGCAAGTCAAGTCAAAATATAATAAGCTCAACTGCTCAGTGAACCACATTGTCTCACTCAGCATATGTCACCAACACTAACATGGCTGTAACCTAGGTACAGAAAAAGTTGGGAAATTCGGAAATCAAAACAAGTCTGGCCTTATTGACAGCTGCAGTTATGCAAAAGGAGAGTTTTGTGAGCTAGTTAATATACACGACCAGATCTACAAGTTCAAGAGTTTTGTTGAGCATTAAACAAGGCAAGGAAATAAAATGAAATAAAATTGTCTATTTTGATCATCTACTGATGGTTTCAATCACATCAGTCAAAAAAAAATATATATATAAATTTATAGTAAATGAAGACTCTAAGGGTTTAACAATGAAAAGGTTCCAGTTGAAGAAATAACTTTGAAATCACTCTCTGGGAACTTGTGACGAGGATTGTTGACCATTATTTGACTTCACAATTAGTGGATTAATTGTTAAAAAACTGAATAATTGATAATAACATAACAAATACGTTTGAGGTTGTAGCTTTGTAAAACACAATTTTGCAGTAAAAGTACTCACCTAATGACTTTACTTTCACAAAGTAAAACTCACCTAATCAGGGCTGCATATGTTTTCCCCATTGATTTATGTCAGGAAATTTACCTAAATCTAGCAAAGATGAACACTAACAGATTTTGTGAAGTTGATGACAAAGAAAAACATGGTGATGCAGGTTTGATAACCAGGGTGATGGATGCCTGATTGTCTTCATGGTTAGGTGACTGATGACATGTCATGTTACAAACAAAAGAAAGTGGCTTGTCCAATTTCTGCTTTTTCTTGTTTTGTTTTCTTGCATCATCTACTTTAGGTAATCAACAAAACAATATGTCTCATATCCTATTATAACTGTTTTTGGTGTCTTGAGATACAAACATCAAACTTTTCCATATCCATTTCTTTAAAGAGTATTGTGTTTATACTGTCGTGTGTTGCATATAAAAGCTCTTCATACCGAGGTCAGCTTCAAATGTTTGAAAGAAAGCAAAGTTTGGAGAAGCTATTTATGAACTGTGTTCCTCCCACATGAATATCCCGCAGAGTTCTGTCACAGGCAGATTAAAGACATTGATTCACAATGGAGGAGAAGGGTAAAAATAAGTGCATCACATAATATTAAGTCAGGGGTGGTGCAAGAATCACTGAACAAGAGCATATTTGCTTTGTTCATCACATCTAGTTTCACTCAATGGGCCCAATCTGTCCCCTACAGATGGCTCGAGCAGAGGTTTGCCCGGGTGAATGGGTGCACAGGGCAGGTGGATTCAATCAAGCCGTCTAATGGAATGTAAATCTAAAAGGCACCAGGACCCAGGGATCACATCCTGCATTTAGTCATGCCCTTCGCATGGTGGCTAAGTGCAGGTGCACATCGGATGACACCCTGGCGACACGGGGGGGAGGGAGGAGCGATCATCTGCATGCGGAACTGAATGATCAAGCCAGGGAAACTAGACGGAGACGAGATCATAGACGGGATCATTCAAAGCTTGTGTGAGCTGGTGCATGAAAAAAAAAAACAACCTTTACTACTTCAGTGTACTGCCTCTGCAAAGTATGGGTTCCTCGTTATTGTTCTTTGGAGGTGAAATGTAATTATCCTCTCTCTGGCATGGAGGCTTTAAGTGATACAGAGGTGGAAGTAAGCCAGCTCGATGTGGATCAGGCACACCAGCCCCAAGGAGGCCTTTGCCGACTTCAGCCTTTATGTGCTACTGAATATTCCTGCCCACTTCAATACCCCAGGGTTGTATCTGTTTATCCTGCACTGCTGATAGCACAGCATCTGAGACACGGAGTCCAAGACAGAATGGATGCCTTTTCTGATGTTGAAACGTCTTCACTGAAATGTCTACATTTAAGGTGGTGTATCTGTGGCACGGAGCACCTAATGTGGCATGGATGGAGTGCTTAGCTGCATAGCTAAGCACACATATCAAGTGGGGTAAGAGGCGGAAGCTGAGCCTGCAAGACATTTACAAGATAAATATTACATTCTAGACAAGAACTCTGTATTCTTGAGACGTAGGCGGCACAGAATGTTTTCGTAGTGACATTTCTGTCAGAAGAATGCCGAGATCGTTATGCATCTCCACAACCACGCTGACACGAGTGGTCCTGTTTCTGGTATAGGGTGATTCGCTGAATGGGAGATCTTTAGTTATGA
The DNA here is from genome assembly GCA_963678695.2 of Diplodus puntazzo. Classification (NCBI taxonomy): domain Eukaryota; kingdom Metazoa; phylum Chordata; class Actinopteri; order Spariformes; family Sparidae; genus Diplodus; species Diplodus puntazzo. Next base: position 20,808,690 of record OZ023158.1, on the reverse strand, counting down.
CTACATCTCAGCCACAGTGAAGTGATAGAACAACACTGTTACGGAAGGACATGTTTCTATGGATTTCTTAAATTTCTTTATCCCAGTTATGCTCTGCTGCAAGCTACTTTACTGTGCATATGTTTTCACTTGTCCAGTACTACACAATGAAAGGCATTATTTCCACTTGATGTTGTATTTGCCATATTAATCACCTTTTTGTGATGCTTTACGTATTTTGAAATTAAATAAAATTCTGGTGATTGCAATGATTCTCCAGCTAGCCATTTCACTGATGACTAATATATTTTGTTATGCTTGTTCTGCCTAACTAACCCTTTGGACTTGGTTTAAATATATAATTCTCTGCTCTACAATCATCAGAATACTTGAAAGGATTTAATTGATAAATCCAAACTACAAAACTGTTGGAAAAAAAATACCTCTACTCACACAACGACACTGCCCTTGTTTGAGTTCTGTTAAAAGAGAAATCTATAAATCGGAGACACTGGTTGCTGGGAGTAGAAACCTGTTGTCATGTGCGATGGTTCCTCTCTCTTAAAAAATAATCAAAAAGAAAACTTGTTAAAAAATAACATAACATTAGCACACTTCAAGTTATGATTGATCATTTGCGTATTGTTTTCTGGAGCTTCAAGAGCTACAAAATGGCACTTATGAGCACTGCTTCACTACCAGAGTGCATCTGAAGGTCAGTACCAGGTTAAATCCTGAAACTGACTGCATTAAGCAAGATTCATGTATTATTTACTAGTATTAGATGCTTTCTTGATAAATGAGATGCTGAATTCACACATTACAGCTGCAAACTCAATGAAGACTGCAGAGGCGGTTTCTTAGTAGTTGTGAGCTGTCGTCTTTTAAAAATGAAAAGATAAACTTTTTCTGGTCTGATCTCTCTCAACATAGCTCTATGTTCTCTTTAAAATGCAAAGTAATTATTTTCAGTACAAAGAACTTTGGTGCAAAGCAATGCATGTTGAAATTCCGCCGTTGAGGCCTGGAGTTGGCAGAATTGAGCATCATGTCTCTTCATTTACATCCTGTCTGAGAAACTATTGACACACCAGCTCATCTCCTGGTCAAAAACTTCCTTTAAAGTGTTCAGGACATGGAGGATTGTGAGGAATATCAGGAGCAGACAGTCTTTGTTGTGGCTCGGGGGACACTCTCCCTTTGATTCATTTATTTTAAGTGTGCTGTTGCTCCCTACTATATGTCAATTAACTGGAGTGTCCACAACCAACCTTGGCCAACATCCAGCTTCTTTAGCAGCCCAGGCTGAGCTGGAACGAGGCCAGCCTACTGTGGTTGTTGTCCATCCAGAACCAGGCACAGCGTCAGGTAGGCCATTCAGTCCCAATGCACAGTCTGAGAGCCAGCAGGACACCGACAGCCTATGCTAATGTCCATATGTTCACAATTGCACTCAGCTCTGCTCTCCCCTGGACAGAGAGCTGCTTTTCAGTCATATGTCATTCAGTAGTCATCAAAGCTTACCAGTTGGGACTGTGACAGTCCCCTGCAGGATATTTTGTCCTTACAGGTTATTTATACTCATGTTCTTAATACTAGAGCATATCTTCACATTTACTGTACGAATGATCACTGACTCTTTTAATATGTTTTTCATTTCACTCACCAAACCCCATTGTTACTTCTTCTTGTCCCAGTCTCATCAACACCCCCCCCAGTCTTCACTCATGAGGCTAATTTTAGAAAAGTTAATTGCATGTGCGTAGTAGTCTATGTTAAATGAATTCTGAGCACTCAGAAAAAGATAATGAGGTCCAATAAAACGTGGTGGGTAATTGGCAGTTTATCCACTGTGCCATGAAAAAGCATGGATAGCTAAAGGATGAATGTCTTGTCCCATAGCCGATTAACATTTACTTCGATGTTGTATGTTTGTGAAATCATGGTGACTACTCTAAAAGTAGGATTCTGCGATTCTGCGCTATCAAATGCAAAAATGTGACTATTTTGGAACATTTCCTACATGTACATTTGATTGCTCTTTGGATGATTGCTGAGCTATTATGATATGATACATCTGAGTGTTGTTTGGTGCAAGTTATTGAACTCAATGCCTCTCTTGCTGCCTCTTGGTCTTCATACTACTTTGATGCAGATGCAATTTAAGATTTGCCATTTCCTGGCGCAATGACTTAGGAGAGCCAACAAACCAGGGCGTGCTTAGAAATGTAGAAAAGTCTGTTTTTGATAAAAGTATTAAGTCTAATTACTCATAAAAGCTATTCAGTTAGCTTGTGAATGACATCCGTTTCTTCTACTCCTGTGGGTGTGCAAGCAAGATCACATATGTGAAGCCTGCCACAGGTTGGATACTGGTGAATAGCCCTCAAAGGGAATCTAATTTCTTGAGGAATGAAACACATTCCTCTGCACACATATGGTTCTTCTCCCAGTGGCCCAATCAGAGGCCTGCGCATTCAATCAGCTTCACCATGTTAGTTTCTGGGCTTGAATCACAGAACCACACACTCAATTCAAGCTTATTCCCTCTGCACTTGCCTAAGTTGTAAACTGCTGTCCATAAAGATCACAAACACACCCACGCAGTGCCCATCCTCAGGTGATAAAATGCCTATCATTGATCTCCATCGTAGTGTAACTTGGTGCCCATTGGAGCTGATCCCTAACTGTTATTCTTACAGCAGCAGCCATATGGTTAGCACTTAGTGCCACCTGCCTCTGGCACTAACCAGGGGAGATGGGGAATATGATGCCGGAGGGTGGAAGAGGGATTGGCAAGTTCGGCTGCCATGAGAGCAGGAAATCACAAAGTCTCCAAATTGACTTAATGGACTTCCTCCGGTTTGCTGTGAAAGGACGGATGGCGTAGCACTTGAGGGTTTGGGCTGCCTTTCAGCAGCAGAACTCGGGTCTGCAGCAACATTAGCAGGGTTATGTTATTCTCTGTGCCTCTGTGTGTTTCTGCTGCACACTACTATTATTTAGTGTACCTTTGGCTCTCATTTACTATCCCATCTTTGCCCCCGGCCCTGTGAAAAGCAAACAATTATAATACTCTTAAAGTACTGTATAAACACAGAGCACTTAAAAATAAATCATACTTATTTGCACTGCAGCTTCTTAGCATACTGTTATTTCTACCAAAGTGCCAGCTGGTATAAAAGTCATCCCCTGTCTTGGCATATTAAATTTTCACTTAGCGCAGGTGTATTGTTACTCTTGTTTTAAAAAAAGTCAAAACAGGATCTTTATCTTAAAACACATCAGTTAGCAGTAGATGTGTGGAAAATGTTTCTCCTCTGCTTTTATTATGTAATCAGATAAGCTGCAGTATAGAGGCATATGCTTTCATATCTTTAGATGATCCTATTGTTTGTTTGTCTTCTATAAAGAAGATAAATCTTGCTGTCTGGATGTGAATTTAGCTGCGAAATAGGAATATTTACCATCAGGAATCCAATCTCTATGTTCTATTCTGTGCGGTTTCATTATCAGACTAGGTTATCTTTACAATAGCAGTCCCTCTCTTGGTGTCTTTACTGTATAAGAGCTGGATTTTGACCCCGTGCTACAGCGTTGCATCCCGAAATGCGAGTTAAATCAATACTGAAGCAGTAGGCTGTCAGTCAAAACACAATATCACTTCTGATGCATGAGTGTGTGTCAACTCCTCTACTGGCTATCAGCATCACACTGGCAAATCGCATGTGAAAAGACCATTCAGAACAGTCAAGAAGCTTTCTATTCACACACGGAGAGGGCTCCTCGTCAGGCGCCAACCTCACTACAGTCACATTGTGTCATTAAAGCAGAGATTGCAGGACAATCTCTCTTTGATTCAGTTTGAATGATATAAACCAACATCTAATAGGCATCTCTGGAATCTCATGGCCGCAGATGTGCGTTACACAGGACAATGCTCAATAGTCTGCAGCAGTAATGAGCAGAGACTCCTGGCCTCCTAATTGCTTGCTAGGCCTCTGCATGGCTCATCAGAGAGGGGCTTAATTGGCCATCACTACCCAGGCAAGCATGAGGCTAAGGCTAGCCCTGTTCCTGCCTGCTCGCTTTTTACCGAGATGCTTGCAGAATAAGTAAGCAGCTCCATTCATTCTGCATTGCTGCCACTAATGAACACAGTTTAGCCTGAAGGTCTTGATCATTGTGTCGCACTCGATCTTGGTCTTACTGTGTTTGGTGTGTTTGTAGCCGTAGTTTGCTGGTGTTGTTCCAGTGTTTGGTCTTTTTTTTTTCTTACTGTTAAGCATCAACGTAATGAAGTGCTTCCTGGTTTTGGTATTGGGGTCTTCAGTGCAAAGCTGACTCGCTGGGAGATAAGTGTCTTCAGCTGCTGGCAATCAATTTATTTGCCCTCTAATGTTGAATACGTGTGTGGAATGAATAGTGAAAGACGTGGAAAGATGAAGGGGGGAAAGGGAGATGAAATTGCCAACTATGTGCATTCCTGTTCTCTCTGAGAAATGATCCTTTCAGTGGGACTACACAACTCTTTATGGACCATTACACTATCCTGAAAAATACAATCACACATTGACACTGAGGAGGTTTTGGAGCCTATTTCAATAGACACGCAGTTAATGCTAAAACATCAACAAAGAAATGACATGATTTTTTCATTTCCACACTTGAGCAATTATGCATTGTTATTGGGTTTTTTTTTTTAACTCTGTCCTGATAAGCCGGATATTTATATCCTGTGAGAGAGTTTCTGCTTACATCAAATTATTTTCCGTGCATTTCACCCTCCATACAGGTTTTTAAGTGTCGTTTTTTGAGGCGAAAGACATTCCTGAACCTGTCCTTGGAAAAGTTGCCACAACCGTGAAAGAAAAAAGACACCCACCCATAATGCAGTATTGATTGGTGCTTAAATCAGTTTGATAACAGCTTTGTCAAATCAGCTCTTTTAACAATCAGATTAGAGCTTTTAGTACAATCGATCGGGGAGGGATTTCAAATCTACAAGATGACAGTTACAGAGGAGCGCATAGCTAGAGCCTGGCCACCCATGAAAAGGATCTAAGCCTGCATCCACTGTTCACAATCACTTTTCTTATACAGGGCTGCTCCAATACAGAAAGACCAATCTGAAAGCAATTGCTGGAACAGAAGGAATATAGGGAGGAATGATAACCAGCCGTGTGACCTGAACCTCTGCAGAGCAATCGCTGCTCGGGTAACAAACCCAAAGCTTCTTTACAGTACATCACACAGATGTGGCAGCCTCATCTGCACATATCACAAGGTAGCAGTGACATTATTTCACCCCGCTCCTCTGGACAATAGAGGCTGTGCAACAGAGATCATCTCGTCAGTTCACCCCGTTCCTCCCAGAACAATACCACGATATCGATACTTGCAGCTCAATTTGAATTAATGTCATGCGGTGTCACATCCAGATGAGACAAATGCCACCTGAAATGCCACATACAGTAAATAAGGACAGACCCAGAGCGGCCAAATCGTTAAAATAAAGCACTCCACCGAGGTTACTACTATTTATACTTAAAGCACAAGGTGTTATGCTGTTGCATCCATTATTTCAGTGTGCTGGTTTAGCACGCTTCTGGGATAAATTAAAAAGTGTCTTTATGAGTCACAGCATCAGTTTGGCGAAATGGAGCTAGAGAATGGAGGTATTCACTGGTAATTGCCGGTATTCTCTATATTCAATGTTGAAAGGTACTCTCTTGAGCTGTAATTCTGGTTGCCAAGTCAGCGAGAGGCGACTGTGAGACTGCGCTAGCTCCTCTCTAGGGCTTCTTAATTGGCTTTGTTATTGCAGACCTGTGCAGGGTGAAGACAGTGCGAGAGAATCTGGGCTTTGCTATATAAGATACAGAGCTTTCGACTGTGACCCTCCTCCCAGGGGCAGAGTGTTCACAGCTGCTCTCTCTGGAGAAGGTGACCTGGCTTTGGATCCCTCCTTGTGCTTCTCCCAGCGGACCACCCCGCACCATCACCACCACCACCCCATTCTGTCCCTCCCACCCCTCTCATTCACTCCTCTCCTCACAGAGGTCATTTTCTCCACCCTGGTGGAGTTTTCTCCTACCCCCCTTCCTCTTTCTCCGCACCCATCCGCTTGGCCCAGCAGGGAGTCGCTAATTCTCTCCGCTCTGCAAATTTCCACACTTTTCCGGCGTGGGATGCCAACACCTCTTCAGTGCCTCACTCTGGCATCGCCACCCTTCCTACCAACACAGACACTCATGCATATAAGACACAATTCTCCACACCGGCTCGACCCCACACTCGCTGGGCTTTTAGTAGTGAGAAAACAGGGGTGGCATACGTGACAGTCATAGCAGAATAGCCGTGTATTGTTTCGGTTGCTTCCACCGAGGCATTTGACATATTTACTAACAGCAATGTTCACTGAGCAATTCTTCTGCTGACCAGACTTTTCAAAGGCTTGAGAATAAATGACTTCATTGGCAATAGCAGCAAGCTCTTAGTGAATGATGAGGGAACATGTATCTGTGTGAGTGTGTGTGTGTGTGTGTGTGTGTGTGTGTGTGTGTGTGTGTGTGTGTGTGTGTGTGTGTCTGTGTCTGTGCGTGTGTGTGGCGTTAGAGTGTAAAAGACGAAGAAGGCACAAAGCAGGTGGTTTACTATGTACAAGAACATTGCAATCAATTCCCTATTGTAAGATCTTGACCCATTTTCTGTTACAGCTTATTATCATTAGTGGCCATCAAGCTTTCATTTTGCTGTGCGTACCACTGCTTTGTGTATGACATATACCGCATTTGCAGCCCTGAAAAAACAAACCAGGCAAGATACATTTTTAATACAACTTTGCAATGACATAGGCTTCTAAAGAGCTTTCAAGTAGACATTAGTGTACATGTGACTTGATTATGCAGCTTAGTCTATTTATTACTAGGAAACTGCTTTTGAGCTGTCACAGCTCAGGCTGTCTCACTGCTTGTAAACACAGCTTTGGAGTCCATTTGCGGAATTAAAGTTGCAAATGAGCATTCGAAGAACAGACCAAGAGAGGAGTGTCAGGAACGAGATAGTCATTTCACCGCATGGTAATGCTTCCCGTCAGAAGTATTATTTTTTATTTAAAAGATAAATACATATGTAAAATGAAAACATGAACTCAGCATAAACCCATGAATCAATGTTTTTACATTTCTGTTTGTGTATGGTTAAAGGTGGAAGAAAGGTTTCCATTTCTTTTTTTTATTATAAAGCTGCTCTAGGTGATTATATAAATAGTGTGACAATATCATAACGCTCAATCCCTCGAGAAATGCCTGTATTTGGAGACTGTTGTAGTGATGTCACAATGACACAGTCAGGAGCCCTGTCCCCAGCATTAAAGGGACAGGTTCTCAGCCAGAGGGTGATTAGAGGTGCAGCAATTTACAGTATGAGAAAAAATATATATATATTTTTTTCCAGTAGACACCCAAAATAAAAGTATGAAACTTGAAAGTAACATAACAAGGGACCTTTTTCAAATAGAAAAAAAGGTCAATACTAAGAAGAAAACATTGACACGACATTGAGGTTATAAAAATCAAAAGATAAATATAACATTTGTTGTGAAATGTGTGTTCGGCACAACAGCATCTAAGTTTATTTACTCCTGGAGGAGGTAGGGCTATGTGGGCACTAAACTAAGATAAGCAGCTGGTATAGTGTATCGATACTACAAAATATGAGTATTGAAATAATTTCAAAAAGTAATATAAAGTATATATCAAGTGGGCTAGCTTTAGAAGTGCTTTGTAACTTTAGCTTTGGACAGTGCCAGGTTAGCTCCTGCTGTCAGTTTTTATGCTAAGCTAAGCAGGGGTCTTGCTTAAAAAAAATCAAGTAAGTGGTAGAAAAGATTTTGGTTCAACTTCAACTGCACTTAACACCAAAAATAAAACCTGCATTAAAACGGAAGAAAAGCGTCTGATTACTAGTTCATAATGTGTTGTAATGAACTGGTGATCAGAGGCTTTTCTGATCACCAGTTCCAGTGTTATAAGCTGTAATTAGAGTACATGCTGGTGACAGTAAACTCAGAATGATGGGCATTGAGAATATGGCTGCAAATGGATGTCAGCACTGATATGCTGCCTCCAGTGAATGCTACTGATGTGCATCAACACATCACATCTGCAGAGTCTGAATACAGCTAGATTTGGGCTGGAAGCTGCTGAATGTTTGGCCTCTCAGCAGTTTAGTGCGCTTGTTCCATGCTGATAAAGAATCATCACTCATTTTAACAGTTTTAGTCATTTTGGTGGAGTTTTGGTACAAGCTGGTTTGGTTACTAAATATGACACCTTGTTAAATGGGCAAAGACATTTAGTGAATAGTTTTATTTGCTATTCAAATGTTCAATCCATGAAATATCAAAGTATTCAGTGGATCTAATCCCCAAAACGTGCTCTGTTCAATTTTACATCTCCTGCGTGTGTTCTGTATAACATTTCAAAAAAATCCTTTTGTAATTAGGTTCCTGTGCTAGAGTTCCCTTTTTATTCTCCATTTCTACAGTGGCTTCCTTCTACCACACCAGTGAAACCAACCGCAGAGGTGAAAGCAATCATCTGAAAAGCACTCAGTGAGGCCAGTGACTTGATCATGTTTCAGCCAGGACACATTCATTACGAATGCAGCATAAGTCTTCTTTAATGAGCTGGAAAATGGCAAGCAATCAAATCTCTGTAACGTATGGAAAGAGATGCTAAGGTAGGACTGATTAGCTGAGTATAGGATGAGAGGATGGGGGATTGTTCTGGTAGAGGAGGACACCAGTTTAAGACCTTGAACCTCCTGGCTTGTGTTAACCATGACCTCACATTAACACATCATAATTCATTTTCATTCTGTCACTGGAACAAAAGAAGCTCCTCCATCAGACGTGTGTACGACGAACAATAGGCCTGTTGAATAGTCTTCACAATCACACCAAAAATTCCTTTAAATTTCTTGTGCAGTGCTCCGAGCAGTTATTGAATGCAACACTCTTACCCAGAGAATAGCCTTTGTGCCTGGTGTGTTGTATGAGGTCGATATTTAGAGCAGGCCGGCCTAAAAATCAATATCCACTGTCACCAGAAGATGACATGTCTTTACTGAATATGCCAAATAGAGCAGAGACAGATAACAATTTGAGCCCAATTCTTGCATTAAGAGGACTCATCAGTGTGATTGTTGTAAGGGTTTTTGTTCTTGACTTCTTAAAAAGATACATTGTGCTGTGTGTGGTTTCATGTGTGTGTGAATGTTCAGTGAATTTGATTTAAAAACTAAAGGCTAGATCCCTCAAAACAAATCTCATCAAAAAATAAAAACAACAAATTGGTGCATGTTATCAATCTAATTGATTATACAATAAGCATTGCATTTCTGTCAAAAACTGAACTGGTGCCTTAAAGCTGCCAGAAGAGACAAATAAATAATAAGATAGATCTTAAATAGCTCTATTTTCAAACAGTAATCACTGTAATAGAGGGTTTGTTCAGTAACCCATGTCTCTCCTCCTCCTCGTGCAGTAAAAGAGAAAATTAATTTTCTGGTGTCCCTCCCCACTTTATCCAATCAGGACAGAGAACTACAAAAAGAAACGGTCCTGTCTGCTCCAGAATACACAGGGAAATGGTGAAACAGGCTAAGCTATCAATTCCAGCGCTCCCAGTGAAGGCTTCAACTACCAAACATGCCAAGAGAATAACATGCTTGAAGAAAAGAAAGGGGTCGTATAAGTGTGGTGACAGAAAGAGGAGGATTGCTAACTGCAAAAGAGATCACTATTGGTACTTTTAAAATATGAACACAATCAGAATTTTAATAAATAATCATCAGTAATGAGGATAAGATGATTAAGTGGGTAAAGGAACATATTAGAATAGTCTAGCAAGTTCAGAAAATTAGATCACTGTTATTCAGTCTTCAAAACCAGGAAAATACACTTATGTCATATCATGATGTAACCCAGAAAGCAAAATTGTTGTGCCAAAATCTGGGCCACAGTTAATTCTGTTCTGGTGGGCTGGATCTGGATCAGTTCTGCTTTATTCAGTTCGCTCTTGGCTGACATGTAGTCATGGTATGGCCTGCCTCTGGCTCAGACCTGGCAAACAGGAGTGGACCGGTGTGTGGGCCGGATGAACATGACTGGTTTAATTTTGATACCTGGGAACAATATCATAATCTAAGACTATATCCTGTCTCATATCGTGATAAGCACACAATATTGATGTAATGCCCAGCCTTAAATCTCTGGTGCCAGATCTTTGTTTAAAGCTGATTATATTGTTTCATCCTAAATAAAGAGCAATTAGTGAGATGTAAAGTAAAATTTAAACACTTGAGGCACAAGTGATTCAACTTTGTCTTGCAGCTGTACTCGTCGTACAAGACACCACCCTCGTCATGAATAATCAAGGGACTTTTTACGTGGGGTTTGGTAATCCACTCAAATGAGAAAATAAATATTCCATTTTCTTTGAGAGAATCTCCTGCATATATTTGTTGTGCAGAAAGTAAATTGGTGTGCATATCAGCTCCCAGCTGTGTTGTTGTCCATGTCTGTGGAGAGAAATCACAGCAGGAGACCCCATCAACATCATGGTACTAATTTGATTTATAGCTTGGGTGTATGCTAATGCATTGTTTGAAGGCGGTGTACTTCTCACCAAAAAGACTAAAAATGCTCAAAGAATAAATTTACTTTGCATTTTGAGACCAACTCAGCATGATTAAGTGTTTTTAGTTCTGTTTGAAATGCACTACATAAACACTGTACCCACTCTAACACCATCATCAGACGGCATCAAAGTACGTTTTATTTCCCGCAGACAGTAGGTATGACCATTGTACTGTGCTGTAATCACGTCTGTTGGGGAAAAGGTTAGTATGCAGAACATGTGAAGACTGATTGCATTGTTATGCAGTGAAGCAAATTAGCCAACCTCTGTCTTCCCTTCAGAAGCTATTCATATCCCTGTTTTGATTCGTAAATTCATGTCATGGTTTTGTTTTTTCCACAAAGCTGAGGCCGTTTACCCTCAATAAGAATAAATTCCTCTCACGGCTGATGCCACACGGAAATCTTTTGACGCCTCAAGGCACCGCTACATCACATCATTTTGTCAATCCAGATACACAGAAGTATTCTTTCTTCGGTACTACTGCTTTTGCCTATCATTTATATTTCTTGCAGTCATTTATCTTTATCTTCATCTTTGCCGTGTTTGCCAAGTGTTCGGTGCACAAGCTGCATTTTAAAAACTGAAAGTAATCAATAATGTGTCGACTAAAGTGCATTCGGGCAGTTAAATAATTGTAGTTTTTTTGCGTTAACTTGTTATTTTCTCAGCTGTTTTCTCCATAAAATTCAAGATCAAAGTTCTGGGTCTTGTGTTTTTAATGATACATGGTTTTAATGTACAGTTGGAGCAGAGCAGAGGAGCCGGTCTTTTGAACTTTAAAAGAACTAATTATCTTTTTCTCTGACTCTACCCAGTCATTGTTCTTAATAAGCTATAGTGTGCAAAGCAGCTTTGTTGGCTCTTATAATGTTACTAGAACAAACATCGACTTATTGTTGCTTCTCTGTGGATCATTAGTGAGTATAAAGTATAATGTGATGTAAAGTACAAAGATAATGTCGGTGCAATTGAATTACCGTAATTTCCGGACTATAAGGCGCACCTGAATATAAGCCGCACCAGCCAATTTTGGGGACGCAAGAGTCAGAGACGCACAAACAGACGCACAAAGCTGCGGACTGGTTCGCACGGACAGTTAAAGACAACATGAATGTCATTTAATTCAACTAACAGCGAAGTAAAGTGAGAAACTTCTCGGTCAGACTGACAGACAGCTGTTAGCTCCGTTAGCACCGCCACCTGTCTGACTATGTGTTGTTAGCATAACAAACCTGAATCACTGACGTTGATGACGTCCACCGACAGAACAACGCGTTCCCTCGACGCAGAACTCCGAATGCTCAGTGACGGTGTAGGGTCGACGACGTAGCTACGCTGTCGCCGCGACGCAGAAGCATAATAATAAACCAGGCGTTAAAGGTGAGGGACGTAACCTGTACAATCCATAGATTGAGGAGGTCCCCTAGTGGCCGTTAGCTGTAAAAATCCATAAATTAGCCGCACCGTTGTATAGGCCGCAGGGTTCAAAGCATGGGGAAAAAGTAGCGGCTTATAGTCCGGAAAGTACGGTAGTCAAAATCTCATCTCCTGCACGTACTGACCTTTTTTAATAGGTTATCCAAAAGAGGAAAGGAATTACTTTTGTCCTACTTTTTAGTTCCTGCACAAGATGAATCTCAAGTCTTTTTTGAACATGTCTATAAATAGGGGTGCATTGATTAGTTTAGCCTGATTTTAAACTCAAAGTTTAAACAGAATAAACATGATAATGTTTCAGACCAGTTACTCATCAGCATCTGGGCATTTACAATACACACATCTAGAAGGCTTCATGCTTGTGGAACTAAGAACTCACCTTGAATATTTTAAAGAGAGCTACTAACCTTGGCATGCAGTAGTTCAGGTGATCAGGGGTATATCTCTGTGATATCATTTCCTGTCACGTGGTCTTCTTGTACGATACTCTCCCTCTTTTTTTTTGCTCTTGTGCATGTAAAATGTCACTATCATAAAAAGGTTGAAGTCAACGGCAACAGAAGCTCCCTTTCTCCCACAACAAACACTGTCTCAAACTTAGCTTTTTGGGGTCCTTGAATTTAAGCGTATTTAGCCTCTAAATCCTTGAAAAGTCCCTAAACCTGATGTTTAACTCATAGCATCCACTACTTGTATTAAAAATGAAAAGTTGTAGACTGTGGCCTCAAAAAAAAAAAATGCAAGGAAAAACAGGTTTATATTTACACACAAAAATTAAGGTTACTGTGCGACACTGCTTTGTTATCAGCTGTTCACGGCTCCTCATAGAAAATTAAAACAAAGGAGACACTGTCACATCCTGTACTGTAACTAGGAATGGCATCTTACCTTTGATTTTTGCTCACTTTTTTCCCTTTTATTCAAAACAGTCTGACGTTTAAGTGATGGTACATGTCACAGATTGTATCATGAGAGGGGTTGATGTGAAGTATACAGAAGACAAGTTGTTGAACATTTTATTTTGGTGGTTTCGACTGTGTAGCGTGGAGGGATTGCAACATGAAAGCGCAATCCTTCTGAGTGATCATGCCAATACAAAGGTGCTTTCAGTTCTGGCCTGTCGATAGCGTCGTGCTCGGCTCAAAGATAAGTTCCTTCGTGATGGAGCAGCGTGCTCTGTGCTCCTCCGCTCACTGGGCGGTGGGGCTGTTTCAGGACAGAGTCGGTGAGTAATACCGCATGCTGGCTCTCATTGCAGCCGATTACTTATCTATTGATTGAAGCCAGCGTTGTGCAGATGGATGCCTTTGGAGTGTGACAAGTGCTTTAACAACCCCCGGAACCTAATGCTCCTTAACGTCACTCTGGGTCCATGTTAAATAATGTCCCATCTTTAAGAGTCACCAGGATTCACTCACGGTCAATCCCAGTGACGGAAAAAAGGATCCATCTTGATTGGTTGTCTTCAGGCCAAAGGATCTATGGCCGCAATTACATGTAGCCACTCCTCGCTGCAGCTGGCGAGATGTAATAAATAGCATTAAGGACTGTGAAAATCCTTTAAATACACTTTCCCCCCCTTCTCTTCTTCTGCTTGACAGTTAGAAAGAGCAATGAATTCCCAGCGATCGTTGGAAGCGGCCTGTGAGAAGCAGAACGCCGTTTCTACTGCTTATCACTTTCACTTAAGCTGCTCGGGAGATTCAGTCACACATGCACTCAGATGTGTACACACACCCACACACACCCCATAACACGGTGCCAGCCTTTTTATTGTTCATACCAGGCAGGGAATAAACCACAGTGCAGTGCAGCAGAGGGCTCTTTGTCCTGTTGACGGCTTCTTTCACATGAAAATATACCTCAAGACAGCCGAGCGCTTTAGTTACTGATGTACTCCAGAGTTTGGACATTTGAACCTAATGTTTCTTTTGCCTTCCTCCTGTCAGGCTCTGGCACAGGTCCATCACAGCTCCCTAACAAGTAGCTGTGGGCCAGTCAAGTCAATCAGTTGTATAATCTCTAAATGTTAAAGGCTGACACAGCCAGATGAATGATTCAGGTGAGTCACGACCCATCTAAAAACATCATCCCTAATATGTTTTTTGAAGTTGTAAAGCAGCCTGAAATGCACTGTGTAACCCAACATTTTATTTTGTAACCCCCAGCCTTTACTGATGGTTGCAAAGTTTGCGTCAACTGAGCTTTTATCGAGTTGTCTTTTTTTTTTTTTTTTTTAAGATTTTGGCTGAATTTCAAACATAATCATCAAAAGCTGGACAACCCTGCTGCATGCTGTTTTCATGTGTTGTCTGAGCAAACACATCATACTTTACAGCCTCTAAGTCAACCTGTTTTTATCACTATGCTTTACATAGATGAAAACATACCTGGTGATAAAGCAGAAGCCGAAACTCTTACGTTTCACTTGAGGAATCGGCATCCGTTATCATCCTGGATATTTTAGCCTCAAAAAACATTTCCATACCAAGGGCATCCTCACCCTGAACAAAGTTTTTTTTTTTTTGCCTTAATCTTTATATCGTGCTGTCAGCAGAGCCACAGCCAAACACCTTATTCTCAACACTATAGCTCCTGTCATTGCTTAATGTGTTTTCCTCACTAATGTTTAAAATTTGACATCTGACAAAAAATGTAATGTTTTGATTAATTGGAGTTGCTGACACTGAATGATTTTTGTTATTTTGAATGAACACATAACTTCAGAACAGTAAAAGGTTGTTCTGCCAGAAACACAGTTCTCTCCTCACCAAACTATTTGACAAACTGTCACTGCGTTTTGAATAATTGTTTCGCGCAGTGTGAGCTGTTTATTTCCCAATGAAGATGTCATATCAGTTGCTGTGGAAAACCAGCACCAAATACAATGTCGGGCGAATTTTACTGAATTGGATTGGAGCCGTTGGCCCTTTTTATTAAATTTTCTAATTCAAGCATTGTTAATTTTCCAACAATTCTTACAGGGATTCAGAGAAGTAGGATATTTTTTTAATCAAACATCAAAGCAGCTAATTTTCATAGAGCAACCCTTCGGCGTCGAACCCACAATAGGATTTCTGTGTTGGTTCAGGATGTTATTGCTTTCTTGTTTCATTTTTATTTTTGGCAAGATTACAATTTCTTTCAAACTCCCTCTCACACAATTTTGCTCACTCGAGGGTGCTTTCCATTTGCACTTTACTAAAGCGCAGGAACAAGCTCCCTCTGAGAGTGACTGGTCTTCACTTAACCACAAGCTTGAACATAGCTGGACACCGTGGCCTGTCTATAAAAGAATACAGTGATAACTGAATATCCTGCTGAACTAGACCATTTGCCATCTCCGCTCTCTCATTTACCATAGATTCGCCTTGATGATTTCCTGCTGAAAATCAATGATTCACTCACTTTCAGAATAGCGGCTCCTCTGAGGGTGTTGGCTAGGTTCTCCCGGTGGCAATGATTTCAATCAAGAGGCGTGTGAATTCTCGGGCCTCTCACAATAGAATGGAACAGTCTGTAATAAATTGGACAAATAAGTCATTTCTGTGCAGAAGATGGATTTAAATGGATTCATGTCGCGACCTCTTGGTACACATGCATTCCCAGACTCACCATAAATGCACGTATATTTACTCTCTGGCTGTGCAGGTGCAATCACCAGCAACATTTTCCTTTCTGTTTACAGACTGTATTAGCTCAGAATATCGAGAGGCCAAGGCTTTCTGCATCGCAGTAAGGTGGTGGTAGGATACTAAAGGCTATTCTCACATATATGCAGGGACTTAACAGTGCTGACCTTTATCAACCCAGGTCTGCATTTGCAATACTTGCAGCTTATATCGTCAGAAAAGGGAGAAATGAAAAGGAGGGAGTGCAGCAGAAGCAAGAAAACCAGCAAACCTTTAGAGACTGTGGGAGAAGGTGGGCTGTGTAAGAGCTGCTGTGAATCTGCCAAAGATGGTGAAGAGTTTTCTGCAATGATGTGTGCTGTTTTCCTTGAAATGATTCATCCCAGAAGACAGTTTATCTCATTCTTATTTACCAAATGTTGTTATTGTAGAAATTATATCAGATAATTTCATTATCGAAAGATACTACCCAAAGTTGAATGAGGTATTTTTTTGGTTAGACCTCAGATTGCTGTTCTGGTATTTTAAATCTGTTCATTATCATTTGTTTTCTACTTTACTCTTATAAGCCCACACAATATTTGAACGTCTCTGCAAAACACCTTCTTACAACATGTCAGCATGACCCGTGTGTCACAAACCATTGGTATTGTTTTCAAGTCAGTAGTCTGACATGTTTGTCTAAAGGGCAAATGTGTACAATTAATTTGACAGCTAAAGGATGACATGTAAATTGTGCTTTACTGTGGTAAAACCACTGCAAAGCACTGATAATTTTAATCCCATTCAATGATGAATGTGTTCTGGTCTTCACTTGTAACCAACAACATGTCCTGCATGCCGAAACCTTGATGTGTCTTGATTGGTCCGTCGCTTGCTTCCTGCAGAGATGCCAGAAATCTTACAGTGACTCAAAATGATATGTGAATGTGGGAAAGGATTAGCCATGCAAATGAACTGTTGAATAGCCATACTATAAGAACCAAAGGCGAGCTGGACATCATGCTGCGTTATAGGCAAAGTGGGAGCTGCCCATGACGCCAATTTTTACCAAATAGGTCATGCAGTCTTAACTGTGGATCTAAGCTTATAGTCCTTGGCTGTGCAGAAATCTTGTTGCAGGCCTGGGTTTTCTTATTAATGGGGGACTCGCTGCTCCTAGCCAGGTGGAAGCGGAGCAGTAATAAATGCGGCCCAATATATCATCTGCAGCACATTACAGGGGAGCTGGGGGTGATTATTCATGCCGGCAGGGGCATGAACAGACCTTTCAGGGGTTCATGGGCTCAAACTTTGAAAAGGGCGTCTCCCTCATCTTTCTCAACAGGGTAGGTAGAGTTTTCCTCCGTACTTATCTCGTAATGAACGTGGAAAAAATCCACACGATCACAACTGGATAATAGAAAAATATGCAGGGTTTTTTTTTTTTTTTCCTCGAGCTGATTGTTTGATAGGTCTGGATTGGTTTCCACATGGATTTATCAACATCCTTTGTTTTCACGCACTTAGTGTAATCACCATTGAATTCTTTAACCTTAATCATCAGTGTCAAACACAGCAGCATGTAATTTGTAGTGTTTACGTTGCATTGTTAACTCTTTCGACTGCGATCCTGCAGACTTTCTATTAAGCCTCACTAAATCTTAAATCCTCGAATTAGCTACTCAAACGGGTGTGATCAAGACTGCAATTAGCGTACTTGCAGTGAATCAACTTTTTCCCCAACAGCCAAATTCTCGGACTCAATTAAAGCCACCACTTCCATGGTAATTTAGTCAGGGGCCGGAAAATGACGGCATTGTGAGCGTCGGGGCACAGGGTGAAGGTAGATGGGGCGTTATGTTTGGAGCAGCCTGTGTTTACTGTCTCTTCGTGGCTATCAGGGCACACACAGAGACAGATGAGGCACAACAGCTGGCCCTAATGCGTGTTGGGAAGGATCAGCCCGGCCCAGTCACAGCACATCAACAGACCCATACGTTAGCTGACAGGGAGAGCACTAAACTGTGCTCGTCTAGCAGGTGTCATGGGCTCGGCCCCAGCACAGGTGATAGAAAAATAGGCAATCTGTCTTTCCACTGGAGGTGTGTGAGGGGGGGAGTTGGGTTGCCACCGGACATCAGAACTCTGATCCTTCACAAAAACAAAAACAAAAAACAAAAGGGCTGTTTTACACAATCACAAACATTAATAACGTTGACCAGCAGTGCTTCACCTCAAATAACTGCGGGAACCAGCCAGGTGGTTGTTCAACCTCACTGTCAGACTGGTTGTGTCCGCAATGACCAGGCCTCGTGTTTCAGATGTTGTCGCTGTACGGAATAGATTGAAACTTTGAAGCTTCATTCATTACTTTGACATTTGAATTCTAAAACTGTGTTCCAATGCTACAGTTTTGTTTTGTTTGTTTTTTTTGTATGTCCATCATTTTGTTTGTCCATCATTTAGTTTCTGGTGTTGGTTGTTTGCAACTCCTGTAATAAAACATTTTCGATAAATCCAGAGTGTCAGAAAACCCTCAAAATGTATTAAACGAAAAGAGAGCACTTGTCATATGCAAAAGGAGGAACGGTCTTTTCTGAAACGAGTGGTCTAGCAGCAATCTAACATCTATGTTCCTAAACAGAGGTTTAAAACCTAAAAATCTTCTTTCGGGTGATGGTGTTATAAAATATGACAACGTGCCACTCTGTACAGCCCTAACGGATACTATTATTTCTTGTTCTGCATGTTAAGGGTTAGGGTTATAAAATAACTGATAAATGAACAGTTTCAGTCTTGCTAATATATTTAGTTTTATGTCTCCATTTAGGTTTGAAACATCTACTTCTTGTAGATGACCTTGCAAATTATCACACAATGTGACAGGCTATTATATAATCAAAATGGAACAAAGAAGAATTTTGTTGTGAGCACTGTACAGAGTGTTGGGTATATTTTGAAAGCTCCATAATGCTGGAAAATTACAAGTGTCACTGACTTGTAATTTGACCAAGATAGAGCAAAACTTGTTAAGTAGGAAGAAGGACATTAATCATTAACATTTAGACTTTTATAAAAGTGACATTAAACACATGATTGTTTCCTCTTATTGTTCTACTACAGGTTAAATTAGTAGTTCGGTCATAATGATATTAAAACCACAGTATGTGTACTTGCTACTGTTTAAATGGCATACTAGATCCAACTCTCTTGCCATTTACCCTTGAAACTAAATGTATGCAGTTCAGACAGGATAATAACCACAGTACATTTATTACAAATATGGATTTAATTACAGAACTAAAGCAGCACATCATCAAATAGATTATACAACACTATTTATTTATTTTTACTGTTGAGGTTTCATCATTAAATTTGAAGGAGGAAAAAACTGTCTGCAGTGGTAAAATCTGAGAACAGTGAAAAACAATCAGCTTTTATCAGCTGCAACACAGTGACAAGTGCTTTAACAATTCAGTCATTTGTCCAGAGGATCTTTGAAATTGTGAAAATAACATGACAGTGCTGTCTGTGAAACATAATGCTGTCTGAAATGTCTTTATTTTGCACTTTGTTATTTGTTGCCCCTCCCTTCCTTTGTATTAAACCACTGCGGTGGCTTATATTCAGTGATAAAGCCTCTTTTTTATGTAGATCATATAAGACAGAAAATCATTTTATTCCATCTGCACGATAAACACAGGTTTTGTCTTGATCTCATACATTTAGTTTCACAGGTAAAAAGAAAATGCACTGATAGTGACACACAACAAACAATACACCACTCCACATCTCTACATATAATTGATATGTGATAAGACTTATTACATGAAATCATTTCATGGTTATCTGGTTGTACTTATTGCAGAATTTTCTTATCTGGTGTTTTGAATAAATGTGTTTTTCACCATTTTCTACCACAAGCTTTTGTGCAAAACCACCAAGACAGTTGTTTTATTATTATTTTTTTTATTTCAAGCTGTCTCTGGTCTCAGCTGCATTAACCACATAATGATGATGAGAATTTGCCAAAAGCAAATGCTGTTCACTGTATCGGATCACTTTAGCGAGATGATTGATGAGTACCAGTCCACTCTCTGATAGCTTCTGAGGAGACTAAATGCCACTCACTGTACAGTACCACCCTCAAAAACAAAGAGTTAGAGCTGCTCCCTGTAGTTACTGTGCAGACACCTGAGTGACACGTGTAATTAATTCAAACATTTCTTCTTGTTTAAAGCAACATTATGCAACTTTTCTACCTTAACATAGGCTTCAGAATCATGTTGATGGTTCAGTGTCTCGTAATAGGCTGAATGGTGTCTCTATCACTTGTTTCTGCACTATGTTACTTCGGTGAGAGGGTAGGATCACAGAAACGTTATGATGTAAT
Source organism: Diplodus puntazzo (assembly GCA_963678695.2). NCBI lineage: Eukaryota > Metazoa > Chordata > Actinopteri > Spariformes > Sparidae > Diplodus > Diplodus puntazzo. The sequence continues at coordinate 20,788,558 of OZ023158.1, read as the reverse complement.
GAGTTTTCACAAAATGCCAGTTTCTACATAATGTTGTTGTAAAGATCCCAAATGCCAAATCGAGCACTGCTGGTTGCCGCTGTTCAGTACCAGCATGTTAGGCCAACACAAACAGGCATGTCGGTGACGCCTCAATGCTCCCTTCGTCCTTCCTGACATCTAGTGAGGCTGAATGTTGTATGTTGGACCGATAAGATGTTGCTGTTTTCCCCTCTTTTGTTATAGTAAGATAAAACGAGCATAAGCCAGAAACAGCTCAAAAACAACACAAAAACTGTTTAATTTATTAATTTATTGGTTGTCCTATATAGAAAATTGGTCTGCGACAGATCTGACAATGGACACAATAACAGTTATGAATTGAACTGAAAAAAATAGCAATTAAATCTTTTGTTTTGTCTAATGTCCCATTAGTTGATCCAAGCGAAAATAAACAACTGTATATCTGTTATTAAACTGGATGCAACATGATGAATTAACATTGACACTGTGCAATGGGACAAGGAAAAGCATATTTCACATATTCTTAGACTTTTCCTTAATTTGCCTAAAAGCCATTCAGTAATTGTGTCTGTTTATGACATGAGGCTGCTTTTGGCTGTGAATAATGTCAAAGGGGAGTTTTTAAAAAATGCCCTCTTTACAATTTAACTAAGAGATCTACAATTTGTCTGCAGGCTTGATAACAGTTAATTGAAGTTATCAAGATTAAGTGCAGCTCTACTTTACATTTAGTAACAGTGTTTGCAACAGTGCAGAGGTTTATATATGATAATACTTGGCATGGATGTTGTTGCTTATTTTTATTTCTTGTCCTAAATCCTGCCTTCGCTCTGCTCCACTGACAAAGAATGGCAGTGGTCCACAATATTCTCTAATGTGTGTGTGTGTAGGCGGTCACCTGGAAGCCAAACCATGTGCTGCTCTGTCGGAGGAAGTAGCCCATTATTTAGACATAATTCATCTTAAAGTCAAATAAGGCCTGTCACGCTAAATTTAATACAACTTACATTTCCCCTTTTCAAATTCAGAATTGTCATTTGAACCAAATCCACCAAGTTGTTCCTTCGTCAGAGTCGTCACCTGCCTTGCATTTCAAAGCAGCCCCCCCCCCCCCCCAAAAAAAAAAAGAAAAGCTATTATCCAAATTATATACAAAAGCCCTGAGTGAGCCTGTAGTCTGAGATTTCCTGGTAGGTTTTCAGTCAAACAAGAAAAGCCCTGACTGCAGTTAGTCACTAAAGTCTCTTTTCTATACAGCGTACAAGAAAGGACAAGGTGACATGCTGACTCAATGTAGAAAAAAAGTGTTTTTAATTTAGATAATGATCTTTCTGTGCCTTTTAAACCACTTTCCAACATTCTTCACACCTTTTATACACGTTGGTTTGACAGCCCTGATGAGACGTCTCCTCCAGACTCATAGCTTGAAATGTTTTGGTATATTTTCCTGGAGCAAAGTGCCTCTTTTCAGATATTTATTGCCAGTCACCTAATGCTTTGCTATTGTTCATGCACATTATTGGATAGGATGTGGAAGCCATTTCTGTCTCTGTAATGTAGAGCGTGGCCATCAGACTCTTTATGGATTTGGGAAGGCAGGGAGGAGGAAAAACCTGGACTCCTGCTATTGTTGCCATTGTTGAGAGAACTCGGGAGAAAAATTCTACTCTTCTCAACATGTACATTATAATAACAAAGCTAACATGCTGAATTTTTCCTTGGAGTGTTTTTTTAAGTATTAATAATACAAAGATGACAGATTGAAAGGCACAAGTCTCAATGGAGGATGTGAAGGACAGCTTGAAGAATTTGTGTATTGTGCATAAGGCTGTAACCCTTCTGCAGATGTGAGTGAGGAGAAAAAAACGAGCTAACCATTGTGTAGATACATTCAATTTCCTTGTGCGTCACATGAGAACAGTGCAGCTTGGCCTTTTTGTTGCAGCTGACTTTGACTTTAAAAACATTTACAGAGTAGAGTTGCTAGTCATTCAGATGAAGACACATGTATTGTGTTTTTCTTTTCTTCATGCATCAAAGTTACCTCCATTACACTGGTATATGTGTGGTCACTCCATTTCTACAAAACTTAAACTTGTTATGACATCCTGCCATTTTTAGCATGCCGCATAGCAAATGAGTCTCACCAGCCAAGGTCAGCATGAGGACTTCTTGAATTGAAGTTTTCTACAAAACTCAAAAATTAAATTTTAAACCGCTCCAGGAAAGGGAAACATATCGAGTAGACTCAGTCTATCACTTAAATTACAGCTGCTTTTTCACGGAACGTTATGCAGAAAAAGATGCTTGGGATGATTTCTATTTATAAAATTCGCAGTGAAATGTATTGTTCCATTATCTACATTTTGAGGTGTAACTGCACAAAATGTGTAAGTCTTTGTATATTCTGTGTTTATTAGAATATCAGTTGATAAATCGATATGGGCATTGGACCAAAAAATCCAGTATTGGTTGGGCTCTAACTCATGCATCACTCACACATCACATCACTAAAGGTCTAGTTTGTGGGATTTACTAGCATTTAGTGGTGAGGTTGAAAAATTACAACCAGGCGACCACCACACATCCCACCCGCTCCAACTGTGGCCACTTAAAATGTAAAGAAAAAAAAATAATACACGGAAGACCCTCTCAGTGTTAGAGTCAGTATTTTGTCTGTCCACTCTTGGATACTCTAGAAACATGGTGGTGCAACATGGTTGACTCCCTTTAAGAGGACCGGCTCCCTATTTTGACATCAAATGCTCATTCTAAGGTGTTTAAAAATGGTTATTAGTGTCAGGTGTTTATACAATAATAAAAAGATAATTATGAATCCGCCTTCTCTGCAAATAGATCCCCCTAAAACTCCCTAAATCCCTTACACACTAGACCGTTTCCTAATATTATCAAATCAAATTAGATGAGCGTGCAGAGTTGATGATAAGAAGAGAGATGGAGGACTCCTGTACAATGAGAGCAGCTCCCTTGTTATCAGACGGTGCATGTCTTCAGCCCTTATTTGCACCGAGGTCTTATTGGCAGCGTAACGGCGCTGTCCCACCTCATCACATCATCTGTCAGAAGATCATCAGTTGCCGTAACAGCCCAGGAGGAAGAATCCTGCGTGTTGCTTATCTGCCTCACGCACACACACACCGGCTCTCGTCCCCATGTGAGGGGAAAAGTAACTGAACATATTACTCAAGTACTGCTGTATGCACATGTAGTTGCATTTTGCACAGCAAACGTAATGTATTGGTTACTTTGAAAATTCATACTAACACTACATGTATTATGAATGAAAAAATACAAAAAATATGATAAATTGTTAGAGTTTTAAAGTACCCTGCATTAGATAAAGGAGTAGCCTGAGCACCATCTGGACCAGTGACAGTATTAAGATGCTTCTTACATCATTAATTTAAAATCATGAAAAGGACTAGTGTTCAGAATCTGTGTTTTTCCTTCTAACATAGACCCATGTGTGTACCTTCTATTAAGTATTATTGTATTGTGGTGCTGCTAATTTCACAAAAGTAAAAGGGCTTCAGGGATAACTTTTGATTTTTTAATAATGATCTTGTTAACATTCACAGACCAAAACCAACAATAACTCGATCCTACTAACAAGTGGGTCTGGATCTAATGTTAATTAATGTTCTGTGAAGTAAAGCAGCTGTCCTGATCAATCCTAAGTATGATCAAAGCAGTCTTAAAGAAGCTTAAAGTTGAAGTCTGTCTGGAATTCTTCAAGAAAACAGTCATACATCAATACAAACATACAATAAAGAACTCGGCTAAAAAGGCTGTGCTGCTCAACATAGTTCAAAAGGCAATATAGCCCACAGGGATCAGTAGAGGTTGAGTGAAATGTTCATTCTATTCTCTAAATTGGAGAAAATAATTCATTCAGTTGAGTGGCAGGTACATAATTGATGCATAGCCTTACATCCAGATACAGATTAACTTGGAGCCGAACTACGCATCACTAAAAGCGATAAGCTATCGTCAAACTTGCGGTACTTATTTGCTTGTATACTTAACTATAATTGAAAATATGAGTTTAATGAGAGATGTGGACTGTAGGGGAGACGTCACCTACTGTTCCTACCTCAACTTCAGGTTTGCATTTGTGCACGTGGAAACTGCTCTGTGCGCTCACATCACGTGAATGCACACGGTTGTTAAGTGGGTCTGTATTGAGACTAATTAACACCATAGCTCTGTTTCTCGCTCTTTATCAGTCGCTTGCCTCTTTTTTTTGTCACAGACGACGCAACATCTCCCGCATCTAAAGTAAAACATAGCATCAGAATGCTGATTTGGACATTGATTATCTCTACTGTACTTGATACCGAAGCCCAATATACTGCCTCTTGCTCCTCTGTGCCACAGAGCTCCATTGTCATTAAATAAATATTAAAACACATCAGCGAGTCCCAACGTAACATGTTCCCTCCTTACCATCAACATGGGCACTGTATTTTTAGAGTAAATCCCACATACACTGTCCTGGGGCCAATACTCACAGGCTCATCAATTCTGTATTAATCCACAGCTGAAAATAGTTCCTAACAGATGCACTGTTTATTCCTGTTAGAATCCTACTAGCTTCTAACTACAGTACCCAGCTATTTAAGGAGATTATTTAGCATTTTTGGAAAATCAGTCGCCCTCACCACACAATTTTTGGGGAGGGAATTGTTGACAATAGCCAAATTATAGAATATCGCCAGTCTTATCCTTCAACCACTGGGAAATAAACAATTTATCTGGACGAAATTCAATTGCTCCTCTTGGTAATCACATTTCCTCATTGTCTTTAATTCCCCTCCAGATTTTCTGCTTTAAACCAGTATTATTTCCCCCCTGAGTATCTCTAAAAGAGAAATTGATAGGGTAAAATAATGCATTTATTTTCTAAGACAGCGTTAGGATTTGTTCTGTCGCAGGTGATGCAGAATTACGTTGTGTAGGCATCAGCATTCAGAGCCTGAAGTAGCTTAAAGCCTATAACATTACATCTGATCTGCAGGGTTAAGGCAGAACAAGCACTGTGCTCAAGTGCGGCAGCAGCTCTTCCTCTTCCCCCTTTTATACCAGCTTCAGTGTTGTTAAAGTAAAATAAATTAGACTGTCGGGGAGGAAAAACAAGCAACGCCATGAGCTCCATTTCAGGAAGATGTTATTGTATTTGGAGCTCCCGGTGAGCAGCTGATCTTCATGTCCTTGTACCTTCTTTTTTTAAACCTTCAGCGCAGTTTATTTCATTTTCACCTCGCTGACATCCACAGTGACTGCACATTGACCCGCGTTATTTAAGTCATTAATTTATTGACGCAGAAGGTTGTACTGTATGTTCTAAAGGTACTGTTTAATTTTCATCACCCCTTAATTCACATGACTAGGTGAGGAGTCATGTACATATTACAGGAGTGATTACCGATGCAGAGAGAGAGAGAGGCCAAGTAACATGAGTCATCCTCATGAGGAGTCTATAAGCTGTTGAACCAGCTGCCATCAGTGGGATTTTGACGGGACGTTATCCGGATCAGGGTTGTTTTTGAGTTAGGTGGTGTGAATGTCACATGTGGCTGCTGTCACACTCTCAGAGCTTAATTTTATACACCAAAGTGAGTGCCTCATATGTGATTTATCTTCCTTAAATTAGTAAAGAAAACTCGGATTGTGCTTTTGAAGGTCGTTTTACCTGACCTACCCTGTGGTGTAGACGGTGTATTTTAAGTGAAGACTGTTGTGATGAAAATCTCTGCGTTGGTTGATTTGGTAATATCAGAAGGAATGGAAGGAGCTGAAATAAAAAAAAATAATACAAAAAATTGAGAAAATAATCCGAAATGACTCCCCATCCTCTGCTCGCTGCTCCTGCCTTCGACTGATACCCTGAACACACGTGGAGTTCAGATGTGCTTTAGTTTGCTTTGATGGGAAAGTCGTATCAGATAACCAGCTCTGTCTGTTATTTCCAGACAGGTTCACACTTATCTACATAATTCCCAGTTATATTTCTCTTTCAGGTCTGGAGCCTCAGGATCTGAGTCTTTGCCGCTCTGTGGACATGTGACATTGTGGTAAAGGCGTTTGTCTTTTGAAAACGCTGCTGCCACATGTCTGCATTTTTGTTACAGTAGCAGCAATCATTATTCTCATCATATGCATGTTGTTAGTCTCTGGAATGTGGAAGATGTAGAAAAGGAAAGATGCTACTACGCATGTCTTCACATATGTATTTGTGTTTTCATGGCTCATTAAGTGAGCAAAAACAATTTTTAGCCACGCTGGAGGTGTGGTTCAAAGGATGGCTGTTTCGGTGGGTCGGCTGGTTCAGACTAAAAAATCTGCTTTTTCTTTGTTTGTCAAGAATTATATATTCATGGTCTCCAGAGATGGATTCATACTGACCTTTCCTATGTGCTGTTATCAGTTCAAAATGTGTTTTTACCTTCAAAACTATTGACATTCCCTTAAACCTCAACTGTACTCTGTATTTAGTGGTAGTTAGCAAATTGGCATGCTAATTAAGATGGTTGGTATGGAAAACTTTAAATTCTATTCACATCTGGTATTAATGTTTGATCTCTATCTGGATATATTATCTGGATAATGACATCTGATCTATGTACCTGTTCAGTTTGGTTGTGGTGGTGGATGAAGTGGCCAAAAAATAATATCACATCAACTTCATCGCAATCACAATCCACAATTTTAAACTGTGATCTTATTTGTCACTTTTGAAATGCCCAGTAGACTATAGCAAGACTTGAAATAGCCTATACATTTCCCCATTTGCATCATTTAAAAAAAAAAAAATCGGCTACAGCTCTTTTAGATTTGATTGGCTACTGCTGCAATTTTTAAGCTTTGGCATACTTGCTTAAGATAGCAGAAAGGGGTAGGTCAATGGGCAATTTGAGGGGGGGACGCTCCCCCTTGTTAGCAAAAGACCAAAATAGGTCCCGTTGTTAACTTACGTTTCCAACTTCTCGAGATCACTGATAGGTGGACCACTGTCTAGATCTGTAACCGGGCGCTATCTTGTTTCCAAAGCGCTTCAATTAAGTCCATCGCAGCTTTTCTTGACGTTATGGGACTAGTGCCCAGTAAAGGCCAATTACACGCTTTGTAAATCACTCATGTGATGCTACTAAATTAAATCTGTGTATTGCGTTAAGCGTTGTGATTCAAGTCAGACATATCCGTACACACAAACACACACACATATAAACGAGAGACAAGGAGAAAAGACAACAAAAACAGAGCGCTAATCAAGAATAGAATCTTGAATGTTCATTCTTCCCATGGGCAGTTCAAAATGACTATGACTCATATCTGAATCCATAAAAGTTTATTAAAAGCGGCAATGTGAAGCACCACTGCTAGACAACGCACAGAGTATGTTTTGAGCATACATAAAACTGAGTGGAGGGCGCAGGAAACAAAATATTTTATGAAGCACTTGTAATGCCAGTTAGACCCTTCCTTGATACCGTTATTGATAATTTGACCTGTTGGAATTTATGTCTTTTTCCACAATACGAGCCAAACGATCACAATCAGTTCACATTGGGTTCTGTGTTAATTTATACCCATATTGTCCTTATTCAGATAGACATTAACAGCAATGTGTTAATGCCAAAAGGTGCTTAAAAAAAACAAAAGGTGCTTTACAATTCTCAACCAGTGAGAATTTTCTTCTGTCCTTAAGCGTGACTTTCCCTTATCTTTACACTATACTGTTAGTGAGCACACTGGCATAGTGTGTCACCGCTATGGAAAGTGCTGGTGGCTTGTTAAATTGGAACGTTGGTGCTGGCATTTTGTTACAGTAATTAGAGTCGAACAGGTGATGCTTTATCTCAGGCTTGTTATGGATCATATCTTCGTGTTGTGTTCTAATTCTCTGTCTGATGCTGGGGAGCCTCAATGCTCCGTCACACTAATTAGATGGAGCAAGTCATCTACCATTTCTTTCTACCTGGATCTTAGCGGGGAGGAGAGTAGATGATGAGACGACAAAGAGTTGGAGGAGGAGGAAGAGAGAGGAATTGGCAGGCTGACGTGGTTGACAAGTGTCGCAGGGGGGCCTCGCATTTACAGCGGCTTGTGTCAAACTCTTTTGGAACAGACTACAGAACTTTTAAGAGACGACTGCATATATATATGCAGTTAAACACTCTCTCTCCGCTGGTTTGCCGCTGTGCCAAATTGAGCCTGTTTGTTTGGACGTTCCCAGAACTAGTAGTGTATTTTCTTTGTGGACGTTTGCCATACTGTGCTCTGCACAGTTGGCTGAAAAAAGAACAGGTTTTATCTAATTGTAAAGCTCTCAAAGTAACAATGTGTGTATGAAAAATGGGATATGGAGCGAGTTTCATTTCAGCTCTGAATTGCAATTTGTAGTGTTTTGTTCAGTTTTAGCAGCATCATAAACAATAAAGATTACCAGCGATACTGACATTCCATTATTTTAAGGTTTATGGCTCTTGATCATTATGGCAGACTGCCTCACTTTCTGTAGTTCGAATTGTTCCATAGTTGTAAAATGCAGTGTGTGAAACCTTCCATTTTAGCTGCAGGCGTATCCGGTAATTAAAGGATTAACTTAGTAATCTAAATTGTCTCTTGTCTTTCCCTTCCTCACATTATTTCCTAACATCCATTTCAAAGATTTAAGAATGCCTCCTTTTCCTTCTGTGTCTGCGTTTTTTTTTGGGTTTTTTTTTCTGCTCCTTCCCATGCCTGCTCTGGTTTCTGTAATCAACTTGCTTCTAGATAACCTCGTTTCCGGCTAAGCGTAAGGGGACGACAAATCCGCAAGCGTGTGCGTGCCTTGGATGGCAAACTGCGTCTCTGCCCCTCCTGACAGCTCAGGATGTCTTCAGTTCTTTTGAGGATTGCATGTAGTTATTAAGTCGAAATGTGTCTAAACCTCTGTGACTCTTTTCGAAAACATTATGCAGCAAACCGCCTAACAGGTGAAGGATTGAGAAAATGCGAGACATTCAAATCTGAGTTTTGCTCCAACAAGGCATTTTAGAATCTCGCTCTGAAATGAGTTACATTTATCAAGTGTTTCTCACATCTGCAGATGCTGTGCTCTGTGAAAAACCCTGTGTAGCCTCTTGAGATGTATGTATTCATGTTTAAAGTCTTGTTCACAAGGATCAGGTTTTTTTTGTTTTACCAGCTGAATATTTGCTTTGTTGAAATGACCTTATACACTGAGGGTACTGAACATTAAATAGCTCAAGTAAGCTTTACAAAGCAGAGATGTTATGCAAGTTTTTGAAATGATTTCTCCTCTGCCTAATACTGTTTTGAAGAGCAGAAAATATTTTTAGACACAGACACTCAAAGAGGAACACATTTCTAACTAATAATGCAACCCGATCTTTTGCCATGCTTTGGATTTTGAATTATGTATTTTCAGTTTAAACTAAGCTCTTCATCTCTTGAGGAGATGCGACTTAATATGAGGCAGTGATCAAAAGTTTTTTTTTTTTAGAAGCAGCTAAACGCTCTCATGCTTAATTTGGAATGCCCTAAAATTCGCAATGAAAGGGGACGTCATGTGTAACTTGAGTAACATAAGTAAGTGTGGTCAATGCGGGATTCAGAGTTTGTTGGTGAGTCAGCCAGTGATTAAGGCCCTGCTATAGAGAGGCTGATTCAGCCGCGGAGCTGGATTGTCTGTGGCAACATCTGGAAGCGAGTGGGGACAAAGCATCAGCTGTGCTACTTGAGTGATGAATATGAATATTCGATCCAATCTGGACCACAGTGTGAAGGATGCTTCTAAGAATAGGAACACGATTTCAAACCACAGGTCTGAACAGTTTAAATCAGACAGATAAATGTCTACTTCTAGCACTGATGCCGTTATGTGCACTGATGCCGTTATGTTCACAAATTCAAATCTTCTTAAAACATTTACTCACTTTTACTTACATTCACTTTTAGCCATTTATTCATACATATCAGGCACAAACATGCACTTCTGCACAGACAAATGTATTCACACACATGCAGCCTGTCACTTAACACACAGTTCTCAAAATGTGAGCTTGTTTTCATTGACAGGAACTTAAAATGGTCTCAAAGGTTTTCAAGGCGGCTGTGCCTTCTAAGAAGCCTTGAAAGGCAAGCGAAGGTGTTGGGGAGCGTCAGCCGTGGTGGCAAAGGTACACGCCACAAAATTGCTTCCCTGCTTGGACCCCCCCGCTGAGGTGTTGCTTCAAATACTGTAGATGACAGGAAAAATTAATAAATAAAAACTCAACAAACCTGGAATAAGCAGATGTGTAAGCTCCTGTTCAAAAGGTGTTAGTTGTGTAAATATGATGCACAGCAACACTATTAATGAGCCTAACGGCTCCATCTTCTCTTTTGTTGGCAAATTGTTTATCGACATAACTCAAAAAAAAAAAGAGGCAGCATTTAATCAAAGTGCTGCCTGTTTGAGTAGAGATGATTTATGTCGGCAGCTTTTGATGGTGTTGCTGTGACCTGAGATCCAGGAGGAGCATCTATCATGGAAATATTCTCATCAAGGAACAGTGTAGGCTGCCGGTGTTAGCATGCTGAATTAATATATGCGCACAGATCTACAGCGCTGCATCAATGTACATGCTTAGCAGCCAATTTTCATTTCATTTAAATGGGAGAAGATTGTCATATCGTCACATGTGGCATGTGTGGGACTGATTTACTTATTCACCCCCGTCCTCCTAGTTCCCTCCTCTCCTTCTGTCCTTCATTCCCTGATTTTTCTTTTTTTTTTCCCCTCTCTGCATCTTCTCAGCAGTGATGCAAACGTGATGTGATTAAGTTTGGGTTGCCATGGGTGCCATCTCTTCTGCATGTTTATTTAATGCATGTTAGTCAGATCTATACGAGTGTATTTTCACTGCCGGTGATTGATTGTTTTCCAGACCGACCCTAATGACCGGGGCACATTGTATGGTATCTGAATTTGTTTGTGTTTTCGTATATTCCTGCAGTTTTGATTGCATGCATAATGCTGCGTCTCAGATTGATCGGGAGAAAACTGTTCTTTCATGCTTGCGGCCAATAATTTGCCTGCGTGCACATTTTGCACATGTTTTGTGTGTGTGTGTGTGTGTGTGTGTGTGTGTGTGTGTGTTTGCACCATGAATGTGCGAACAGTACAGAGAATGAGTGTATGTGTGTGGTTGAAGGAGTGCTTGTTGAGGCATGGTTGTCTCATTGAAAAATGTATCCTGAAACGCAGACATGTGGAGGAGTAAATATTTGTCATCTGGGGACAAACATACATCAGTCAGCCATGCTCCAGATTATAGATGATGTTGGGTTTTTTTTTTCTGCTCCTCTCTCTGTGTTTGATCACTCCTGATGTTAATGTTGTCAGAGGAGTGTTTCTAACGGGAACAATGCTCCTGCTCCCGGAGCCCTAATGTAAATACATTACATTTAGAGTGATTACCAAATAAGGATACTCGGTGGTATAAAAGCCACTTAAGAAGACTCAAGCACTCCGAAGCAAAACATCAACCAACAAAGTGATACTGACATATTTGATCTTGGATTTGTTGTTAATGGAAGCTAAACATGAAATGGTTTAATATTCCGGATTGTAATTTTAATTGAATTAATTTCAGAAGACATTGTAAGGCGCTGATGGTGTCATAAAGCACTTGTTATAGCTGCTGTTCATCACTGTGATGTAAATTATGCCCAGTGATTGCTCAATGATGCTTTCCTTTGGGGACATGACATTGTAAAAAGAAAAAAAAAATTGTAATTGGCTCCAAAGGGCACACGATGTGTTGGTGCCATGAGGGAGGAACACAAAAGAGGGGTTATTTTCTCTCCAGCGATGGCTTTTCTCCCCGCTGACATGCTCACACTGCGGTGTGTTGAGCAATTCTGCTCTCCAAGTAGATAATAAGGAGTGAAATTAAAAAATAAATGCATGCTTGTTTTACAAAAGGCGATAACACAAGTCGACAGTACGTGGCGGATTAGAGTTAGGGGTGGGTTTTAACATTTCAAAATAAGATTTGAGGTCTGTGTGCATGCAAAGAAGGATACCTGCTGCTGGAAAGTGATACAGTACATGACATCAAAGTAAAAATCATTATGAAATATTGAAGGGTGGTAAGAAAAGACGTGTACAAAAGCTGCAACACTTGCTTTTTTAAAATGCAGTGATTTCTGCTTATATAGTTACCATTACCGGAAAATAACTTTTTCTGATTTATTTTTATTTTTGAGAATGACTGCCTGCATCTTAACCATCTCATCATCTTCTCCTCTTGTGCTCGGTCCTTGACTTTGCAGTTGATGTGGTCAGCTGGCCAGATGAAACTTTGGGGTCTGTGCACAGCTGGAAATCTGCCCTGGACATCATGGCTCAGCACACTGACACCTGGTGCCCCCTTGTGTGTGTGTGTGTGTGTGTGTGTGTGTGTGTGTGTGTGTGTGTGTGTGTGTGTGTGTGTGTGTGTGTGTGTGTGTGTGTGTGTGTGTGTGTGTGTGTGTGTGTGTGTGTGTGTGTGTGTGTGTGTGTGTGTGTGTGTGTGTGTGTGTGTGTCTGTGTGTGTGTGTGTGTGTGTGTCTGTGTATGTCTGTGTGTGTGTTTCAGGTCAATTGAATCATCTCTGGAGAAAAGCAGCTGCAGAAAAATACCGTGTCACGACCTCTGATGTGTTTTTGTCTTTTAAAAATGGCACAAGAATAAAACTGTGATTGTGGGTTGTTGTGAATATGTTGAGCGGTGCAGGAATGCACGCAGTTACGTAACAGTTAGTGGGCAATAGCAGCACATCCAGTGTGATGCATCAATTAAATCATCTTCATTGGCTGAATAATCAGCAAGGGAGACATTTAGTGTCCTGTGTTTGTTGTTCGCGTGTGTGTGGGTACTAAATGATCTGGCAATGGACTCAGATGCATTTGACCAACTAATGGCAGCTCTAGCCAATTACATTCTGTGGAATCTAATGCAGTGCAGCTTATATTGCTGCTGTATGTCTATTTGATTTGTGCATTGACCTGCAAGAAGTCTGTTAAGTGGCTGATACTCATTGTGTGTGATTGCACGTGTGTGTGTGTGTGTGTGCACGTTGACTTTGAAGTACATTGTGTCGTGACAATAATCTGAGCCAATTTACTACGCATCAGCCCTCCATTATGGGTTTGATATAAAGCGGTGCGTGACTAGAATGCCCTCCCCTAAAATGACAATTTACTTCTCTAAAGAAATTACGTGTTTAACCTCATTAACCTAGAGTGCATGTACTAAAACGGAAGACCGACCCCCACCCACACACAACGGCGCACTCACACACAAATACAAACTGGAAACATCATCAAAAGTTGAGAGTTCATGTTGAATGTGACCCCTGCAAATGAGAAGCCAGCGGCGAGCTAACAGCATCAGGCGCTCATCAGACTCGCAACTCGTCAGCGTCTCAGGCGGCCTTGGTTTTCCTCTCAGTTTCAACATCATCTGTCCTCTATGAGAAGATTAACCTGGCAGGTGTGAGGTGAGTCTCGCCCACTGTTTTAGCGAGCTGTCGTCTTCAGTCAGCAGGGAGTACAGAGGGTCAGCCCGGCCGGCTAATGGCCGCGGTCACAAAGCTGGAAGCCGGCCCATTAGAAGAAGCCGCCATCATTAGAACCAACACACTTTCAAACAACCTGACCTGCTGGTCCCACGCTGTTTATTAGCAAAGTTTTGGCTCTGCGTTAGAGCAATTATACTCACTATTCATGATGAACTGTGGCTTTTCCTTCACACCATGAGAAACACAAACTCACATACATAGTAAATAATGTCGGCCGGTTGTGTCGTCCTGAATAGTGAGCTGCCATTATTAATGACAGCGTCTCTCCTCTACTAATGTGTTTCAGCAAGAAAATATGTTTGGAAAATCGGAGAAAAAGGCGAAATGTCAGCAAGTGATCTATGTCGTTCATTGGACACAGAACATTTAGTTTTCATTAAGAGTTAAACATGTACACGAAACATTAATGGGGTTCAGCAGCAGCGGCGGCGGCATGCTTCACTGTATCTCATCCTGATAAATTAGCAACTCAGCACACAGGGGTAAAAGAAAAACAGGAGGGGGAAAGAGAGGCATTAATATAATGTGTAGTGGGGGAGGAACTGACAGATAATGTCTTTATCCCACGATTGGTGTTTATGACGCAACGTAATATTACCGCTGACCCGGGCAGAAGCGAGCTGCGAGGATGAGCGCAGGCAGGCCGAGGGAGGAGAGGAGAGGAAAGGTCAGTGCGAGTGTTGCCGTTTCATTATGAGAGATGTGGACTCCCATCCCCTCCTGCTGCACAGGGAGTGATGGAGACGGTTGTTAATGCCTGGTCTGTCAGCCATATTGGATTCAGGGCACTAAATTAATATTACACTCCTTTTTAAAGGGGTTTTATTTTGGGATTTACTGGTCTCCCCTGAGTGTCGGTGGTGTAAAGAGGTTATTTCCCTCTCTTCCACTCTGTTCAGTGTCCTCTCGCTATCGCTCGCGCAAGCCTAATATGTTTAGAGAGAGAGAAACTGTGTACGCTGAGGAAGGATGTGCGCGCTGTAGGCTCCATTGTGTCATTCAGCGTTTGTGTAAAGCATTTTTTCAGCGAGTGAGCAAGCTTGCTGTAAATCGTAGCATTGTCCCCCTGAAGGACAGCTCTTGTATTTCCAAACAGCGGAGATGCATCTTCCCCTCTTCCTCCTCCACATCCTCCTATATGTCATAAGGTTGTAGAGGAATAAAACGACATCCACAGTATATAGGAAGTGATTTCAAGTTAACTAGCTGTCTAGCTGTCAGTCATCTCTAACCTCTCTGCCTCTCGCCCCGTCTTGCTTAATGTGAGTAGAGTTAGAGTCCTGGTTGAAGAGCCGTATAACACAGTGTGAAGTGGCCTAGTCACTGAGACAGGATTTATAGGCGCCAGTCCATCAGCAGCGATGTTAAAGGGCTGTGATTAAGAGCTGGAGTAAAGACATGGACTCCAGTACCCCCTCCGACCCGACCAAGAGCTCACAAGGCCGAGCTCCGTCACTGCCAGCTCTCTTCGATACAGCCCTGTCTCTTCCTGTCTGTCTCTGTCCTCCTCTTCTTCTTTCTAATACATATGTATGAGTAGCGATTCACCAAGGACACCAAATCTCTGCATAAGTCTTTTGCTGCATTTTCATGACAACCTGAAAACTTAAGAGTTTTTTTTCTCTTTCTCATTTGGCAACCTTCTAAAATCCCTGCTTGTTTTTATCCTCCAAAGGCTCCGAGCACGCCGCCACAGCGACACTTCCTGCCGCCTTCTCGGACCTGTTACCTCACTTCCTTGTGGAGCCGGAGGACGAGTTCATCGTGAAGAACAAGCCGGTAATGCTGACCTGCCGCTCCACTCCGGCCACGCAGATCTACTTCAAGTGCAACGGCGAGTGGGTTCACCAGGATGACCACTTGATTGAACGGACTGTTGACCCAGCCACAGGTACAAACAGTTTCCCATCAAGGATTAATCTATTAGTCGTCTAAATCAATTTCCAGCTACTGTGATAATCAATTAAATCAGTTTGAGTAATTTGAGTAAGGAAAATTGTAAAAATTCTCTGATTCTATCTTCCTAAATGTGAATAATTATGTATCTATACTCCTCAGTGGCAGTAAAGTTGTGGACAAAACATCGTGTAGGGCAGGCATGTCCAAACTATTCCACAAAGGGCCGGTGTGGCTGCAGGTTTTTGTTCCAACCAGTCAAGAGCACACAGTTTGACCAATCAACTTTCTGAAGACTGAGATCAGTTGATTAAATGAGTCAGGTCAGGTGTGCTGCTGCTTGGTTGAAAAGAAAACCTGCAGCCACACCGGCCCTTTGAGGAATAGTTTAGACATGCCTGGTGTCAGGCTTGCGCAAATCAACATTTTTCACCATTTTCTCACTTTTAAAGAACGAACGAAAAGCGATATAATCAACAAGCTGATCATCAGACAGTCAATCAACATTGAAAATAAATGTTAGTTGCAGCCCTGTTTTCCATCAAAATCACTAATTTTATTTTCAGATTTGGCCCAAATTGGGCTCCTTTTTGGCACTCTTTCAGCTAAGATGAGCATCACTTTTGGCTGCCATTAGTTGCGGATGTGACATGAACAACTCCATAGATACATTATGTAAAGTGTCTGCGTGCTGAAACTAAGGTTTGCAATTTGCCAGTGATTACTGTGCTCCATCAGGCTCTTGGCTCATCATCCAGCCTATTTAGCCTGCCAGTCTCATAATAAGCACATTGGTTTCAGTCTCAGAAATCTTCTCGATCACCTTGGAGACCTGTTTGTTTTTCTCTCTGTTGTGCTGCAACCCCCCCCCCTCCGCCTCCGCCATCAGTGTCATAAACATGTATGACACTGATGTGTGATTCAGCAGCCATGGGTGAATTCAAACCACCCATTCACAGCCTGACAGCTGATTGGGAACGAGACCCGTGGAAATGACATGTTTTTTCTGGGGAGTGGGAACACACACACACATGCACAGATGAAAATTAACTCAGATTTGTAGCCTTAATGGACACAACAACTGATGACTGCAAAAAAAATACAAACACACTCATCAGTGTCTGTAGACTATACATAGAAACACAAAGGGACAGTGTTTAAAGGAGATGTTTATTAATTCATATGCACACGTTCCCTCTTTGTTTTAAAAGAAGAGCTCTGCTTACAAACATTTTCTCTGTATGGTCTTCAGGGTTTAGAATTAACATGCAGCAGCTTGCCACATGTAGGCATAAATTGTATAAAAAATGTCAGGGGGGTGACTAATGATTCAACCTGACACTTTGTAAGGTGAGGATTTTCTGATTCAGTGTACGAATGAACGCAAATAGTCTCCCATACTGAAGCTTTGATTTATGTGGCTGTATTTCGTAGAGTCAAGTTTGGGCTGGTGGAAGAAGAATTGGCAGACAATCATGTCATGCCACGGCCTTGCTGTCAATCACACAGTCCTTTCGTTATTTGGTTTGTTTAACCTTGTGTATGAGGCGCAGTCTAGAATGATGTCATTTTGGAAGCAGGCTCCTGTGGATAATGGCAATAAAACAGTGTGAAACATTAATTGGAGCTCCTGCTTTGAAGAGAGGAAGGGAAGACACAAGGGAGCACTTGTGGATTTGGATTATTAAGAAAAAGATTGTCAGTGAGTCAACACTGATAAAATTTGATCAATTCCCACATGGGTTTTTTTTGTTTTGTTTTGTTATTATAACAGTTCAAGTCCCCCTTTCTCACAGTTGTTGATGAAAGTGACAAAAAAAGGCGTTTGGTAGTGAAACTGCTCCAAGTCTGTGAGCAGCAAGTACATTTAAAGCCTTGGTGAGTAAACTAATACCTCTGCTGTATTACTGTCAGTGTACTGACATGCACCTGAGTCACCAGGTTGCCGTCAGGTTTCTCCACTATGCTGGTATCTTTAAATGTCATGTAAACAAGAAACTTTGTTCCTGTAATCGGGGTCACAGATTAGAGACACCTGGTTTCTTCAGGTGGATAGCTCTGCCATGAACACCGGGAAACCTGTTTTCTAATCAGCTTTTTCCGAGTATGCATGTGCATGACAAAAACAGATTATCAGGATGAGAAGACAAATCATTTCACAGAGAGCATATTTAATATGAAACTAAAGTATTATATCTACAAGTCTAAATAAGTTTTGTTTTCACTGCTTGTTTTAATTTGACCACTTATCAATGTATATTTATTACAGGATACATATTATGCTCATTTTCAGGTTCATAATTTTATTTTGAGTTAGTACTAGAATAGGTTTACATGCTTTAATGGTCAAAACACACGTCAGGTTTCTCGGACTGTCCAAGTGCTGCACCTCTGTATTCCCCCTCTGTCTGAAACGCTCTGTTTTAGTTCCTGTCTTTTTAAGCTCCTGTTGGCGTGGACTTTGGGCCTTTTATATGCACTAGAAAGTAAGACACATAAGGAGAGGAAAAAAACAAACTAGCACAATAGGTCTCTTTTGACAGAACAGAGCTACAATACACTCAATAAAAACTACCATATTTGAAATTCAGATATAAAGCTCCACTCTCTGTTTGTTCCTATCACGGCGCATCCAGTAAATAAACTGAATTATAGAAGTTCTATGTATATAATCTAAGGTTCCGGTAATTTATTTGTCCAAGTACAACACACGCTTGCACAACAAAATGAAAGTTGTAGTCCCTGCAGACTACACACATATAATGGAGTTGAGAAGATTACATTTAGAATAAGATAGGATGAAATATAAAATGAAGAATTAGTTCGTTCGTTCGTTCGTTTGTTCGTTTTCTCTTCCGCTTTTTCCGTGAGGGTTGCGGGATGTTGCCGCTTTTTATCCCCCTGAGGGGTTGCGGGGCTTACTGGGGCCAAATCCAGTTCTACTCATGGGCGTAGGCCAGGGTTCACCCTGAATGAGTCGCCAGCTCATTGCAGGACCCTTACTGATGGCAGTGGCTGCCCCACAGGGTGCCAACTGCACAAAAAAAAATGAAGAATTTAGATTTATTATTACAGGCATACCGTATATACACGTAAACATAAACACCCAGGAAACTATTCCGTAGTGCATTTTTTAAAACTTGCATCTGGGGAAATGCAAACAAAAGTAGCAAGATAAGATAGGGATGATTATATAGTTCAGTCTCACAGTCACACAAAGTTCGACATCTGGTATCACTTTCCATCAACCTTGGCTGTGTTTGTGTTGGAAGATGTTTGGTGTGCAGAGTCCATCTCCCCTCATCCCGCCGGAGTCCTGTCCTCACTATAGTCCATGTAAATTCGATTAAAACAGAT
The DNA here is from genome assembly GCA_963678695.2 of Diplodus puntazzo. Classification (NCBI taxonomy): domain Eukaryota; kingdom Metazoa; phylum Chordata; class Actinopteri; order Spariformes; family Sparidae; genus Diplodus; species Diplodus puntazzo. The sequence goes on along the minus strand of OZ023158.1, from coordinate 20,769,668 downwards.
TCTATGCTACACACGTTATTTCTGCTCGCAGTGGGAGACGCTGCAGAGCCTGCTGCTCCACTTTGATACGCTGAAAATGAATTGCGTTTTGTCAACAGCAACTTCTGTCAAGAACACGATGTGCCCCATAAACTGCGACTGGGTTTATGAGAACATCACATTACCAATGCAACGGTGCTCTGCCAACATTTAACGATGATGGACCATTTGCCATGTGGTTATTAGCCGTTATAGTCAGCATTTATTTGTCCATGAAACAAATCTGTGGCAACGGGGTGCTGCGGACCCCTGCAGCAGTGAATGGGCTGCGTCTTTAGAAACCCTGTGAAGTTCCAAGGCCTCGTCGCAGCTCCTCCACATCGCTCTGTGTTCCAGCTGCCTTTGATGATGAATGTGTCATGTGTGGTGCTGTGCAGTGAAGGACACGTGGCTGTCCAGAGGTATGGCTGCTCAGTAGTACTCACATCGATCTCTCAAACACTTGTGCTGTTTAATGTCAGCGCTGCCCAGAGGAGTTTACTGATGGATCCTCTAATCCCCCCTTTCCTGCAAGAAACATGTGAGGTGCATACATCCAACTGTGGTAAAGCTGTGTGTGTAGTTGTGTATTTGTGTGCGTGTGTGTGCAGTACAGGCTTGTCAGGCCGTCCTCTCACCCTGGTCGTCACAGTCACACCGGACTCTAAACTCGTACCTGTTGCCAAGCGACTAGGACTTCTGTCACACCAGGAGCTGCCCGTTATCAACATCATGCCTTGAGGAGGCAGGACTGAGGAGGTTGGGAGACAGACCCAAGTTGACAAAAATTGATTGACAATTTATACCCAGTGTAACAGTGAAAAATCACCTTCTCAAAATAGCCTATTTCTCTAAAAGAAACTTTCCTACCTGGCTCAGAGTGGTTGTTTTTTTTCCCCCCCTGTGCTTCACACTGAACAAAATCCATGCTGGTTTCCCTCCATTAACAAAGACAGTGATGAAAATACTATGCACCCATGTGACCAGCCGAGAGCCATCAAACCAGCCCCTGAGATTTTAGCCTCAGTTTCATTGGCTGACGTGTTCGGACTGATTGGGATTCTCGTCAAGGATCCGTGTTCCTTTGTTATGTAAATTAAAGTGGAGCTGCGGGTAGAGTTAATGCTCTTAATTCTAACAATAAAATGTCAGAAATGGCATGTAGGCACATCAGAGTCAAGAGTCACTGCTGGAAATGGTGTTCCCATTTATTCTGCTGCTCTCTGTTCAACATGATGATCTTTGTGTTTGATGGATGGAGAGGCCCCTCAACGCTGAAGCACACATACAGTTTGATGAGGCGCAAAGATGTCTGACATGTCATTGGTATATTATTGTTGTCTGATAGCCACATAGTAAACATTCTTTATTACTGAGCTACTGGTTTGCATCTTCATGTATGGGTTATTTCTTTCATTAACAAAGAAAAGACATGTTCTGTGTCGAAGTGCTTTTGAAAAGGTTTCAGAAACCCTGGAGCTGCAGGATTTTCTCAACCTGCAATGATGCTTGATCACCAATTAACGTGTCAGGGAAAAAAAATAAAGGTTAAGAAGCATTTATTTTAACATTTTAATTAATCAAGGAAATGTAACTGTGATTGGAATTTGATGAATACACTTTTTTTTAAAAAATAAGCTTAGATAACACCATAAATATAATTAAGACAAATACAAAACAAGAAATCAACAAGATTCTAAAATACCCCAAAACATCAGCAGCCTGGAGACGGAGCATCCTCTCTCTTCAGCGAAGAATCCACAAAGAGGTCAAATTTAGCAATTTTAGATCTACAGTGCTTCAGAAGGTGTGATCCAGACGCAGCAGCAGAGAATCACTTCAAGATGCTTCCCGTATCAAAGATGCAGATGAGTCACAGCCGTAGCATGGAGCAGGAAAAGGTAAAATATAAATCTATTAAATAGAATAACTATTTTCATTTCTTCAAAAATGGCTGAGCAATATGATGACATGCATACAATGCTTACATTTTGTACTAGATAAACCAAAAACATATAGGAATGTTTTGCTTTCTAGAAAATATAACATCATAGCACACATCCATAAAATAACATGACAAACAATAATACCCATTGCTCCCACATACACACATACAGGGCTCACAGTAAAACAGTCAAGCAATAACGTTGTTCAAAAGACAATCAAGTCACGTTGCAAAGACAAAGTTCATCCACTCACAATTTCAACAGCAACACGGTCAAGTTGGCGCCTGTTTTGGACTCCTCAAAAGCTCGTCCTATGTTTACTCGCTAAGCTCCTTTTTCTTCTTCTTCTGTTCCTCCGACTGTGGCTTCCTGGGTCTCTTTTTAGTCGACTGATACATGAGGAATATAACAATTGCCTTGCAACTGGCAGTTTATATCTACCCGGTTCCATGTTTGGGGGTTTGTTTGCCGTAAAGCAGTTTCGAAACTACAATCTGATTACATTTTCGAGGGGCGGCGGGATACTTCCACCGGCTCACTTCCGGATTGACTTCGGACCGGTGGCAGCAAGTTGTATGTTCCGTTTCTCCGCCCAGAAGCGCTAGGGGGAGTCGTAGCAATGACCAAACGACCCAGAAAGTGTCAAAGAACATTCAGAATGACTTTCAGCCTGCATAGTTAGGGTAATTTTTGCTAATATTGTTGCATAGTGCCCCTTTAACAAGATTAGTTCATCAGTATTAAAAACAACACAGTACTATGTGTTTTTTTTCCCTGCTCACAATCTTTGAGGTAATCGTACTAATGATTTTTATTTTTAAATAACGCCTCGTCCGTTGAAAGTCAAACCAGACTGCCTTTATGTGAATCCACTTCTGATCACCAACGCACTTGAAGCAACCTTTTGTCAGCAGCTTATGATATCTGCGCCGCAAATGTCGAGGGATTCCCACCATCCTAATGACTTCTGTTCATGTTTTTTTATTAAAGAAAGGATACCAAATGGGGAGAGCAAACCCGATCAAAGGGAGTGGAAGCCATGATCGATAACCCCTTCACCATCACGTGGCAGAACCAAGTTGAAACGTTATCAGAAAATGTGGCCGCTCTCAGAGCTGAGCTGGTCTGGCCGAGCACTGCCGAGGCAATATTCAGCAAACCCCCATCCATGTTCACTCCCTGCAGACCCACGCACACGTCAAAGTAACTGCAAGGCTTTAAATTAATAAGTGACCCAGGTCTGAAGTGCAGACATGTTTCAGTCAGACGGCTCAGTGGTCGAAGCTCAGGAGGTGGAAAACATGACATGTGGATAACCATCTACAGCAGACGTGACCTCTGGCCTCATCAGACAGGTCTGTTTATTGAAAGCGATTCAGAGCAGGAAAGACAAAAGAGCTCCAGCTGTAGTGCACAGTTACAGTTATTGACACCCTTCTGTATTCTGCGAGTGCGTTGGACCCCTTCACACTAGAGGTGTGAATCTTCACCGGCCTCACGATTTGATTTGATTACGATTCAGCTGTCAACGATTCGAATGCGAAAAGATTCTTGATGCATCTCAGTGTATGGCATCCTCAGTGATCTCTATTACTGCACATGGCTACTTTTTCATCATTTAAATTCCCCTTTTATTAAGTCCTTTCAATAATCAGACGACAGCAGTCTACAAAATAAAAGCCTCCCTCCGACATACCTCCTTGATAAATAATGTTAGCCTATTGTCCGCTCACAGTTCAAAGCATGGGAGCAACGTCGCAACATAACTTTATTGTCCATCTGAGGCTGGATTATCAACAATCAGCATAAGTGGCAGACTCTCGATTAGTTTCTCTCTCTGTGTAGATGCAGAATCTTTCACGTCCGTGATAATCGATTAATTTTCACACCTATACTTCACACGCGTACACATCAGGACACGTACACACACACATACGCAAAGGGCCACTTGTCTCGAAATCTCCCTTTGAACATGGAAAAGGAAAGAGATGTCACGATTTGTCCTTCCTCTCCTGGTATCAATGTCCGATATCGATCCTTCCCCAAGTCTATTGGTTCTCATTACCTGTCCTCAGTAACTTATCTCAATTGTTATGGCTGTGACTGCCTCCAAAGCCCCGGCCGGCCCGGTGTCTCTCCCAGGTCATTCTTTATAGAACTGGAGAAATAGAGACGTCTGGTGAGTCCTAATAAAGACACATCCCCACCGAACAAATCAATGCTGACAGTGTGTTTGCATAGATTAGGAGATTCTCCCGCACTATGATTTCTCATCAGACACATGATGAGGAGAAGGGCGATTGGCATTTGCGAGGAGGATTGTTGTATGGGGCCGGGCTGATTTGATTGTGTTTGTATTTCATCTGCCAGCATTGATGGAAACGATTTTGATTCACGCGTCTCATTGTCACCTCTGCAGCAAACCCTCTCAGGTGGAAAATACATGCATTTCACATTACTATTTCAATAAACCGCCGCAACTGCCTTATAAGGATGTGTGGGGAGATTATATTTTCTTTGTTGATTGAACCGGACGTCGACATGACGTCTGCAATGAAAACGGACGGAGAAAATAATCAGATGCTTCACATTTGCCTTGATGAAAGTGAATTTTTTCACAGTGCAATCATACACACCATATTAATAAACTCTGTAATATTTCTTTTTTATGTAACTCCACATATCATTTCACACCTCTTTAAGGGAATATGACCTGCAGGTTTATCAATATCAGTTCCTGTCCTCTCTCAATCGTTTGAAGTCTAAATACAACGTATGACGTTGTCTGTAAATCTTTTAAAACCATCTAACACTTTCTGAATATAACTAATAATCAGCACCACAGGGCTAACCCCTGTGTCTGCAAACCAGCGAGGATTCATTTGTATAAAATATGTATTTTCTGATTGACTAGATCCTGGATTGTAATGTGATGACATATTTAATTTCTGATCTAAGGGGGAGATAAGCTTGGCTTAGCTGAAATGATCTGTAACCTTTATTTTAATACCTCAATACTTATCCCCGGTATTATAGCAGCCAATCACCTCTCTCGCACCATCCTCCACCCCCATCTCTCTGCTCTGCCGCTGTATTACACATTTTTTTTTCCCCTCCTCTCTCAGTCCTGTATAGGTCATCAACATGGATGCAGATAAATACCTTTTTACCTTTACAGGAGACTTACAGGTGCTCCCTTAACATGAATGGCATTTAGAAAAATGTGAAAGCAGCAAGCGGCGCGCTGTCATTTTGTTGTTGTCTGAATTCAGCCAAATTCAGGACAGAGTCCTCCTAATGGAGCTGGGGCCACACCGCAGTGATTAAACAGGATCTTTAATGGAATATTTCAGAACACTCCTGCTGCAATTTAAGTAAAACCTGATAGGTCTGTGAGCCGGGATCTAATGAACAGAAGGAAATAAGAGAATCAGGGGGGGGAAGAGGACAATATAGTCCTAAATGAACGGAATGCCCTCGTACCACCTGCTAAGCATCGATCAGTAGCCAAGGGGACTAATTGATAATGCATTATTAGCTGCTTCCAAATAATGGGACTTGTATTTCATTCTGTCCTTGATGGCGGGACAGAGAGGGAAGGATTTGGCGGTGAAGCACCGAAAAACAGATGGCAAGGTGAATTGTTCCCGTGACACATCTGCCAGTGCGTTCTATTAGGCCTCTCAGGCAGGTCAGCACAGTGCATGCGTACAAGGGGGTCTGTGTGTGTGTGCGTGTGTGTGTGTGTGAGGAGGCAGACCTTCTCAAAGCAAAGAAACACACCTCGGAGTGAGAAGGGAATCAAAGTGGATTTAATTGAAGCTTGTGTTTGTCTGGCCTTGAGACAACTGCAAGTGTGTTTTGGAGCACTGGGAGTAAAGTGAGGCAGGCAGAATTAAAAACGAAACCAGCTGTGCTGATTGATCTCACCGATAGACTCACACAAAGGCCACACTCCTGGCTTCTCCTGCTTTGTGCTCGTTAGATTTTTATTTTGGAAAATTTGGAGTATGTAGGATCTGTTCCTTTTTGAAGTTGGTCTTGACATGCAGGAATTATGAATTTCAAAATTAACTGCAATTAGCGGAACAAAAGTGAATGATAATTACCATTTGTCAAACAACAGCGCTGGCTTTCCAATCTCCCACGCGCGCAGCCTTTGTCCTCCCACCAAAACATATCCCGCGTCAGCCGCGTGCTTTGCTTTCTCAAGAGTAATTCCATATTTGTCAGCCTCACAAAAGCTGTGCCCTTGCTGTATGTTGGAATGGATTCAGCATTCTCAGTGGTTCTATTTTTCAAGACAGTTCATGCTATTTATTTATCCCAGCTGGTAAAGACAGACATGTTATCAATACAGTGTATTAAGTACCGTACTTTCCGGACTATAAGCCGCTACTTTTTCCCCATGCTTTGAACCCTGCGGCCTATACAACGGTGCGGCTAATTTATGGATTTTTACAGCTAACGGCCACTAGGGGACCTCCTCAATCTATGGATCGTACAGGTTACATCCCCCACCTTTAACGCCTGGTTTATTATTACGCTTCTGCGTCGCGGCGACAGCGTAGCTACGTCGTCGACCCTACACCGTCATTGAGCATTCGGAGTTCTGCGTCGAGGGAACGCGTTGTTCTGTCGGTGGACGTCATCAACGTCAGTGATTCAGGTTTGTTATGCTAACAACACATAGTCAGACAGGTGGTGGTGCTAACGGAGCTAACAGCTGTCTGTCAGTCTGACCGAGAAGTTTCTCACTTTACTTCGCTGTTAGTTGAATTAAATGACATTCATGTTGTCTTTAACTGTCCGTGCGAACCAGTCCGCAGCTTTGTGCGTCTGTTTGTGCGTCTCTGACTCTTGCGTGTTGACGTTTGCGTGGTCATAGGTTGTGCAAATATGCAACTTGTTTGTTGAAATGTTAATAAAATGGAAGCTTCCCCAAACAGTCTCTTTCCTGACAATCTCCTCTGTGCACAAGCCTTTACATATGGTAATTAAACGTTAAAACACCTGCGGCTTATAATCGGGTGCGGCTTGTATATGTACACATTTGTGTTTTTCCCTGAAATTGGCTGGTGCGGCTTATATTCAGGTGCGCCTTATAGTCTGGAAATTACGGTAAGTGTGATCATGTTAAAGTCGTCTTAAAATTATTAAAATCGCTCCTTCTTTTCTGCCACATTTTGGTGTTGCAGGAGGAATGATAAATATTCTCAATACTCAAGTGAAATGCATTTTCAAGTCCATTTCCACAGGCTCACAGTAGCCTGTGTACCTTTAGTAGAAAGCAGCTTGGTCCTCTGATCTACATGGAAAGGTTTGCTCGGATCCATCTAACCGCGGTTCTTGGCTTTTCGTGCCCTAACCGAGACATCTGAATAAAATGTAGTCTGTATGCTGTGATGAAATGCTGCACATGCATTACCCAGGCCACTTGTGCTGCCCTTGTGCTGAGCAAATAGAGGCCAAAGTTGCAAATCCGGTTGGATTCTACAATGCGCCTAAAAATGTGCCATTTTATCATAGTTGGGATTCAGAATGGAGCAGGGAAGAGCCGGTAAACTTCCTGCCTTGCCATGCTGTTTTGATTCTTGCCAATGAACTTTGATATTTTTCTCATTTTACATTTTCTGCTGTAATATAATATTATCTTTCAAAATACCTCCACCTCCCTTAGAAATGGGAGACGTGAGTGTTCTGCTGACAGATGGAGACAGAGTGGGAGTTTGCCGTGTCAATCAACACCTGCTCCGCTCAAATTCGTTTAAAAATAGTGGAGCTGGGAGGTGTAGTGAGAGAGCTGACAGCTAAATAGTCCATGGAGATTTTTGATAGGCAGAGGAACTCAGTGGCTGACAATTAATGCTTTGTGTGTTTGGCCCCAAGGAGACTTTCAGTATAGGTATTTTACACACTCCTGGAACAAACATCAACTCACTGCTTTCCTCCTTTCTAAACCAGAAGCTGCAGGGTGTCCTGGGTACGGGATAGTGGTGACTCAGTGAAAGGACTCTTTTATGTAGTGAGGGAAGAAGAATAGCTCCAATCTCCTCATGAAGTGCTGTGTAAAGTATGAAAAGACACACAGACCATTTTCCCTTTTCGCGTCACAAATAAGAGGTAAGGTGCAGCTGGGGTGCTGCTTTTATATCTAACAGCATCTAAATCTGTTATCAAAACTGTACATTCAGAATTTGTATCGCGTTCTATGAGGAACACATCTATAGTGTGTTGGGGGAAATTCATAATGCATTGATCTTAAATTGTAGTGCTTTATGACAACACATAAACACACATAATGCTCTTTGGTGCACTGAAACATTATAGAGGTGTCTGATAATGAAGTATAACTTAAGTGCCTTATGTATGCTCTTGACTTTGTAAACTAGAGGTTTACCGATGGGGCTTACTGTACATTATGACTACCTATGCTCATCCCAACCATCCACTGTAAGGGCTCATTGTATGGTATAATATGCTATAAGCAATTTATCACTGTACGTGTTTAAGTAAAGTGAAGTACGTGTTGATGCATCTATAACAATGGTGGTAAGTGAAGTGCAATGCATGTAAAAGGAACAACGTTCTAACATAAGTGAGTATTATGTGCGGTGTTTCCCCACAGGATCTCTAGAGATGATGGGTAGACTTCAGACCCTCTAAGGAGGTTCCAGAGGAAACGTTTGCATTTTTTAAGTAAATTGCATCACATTAAGAGGCTATTTTATAAATAACATAAATGTAAATAAGAAGAATATGTATATAAAAATATATAATTTAGGACATAATTCCAGGAAATTGGTCCAGTCGTAACAATTAACTATAACTGTGATTACCAACGTGTGAGCCATGGCACCCTGGTGGGCTGTGAAGGTACTGCAGGTAGGCTGCGCGAGGTAATTTACATTAAATAAATTAAAAGATTGTAATGTTCCATTTTGTTATTTGGTTTGAAATTCCGAATAAATAATTTTGATTTGAAGATTTACACTAAAGTAAGTAATGAGAAGTAGTAAAACAAGGTAGTCAAATTAAAAGTTATTCGTCATTTATATTTTTTATCCAATGTTGTACTGAAATCTGTTTCTCATTGATATGTGCAGCCTACTAACCTTCGGCTGCACCCAGTGGTGGAGAATAAAGTCAGTATGACATTGCAGAAAAACACAATTCTAACTGGAAGGCAACATAATTCTATTAGGAAACAGACTTCGACACGTATCTTAAGTCACAACAAAGATGGGAACAGAGTTGTAATTAAAAGTTTGGGTGAGCCCCAGATGATTGAGATGATGAAATTGGGCCACATAATGATTAAGTGCAATTAGTAGAACAAAGGTGAATGATAATTACCATTTGTCAAACATAAGCGCTTGCATTCAAATCTGCCACGCATGCAGACTTTGTCCTCCCACCAAAACATGTCCCCTGTTAGGTTGCACTTTATACACCTATGGCTATACAACATAGGCTAAAGTCAATAGTCAGTATCAATCCATTGCTTGACATCTTGCTCGTAACTAAACCTTGACTGAGAGACTAAAATCATCTCTTGTTTAAAAACCTTGTCCCTCTGAGAGGAGCACAATGTCACCTCTATGTTGTCTTGACCGGTTAAGGATGCTGCTGGAAAGCGCATGTTTCTTTTGTATGCGCATGTGAATGCATGTTCACACACATCATGGTTTATTTGCAGTTCATAGATAATGTTGTCCATTAATGTTGTTATCAAAGGTAAGAAATATCGTAGGTTATATTTCAGTCTCACATTTGTCAGTCACAGAGCACAGGACTGGGAAGTGGCTGATAAAATACAGATCAAAGAATACACTGGCCAGAAATGTAGCAGGACAGACACACTGACTTTGGAGAAATGGACTGCAAGCTAGTACATCAACTTTACGTCGGTGTTATCAGAGACCACAAGTTTACCTGAAAGCTGTCTTTCTCATGGTGTTTTTTAGAAGCTGCAAACATTGACACCTGCTTTGATACGAGATGGCGTAACTCACAGGGCCTCGGACCGCTGTAAGTGTGTGGAGGCCCGCCATACTCTAGGTAAATAATGGGAAACATTCATGTAAGAGACCAAAATGTAGGGCATAACAAGTAAGATTTGTTTTCTTTAGGAACAAAACCTTGGTCACCAAATCAAAACCACATCCACATTGACTTATTATAGGTGATATAGTGCATCAGAAAGCATTATTTGTGTTTACAAGTGTTGTGGCAGTTCACTCTGACTGCCCCCATTAACAAACTACAGATGTGGTCTTTATACAAATTGCTGCAGAATTTCTACAGTCTCAAGTAAACATACGGTGGATTGACTTTGTACATGAAGCCTGCTGGACTTCAGGTCAGGTGACTGACTGAGTGAAAAACAAGCTGGGTTCTGACTCGTGTTCCAGGGAATAAAATCCCAAGTCAATTATCAGCATGCTTCCTGCCCACATGCAACACTTCTGGATTCAGTGTCGTGTGGTCAAATGCGTCGACCACAAACACACAACAAAGAAAATGCAGAGGCGACGCCGCACGTGTTTGAGGAAACCTCTTTCATCGGAGCAGATGTTCAGTGAGGCGTGCTGACGACAACAACAGGAGCAGCAATCCTGGTCTCAGGTCCATCAGGATGCAGTCTTGAGGGTTTTATGCGATTTGAGTAAATAATTCATTCATTCACATTGTTTTAGACTCAGAGTTTGTTTTCTGAAGATGTTTGTCGTTTTTTTCTGTCTCAAGAGATCTTACAGCAACATGTAAATAAAGAGCAGTCAAAGGGCAGAGACTTCCAGTATTCAGTCACCGGACATTTCAAACTAAGTAGCATATTTGAAATTTCTTTAAGATTGTAATTGCCACCTACTTGCCATCAAACTTCTGAACCTGAAGGAAGCAAGTCTCTGAACGTTGTTGGTGTCAACTGAGTCTATTACTTGTGTTATAATCACCCTCCCTCTTAGCTTGTTTGTGTTAATTAATTGAGTAACTTTTAAGACAAATGCCAGTTCTTGATTGGCAACAGCTTCTCAAATGTGAGGATGTGCTGCTTTTCTTTGTCTTATATGTTAGTGCACTCAATATCGTAAGATTTAGACTATAAGAAGTAATTGCATTTCTCACGCTGGGCTCTAGAAAGTTGTGATTAACCTTTTTTAACCATCAGGCATTTTGTATATATTTATTTTATTGATCAATTAATCAAGAAAATAATTGTCAGATTAATTTGCAAATGATTTTGCAAGTTTGTGATCATGTGACCTTATCTTTTGTCTTGTACAACCATATTCTGAAATCATCATTTAAGTTAGTTTTTTTCTCAGTTGATAGTCTCTGCTGCATCCGTGTTCTGCGTCCACTTTCTCAATTTTCTCCACCTCAAGTTATTTATAAAGTCCACAGTTCTCTGTGTTGCATCTGCAGTATCAATAATGAATACAGTCACATCTGAACAAAGACATGAATATTTAATGTCAATCCGTGTTCAGTCTGCAGCACATCATCCCCCTCATGCATCACGGTGTAGTTGATTCTGGACTCAATGAGACAGTCCACATTGGAATGAGAACCACGTAGAGTCAGCATCACGTGACCACAGGTGCAAGTGGGGATTTAAACAGACTATAGGCCAAGACTGTGAACATATTCCAGGTATTATTCTTTTAAGATCGAACCACTCTGCAATTTTCTATCAGAAGATACTGCTTTATTTAATTTGATGTGAAGCTACTCAGTGTGTCCCATTTCAGCTGCTGTTGTCTGCTGGAGAATAGCTTGTTAGTCATTGTGCAGGGGTCGTAGGTAAGACTTGAGATTATTACTTTATTGACACAAACTATTCTGAGGTTTCTTGAAAAACCCGCCTGGCTTTGACTTTTCTTTGTCAGCCCTGGTTAATGGCCTATTTTCCGTATTACTTGTAAGGCAGGAAGGCTGCACGGCAAAGTATAAAAACAACTGGACAATTTTAGCAAAGGCAAAAAACTTGAGTTTGAAGTGTTACTGAAAGGGGTATATGCTAAAACATTCTATTGCAAGATCTGAACGTTATAACTTCATGTTCACAAGAGATTGTTTCTTTCCTAGCACAAGGTGTGGATTTATACGATGTAAATTGTATAAACATAGTATTTAGAAGGTTTTTTTGGGTTGATTAGTTCAAATAAATAACGTGCTAATGGAGAGCTAATTAGTGCTAATTAAAAACGTCCCTACTTATCCAACAGTTTGTTCATTCAGTCAAAATATGAGCCATTATCCATAAATAGCATGTGTTTATTATTAGAGTGAATGTGGATTTCAGTATGTCACAGCACATATTTTCTCTACAGAAGTGTGTTGAGTTAAGTAGGAACTCTTTTACAGCCTGTTTGTTCCCCCAGGCTGTTTACTGAATGCTGTTTGTTGTTGCACTGAATATTTACATTCGCCCACACACCTTCATTGGATTAACCAAAAAACCTCTGCCTCTTACTTGGACAACACTGCCGGCCAAAGGCCCAAGAGGCACCAACCGATCGTGAGCAGGGAGGGGAAAGCCCTAATGCAATTTGTATGGCACGGAGCACTCGGAAAACAGATGGGAGCCAAGCTGACTTACCTGAAGCAGTTTTCCTTATTTACTCCTGCGCTCAAGGCCATGACAGACAAGGACGAGAGAAACATGTTAGCCTGAGCAAATTATCAGGGCTTTCATGTGTGGGTAACGTTCTATCAGATCCTCCCACTCTGCAGAATGTAATGGAAGCAGAGGCAAAGTGCTTAGGGCCTTCACCTCCGACGTGTTCTCATCCGAGGTAGGACAAGGTGTGTGTGGGAGATAAAGGAGAAGGTCCCAGTCACTCCCAGCCTGAAGACTGTGGCACATGGTACATTCTGCCCTTGCCAATCATCAGGGTCAATATATTGGATGGAGAGTAATTACAACGAGGGCACTTTGGTAAGGGCACTGTGGTAAATCACAGCACTGCCTCTGTGTGTGTGTGTGTGTGTGTCTATGTGTTTTGTGTGTGTGTGTGTCTGCTATTAAGGAAAGGTTAGGCAAACTAATTATGGAGGAACAGTGTAAATAGAAAAATCCATTGCTTTGAATTAATGTCCGTTTAAAGTATCATTAAAGTAGTAAAGTTATCAGTTGTGGCATTTCTATGGTGTCTGGCGACCGGATGTAAATGTAAAAAAATATAAATCCAAACTTTATCTTATTGTCTGGCTTGTGATGTGTGCGATAACACGCGGAAGAGCTATTCTGAAGTTTTGTGCATCAATTCATTATCACGTTCCAAACGTGTGAACACGACACCTGTGCAACTAAAAACACTATTTGAGCATCATTTATGTGCACTGTGCGGCGCATTTGTTGTGAATTCCTGTGCGCACTTAGCACAGTGTTGTGTGAGTGATAAATGTATTGCAGAGTGAAGATCTCACTCAAGGTATGCAGAGTGTTTGTCATTATTAAATATTGCTGCTTATTACTGATTTCACTCAAAATCGCATCGAACTGTTAACCCAGTTCGGTAGAGCACATTTTGAGTTGTGATATCTTGTTTACCATGATGATTAAGTTATCTCGAGCAGTCAGTGTGTACAGCCTCAAAGAGAGCCTCGGGTGCACGGCGGCATTCAGAACCACACCCTTTCAGGCGGCTTCCCTCCAGGAGGTTAGCAGCAGAAAATGCTGCCAGATCAGGAGATGCATCTCTGAATCTCCTATTTATAACTGGGATAATCTGTTATCTCTTTTTTGGGGATTTTGTTTAGTTTCATAGCCTCAAAAAAGTGTGTTGACTTATGTAGATGAGTCCATAAGCATAAGTCTGATTCTTAAAATCAGTATCAATCTTAAGAAAGTCAAGACTTTGTGGAAATGGGGTACTTTTCAGCTATCGTTGTCTTAAAACCTGGAAGAATAACGGTTTGTCCAGGAATATTTAAATGTTCTGGACAAATGTAGGAAATTACAGTCAAATACTATGTGTTTTATAAAGGTCAGCAATTCTAGAGAAAGACAGTTAATTGCTGTGTTGTCATCTTTAACAACAAGTCTTGGAGACGTCCCCATGACTTGCTTAGTTTCGTAAAATAATAATACTGAACATTATGACCAAAGAGAATAAAATATGTGGGACTTGGAACCTGGAAAAGGGGGCATTTATCAGATACAGAAACCCTGATAGGAAATCTTCAGGGTTTTTTTTTGTGTGTTTGAATACAGGTCAGCAATGATTTGTAGAAAAATACTAACATCCAGAAACCTACTGGAATAAAAGATTCCAACACACAGTTGAGCAAATCTGATCTAGTTTTTGTATAATGTGTTTTTTTTATTCATCTATTTTTTTTTAAATGCATTGCAGTTATGTTATATGTTCATGATTTTTTGGTGAACAATCCTCTCGGCTATAAAGAGGTTCTGAATTTAAATGTTTGTACCATATGGTACCATGTGATAGAGGCCTGCAATGACAAAAATCTTTTTTTTCTGGGTGGGACCATTAAAAGGGAAAAAGAGACATGCACTTCCAGCTAGTAACCTAAGCATAATTTCAAAACGTCTTAGTCTATGACTTTCATTAGTGTTTCTTCTGTCCTGCACCATTTACTCTTCTCACTCCACAGTCGAGGCTCCACCTGAGTCTCCTTGGGATGGCATTGGACTGAACCTATCCGGATTGATTGGCGCGCTACCTGCTCGCCTGTTTGTCAGCCATGAATAATCTGTAACGACATCCAGAGCATCAGCCGGGGCCTTGCAGCGTGCATTCATTGTGGAAAATGGACAGCTCAATCAAAAGAAGCTCTTGAAAAGCTGGTCATAACCGGAGGCAGAGCCTTGACCCAGAACGCTGTCCCACTGACTCAAGTCGCAACCTCACCAACATCCCTGAATGGGAGGCCTGACTACTGAATTCCATGTGAACTCCGGGCTTCTGTTTGCCTCCCCCCCCACTGCTGATCCCATCTCTCTTGCTGTTTAATAGAGCCATGCTTCACTCAGAAGGCCACGTTATCCTTGTTTGTAGACAGACGCTTATGACGCCACCTGCCATTCTCCGCTCTCCCCATCAGGGAGCGTGGGCCACCCATCACTGCCCTGCTTTACATGGTAATGAAAGTCTGGAGACTTAATGATAAAGCAGTTATGCCCTTGACTCTGTGACCAGGGGTTAACTCTATTTTTATTTATTATTTACAGACGGAAGTACTGTACAGGCTATCACCTCCCTGTCTTATTTCAGAAGGTTGCTTAGCTCCAAAATTGGGTTTTGATGGCCTGGCTTTGTGTCAGGATTTCTTTCATGTAGAAAAGGTAAAGTAATTGGTCTGAGGAAGAGAGTATTGTGGGTTCCTTGAAAAGAAGGACACTCGTGGTGCTGGTGATGACACTGATGCCATCCGGTATAAAGAAGAACCGCAGGAGGAAATGAAACACTTAAAAGACGGTTTTGACTGGTTGCCAAGATGTGCAGACGGAGCGTTCTTAAAAGCGTTCATCTGTGATGTCTCCCCTCAACCATTGTGAACTCTCTCCCTTGAAATGGTGCAATCCCCTGATGTAGAGTCACCCAACTCTAATCCTTCTATATCCACTGATGAATCCCAGCCTCACACACAGCGGGGATGCCGCCTAATTGAATTTCCTTGGTTTCAATGAACACACACTCAGGACCTGCAAGTTCCAGTCCTTGCCTTTGATAAGCAAATGACCCCTATGGAATTGAGGTCACAGCCTGCGAAAACAAGAGTGAGGGAGAGAAAAATAAAGTCCCACACTCAGACGAGCCCAATATCGACTCACCCGGGATTGAGTCCAATGATGTTTGCCCTGTGTGTGTTGAGCCCCTGTTGGCTCAGGGGGGAATTCATCCCACACACACACACACACGCATACAAATGCTCTTGTCTCACAGCGTGACGTTGTACCTTTTTTATGAGGTGTCTGAATGGGATGCATGTGTGAATAACCTTGTCTTTGCCACAGATCAGCGTAAAGCAGAGTATAGTAAATAGTCATAGCTTGTATTGTACTTCACTGCCTACAGCTCCTACATACCGCAGTAAGGTCACTTAATTCTTGAACTCAGCCACTCTGCATCTCGTCTAGTCCTTTTTTTCCATTTCTTTCCGTTTCATTTATTGAAACTCAGGAAGTCTCGGGGCAAAACAGCGTGTTTGCTTTCGTGTTTTGCGCAGAACTGTGACGGATGAGCTGGCCGAAATGAACTTAACTTTGGGGGCGGGGGGGTGGGGAGTCGTGTAGCCGAGGATGGGGAACAATGCAGGCAGCTTTTTGTGACCTTGTCCACAGGGAACAAAGAGGATTAGGTAAGTTCATTAATAATGCTGCAGGGTACATAGCCTAACTTTGTTCACAGTGCATAAAAGAAGAAGTTTGCATAACTTTTTTATAAGGATGTCAGTGCACCAACACACCTCCGAAACCAAAGCTACAGGACATATCACAGACTAGAGCAGTATGTTTTATCCATTACTCTGAACTGGTCCATGACAAACGTGCTCCTGACACACAGTTTGACATAAGGTTAGAGTGATGTTACATTCATGGAGGAGTCATTCTTTTAGAAATGAGTTAACTCAGTTCACATGAAGAAGTGAATCACAAATCCTGCGTCTGTGGATAAGAGCCAGGTTAATCTTCACTCAAAGAGATTAACTGAACCAAAGTCATGAGTCGCTTCCCTGGTGGCAGGTAAACAAGACAAACCGGGTTACGTTAAAGAACTGGACTCATTATCACTGTGATTTTAACACAACTTTACTTTGTTATGACAGAGTGAACATAGATTTATATAGTTTGTGTATTCTAAGTGTAGGGTTACTATATTGTTACCATAGCAATATTATAGCATTGATAATAAAACCATTAATTTAACTTAAGAGCTTAAGTTGTTTACAAACTTTTGATGAAGTGTAAGTAAAGAAAATAAATCGGTAAGTAAGTGAATTATGTAAAATCCTTTGCCAGCAAACCAGAACCCCTGTCTTTTCTGTCAGCAAAAACATCCTCTGGCTGTTCACCGCTGTAAGGCTGTTCTATCAACCACGATTGTTGTTTGATGAGGGGCGTCTCACAGTGATGATAAACTATAAATCAGGATTCAATTACTAAACTCACTTTTTGACATCCAAAATGCTTTCAGAAATATATTTATGTGTACCTTTAGCTACTAAGGGTGTCACGATTTCGAAATCGACCATAATTAAGTCACAATCTATTAGCCAGTTGTTATTAGCTACAGCCAGTCAAACGATAGCATGGTGTTACACCATTCCTGTTTGGCTCTCGGACCGTGGTCGGGAAGCACAGGGGAGATGATTTCCTCCAAGGCCGAAGTTTATGTTTACCTTCGGATTGAACCCCCTTTCACGTGTTAAGCTGGTCGGGAGATAATACCAGGGAGCTTTGCTGTATCTAGAGGAGCCGTCACCTATATTGTACACTTTATTGCTGTTGCTACCACTGCTACTCCTTTCGCTTCTCCTTTCTCTCCCATTCATTCACTGTCCGCACGTATGCACGCTCCCTCTCTGTCGCTCGCCCACTCACACCTTAGGCACCTTACGCACACACACCTCACACACCGCCCTGTTCCTGAAAGGGGCTACGCCACTCTTACAACAGTGGCCAACTGCAGATGCAGGAGACCCATTGACAGAACTTGAACCCCCTCCTCTGTCACTGAAGTCGCCGGTGAGGAAGTATTTTGGATTTCCAGTGACTTATGGCCACAGTTTGCAATCTCTGCAGAAACTAGATGGCAGGTTATTTTGTTTAAGTTTCCAATTGACTGAAGATATAAGTTATTGTTACATCATGTTGTTGATAAATGTTTTAAATTTGACAATGTAGTGTGGTACATTCCGAACAAAGGTCAGATATTTTATTGCATAAAAGTCTAGTCTAAAAATGGCATAGCAGCCTGTGCTTTAAAAATATAAATGTAAGAATCGAGAATCGAATCGAACCTTAGAATCAAAAATTTAATCAAATCGAGGATTTGGAGAATCGTGACACCCCTATTAGCTACAATAGGGAAAGATTGTGAACCATTCACTGCTATATTTTTTCTGAATTGTGAAAACAGAGGCTGAAAAAACGCTGATCAAACTGAAACAAGGCAGGACGGATCAAATACAAAACACAACCCTGTTCATTGTCTATCTCTTGCCTAAAATATTTTCAATAACACATTTTAGTGTACTGTCTAGCTTGTACATATGATAACATTAGTTACTAGCACCACCCAACTCGCAGTACATCACCTATCAGAGGGAGTGTTTATTGGTCCATTGCGGTGCAGTGTTTATTGGTCTGGTGTGGTGCAGTGCCTTGTGGTTATGGTAGGTTTTCTACCTTTTGTGCAAACAGGAACAGCACAGTCATTTTCTCTGTTTCTTCTGGCCATGTAACACCAATTTAGAAAATATCAGCCAAAGGCAATTTTTCCAACGACAGCATTCATATTGAAGTAAAAGCAGCAAGTAAACAAGTAAATCATGCAGATTGCCACATTTCAGAATAATGCACATCATATTGTTGGATTGTAATTATTCTTGCATAATGTGTTCATCACTTTAATGTTGAATCTGATAAAGCTCATTTCGACTATATAGCAAACTGTTTGGCAGAACTTACCTTGTCTTAACTTACAGTAATTCTTGAGGTATAAGAGATAAAAGCAAAAAATGTTAAAATTGTGCTTAAGTATAACGCTTGAGTAAACGTACTTACGGCAATCTGGATGCAACATGTCAAAAAATATGTATCACATATTTTGAGCTTCAAGTGGTATTTAACGACCAAAAGACAGGAGCTGACTTTAACAATATCATTGGTATGACTGCATTTTAATGGAAAGGTGTGTGTTAGGTATCTGGAGTAATCTTACAAAGCTTGTAATGTGTGTATTTTACAAATATTATGGGTAAGTACAGCCGAGCACGTTCCCTCATGCACTCCAATAAAAATAAACTCACCAGCGTTCCAGCTGTAAGCCCGGGATTCATTCAGTGTCAATCACATAATCACCCCTTAAAATTCACAGTAATTTCACTGAGGTTTGGGATATGAGCTCATTTAAAAATGGGCTGCAGATCAAACCAAAGGCTTGGGGAATCGTGTCATGTTTTAATTATCGTTTAACAGTAATGTTAAGTGCAGGCTCAGTAACTTGCAGGGAAGGAAGTGTAAATTTCTTCTTTCTCTCTTTAATTCCCAGCACCTTGGAGGCAGCTGAGCACACTATTATAAATCGATACTGATATAATTGAGTTATAAGTGTGTCAGGAGCCTGTTTCCAGAAAGGCACAGCTTTCCATGAATCAATAGTGCGGTTGTTGTCTCAGTCATCTTTGAGTGATGCTCATAAAGTTTTGTTTTACTCACCGCAGTCCCGGAGGAATAGAGTTCGGAAAAACAATGGTAAATAGTGGTCGGTCCAATCATTATTAACTACTATAAAATTACCGTCCTATTTGTTCCCCAAAGTGATGAGATTATTTTGTCCTACTTATTAATTGGAGTGAAATTGGACAGAGTGACTCACAGCGGTGTTACTGGAAGGTGTCAGACACAGAAAGCAGGTAATTATGGAGACAGGAAGAGATAAGGAAACAGAATGCAATTACCCCGCCAAGCAGAGCTTCAAATTGCTCCTCTTTGGATTTCTCACCTCAGGTTGCCATTGTTCATGCTTTGCATCTCCATACTGATCTTTATTCCCCTCACCCTCCAGCTCAAAGAAGAAGGAAGGTTTGCATTAATCAAACAAATTCCTACTGTAAGTAGAGCCATACAGGGCACAGACACGGCTTATTTCAAATGTATGTATTCAAATCTATTTTTTCATATCATTTTCAGCGAGTAAACTGCTGTGAGCTCAGTCTGAATCAGGGCCATCAAATATTTTCAAGGCTGTTTCTCAGAATTTAGTTTCATTTAGCTTTCTGGTTTAGGGGCACGCTTCGCATTAATTTCCCCTCTCTTTGTCCTCCACACTGAGACTGTACTATTGTTGCATACATGAATCCATATGTAGCAAGCGCTGCCCTTTTATTTATTTATTTATTTTTCCAAGGTTTAATCTATGACATTCGCCGCTATTACACTGGAGATATCACAGTGGAGCATATCACACCAAGAGAAACACGGCTGCCTTTCACTCAATAAAGTTGGAAATAAAGGAAAGTGGTATCTGAACACACATTGCTCACAAACACAGATCAAACCGTAAAATTAGGCAGTGCTGATCAAATACTATCGCCTGAAATGTTTTCAGAACCACATTTTAGCATACTGTTTAGTTGTGATATTAGAGAGTTTTGCTCACAAGACAACCATTTGTGTTTGTGCTTCAAAATGGAGCTCACCGAACTCACATCAAACAGTACAATCAGGTAGGTTTGATCAAATATGGATCAAAATTCTGTTACTGCATAACCTAATTCTATAATCTTCTTGCATCCTTATGCGTCTTGTAACCACCTACGCCCAGTGAAATAGTTAAACCAAATATTATCTACCATATCATGAGGTCATCAAACCAAATCAGTTTTATTTATATAGCCCAAAATCACAATCACATTGCCTCAATGGCCTTTACAATCTGTACAGTGAACGACATTCTCTGTCCTTAGAGGATGTCATTCATCATCAATATTATGCACAATATTATGCCCTGGCTTTTTGTTTTTCAACAGTACTGCATGGAAGTTAATGGCTGGGGAATTAGTGATTTAACAGGAAGGAATGCAATGCACGGCTGACTTTTATCTGCAGTGGTACCGGGACAAACTATTATAGTCTAAGAGCTGCAAAGGTTGTCTTTGTGTGTGTGTTTGTTATTGTAATTATATAAATGTAATTTCTCATGTTGTTAGATTACTATCTGACCACGCTGTCAAGTGCGTGCAGTAATCTGTGAGCAAACAGTTTTTTTGCGGCAGTAAAAATGCTGTTTTTTGGAAGGCTAAACACCAACGAATATGGATTGAAGAAAAACATTTTGTTAAGTAGAAAAATGTTGTTGATTTTGCATATGATTACTGTAAGTTTCAGACCTTTTGGCTGTGATTTGAGAAAGTTTCTTACCAGGCCCATTGTCAGCAGTGGTGTGCCAGTTTAATAATAATGGATTGGATTTGTATGGCGCTTTTCAAGTCACCCAAAGCGCCTGACAGGGTTCCAGGTTCCATTCATTCACACACAGTCATACTGGGGGTGGTAAACTACAATAGTAGCCACAGCTGCCCTGGGGCAGACCGACGGAAGCGTGGCTGCCATTCAGCCTACGGGCCCTCCGACCACCACCTCAAACATACAGCAGCGATACACATTCACACGAGGCAAGGTGGGTGAAGTGTCTTGCCCAAGGACACAACGACCATGATGCAGTTGGCCGGGCGGCGATCGAGCCACCAACCCTCCGAACATAGGCCGACCTGCTCTACCACCTGAGCCACGGTTGCCCCAAGTTTAAGGTATACTATGGTATGAAAATGTACACATATTGGATCACGTACATTTGCTTAGCTACAGTATGGAGTCTTGCCCTACTAGCGTCATTAATGATATACATATTTAAAGTTTCTATCAATATTAATTTCTGTCAGGGAATGATATTGTGTAAAATCAAAATAAAGCATTTGTCTGACCAAAAAGAAACTGTTGTCATTCCTTTAGGTGGGCATTATAACTCCAACTAATTATACTTGATTATACTATAAGTATGTAATAAGTGATGCCAGGAAACGGTGATATTTGTCACGCTGTGAAAATCTCATACACAGAGGGAGGGCGACATCACTTTCTGCCTATTACTCCACTATGACCTTAACAAGTATAGCTGTTTGCTGCTATATTAAAGCAATCTTATAGAGAAATTGCCCAAGTGATGGAGGGGGTGGAGAGATGGAACGCTGTGGCATCAAAATGATGAACTTGTTATTTTAAGGTAGAAAAAGTTACATAATGTTAAATTTTTTAAATCTAATACATTTAACCTTTAAGTAAGATTGCAGATGAATTAAACATATAACCAGCGTGCACATATAAAACAATAAAAACCACAATAAGATAAAAAAAAAAAAACCTACCAAATCCCTTCCTGTGGTACGAGATGAAAACGGCTCATTGCTGCATGTCCTATAAATAAAAGTGCAGATGTAACCAAGTGTTGATTTCATTATTTCCTCTCACTGCTGTAGCTGACTTTTAGTTTTAGATATACAAAATGTGACAGCAAGAACATGCATTGTCCTTGCTTTGCATATGCAGAGAGTTTGAATGTTGTTTTCTGTTGTTTAAGAGAGCTATTTTATTTCATTTTATTTTATTTTATTTTATTTTATTTAAAGGGAAAGCCAAATAAAGCCATGCTGCTGATTTGATGGAGGGAAGAGGGTTTCTTCTGCTCCATTTGTTCATTCTCCTTAGTGCCCTTTAGCCATTTGTTTTAGCTTTTAGGTGCTCTCTCAGCCTGTGCCTTGCACTGCTCATACACACACACAAACACACACACACATGCTGAAACTAAGAAGAGAAAGTTGGTAAATGGAGGAGTGAAATCCTTAATCCAGAATTCATTTCAGAATGAATTCAACTTTTTGTAATTTTTTTGGCAGTGTTATTGAAGCCAACATGAACATAAAAATATCACCTTTTCTCCTTTTTAATTAGGTGTAAGTAAAGCTTGAACACGGGTTGTTGGTAAAATCCTGCATGCAGCACCAGGGTTATGTTGACGCTCAGAGTGGTGCCTCAGGGATGGATTCGCTGCACATGTACTCACATTCACTATGATCGCACGTAGCGAAATCTAACGTATTTAGACGCTAATACACGGGGGTGGGGTCTGCCAGTGACCCTCACAGCTAGTTCTCACCATGTGGCCACTGGCTATGGAGCCACTCTGCTTTCCTGTCCAACAGCCTGTGTCACTGCCGGGCTGCCGTGCATTCACACAAGTCTGTAAATATCCATGCACAGTTTGCCTCAAATTGTTTAGGAAAATTTTCAATTTTTATCTTAATGAATGCTCTGTATCAGCGCAAGTGCTTTACATAATTGTTGTACAGGTCTGATGCCCTGATAGGTGCCACTTAGTCAAGCTGCTGTCTGGGGCTGGAAATGATCATTGCAGACGGATCAAGTGTGTGAGGGGAGTGAGAGAGTCACAAAGTGCTTTTATGTAAATGGCAGATGAAGAGCTCCTCTCCGTCGAGACATAAATATACAGCGCCTTATGCGCTACTCTGTCAGTCTCTGGGATGTGTCCTCTGTGACTGTCAAATGTTCTGTGTTCATATGAAAGGTTCAACACCTCTCTGTCTCCTGAAGACCCCGGAGAGAAAAGATGAGATGGAGAGGGTTAGAAGCCGAGGACATGAAAACATGGCAATCTCTTCATCAGAGTGGAGAGAAAGTAGGACACATAGGTGGGGATCGAGGTTGTAGCTCAATATATAGAAAACATTTCTGGATTACAAGTTGGCAAGTAAAAGGTCGAAGAAAATGAAATGAAGGAGTTGCGAAATATATAAAAAAAGGTCTCCAGCAACACAATATTGTTTGGACAGTTTAGAAGAATGATATTTTCTGCTATCGATTATTGCTTTGGTTAGAGACGGGTTGTCTTCACACTTTCTTGAAAAGAAAAAACACTGATTTCTCATGTTATACAGCAGCATTACATATATAAACACTGTTGTAGAATTGCTCCATAGATTGCACATTCTTCCCTCCGTTCTATGTTTAATAATAGAGAAACGGGTTGTGCTGAGTGTATTTGTTTGTAGAGTGTTTGGTTAGCGCTTCCTTTTTCCTCCCCAACTGTTGCCGTTTTAACGCCCTCCAAATTACACCAAGGATAGCTGTGAGGCTCTCTTCTCATTTTCCTCAGTTAACAAGCACTCTGTTTATATATGATTATGCTTCTCTGCTTGTTTATTCTGCCCAGCTTTTTTAAAATTACTTTGCCGGTTTAGTTCAAGGTACAAAATGCACTCAAGGATTCAGTTGAGCTCATTTGTTTTCCTTCTGTGGAGAAATATTTATGGTCATTTCAGTCTTCGCCTACCGTCAAACGAGCTGATGGGGATTGAACGTGCGCTCACTCACGAATATGATGTTTTGTTTGTTTTTTTTCTGTTTTTTCTTTGCAGCGCTGCCAATCATGCAGGTTACAATTGAAATCACCAGACAGCAGGTGGAGAAGATCTTCGGTCTCGACGAGTACTGGTGTCAGTGTGTGGCCTGGAGCACTACGGGAACCCAGAAGAGCCAAAAAGCGTATATCAGGATTGCTTGTGAGTGTAAAACAAACTCCCTCCAACAAGGTGTTCATATCATCATACATATCACATGTCAGTTTATAGTTAGAGGATATTGGAAAGATAATTTCACTCTGAGTTGTTGAGGAGGCTCTTACTTTCATTTAGCAATTAGCCCAGAGCTCGTTATGATCTGATGCTTCAGTGTTTTACTGTGATTACAACTTAGTTAAATTACACTCCTGCAATTCGCTAATAGAAGAAAATATTTGACCCTGGTAGGGAGAAACAGAGGAATACGTCTGCTTGAAGGCAGCCTTAAAAAAGAAATGGAACACTAAATTTGAGTATTCATGAGAATATTTTTCACTGGATACAGTATATCAGCAATGATCCCTATGAAAGTAACTGGAATAAAAACAGATTTGAAATTTATTGCTGCGCAGCAATCATAAATCTTTCTGGGGAACACAGACACATCCCTCGCCGCAGCCTCAAAAGCTTTATTAGAAGAAGCCATTTTACATTTGAGTATTTTAAAGCATTCTGCCTATTAATTCCCACATAAATATGCATTATTCCAGACAGAGCTGAACGCAGCGCTGTCTCCAACCCACCAGACGTTTTGAAAACACACATTCATTATTCGGACTTGTTTGAGAGCCCAACAAAGTCAGTTAGATGTGAGAGAATGGCGCACACACATGCTTCAATAAAAATATGTGTGTGCACGACCGGTTCACATGATGTTCACGTGCACACACAGACACACTCACATACATTTAAGCCTTACAGGACTGTTATATCTTAAGTCACCTCCAGTCCCATTGTATCGACTTTAATTAAACTGAATGTCGTGAAACTTTCTGCCTGTCGTAACGTTCCTCTCAGTATGATTGGTCAGGACAGGCTTAACATCTGTTTAAAGGAATTCACTGGCGGCTCACAGCCGAACCCTGACCCCTTGCAAAACAATAAGACATTGCTACGCTCTGAGTCAAAGCCCGGGGTGAACACATCAAATTTGCACCAGCCCGCCAGCTATCAGGAGCCTGTCTCGCTCAAATAGGCCTTTACCTGTGTAATTCACAGCCTGGGTTTATGGACAAATACATAGCAGGACTTGGTGCAACAGTAAGAGTACTCAATGAGACGTAATGTGAAGCCCCATGCAGTCAACCAGGCTTGCTGGAGCTCTTGTCCAGTCGCCTCGGGGCTTTGTTTTCGTGTGGCTGCTCCAAGCCCTCATACAGATGGAAGCTGGAAGCTGGCGGATGCTGGAGAGCGGAGAGTGGGTGGGAGGGGAGGAGTGAGGGGTAATGCAATTGCTTTTTCTTGATGCCGAGCCCCTCTGGCAGCAGACAAGCATCTCTGAACCAGCCAGGCAGCCTGTAATAAGCAACATGGTTGGTGCCACCGATCCCCGTGTGGCTTAGAGGCCAACTGGAGTGCAGCATGCTCAGAGAAGCCACGGGTGGACATTTCAAGAGTGGAAATTTTAGAAAACATAACCAAGTTTTTTGTGGTTTGAAGTATTTCACTGAAGCCTCCAAAGCTTTTACAAGTATTCTAATTTGTTGTGCTTCTCTTTATCCGTTTCTTTTCCCTCAGACCTGAGAAAGAACTTTGAGGAGGAGCCGCAGGGTAAAGAGGTGGCGTTGGACGAGGAGGTGTTACTGCACTGCCATCCCCCAGAGGGAGTGCCACAAGCCGAGGTGAGATACGGATACAGATGATATTTATAGGTCCACATCTCGCATCCATTTACCCTTTCCTCACCAGGAGGACAAAGAGCAAAAAAGTAGCTCAGGATAAGCTCCCCGGCGTATCTCCCCGCTCTACCAAGGAACAGACGGATAAATTACACCTCTAATTATTCCCCATTATTGATTTATTATCTCTCTTACATCTCTGAGAAGCCGTATATCACATCGTCTCGTCACATCACTCAGGATAGGCTTGGAGGCTTCACTCCCCGTTTGGCATCTCTAAAGGCCTATCCATAATTAATGGGTCTATTTGCCTCACTCGCTCCCCATTTCATTCTCTATCTCTCTGCCATCTCTCCATGTACTGTGTCTCTCATACACTCTTGTTCTGCACAACTCTCTCTCGCCCTCCCTTCATGTCTCTCGGCGGTGCATGTCTGTGTTTAGAGGACCAGACTGGGGCCAGCTGTTTCACCTCGTCTGCTGCACCTCCCGGTCCCAGATAGGCACTAACTGCTCTAATAACAACACAAGAGGAGGTTAGGCCAGCCACTCAGACAGCCCAGAGACCAGGAGCAGCAGCTATCCAATCGCAGCTCAACAGTGTAGGGGACGGTTTGCAGAGAAATAGGAAGGGAAGGTGCCAACTGCAGTTCAACAGAAAAGAACATCAGAGCAGAAGTCACCACGGGGAGAAAACAGGGATAGCATACAGGAGGAAGAAAGACCAATTATTTGCGGCATCGAAACTGGCAGTAATACCGACAACAATGCTGCCGTACCGTAGCTACTCTGGAGACGGCGCGAGGTCAAGTGAGAGCAAGAAAACAAGCAAGCCAATCTGAGAGTACACCAAAAAAGGAATAACATCAGTTTTGACTTCTCCAAGAGGGCACACAAACTACACAAATCGTGATCGGTTTCACTCAAAGACCGCACATAGCTACAGAGATCTCCAGCAGCTACACAATAAAAGCTGCACTCCCCACACAAGGGGAATAAATGGTCAAATCAGTAGGGCATATAGATTAGATTAATTCCATTTCAGTCATACCAATCTACATTTATTCTTTTTGTTTGTTTGATTGCAGCAAAACCAGATGTACCTCTCTGCTTTTTCCTGTCCAATCTACAGCATGTTTGGGGGGGGGCAGTCTCTAATCAGCTGCAGTGAATTTTGACCACTGAAACATATTTTCAGGTGGAGTGGCAGAGAAATGAGGATGTTGTCAACCCAGCGAGCGACCCCAATTTTTTCATCAGGACTGACCACAATCTAGTCATCAAAAAAGCCCGGCTGGCCGACACGGGCAACTACACATGTGTGGCTAAAAACATCGTCGCTCGCCGCAAGAGCACCTCGGCCACGGTCCTGGTCTATGGTAGGTGACGACTTCTTTCAACAGGTGTCAAAGGAGGCTCGGAGGCTAATGAGAGGTCTGGGCTCCCGGCTTCAGAACACAAAACCAGCTCAGATGAGTCATGTTTTGCTTGCATGTTGCATCTGTTATCCCACATTTCTACATTAATCTCTGCATGTTCTCTTGCATGGAAGGTACCCAGGGCGCACTTCTTCTATATTACACCCAGATTCCGCTCTGTAGTTTTAGTATGAACAATATGGAGCGTTGTGCATGTGTGACATATGGTGACGACTTACGTAAGTCAGCTCTTTTTATCAGCAAGCAATTAATTTCACTATCATAAATAACGGCACAAAGAGATAGTAGTGTGTCTTGCACATTAATTAGCACAACTTAAAATGTTACTGGCAGCCATTCGGCCAAGAGCTGGCAGTATCCGATCTCGGGGGCTGCCATCCTCCTTCTCTGTAGTGGATCCAATATGAGAAGAGAAATTGAATTAAGAGCAAACTGTAAATAATGACTTGGCTTGATATGCAGACTGATCTTTATTAAAATGCAGAGAAACAGCATATTTTCTATCACAGAGGGTTTCTGGGGTACTGGCACTGCTCAGGTTCTGCATACGTTACAGCCTTCCGCTCTCAGCTACTGTGTACATATACATGCAAACATGAAATGGAAATCATGTGGGACTGCATGAAGGCAGCTTTATGTATATAAGAGATGCATAATCTGGTACAGTGTGTGACACGGACTGTTTTCGTTGAGGCTGCCAGCAGATGTATGCTGTCTATCGAACATCATATAACATAGGAAAACACAACATGTACCACAAATATACAGTGAAATGTAGCATACCTCATCAATTTTTCTGCTATGAGAGGATACAAAGAAGAATTGATGAATTAAAATGTTTTTTTACAGTGTTTTTATAAGACTAGATTCAAAAGAAATATCTGGTTATTTTTATGAAGGTAATTAACTCAAAATGCATGTATGCACATCCCTTGTGAAATCAGAGCGTCAGTTATTTGATCAAAATGTCATAGCTCAGGCCGTTCTCATTTTCAGCTTGTAGCTACTTGAATATCAATTTCCATTTAAGATTGTAGTTGCTCTGCCCTCGCAGCTAACAGATGCTCTCAAAGGAATCTCAGTGGATTCCAGGGTGTAGGATGAACTGAACTTGAGAAAATATGAGCGTAGTGTGAAACACAAGGGCCACCGATGGATGACTTTAGAGCCTTAATGTATTGGAATAAATATTTTCTTATCCATATCCAAGTATAGATTACACAGATAAACAAGAGTGAGAAAATGTGTTCAACTTTGTTTCATTTATACATGTAATAATCCAATTAATGATTAAACACTAAAAACTTACTGTATTTTAGATCTTTGACAAAACACTTCAACACACTTTTTGTCCTTCAGCTAATTTAGTAATTCAACGGGACTTCTACTGTGCCTACTCTGAAGGATGTTAACTTAAACGCTGTTGATAACTGAGGCATGTGCACTTTCACGGTGAACGGTCTCAAATGAAATGTGTTCATTTGGAGCATGCACTTAAACACACAATCATACACTCCTCAGAGCCTTCAGCATAAAAATGAAAAAGCACAATTATTCTTACTGCTGATTATAATTGATTAGCTTGTTGTTGAAATGACTGTGGAGGCAAACGCATTCACACTCTTATTGTTCGCCTTTTCTTGTATTGTCAAGCAATTGTTTTCACTCTCAGACCCCACAAATTGTGAACAAATTGCTGGGGCGCTTGCATGACAATTTTATTTCTTCCCATCGCTCTATGTGCTTGACAAATGTATTACCATTGCTGTATCAACGGAGGTTACATTTACTATAGAAGTGCTCTTGTTTTGGAAAAAGACCTGTAACTGCTGTTCACTTGTAGAAGCTTTGTAGAAGAAAAGAAAAATTCAGTTACCTGAGAGCATCGCAGTCCACCACGCTAGCTGATTTAGCTAGCTGTAGCAAGTCATAATAAGTGCTACTTTTCAAAGCAGGTTCAACAGGGGGCCAGAGATGCATTTTAACAAGACCTGGCTGGTGTGACTGCACTCTGTGCTAAGAGGTAATCAGGGGCCGAGTTGCCTGGCAATTTACCTCACCGCAGCGAGCAATCAATCGCATAGAGAGGGCAAGGAAATGATTCAGCCATGACAAGCACAGGAGAGAGTTAGGGGGAAATTAGGAAGGGAGTATGTACAGAGAAGGAACGCCAGCACTGTTCAAGTCAATAAATCAGGAATCTCTGTATCTTTGTAAGCAGAGGCAAACACAGGATGTACAGGAAGGAGCTGATTAGAATGAAGCCAGCGTGATTTGATGTAATCACCTACCATGATCGAGCGATATAGCAGCAATTATGTGCCAATAGACGGGTAAGGTTCAGAACATGGGCGGTAATAGGAATTCAATGTTCAGAGTTTCCGAAGTGCCTGAACTTTCATTTTGAAATACAAAAGAAGAAATTATAGAGGGTTCTACTCTACAATTCAGGGAACACTTAAGAGTTTGAAGAATGACATGTAATGGTGTGAAATCAGTGATGGACGTGTGAAGGGTATAATCTGAATTACTGGAACAGCCATATAAATGTATTTTTCAGCAGTATGTTGGCATTTCCAAGGAGTAGGCGATGTTTTGGTGTGCATTTATGACCATGAGCATTTAGCTTTAAATGGTGTTTCTTTACAGCGATTATATTCTGACTGTATTATGAGTTTTTTGTTGTCATGTGTTACCTTGGGGAAATTTGGAGGCATATCTAAAATGTCCACTAGTCACTTCGCACCACCTTCCTCAGAGATAAGGTCAAGGATGGCAAGCTGTCATGTTATTTTCTGCTCCCTGTTGAAGCCATTTTGTTTTCGCTGCAGTTGGCTGCAACTCCAGCTCGGACACAGGCAGCAGCCCGCCTTTGCTCTTCCATTAGTTCACCTTGCAGTGCTGAACCAAAGAGTGTAACAGCAGTTTCAATTATTCTAGCGCAACACACCTCTTTTTTTCCTTCGTGCATGTCGGGTAATCCTGGCTGCTCTGTCCCTTCATCCATCCCTCCCTTCCTCCCTCCCCCTCCCTCCCCCCCTCCATCCCCACCGGCGCTGGTCTGACAGTCAACGGCGGCTGGTCCACGTGGACCACCTGGTCGTCCTGCAGTGCCGTGTGTGGGCGTGGCTGGCAGAAGAGGAGTCGGAGCTGCACCAACCCCACGCCACTGAATGGAGGCACATCCTGTGAGGGGCAGAACGTCCAGAAAAGTGCCTGCGTGGCCACCTGTCCAGGTAACTCCCAGGCAACCCTGTTTGTCCTGTGGCGCTTGGCTTCCTGTGGCTTCCTTTTTGCATTTTTTTGCATCCAGAAGTCATCAATTCATCTTTATTTTGGCTGCTTTTTTGTACCGGCACTCAGGTCTTTCTTAGATGTCAGTGCTTCTTTTGTTTCCTGCAATTAGACCGCTTACACAGCAATGTCAGAGCCTATTAGTCTTCACAGTGAGGCCTAATCCTGAAGGTGATTTATTATTATCACTCTTTGTTCACATATCTCTTTATCTCCTGTGCTCTACACGGACCCTGCTTTTATTTCAGAGACCTGTCTGCTTTAAGAGACACGGTCCCAGCCATGGCGTTGTGTCAGACCAGCTAGTACATTTGTTATTGTTTGCTGCTCAAGCTATGTAGTAAATATGGGCAATAAAAAGCTGAATTATGGCAGCCTGTGTGTCGTGTTTACGTGTGAGGAGTTGAGGGCGTTACATTTGCCTGCCCCGTTCTCCCTCGTGAGAGAGCGTCCTGCCTGATACCGAGGAACACATATCGATCCCTCTTAGCCTGAGATGGAAGTCAAGCTGCTTCATTTGCAGTCCCACATTAGCCCCCTGACAGAGAGAGATAGCAAAGGAGAGAGAGCAGGATGGGGGGAAAAGGAGGTGTAAGGTGAAAGCAGGGATATAGACAGGTGGAATCAGATACAGTGTAAGGGAGGCACGAACAAAGCCCAGAGAGAGAGAAGAGGGAAACTGAGAAAGAGGTAGAAAGCTTGAGTGTGTACGCGAGCTGGCCGTTTGGCTGCCAGCAGATTCTGTCTGAGGACATATAGCAGGGGCTCTGCAGCCGTGCTGACCGCAGGAGAAATCTCCCACGCTCGGTAAATAGCAGAGAGGGAAATCCAACACTTCTGGCAGTAGCAGCTTCTCCCTGTCTAAAACAGAGGTTATCTTCCTCAGTGAATCAGGGTGTTGCGTTACACATCTCCCATGTAAAGACATCACTAGATGTCAAGCGTGAGTGTAAGTAACATGGCCCGCTGGAATACGTCAGTAGTGGAAGACAAAGGGAACACCGAAATGCTCCTTCAGGACGCTATCTGGACGGATTTGGAATTATTAGTGCCGGAGCAACGAGTAATGGAATTAGAGGAGGTGTCCAGGGATGCTTGACATTCCCCCATAGCAAAGCAGGATACTGACCTCCATGAGCTTAAAGAGATTAATGTCAGTCCAAGCTGCTATTGTTAGACCAAACCCCGCCCTCGTCTCTCTTTCCCCTGCCCCACAAGGAGAAAGTGTGTAATTTCAACTCTCGGGGTGCAATGACTGAAATTGCATTGTGCCCTGTGAACACAGTTTGCGGAGACTTTTGAAGTGAAAGAACTCTTTCTTTTTTCTCTTGATGAGAGACGCTTCAGCGATGTGACCCCGCTCACACCTCTATCAGTCCTGTTGTTTGGCGACAGAGAGGAGTCTCTGCCTTCTTCTCTAAATCTTTACCTGTCTCAGACAGAACACCGGCAGCACAGACAGTCACAGCTGTCGGACCCTGGAGAGGGTCCCCCTCAAGGCCGAAGTTCACCACGCTAGAGCCGGGGGATGATGGGCTGTTGTTTCCAATCACAAGTGGCAGCATGGCTCTGTTGTGTACTCACAGACACACCTCTAAAGTCCCCCAAGATGAACTGATGGCTCCCATCATTCGTCTCCCAGCGCGCGCACACACACACACAGCCCAGCAGAGATGACTCCCAAGTACACCTGAATCCTTACCTTAATACATCAAATACATGATTAACGCATGTATGAATCATCAGCCTGAATAACTTAATAGACGCTCTCATACAAGAGTCACGTTCAGCAAGGTGGAACAGATGAAGCCAGTCTAGCAGAGAACGACCTCACATACTGGATAACAACTTTAATTATCACTCCGCTCATAGCCTTCGCAGGTCTAATCCACTCGATGCACAGTAGATGGTGATTTCAGCTTACTTCTGAAGAAAGAGACTTGAGAAGAATGAAGTACACGGGGAGCTGTAACGCTGCAGATAGACATTGTGTTATTTATTTAGACGCAGCTGACATTTGGATTCAGAAGTAGTCTTCTGTATTTTTAAGTCAGCCTTGAGAGGCATTTCTCCTCTACAGTGCCTTTTGTGTTGGAGCTGCATGTTAAAAATTGCATGATTTTAATGCTGGTCTTGTTTCAAGAGTTCATTAATTATCCAGACTAAGGTTCTTTGTTGATTATTAGCTCTCTTGTGCATTTAACTCACAGCATTAAATCTTTTAAATGAACAGAAAAATACATTTTTGTTTTTTTGTTTTTTTATTTGCAGTTGTTTTTGTTTGGTCTGAAACACATCGATGGCTTCACAGATTTGCTGTATTCTCCCTTTGGGGAGAAAGAGATGCTGTCAACTGGATGAATATTCGCTGGAAACAAATCAATATAAATTTTGAATCAACAACATGCAAAGGCTGTAATTTGTCTCTGCATTGCCCGGCTAAGTCTATTTATATTTTTTTTGTTTTTTTTGTTGAAATGCCGATGGCCATGTGTTGTTCCACATTTAAGAAGTAGCATGGTTCCTTCGGAGCTACAGAAGCTTATTTTCGTACACATTATTCATATGGAAGTCCACCATCAACAATAACCTGTTCAGGTCCAAAATTCTTTTGGTTATCTTTTCACAGTTCCTCCTGTGTCTAAACGTGAGCTCCCACCTCTCATCTGGAATGTGTGAAGCCGAAGAGGCTCATCTGTATTTTTGTCAAAGACTCCAAAGTGTTTAATGAGAGTTGGCGGAGGCCTGTGTGGCAGATCAGATGGGCTCCATGCTGGGAGAGACACAGGGAGCTGTGGAGGAGGAGGAGGAGGAGGAGGAGGAGGAGGAGGCTAAAGCCTGAGGCTCAGAGCAGAGCAGATCAACACTTGAGACAGCCAGTAGCCAAACTATGCAAAAGCTTATCTCCGTTTCCCTCTCCTCTCTCTGCCTTCTCCCTTTTCCCTTTGTCTCCATCTCATCATATCCTGTCGAAGTATCCCGCATTAATCTGCAGTCCATCCCTCACCCTTTCATTGACTCTGCCCCTGCACCGACTTGTAGTCTGAGCCAACGGTCATGGCAAAATGTCAGCTCAAGCCAATGTTTCCGACAAAGATGCTCAAGCTGAGCCAACAGCAAATAGCTAT
Source organism: Diplodus puntazzo (assembly GCA_963678695.2). NCBI lineage: Eukaryota > Metazoa > Chordata > Actinopteri > Spariformes > Sparidae > Diplodus > Diplodus puntazzo. The sequence continues at coordinate 20,735,832 of OZ023158.1, read as the reverse complement.
TCCCCGGTTTTGGACGTGACACCTGGCCCACAAACATGAACGGGACTGTTGCTGATGTGTTAGAGAACAGCAAACAACCTGAAGAGATTTCTAACTTGGGTGAATTATTTAAATATTGTACTGATCCCTCAGGCATGCCAGGGGAGTCATGAGAATTCTACTCGATGAAAAGTAAACAGACTCGGGGCTGGTGTGTTTGTGCACATGTTCTTGTGAGCGTGTTTGCGTACGTACGTGCTTTACACATGCAAGTTAGCACCCATATGTCGGCTGTCTGCACTGCAGGCAACTGTCTAATTCTACTTGGGTAGGAAGCATTTGTGTCTCTGGATATTATCAGAGCAACTCCATATTTTATCCGAGGAATAAATAAAGGCTATGGCTAAGAAATGTGACAGAAAAACACATTAGTTAAGTCAGAAAAGACGGTGGCCATCTGGTGACAGCCTTGCATCAGTGCTGTTTTTAATCATTCTGTGCCATTTGTTTTGGCTCGTCCTTTTCATATGTCATTCTGTCTCGTTTTTGTTTGTTCTAGTTAACATAAGGGAGTGAACTTCTGTTATCGGTTGCATACTATATCGCAACCACTGACAAATTTGTTGTTTGTTTTTTTTTAACTAAAAGTGTGTCAGAAATGGAGAAAAAGGTTTGGATATTAATCTGTGTTGTATCACCCACTTCTGAGGCTAAGCTATCAGCACCCTGCCACGGCTCTGTGGTTTTCTGCGCCTTGTTTTTTTCTCAGCTTTGAACGCTGGATTTGGGGGGTGGTAACTGTGCACACATGTGTGATGACAGGACAGTGGGAGCAGAGGGGCGGCCTGCTGGTCTCAGTGGTACTCATCTGCCTCCTCGTGTTCCCCTCAAGGACAAGGTGACCATGGGTGTCCCATGATCTTGGGCCATGCTCGTCAGCAGCCATTGTCAGTTTGAACAGCAGAGCCCCAAACTGGCCCTCCTACCGACCTGTTAAGAATGGTCGAGCTCCTTTCACTTCTCCCTTTGACAACATGTCCAAATGAGGGCTTCCCACTGGGCCATTGTATTACTGTCCCTCCTCAGAGACCTGCCTGACCTGAAACCTGTGGTGTTGTTTGATTGAAAATCAGCTGTGGTTCCGTTTGCAGTGGCGCTAACAATCTGTTTCTGGGGATTTGATAAGAAAAACTGAGGCTGTGGATGATAATGTCCTTATGTGGATTTAGAGAAAGTAGAAGGATGAGGTTTGGTTCTGATTTCAGCCTTGAATGTGAAAAAAAACAAGCAAATCAAGGAAAGCGTCATTTTTCTATACCTCAATGCATTTATTTTAACCACTTACTATCTTTCCACTTCCTCTTATGCTGTCCAAACATTTCTTTGGTGCTTTTCTCGCTTCTGAAATATTTGCAACATGTGTTCAGAGTCAGACAGGCCATCAAGAACTGTTTATGCATCGCCATCTTTCTTTGATTTTCCCTCAGGCCTCAGCACTCGTGTATCATCCACAGTCTTGTGAGCAGCTCCCTGTTTTCCACTCCAATCCGCGTGTTTGAAAATGTTATTTGCATGGCCATTAGTCTTGCTTTGTGGTGGAAAAGAGAAGTAGGAATTTCATCACCTCATCAGGGCAGATGTTGATCTCATCTCTTTATTTCACAGTGGTGTGGATAAACTGAGGGGCGACATAATATATTCATTAGGATGTAATTCGCTATTCAATCATTCTCATTCCCAGCCTGGATAATCAGCCCACTGGCCCACGGATGGGTCCACTCAATGCCAAACAAGGACAATTATCTGATTGGTTCTGCTCTCTCTGCCAAATGGATCTGACTGCAAAGAGGCCCGAGCTGTGTCAGCATCCCACTGCACAAACACACACACACAAGCAGTCTCAAATTCTCTAGCAATCATTTGAGGACATGCAGGGACAAACATGCAGATTTGTGTGAGACCAGGGTCTAATTCACACACCTGTGCCCCTGGCCTAATACGCCCACAGCGACTTTAAGCTCCTTTTCCAATTGGGAACTCCCTCCAAAACCAAATAACATCATTACTTGGAGTAATGTTGTAATAGGTATCCCACCCTGAGTAACATCTCACTTATGTTTTATTAACCAAAGTCAACGACCAACAGCCGGTCAGCCCCGCTCTGCTGGGGTCATGCCCCCTACACTCTTTATTGCTAGGATTAATGAGCACTAAGGTTTCCTTGCCCTTAGGTCAGTCAGGAGGAGGGTTACTGCTATGTATGTGTGTGTGTGTGTGTGTGTGTGTGTGTGTGTCTGTGTGTGTCTGTGGGGGGGGGGGGGGGGGCTCTGGTGATTCTTGTCTAGTCCCCTTCACCCTTACATTTGGGAGAGAGGAAGAGCGAGACGGTGGCGTTTTTCTCCCATGAGAGCTCATTACTGCTCTTTTTCCCATCAGCCCTATGGTAACCTTCCCCAGGCCGGGCTCTGTGTCACTGTCAATATCACTCCGAGACACTGCCCCATCTCCGGCCACAGTGCCAAATTACCCCCACCATTGCAAAATGGCCTCGCCTGTCTGCGTGTGGTAAAGCTACTGATATTTCTTACAGCGGGGGCCCTCTCAGAACTATTACCAGCCCATTTCCATTTGTTTCATTTTTGTCCGCACTGATGGCGGTGTGTGTTTGAAGTTACGGTTGACAGAAATAGGCTGCAGGTGTAATGTACAGTAATGTTCGAGTAATACCACCTGTACCGAGCCTCGCATTCAAATACACTGCAGCTAATGCTCATGTTGCTATAGAAACAGCTTGTTTTGACAGAGATATCAAACCAAGCCATATTTGTTGTCCTCTTACAAATGTTCATTGATTAAGGCACATTTTTTTTCAAGAACATATTTGTATTGTTGCTTAGAGTCCACGTTGGTACATAAAAGCAAATAAATGTTCCCATTTCAACAACATAATAGCAACATAAAAACATACATTTGTAATTTTTGGGCAGATTTTATACAAATCAATGGGTGAAGTAGCTAAAAGGAATACTGGTATTAGAAAAACACAAACTAAGAGAGTAAATTAACATAAACCCTATGAAACAAATTCTACTGGTACAGGATTAATATTGTCGCTCATTCATCCCACACCTTCAGTTTTAAAGAGAATTTTTAACCAAAGAGATATTCGAGTTTGACACTAGACTAGAGGGCCAATTTCCCAGGGGTGAAATCTGTCTCCCTGTACAGATTTAGTTGTTGACAGCTGGGTCTACCAGGCCACAGCACCCTCGTACCATTGGGGTTTAGCTTAGTTGCATCTGATTTCCATGTTGGAAATAAACAAAGAAAGCAGAATAGAGACAATATGGCTTTGCTCAGCAGTTTCACACGCTTTGGTTTCCCTGTGCATCTGCTGGATTTGAGTGTGTGTGCGAGTGGATTTGCATGTCTTTATAATGCTTTCCCTACCAGGTTTCCATTTTAGAGCGACTAGATTTGCACAGGATGGCAACAGAGTCTTCTACCAGTTGTTCTTCATCTCACACGCAAATACACCACTGCTTTTTACACTGCTGTTGCATCTGAACATTTCACACTGTCGAGAGTTGTAGCTTGTTTTATTGAAACTGTTTCAGCATGTTTTCCCGATCAATACCCTTTCCTCTGACCTAAAACATAAGTGTTTGAAGTGAGTTTTTCGGGGCAATTTGTGTGTCTGTGCTAACCCATGTTGTTATTTTTTTATCGTGTGTGTGTATCTGCAGTGGATGGAGGCTGGAGCGAGTGGAGCAAGTGGTCAGCGTGCGGTGCAGACTGTTCGATGTGGAGGAGCAGGGAGTGCACCCAGCCCTCACCTGGCACCGGGGGAAAAGACTGCCAGGGGCTCGACCTCCAGTCCCTCAACTGCACCAGCGAGCAATGCCCACAGAGTGAGAGCACTCCCACCCACATACTACAGACCAGACTGTCAGCTGTTCAGCTTAGTGTAACAATAGAAAAGATGCAGTAGTAGAAGAAGTACACAATATTTGTAACCACTTTTGTGTACATTTTCTACTCATCAGTTCAACATAACTTAACTGCATTCCACTGCTTCAGTGTAGTTATGTTTGTTCATCAGAACTGGACTTATGAGTAGAAAATGTACATTTTCTAATGTACAAATAAATGGATTTGCTCAAAACAACATTTGAGAGCGGTAGCCAAAGAACTGACTTGATAAATATAAAGAAGCCTAACGCTCTCAATACAACAAGTAAATCTAAAGCTATACATGTAGAACAGGTATACAGGAGTAACATTAATTGATAGCCTCTACACGATGGCTTGTTGAGATGGAGGGGAGGGAAAGGCTTTTGCTTTGAGAAGAGAGAGCGAGTGTCCTTCTCCTCTTTTTTTATCAGATCAAATAAACATTTTATATCTCTTATGGCATCAGCTTCCTGTCATAGATGTTGAGTATTTCTTAGAAAAGGTTCATAAAGGAAAGATGTCCATCCAATAGGACATTTACAGACTCTGCGGACCATTACTGGCTCGTCCTTACCTGCTTGACCTTTTAAGACAATCGGTTCTAATAAACACTGGTGTATCGTTCGCCACTGAGATATAATATACAGTCTTTTCACCTGCGTCGGTGCTGTGATGCCCTCTGACCTCTCAACAGAGCTGAGAATTAAACCATCTCTCTTCTGATTAAAACACAGCCTGACAGATAAACTTCCATGGGTCAACTTGGGCACTTTTGCACATTTGCTGTGATTGTTCTCAACGTGCATTTTTGTTTTATGTTGTGTGTTTATTCATATACAAAAGCCAGTGTGTTTTCTTTTCTTTTTTTTTGTGCGAAGATGCCAGCACTGTGCCGCCGCTCCCCATGTGTCATTAATAGGGCATGTGCATACTGTCAGGATTAGAAACTGTGAAGCTCGAACAGCCCGAGTCAGCAGCTGAGTGGAAAGTGGCACCGCAGGGTCCACTGCTGACCAGATGGACATGAAAAGGGTGCTCTGTCACTCCCTACAGATATCAAAGACAGAACGATTTTGCAGCCTCCCACCCAGAAATGATGAGTCTCAGGGTGGTGAATCAAGGAGGGGAACATACAATGCACTCTTTGGCTGCTCTGTGTGGTAAAAACTGAGTTTATATAAAGATTATGTTGACATGAGGCAGTGAATTAATAAAGTGAATTATGTATCTTGCTCCTACTGACGTGATTGGATAGACTGATGCATAGAGAGCTGGGGGGGGGGGGGGTGGATAGGGATTCTGTGTGCGAATGTTGCATCGTGCATGGGTGTTAGCACTATGTGTGACTGAGTGTCTGTCAGCATGTGCGTGCATGTGCGTGTGTCAACCGCTAGCTGAGTTTGGCTGATGCAGTGAACCAGGGAGCTCAGTCGGCCCATCATCAAAGGTCAGCAGCTCCTCCCCAGAGAGGCAAGATATATACACAAAGATGCCAGTCATTGTTCCACACACACATTCACACAAACGCACACACATGCAGCTTCGCTCAGTATTTACACTGACAGTGCAGAGCGGAGCGCTGGCCTCTGAAGAATGCCTGTCCCAATCTGTTCCCAGCAGATGTGTTTCCATAGACAACGGCTGTGTGAAGTATTATAATAAGCAAAATAGCAAGATGGTTTTGGCTTGTCAGCAACTCCAATACTTCAACCATGTCTGCAGGCTATTAGCTGAGATGGAAAACTTCCCCCTGAAACAAAAGACACCCTTCTCTCTTCCAGTGTAATCGAACAATGCCACTGCAGACTGAGCTGTAGTAACTCCGCCGCATAAGATGTCCTCACCAGCACGTCTAATCTCCCTCATTAAGCCAGATACTTTATGGCACATGTTAGTGGAGGTTATTGTTTTGGGTATTGCATATATGAGAATCAATGCTTTGTGTTGCAGCTCCAAAATAAACAGATCTGACCCAGGCGGGATCATTTTCATAAGGCAAACAAGCAAAGCCCAAGATGGAGCTACGCAAAAATTTGTGCAGGGAAATAATAAATGTGCTGGCAGTGTGCCAGAGCCAAAATGGCAGGCAGGTGTTAGAGGGCATGAAAATGATAGTGGGGGGAAATATAATGCTGCTCATATTCTCAGGCGCGGGAAATTAGGAAAACATAAAAACAATTATTTGGCTCAATGTGTGTAATGAAGGTAATGAAGTAAATTTGCTGCAGCATCCCGTTTTGGGAGATGATTGCGCAAAGACCATCAAACTATTAATCTGTCTTTAATCAGTTTTTTTAGAATCAGGGGGCTAATTCGGTGGCCGACATTATTCTTCACGGGCCTACAGGCTGCATGAAAAATGGTTGAACATTTATTTTGGCTCATATTTCATGTGGGCCTGCTGAGGGATGGGACGACTGTATTGTGGAGATAGTAATGGTCACGTTCACTTTGAGAGTTTTAGTAGCCATATTTCCCTGACCTTAAGAACTCCTGTGTTATTCATCTTCAGGCGGGTGACTGGGATTGGCCATGGGATGAAATATATTCTTCGGTCTCTTGATAAATGCCCCGGGGAGGAGGCGCAAGAGGCTGCAAAGCTTTTATTTATCAATGCAGGAGAGAGAAAGGAAAAGTTAGAGAGAGTTGAGGACTATCAGCTGCAGACATTGTGCTGACTGCCAATGCGGCGAGAGTCCAAACTTCAACAGGATCCCGACACGTCGCCTCAGAGGTAGATGAATTATAAGTCCATACCGGCCCATCTCAAGTCAGAAACTTGATCCCTAACCAGCCAGCCCTGGAGCGAGTCTGAGGAGCTGAGCCGAAAGCTTCAGGAGAGGGGAACAAACAGAGATTGGCCCAGGGTCAACGCTGAAAACAGCTCATCACATCCACAGATTATCCGCAGGCAGGTGTCAATCACGAAGAGAGGTCACACACAAAGAGAATCAAAAGTTCCTCGCCAGCAATTACGTCAAGTGGAAATGAAAGATGGAGTGACGGGCCACGCAAAGGAAAGGAGAGGTGAAAAGAGAGAGTGTGTAGAGAGAGGGCGTGCTAGAGGGGGGACTAAACTAAAACCCATCCAATTATAAAACCTGATTAGCTATGTCAACTAAAGTGTGATGGATGTCCTTTCAATTATTGGCTGGCATCATGAAAATCAATGAGCGGGGGCCAAGAGGAGCTGGGAGCAGTTGCTGGTCAGGGTTGTAGGGAGCATCGGGATCGTTTCTCTGTGACACCTGGTGGGTCAGATAAAACTTCACTCACCGATGCTCCGATAAGCAACCAGAGATTACAGACAGAATAGAGGGAGGAAGAGAGAGAGTCATCTGATTGACTGACTTTATTGTCTGGGTGCAAGAATGCCGTGTGCAGAGATACTGGATCTTTGCATCTGAGGCCGGCCCTGGTGCCTTTGGTTTGCCCTCAGAAAGTAAACAGCAACCAGCCAATCTGACGCTATGTTTATCCAATCAGCAGAACCCAGTAGGCCTGTCTCCTTGCTGACGGGTGTTGTTTTGTCTTTAGTCAGACTGCACATCTCTCTGTAGACCGCAGTGTTGGAAGTCCAAAATATCACCGTCTGAGTCTGGCCTTTGACTCACTAAGACAATTGGATTTGGGAACTTTAATGAGAGTCCAGCCGTAGTCTCTCTCCTCCCTTTTCTGGAGCTTGAGGAAGGTGGAAGGTTTAGCCAGGCTGCTTACAGTTAAGCACCTCTATGCTTCCCTGAGGGGAGAGATGGAGTCAGAGGAGAGAAGCATAGGCAGGTAAATGGACGGGATGAGAGGTGCAAGATGGAGGTATGTATCATATAAGACTCTTCACGCTCTGTGTGCGTTCTGTGCAGATGTGCAAGAACAAAACACACCATCTCGTGTTTATCTCCAGCCAGTCATTCACAATTGATTACATGTCAAGAGATCTCTGGCATTACAGCGGCTCGCCATAGAGCTTGGCTGCATATAATCCTGCTACTTAAGGTATCAGATTGTACTGAGATAATCACCCATGAAATAGATTCTGGCATTTCTCTTAAAGACTTGGGTATGTCAGGCGGCTTTGTCCAAAGAAATGGATTTTGCGAGGCAAAAGGAGAAGGCAAGGACAAACGGATGAAAAGAGATGAATAGAGATGAGAGTGAGACACAAACTGAGATAGTTCTTCTTTGTCCATTTTCTCTTTTTCTTTTTTAAACCAAACTTGACTGTTTGCACTCCTCCTAATTCAATTGTAGAATTCTCATGTCACAGATTTACTAACACCAATTAAAACTTGTCAAATCTGTGTGTTTCCAACATTGAGCGCAGTTCCTGTCGAGCGGCAGGATGTCACAGTGGTGGAAAAACACTGAGACAGTCAGGAGATATTCATTCAAAATATATCCTATCTAATGTAAATCAGGTTGAAACCTTCTGGCCATGTTATTGCTGCTCATTGCCCAAAATGCAAATCACACATTCTGTCAGTCACAGGCACATGCTGTTTTTCGCAATTCCTCTTCTTTCATTCCTCTAAAATTCAAAACCTTCATTCTTGTATGTTGGTTCTTCTCTCCCTGCTTCTGTCCTCCTCCTTTTGTTGTCAACTCAACGCTCGCCCGCCTGCAGCACTTTAACCTTTGCCGCTGTTCTCCATCCCTCAAAGCTGCGCTGCTCAACACGTCCCCTCCTCGACTGTGTTTGGTTGACAGCACTACGCCCCCGTGGCTCCCCGGGACAATGGCCCTCCACAAAGGCCCCAGGAGCATCCTCCACCTCCGCCACCAAATTCCCCTAGCCCAGGGAGACAGCCATAGCAAATCCCATTCTCCTGCAAAATACACACACATACACACACACACACACACACACACACACACACACACACACACACAATGCATGCACACAAATGCACACACACATTGATGTTTGTCTGGGCTTAGCTGTCATCTTCATACTGTACTTTTGGGAGAAAGACGCTTTCATGCTTGAGAGAGAGAGAGACATTCAATAAGAGGTGCTAGAATTTCATAAGCAAATCCTTCATTTTTCCACTCACTCTCTTGGGGGTGTTGTGTGCTTAGAGACAGAGAGAAAAAGACAGGGGAGGGAAAGGTGTTGTGTACTTGGAGACAGAGAGAAAAAGACAAGGGAGGGAAAGAACATGCTAGCACAAGATATATTTATCCTGTGCCGAATTGAAGCAAGGTAATGCTGAAAACCTGCTCCAGAAACTGTTTCTTTCTCATTGATTGTCTGCAGGTTGACATTGAAGCTTCAGCCTTATAAAAATACCAAAAAATTAAGAATGTGCTAATGTAGCCTGTAGATCAGTTGGTGACGAAGTCGAGCAGTATTTGATGTCATGCTATTACACTGATCCTCAAGTGAGACCTTACATGGAACTTAATAAAAGATTTTTTCAGCAGCACGTCAGTAGTGTCATTCACCACCCGAAGTTTTCAGTCGCGATTAATCTTTATTCTGTTTCCTCCTGTTGCAGCTGTGAGCGGGGCCGAGGACGTGGCGCTCTACGTGGGCATGGTGGCGGTGGCCCTGTGTCTGACTCTGCTGCTCATCGTGGTCGTCCTGGTCTACCGGCGAAAGAAGGAGGGCCTGGACGCAGACGTTGCGGACTCCTCCATCCTCACCACTGGCTTTCAGCCCATGGGCATCAAGCCCAGCAAGCCAGGTGTGTGGGCACCGCGGCCCCGCAGGCCTCCCCCCCACAGCAGTAGGACACTGTTCTTTGTTCTACTCTCCTCTGTGCGTCCGTCGGTCCTTCGTCTGCCCACTGTGACAGTGCAGCACTCATCTACATGTACCACTGATCCTGTGTTTGTTTGTGGTTGTGGAGGTGGTGTGAGTGTGTTTACAGTGGTTTGTAGTCTAAGCAAGATGTATTATGTCGTGTGTTTGTGTGTGTGTGCGGTGCACGAGCTGTTTATTTGCCTGCCTGACACATTATGTTTCGCCACCACCTCATTGTCAGGAAATGTACCCACTCTGTTTACTGCCTGTGTGGAGCCTCTGAGGTTTACCAACGAGTAATAGAAATACAACTGTCTGAGTTGGATGGAGATGGGGAACTGGGTTGCAGTGCCTGTGATTCACCGTGGAGAAAAAAAAATCCTTTTTACATTCTGGGTGCTAAGCTGCATCTGAGTTCTGTTTGGAATTGATTGTGTGGTTGCTAAAGAGACAGACAGACAGAGAGAGAGAGAGGGGGGAGGGAAATAGACTGGCTCTGGGTTGAATTTGTGTTTGTGTATTGTCAAGGGTGTGTGCGTGCGAGTCTTGTGTTTCCTGCACCATGTGTCTTTTCCTGTTTGTTTCAGTTTTTCTGTGTGGTGACAGCTTCAGAGAGTGTGAGGTCTGTCTCTGTGATGTATGAACCACCCTGCCTGCCACTCATGATGATTCACACATTTGCTTTTGTCTGTTTTCTTTTTTTTTATTATTATTATTGTTCAAACAGAGAATTCCCATTTGCTCACCATCCAGCCTGATCTAACTACCACTACCACCAGTTACCAAGGCACCCTACGCTCTCGCCATGATGCCACTGGGAAGTTTTCAATGACCAACGGGCCTCTGCTGGACCCGCTTCCCAACGGCTCACACACGCTGCACAACGGCAAGCTTAACTCGGATCCCACTGAGTTTGTGAGCAGGCTGTCTACTCAGAGCTACTTTAAAACACTGCCTCGGGACGTAGCTAACACCTCCTATGGGACCTTCAACTTCCTGGGAGGGAGGCTGACGATCCCAAACACAGGTGAGTTCTTTGTTTATGCTCATATAGGTGTAATAAAGTGTGCATTCTTTCTCAGGTTTTCAGTTGCATCCAATTAAGATTCTATCCAAATATAGTAATATCTGGCTCCAACAAACCAAGATGGCTTTAAAACAGTAGTCCACAAATCAGTGGGCGATGTCAGAGTGGGTTTACACTTGCTTTTAACCCATGCGGGAAAATCAAATGACCATCATGCAGCACAATACTGCACGTTTTGTGTAACATGCTTCACAAAAGGCTCACGAAAAATAATAGATTGCAAGTATTGAATGTTGTATATGATAATTAGACAAATTATAACAAACAGTATAATTTTATTGTATATATTGTTGGAATTGTTACTGCGTGGTCACTAAAATGCTGAAACTTGTGATTGCTTGCATGTGCACAAAAGGGTAATAACATATGTTTCAATATCAATATCTACTCAACTCTGTACCGATGGAAAGTCAGGTGAAGTTTCGTAGTTCACAACACATTTTTTGGGGCTTCACAGCAAAACAGAGTTGTAGCATTCCCCTTAACAACTTAAGTAGATGGGGACTTGTTGTAAGGCATAAAAAAAGAGAAAAAAACAAGGAAATACATAAAATGGCCCCCTGCAGCTTGTCCACTGTAATCCAAGACTCCAATAGCCCCGAGATCCCAAATTGATTTGAAAATACTTTATTTAAACCCTCTTAGAGGCAGAATTCTTCAGTGGAGCTGCTAAGCTTAAAGCATTAGCGCGCCCCCATCTGAAGTGGGTGCATGTGATCGACTGTGCGTCAATTTGGGATCTCAGGGGATCCCAGAGACTTGGACTACACCGGACAAGCTGTATGGAGTTTGTTTTTTATTTCGTTCCAAGTCTCCATCTACGTTCGGGAGACTGCTGTAGTGCTATTTTACTTAATAGTTTAGCTTCTGAAATTCTGCCAGAATCACACATCATCCAAGACAAGATCCTTCTGCTCCTCTTTTACCCGTCCAATCTTTTATGAAATACGAAGTCTGTTTGCCACTTTAAATTAATAAATTATTTTTCTTTTGCAAGCTCTTTGTGACACTTTGAGAGAACAATAAAACCCATAAGGTGAAGTAAATTGCAGCATTAATTGTTTTCATGCAGCACTGATGAAGCTAGATGAAAGTCCCCAAAACTGTCCAAACGATGAGTTACCTGCCTATTGACAAGTCTCTGTGTTTACGGCCCTTCCCTTCTCTTAAGATGAGAAGGAAAGAACCTGAGTTGTGCAGTAAAAGCAGGTATTGTTTTTGAAGTGACAGGGAGATTTCAGTAATCCTCTGTAGGATGTTCTGTTTACTGCTAGACATCAAACAAGAAAAGTTCCATCTTGACAACGTAACATCTGCCACAAAACGTACAAATACGGTGGGAACAATCATTTTTTTTATTCGTAAATGCACATTTCATATATTGTCATCGCTATTACATAAAAAAAAGAACATTTACACCTGCTTTAATGAGGCGACTCTTCCGACTGGACGTTAACAAGGAGGATTCATCAGTAACAGATGAGTCCCATAAACGTCTCCCTGTCTCGTTGAAACCGACCCAGACCACTCAGGCTTTAAATCTTGTGCATGTGGGTTTACTAATAGTCTTGTACCAGGATAACAAATGTGATGCAGTGCTTCATACAAAACAGCTTAGTGCACAGGCTGTATTTCTCTGTGTGATACAAATGAGTTTACAGTTATAAGGATTTATTTTTAGCTGGATGTTTTTAAAGTGGATTATGTGGGAAGGTCTCACTTGTTTATCCAAACATTGAATCTTACAAAATAAGGTGTTTTGGCTTAACAGTGTCTTGTCAATAACCTACATCTACAGGAACGTTAAGTGCAAGGATGGGAGACGATTAACAATAAAATCAAGAGTGTGCACCAAAAACATTTTAGTCTGAAAGATTCCTGGAACAAAAAAACAGAACAAATTATTCCAATTAGGCCGCCTCGCTTGTGACAGAGCTGGTCGAATTTGTAGCCGATGTCCACAAGCTCAGCTCTGCGCTGTGAGCGTGGACAGAGGAATAGAGATAGTCCATTAAAGATTAGTCTGATAAAAGATATAAAAAGCCCAACATCATTAGTCTCCTATTTTGCTTCACCCTCTTCACATTAGCTGAGAACAGAGCTTATATAATTATACTGGAAGACAGTGTTTTCACTTGGCTCACTGTAGGCTGTCCAGATTAGCTGATCACAGTGCCAGTACGTCAGGACAAAAGGTCTTTTTTTTCTGTTTTTCTTCCCATCTTTCTCCCTCTTTCTCTCCTCCACTCTCTTACTGATATTTTATGCATGGATTAACTCAAAGCCATGTCGACTATACCACGCATTGGCACCATTTTTGCTCATCAGGACACACACACATACAAACAAAAAAACAAAAAACTCAGCACTTGCATGCATCCACTCACAGGAGATATAGTGTCATTTAGCGCAGTTTTCAAGCGGGCACAGAAGAAGAAGACAGAAGACGGTTTTATAGATTCAGATAAGGCTGCGCACATTCAGGCACCATCACCTTATTCAGACAGATGTTTTCATGGAGAACAATCCAGGGGCTGTCACACAGTCACTGTTTGTACCACATTTTAAATAGGATTCTAAGTAGATGATTTTTGGCACAAGAATCGCAACACAAATGCCACAACACTCCAACTACCTCAATAGCGCTCTCTATTCTCCAAGGTACATTCCCCCGCTCTCCTGGGGAAGAGCAATTTTTCCAGGAATAGTCTGTTCCATAGTCTCAATTATCTACTTTGTGGCAGACGGAGGACATTTAAACTGTGACGCGGCATGCGTCTTTGTCTCGGCTAATTGTTGACCGTGGGGACGCGTGCCGCCTCGGCTGGCGGTGCAGAGATTTGCATCTACTGTACCTGGCGGAGGCTGCCTCTGACCTTCAGAATAGATTTGCTTTTTGTTTTTGCAGCCATACAGTTTTGTAGAGTGGGCCGGCTCCCTTTTGTGAGATGACAAAAGCGTTGTTCAGTCAGAACAAATGAGCCTGTCCCCCTCTTCCTCACCCTCCTCTCCCATTCTCTCTCCCTTTGTTGTTATTTGCATTAGGAATCAGTCTGCTCATTCCTCCCGAGGCCATCCCCAGAGGAAAGATCTATGAGATTTATCTCACTGTTCAGAGGAAGGAAGATTTAAGGTGGGTCTCTTTAACACTGCCTAACTGGCAGTCCTCCCTGGATGCCACTAGGCTGTTTGTTTTGATGCTCCACTGTTCCATTAGGAAAGGCTTAAGAGTCTGTGCCAGTACTGTGGAGGAGGGATGTAAATAAATAAGGTTGCCATTTACCAGGATGTGCACTATTTAAGTTAAATGAATTGTTCGAAAAACACTGTTTATTTGGCTCACTGCATTCAGTCTCAGAAGACACCGTGATTGTAGCCTGCTGTGGATGTGTTACTCAGTCATCACAACTTGCTCCAGCTAGTCAGTGAGTCCAATAGGCTTTCACTATTCTGTTACAGCTCGTACATAATTTGACAAGGTGGCGGTATCATATCCTACAAGAGACCAGTAAATTCTCACTAATAACTCGGAGAGTAAAAGCACTTCATCTCGACTCATTCCCCTCTCTCCCTGGTGTAGGTTACCCCTGGCTGGCTGCCAGACCCTGCTCAGCCCCGTGGTGAGTTGTGGCCCTCCGGGGGTGGTCCTCAGCCGGCCAGTTATCCTCAGCATGGACCACTGCTCTGATGCATGCCTCGACAACTGGGCCGTCCGCCTCAAGAAGCAGAACTATGAGGGCGCTTGGGAGGTGAGACGCCACCTTAACACACTACAACACCACAAATCTTCCATAGAAGACAAAGTCGCCACTGACTGAATTTGTTACTGAGCTCACTGAGAGCTTTCCCCCGAAAAAAGTACAAAGTTACTCAGCGGAGACTTGAAGCTCGCTCTGGAAAGCACTCAGTGCTGTATAGCAGAGGTAGTTCTGGCCCAGTACTCATCCACTCCATAGGGTTTAAATTATATTGACCATCAGGTGTTTTCTCATTGGGCTGGAACAAAAGCCTGGAAGCGCCGTCTCTCTTCAACTCGAGAGTTGCTAGGCAACATGCGTCTCAAAACAGAAATTCTCTAAGCAAATTACTGATCCTCAAAGTACTCTTCTGAGTGCTCCTTGACCATTTTTGACCGCTGCTTCCAATTACAGAGCTCCCTCCCCGTTTTTCTATCCATGAAATTTGAAAGTAACCAGAACTGCCAGACTCCAATAGGATAGAGTTGGGAAGAACGTCTGCTGTCTACACACACACACACACACACACACACACACACACACACACACACTCTCTCCTGCAAACAAACGCGGTTCAAGGCAGTATACCCATCTCAACAATCCAGAGAGATTGGAAAGGGTGCTGGTGGGCTTCGGAGTGTTAGTAGGTCTTCTTTCATGTTCGATATTGTGCATAAATTATTCAGCCTCCCCGTGTGTGGCGGCGGTGGGGTGTCTGTGGGATGGATTGGCCTGTCTGAGGCAGAGGTTAGACCAGCACTTTTAATCATCGGCCGGACCAAATATAGCCCAACAGGCTGACTGCGTGGCCACCAAAGGAAAAAAGGAACCAGGTGGACGAGAGTGGAAACATCCAGAGAGAGAGAGAGAGAGAGTGAGAATGAGAGGGGAAAATAAAAGAAAGGAGACAGAGAAGGGAAAGGCAAAGTGGACAAGCACGTAATGTAGATGTAGAGGAGTGATTAGGAAGAGTGGGAGATTGGAAATACGGCTCAGGAAATAAGAGAAAGCCTTAAAGAGATGGCGAAAGTGGACATGCAGCGGGAGTAAGAGAAATGAATTGCCTGTAGAGTGAGCGCTCAGTGGTGTAATTGAGCCACCTCACTCTCTGCTCCACTCCGAAGAAATATTAAGATGATGAAAAAGTGAGACTCCATTGTGGTCGCATAGCAAATGAATTGTGTCAATACTAATTCTATTGATGTAGATGGTGTCTGGTTGAATCGATCCTAGAGGGGCTCGCTGGGCATTTGGCAGGCAGTATGCTCTCTTCAGCGTGATTGGCTAATGAGAAGAGTCAGTCAACTGGCATGATGGGATTTTAGAGAAAATGTTGTCACCTTGGGTCCAATTTGTCCCCATCAAATTAGCCCCGAGAGCAGTGGAATTATCCCATAAAACTATGCTGCACCGTGATGGGATGGGATATTTGCGGAAGTGGGTCGTCTTTATTAGAAATGCAGTTTTGATGCAGCACTTCATCTCTGCAACAAAGTGAGCAAAAAATCCAATATTTAAATCTTTTGTGTTTTTTTTTTTTCTCCTGTGCAAATGAAAGCACCTATTAATTCTTGCACTGCCTGTTAGTGTTTTTAACACCCCTCACCATCAGGCAGCCGTGTTGTTTTGCAGATAAATTGGCAAGCTGTTTTCACCTTTCTTAACAAATCTCAGAGGCTGAAGGAAATTCCGGAAATCCCAATAATCCGATATTTACTGCACCTCCACAGCCTTTTCTTCCTCCAGAACCATCTATTCTTGCCAGGAATCTATTCGAGTCTCCTTTCATGTCAATTGAGCACCTCATTCATGCATTATTAAGTAAATTGATGGTGTTCTATAGAAAGTGTGTCTTTGTATGAGGGAATGTGTGTCTTTATGTCATTATGGAGCAAGTGTGCTGTAGTAGACGGGAATTCGAAGGAAGAAGTAAGTATTCCCTTTTTTGCCCCTGATTTAAATCTCATAATTATGTAACATTACCTTAAAGAACTTAAGCTTAAAGGGTAACTCCACCTATTTTACACATTAGAGTGTGTTAACAGGTCATGTGGAGACCACCTCTGCATATGTGAAAAAAGTAGGATAAAGACTTTCATGGCTCCAGAGAAAGCGGCATATAATCTGATAAATTGCCTCCAGTGCAATCACAGAGTGGCGAGGTTGCATTGTAGGTGAAGTAGGTGCCAGGTTTTGAAAATGAAGAATAATGCATGAAATGAAAACACAATATATTTGTTTCTGCTGTATCAATTTTGATGATTTTTGTGTCTGTGAGACCAGTGGACTCTTTGCTTTTCAAAACCTGGTTCCTACATTACCCACAATGCAACTTAGCCACTGAGTTACATCACTGGAGGGAATTTCGATTACATGCAGCTTCGTCTGGAGCCACCAACGGCTTTATTCTACTTTTTCACATATGCAGTAATGCTCCCCAAGACCTGTAAACACACTTTAATGTGGAAAATTGGTGGAGTTACCCTTTAAATGATAGTTTGTCACGCTGCAGGAGAGACAGTTTGCTTCTGTGCCAAACAACCCTTTTACAAACACACACCTACACATACAGACACCAGGCACCCAGGCAAACACATTACCCTTCCCTCCCACACAAATTGGGTTCTTGACCTTCCGTTCACACCTTGTTTTTTCCCCGTATCCTCCAGGACGTCCTGCTGATGGGGGAGGAGCTTGTGTCCGAGCCCTATTACTGCCAGCTCGAGGCCGAGACATGCCGGCTCTTCTCTGAGCAGCTGGGCACCCTTGCCCTGGTGGGAGAGTCCCTGCACATGGGCGCTGCCAAGCGCCTGAGGCTGGTGCTCTTCTCGGACGCATACTGCTCCACGCTAGAGTACAATATCAGGGTGTACTGCATGGATGACACACAGGACGTCTTTAAGGTAAATTGTGACAGATGCAGTGCAGTTTCTCAGCTGGAGATTGCATGGATGGAGCAGTTTTGCATCAGCTGAGTGATAGGTGGACTATTATGAGTAATAACATTGTCTGTCACATTGGAAGGTTCGTAGAAATCAGTGCGAGCAGGAGTTAGGCGTGGCCATGGTATATTGAGCAATATTGCAGGCTTGATTACACCATGTGCAGTTCAAGTGTGTGTTTTTGTTGAGTTTCTCCACCTGAACTATAGAACCAGTGCATATATCCAGGTTAATACAGTCTCTGAGTGTGTTTTTGTGTGCGTGCTTACAGAAATTCATTCCTCTCATGTCGTCAGCGGTTCTGCTTGACTGCTGTGGGCCGAGAAGTTTCCCATTACTTTGTACAACAGCATATTTCGCTTCTCTTTTTTGCTCTCCACATGGACAGAGTATAATCAAGCACTAATGCCTTCCTCCCTCCCCTGAGGACTGCCTCTGAGTAGCCTGTTAAGATTTCATTTGCATGGTTAATTAGTAAATTAAAAGGAGAGCCTGCCCCAATCTTTTCCCAGCAACCCCCATGCTCGCTCTCTCTCTTTCTCTCTCTCTCTCTGTCTCTCTCTCTCTTTCTCGGCACCTCTCTCTCTCACTCCAAGCTGTTCCTCCTTGTCTGACACCACCCACAGCCACAAATGCCACTTCCCACTCGAGTCCACTTTTGCCGGCTGTAATGGCTGACCTCCTCGTTCAGGGGTTCCGCCGCCGGCACAATCTATGGATGGCTGCGGGACATAAACAATGGAAGTCAGCAGGGGGCTCAGGATGAAATTAGCACTCTCCCATTCAGGGAGCTGTAGATGAGATGAGAGCCGTACACAGGCTCTAGCTGTGGGGTGGGAATTACTGAAAAAGCTCCTCACTTGCATCCGTCTTTTTGTGGGTCAATTCTGCCCCTGCTGCTAGCTTTCTCTGTTTCTGATAGCTATTGCATGATAGCAGGCGTGCTCAGGGAAATAGCCTTCTGACATTAAACCGCGGTCTAACGTAGAAATAAATGGAAAATGTTGCATATAGGAGCCGATGCAGCCGTTTTTTTGTTTACCTGCTGTCAAAGCAGTTGTAATGATAGGGTTCTCTTTATATATTCAGATCATCGGGTGACCCAGTGTTGTTTTGCTGCAGTGTGACTGTTGAAATGACCTTGTACATCCTGTGTTGGAGGCAGGAAGGCTGCTGGTGCACAGAAAGCCTCCTTCTCTCTGCCTCTCCCTCTGGCTAGCTCTTGTTCTGCTATTCTCCTGCTCTCTTAGCCAGGAAAAGGACATCTGAGCTTGTTGACTCCGGCACTTGTGCTGCCATACTCTGCGGCTCCCTCGACGCCCTTGAGTGCATTAGCTCCCCGTTTCTCACACAACCTGGTCCTGTGGTAAGCCACGGCGTCTCCGGGGTTTTGTAGTTTTTAGTGAGTGATTTAGAATGTGGCCCACACTGTTTAGTAATCTCGACTTCACACTGCTCTTGGTGCCATTATGGAAGGAGCAGTTCATTTAGCAAGTACATTAACCACTTTGAGTGGAGATTAAACTTCCCAGGAGAGGTTCAGCCTAATCACTAATCACTATCTTTAAAATGCACCATTTATGATTAGACTTTCACTATGGCTACCATTAGATTTAATTGTAGTTTGTAACAGTGGTGGAGTAGCAGTAGGTGGTACGACGGAGCGGCACAGCAGCATTTTTTCATGTTTGTGGTGACATACAGTAGTCGCCTCAGCACATCTGAATATTATGACAGCATTTGCAGCCTGCTAAGGCACTGCACCTCGTTTTTCAGACAAGAAGTCAACTTTTCATGCATTAAACAGGCTGTACTTTTGATGGGAGATGAAAAAAAAAGGAAAAGAAAAAACATTTCCCTGCCTTTTTCTGTTGGCTGTTCACTGGCAGGAGGAACTGTAGAAACCAGAAGCGATCCTGAGGTTTTCTCCCGAGTCCCCTCGCCTGCTGTCAGTCTGCTCTGACAAGCCTCCATCAGCGAGAATGACTCGCGCGCACACACACTCACAAATATCTGCACACATGTGCGTATGCTACACTTCCACGCTGTACCATGCAATCTCTTATCTCCCAATTACAGCAGATTAGAACCAATGTTATTGTCTTTGATCCTAAGTGTGCAGGGGCTCTGGGGAAACAGTGACATTTCCGTCTGATGCTTGCCGTATGTTAGCAGGGCTCTGCCGGGACCAATTAAGTTAATATTTAATGTGTGTCCCACTCTTGATGGGCCCAGCCAAGGCTGGCACAGCAGCAGAGGAGACATGATCGGCGTTTGGTGGCGCCCTGACTGTGCACTTGGTTGTTCCCAGCTAGACCTGTGGGAGAGCATCAGTGATGTTCTGCCATCCCACAACTGATTGAAACACCTGCAGTGAACCAAGCCTCCGACTCAGTACAGAGATAGACCTAACAGCAGCATCTAATTAAACTGGAAGGGTGCCCACAAAGGTGTCTTTATAGTATCGGAATATGCTGCAGCTTTTTTTTTTTTTTGTATACTTAGCTGTGATATTCCAAATCTGTCAGCTTTCAGTTTGAAGGACAAATTGTTGCTCAGTGTGTTTTCCTCTGAGCATAACCCACGTTTGAAAAGTGGAACAATGACAAAACATCCTGCTATTTATTGATAACTAAATGTTCTTCCTTTACACCCACATCTGTGCGCTGTAAGGCCGGTGTTTTTGTATAGTTTAAAAAAAAACAAAAACATGTAGAATGATTTATAAACCACCCACTTTCTGTCACTGTTTATTTTTCACAGAGGTTGAAGCACAAGTCAGTTTCTCTGTTGGAGTGGTAGACTTCTTGAAGGATCACCATAAATTACTAATACAATAACTGGCTGTGTGCATTTCTCCGCTGATTGATCGTTTGGATACTTCTATTCATACAATGTAGACTTTTAATCTCTATAATCGAGACATGGATATCTCACTTTCTACAATATGGGACCTTGAATGTATGCTTATAATGCTTGCCTGCTAAACTAAGCTGATTAACACCGTAATAAATATATCTGATTTACATCATTATGGTGGCCTTGTCAATGTGAGCATTTTTCTCAAAGCACTGCTGTACCTAAGTTCAGCCCCACAGAGCTGCTTGCATGACTAAAGCTTCATTGATCATCATCGCAGTGAGGTTAAGTGACATTTAACAGCCAGAAAATATCCCCAATCCTACACCTGGGCTCAAATGGTAAGAAGTTAACTCCCTTTGTACTCCTAGTATTGTATTTTGGAATAAATAATTCATGCCTCCATCAATATGCATGTAATGAAGCTAATACTTTCAGCTTTTGGTCGATTGATTGTAAAAGTGTATGTTCCAGTGTTTAACGGGTGTTTAATTGATGTCTAACTGGCTAAATAGCATCTCCTGGATTCTTTTATACAGTCTTTGACCTCAAGCTATTATTCTTGTTAGCGTTTAAAAGGGCTCATAAACAGTTTATGTGCTCCCTTCACTACGACGTTGCCTCGTTCGCTCCCAAGCAGCAGGCTACAGTTGACTAGAAACTTTTTTTCACTTTTATGTATCAGAGAGAGAGAAAACCAGCATGTACAGACTGTAAATACAAATAGTTTTTCTGATTCCCCCCCATTAGAATAGTAACTGGCAAGGAATTTATAAGGGGGGGAAGAAGAGCACACCCCAGTAATTGCTGGCATTAAGTTAAAGAAGACAGTCAGCTTTATCACTGAGCCCAGCTGAGAAATTGTTTCCATATTATATTTCTGTGTTCCTATGTGCTGTTTTTTTCCCCCGTCCTGCTCTGTGATTTATCAGGGCGAATGTGCATCTTTTCCCTAGCAAACACAGTCCCCCATTTATAACTGAGCAGACAAGTCCCTTCTATTTGTAGTTATTAATCAGAGTTGACTGTAGCGGGCACGGCCACTGGAGCTCAGACTGATAGACTCTCAGTCAGAGAGGAAAAGCCTGTCACATCCTGCTGACAAATACACAGATTTATGGAGCCCACATAGCCAGGCTACTCTCTATAAACAAATGCATTTGCCTGAAAAGAGCCGCTCTGAAAATGGATCATCGCTATGAATGCACATTTTTAAACACATGAGGACACGGCACTGCTAAGAGTGGAGGGGTGAGAACGAGTTTATGAGGATATTAAAGCCTGTGCATCTCTCCATGCTTTGGATGACATGTAGCTTGACTAATTAACTGATCAAACGCTAGTTATAATCCCCATCAGAGCTAGTTAAGTTAATCAGTTTATTACACACCAAGCCAGGACAATGAAAGACCACATGTAGTAGCTTAACCTTGCTGTGAGGGAAGCAAAATATTTTTAATCTGCGGCTTTGAACCAGACCAGTTCTATGTAGGCCTCTGCAAATGCTTTGATTTGTTTAGGCTGTTTCTTTCCCGCGTCCGACGGCGCTGCTGTTGTTGTTGCAAGAGGCGAGTTTGGTGCAGCCACTAACCTCTTTCTGTCAGCACCAGCCCGCAGAGATTAGCTGTATGAGTGTCTCTTGTTTCCCAGTGGAGCCCCGGCCCCAGTCCATCACAGTCCCAGCTCTGGTCCAAGCCAAGAGGATGAGGGGTGGGAGACGAGAGTGAGGGTGGGGGGAAAAAAAGGGGGTTGAAGTCATAGAAAACTGTGACCATGATTGCAGTAATCCTGTTATCTCTCCTGCTAAAGCTGGCCACTCTAGTGACCTGGAGACACAAATGTTAAGCTGCCTCTGTCTCTCTTCTCTCTTGCTCCTGCTCTTTTCACTCCTTCCCTGCTCTATCTCACTCTCTTTAGCCAGCCTCATTGAATGTCAGGGGGTGGTCTTGGCTCCGGCCGACACTAAATTCACAGTCTTCACACACACCACAGGCTATCTTGAATTCCGTCAGAACAAAAGGGGTTTTTCTCCTGCAGCACTTGAACTTCTCGCCCATCTCATGCATCTTAATGTTTCCACAGTTGTCTGGGGTCAGGGTGTCCAGGAGAAACAACTTTTCTTATCTACACTTGAATGGAATCGCAATTTAGCTGTGTTGATGATTAATATGTGATTTGATAAACTAATCCGAAAACCTTGCATTGTTTTCCCGCGGAAAGAGTAAATAATACAGTCAAATTTAGCTTCTCATCCATTAGCTCGCTCACACTGTCATTTGTTAACAGGATAATGGGGCGTAAAGAGGGCCATTATTCTCTCAGTCCAGAACATATGCTGAAACCCTGCACAAAAAACACACTAACACACACACACACACACACACACACACACACACACACATACTCACAAACACGACACACACAAGCGAGACGGTGTCATTTGAAAGCGAGGACACGTGCACACTGTTGTGTATGTCCCCGTCAGGTAGCAGGAGTGCCATGTCCTAGACCTTGTTTGATTGTAATCCTGCCATGTCAGCCTTGAACCTGACAAACTGCTAGACAGGCCGGTTAGTATTCACTCTAGTCACTATATGTTGATAATAAGATAATTGGCATTCTACGCTCTCTCTTGATAGCAGGCCTATAGATTTGCTGCTATAGGTCAAAGACGCGATCAAAGTCCACAAGCCCCAATTTGCAATGCTAATCGCCCCCAACACATAATTGTGCTCAAGAACTGTGGTAAATGAACCTCTTTGGAAGCCCTCTTAATGTGACTTTTTGTCTGTGTAAGAGACATAATAGCAGAGGGCTTTTAATTCTGCAGAGAATGCGCTGCCCCCTGTTATTAACTCATTAGACCTCAACGCTTTGATTCAGAGCCATTGTCTGACCTTCCCACTCCCAGTAAGTGGGCTGGGTAACATCACAAGTCTCCGCCGTGGCAGCACAGTGAAGGAAGCACTCCATCCAGCCACATACAGTCAGATCACTGTATATCTTTAATGCTATGTGGCGTTTGTGTGAGAGGGATAATCCAATACACATGCAGGAATGGAGCTGGCTAATCACGGGGGGGGGCATAATATTCGTGTTAACAAGAAGATAAGCACTAAGCAAACACGGAAATTAGCAATGCGCTGAGCAAACATTGAAATTCAATTCTCGGGCTCAACCCCAAAAGTGCTCATTCAGTAAATCAGAGAGCACATCTAATATCAAAAGCAGGTAGAGATTCCAAATGGATAATTAACAGCTTCCTTTCCATTATAATTGGAATCAGTCGAGCCGTTTCTGGAAAAGGGGGCAGAAAATTGAATCAGTGTTGTGCAGATAGAAATTACTGCCATTCTCCACCTTAATTAGATGTCTTTGCTGAAATCAGACCATGGGCAACCATGCTGGCATGCAGCGCCCAACATATGGCCACCATCTATACACACATCTCCCTCCTGGAGCCGTTGTCTATGAGATGTCTGCTAGACTACGAGGTGTACTCCTGCTGCCTGTTTTTCCCTCTGCTGCCATCATGTTTCCCTCCTCACGCAGATTAAAAGAACATATCTTATTTCCAAGGTCTTTGCTTGCTGCTAATTTCAGAGGTCTCCCTTTTCTCTGTTGTAATATGTTGCTCTGATTGGAGTGTGAGGTAGCACATGTGAACGCCCGCAAAAGTATTGGATTGTTAAAGACTCGCTCAGCACAAAGCATCCAGCTCAAAACCAATTGATAGATCAGAGGAAAGTGCGGCAGATATTGTCATCCCATTCCAGATGGTCATTTGGATGGCAACAAATGGTCCACTGAGCAAGTCCCACAGAGATTAAAATATTAAGCATGCATTTACAAATCTCTCCTGGCACAAAAACAAAAATGAAATTAAGGAGATTCGCCATGCGAGAACAATGAGCAGTTGACTAATGGCTCGTTCACTTACTTCATCAAAGCCCAGGTAGCTAGTAGGCCGGGATGGCTGCGGCATTTGCATGCTAATGCGGTTGCTGGAAGCTGGGCACGCTCACACTGAGGCAGGGATCAACCTTGTGGTGACATTAAAGCAGCGCTGTGGAAACAAGTCGGTCCAGCCCGCTGCGGCCGCATGCAGAGACATTATCTTTCTGTCCTAAGATGTACTGCGCCCCTGCCTCGTGTGTGTGTGTGTGTGTGTGACCAAGCAAGTGTGTTTATGTGTGTGTGTCCTTCTGTATGAGTCAGTTTTGTTTGTCAGTATGTTCCCACGATGTTCTTTTGTATTTCTTTTTATTTGCGTGTATGTATGACGACTGTACAGTTTAGAAAAGGAAATTGTATAAAAAGCGTGAAGAGGAAAAACCTGCAGTTCCTGATTGTTTTGTGGCTCTGATGTTAAATGTGTTTCCTCTTGCTTTCTTTCATCAGGAGGTGATGCAAATGGAGCGGCAGCTCGGGGGTCGGCTGATTGACGAGCCCCATGTCCTGCTTTTCAAAGACAGCTACCACAACCTGCGTCTGTCCATCCATGACATGCCCCAGGCGCACTGGAGGAGCAAGCTGCTAGCCGGCTACCAGGTGCGTTGGGCGGCCCCCTCAGGCTGCAGGGGCAGGGAGTCACTCTGGATCAGGGCGGGAGCAGGGAGATGTAATACAAGTGCCGGGGTGAATCTGTCAAATTTGCGTACCGGCGGTTCGAGAGCTTTCTAATGTGTTTGTGTGGACACTCAATTTAAAAAACCGGTGTTGACTGTGTTTATTTTAAATTAGCCATCGAGAGAAATTAAAGAAGAATGGAGTAAAGCGATGTTACTAATCAAAAGTTCCTTGGGAGCAACTTTTTATTGTTAATGAGGGTTCATGGTCCAGTCATCTCTCTGGAAAGTTGTTTTAATTTTAGTTGCTTCAGAGTTTTAATTAAGTATGTTTTGGTATTGGCTTCAGTTGATCACTTTAAAGATTCACACAAAGGAGTGTTTCTCAGTCTATTACCGCAGGACTCCGCTGTCCAATAACCTTTTCCGTTCTTGGCACTGTTTGCAACTTTAAGTCATTTGTTGGAGTCCAGGGAACCTTTGTAGGTGTATGTGCGGGTACATGTGGTTGTATACGTGTGCATATGGGGAGCTTGGGTTGTGTGCACTAACCCAGAGCGGCAAGCTGATTGATTATCCTGGCCACCGCTCTCTCAAAGGAAGCTCCGATGAAATATAGAGCAGTATGTAAATATCTGGACCTTCTTGGAAACTCTCCACCGCCACTGCACTCCCCACACCTGCGTGGCCCACTGCACTGCAGCCCGGCAACAGAGACATGAGGGCTGTTCAAAGAGGAAGAGAAAATGTTCTGGCTGTAACTATGTAAGCACTGAGCACCAGGTCCCTAAAGAGAACACACGGGCTGTGCCAAGCAAGCAGCGGCAGCAACAATGCACCCAGAACAGAGGCTTATTCCTCTGGACTGTGCCTGTTCATTTGGAAGTGTTATTCCCCTCTCAGCAGTGCGGTCAAAAAAGGCCTTTAGTCTCCCTGGGGCCCCCGGGAAGACTTTTGTGCATTTCCCCCCGCCATCTGTCCGCCTGGATAACAGTGCCACTGTTTGGTTGGCAGCATGTACTGCAGCCTGACTTCACATTCTAGTTCTTTTCCGCTGTTGAACCCAGCGTGAAGTGAGGAGTTAGTATGCCCTGTATTGGGTTTTTTTTTTTTTCGATTACCTCTCTGCATCTCGTGAGATATGCAAACGAGCCATGAATATGGAGCAACAAAGAGGAAGATGTAGAAATTGTCAGTCTTGAATAAATTCAAGCAAACACTCCCAGGTAGCCGTTTGCAAGACAGAAGCTGGAGCTGCACAGTGGTTCTACTCATAGCTAATAAGCATACTCCATGTATGTCTCCATGTACCATGATGTGTTTCAGATTCAAAGCAGCGCTGTGACACTTCTGCATCATTTGTAGCTCAGTACATACCTGCAAAGAGCAACTGAAGCATAGGTGGATGAATAAAACATTTTTTAGTTGTCACCCTTAAAATATTATGTTCGATTGCCCCTGTGATCATCTCAGACAGCCTGACAAGCTATTAAGGCCCTTTTAAAGACGCTATTTGTCACATTATCGCCCTTTAACTTACCTGATTGTTGTCAGTCTGCCACCTCAGATATATTTAGCAATGTTCACCTAAAGATGACAGCTTATGCCAGTGTAATTAATGACGATCTGGGTGTGTTCGAGGCAGGCAGTCCTGTTACGGCGTGTTTCAGACATGCAGGTTCCTTCTGTGCTGCTGCGTCACGGTTTGTGCATGCTCTTTTTTTTTTTCTTCTTCTTCTGCAGGAGATCCCATTCTACCACATCTGGAATGGCTCCCAGCGGTACCTGCACTGCACGTTCACTCTGGAGCGGCTCAGCCTCAGCACCTGTGAGCTCACCTGCCAGCTGTGCGTGTGGCAGGTGGAGGGGGAGGGACAAAGCTTTGGCCTCGACTTTAACATTGCCAAGGTATTTCTCAGCGCCGAGCCAGTTATCACTATTATTCAGCATTTTTATACTTAATAAAGGAACTGTTTTTATGCTGGGCTGTTAAAAAAATCTGCTTTTATTCCTACCAGGACACCAGAGCTGTTGACTCCGAGTTCCTGCTAATGGACACTAACGCCACAGCTCTGGCAGGGCCCAGCGCGTTTCAGATCCCGTACCTCATCAGGCAGAAGATCTGCGGCAGCCTGGACGCCCCCTGTCCCAACGGAGCTGACTGGAGAATGCTAGCACAAAGACTTAAACTTGAGAGGTAACTGCCAACTGTACAATACCATAATACCTCGTCTGATCACTGATAACTGATCGCTGCCGCTGTAACAGAAAGCTCTTACAAAGAGATGCAGTAGAGCCTCATTTATCCAAACCCCTCGAGAACAGAGGGTGCACACAGCAGTGCTTGAATGCAGATTGTTTTATATAAAGACCAATCAGTCACACTGATTGTGAAGTGTCAGACTAATGTTAGGTTAACATGAGACTGTGAAATTGTACTTGCAAAATCAGTGTTAAGTCAAGCGTTTCCCCAAAAGTTTAGGTAAACAAGGTTCTCCTTCAGCAAACTAATCCCTTCTTTGACACAGCCAACATCATAGGATTAATGTGGACTTGATGGATACAGCTATCACTTGTGTGAGAAAACACAGCCCCCTTCTTCCTGTTTTCTCCTCAGGAACAGGTAAGCAGCTTAAAGTCTGCAGCTAAACTTGTACCTGCTACATTCCGCTTAACAGTTGTAATTGGAAAGGCAGCTAGCGAGCTGCCAATCAGCGGCAGAAAAAGACAGACTTGTTTTGGATCAGCGCCGAGCTCGGAGAACGACTGTACTTTATCAGGAGCACCTGTAACAGAGGGGAGCCAGGCATTGATCCCTTATCCTCCAATTTAATTTCTCCCTCGTAATGAAATCAAATAGGTACACTTAATTTGTCCAATCAACTTTATTTACCCCAATTAATCACAAATTGAATTGATGCACTACGGATTTAACTAGCAATGTTTCGCTCAACATAATCAATTCTCATTTGGGCCTCAGGAAGGAACAACTGCTCTGTTGTTTGATCTGTCCTTAACAACATGTTTTCCTGAACGGCAGCAGGGTCCTTGGCATTCTGTCATGCTGTGATTTCTGTGTTTGTTTCTGTGTGTGTGTGTGTGTGTGTGTGTGTGTGTATAAAGTGTTCAGACCAGAGCAGAATGGGACCAATCAATAAAACTTAAAATGCCAAGAACCTTTTTATTTGATCTTTCTCTCCTAAGACTGTGTGAATGGCTGCGTCTGAGCCATACAAGATAAGCTCGTGTTTCACACAGCGAGGTGAGTAAGCGGGGCTGACACGTCGGATGCTAAGCTCTGTCTGTTTTTATCTGAATAATGACACAGAGGTTTGTTCTCAGACAATTTTTTTGTCCACCACTTCGCATTGTTGTGCTCTCCCGACGCAGAGGGGAGGCCGTGCGAGCTATAAAATCCAATTGACTCAATATAGCAGTGTGACACTGTGTTCTCAGTGCTTGTGTACTGCCACAGCAGCCACGTTTATAACCATCGCAGAGCGCTTCACTGGGCAGACAGAAGATGTGGCGTCCTCCGTCTGACCTTTCTCAAGGTGAAAAGGACTTTGGAGCTTCCGTTCTCCTCGCACTGAAACCACTCACACAACACAATCCTTCTTTTTTGAATGTCGCGTGTGCTCTACATAACAGTTGAGACCCCCAGACATTTAGAGAACAGAAAAAGGCCATTAAATCAAACAAGCGTGTTCGGGTACAGCGTGGATCAGGTCCCACTCAACATCAAATATACAGCTGGCCGGGGCCACTGCTTTGTTGTCATTGATTGGGTTTGATCGCAAAGGTTCTGCTCCTAAAATGGAAAAGGTCATTTCCGACTTAACTGTGAGAGTCCATATAGGATTTACTATATGTGGGATTTAGGGCCAATTTCAACATCAAATAAAGACAGAATGAGGCTTACGCTGTTAAGCTTCAAATGAAAATTGCCAGAGATTGTGTGTTTGATGGTAGTTTGGAGTGTGACTCCGTGTTCTAACACCTTTTTTCATTTTTTTACTTAATGCTCCAACACAGCGTATCTGGATGTAGCAATAATAACGCAATAAAACTTGACATTGACGGAGTTACAGGGAAGCAGCAGCACAATAAAAATCCGGCTGAAAAGCTTTCCCTTTCACTCCGTTGGTGTACAGCAAATGAGAGTGTGTCTGTTTTGATGTGTGTGCACACGGCTTGATTTAATAAAAACGTCTCACTGTCCCCTCACTGTTATCTCTGTGCTTCCCTCTCCGCAGACACATGAGTTTCTTTGCATCCAAAGCGAGCCCGACCTCTGTGATCCTGGACCTTTGGGAGGCACAGCATTTCCACAGCGGCAACATCAACCAGCTGGCCACGGTCATGGCCGACATCGGCAAACAGGAAGCCATGATATTCCTGGTCTCTGATGGCGAGTGCTAACCCAGAAAACGGGGGAGAGACTGGTGCAGAGGAAAAGTACAGAACACAACAACAACAACACATAAAAAAAAAAAACAACAATAACTGGAGCAGGAATCGAAGAGCAGAGCTGCCCCCAATGTCCCTCTTCTTCACTTCGGAAGATAGTAAATGGTTTATGTTTCCCATCGAACAGAGTAAAAATCAGACCAAATGAGGGAAAAAGGAAGCGTGTTGAGAAATGTGTCCATGAACTGAGTAAAGAAAAATATCCTTTATTTTCCTTCAAAGATTGAAGTTAGTCCACACCATGGCTCTACTTTAAGGATCAATCCATGCCTTTTTTATGAATAGCCCATTTATGGATAATAAGGAGCAATATGCAAACGTAATGCTATGACTAATGGCCAATATTTGAAATTCAGTGAATCATTTTTAAATTATCTGCATCTTAAATGAAACAGGATGTGACAGAAGGTAGCCAGTCATTTCAGGTTCAAGAGAACAGGCGACATATGCAAATGGCCGGTTTGTTATGACATCATCTCCGACACTGAGCACACGTTCAACAAGGTCATCAGGGTCTGCGAGCGTCCACTCCCGTCCACTCCCAAACCCAGTGACACTCCTCACATGTCCGTCTCATATGTATCCATTTCCTACAACACACACACACACGCACACACGCACACACAGACGGCTTGTAGCACATCCCGGACCTGCAGGTTTTTAAAATAGATTGTATGTCAGAGGCCCAAAGCACCCCGTCTCATCTTGTTTGTGTGTGTTTTTCTTAGTCCAGCCGGTATCACTACTGTGAATGTAACATCTTGACATCTTGATTCAGCGAGACGCTTCGCAGCTTTCCTGCTTCTAAATCGATATATGTGGGGTTTGGGTTTCTTTGAAGTTTTTCGAGGGAGGAGTGAGTAATATCTTCACTAAAAGTCATATTACAGAAGCCATTTCTGTGGAAGGCCTGTGATTTTGATTGGTTTATTTCACGTCTCGCATTAGCCCGGTCGCTCAACTCGGGGGGGTTTCTGTTTTCCACAGCTAATGAAGGAGCCATAGGGGCCGAAAGGCGTTCCAGCTGCACACATGTGAACACTGAATGTCGTCAACTCTCATTTCTAAAAATGACATTTTTCCTCCTTATTACCTTAATTCTGTAACAGAGAGGAAGCTGAACATAAAAGCGTGGCCAATAGGGTTATTATCCTGTATGAATAATGCAGAGCACTTTCCCACAGAAGATCTGACAACAAATTCTTTTACTCATGTTGAAAGAGTAGCTGAGCTGCTTTGTTTTTATAATTCATAAAGCAATGTTGGTGGGAATTCTATATTTGCTGTACGGCAAACAGTATTTCCACATCAGAAGAAACGGCTGTCTCTCAGAGAAAGTTGAAGAGTGGCTTATACATAATGTCACGCCTCTGCTCACAAAAGATGCTTTGAAAGGGGTTTTTTTTTTTTTTACGTTTTTATTTCTGGCCAGGACGGCAAAAAATGATCCAGCAAATTCATGCAAACGAATCACAAACTGCAACTACGCACTTGCTTATCATATTTTGCTACTTTGCATTAATTTACACCGTTTTTTTTTAAATATTAATGGATGTGTCGGGTCAGGCAACATGAAACACACAGTATCTTTAAACGTCCAGTGGTTCAGTAATTATTCTTTAGGAAAAAAAAAAAAAGTGTGAGCAATCCCAAACTAGCCATAGTTCTCTCTCCGTCTGCCTCAGGGTTGCATGTGAAGTTGTCTGTTAACGTTGCAAAAGAGAGCCCCCCCTTTTCATTCAAACAGCGAACACCATCACATCCTACCAAGCTCCCGTGGCTTCAACCTTTAACATGAACAGGAACCTTTTTGTAATGATTGTCAGATATTTGGAATGTACATTTATGTTTTTCCTTGTAGTGGGGGGAAAAAGTTTGTCTCCCTTTGGTTTCTTTTAAGTCGTAGAAGTGACTTTGTATTTGTGAGGCATCTCGGCACACCTTTTTCATCCTACAAATCACGCCTCCCTCTTAACCCAAACGAGTTTATACAATCCCCCCCCCCTCTATTTGATGTGGAGATGCCATGAAATCAAATTTGACTCTTTTTTTATTCACTTAAAAGAAAACGGAATCGAGCCCCTTTCGGACAAAAACGGCTACATCACCTTAAATAAATGTTTTCATGTTGAAGTGGATCATCGTCACATGTAATATGTAAATACTTTTTCTATACCAGCCGTGTGCTGTCACTTTGCATAGTGTATATCAGCAGAATTGGTAACCAAAGTTTTATGATTATCATTTTGAGGGCCACTACATCCTCACATTGTATCCATTCGATATTGTTTGAGCGTTGTTTTTACTCGCAGCTAGTAATAGAAACAAGTCAGAGTTGCTGTCTCTTCTAAAAACTGCGGACTTAAAGTCCAAATCGTTTCCTTTCTCCCATGTCCTCGCTTTTGTCTTTGAAGCAAGTTAAATGCTGTCTGTTCGAGCGGTAACATGTGTCGGTTTATTTTATCACTTTGTAAAGAAATGTAAATTATATTTTAATATGAAGCCAAAAAAAGACACTTAACTGGCGCAGCATTTGTCAAGTCTAAACCGTGACGTGTTTGCCTATATACTGTTCTTTGGCGATCTAGCAGTGACGACTTTTTGCAGTGTTAAGGGTTTAGAGACTGTTTTACAGGAAGTTTCTATACATGTTTTGTTTGTCCTTACTCTGCATACGTCTACCTGATTATTTCTCTAACTGGAAGCATTTAAATACAAGGTGGAAACGGTCACTATTGCTTAGTGAGTCACTACACTGGGACTGCGTGGAGGCTGAGTGGAGAAAGAGGACATCAGTTCTTCGAGCCGGTGTTAACGCAGCATGTTTTCGATGAGCCATGGCAGTTGTACAGTCAGACTGTGTGTGAGAAACTCTATCACCCCCCACCGTCATTGTCTCAGATGTGTTGTCTAAGCACATTTCAGTAATGTAATTCACCAGCCGCCAGGATGTTGAGCATCTATCTTCATATCTAACTTGTCCAACAAATCTAACAAATCTGCAATTACTGTCTGTGTGTGTGATAAATACAGTTCCCTTCATGATGTGATCTGGGCCTGATAGTTGTGCGAAACACGGTCAGTGACATAAATGCTTCGTTCAAGGGTTTATAAGTTTGACCCCTATTGACGGGGGTCAAAATTGTTCCATTCACATCTGTACTTTCTGTGTTGCTCATTGCTATTCAGTGTCAAGGACGTCAGAGTGTGTGTGTGTGTGCGTGTGTGTGTGTGTGTGAGAGAGCGACTGAGTGAGACTGGGTGTGTGCATACCTCCCCGTCACTCTGACTGAACGGTTTTCTTTTTGAAATATGAACAATAGACTTCTGTACTTGTGAATGTTTTTTTTTCTTCCATTTAGTTCCTTGATTCAATGTTCCTTGCCTTTCTGCAAGTCAAAAATGCTGTATTTATTACATGCCACAGCGCTTATGCAATTGTATAATCCTTTTTTTGTTTCGTTCGTTTTTTTTTTTTACCTCTTGTGTTCCTTATCGTCAATGTAAATTGTTGTCAAAACTTTTGTGGCAATGGAAAAACTTCTGCTAAGGGAGATTTTCTGTACTTTTTTGGACAATGATATGGATTTGTGGGTAGAATTTTGGAAATTCGTTTCTAAGTGCTTTCAAGTATTTACTTGGCCTTATGTATATATATATCTATGACATTTCAGAAAGGTATGTATAGTAATTCAACCTGAAATTGTTGTAAATAAATTATATATTGTTAATTGAAGGACTGGATCTTTTTACTTGATAATTAAATTTTGTTGCTCATCAGTTCATTTTATAAAAAAAAAGGGATATACATGGAAAAATGTCAAGCTTTAAAAAATAAAGCTTAAAAGAATAGTTTGATATTTTGGAAAATACAATTATTCACTTTTTTTGGTGAGCTAAAAAGAAGTCGACACAGTTAGCGTGGTATAAAGACTGGAAGCTACGCTGAGAGAGAGCAACAGTAGCTAATGTTAGTTTATGTTAGCAGACTCAATCTTTAATCTAACAGCCAGCTTCTAACATAACACACAGAAAATTAAATAACTGACACCTTTAAAGCTCACTCAATAGATCGTCATATCTCATTAGGTAGTTTAATTTGCAGATGCAGAGACCTAAAAATTACAATTTGTTATTCTGGAGGTAGTTACTGAGAGCAACTATCTCTTCGATGAACAAGTTTAAATTCCACCCAGTACGACCATGCAGAATCTCTGTTGGTTGCCTGGCAACCTCACATCGACAAAAAGATAAAATATTAAATGGATCGTCTTTGTACGGTTTTCAACTGAGCAAAATATCTCATTCTGTCTTGTTCATGTTTTACACAGCGTCCCAACTCTCAGTCAGGGATGCATCCTTCCAATACCAGTCAGTAGATACTCAGTCTCAGGATGATGACCATGAGAATACAGTGTCAACGAGAACAATTTAACATTGCTTATATGAAACATGCGTAAAATAACAAGTAACATGACTTTCATGATTAAATGGAAATTGCAAAAGTATTCATTTCTAGAACAGGGATTCAACTAAGGTCTTTGTTGCAGCAGCTGTTTGCAAAAAGCTTGATTTTTAGTAGATATTGTACTTATGACAAAATCTTAGAGCCCATTATCCTGTTGTTGGGGAGCAGGTGTTGGTGAGAACAAAGACAACAAAAACATCAGTCGAGAGAGAATCTTACAGATGGGTTCACCTCAGAAACACTTCAGCCCAGTGATCCAGCCCGGCACGTTGCATTACAGATTAATTTTATTTGAAACGTCCAGCAGCTATAAAAACAACACTTACAGGCCCATTCTGAAGCAATATAAATACATATTCAACCACGGCTTGAAAGTACTCGAAGGAACAATCACAACATCGTAGAAACACGGGGACAAAAATCACCACATGAGATTTTTCTGACTTTAAAATGACCGATGAATGATATCTGAAGTGTGAAACGGTTAAAAAAAAAAATGATAATCACACTCGGTCACCCACATCTGTGACTATTAAAATCAATTAAGAATTAATTCATGATGGCGAATTACAGTTATTAACTGTAGTGTGTGCCGCTGACGTGCCGGAGTCAAAGTGGTAAGTAAGCAGTTAGTGCTTCCGTTGAGGAGTGCAGGGGTCCGGTCAGGCAGAAATGGGACACCCCCTTTTCTGCATGACTGGACCCCCATTAAGTTAACAGGCACTGCAGTGAGAGTCGCTGAGTGGGCCGGGGTCCCGGATGGGGCCACCGCTTCTCTACACTTAGTGCAGGAGTGGTGGCAGATCATTAATGCAATACGTGAGATTATTAGAGAGCTAAGTGACTCCTCAAAGTAGGAAGACACTGTCATGATCTCGCCTCAGACTTGAACGAGGAGGAGATTAGTAGAGTGGTGAGAATTTTTGTCACTGACGGCTACAGTTAGATCTAGACGATGAACTGCAGCTGCGGTTTAACTGTCCTAATCTATAGACGACTTATACGTCAACAAGTTAGTGATGGCGTGAAATAATTCCTTGACTACTTCCAGTTGTACAACACAGCATTTGGTTTTACAGACAGTAACATTTGAACACAGTGGAGTAACAGCACATGAAGCTAATGCTAAAGGAACAGTGTGCTCTAAAATCCAAAAATACATATTTCATCTCTCATCTGTAGCGCTCTTCATCCATCGAGATTGTTTTGGGGCGAGTTGCAGAGTTTTGGAGATACTGACTGATGGATACTAGATAATCCAGACAGTTTGACGTAGGAACTATTTTCTATCCGTATCACCACGCCGAAGGAAACGTGCATCTACTCAAGGTAAAGTGGCTTGTGCTCATGACAACTAGCCTCTCATCCATGTGTAGATGTAAACTTCCTTCTGCATGGTGACATTGAAAGAAAATGGTTCCTGCACGAAACTGCTCACAGCAATGCTGCATTCAATGTAGGGGAGCGACATGAATGCCAACGCAATGCTTACCTTCAGCCTCATATGGCGTCCACTCAGAAACTCGTGACCCAAAGGTTGTTGAGAGGGTCTGACATGTACTCATCCAGTAGGAGATACGTTTTTCCGATAATTCCAACGTACTGCAAGGTCTGTGTATTTATCTTGAGTAAACAGGCCCCACAAACCAAGTCGTATAACATTCAAAAGAAGGCCAACATCTCCAAAACTCTGCAGCTCGCAACAAAACAATCTCGCTGGGTAAAAAATAGCAAGAGCGAAAAATATGTACGTTGATTTTTGGGGGGGTGAACTGTTCCTTTAAGCCTCAAACATGAAAACAAAGTCTGCAGGATAGACAAAAGACAGTTTTTAACTATGTGTGCGGTTGGCGAAGACAAGATGTAAAACGTGAACGAGTGTGCCGGAGGGCGGAGTGGGGTAAAAAAGAGGGAGAGAGAGAGAGAAGCGCTCGTTGCTCTGAAGATGAAGCTCACTCGCTCACACAGGAGCAAAGGCATGGCCTTTGCACAGGGGCTTATCCTTCTTGGAGTAGAAAGTCTTCCCCTCCAGGTTGATTTGGCAGAGCTTTAAAGATGAAAGGAGACAGACACAGAGGCAGTCAGATTTGGAGGGGGGGGAAACCAGACCAGAGTTGATATCACACCAAATGTGGATTTACACAGTTTTCTACTGGCCAGAGCAGGCACGTGTTATTTACTCGACTGCGTTTACTTTCAGTTTTCTTCACAGAGTGCAAAGGGAGATGGAGAGAGTGATAGACTGCAGGTGACAGGGTGAGAGAGACAGAAGGGGGGGGGACTCGAGGTCCAAAGATCGAGGCAGATTTTTCAGGTGGCATTGTGCTGGGACAGCCAGAAGAGACGGGGCAGCAAGGGCCCCACGGGGAGCTGTATCAATCAAAATGACTTACAGCACAGACGAAGCAGGTATCGTGCCAGCTGTAGCCCAAGGCCTCCAGA
Organism: Diplodus puntazzo; assembly: GCA_963678695.2. Classification (NCBI taxonomy): domain Eukaryota; kingdom Metazoa; phylum Chordata; class Actinopteri; order Spariformes; family Sparidae; genus Diplodus; species Diplodus puntazzo. Next base: position 20,699,583 of record OZ023158.1, on the reverse strand, counting down.
AACCGATCGCCGGCATCAATCTTAAAGTCACAGCCGTGGCATTTGGTGCCAAACATCTTCTCATAGTCTGCAGAGAAAGAGAGAGAGAGAGAGAAAGGTGATGAGAGGAGAGGTTGGTGGGCGGCGGAGATGCGTGAGATAACCGTCAGAGTAACAACAAAATGAACTCGGAATCGCTTTTTATCAGCTCGGCGATCGGGTCAAGCATCCTCCATGGCCTCCGCATCACCATATGTAAACATCACTTTACCTTTATAGGATGTTCTGGAGCCCTGACTGTGAAATAGGTTTCCACCTCTTTCATCTTATAAAGTAGTGGAGGCTTTTACTCCTGAATAGAAGTAATATCCCACCGCGCGCACACAGACACACACACACACTTAAGGACTTGAATGACAGTAATAAAGATGTATGAAGCGGTTTCCAAACCAAACGTTGGCTCTTCTCCTCACTCGGCATTTGATGCCTTTGCCGTTTGCGCTATGTTGTCCGGCCACTGTACATTAGTGCCTTTCCAGAGTGTGAGGGGCGGATTAGGATGAGGGGAAATTGCACCAGATACTTAACTGGATTTGCCAGTCTCTTTCATCACAGCCACTCTGGGGGAAAGTGTCAGGTTATAATGCCGCTTCTCGAGAGTGAGTGGGTGAGAGCCGCACAATCCCTGAAAGATGCTGAGGCAGCACAATGTTTATCAGAGCTAAAGGCATTATTCAGAGTATGAGCGCTCAGGTTGTGGCTTCGCCTCTGATAAAGCAGCGATCCACGTCAGAGGCCTCGGCAGCAAGAGAGAAACACGCCGCACCGCTAAATCATTTACAGCATAATAGAAGAGCACACACCATTCATAAAATCCAATAGAGAAATGTATGAAGTAAACTGGAGCTAAATAGATTACAGCAGATGAAAACATCACACTCTGTGATTGACTGTGGGTTACGCAGGAAGAGATTCATGAAGTGCCAAAGCCCACAGCAATAATACAACAATACAATGTTATACAAATAGCCTGATGAAGAAAAAAAAATCTGAAAATGATTCAAGCACAAACTGGAGAGGCGACGCCCCGCAGTGAGCTACTTCTCCTCAAATGAAACAACTTTATCATAAAATGCACTCAGCGAGACCCCCGAATCACCCGCTTTCGGGCTGCACTTTGCTGGGTTTTTTTGCACCGCGAGCTTCCGTTGCGTTCCCTGAACCGCACTGTCCTTGGTCAGGCATCCATTTCAAGTAAGAAGATTTCACATCTTTGAGCACATAAGCTCGATCATGATGTCAGCTCCCCCTCTGCTCGAGCAGCCTAGCGCAGATTTGCGATAAACGAGTCGGACTTGATCTGTGTGTAAAGTTACAGGGGGTCTTACATGGGCTGAGATGTTCTCTGCTGGCACCAGAACTAATTAATCTGCGCGCCGAGGATTTTCAGCATGCTTTTTTTCTTTTGCCAGTGTTTCATATTTTTCTGCTTTGGCGTTACCTTTAAATACCGCCTGCCTTTAACTCGGGTTCAGGGGCTGCATTTTCTATTGAGACAGGGTTTTTCTGAGGATGTCCCCCCCCCCCGTCACCAGGCGAGAGCGCCTTCCTTCAGTTCTTCTCCTAGAAACCACATTAATATGATATTTCTCTTTGTTTCCAGCAGAGGATTTTTCACCATGGAGACTCCATCTCTTTTATGAAGCCTCAATAATGTGCGGCGGGAGACGTCATGTTGTTATTGAACGAGAGAAAGACTGGCTAAACCAAACATTCAGAAAAGGTTATTAATTACCGTCTGAGGGTACGACGAAAAAAGCTGTACTTCAGAAACATTCTATCAATTCTGTGATTATTTTCAAGTGTTTAAAAAAAGAAAGCTTATCTTGAGAATCTGTGTTGACGGCAACAGTTTTACCTTTCTCACAGTAGGGTTCGCCCTCCTCCATGTAAAAGGCTTGGTTCCTGATGGGAGTCTTGCAGGCTGCACATTTGAAACACTGAACATGGTAGGTCATCTTCAGGGCGTGCATGATTTCCTAATAGAAGGGAGAGAAAAGAATTGTAGCATTCTTTACTTTCTTATTTTCTGATGAGCTGGCATCGCTGTTTTAAAAAGAGAAAGCACAGAAACCAAGAAGCCGGACTGTTTCCCCTTCCACGTTTGCGGTGCGCGACGCGAGCTCTCACCCCTGTGATCTTCTTTTTGCACTTGCTGCAGTTTGGAGCGTATCTGTTGTCGTGGCAGTTGGTGCAGTAGACGGACCCTCTCTCCTCGAAGAAGCCGCCCTCATCCAGGACCGCCTTACACTGCGAGCACGTAAACTCCTCCGGGTGCCAAGAGCGTCCCAGCGCCACCAGGTACCGACCCCTGGAAAAAACAAAACACACACACACACACACCCACACACACACGCTTTAACAGCCCATCAGAGGCATTAGTAAAACCTGCTACATAATTTTTCCACATTGACATGGAAAACAAGAACCGCTCCAATAGAAACCGCTGCTCTGTAGCTCTGAAACACTTCGGATGCTTTCTGGTTCTTGAAACTTTGTTCACGTGTTGAGGAACGGCTCCTCTGCTTGCTCGCAGTGGTGACCAGAATGAGAACTAAGGTTTTCTCTGTTATCTTTGAAATGTGTGAAATGAGATTTAAAAATTATTTCAAAGTCAGCATTATGCTGGTCTCCGCTGATAACACGATGTCTCCGAACTGTGTTAATTATGCTGACTGCGGACATTCAGTCTGTCATCGTGAGTATTAAATGTCCTAAATGATGTGTCATGTTCTTCTCACAGCACTTTGACAAACACTGGGAGTATTTCGTTCTGCTAAAATGAATTAAACTGTCACTACAGCTGTGGCTGTGGCGTCTAACCTTATGACTTTGTTGCAGGCGCCACATACAGGGGTCCTCCCGCTGTCCTCGGGTGCCTGCTGCGCTGCCTGAAGAATGGAGCTGCGGTTCTGCATAGGCGTCGGCTGGACCGGCTGCTGGTGCTGGGTCACGACGGTGCTGGTCTTGTCTGGACGAAAGCGGTCAGCGAAATTAGGGTCGGTGACCCACGGCGGCCGCTTGGGAGCACCTGAACTGCCGGCTGCTGCAGCTGCGGTCTTGGATTCTGGGCCAAAATTAAAAAAAAACAAAAAAAAAACAGGGTGATTTGTTTTTGGAATTGCAGCATTATAAAAACTTGGCTGCGACTTTGAATAATTTCACAACAGGAGGGGGGACACTTTTATGTAATATACACGCTCCCACCAGATGTAAGTTGTGACAGGTTTGCCTGTCACGTTGTTGCGGCCGTTGCTCGTGTATTGACACTTAATAAGAATCTATTAGCACAACCTCGACTGGATGCTGCTGGGCTTCTTTTTACGCATCAGCAGGAGCAGGAACTCACCATCTGGTTTATCTGCTGCCTGGGCATTGGCAGGTGAGGGAGTTGGCTCAAGGCTGTGGGGAGAAAATGACTAATTAGAAAAGGTACACACACGCACACGCACATCTGTAACCATGGATACTGCTAAGTGAACGTCATCGTGTGGGTGTCAGCAGCCACGGTTGTCTCCACGGCGTTGCGCCACAGATTACCCTCCGTGTGAACGATCACAAGCATCATTAATATTAATCAGTCAGCGTGAATTTCTCACCTGTTGTGGAGCAGAAGCCGCTTTAGTGTCAGAGATTCAGGTGAATGTTCAAGAAAATACACTCCCGATAGAATTTGAAATGATTTGAGGGACATTTTTCAACATAGCACAAGCATTTATGAGACAGAGTCAATCATGTAATTCAAATGATCAGCTCTAAACAGCAGATCTCGAGACCTTTTAGCTCCGAAACAGAAAAACAATCTCACACAAGACTGAGCCGAAAGATGATGGCTCTAGTTTTCACGTGGTTTTTGTCGTATACATTTTCTTTTATATGAAACCTTGAAATGTGTCAGAACTAAAGAGGTAACTGGGTCTTGCAACATCTATAATTGTTATCAACAACAGTGAATTTCGTCCCTGAGGTTTCTTTGTTATCTGAACCATCTTAAATTGATTTGTTAAGACATTCAATTGTCCACAGCAAAAAAATTGCCAAGCAAGAGGAAGAAGAAAGTCTGAAGCAAGTACATAAACTACGAGTCATGTTATGCTAACGATTGGTAAAGGATTGGTTAAAGATATGGGCTGCGACCAACAGTAACTCTCATTATTGCTTCATCTGCCATTTATTTTTCACAAATCATCAAAACCATCATTTTGAAAAATGTTCATCACAATTTCCCAGAGTTAAAAGTGAAGTCTTCAAATTGCTTCTATGTCAAACCAAAAGTCCAAAACTCAGAGTCAGTTCATTTAGCGTCATAAATGACAAAAAGAAGCGGCAAATGTTTGACATTTATGCTTGAAAAATAACAACGATTAATCAATCATCAGGAGGTTTTAACAACTTTTCTTGCAGCTCCACATCAGAATGGTTCAAGAGCCACTTCCTGATCCTCTGGGAGCAATAAGAGACCCGAACATCTCAGACTGATAGACATCACTCACAGGAAAAGTTAGAGAATGAGAAACTCAAAACACGTTACGCTGTCAGATTTGGATGCAGTGGAGTTTAGCTTCCAGCCTGCATGTGCAGAAGTGTTGAAATAAAGAGTTGTTTCTACATTTCAAAGTTCTGTTACCCGCAGCGAGCGTCACTATATTCAGAAAATCTTCAAACCATGACTGAAACGGAAAAACAACTTCTGAGCCAGGGAGACGAGCTCTGGAGACATCTTATCTTGGGAAAAAAAAAAAATATACCACCACCTGAGGCATCTATCGTGTTTACATCATCAACTGTGGCATCTACAATACACTAATGAAAGATGATGAAATCAGTTCACATTTGCCAAGAAAAGGAGGAAATAAATTACCCTGCAAACAACCTTGTTCTGCAGCATTGCCTGCATCAGGTGAAGTCTGCCTATCAATTAAACTCCTTATGTAGCCAAACAACCAAAACACAAGAAGTTAGAGAGGCAGCAGAAGCTGAGTTACGCTGGGAGCTATCGAGCAAGAAGAAGAAGAAAAGCAGTCTATTTTTCAGCAAACTCTGAATAATAAAGGACATTAAATCCCCCTGCAATAGCAAAAAGATGGCTTGCAGGGGTGGTAACAGAGAGGAAGTTAAATCTTTCTAAATTAAAGGAAGGTAAGGTTCCCCCTCCCCCCCTGTGCCAGAAGAGTTTTTGGAAAGAAATGATGTCAAAACAGAGTGAAAGGAGGAGAGGCTGGCGGCCGGGTCAAACAAAGGACAGAACAAACCTGTTTCACCCCGTCTGACACACAGACCCTCAGTCAGCTGCCCTCGACCCCACACTGGTCAGGCTGCCGTCTGAGATCCCACCTAAAACCCACCCAAAAAAAGCATCCTGCTGCCCTACATGACACCAGGCCAGTGGCACCGATTTCTCCCACTACTCTGAGGTGTTTGTTTGGCTGCAGCTCACTCTGGTGAAGGTTGGAGGTGCAAATTGGTGTACATCCTCTACAGCGGCTTATTCCCAGCTGGAGCAGCCTGGATCATGTTTTCTTGACATTTTCACTGCTTTCAACGTCCTCCTCCCCCATCTGCTCAGTGTGATGCAGGTGCACAATTCCTGCATCACAGACAGACTGTGCAGACGGGGGGGGGGGGGGGTTTCTGCCTTCGATGTAGAGTTTTGGACATGCTGCAGAGCAGCACCCCATGGAACATTTCCTTGACATTTCCTGTTCACTCCATACACCTTGTGTTGTTATTTTTTTTAGGCTTCCTCTCCTCTGGGAAGCATCGACCTGAGCAAACGGGGAAATGGATGAGTTTGTTGGCAGCTCAACATCCGGCAGGAAAAAAAAAAAGCAGGTTTTGATTTTACAAGGAGCAAGAAGCCAGTGACATATGTCACCCTCCACAGCGTGGAGGTGAAAGTGTTGCAGCACTGCAAGAAACTCAGTGCAACAACTGACAAAATGTCAAACAATGGTGGCACAACTCGGAGAGGGCAGAGAGAGGCACTGCTGATTTTTTTTTTTTTTTTAGCACTAAATCTTCCTGATTATAAAAGTTTTGCAATTAATGTATAGCTGCAGCAGTTGTTAAAGAAACATTTCATGACTTTCATATAAGCTATAACACATTCTTTGATTACCACGTACTGTTGTTGTTGTTATTAACTGCTTACATTTCCCCACATGAGCTGGATGGCTGACATCAAGTGTCTGAAGAGGTTGACTTCACTTAGTTTGGTCTAGTTTAGTTTGAATCACTTTATACAGTTACCTTTTCAACAGTTGTTAATTTAGTTGCCTAATTATATGGTGATTGAGAATATTACCAGTAATAAAAGCATAGCCTAGTTATTTCTTGGCTAGTTTCCTGCTGCATTTGAATGCAGTATGTCTTCAAACAGTGTACAGCAGACATTGACCACTTCTCATTCACATTTTTCTATCACAAACTTTCAGTTAATATCACTTTGCAACCAACAATTGGAGAATCAATTTGAGATCTATGGACTTCCAGTGACTTTGATTATGGTTTGTCTGTTTAACTGATATTTGATTGATTCGTTATGTGTTAACAGAAATCTCTATCATTATCAGTTGTTAGGAGACCGCTACAACGCTGTTTTGCTCCTGAAATGTTTTATGGACTACGAAACGTCACCTGACTTCTCATCATGGGGGCATGGGGGGTGAGAAGATCATCAGTAAATTTTCCTTTATGGTTAAACTCATCCTTGAAAGCAAAAGCACATCGTGTGCCTTGTCTATGGACAACGTTTTTTTTTTTTGTTTTTGTTTTTTTTTAAATAGTCTCTGGTTGTCTTTTCCCAGAAACATTATTTCCTTTTATGCTAATTCTGGATAACACTCTGTGCATAATCATTAGATCACATTCATTTTTCTAAGTCTTGTGTACGATTTGCTTTTAGACCTTTTCTCTGTAGAGGCCACTGAACTGCAGCAATTACTCAGCTGAACTCTAAATATGATAATGTTGGTCTTTTTTATTAGGTTTTAAATACTGTTGGATATTTTTATTTCAGGCGAGTGCGACAGACTACAGGCTGCATTTCTTCACCGTGCACTTCAGCACTTTATGACTGTGTGTATTACTTCATGTATGTGCTCCCATTTGTTGTTTTCACGGCTGACTGCCCAACAATTTTCTCTCCGAGGCAATAAAAGTAAACTTGAACCCTGATCTTTGAGGAGGGCCCCCATTCATTCAGAGCTGCGGAAATGCGGAGGGAACCCCTGCTTCTACATCACTCTTTGTGTTCAGAGCACCAAGTGACTAGAAAGAAATTGTTTAAACTCAGCTAAAGAATAGGAAGTGAGATAAATAAGAGGTGGACATCAGGAGGTGCATCCCTTTAAGCGTAAATGACAAGCAAACAAGAGGAAGAGAAACACAGGAGAAAAAAGGACAGAGAAGCGGAAGTTGCTTTTTTTGCAGATGTTTTATATATTTTTTTTGATGACAGCAGAAAAAAACAAGAGTACAGATTTATCTTCCTTTTCTTTCTTAATGGTTGGAGAAGCCTACGAGATGAGGGGATCAGAAATGAGAACTCTAAAAAGGATGAACAACTCAGTAAATGGAAACGGGCAGAGAGAGAGAGGCAGACGGAGATCAAAGGAGAGTCTGAACTTCACAATCAAAGAAGAAGAAGAAGAAGGAACAGAAAGGCGCTTCCCACTGCAGAGGACCCCCTTCCCACCTCCCCACCAGTTTACTCTTAGTAACGCAGTGTGAAATGGAAAACGGGGCTACACACACAGTGGTCCACATTGTTGTCAACAATCTTCAAGTCAGAGATTCAGAGGGAGATCTTACACTTAGGCTCAGTATGCAAGGTTCCACTTTGTGCTTTGTCATCTAGGCTATGTTTCTTCTATTTTTGGTTTTCTTTTCTTTTTTTTTTTTTGTTTGTTTGTTTTTTCCCCAAACTTCTTTTTCACCCCATCTTGCAATCCGAAAAAAAAGGTGAATTTGTCAACTGCCATTGGACGGTCGGCTATCTTTCGTCGTCTGTGTCACGTAGTCGTTGCGGTGTGGCTATCGCTAGCAGGCTCTGGCTGGGCTCTGCATCCCGTGGCGTCTCAGGATGTCGCTCAGGATTTGATATTGAGAGCGCGAGCAGACCTATCGTGGTGCCAATCCCTCAGACGGGCATAGCGGGGACTCTGAATCTCAGTGAGGAACTTTTCCCTGACGGCAAGCAAAGGAGATATGAAACACAGATAGAGAGGAAGGAAATAGATTGCAGAGCAGAGAGTAAATAGAAAAAAAAAAGAGAGCGAGAGAGAGAATAAAGTGGGGTGAAGAGCACAGGAAGGTGAAAAAGTAGGAGAGAACAAAAAACAGGTGAAAAAGTAAAGACAGAAAAGGATATGATAGGGTATGATGGTAAATATTAAAACTGAACTTGAAGGAAAAGTTTGGGAGGATATAAACTTTCTTCCCTAGAGTTAGATGAGAAAACTGACTCACAGATCAGTCTTGCTTAATATGAAGTTATAACCAGCAGCTAATTAGCTTAGCAATAATAATCCACCTAACAGCATATCTATAGCTTTATTAACCATCTAAGAAGACATATCTTGATTACTTCCATACAAAATCAAGAGAGTAAAATTAACACTTCTTCGCCGGTTGCCTGGCAACCTCACAGGAATGACAAGAAATGAAAAATGTATGCACACAGCTGAGATATAGTCAGCGTTCCACAGTCGAAATCTGTTTCTTTTGGACATTGCGAGGCCAACTGTATCCATTCTTAATGCTAAGCTAAGCTAACCAGCTGCTAGTTTATAAGCTGAGACATGAGAGGGCTTTGGATCTTCCCATCTAACTCGCTGCATTACAGAAAAAAAAGTGCATTTCCCTGATATTAAACTGCTCCTCAAATAGAAAATCACACCATGATGCAGATTCTTGGTCTCATAGTACAAAAGGATGTTTGATCACATCACGCATGTTAGTGTTAAAAGCAGCAAAAAATTTACAATTATTTCTATTTTCATATATACGAATATAAATATAAAAATCGCCAAACTGAAGCTTCCACACACGTGCCCAAACACAATCACTTGTGACTTGTGAGGTTCACATGATCAAATCAATGACACTCAGGTTTTTTACCTGGACCTCTTCATGGTTTCATCGTCTGGGTCCTGCACTGAGAGATCCAGGAGAGACACACATCAGCATGCCTTTCTCACACACATCTACTGTTCTTACAAACAGTCAGCTGATCAAATATCAGCCCAACACAAAAATAAACAGTATTCATTACAATAAATGGTGCTCTGTTGTAATAAATAATATCTGGATGTTCAGTCAGACTGGTTACAGTGGAGACAAAATAGGTGTCAATGAAGACAGCAGCCACCTGCCAGTTGAAGCTCTCCACAGCTCAAAAATGGACACCTCTATCATCCAGCTTTCCTTGTGTCACATACTCTGCTATGATCGGATCACATCAGATCAACCGCTCACTCGCAGGGCCTTCACCTACACTTGTCTACCCTGCCAGACAAGTGTCTAGCCTGCCATGCCTGCCATGCCTGGTCCCCGACTTACTGAAGTCGGTGCCTGTGAGCTGGGCCAGGATGCGGAAGGAGCGGGACTGGGTGGTGCCGGTGCGGGGCTGCCAGTCCTCAGTGTCCTGGATCAGCCTCTTCTTGCTGCGGTCGTTGGGGATAAAGCAGGGCAGGTTCTCCACCCTGAGGCCGTGCCTGCACACACACCCAGCAGCACACGGCAGGCGAAGGTTAACACAACCCCACCTGGGGACTACCCACTCACACCAACCCAGCTAATCAGGTGACCTTGAAAACAGAGGACATCCTGAACAGATCATGCAACGCTTAATGCTCTGCAGCATGGTCATGCAGTAAGCCGGCTAATGGATACCCATTACTAAGATTTCTCATGGGGACACTGAAGACTCTCGTAAATGGACATTAACGCATTAGAGATTGTATTTATAACTGTCATTAGAGTCAATGGGAGAGAAGCTGTCAGGCTAGAGTACCTGGAAACATTTTACTGCATATTAAAGCTTCTAATTTGATCAACAACTCAAGAAGCAGCAGCACAGACAATGTTTTTCTCTTCAGGCAATATGTTGTTATTGAGGCATGCATTTATTAAAAATCAACTAGAGAATGAAAGATGAATGGTAACAATAAACTGGCATCTTTGTTTTGCACACACAATCTCTGAATCCACCAATGAGCCTCGGCTCCTCTCTGTTGTCCTGTTAAACTAAGATGACAAACCAGCCTGCATGCAGCTGCCCCTTACTTGGCGTGTTGGTATATATCATCATAGTAAGTTGCTTCACCCCTGTAGAATAGACCAAAGAACAAAATGAAGACAGTTTGTATGAAATGTACAGATGAAAGATAGAGAGAGATCAATAAATACAGAGAGATTTTGATGAGTGAAAAGCTTTTAGACGTTATGATGTCCTGACTGTAACTGAAAATTGCCCAGCATTATAAAGAATGAGACAATGAATGGTTCATATTAACTCAGGAACGACTAAGACAAAGTTGAGTGGGTTGTAATGGATCAAAGGATGCAAGATACACGAGAGGGTCACGAGATGGTTAATAGGATAGGAAGCAGAAAATGTATTTATTACTTAAATTATTGGATAATTTTAAGTTAATTGCATAGAAAAGCAATTGGTCACAACCTGTAAAAACAGTTACAAATGTTGGAAGCCAATGTAATAAAGGACGTGAAGTATTGAGTGTGAATGACGAGAGCAGATGTTATTTTGTTCTAGACTGTGAATAAAAACAAAGAAGTATACTAACTTGTCAAGAGTTTCCATCTGCAGCGTTAAAAGAAAAGAGGGAAAAACAGAACATGAGAGAAGGAGGTCAGAGTTTTACTCTGAGTTAAACAAAGAAAAACCATAACATGTCAATATCTGACAGGTTGTGAACAACAGTGCAGGATGCAGAAAACATGCAAGAAGTGACACGAGACATGCCGTCATCGTCGCCAGGCTCCGTGAGAGAAAGACGGCACTGTTTGTCACATCATCCATTGTTACCCTGACCCAAAATGACTCAGTCCACTTGGCATAAACCCTTCTGCCCAAGGCTCCTTTCATCCGTGAGCATAAATGCTTTCAGATTTATGTAAATGGCCAAAGCATTTGCCAAAAGCACAAAACAAAATAACCATTGACTAATTTGCCTTAACAGTTAGTGTAATTTATCGTGTGCGCCGATACCTCGAAAACAACTATAAACGACACAGCAGTGACACACCATGATGTCAGAGTCGGATCTGTGCAAACAACAACCACCACAAAACCTGTTTCAACACGACAGGCCTCGACACATTAGACATATGCTGTTTTCTGTCTGTAGAAATCCAACAATGTGTTCATCAAAAGTGGGCTGACAGTTATTACTGGGCTCCAGTCTTCTCAAAAATGTCCTGAGAAATGTGTTCCGTCCATCTGCAGAGAAACTTCACAACCATGTGCGCCCTCCCCTAGAGTAAGGCTGCTTAAATAATCCAGCGCCAGGCCAGTAAAAGGCTGAGTGAGAACGCAGAGCAATTTATGAGCAAGGCTAAATACAGCAACAGGCCACAGCTCGCCAATGGCTGCAATCGGGCCACTACCATGACCCAAATTACAGGAACCAGACTGGCCTCAGCTGGAAGGCCACTCCATGCCACACTGCCACTTCCAGGATCATTTAAAATGCAATTCTGATCCCTTCCTGGAATCCTTGCAAAATCTGAAAACTGAGCAATAAAATACAACTGGAGAATCATAGAGACTTATTTAATGTAATTATAGCAGTGAGAGGTTCGTCAGGGGAGCATTCATTTAAGAGTATAGCAGCTTTGAAACCAAGTTGTTTTTTTAAAAAAATGCCCCATGATCAAGACCCTCCAGCATCTGATGTGACAGATAGCTGGCTGTATGGCCCCTGTAATTTCTGCTGTGTGGTAAGAGGGGAATCATGTTTAAAAATAAAATTCCCAAATGTTTCTAGTGACATCACTCCAAAATTCAATTATCCAGAGATGTAATTACTGGGTCGATGTTTGACTAATGTCCTGATGTTTTATAGAGAGACAGTGATGAGCAACAAAGCTTCTAAAAGCTGGGAAGTACAATTCAGTCCAAAGTTTGGTGCACAGTAAGTTCCACTTTATTTTAAATGGATGTTAAAGTGCATTCAACTGCCTGGAGATGAAACATACAAGTGATAATTAGTTGTCAATAACCATCTGTGGAAATAGCAACTCGGCCTTAAAAAAAAGGTTTTGACCCAAATAATTCACTCTTCAAAGCTTGCATGTTAAATTTTGTGCAGGTCTAAATATAAAAATCTTACTTTTTAGAAACTTGTCTATCTTTATCTCAGACACACACACATAGTGAGGATGAGGGGAACAAACAGTAGGATGGGAAAGAAAATACAGATTTACGCAATTGAATCCCAACTTCTACAGAGACCAAAAAAGCAAAACCGGAGAAGAATTTTTTTAGAAGGCCATAAAACTGTGACTGATTATTGACAGATCCTTCACCAATCTCTCTAAAGCCTTTTTAATCATCTGATAAATTCCACTGTAAAAGTCTTTCAGCTGGAGAAGGCCAGCTCCAGTTGTCAGCCAAATGAACCCCGCCATGTTAACAACGAGTTGTTCATTTGGGTCTGTTTGGACAAAAGACTGACAACCTCCTCCTTTCACCAGTAAAATTACTTGGTGGTCAGGGCCATGACACAATCTATGATCGCAGCTTGTTACGGTTGTGTGTTCAGCTATAGAACATGTTTATACAAAACTCACACAGTTTGTCATCATTTCTGTTAAATTATCAATAGGCCATTGAGTAATAAGATGATCTCAGCAGTGAGTCACAATACATTTGTTCATCGTTTCTGGGATGTTTCACCTAAAATCTGTGACATAATTTTTTGGCTTTATACTGAAGTAAATTCTAGTAAACACGCAAAACAGTCTGAAAACCCCAAATGAAGAATAATGAGACGATAAAATCACCACTAAAACCACATTAGTCACATTGCGCTTCCAAACATAATGGTGTTTATTTATCCACCTACCCATTCTGTGGCTGCTGCATGCTGGCGCGGCCCTGTGAGCGTGGAGTGTTAAGCTTAGGTGAGTAGGCCACAGGTTTGATAACAGGTCCTGAGTTGGCGCTACCACCAGCTGCTGTAAATGGCCTCGCCATCTTGTTAATTGTCGTGCTGGGGGCAAAGGAGTACTTTGGTGGAACAGAAGCCAGAGCGAGTGAGTCCTACGAGGGCGTGGGAGAGGGAGACAATGCAGCACAGTGCACAACATGCAGTTAGACATTTCTGACACACGGTTAAAGTTCCATCTGCTGTTGCACAATCCCGAGTTGTATGTTAAGAACGCCTCCAGTAAGGCTCAATATTTTTCTCACAGAAAATGATAACTCCGGGCTGCAGGAGCAGCTCTGTCAAAGCCTGTCGGCTTTTCTCTGCACAAGGAAGAAGTGCTTAAGAAGTGTGAACACAGCCATTTTATTTGTGTTGGCAGTCTGCCACAGACTGGCCAAAGTAATCTGCTACTGCTGGTAAAATGAAAATGCTTTAAGTGAGAAATTGTCATATTTGACTGACATGTCTCCCTAATGAGATTTCTCACCGAGCACAATGCATGGACTGCAAAAGAACACCTACTAAAATGGAACACTGACTTTGTTAAAGTATTATGTTCCTCTTGTTTGATTTAAAACAGCCGGCAGCACAAAGCAGTTCATGACACCATTGTACTATTTGAGCTGTAATCAGTTGAGCAAGTAGCTCTCAAGGGGTTTGAGAGTGAAACTAAACGCATCAGTGTTACTGTGCTATCAGGGATTGTGCAAGGCATCACAAAATGAACCACGGGGAAAAATTCCAAAAGCAATATTCACAGCACTCCATCCAGCAAACAACTCATTTAGCGACTCACTGATGCTTTGCTAATGCACAGTGCATGGACTCCGTGAGAGCTTGACGGGAGACTCAGGTGAATCAGATGAATTTAAACACAAAGTGACATAACACACCATTGAGGCCAATTGTGGGTAACGATTAAAGGGAAGTTTCAAATTCAATCAGTGTCACTGTGGACCGGTGGACGACCATGCCAAAGCATACAAGTGTTCGCACAGCGTTTCAGGAAAATGTACTCTTACCTTCTGGTCTCCAACTGCTTTGAAAGCTCTGTGAAAAGAAAAGATGGGCACAGCTATTAGTACATCTCATACTCTTACAAATTTAAGTTCAATAGGAAAATGACAGTCAAAGAAAATGTGGCGTTTGCATATTTATTCAAACTGAGGATAGGGTATATTACAAATTATCATGCTGAATATTGCAACATTACTCTGAGACAAAACTACACAATGATGTTTGCTTGCATTCGTTATGGATTCTATGAAATTTGAGCTGGCAATAGACGATTCTTTTGGCCTCTACTTATCATTCCAAAGTAAATACTGATCGCTGATGCACTGTAATGACCGTGGAAAACGATTTAATCTGCGTATAGATACAGATGGTTCTCTATAAACCTCGCTTTCACTGCCTGCCCACAGAGTTTGATGCTTCCCACAACAATGAAGGCGGCATTTTGGCTCAAAAGGAAGCAAGTCTGCCATTGTGCAACTGAAACAGGAAGAAGCATTGTTTTCCAAAGTTACTATCCCCAGGTAACGATAAAACAACTGGAATAACTTTGGAAACTCTACACTGTAAAAAATAAAACAAAAAGCCCCCTGATGGAGGAGGCAAAGAAGGCAAAGAGGAGGAGTGGTAGAAACCAAAGTAAAACTTGAAAAATCTATAATAAATAAGTCTGATTACACCGTTTTTTCTCGAGGTGAAATATCAACCTCATTTCGTGCAAAAGAGGACTAATGGCTGAAGTCACACATAACATCGTGAGAAATGTCTTACTGTTGTAGTTCTAGCCATTTCCTTATTGTTAAGGCGACATTCTATTTAGAGGCTTTAACAGAGACTTGAAGAAATAATAGAACAGAAAAGAGTGGGATCAAAATATCTACTAAAAATCATCCAATGCATCATTAAACATAAGAACACGTGTAAGACCGAACCGAGAAGTAGCCCTGCAAATTCTACTGTTGGATTCAGGTTGTTTACAACTGACAGTTTAGTGATAACCTTTGTTTTCACATCCAAACATGTGGTTTGGATAATTGGGTTGAACTGAACTTGTTTGCTCATATTGCTTGTGTTTGCAATGCCCCGAGGACTCCGCTGTAATGCCGTCTCAAGCACCCTTATAACCATATCTCAACAATTAAGCTCATCAGTGAAGATGCTCCAGGCGATGGAGATTATGGGAGAAAAAGAAGCAGCTCGTGTAAACGCTGAAGTTTTCTCTGTGGGGCCATTATAAACACCAAAACCTCTGGGCTTCTCACAAAAATCATGAACCGTCGAGCAGATTCACCCAGTCTAGCTAAGAATGCTACGAGTGCCACAGTGCTGTACACTTCTTAACTCTTATCCCAGGATTCACATTACTGCGGCGCCTTTGCTGGCTGGAGTGACGCGGCAGACGGTTCATTAAAATTTCTTTACACATTAAACATGGAGGAACCCAGATTTACATTGCTGCCGGCTACTGGGAAAAAAAAAAAGGAGCAAAACACAAACCATCCGCTGACCGACTGTTTGCATGATACACAAAGCTACGAATACCAGTGAAGCAGCTCTGCAGTCGCCCTCGTTGTTTCAGTCTCGCACACACGTACACACACACACACACACACACACACACACACACACACACACAAAACAATGGCCAGCACTTCCTGTGACACTGAGGAATGAATAACTCTCATGTTACTGTCTGCTCAACCACTGATAGAGGGATGTTAAAGACGGGATGACAACAGGGCTGTATAGCTACAGAAGGAGGGGTGAGAGGAAGGAATACCGACATGTCTGCGCTTGTCACACTTCTGGGAAGACAAATCAATGTGACGTTCATGGCGCTTCAGCTCGTCTTAACCCACAATTTGATGAGTCACTCTCAAAAAGAGGGATATATGAGGAATGTGTATGACAGCTGCTGTGTACTGTATTTATTTTGGTAAGTCTAAGCGAGCGAATGTGGGAATGATTAAGTCAGTTCCATGGAATCGGTTTGCTTGTTTGACCTGCGCTGAAACCGAATATGAACACACTGAGATCATTTCCTGCTTCATCTCATGGGTCACTTAATTTAGCTGATGCATGCTTGGCTGATTCTCAGGCTGATGTTAGATAAAGTGAGAAATTTCACCACACACGGAAAAAAAAAATTAAAAAATCCCTCGATACTGAAATCAGCTTTGAAGACATCACAGACAGACTCCAACCACAGCCCCTCTGACGTTAAGCCTTGAAATGTGTAGTGTGTCCTCATAAATGCAACGTGATCCACTGTCTCTCTCTCTCTCTCTCTCTGAAGCCCAAAATCTATTGGCAATATATTTTTTGATTCCACCCCCTATAAAAACGCTCTGGATAAAGCCTAAACCTTACCATAAAAAAAGACAGGAGATGATCATTGGTGTTGAACAAAATGAGACACTAAACCAAACAATAGACCATATCTCATCACCGCGCGGCCGTCCTCCTCTCTTGACATGAAAGAAACCGTGGATGGCAGCCAAGATACGAATGAATCAGACTGACAATAGTTCCTCACCGAGAAGTGTTTCAGGGAAAACAAATGTATGCTTGTCTTACAATATAATAACAATAAGAGAGGGTGAGATGAAGAAAGGAGACTGGGGATTCGTGGGTGAAAGAAAAAGAGCGGGGGAATGTAAAATATTTACAATAGCAGGACTCCACAAGGAGACGATAAACACAGGAGGAGAACCACATGAGAGGAGGAAAAGTACGGCTGATGTTAAGTAAACATGCCGGCTTATTGCAGGTCTATCGAAACATCGCACCACTCCCTCGGACATAAATGTAGAGGAAGGAAACCCATTGTTCCTCCATTAGACGGACTAATGACCTTTGTTTTTTGAAATGGAGAGTTATAACTGAGTCTGAGTCAGCTGCAACACCTGGACACCATGTGTGACAGATGGCAATCTGAGAAAAATGTCAGTGAGTGAGGGAGCTAACAATGGTTAAAAGATAGCCAAGAAACAGATAAACAGTTAAAATTGTTAGCTAAGAGTAATAAACGGTTGACATAGATGGACCAAAGTAATGGATGAGTAGTTGACATTGTTAGCTAAGAGTGATGGATAATTAATTTAATACATTAAAAAAACAACTTATAGAATGTGATTAAAGAGTAGGTTTTTTTTTACATTATTATGTCTGTGTTGCATCTACTGAAGTTAGCATGCTAGCCTGCTAGCGACACTCGCCTGGACCCCGAGCACCCAGTCCCAACCGCTAGCTGCACAGCTAACTGAGCTAGCTAGCTAAGGGCAGCTATAGTAAGAGTACATAGTAATATACAGCAAAAAAAGTAAGTAACATAACCAGGCGTAATAGTTAAGTAAAAGTGGTTGTAGTTGCAGCTGAATCGTATGTAATCCATCATGTGATGCTGATGAAGGGGGTGCTTGAGTTTATCAGATGGGACTGGGGGTGTTTGTGGGCGTATATCTTGGCGGGGAGCAGCGATCTCAAAAGTGACGACAACAAGGTATCAGACAGAGAAACAAAGGACTCTCATCCATCCCTCTGCAGAGAGCATGATGTCATTTTTCCTAATCATTATCCCCTCACCTCCAACAAGAATCTCACTGTCTCCATTTGAATTCTTATTATCATTTCCATTCTCACTCTGAAACACCATCCCCATGAATCTACTGTTCTCTCTCTTCTTCCTACTCCTTTAAAGGCTTTTAGTAGGTCGAAGCGTAGCGTGACCTCTTTCTGCAGCAAAAAAAAACTATGCCGCATCAGCAATGTGTCTCGTTGGTTGTATAGAAAAACAGTGATCGCAGCTCTTTGCTGGTAATATGCCTGATCTTTTATATCGTCTCCTTGGCGTCTTACTCCGCACCTCAAAAAAATAAAAAAATCAGCCTTTGATCCCCTCAAGTTTAACATCCCTGTACTCTGCTCTACCTCCACCCACCCGTCATCTTATTCTCTCCCTCTCTCATCTCCCGCCTTTGAGTGTTTTTTTTCTCACCTTCTCTCTCAGTATTGATGCCAGCAACAGTGTTATCTGTTGTGTTCAACATTTGTTTTGTATTAGGGCTGGAACTAACGCAAAACACTAACAGAATAAATGAATATGCCTATTATTTTCTTAAATAATCCCTTTGCTTTATAAAACGTCCTTATAATTTTCCACTTTTCTCTAGATGACGTCCTCAAATGTCTTGCTTTGTCCAAAACCCCAAATATATTCAATTTACTGTGATCTATGACAAATAAGAGCGGAACATCCTGACATTTAAGAAACCGGCTAATGGTTGGCAGGGACACGTGAACTCGCAGGACCCGCTGGATTCAGTGATCTGTACAGAGACATTTATTCTCTACGAATTTGAGAGAAGCCAGGCATATGTTGAACAAAATGCGGCAAATATCCTCCGTGACCTCTAAATCAGTTCAAGTATTAGTTCATGTTCTGGCTTTTTTCTTCCGGAAAGTGCATTATTTTTCTGTTCTGGACAGTCATAGCTGACCTGTGGCTGTTCAACAAACTAAGTGAACAAAGACGATTTGTCAGAACTTAACAGCCGAGTCTCTTGGCAGGCAACAACAAAATGAATTAGATGTGAAACTAGCCAGCTGTGAGGCGTCTGTGCAAACTCTTTACCTCCAAGCATCCAAAAAATCTAAATGAGTCCCATGACTGCAGCCGGGCTCATCTTTATTACTTAACGAGTCTGTACCTTCTCATTTTCCAGAGGCTTTAAGCTTTTGAATAGTTTTCATCCAACTTTTATTTTTTGGGAGGGAATTTTTTCTTATAATTAAGCTCCTGATGAAACATTTTGGCTCGTTCTCCACTGAGATACTTTATCAGACAGGAATTTTTGGCAGGAGTTATATCAGCAGGTATGAGTGCTGCCTGTATGAAGGTTATCCAGCGCTAATTAAAATAACTCGAGCAAATTTGGAGACATTGATTTTCCTGGCTCACACTTCACAACAAAGTGTTTTAATCTGACGAGAGAGTTTCTCTAATTTCATTACAAAGCTGAGTCTCACTGGAAGGTACCCGTGGCTCCTCTGAAAATGTTTTATTTCAACCGAACAAAGGCCAGTGTATCCGCCTGACAGCATTTGGCATGAACACCCGCTGTGAAAGTGCAGACTCCTCACCCCTGCTCCGGCTTCTTTAGGCTGATAAGGAGAGAACATGACAAAACTATTGAGTGACAATCCTCTTGTTAGTTTATTAAAAAATAACGCTCAGAGGTGTTCAAACTGCATTTAGACTTAAACCAAAATACACAAATTGGATGGTAATAATGTGGAATTTTGGAGATCAACTACATCCTGGGAATATCTGCTTTGTACAAGGTTTAAGGTTCGTGCAAAATGGGTCTGATTCATTACCACCAAGTTACAGACATAAATCCATCGTGTAGCTGTTAAACTACCTATGAGCGAAATGTCTTCGTACTTTACAGGATCACTCTGGGTTGATATGTGCACCTGTGTTTGGAATGTTTTTGCAAGTTTGTTTCAACTAGGCCGTGCCAGCAAGACTTTGGCAAACATTTGTCAGAAAACGGCAGGAGGTGAAAGAAAGACCTAAAAATAGAGCGTCTAAATATGCTGTGCGTGGTACCAATTCTGCGAAGGAATTTGTGGAATAAAACTGCGTAAAAATGTGTAAAAATGTGACATCTGTGTAGGTGGAATTGGGTGCACCTTTGGATCGGGAATACAGGAAAACAATTTTGTGACAAAAAAAAGCCTCACAGTTTCAGACTGATAAGCAAAAGCATGAAATGTGTTATAAATTCCCATATGGTAGCGCTGTCTGTACCAAAACAGAGTTAGTTCTTTTTACACCAAAATCCACTGAAATCTGTTCACTAGTTTTTAAAATATCCTGGAAACTGCTAATGGACAAACAGAAATAAAAACCTCACAAGCAAAAATAATGAATTTCTTGACGGCGTTCACTAGTGAGCCTGTAACTCAAGCCTGAGTTTTACCCTCAAATGAATGTAAGCCTTATGGGAAACGAAAAACTGGACTGTGTGGGATGATAACTTCAGTATGTGTTTTGCAACTATCCGTCATATAGGGGCACATTTCAAGGACATTAAGGTATTTTATCTCTCCGAGCAATGAAGGAGGAGATGTGTTTCGTGGTGATTTATGCCGCTGTGTTTGACCAAGATAAAAACGGAGGGTGAGTGATCATGCAGCGTTTTTCGTTGCATCATGCATAGCCAGATGACTTACTTGCTGAGGGTGAGGGAGAGGGAGTCTGTTGCTGCTCTGATCTTGTTTTGTGCCTCCACGTGGGTCATGTCCTCTGCATTAGCGTTATCAATGGACACCACCCAGTCTCCAACTCCAACACCGGCCTGAGCTGCCTTTCCGCCTGGGGTGAGCTGGGGGAAGAAAAAAAAAAAACAGGGACAGAAAGCAGACAGAAGTTAGCAAGCACTAGAAGACAGGAGGTGACAGTTAAGTGGATTAAAACATGAGGGGCAGGACTGGGGGCACCAATACTTAAGGACAGATTATGAGACAACAGGCATCTGGGCATGTAATACAACCTCCACCCCTCATTTTTAGGATCACACCCAGATTGAAAGAGACTTCTAAACTTAAGTTCGCACGTATATGCAAGTTGTATAAATGTCAGTAAAGCCATTAAAAATAGGCGAAGGACTCCTTGAGATGAGTCTGCCTTTTTTTTTGTGTGTCACATTCATCATTGCGAATGCAACAGGAAAAAAAAAAAAAAACAGGAAACAGAAGATCATATACCACATCAGACTACATCCAGCCGACACTTCCTTCTCATCTCTGTTGAAAGTTGCACATATGTCGTACCAACAGGCAAAGACAAAAGCCAGATGTAAGTAGGTGTTTGTGGATTCTTTGTCCAGTGTGAGAGGGGTCCATTTGTGGTAGTCGTGTGTCTCTTTGTAGTCAAATGAATAGAAGTCAGTTGAAATAGACGCTCCGGGATCCCTTGAGCCCCCTGTGCTTGTGCCAGTAGGTCTGTTCAGAAGTCCTTCCATGACAACAGTAACTACATGATCACACAGCTAATGATCTTGTAATTGGTCAAATACACGACTGCTTTGACCTGCTATGAAGCTATGAGATTCTTCAATGTTTTCACTGATCTTATTCTTTTCAGGATGGTATGAAATAAACAACCAAACATGACAAAACACAATGTACATTTTTTTTGTCATCCTAGTCGGCAGCTCAGGTCTGAGAAAGGAAAAAAAAAAGGATATCTAAACACACAAAGTTGACTTTGCTGAAACGTCTGTTAACAACACTTAATCATCAGCTCAGGGAGTCTGAGTGTCTGGGTCTGACAAGCTGGCCGAGATATTTCACTCAACACTATCGGGAGCAGGCATTATAGGTCATCATGATGTCATCAGTCATCAGCATATGATTTACTGCAGATGTGACTTCAGACTATGAAAGGAACTCCCGAAAGCTGCCGACTGAGACCATGTGTTACAAATAGTCACATCATTTACTGGAACTAACCCATCTGGCTTTTTTTTTTTTCCATCCACACAGGTAAGTCATTTGCAAAAAAAATGACATCATCCTCCCGGGGCTGCCACGCAGACTGCAGACATATTGAGTCAGACCAAAGGGCTGGAGTCTTGTTACAAACAGGAGGAAGATGAAACAGTCTATATAAGAAGTAATGTTTTTTTTTGTTTTTTTTTATATGTACACAGATTGCACTGTCTGCTGTGTATATAACTAGTTCTAGAAGACATGCAGAGATGCCATCTCGTGTTTAGTGAGGGATTAGTTAGCTTGCTCATGCAGCTTAATGAAACTCCAGACTTGTGTCAAATTCTCAGATAACTGGAGTACAAAGTGTTCAGCATCAGATAAGTGAGCAAGTGCCAGGATTTCTGGCAAAAAACCTATTAGGATTACTCTCTGATGTCACGGATCCCTGCAAATGTTAGCTCATCAAAAGCTCAGAGGACTCAGCAGTTCAATCAATAGTTTTCTGCCATGTTCAGCTAAGCTATCACACTTGCCGCTTTGATTCTGCACATTAAACATAAACACCCGTGTGAGCAGGGAGGTAATATGCTCTGTAAACTGATGACAGCTCAGGCTGAAAAAAAAAAAAAATCACTCCGCACCCCCACAAAGTCTACGAAGTTAAAGGCTGCCTCGAATCAAAACACGAAATGGCTAAAAATAGGATGAAATGCATTCCTTAGAGGCAATCTAAGCTACAGTTATCTTACAGCCAAGTTAAAACATCACTTTAATTGGCTTTGATTTGCACTCACTGGAGGCAATTAGAGGGGTTAAAGAAGAAATAATTTCTCCAGTATGGAAAGAACTTGAGAGTGTGAACATCTTACACTGGGGAGAAGCCACTATGACATGGACACAAGTGACAGACTCTGAAAAAGGGGCACAGCCTGGAATAAAGCCACTGAGTTTCACTGCAGAAAGCTGCAAACCCCTTTTTCGCTGCGACACTTATTGTAAACTTGAGCACCTTGTCACTACACCAAAATAAAATAAAGATCTTGACAGCGTGGAACAACATTTCCCATGAGCCTTAGAAACAGAAGCGCTGTTAATTTAAGCTTTAATTCAATTAAAACTGTGTTAGAGCATTGTCAGTGCAGAAATAGATGCTAATCTAGCCTAGAACATGAACAAAAAGGAATCTATCTATCTATTCAGAGGATGAAAGATTATTATGAGACATACTTTGAGTAGTGTAAAATAATGCAAGTGGACTCTGAATCTCTGGAAAGATCCCAAGTTATTCTATATTTGATTTAAAAAGAAATACAGACAGGTGACTAACTTCACAACTGACTAGCATTATTTTCTGGCGTTCTAATTATCATAGGATGTGAAGAAAGCCTAGCTTAGCCAGTCTTGACCAGTTAGACTCCAGGGTTCTTGTGGTAGCAGTGTACCTACAAAAATGTTTCTCAGCACTCTATTCAGATCACTCTGAATAAAAGGAAATTGGGGACGGACACGTTTCAGCACAGAGCACTAAGGGGATTTTGATGAGTTTGAAAATGATTAAAAGTCACCAGATCTAAAACCAGCTGAACCCCTATGGGGGATTATGGAACACTGTGGTAGACAGCGCTCTCCCACCTCCATCATCAAAACAATAAAATGATTGAATATCTTTTTGATGTTCGAGTGTTTGAGTGATGTTCACATTCCAGCAGAGTTTTAGAAAAGAAGCTCTGAGGCTGATCTGAAGGCTTCTGGTGGCACCAGAAATGATATGGTGATTTTTGCCTTCGATGTATCGCCAGTCAGTCTGGACTATAATATTACAAACCCTCCTTAAAGATTTAACCTATAGTGCTGACCTCTACATGAAAGATGAGATAAAAGGAAAGAGAAATTAATATATGAAGCTGTAAAGATTGCATATGTCTGTGTGTGTGTGTGTATGTGTATGTGTATGTGTATGTGTATGTGTATGTGTGTATGTGTGTGTGAGTGAGTCGAGTTAGTGATGGACACAGACACCTGTGCTCCTGGCTCAGGTTCAGAGTGCAGCTGCTCCCTCACTTGAGACGGCAGCAGTTAAAGTTGCTGTGCTCAGGCCTTTGGTTGGTAGGGGGCGGTCGGAAACCCAACACCCCCCCAGCAGTTTGTCAATACGCCGAAGGACAGTGGAAAATATGTTCCTGAATGCAGCACACCTCACCGTAACTCACAACAACCAAAGAGCTAACCTGATGCTGCTGCGTGATGTTATCATACATCACGCAGCAGCATCAGGTTAGCTCTTTGGTAGCCACACAATAGTCAGTCCCCCCCCCCCCCCCCCCCCCCCCCCCCCCCCCCCCACACACTCTTCTATAAACAAGAAGCGGGCTCACCTTAAATGATTTTGTGCAAATATGTTGAACTCACTTCACATTAATGCCATGATGTCTGTGCGCCTAAAATAGATTATTCACAACTGCAGGGTTAGCCCAATAGTAAGTAGCCTTTTTCAAGGCTTTTTGGCAGAGCACAGCAGCGGAGCTGTTTTGGTATGCTATCAAATTTCAAAGCATTAGCCAACCTTTCAAAATGCAACGTCTTGAATTCACCTTTGAAGCGCTTTCCTTGACTGACCCTGCAGGTGAGCGAGGGGCCTCATACTAGCTCCAGGCGGACTACTCTTGTTTTTGGTTAAACTAATAATGCAGTAAAATGTATCTGCAGCTGTGGATATACAGGCCATGTAACTCTGCACCGGCTCACTTTTATTCTTTCCACGGCTATTTGGGGGCCGAGAGACAGTCTGTCCTTACATCACTCACACAGTGAGCACAGCTGATGCAAAGCCATAAATATCCCTCTGAGAAATGGAAAACCAAACCTCCAAGTATGTGGTTCCCCCCGTAATGGCTGCAGTGGAACACCTAGCACTAACTCACCTTAAAAACACTGCTGCACTGATCACAACATAACACATTCACATTAAGCTAGCCACACAAGAAATGCCCCTTGCGGGCAATCTATCAGTAAGCACTGAATTATTAATTCCCCCCTCTAACAAGGCCTCTTTCCTCTCGGTTTGTGTGTGCGGTTGTGTGTATATAAGAGACAGAGCGAGGGAGTGTTTAAGAGTATACAAGTGATAATGCAACAGATGGTCTACAAGTCCGACAGAGACACACGCAGAGAAACAGGAATGTAAGACTTGATGACACATCCAGCTGTGGTGGTGCAGAGACATGCACAAATCTCCCCACCTATTATTGGCTTGACATCATCTGCCATTTCCTCAGAACGTTTGATTTCAGCGGCGTGGCATGTGTTTGTCGATAGAAACCAGATGGTGCTCAGGAGGCTCGGTTATGGTATCATAATGTTTATGGAATGGCGGTGGCACGAGATCTGGGGCAGATATATTGAGAAACTCCTCAGAGGAGTTTTGGGGCAGACTGGGGTGACTCAATTGCAGCAGCAATGAAACGGCGCAACGACGACATCGTGCTTCCTACATTTTATGCTTTTCCAGTTCAGACAGGATGTCGGGGCAGACATGTGGAGAGAAAGATATAATTTTACATAAGCAGACCTCCGTCTTCTCAAGGTCATGGAGGCTTACAGAAATTCAAGGAAAAACGTGGGCTGGATGGAAAGGGGTGAAGACACAGAAGGCTGTTTTTGGAGGCTGTATCAAACTACTCAACTGACGCTCAAGATTTCCATAGGTCAGCTTTCATGGGAGGAGATGCCGGTGTGGTCTACTGGACGTTTAACCCATGTTTGACCCATTAATATGAGAGGGCTGTCAGGTGATAATCCTTCACTATTCACAGAGACTTGAGACAACAACTGCAGTCCCAGAGACATTACTGCAAGACCGCCATAAAATATCATGACACGAGTATTACATAAAGTTAAGTTTCAGTTTTTACGGTCTAGTCAAGATGTTGGTTAAAACAGACACTGATTGTAGCCATAGAATAGCTGGAAGCTTCATTCACAGCATTGACACTCAAAAATCTAGATATTATTTGCAGATAAAGATTAGCTCAACGACAATTATTCGTTTCATACTATCTGAATTAGATTCCAGAGACATTTCCAATTACTCCAGAGTGTTATAAATTCCAGAAGTCCAAAATGTATAAAACAAAAATTAAAAAGATGTAATCATTTTCAAAATTCACATAAAAAACATAATAGTTTGCTTCAATAGATATGATGCTATGTAATGTTTCAAAAACAAGTATGTACATGTTTGCACAAGAACGTATATTTGTGCTGACGCAACTGCTAATTCAAATTGAAGATTATGGTCTTTTTTTAGGTTGATCACATGACAACAGATATTCCAGACATCATCTGAATATCTCAATAGAAGCTTTGAATGTAAAACAAACAAACAAACAAACAAACAAGACATTTGGTGCAGATCTTCCTACTCAATCTGTGAAAACATTTGCATAATGTCTCCTGTGGCTTTTGAGGAGTTCTGAGAATAACCAGATGATAATAACCCTGATGATGTCATCTGATGATGTCATCAGGGTTATCTTAACTTTAGGTTTAGAGATTGCAAATGTATAAGAGAACTCCTGCATGTCAGACTGGAGGTTTGAAATCTAAAAAGACGTAGAGAATGGCTGTACTGCAAGACTTTATCGAGATGCATTTGGGGAAATTTAGGATCCAGTGTTTCTCTAGCTTGACGCAGGCAAACAAGATCCCAAATGTTCCAGAAAGTGCAATAATAAAATACCCAGAGTGTCCATTTAAATACCACTTGAATGCCAATAACATTTAAAGTCTGAACTCTAATAGAAATGTCAGTGCAGCAGGGACAAGCTGCAACCAACCTATGTTCTTTCAAGGCTGGGAGGAGGGTCAAGAAGCCGGGTCTACTGACACATGCAGCTGTGCCCAGTGTCACCGAGTCAGTCTGAAACGGATATAATGACATTTCAGTAAAACAGAAAGAGGCCTTCTCTTTCTCATTATTTTTCTTTCTCCTTTGTTTTTCACTCGTTGGGCGGTGAACGGTCAAGAGAACTCTGTGCTGATTTCACTGGCTAGAAGTTTTTAACACTGACACGAGAAAGAAAAATAAAATGAAATATTGACATAAAAAAGAGTCAACTAAAAGTTATGTACATATGTTTTTGGTGATAAATGGGCGTGCTCATATCATGCTAAGGTCAATCTGTTATTTTTCCTTTCCCAGTAACTTAACAGTTTGTCTTGGCCCGGTCTGCTTTCCTCTGATCTCACTGTTAAAGTATTCCAGCGAGACTGGGGGAGTTCATCTTATGCATGAGTTAAAGTGAGTGTGGAGGACATATTAGACACAGAGAGGAGACAAGAGGATTGTCTGTCGGCAGCGACAGGGTGGATACGAGAAAAAATCCCAGGAATGCTGAGAAAGCATAGCTTTCCTGGCTTGCAGACAGAGGAGGAAGGAAACAAGAGCATTCATGGAGCAGGGAAACGTACATACCAACGCACACACACATACACACACACGAGGTAACAAGCCACAGACCCACAACTTTCCAAATCAATACAAAGATGATCAGAATCACTACTGAAACAGCAACAAATACAGGCTAAATGATTGAAAATGAAGTTATTGATAATAGCACAATCTGCCACGGTGAAACCAACTCAAATGAACTAAATAAATAAATCATGTCCAGACGACACTAATTGTTACTAATCTTTACAAAAAAACACTTAAAAGCATCGATCTTTCAGGCATTATCACAGTCAATCTCTTTGCCTTACAGCATTTTACTGAGGCTTTTGTCCTGTCACTCCACATGTTCTTCATTGTGTAATCGCTTTTCACTGACTGTCTGAGCCGAGATACTTATCTCTCCGGCTACAAGCCAGTAAAGAAAGACCACCCACTAAATTCATCCGACGTAAGCCCACTGAGGGCAGGCCTGATGTTTTCCTCCCCGTTACTAAGGGATACTGTATATCATTGAGGTTTACACCCCCTTGTTGGGTTGTTTTCAACCTCTGCGACTGTGTGATTCACTGTCCGGCCTTTTATGACAACCGCGAGGAGAGCCAGCAGTCCCTGAGAGGTAAAGAGCGGAAAACCTGTCAGATCTTTATATCTCCTGGACTCCGAGGCCTGGCAGAACAGGCCGCAGAGGTTTTAGCCACTTTTCAGTCGTTAGGGTCCTGTCTTCATGCATACAAATATTTTTACCCCTTCCTTCAGGAAAAAAAAAATCTGTCCAGGTGACGTCTGTTTAACAAAATATCTCCATACATATAAGAATTCTGCAATTCCAAACGCTCAAACAAACAACAGCAGTCTGGGTCAGCAGTCGCCGATAAAGTCTACATCAACGATACGTCAAATACCAGAGAGGAACATTCTGATAGGGCGAGGCAATATATATAGAAATTATATCGTCACAGATTTTGGATATCGTTATATCATGATTCGACATAGGTGTTGTCTTTTCCTGGTTTTAAAGTCGGCATTACAGTAAAGTGGTGCAATTTTCTGAGCTTACCAGACTGTTCTACTGGTTCTAATACTTGTCTATACACACTCAGTCATCACATCCACATTATGGCTAATTACTTATGTCAATAGTTTGGACCAGCAGTCAACCCCACAGTATAGATGCAATATCAATATCAAGGTTTTTGTAGTCCTCACATTTATGGAGTGCTTTGGGGAGATTTCAACATATCGAGATATATATTACGTATTGCGATATTATTTTAAGGCCATAATGCCTTAGTTTTTTTCCCCATTAGCAGAAGTAACTTAAAAACATGAAAAATAACAGCTCACTTTTATTTATATTCATTATTATTGATTTATTTAAAACCCTTTCCAGCACAAAGCCCATCCGTGCTAACAAGATGTAAACAAACCAGAAGTCTGCTATTTATTTTTTTGTGAGGCACTTCTGAAGGCATTTTCAAACATCTATTCTAGTGAACTACAACTTCGTTTGCGTGTGGACGGAGGGCCAAAACGTACAGGAAATTATTGATCTATAATAATATCCAGGCATATTGACAAGAAAGACGGCTCTGATCGTAGCAGTTTTTGCCTAGACTATCAAAATGTATAAAGAGAGACTGGCCGGGAGGAAAGGCTTTTTTCTGTCAGCCAGGAAAATAATCAACATGTGTAATGTACCTGGATTGCAGAAAAACCCGCCTCGTGCTCGGGCTGATTAGTCAAGATCATTCAACAACGGCTACAGACGCACCCACTGACATTCACCCTACAGCATGCCTTGCCCGTCTAGACTGAAACCAAAAAAATCTTCAACCCTTTTTGTTTCGGTGTTTTGTCAAATAGGGTTTTAGCGTGTGTTTGGTCTTTTATGGGTAGGGGAAAATGCTTCTTGTCATAAATCCAAAGGGAACATTGTGTTTCTGACTCCAAGAGAACAGAGCAGATACAAGACATGTACTGACAAGGCTGGTGATAACTGTTGCCCTCACTACAGGGTGACGTCAGCCTGACACACACACACCTCGATGCTACTTACAACACACTGTACGCTCAGCGCATCATTCATCGTAATGTTTTATTACAACTGCGACTTCTCGTCAACTTAAAGAAACCACGAATCAAAAGTGTTTGAAAGACTACTGTATGTGGGGTAACCTTGTGAAGCTCAGGCCTGACCCATTTAATTACTTATTACCTCCTAATTATCTCTAAAATAGGAAACTGCACATTTTGAGGAGAATTAAAGATTTAATAAATGCAAATCTCGTCCAACATTTATAGATCGGCCCAGCCTCTAAGGTAGCGATATAACAAAGTCAATGGGGAGCGAGTGTGTGAAAGAATACTAGATGTGTGCGTGCCGTAGCTGCCAGCAATGCTGGAATGATTTTATGTGTACGCAAGCTCGTGTGGCTGCATGGGAGAGTCTGTGTGTTTGTCAGGCAAAGCAGCACTGCACTGCACTTATAAGGCCTGGAAAAGTGGTTGCTGCTCTCTTGAATAGCGACAGCAGTTTATAGAGTATTTGAAAATTCATCCAGTGAAGAGTTAGTGACCTAAAATGGAGAGTTAAAAAGCACTGCGACACAAAAGGCAGCATGTCCTTGTGCCCAATTAATGCTAATAATGAAAGGACAATGGGTGGATGAGGGCTGGTACACACCATAAAAACTGTGACTGATATGAAAATGAAGGCGTGAAGATTAAGACTAGTGAACACCGACAGACTCTTGGAAATAGGTCAAGGGTTTTTTTACATAGAGGCTTGGAGGAACTTTACAGGATGATCCTCCAAACAACTCAGTGATGAGAGATGCAGAGAATTACAAAAACAGACTCCAATGACAAATAGTTTCTTACCCTTGACACGGTGAGGGGCATGCTGAAGTCCTTGCCTCCCTGCAGCCTGAAGCCCCAAGGTGCCGGGCCGCTGAGGTTTACTGAGTATACGTTCATAGCCTTGAGGAGAGAAAAGGAGGAAATTATTCAAGGAAGTCCAGAAAAGGTTTTCGATCCAATTCATCCAAGCAGACGAGCTGCTGGAGGTCAGCAGACGTTTCCTACACAAACACACATGTTCCGTATAGAAACTGACAGTGAAATTGTTTTCTTTCAAAGTATATTGCATAACATGTTTTAAAATAATTCTGTTTTAGGGATAGCCATGTATCATTAGTACATTTAACTAACTTACAAGACAATATCATGGTTTCATGGTACCACGGTATATAATACTAAACAATTAATATTATTAATATTGGTTTTCAGAAATGAAAACAGAAGGGGTTAGGGTTACGGGTTATTATATACTATATTACACAAAATGGTATGTCCTGACAAAAATTCAATTTGATATAAGTGTGAAATATAGGATTCAATACTGTGGATAAACTCATTCCTACATGAGCGAAATGATTTCGATTCCTTGAGGCCAAATTCAGAGTGTAACAAAAATATACCACAGTGCAAACGGGTACCACAAAAATCATCAGTATCATAATTGTACAATCCACAAGAACAGCAGTGGCATTCTTTCAGTCAGTCTTCCTTTTAGAGCGAGTAAAGTCAAGTCACTGTATTCAGATAATAATTTAATCAATGACATGAACTGTGACAAAAACACCGGCCCATAAAATTCAACTTTCCTTGAGATTTTTTTTTCACCAGTCTAATTACTGACGCTTGATGGCAGGTCACCAAATAACCAGGTAATTTTATGAACCGAAGGTAACTCGAGTCGAAGGCCTGTGTCACTTGCTCTTGCCCGCGAGTTACAGGCTGTACCACTGACCTCTGTACCTGCGCCCCTAACAGAGCCCCTCCTCTCAGAGCCCACCAGGTGTAATCGCACTTAATGACACACAGCTATGGCTACCCAGGATGCCACCATGCAAACCTACCTTGTCCTGAAGGGCCGGCCGATAGCCCAAACCTGGGTGAAAGCTAGAGAAGTCAGTGCGCTAGGGCAAGCAGATTCTCACTCTGTTGGCAAACCCTACCCCCCGACGCTGTGTGTGTGTGTGTGTGTGTGTGTGTGTGTGTGTGTGTGTGTGGTGTGTGTGTGTGTGTGACACAGGCGAGCCCCAGCCTCTCCTCACTCCTCAGAGGCTATATAAGGAATGTAAAACTACACCAAACTATTTCAGCCCAACACCCACATGAGTCACAGCCAGAGGGAGAGAGAGGGGGGTAGAGGAGAGAGGTAACGTCAATGACCCTTATATTCTGGCCAGAGCTTTTCTGCATAAACGTCAACTGATTTTTTCTTTTTTCTTTTAAGTGTAGTTGAGAGGTGGCAGACAGCCACCGCTGAAGTAAAGCTTATGGAATCCTACATTCCTCTTGAAGGGCACAGAACAAGCAAACCTAGCAATTATAATTTTTTAAGCAACAGAGGAGCTCACGTGTACAGAAAAGCTGAGACAGAGACAGTATCACACCCTGAGCATCCCCAACCAATAAAAAAACTGTAAAGCCGACCATTTAATGCAAATCCTTATGGGAGTTTTTTATTGTTATTATTATTATTTGTCTCCATGTTCATATTTGTGTGCAGGCAACCAGATCACATAAAACAATCTCAATTAACAAAAACTTGGGATTAGTTTTCCTGCCACTTTTTCTCCTCATATGAAAAGAAAGAAAAACACCCAGGAGCAAAGAAAATCAATTATGAGGCAGACTGATTGAGACAGTAAATGGAAAATAACAAGTCCTAACAGCAACAGGTAATGGGGGTTAGATCTGACTTGAGATAGCAGCACAAATTATTTAGTTTCTTTCTCTTTTTTGGTGTGCAATAACACAGTGGATTACATTTAATTTAATGAAATAGCACCAGGGCCAGTGGAGGGATCCTCAACCTGAGACAATAAGTATGTCAGTAATGTCTGTGGCACTTAAGTGACGTCGTTCCTGTTTATGGTATGGCTATTTATAATCGCCCATGAGTGTCACCAATATTATTCCTATAGGAGCTTGTTCCTCTACAATGCGACCATCTTCAAAACACAACTGAATTACAAGCTTTGTTGGCTAACAGGGCTACGCAATTACGAGCTTACGTGGCTTTACTTTTAATTGATATAAAAGGGTGCAAAGACAATAATTTGCAGCCTGTAATTAAAGGGCTCGACTGCAGCGCAATAAGCTCTCCCAACATTCACAGCAAGAAAGTAGCAGGAAGAGACTCCTAACAAAAGCAGAGTGCAGAGCTACGAGCTGGCAGAGCAGCAGCAGCTAGCCAGAAACCATAAACTTGCACAATGAGGAGCAACAACACAGCAGAGAAAAAGTTACAACACACGCCACACAAAGCGGTGGATAAAAGTTTACCTCCTGTCCGCCAGACATCACGTCTCAAGTCTTCACACAAAAAAAAAAAAAAAAAAGGAAAAAGTCAGTCGGTAAGCAGCAGGCTAACTTTTTCGGACTTCCTTGAAGCGGACGTCAGGAAGCCACCGTGGATCACTTTGGTGAGCAGAGTATCATTCCCTCACATTTCTCTTTTAGCAGGACTCGACTCGAAACGTCAGAAGTCACATGGGGGGCTGATCCGGCTGTAAAAACCAGGAGGAAAGGAGGAGAGGCCGGGCTTTATGTTCAGACGAGCTCAGCCGTGACACCACCGGGACTTTAATCACACTTTAACAACTTTTTTTTTTATTTATTTTTTTTTTAACAACAGTCAAACGCCCCACTGCACAACACAAACCAGCACACATCTGATGTTTATACTGTTAGTGGAGGATGATAGATAGATAGATAGATAGATAGATAGATAGATAGATAGATAGATAGATAGATAGATAGATAGATAGATAGATAGATAGATAGATAGACTTTATTGATCCCAAGCTGGGAAATGACGGTGTAGCAGCAGCGTTATACACAGAGACAGTAACGACACAATGAAATAAGTGTAAGTAAGATCCTCTACTTCAGTAGAAGTACTACAACCTGGAAAAAATACTGTGTTAAGTAAATGTATCAAAGTAGAATACCTAGTGCAGACAAGTGTATACTATATTCAATGAAGGAATGTAACTAAGTATGATTACTCAAGTACTGTACTTAAAGGTGCACTTTTTAGTTTTAGGCAAGACATTCTAAATTATAAGAAAAATATCTTAATTGACTGATCATTTTTATCACTAACTAAACAAACTCTCTTTATTTCCAGGGTTTAATGAATAATAGAATAGACAAACTGACCTTAAAGGGACCTATGTAGTTTTTGGAGAAGACAATCAAACTCTGGAATTTGAATATTAACAGTATTAATGAGGTAATAATACAAACTCAGAAATATTTATCTTTTCAATCATTTATTAAACAAGCTGCTCTCAGGGGAAAATGATGTCCCCAGAACACTGTTTGAAGCTAGAAAGGTGGCAGGGTCCGCCACATATAAACAAAGTAAAACAGTATAGATCATTGTGTTTTGTTCTTTAAAGTCAGATTCAGTTTATTCAGTCATGAAAACAAAGACAGATTGTTTATTTAGTTTGTTAAAAATAAAAGTCAGTCAGTTTTTCTTCTGATTAAAATCTATTCCCCAAAACTACACAGTGCTAGTTTTACTTTATTCTTTTTTTTTATGTGTCTTTCTATATATTTTTTGGATTTATTTTATTTTGGACTTGAAGACAGAAAACATAATCCAAAGGATAACATGTTAAAGTAAGTAACACTTATTTCCAACATGGTCCTCAGTGTCAACACGTAAGACACAAAATATATATGCTGTATATTTATATTTCTTAATCTGTTACATCTGACAGCTATAGTTGCTGTTACTTTGAGTACATACTAAATAACACAAAATAGCTCCACCTCAACCAGCTTACTTGCACAAATGCTGGTTATCACTTTCAAAATAAATGTTTTATTAATATTACATTCATCATATGGAATAATCTTTAAGGTTTAAGGTTGACAAGTTGTAAAAAAAATAAAAAAAAATAAAAAAAAATTTGGATAGTGTGACTTACTTTACAAGCAGCCTTTCTACATAAGTATATTTACTTTTGATAGCAAGGTTTTAAGTTACACAGAACAATTTCAATTGACCAATCGATAAACATATGTAATGCACTGCTTGCCCTCTATTTGTAAATCATTAAATCTATCATTAAAACTGTACTTTGATTTTGATTACAAAGTTGGCATATAGGCTGTGTGTGTTATGTCTTTCTGCTCCATCAAAAAATAACTGGAAAATTATATTTATTTCAAGCAAATATTTATTTTTTAACAATGGCCTGCATTGCATTTTTTGTATGAAATGTGCTTCCGATTATTATTATTATTATTATTATTATTATTATTATTAAGAAGAAGAAGAAGAAGAAGAAGAAGAAGAAGAAGAAGAAGAAGAAGAAGTTCAGTAACATTCTTTTTTTGAGATGACTCTGTAGTCTGACTCCAGATCAGATTCAGAGTGCAGACATGCAGCAGATGGGCAGCAGATGGAGACAAACATTAACAAAAGGAGGACTGGTACCCTCAGGGTGCTGCCCTGCTCCATCATCACAGTGGCTGAACAAGTGAAGAAATCATGAATCATCAGTGAGGGCCTTAAGTGAAGCAGATTGTTTATTAACGACACATCACGAGTGATTTCTTGTTTTGCCTTGTCGCTCTCAGTCGCCCGCTCAGAACAGCTGATATCCGGGTGAATTATCCGAGTTGTTTATATCAGCGTTGTTGAGCTGGTGGCCTCGTTTTGATGCTGGTGACATTAGCTAGCTGAACCTACCAAGCTCAGTTAAACTTGTAAACACTTTTTGTGAAAGATGGCTGACAACGGAGCACACCCGACCGAAGAGGACCCAGCTGCCGCTTTCCTGGCCCAACAGGAGAGCGAGATAGCGGGGATAGAGAACGACGGCGAAGGCTTTGGGGCGCTGGAAGGAGCGGACGACCAGCAGTCGTCCGAGCCGGAGCCGGTCAACTACGGCAAGTTTGTCACTGAGCTAGCTAATGTTAGCAACGAGCTAACTGAAGCTAGCTAATGTGCGTACCGGTACTTGGACTTTGCTAGTAGTAGTTAGCGAGCAATAAACCACATCACTATATGTTAGGAGCATCACTAGCTGTTACAGTCATGTAGTTAATTTCTGATACTTATTCACTTATTCACTTTTTAAATAATGTAGTGTTAGCTTCACAGCGTAGTTAGCTGGCTGGTGGTGGTGCGTTTGTTTGCACACAGACAACGTAGCTTCGTCAGTAGACGTTAATAACAATTCATAATGCAGGCGTAAAGATAAGAGATGTTAAACCAAGTAGAATTTATTAACTTATTAAGACCAAAGCAAGTACACATAAGTTGGTAAAGTTAGATAGCAGTAATTGAGCTAAATGATAGTTGTGTTAACCGCAGAAACTTGCACTGGATAAACCTGTCCTGCTAACCAACAACATCAGTGGCAGAACAGGTGCTGCTGCATTTCTGACAACTGTAACGTTTAGTTAGCTTGATAACAAAGAGACACTATGGAAGAGGCGAACACAAGCAAACCCAGGTGGGGAGGAAGGACAGCAGACTGGAAAACTCCAAGAAGCCTATTTATTTTTAATGACATTAAACTTTGATTTCTCTTAACAATGTCAGATGCTTTCGGAGAGGAGCCAGCCACGGTGAATGGCAACATGTTCCAGGTGAGCCTACATGGCCTGTCACTTATACAGTATCTTATATATTTAAATATTATACCTGTTTGAGTTTTATGCTGAACATCATCAAATCATTTCGTGTACTTTATCTCTATGTTTATATTGGCAATCATGAATGTAATAATGTAATGCATCTATACTCTACCCAGTGTTTTGATCAGCTGTTTATAACTGAGTAATTACTTTTATGTCCTCTTAAAAGGAGTCCAATGGCCCAACAGACAACTATGCAGCCATCGCCCAGGTGGACATTCAGAGGCAAGAGCCGGAGAGTCTACGCAAGTGGAGGGAGGAGCAGAAGACACGCCTTGAGGCATTAGGTGAGCAAAGATGTCCTCAACAGGGAAATGAATCACTGTGGTGTGATGCACTTCCTACTGTGCAGCTGCGATGAGTCACCGTGATGTTGTCATATCGTGATGCATCTTTTATGGTTAACCTTTTAGGACGCATGACGTTGCACATCTAATTTTGGCACGCATAGACCTAATAATATATCAGTTCTTTTCTTCTACCTTTCTTCCCGCCGTCGGTGTCTGCCGCTTTACCCCGACAAGACTCAGCATCCAAGGCAGCAGAGGCAGAGTGGAGAGAGAAAGCCAAAAAGGAGCTGGAGGACTGGCATGTACACCAGAGCGAGCAGATGGAGAAGAACAAGGCCAACAACAGGTCAGGGTCTGACATGTCCCCTGCTAACAGGCAGTGAAGTAGCAGTTGGTTGATCGTCATGATGTGACGGATGCTATAATCACTACACGGAACTCATTGTGCTCAGATGTTGTAATTTTTCTCAGTAGGAATTATTCAACATTCACTGTTTCACAACATTATTATTATTATTATGAGAGATGTTAAAAGTCATAGCGTTTGTGTTGGACTTACCATACCAACGTATCAAATATTAGAGCATCAGTAGTGTTGCTTATCGAATTTGTTCCCTACTACTTAAAGATTGTAATTTTATCTTGGTGAAAGTCAGTGTTGTATGTGTGCTCACGAAAATATCGCAGCCTTTCCTTTTCTTGACCGAGCTAACCCCGTTCTTCTCTCACACTTTCCAACAGACTCTGTCCAAGTCTGGCACGGTATCACTTTGCATCTGTGGCTCTAGTCTTTTTGGCCAGTTTTCTTCCTCTGTGTCTGTCCAAGCACTGAGAGACAATCCTCTAATGAGATGTTAGTCTACAGCTGCGTGTCTGTGCAGAATGCCTGGAAAACAAAACAGGAAGCTGGCTAGCTAGGAGGAATGCAAACAGCAGAGAGCAAATGTCACAGTTTTTCTCATCCACCCTGCAGCCTAGCACCAAGCACAACAAGCTTGATCATTGGCAACAGTGGCATAGATAGTTTGCACAGATGAAAAACCTTGTACCACAACCTCATTAGAACTGTTTCTCAGTCGCTTGTGTAATGCTTCTGATGCAGACGCTAACAATTCTCTGCTTGTTGTTTGACACTGTTCTCCTTTCTCCTTCTTTTTTCCTGCTTTCTTGGCCTTGCCTGCGTACTAGGATTGCTGACAAGGCTTTCTACAAACAGCCCAACTCTGATGTTATAGGCTTTGTGTAGGTTTAGAATTCTTACGCTTTTTAATGTTTTTTGAACTACCCCTTGAGTTAGCACTAGTTGATTTTCACCTTGTTGCATGCCAACACTAGTTTTTGTTTTTGAAGGCGTAATTTGGTATTTCCTGCATTTTTATTAGATTGTCCCCCAAAGGTTGTAATTAAACACACAAACAGGTCTCCAACAAAAGTGTATGATTGGTATGAAGAAATGCATGAAGTTATTGCGTATCTTATGCACAGCTGCTATTCATCGTGTTATTGAACTTTGTGGTTGAGCATCATTTTCTGGTCAGACGGGTTCGCTGTGATGGAAACCGTTCTGAGATCTCTGTAATATTGCAGCTCGTTCATTCATGTCTCTCTCTGGTCTCCCTCCCACCTGTAGAGCATCAGAGGAGGCCTTCCTGGCAGAGACCGACGGCGACAGCCCAGGAACCGAATGGGAGAGGGTAGCCCGCCTCTGTGACTTCAATCCAAAAACCAACAAACAGGCGAAGGATGTTTCTCGAATGCGCTCCGTCCTCATCTCCCTCAAACAGACGCCACTCGTTCGCTAGAGGAAGGTCGCAGGAAGAATATTTGCCTCTTCAGTTTTAACCTCACATTGCATCTTTAAGAGTTTTTATGCCCTTTTCCATAAAATTCCTGGTACGTTTATAACCTTTGGAAACTTCCTTGATGCCTATTATATTGAATTAATATACTTAAACCCGCTCTCTTGTGAGAAGATGAAGGACTACTCTATTGTTACAACACCCTTGAGAAGGTCAGTTTTATCACTACTACACTTAAGAAAATATTGTTACTGTAAGTTAAAAACATTTTCCTTCCCCTTTAACTTTGAAGTTGTTACTAGGTCATCTTTACTGCATGCCTCTGCCAATATTTTGAATGCACAATTTATAGTTGTTTTATAAATTTGCATTTTGGTCGATGTCAAACACTTACTTATTAAGCACTGTTGCATATTAGATTGTAACCACTTATGCCTCTCATCAGTGTAGATTTATGAACACAGTCTTTGTTCACATTTGATGTATGATATCCCTAATTGCCATATTTAATGTAGCTGTCATATTTTTCTCTTTCAAATGCCTAAGCTTGTGGCCTTTTTGATGTAGCTCTTACTTGAGTATTCAGCCAGATGGATTTCCTCTATAATTAGGTTCAATTTCAGCAACAAAAAAAAAAAGAAAGAAAATACAAATCACAACCAAAGATCTCTGCTGTCAGCTAAATTTTCGCACAATTAACGGCTCGTGCCATTTTTCTCATTTCACTGATTTTTCTCAGCAGACGTTTTATGCGCCAGTTTTTGTGTTACACCAATATGTTTAAGATTTTTTAAACAACAATCAGCAAGGTGTCAATGTCTGCACATTGTTTCACATGTTGCCTATTTGGACATTATGAATACTGAACAAAAAGTGAATGTTAAAAGGGAAGTGGAAAATAAAAACAGCGGAGTGTGATCACTTTGAAGTAGTTTGCCCTCGTCCATCAAAATGCCCTGGAGATAATCAGCTAAAGGTGCACTATGTAAGAATTGGCCACTTGTTGAATTCATACCATTCAAACAAATAGGGATCCGGATATCAGGTGCTGTTAGCTAGTAAGATCAGTTAGCCGTGCAGCTAGCAGTAATATTATCTGATCCTGCCCAGAGCATCGGGGGAAGTGTTGATGTTGTTCATGGTACAAAGTGGCTGCAAGCTAGCTGATAGCATGCTGTCCTACAATAGATGCCCTACCTCTGCAACACAACACACACAGACGTCTTTGACACAACGTCAAAACTGATATTTCACATTTTGTTGATAAAATCCCTACATAATGCAACTTTAAACCCCAGTTTGTCCAGTTCATATGTGAGGAGATATCATTTTATGTGACCCAGTACCAGCATCCACCCTTGCATACACTCGGACGCACATTGTGCTACTGTGAAATTGTGCGAGGGATTTACCCACACTGTCAGTGTTTTACCGCATGCTCTGTATTCCATCTTCCCATCCAGATGTAAACACTGAAAGGTCTCAGATATCTTAACTCTGGCAAGAGTTTTCCAAAAGGCCAGTTTTCAATGACCTACAACACGATGTGTGTACAAAAGGCCAGTGCACTCATGTACATGTTGACAAGGCCAGTACAGGCATGATTTTAATTTGTTTCCATGAGAGTCGCTGTACTTGCCATCGGAATGCCACTGCACAAGTAAAACAATTTCACAAAGTGCTGTCA
This sequence comes from Diplodus puntazzo, assembly GCA_963678695.2. Taxonomy (NCBI): domain Eukaryota; kingdom Metazoa; phylum Chordata; class Actinopteri; order Spariformes; family Sparidae; genus Diplodus; species Diplodus puntazzo. The sequence continues at coordinate 20,659,891 of OZ023158.1, read as the reverse complement.
CATTGTTAATACATCATCTGGAGCCCTCCTATTCAAGGTTTCCACATGAAATTGAAAGTCTGTTGGGTGTTCATGGGGGAAAATGAGACTGGGCCTGTGTTTTGATTTAAAGCTTCTTCCTATTTAGATCTGCTCACCCTGGCCGTTAATATCAAAACTGTGTTCACGATTAATTTCCCCACTGAATTTTCTTTTTTTTTTTTTTTTTAAATGACTGTTAAATAAAGGTTGTAGAAGGAGTAGGCGCCCCCCCCGAATACAGTTGTGAGCGTGATTCTTTGTCTCAAATACACACAAGACATCAGGTTCAACTTAAAATTTATATCAGAAAACATTCAGGTGTTACGTGGAACATTTCAGTGGCAACACATGGGAACATTTGAAACGTGACCCAGTGAAAAAAACAACATAATTTATATTCATCAGCATTTTGCTTCAGTATTATTGTAGCACATCACAAGTAAAATCCAGTCTGGTTACTTGGTGTGTTAAGGAGCCGATTATACTTTGTTGTTGCAAAATATTCCACCGTGAGCCATTCACAGTTTTCAAACAACAATAAATAGTGCTGGCCTTTACAGAGGTATCTGAACAATGGAGTACATTATACATTATTCAGTTCATTCAGATAGATCAGTCCGCTTCGAAGTCGGTCTGGTCTGACGCAGAGTACAGGGAGTGGTCCGTCTTCATTGCTTGGGTTTCAGAGCTGTGGCGAAAACTCCAAAAATAATGGCACAAACAGTGAAGCCCTGGGCGAAGATACGTCCCCGCATCAGCATCTGGGACTGCTTGGTTTTCCCTTGATGGAAGGCACGGAGACCGTAGATCAGCGCTCCTGCTGTTCCCAAACAACCTGGAGGACACAAGGAAAATTGGAACTTAGCAAATAGAACATTACTCAGGGAACAGTACAGGTCGACTGTAATGAAAAACAAGGTAGTATGTTCAGACTAGAGCTGCAATGATTCATCAGTGAGTTTGAAATATTACACTGATGGCAAACTACTGGGTAATCGATTAATCTGTTAAGTAACTAAAACCCTAACCCTAAAAAGATTCTCTCATATGTGCTTTGTCTCTTTGTGAATATGTTCTGGTTTCTTTACTCCTCTATAGACAGTACACAGACACACTGATCAACATTTTTTACCACTGTCTGATATTTTATTAACCTAATAGAACTAATTGATTAATTGAGAAAATGATGTACAGATTCATGGGCTGATGGCGATCAAGGTCACAGTTACCACTAAATCCAAACATTAAAAGGGTAAATTCACCCAAATCAGAGGGGTAAAAGTCTAATTTAACCCAAAGTAGTGTCTACCTCGACATGCAAATAGTTGTGTTAATCTCTGATGAGATTTTTGAGATAACAGTACAATGGATTGTTTGTAAAGCTCAAAGAACACAAAGTACCATTGAGAAACGCGACATGTCCATCTATCTATCCACAGGCTTCACTGTCAACTGTTCTGAGACTATTTACAAATACAGCAGTCCCAAACTGTACATATCGGAATTTCACCTCCAACTGTAAAGGGTTGCAGCCCAGTCACAGATCTGGATATTTCTAATTAAACAAATAAAGAGAGAACATGATTGTGATTTGGGTTACTTGTACCATGGCATCATTTTTTTTCCCCAAGGGCACAGAGGCTCCACCGCGTTTAAAACCAAAACAGTGTCAAACTCCCCGCAACAAACATGACGCAGCTTTAACTCAGGTTTGGTTAATGAGCGATTTCTTTTATTTTATTGAAGTCAGCTGTCATTGACAGTGTTCAACACAAGCTGCTCATTAGGTTCAATAACATGACTTTCTCTATGATTTTAGCTTTACTTGGTGACCATTTCCAAACGCCATACACACAGTGGAGCCTTAGATGAAAACGTAGATTTAGATATCAGTGATTGGACCACTGAAGACAGAATGTCCTGCACTTGTGTAACTTGGCTCTGCACTGTTCCAGCTTGTGTAACTCACCTATAGGTACGAATGGGTTCTCCTTGGTTTTCCTCAGGAATTTTTCTTTGAATGTCTCATCTTTGACCCTCGGCGAAGGGTTGAAACCTTCAATGACCGGCGGCTGAGAGAAGTCGAACGGCACAGGTCCAGGAGACGCCTTCGGTGCCTGATCCGCTGGTGTTGTCGCAGCCGCCATGCTTACCTTGGAGCACCAGTGAGGAAGCAGGGAACTAAACTTCCGGTTACACTTTGACCCCGGACTTCAAAATAAGAGTCCTGTTTTTTGTTTTTTTGTTTTTTATAAAGGGGATTAATGTTTTCATGCCTCCTCCTGGCTTCTAGATGTGTATGTATTGTGCATATGATACACACCAAGAGGACTTAAATAGAAGTCAGTCTTCATTTAAGTGCAGTGCTCTATACATAAACAGTGTGGCTGCACATTAATGAACCAGCATGGGGATTTAACAATTGCAAAATCCCATAGAAAATTTAAATATAGCATGAGAAACATATCTTTTCCAGTTGCTAAAGTGCTTTATTTTATTTATATTATGGGAACTCGAGTGAACTCAGTGCTTAAATGTGTAATTGTCAACGGGGGCCTACAGGCTCAGACAAGCATTGTAAAACTATATAAATTATATGGTCCAAGAAAATAATCAATCTCTGGCACTGCAATCTATAACATCCCAAACCAGATTAGGTTTGATCATGACCTTTCGACCCTGTCAAAAATGTTGAATAAAAATGTAATGTTTGCTGCGCCTTTCTACTTTAGGTTACGATAGATCCCCACTATCACCACTGGGTGGCAATATTGAGTAAAGTTAAGTGTTGCAGTCATTGACTCTCAGATAGGTGGTGATAATGTCTTGTCGTTTGAAAACAGTATTTACGCCTGTGATGGCACAATAAAATACTGCATTTACAGTACATTTTCTATACTGCATAAACTCATATGTTTCATACATATATATGATGTATGTATATTTAATTACATCAGCCTGACTAGTTTTCCAACTTGTTTGTAGGTCAGATTCAAATAACAGAGGCACCCTATTTAAGTATCACTGGGAATGACGGTGAACCCTTCCAGCTAGCTCAAGTCTCAGCTTAAATAGTTAAAAAGGAAATAAACCTAACATTCATACCATGGTCATTTAAACAAAACCTTTAAAATCTTCTTCACGGCCATTAAGCCAGGTTTTTGAGACTTCAGCTGCAGAAGAGGACCAAAAAAACCCTCAGAAAATGACATTTTCAATCTTTATGCCTGTCGACCATGAAAATAAGCCAATAATAATACAATTATAACATAATAAAGATTCATAAAACAGCACACAAATACTTTTCAATCTTTTTATTGAATATTAAGGTAAATATTTCACATTAATACAGGCTACATAAAGTAGAGCCACTATACGACATGAAATTTACTCTCATTTTAACCCTTTTTAGTATGTAAACAATTATACATGTATTTACCACTCTAAAAGGTTCTGATTTCTCTTTCTCTTTAGGTAATCATCATCTAGTTCTGGGCCAAGTTTAAATAGCTACTTCATGTTGAGCCCCCTGCAGCCCAAGAACGGTGTATGTGGGTTTAAGTCAAAATCGCTAAACTACGCAGAGAATGGATCCTGTTAAACAGGTGATCGCGCATGTTTGTTTGCATCAATCGAGACACTGATTACAGCTCTCGCCCCAATTTCCTCTTTCCTCGTTTGAGATAGGCACATCAAAGAATGGCGTCAAGAGAACTTCCAATTCTTCAACCTCCGCTCTGCACTTTCAGGTCTCTACTAAAGTTTACATGTTGAACGTTTTTCTTTTTCGTTTGTCTTAATCGGTCATGTTCGTCAGTTTGTATTTCATGTTTGCGCTGTGGGTCATGCTGTGTGCGTTTGATTGCTGTGGACGCTGTCTAGTTGACGTGGTTCAGGTGCACATTGCCCACATGAGGTGCCCAGGTACCAGGCCACACCTGAGGGGAGAGAGGACCAATAAGGGACAGATGTTAGGACAGATGTAGTCAAATATTATTTCAGACTATTGTCTGAAATACAAGCCTGACTGCTGACCACCAACCAGCATAATAGAGGGCATTACCTGCTGTTGTGGGTCAGAGTTATCTGCATTGTTTGGGACCACTTTGATGATGGGGCTCCATGCGGGGTCACCAGCGTGCAAACCATTGTACATCGGTCCCCCTGGCCCCTCTGCCATCGGAGGATGAGGGGGCAGCATGGTGCCTCCATACATTGACATAGGCATCCCCTGAACACACAATAACAGATGATTGTTTAAACATGTACATAAGAGGAAGATGGGTTAAATGATCTACGGAGCTGTGGTTTTGTGTTACCTTTGGGAAGTCCATGTAACTGTTGGGCAAATGCTGAGGCTGGTGGTAGTTGTTAGCAGGGTTAGCGATGCCCGTGTCATCCTGCTCCATGGGCTGGTGCTGAGAGAAGGCCGACTGCTCCGCCTGCAGCTGAGGGTGCATCATGTGGCTGCTCATCAGGGGCTGGGACCAACCAGACATGGCCTCTGTACCAAGACACATGGGGGATTAGCAATTTGCAATGATAGAAAAGAAATACAAAAAGGAAAACAAAATGTGCTCTTACCCGAAGCACTCCCGACCCCAAATGACCAAATGCCTCCCTGTCCAACAGATGCTGTGTAGCTGGTAGTGAGGAGAGGTGGGTTGACAGAACCCGTCTGCCTGATCCTGGCCAGCCGCTCTGTGCCGATGGGTGGGGGAACCTTCCGGTCCTGCTGCGAGGAGCTGCCTTGCTTAGGCTGGGGTGGAGGGGCCACAGCTGAGGTGGAGAGGGCTGAGGATGACACCGTAGAGGGAGGCGGGACAGGAGATTCACCTGGTGGAGAAGAGGAGGAAATAGTTAGGGACAGATGAGATTCACACATATGAAAGTAAATGAAACGTTAATTTTCATAGTGCCTTGCATACTGATGAACAAAATCAAAACAGAAAATAGGTTAAAATGCCATTCATGGATCTATAGAGGGTCACAGACAAAACAAGCAAAAAAGATCATTACAAAACTAAACTTTTAGTCTTTTAAATCTAAATACATAATTCCAGGCTGAAGAATTAATGAAGAAACAAGCGTGAGCCTTGCACCTGATGTGGATGCGCTCCATGGGTGAGGAGAAAAGTGCTGTCTGCTGAAGGAAGGTGTGCCGACCCCTGTATGACCGTGCAGATAAACAGGGCTGCCAGAGATACTGGTGGCATAGCTGGTCAACGCTGTGAGTGCAGACAACGAAAGAGACAACAGCTCATTATTGAGCACGTGAGTAAGCAAACTCTACCTTAAACTTCAGGGTCAAATGCCTCATTGTCAAGACAGTTTGTATTGTGCTGTCTTTCTCACATGTATATGATATCAATATATTTGGTTGCATATATACTGCTACTACCCCCATTTTTAAGATTATTTTTTGTTAGGTTCCTCTCTACAGCAGATTATTTATCTCAGATGAATTATGTTTATATGATCTTTTATAAACTAAATTGAAAGCTGTCATACCAATGGGGCTGTTGACCATCCTCTGTGAGGCAGAGCGGTAGCCAGGGGCTTTTGAGCTGTCCGGAGGAGGTGGGGGTATCATATTCTCAATCTGGCCCATGTTCATGTAGGCTGGTGGGGCTGAGTACGACTGCTCTGGAGGTGATCGAGCTGGCAGATGACATGCACCCCACACCTGATTGTTTCCAACCTGCAAGGCAAGCAGAATTGATAACAAAAACATTTTAATCATTGGGTGTGACTGATTTTTGCACCATGACATTGTACCATTTACTTTAATGACTTGTAATTCTGCTCAACTACTTAACTTCATTGTTTGTCATTTAAAGTCACTGCAAAAGCAGAGACAAAACTACAATATGTCCGTCTAATATTTGAATTCAACTCACCTGGCTGTTGTTATCAAAGATGCTGCTGAAGTTAAAGAGACCTGCAGGACCGAAGTTGGGGGGCATCTGCTGAGGCTTGCCTGCATTGGCCACATGCTGCATCTGGGAACCGTTCATCATCCCCAGGTTAGCAGAGACCTGAAGTGAGCCTTGAGTCTGGGCTTGAGCTTGGCTCTGGGCTTGTGGAGGCAAACTTGTGGGCTGGGACGTATGGTTTTGGGTCTGTTTCGGGGGCTCTTGCTGAGCATTGAAGGGCACAAACACAGACTGTTGTTGTTGCTGCTGCTGCTGCTGTTGTGTCTGCTGTTGTTGCTGCTGCTGCTGCTCAGAAAGGGAATAGTAAGGCCCTGGTGGCTGCATACGATGGGAGACTCTAGGCGCGGGGGCTGAGAAGTGGGGTACAGTGTTGTTTGGGTGTGCAACATTGTGTGAAAGGACAGGAGGAGGTGCTGAGGGGAGGTGGGAGCTGTGCTGGGGGTTGAGGAGGGGTGGTGGGGCCTCTGAGGATGGTACAGAGGAGGGAGGGGGAGGTAACTGCTGTCGAGGCTCTGGTTTGGGAGGTAAAGCCATGGCGGGGGCAGTGAAACCCACAGAGTTGATGCTCTCACTGACAGAAACAGGCTGGTTCTCTACAGGTAGAGAGGGCTTGTCTTTTCCAGGTGGGGCAACAACACTGGGCTCTGTTTTAGCTGGGGGTTGGATGGGGGGCTGCGAGATAGGTCCAACTGGCTGCTGAGGTGCATTTGCGGTGGCTGTAGTGGAACTGTGATGTGCAGGGGAACCTGTGCCTCGTACTGCATTGCTGCCACTAGTAGCTGTGGCAACAACAGACACAGAGGTGACACCAGCAGGTTTGGGGTCGGGGGCGAAGAGCTGTTTTCTGACAGACGAAGGAGTGGGGACGCTCGGTTGGGGGTTGTATGGAGTAGGGTTCGGGGTATGAGGCGAGCCTGTGGCTGTTGACGTGTTAGACGCGATGGTGGTGGTGGTGGTCGTGACTGAGGCTCCTGAGCTGACTGTGCTGCTGTGTTCACTGTGGGTCGCGTTGGGTCTGGCCTGGCCTCCGGTGCCATTGGTTCCTCCATTGTGTTTGGGGGAGCTGTTAGCACTGCCGGGGCTCACGGGACGCACAGGGAAGGGCCCCCAGGTGCTGGCAGCAGGAGAGAAGGTGCCACCAAACTGGGCCATGGGTAGACGAGGGTGTCTGATCTGGTGCATGGTCTGAGCAGCCAGTAGAGCCAGCTGAGGGTGGGCATACGCCAAGGGCAGAGACACAGGGAAAGGCTGTCTGACATTTGATGACAGCCCCTTCCCGATCTTCCCCCCAGCCTGAGAGGAGGATGAAGGCGAGGATGAGGAGGGCTGGAACGAGACGCCTGTGGGGGTGACCAACGAGCTCAGGGCCTTTGGCCCAGTGGTTGAACCGCTGGTGGCCCCTGTGGTGCTGGGGAAGGAGGCTGAGGTCGTTTTAGAGCCTGGGGCTCTGATGTGATTTCGGGGGATCAGATCTTCGAGCTCTTTGGCTGGGTCTTGGATTAGAGCATTGATCAGCTGGACTGCATACCTTGTAGACTCCGTGCCTCCTCTGAAACAACAAAATACACTTCATTCAGACTAAGTACTTGTGGTAAAAAGTATAGCAAGTCAAAAGTGATCACATGAACATAATTCACTATGATTAAGTTTTATGACAGACTAGGGCTTTGGTCTTTGTACTAGCAATAGCAAACGTTCAGGTTTACTGTTTTTACTATAATAATTAGAGATGCCTCAATTGTGAATATCAGGACCGATATCAATTATTTTTGTTGTTTATTTCGCCCCCCTTTGTGCCAGGTAAAACAAAGAATCTCCATTATAAAAAATACCTCAAACTGTCATTCAGCGCTTGATTACACTATCTTTGAAAGAACACACATTTGTCCATATACATTTGTGAAACAACCTTTATATAACTTTATTTCACATTTAAAAAATGATATTTATTTAAGTAACTGCTTCAGGAGCCCTGTTAGACCACTGAACATATAGCCTTATAAAATGATGGCAGGGATATCAGAAATCATGCTTAATTAATTAATGTGACAACAGATAAACATTGACCAGCGTCATCGACGAGCATCATCTTATTTGCCGGTGGACCAATAGCAGTCAACACGCCAAATATCAGCTGAGATCAATGTTCTGCCAATAAATCACTGCACTGATAACAATATTGGCGGACCAAGATGCATCACATCCATTAGGGCTACAGACCATTGGTTAATAAAGTGTGAGTGAAATCCATCATCTAGATGGGGCTTATGGGCTTAATGCACGTGACCAACTGTTACACTACAGCTGTATTTTTGTTTGCTGTCCGCTAGAGGGCATCATTTTTACCTTATGGTGATCATCCTCTCCCCGTTCTTGTCCTTCTGTTTGTCTACGTCAATGTGAGCTCCTGTCACGTCCTGGATGGCTGTGATGTTGCAGCCTCCTCTGCCCATGATCCGAGATACGACAGAGGCTGGCACAGACAGCTTCTTTGATCTTCAAAAGGAAGCAGTGACATTTCATTATTCTGTCTATTCTGGCAGACGGGAAGTGTGGATTACAATTCACACCAACTGACACCCACAAATCAAAACAAGTTTAATGCTGAATTAAAAAAAAAAACATCTTTCTTCTACAAATGCATGCACATGAAATAAAACCTGAAAACCCTGTGAAAGGTTGTCAAGTAAACAGACAACATAAAGTAACTGCTAACCTTCTGACCACTTCCTTCCAACCTTCTTCTCTCTTCTGGCCTCTCTTGGGGCTCGTGAGGCTGAGTTTACTGTTGGGCGAGGTGATGGGAAGAGCCATGGTCTTGAATGGTGAGGGCAAGGAGTTCGAGGTGGAGTCGATCATGTCCGGAGCTCTGTGAAAGATCGGGCAAAGCTCAAATTTAGGGCTTCATCTAAATTATTTTCATATTGACTATTCTGTTGTTTACATTCACAATTAATCCATTTATTGGCTGGTACATGAAATGTCAAAAAACTGTGACAAATGCTCATCTCAATTTGTCAGGGCTCAAAGCGACAACTTTAAATAGCTTATTTTGTCCAACCAACAGTCCAAAACCCAAAAGCTCTGCTTTTATTATCATTAATGATGAAGAAAATCATTGCAGCTCTACTCGGGTTCACATCACAACATGAAGATATGTTTTCTGTCATGTTTGTTGAAAAATAAGGAAAAGTGTTTTGAAATAAGCTTAACTTAACAAAAGTTCCCACAGAAAAACAATTTGTCACTCGATAGCCAAATAGTGTGTAAGATAATGAACTTGCTCTGCTCCAACAGGGACTCACTTTTGCATTGGTTTTGAGATGGAGACTGTGACCTTGTTGTCCAACTTGCCGTCAGTCTGCGGCTGAGGACAGTGTCTCTTCTCCGGGCCGCGCAGGAGGACCTGGGACTGGGCCACTCCTGAGGAGGGGGCTGAGGAAGAGGAGGAGGAAGAGGAGGAGGAGGAGGAGGCGGATGAGGTGAGGTCAGGGAGGTAGTTGAGCTCCTGACTCTTGCCCCCGCTGCTGCTGCTCTCACTGGCACAGTCGGTGCTATCCAAGGGGTCAGAATCGCTGTTGCCACCTGTCACTCCCCCACCCCCACCCCGGGGCTCACCGTGGATCTTGTTCTTGTCAGCCTTGTGCTGTGCTAGTGCAACCTAGGGGAGGACATAAACACAGGCACCGAGTTAAATTAACTCATCAGACAAAGACAAACTATACCATTGATATAAGCTGTAGTGCTTACCTGCGGATCCTGTAATATGATGGGTTCGTTCGGCGAGGAGTCCTTGGTCTTGTTCTTTTTGTTCTTGCGATTGGTGCTCGGGGTAGTGGCCACACTTGCTCGCTTCTTACCAAAAGCTGTAGTGAAAGTGGTCGAGGTTGCAGATATTCCGATGGTGGTGGTGGTGGTTGCACTTGGAGGCTCAATAGGAACATCTGCTTCTATGGGGAGGCAAACAGGTAAAGTTCAGACAGGAACAGTTACAAACCATTTAACTCTAGTATAACAGAATAGTACATATTTGACATATATACATGTATTTACATATATACAACTCTAGGAACTTAAGGAAAAGTCATCGAAAGTTACCATCAGCTGAATCCTCCTTCTGCTCCTGCATCTCAGAGAAATCCTCCTTGGTTTTCTGCCCCTCCTCTTCCTCTTGCTTCCTCTTCTGCTCCTCCTTCTTCTTCTTGCGTTTCTCCTTACGTTTCTCACGCTTTGCAGCTAGGGCCTGCTTCTTGCTCTCCTCCCGGGACTGTCGCACACAACGCAGAGTCATTTTAGATACATTTTTGTCGTGGTTGTTGGATTAACACGCTTTCGTCCTGTATAGAGACTATAAGGCCCGCGTACGTCATTAGACAAAAAAATGACATCTTTTATAAATATGAAGGTTCCTTTCTAACGTTTTTGAAATCAAGGCCTGATTAGGTTACTTCTTAAATTTGACATTTTTACAAATAAGATAGTTCTCCCAATGCCCCTGCCCCCTTTTTGTTCTCAATTGATATACATATATATATGTGTATATGAATAAGTGAAAATGTGTGTATGTATAAAAGCAATTTATCATCTTCAATTTATAATCCTTTTGTAAACTATCATTGTTTTTTTATTTACACCGATGGCTTCTGACTTGAAACTATATTGAAAAAAGATGTTCCATGTTTAAAATCAAAGACATGGAATACAAAAATAAACGAGTGTCTTCATTCAGTGTGATATATATGATAACAAAATATAACTTCCAGAAACAAAGCCACAGGATGTGACATTACCTTTTCCAAGTCTAGCTCCTTGAGAAGAATGCTTGCATTCTTGTTGGCCTCGGCTGCCTGCTGGTCTTTGGCTTTGACAATGGTCTCCATGCACTGGTGGCACTTCTTCAACAGCTCCTGTAACGACGACAAGGAACCAACAGAGTTAGAGCTCTGATAACATCAACATCAGTTCTACCAGTTCTGACTAGTGACTGAAAAGGAGTGCAAAACCTACCTTGTCAGCGATGGTCGCGATATATCTCATGCACTCGATATCTGACGGGAATTGGTTGACCTCCTTCACAAGATACTGCACCACCTTCACATGACCCTAAAATTTTAGGCAGAATGGTTAGAAACCAGAGGCTTGCTAAAGTGACGTCTGACACATTGACAAATTTTCTGATAAAATCTGCACCTTTCGAAAAGCAGCCATGAGTGGGGTAATCTTGCGATTGTCGGCTGCATCCACATCAGCACTGGCATGCACTAAGAGCTGCACCACGTCAAAATGACCGCCGTTTGCCGCCAGCCAGAGAGGAGTGTTCCCTTTCTTGTTTCGTACATCGATATGGGCACCCCTGCAAAGACAGAAAGGAGTCAACAGACTCATCTATGGTCGACCCCTGATTTTAAAGTGAATGTGCCTTTTATACTTCTGCTTCAACAGCATTCAAGGTGTGAAACATAATGTGAAAAAGTACACTCTGTGCATCAACAATAACAACAACACAGCATCAGCACCTCACCTCAACCAGAGTGAAAAATATAACCACGGCGCAGTCTTAACAGCTTATTCACTCAATAGCTGAAGTGACTGAGGATCAGCTCATTATAAGAAAACCAGAACATGGTTCAGCACAGGAACACCCAAGAGCACTCACCTGTTGATAAGCAGCTCACAAAACTTGTAGTGGCCTTTGTCTGCAGCAATGGTGAGGGCAGTGTCTCTGGATGAGGGAACAGGTGGAGCATTGACATCGGCACCTTTGTCCAGCAGCACTCGGCCCACCTCGGCGTAACCTCCTGAGGCCGCCTCCATGAGAGGAGTAAGGCCAGTCTGCATGAAGTCAGAATATTCACAAATTAATTCATCAAGTCTAGAAACTGGAATACGATGTCTGTTGGTATATGAGATCCCGACACTCACCTTAGCACGATGCTCTACGTTGGCCTTGCGATCGAGCAGCAGACTGACGACCTCAGCCCGCCCCTGGAAGCACGCGAGGGTGAGAGCTGTGTTTCTGTTGGTCTCGATCTGGGCGTTGATGTCCGAGCCCATGTCTAGCAACAGCTTCACTGCCGGGACGTGACCATTCATAGCTGCCAGCATCAGAGGAGAGATTCCAAGCTTGCTGCCAGTCCTAGCGAAAAAAAATGTGTTGTTTAGAGACCGAACAAAATAAAACTTAACTGTTGAGTATTTGTCTTGGTTTCAGTCATCATCATTTTACTTTGTTTCAGTCACTAAACATGTATTATCAACTCAAGCAACCAATCGGAAGTGATTGAAACATGTGATGCACTAATTTTCAGCCTTTTTCTAGAGTGACACCTGATAAAGATCCTCACGTTGGTGTGTAAATAGTTTTCCATCCATTTATGTTCAAGTAGCTCTCAAACATTGTCTAGTCACCGCCAAGTTTGAAGAGAGAGTGAAGTAAAAGATATTTTAAACAGTACTACGATAATATTGCTGGTGGCCTCCGCACTGCTTTCTACTGTTTTTCTATTCTCCCAGGCATTCCTGACGTTGCACACAAAGAGGAACACACTTATCTTTACCAGTACTATATACGAGCAATAGTGGTATTACTGCATCCTCATTCCTTATTTATATAAGTAATCATGTGATCATGGTTTTACTTTTGGACGTGGCTAGAAAATTTCATGGAAATTTTTCTGGCACCTTCTGGTGTCTCCATAGTACGACCTCATTCACTTTCAGGAACTGATAAATGTCACAGCCAGATTAACGAAATACTAAACTTAACATTGGAAGGCATGTTTCACTCCTTCCAAGGGGCCAACGTGATACTTAGGATCCTAGCACTCACCTTGAGTTTATTTCAGCCCCAGCATTGAGGAGTATCTTGATGATGTTGACGTAACCCCCAGAAGCAGCCAGGCTAAGAGGCGTGTAGTCAGAAACATTGCGGTGTTCCTTATTGGCTCCCCGAAGCAGCAGCAGCTCAACCACCTGACCGACACAAGTGATGATTATACAGCATAGTCAAACGATGAAAATCATGAGTAGGAATGTCAATATTTTGAAGGTAAACTGAAAGACAACATGTTTACCTCCTGACGTCCCCCAGAGCAGGCCAGGGAGAGAGGCGTGTCTTTGGTTCTTTCTGACTGAGCCTCAATGTCACCCCCTTTGTCCAGGAGCACCTCCACCACTCCTACGTGGCCAGCAGTGGCAGCCAGGATCAGAGGAGTAAAGCCTGTGGAGGAAAGAAGGAATATAAGGGTTACTCAATATATTAAACATCTATAATCAACTCATTTCATACCTCACTAATGTTTAGAAGTTGTACCTTTTTTGTCCCGGTGTTCAATGTTGGCTCCCCGTGCAATAAGGACAGACACAAGCTCCTCATGGCCCCCTGCACACGCCAGCGTCAGCGCTGTGTCATGGTTACTCTCCGTCTGTGAAGAGAATAAAAAGTTTGACTTTGTACAGACAAGTAATTTTTTTGAGAATTCTGTCACATATAACTAGCCCTTTGTCTTACATGCGCATCTATGTCGACAGAAGGGTAGAGGGGCAGGACCGAAGGGGGCGAAGCAATGTTTGCGGGCATCTGTGTTGGTGGCTGGGACAGGGGTGTGGGTGAGGTTGTAGTGTTCAGCATGGGCACACGGCTGCTCACAGCTGGAGTGGAGGGAAAAAAAAAGGTTATTTGAACACATACGAGGGATTGAGCAGACATATGCATCCAATGAGAGTCAAAGCACTTACCTGCCATGATGTCATCCAGCGTGTCTGTGAGTGTCTGTGCAGGTGTAGCTACCATGAGCCCATCTGGGGCCTGCTGAGGTATCATTCCTGGGCCTAACCCAGCCAACTGCTGACCCTGCTGCTGCTGGCCCAGCATCTGCTGCCCCACCAGTACCCTCTGCAGCTCTGGGCTAGTGCTTCCCGGGTAGTCTGCAGGGTTGTAGTCGGGCAGGGGTTGGATGGGGACGAAGGCAGCCTGAAGAGGGGGAGGAGGAGGCTGGGGCTGGGGCTGGGGCTGGGCCTGTGGCGAAGGGGGCAGAGGAGGCTGCTGTGGCCCATCCCTGTAGAGGATTGTGCCCACTTGAGGAAGCTTGGGGTAATTGTCCTCTTCTCCATCTCCCTCTTCCTCTGAACCCTCCTCTTCATCATCATCATCTTCCTCTTCCTGAAAATGTATAAACACCTTAAATCTCTGCAGTCAGTAAACAGTGTTAGAGAAGTGACAAATTTAAAATCAAAAACAGGCTCACCTCTTCCCCTTCCTCTCCTGGCAGCTCCTCTTGTTCTTCCTTGATGGCCTCTTCGTCCGTGTCGGAGCCAGTGTGTACTAGGGCACCTGGTGTGGCGGGAAGGGGCCCTGGAGCAGCCGTCGTACTTCCAGGCCCCGGGCCTGGGCCCTGGCTTTGTCCTGGCTCCTGCTCCTCTTTTAAACCCTTTGCCTCCATATACTCTTTGGTGAACTGTTGCTGCGTTTTCAGCTGCAGCTGGCGTTCCACCTTCTGCAGCTCCTTCAAGATTTTCTTCTTCTTCTGCACCTAAGTGGACAACGGCCACATCCTTATTTGACTAACTTCTGATACGCCACTCAAATATTAAATAACATTTAAGAATGGATTTGCTTGTAAGGTCATGTCTATCTTTCTTAAAACTCTGAGAGAAGATTCAAGCTGAGATCAGATATCAAATGAATGACTGATTATACCTGCTCCTCTCTGCTTTTCTTCAGCTCCTCAATCTTGTCTTTGGTGAGCGGCTCCCCCTGAATGAGCTCTAGTGACTGAAGCTGGGCCTTCTCGATAGCGCTGATTCTCTGGCCAAGCTCATTGAGCTTTCCCTCCGTCTCCTCCACAATGCACTCGAGAGGCTGGCACAAGTGGAAGGGCGGCAGGGGCTCTGCTTCAGGCCCCCGGCCCACTGAGCTGGGGACACCGGGCTGGAGGGCTGCCTGTCTCTGTTTGGACACGCCTGGATTTAAACAAAAGAGATTGAAGAAATTGAGATTAGGATGAGTTAACTAAAGAATACTAGAAAATTAGGAAGACAAGACCTCAAATGCTAGATAAAGTCTTAAACTTTGTAGCACTGATTACCTTTGCTGGAGACGGGTGGGGGTGTGGCGATATTTGACGGGGCACGGTCAGGCTCCTGAGGGGGCACTACCATGGCGAGAGCTTGGAATGGGACACGAGGAACCTGTAACGACAGAAGACATGTAAGTTTCAAACAATTAAAAACAACTATTAGATCTGCCTGAACATTACAAGGTGTGATTTATTGCTGCACTTACCTGAGAGGCATCTTGCGAGGGGGGGGTGAGCTGGGAGAGGTCGGGGGCTGGGACTGATAGGATGTTGTTGGGGTAGTCCAACAGGTAGGAAACCACATTGGTGTGGCCACCCTTAGCAGCTTCTATCAACATGGTCGAACCATCCTACAAAAGAAAAAACAAACATGGTTTTAATGATGCGTTAGTATTAAACATATATTGAAAACCATAAATATTCTAACTATTCTTAATCTTTAACCAGAGAGTGTGCATTACTTTGAGTCTGTGGGTAGGATCAGCGCCATGTGCCAGCAGCAGCTCCACCACAGCCAGATGTCCTCCAGCGCAGGCCAGAGACACCACTGTGTGATCATTGTTGGCAGTAGCTCTGTTCACATTAGCACCTGGACAAGAGAAGAAGAAACACATGAACTCCAAGTGTATGAGATATGTTACCCATTTCCTCTCATTCTTTCAAATAAAGGTTTCCAAATAAAAGGACTTTATTTAACATGGTTATTCTGAACAAAGAGTCAATCACTCACCTTTGCTGATAAGGAACTGCACTGTACAGAGATGTCCTGCCCTCGCTGCCTTCATCAAGGGCGTCCGCCCCCCTTCAGACTCGTGTTCCTGGAAAACAAAGTTGATAAATCTTGGGTTCGGTTCTAAGTTATATATGTTCAGAAAAATATGACTCAACAATAACGCTGCTCTGGTACTACAACCTACAAACCCTGCTTCACACAACAGACTGTGTTCAATACAATCAATTAACATTTGCACACAAAGACTGTTTTATAAACCTATGTAAATCAAATGGCAGATCACTGGTGAAAAGGGGCATTTAAAATCATGGCGTACCAAGTTGGCTCCAGCCTGCAGCAGCACATCGGCAACATCAGTGTGTCCATTTTCACACGCATATGTCAACGCTGTGTCACCCGTTGCTGTTGTGGCGTGAACATTTGCCCCTGAATAAGAAAGATCATGACTGTAAGCACAAAGGTACAACTAGAACATTTTAAATGCAGCGAAGCTTTGCTAAGCCTCCTCTCTTCCTGCTCACCTGCAGCCAGTAGGTATTTGACCAACTCAAGATGGCCTTCCTGTGCAGCCTCCATTAGAGGTGTGGAACAGCCCAACTCGATGTCGGCGCCCGCTTTGATGAGGAAGTCAGCCACTTCTAAGAAGCCTCCGCAGCATGCTAGAGTCAAAGCCGTCTCCTGGGTCTCCTCTGTCTGGGCATTGATGTTAGCACCTGGACAACAGTACAAGAACGCTTAGTGATGAGTAACTGTCTCTCCTTCTTAAGTGCAAAACATGCATAATTCATTAAATCAAAAGTCCTAAACCATGATCGTATATTTTCACTGTTTACACCTAACATGGCTAAACAAATCCAGACAAGTGTGCACTTTTCACTGGAGTGGCTCTTGGTATAAAACTTCCATTTCTCAGATGCAGGAGCAACGCTTGCTTACCTTGAGCCAGCAGCAGTGCTACCATCTCCTCATGACCTTCTCTAGCTGCTTCCATCAGAGGGGTGTAGCCCTCATCATTGACCTGGACACAAACAGAAGCATCATCAGGTAAGAAGCCATAGGGGCAAGTATAACTCACGGCAAGAGTATTCTTTGGTGTAGAAATCATCTAGTGTAAATGTCAATAACAAATGTAATCCCCATTTTGGAAATATGTTGATATCCAATCTCTACTACCCCACATGTCAAAATGTAGATGGAAATTAAAGTACTCAATACAATCTATCTGAAGCATGAGTCAAAAAGAGAAGACTATTCTCTACTCCATTATGTGTGAAGTTCATACCTAGTTTACAGCGACAGAAGCATAATTTTTATATATAGGGAAAGCTCAAAAATGGGAATTGAGCTCGCTTGTGTTATTATGAAGTCGTCCGTCTTTTTGCACACACCTCCTCTAAGTTGGCTCCTCTCTCTATGAGCAAGGCTGCCAGCTCCACGTGTCCTCCACAGGCTGCGAGGGTAAGGGGCGACTCGAAGGAATCTGCTGGCATGTTGACCTGCGCGCCGCTGTCCAACAGCAGCCGTGCCACCTCCACATGGCCGTCCTGGGACAGCGAGACACACAGAGAATGCAGAGATAAGCACCTGAATAAATATGTGGGATCGCGAGTCTGAGAACCTTGCGTATAGTGTTTGGATATATAATGCGAAAAAATAAATTCAAGAAATTGAGCCATGAGAAATGAAGGAAATCCTGGAATAATATTATATATCATAAAAATATAAAAATTGGAAGAAAATACTGAGAAGAAAATATTTAGGTTTGGGTCAGATGCTCACCATGCACGCCTCCATCAGTGCTGTGTGCATCTCATCTGTTTTATGCTCCTGGTCTGCTCCAGCCTCCAACAGAAAACGCACCATATCCAGGTGACCTGCAGTAAACAAATAATCCATTTTCTAAACCCTTTCTGCTAAACAAAGTATTAGTAAAGACCATGTTAACAAAACAGAACCTAAAAGGTATTCAACAGGACAGAGTCAATCCTCGAAGCCTGACCTTTATAGCAGGCGAGTGTGAGAGCGCTCTCCTTGAACTCATTGGAGTGTGTGTTGATTCCGGCGCCATACTCCAAAAGTACCCTGGCAACCTCCACATGGCCAGCACTGGCCGCCTCCATTAGAGGTGTGTGTCCGTTCTCGTTGTGGTCCTCAATGTTAGCACCCTCTTTCAGCAGCACCTTCACCACATCGACGAAGCCACCGGCACACGCATACGTCAGAGCTGTGTTGCCTGGATGACACACTAGAGGTTAATCTGACTGTAAAAACAGGGAGGAGTAAAATAATCAGAATGTTAAAGAAATGAGGAGGGGTTTTACCTGTGGAGGACTGTGCGTTAACGTCTGCCCCGTGAACCAGAAGCAGTTTGACAATGTCCACATAACCTCCGCTGGCAGCAGCCATAAGTGGCGTTATGTCTCCCTTGATACCCCGGTCCTCTACATTGGCGTGCATGGCCAACAAAACCTAAAGATGGAAGATGCAAATAATGTTTGCAAGCATGGAGGCATCAATAAATTACATATCATGATTCTTTCTTTGCTTATCACATTCCACTCTAACCTTCCTTTCACATACCTGTGCAAGTTCATAGTAGCCGGCCGAGCAGGCCAGGCAGAGCAGGCTCTCCCCTTCCTCTGTGTGTTCGTTGACGCTCCGTCCCTCATCCAGCAATTTGCGTACTGCGTTGACATCCCCGTCTGAGCACGCCTCTGCTAAACTACGGCTGAAAATAACCAGACTGCTACAATTACTGCCACTGTGACAGGTGAGCACACATACGCCTCACAATTACGCAATCGCTCCCGACAAGGAACATGCACACACACGCAAACGTACTGGATGTGCAACTCAGATGTGACAGAAAAGAGAAGCATTGCATAATTCAATTTATTTACTTGTTTATAACTGTATGAAACTGTGGTTCAAGGTAAACTGGCATGTGCAAGAGTCAGTATGGGCAAGATACATACTTGTCGGCTTGGCCGGCGTTGAGTGTGTTTTCTGCTCTCATGCGGGTCAAGGCTGCTGCAGCTTCGTCCAGGGCACAACTCACAGATGACGTCAGTCGCCGTAGCACCTCGGGGTCTGCAAAAGCTTTACCATCGGCAGTGGACAGTTTACCGATGCCTGCCGAACACCAAAAGGCGAGAGGTGCATAGGGCAAGGCAAACCACAGGGGAGCACAACCACACCAGACCAGATGAAGAAGCAAGTCCAGTCCAGCCAATCCAAATCCAGGGTTAGTAGCAGCATACACAAAAAGGAAAAAGGGAAGAAAAAAAAAAAAGAAAAAAAAAATCACACACAGAAAACACACACAAGCATTTGTTAATATGGCTTAATATCTTTTTTCACTACTTTCAGTACACCATCTACGATTCTTAATTCCTACAATTTCTCCAATGACTGGGGGTCAGACGGTACACAACAATGTCTGCTTGGCTACAATAGGGGTGTCCTGTTAACAACTCTGTGACCAGAACTAGAATGACTACAATGAGGGTGGTAATGTTAGCTTTATTTGCTAGTAGACATTGCTTCAAGCTGTTAATGGTGGAAAAGGAAAACATCTCATCCAGTGTGAATTATAGATGGGTAAGAGGCAGTGAATGTGAGAGAAACAGAAGCTGGAGACAGTGGTCAGTGAGAGAGTAAAGCATAGCTGGGAGAATAACAAAATGTCATATGAGAGAAAATGTGTTTGTCTGTGCGTGTTTGTCATGATGGAGGAGAAAAGCCAAAGAGGGGAACAAGAGGGAAAAGAGCAAATATGTGGAAAACTAGATTTACCGTCGCTGGGTTTTACACCGCTACTAACCCGTCAAGTCGCACTTTAGGTACATGTCTGCCCAGACTCGTTTAATATATGTAGTGAAGACTGACCAATGTCATGCAAGGGTGTGTTTTTTGCTGAAATGGAAGTTCTCACAATATTGATGTGTATGATTCCAGTGAATAACTTCCAGTAAAAAAAACACACCAACTTCACTTAGAGACGATTTAACAGAATACAGAGGACTGATAAAATGCTTTGTCACATAGTGCAACGACAATGACCTTAAGCTACATCTCAGCTTAACCAATGAGCTTGTGTTGTTCTTTCAAATTCTTTGAACATTGTCACACGCTAAGCCAGTCAAGTGGATCCTGATAGAAGCTACAAACTCTAAAATGTAGACACTTTAAATTTTAAGCAGCACAATCTCCCCTCCTCTGTGCCCGAGTTATGATGCTGAATTATGGCCAGAAAAGGCCACAACATTATGTCACATTGACTTTTGACCCTTTTTCAATGTCGTACCTAGCATATGAATTCTTGGGTTATGGCCAAAAACATGTTTTAAGGTAACAGTGACCACCAAAATCTAATCAGTTCATCATTGAGTCCAAGTGGATGCTCTTGTCAAATTTGAAAAAATCCCTTCAGGATTTTCTGAGACATCATGTTCACTGATGTCGCAGGAGTGGTGGCATAAAAACAACTTTTACTAATGACCTAAATTAAAAGATCTCTTTCAGAAAACAGAACAAAGACAATTTCCCAACCAATGAAACAATTCAATTTACTGTGCTGAGTGTGGAGGCTTAGGGTTTAAAGGCATGTGTACAAATGAAGCAAGAAGAGCCAAGAGAGAAGGAAAAAGTGTCGGCTTTGAACTTTTCAGCCTTAGCCTCAACCCATCCATTAACCAGGCAGAAGTGAGCTCCGGCCCTTGTGGTCCTCCTGTGTTTGCACCACTGGGCCTGAGACTCGAGCTAAACTTAGTACAGCTCTCAGGAGGGATTTTGCAATGGTCCCCCAAGACGGAAAGAAACAAGAGGCCAGGGAAGTCGATCATTAATGTTTTACTGTATCGTGTTTATCTCTGAGAATGCAAGAAGTTCACTGAACCAAAACAGACTGAACACACATCTGGGTTAGACGCACTGTAAATAACTCAGAAGAAAACAAAAGAAGCCAGCTGATGATTTTTCCTAACCCTCTTTTCAAAGAACTATTTGTACATGTCTAACACAATAACCATGTCTACAGCTGTGAACACCATTTTACATATTTTAAACAAATACAGATTCACCTATTTAGATTGAACTCTCAAAAAGGACATTGAGCTCAAGCTGGGGTTAAGGCTGTGACTTGGAGCACTCGCAGATATTTTGGTTTCAACTGAAACAAGTTACTGGCTAGCCACTGAACTGCCTACACCCACTGTACCACCAACGCAGTATGCAATCTGAATAAACATTTTTATCCAAGTCGCTAATTAAAATTTCAGCCAGTGTTTGTTTGAGAACAGCCAACGCAAAATTGCAAGCAAGTCAACATTAAACCTCATTGAATTTCGAACAAAAGCAGTTTCCATCTGTTATTTTAACATTAACGGATTAACTTCTCAATCTGTAAACCAATTTTCAGGGGTAGCCAATAGCCCACAAGGCAAAAATAAAATCATTTGTATGTTTTTCTATAAAATTTTTAACAGCATACTACCACCAAGGCTTTGATGCTTTTTTTTTAAATGGCCACATAAAGTGTCCTTAACCCCTGAAACCTGCCTTGGGGCTATTAAAGCACAGCACCAATGTGTTTGAATCCGTGGAATCCAGTCCAAATCCAAGATGAAAGGGATGTTAAGCGTGTTTACCCATAAGCACCTGTTCCCTCACCGCTCCCCCGAAAACTCTGACATGTTTACACAGACAACACAATCTTCTAACTACTAAAATAAAGTGTCAGGGGCAGGTGTATACCGAATGCTTGTTCAGAACCCACAACTGGCATTCACACTACTCTGGCACCACTGATAGGAAATCAACTCTGGCACCACTGATAGGAAATCAACAACAATCAATGAATTACATTCATTGATTGTGTATTAGAGTTTTCTTCGGCGGTGAGCTGTTACTTCTAACACCACTAAGCCCTCAGTTCACGTTTGACCTTTCTTACAAATGTAAAAAATTAAATGTAGGTAGATGTACCTGACAATTTCTAAATTTGAGATTTCCTTTCCAACAAAAATAATTTACTTACAGAACGGTCATATGTAGGCAGCTTCTGGTGTTTATACAGGACTTAGTCAGAATACAGGAATGAGTTTGCAATCTCTGTTTACCTTGTGTTTTGCTGCGAGTAAAGAAAACACCTTACTAAAAGACAAGAAATGCCTCGCAGTGACTTTTACGACTTACAACCAGATAATGAATTGGCCACCATTTAGCCACTGTACAAGCTTTACAGTTTAGCTACAGTTCAGAGCCATAGATCTTTAAAAAAAAAAAAAACAACTACCCAGTGTTTAAGTAAATGTGCATTCACCAACTTGAGAACTCTCATTCCGATTAATTATTTTGGCCACTTGACTTTTAGTTTATTAATTACTCTTGAGGCCATTTATTACTCAATTATTCCTGTGCTGAACCTCTAATAATTGTTGTATGCTTAACTGTTTTATGTATGTTTCAATGGTTCTGTGCAGTTTAGTACTTGTATTTTTGTATATTCTTTTTGTTTTTATTTTATTTAATTTTGTTTAACAGTGTTTTCTTATCCATTTAACTGATGTTTACATGTTGCTTAATACATCTGTATCCACCAAAGTACCGTACTTTGAAGTGTTCAAGTTTACACAGTCTGATATAAATAAACCTGCCCTGCATTGTAAATTCAAGTGTCTCTGCTGCCTGGTGTCTGGTCACTGTGGCCTGAGAGGGGCCATTTAAACGATGAGAATACCGACGCGTCTTCGGGAGAAGTAATTTAAGTGTGATCGGTGTGATAACTTATGGTTTGACAGAAGAGCCACCTGCCAAAATACAACAAAAAAGTAGGAATTAAATATTTTCTCTAATTATCATACCCAGTTTTGTTTACATTCTATGATACGTCTGAAAATGCATCATTTTAACCCTTGCTGCCTTATAAACACATCCAATGTATTTCATAATGATACTGTTTTTTTTGTATTGTTTCTAAGACTTCCTCTCCTTAAAAAGGCACATAGCTTGATATGAACAGCTGTTGATATGTTCTGCCACTTCCTGCAGTAGGCAGAAATGTATATCACGTTGCCTTAATTCAAGGCGTGTATCTTGCAGGTAAACTTTGATCAAAGTAGGACTGTGAGTATTAAAGATGAAAGCGTTTGTATGGTAAAGCGCATTTTCACACTTGCGCACACCTGTCCAGATGCTGCAGAAAGCAACACTACCACAGAATTGTCACAAATGTTACACAAATTACTATTAAGGCTAAATATATACTATCTGCTGACACCAATTCTGACCCAATCGGTTTATTTCCCTACATTACACAGCTGCAGATTGCACACTCGGACCTACATTCAAACTAAAAAAGACAATTTGATTGACAAGTGTCTAATACTATCTATACACAGTAAAATATAATAAGCGTCACACCTTTCTTTCAATGGTTTCCTATAATATTTTGTAGAATGACCCCACTATGCATTGATTTTACAAATCCGCAAAGAGTTGCACTCAAATTTTGTGCTTGAAACTTGAGCCAACCACTCTTGATTCCCCCCCCCTCAAGAAAAGAAGTTCAGAAACTGTTAGTATGAAGCAGGGCAATGTCACATTTTTATTATTTGGGTCTGTACTCCAGCGCAAAGGTTTGTAAAAGAAACAATGAGGTTAAAGCACCATAAATCAGCTTTAATTTGAAGGTGGTCACTGCAATGTGGGGGAAT
Organism: Diplodus puntazzo; assembly: GCA_963678695.2. Taxonomy (NCBI): domain Eukaryota; kingdom Metazoa; phylum Chordata; class Actinopteri; order Spariformes; family Sparidae; genus Diplodus; species Diplodus puntazzo. The sequence goes on along the minus strand of OZ023158.1, from coordinate 20,636,409 downwards.
TGATGCCATTCTCATACATAGTCCCCCAATTTAGGGGGTTTAGTATGTTTTGGAAATAATAAAATAAGCACAAACTGCATCACCTTATTAAACAAATTGAGGTGATGGTTTGACAGGCCTCATACTTGGCTACTTTGTTCATGCAAATAATAAAAGACAGGCTGTTCAAATTTTCCTGCCACAACCATCACAATCTATTCGCCCTTTCTCTGCTAATACTACACAAATACTATATAGTATACTTTACAAATCAATATCAAGATACATTAAAGGTATTATAATGCAAGCTGTAACTGATCTTAAGCAAACGGATACTATAAGCTGCCACCTTTTCTGTTCCAACTAGTCACGGAGAAAGGGGAATAGAACGAGATTAGCCATTAGCCGTTCAACCTGGGCTCTCTGCATGCTGTGGAGGCTCAAGCGTGTTGCAGCGTTAATCTGCCCGGTAATGTTCATAAGCCCAAACGAGGCCAGGACACCCAGCCCTAATGAATTAATCTACACAGACCTTCTTAAACCTTGATTACAAGTTCTGACCAAATAAATTTATCAGAACCACTTTCAAACTATGTGCTGAAATGACAGTGACAGGCAGACAGAACTGGCAGGTTTCCTTTATTGTGGTTTCAGCGTCAGGACTTATATAAGCTAAGACTTAAACTTTTGTAGGGATTTAGAAGGGATAGGGGGAAACTGAGGCAGAAAGGCGTGGTTTTACTTATTCAAAGATGCCATATGTTAAAGCACCAATTAAGACTGGTTAGATCGAAAAAGGTGTGGCCAATGAAGTAGTGGTCAACTAGAAATGAACATCTGTCAAGTCTTAAGCCAAATTAAGTTCAGACGAAGCAGTCATACCTGCAGCTTCCAGTAAAGCTTCGAGTCGCGCCTGTGTCTCTGGATCAACTGTCCTCAAATCTACTCCATCTGTGGCGCTGGACAAAAGCAACTCTGACGCTGTCTTCATGATGGGGTTATCAAGGTCCTCCTGGTCCAAAATGAACGACTCCACCTTCAAGAGGTACAGAGAGGAGGGTAAAACAGGAAGAATGCATTTCACATCAAGTTTCAATCAGTTTTTGTTAAACAGCACAAACAAAATAACAAAAAGTGTGACAATATTTGCATTATGTGGCTTAATAAACCATCAATATAGCAATACATTTCCATTTTCTGTGTAGAAATGGCCTAGCACACACAAACAAACTACCTATAAAAAGACTAGGCATGCTGCCCTTGTTTATTTACGGTTTCTTTCAACGGAGGGAAAACAAAAAGGAGCGCAGGGATAAGAGAGTCAAAGCACAGGAAGTGCTACAGCCAGGAATTAAAACCCCTGCACACATGGAGAGATTCAGCTGAGAGTCAGCTGCCCAAGTACCGCACCACAGTTTCATACCTGAGCTTTTGCCCTGTCGGCTATCAAGTATTATATTGTGTATTACAACCATTTTATTATTCAAAAAATTCCCCAAGTGAGTCAACATTATAAACAAACTTACTATAAGAACAAACATTGCTTTATAGCTGCTTTTTGTTAATGTTACCTAAACCTCTATCAATATTTTTTGCCATATAAAATACAGCTAAACACACATGATACTCAAGAGTAGAGTTTAGAGATTACAAATAATGACATGCTTCTTCTGATTATAATTCAAAATAGCAGCCTGTTTTAGTCCCCTTCTTGTAAACATTACTACGGTAAACAATATTAAGACATTGCAAACCAAATATCGATATAAACAAACTCCTTAACCTTAAAAAGATCATCTGACTTGTTTATATTTAGTGAGTTTAAGAGTAACAGCTGGCAGTCCTATTTTTGACATTTTAGCGTCAGAACTTGTTAATATCTGTATTGCACTCTGTATCTTCAAATTAACTTCCAAGTTGCACTACAGATCGTTGTGGAGATTCCTTGTGATATATTATCAGATCCTTCTCCTTAGGTTAAACATTCTTATGGGAAAAAAAAGTTTTTTGTTTTGCATCTAGTTTTGACCCCTATTTATAAAACATCAATATATCACAGACACCAATGACTGATTCATACAATTCCATGCAAGTGATTAAACTGTTCCATACATTGTTCTATCTTTTAAGTCAATCATTAATCCTGTGTAGTGGGTCAGTTATATACATTAGCTATACTGAGAATAACAAATGTGACACTGTCATATGACACACAGCTAACTTGGACAAACTGTCTTTCTTGAAGATGTGATTTTAAAATAATGAAAAGAAATCGCAAATGATCGTCATTCAAAAGTTGCCAGACAACCTTTGACAAAAACTGGAAAAGTAGCAATCTCTGTGTCCATCCATAAGCTGCAGCAGGCTTTCAGGGCCCGGCTCAGTGTTGGGAGAGTGTCAGCATTCAGCAATGTGGAGGAATTCAGCTATACGATAGGAACACTGAGCACAACAACCCATGGGGGATGTAGTTCTACGAGGGCCTTTATAACCAACAATAGGCATCAGTCTTCACTATTAATGAACTACAGTTGCCAGAGTGTTGGTATCCAGAGAGCTGGAAAGGCCTCGAATGGCATCTGCTTAATCCTGGGGCTCAGATTTTAGCTACTGCCCAGAGCAGTGAGATCTCCGCTGGAGTAAAAACACCACAACAAACGCACCCTTTCAGGCTCGTATAGTAGGCTGAGTGAGGGGAGAAACATGACACGGACGCCGTACATCTGCAATTTGATTCAATTAAACTGCCTCGAGATGCAATTGTCAAACTTGATATTTTCTTCCACTGCTACTACACAGCTGATGCTCAGACAGAAATGGCTAGGCTATATTGACACCGGTATCAGCTGACAGCCCCACTTGTTTAACTGGCAGGGCTGTAGCATGTTTCAGACAGGTAGCCCCTCTGGTCAGATATTAGTGAAGTATAATAGAGACGGCTCAACAGGTATTATGCATTGCTCAGCTGCGCCAGTTCCCTCCACACCCATAACTCCTTGATGACAGTGTTTCTTACTGTAAATACTGCATCACCTTTTGGAGGACTATGAATATCACCATGAAAATATTTAACTAAGACCTTTAATGGGTCTGTGCAAATCATGCATTAGCCATGTAGCAGTCTAACATGTTCAATCCTGTGTCTGCTGCAGCCAAAAGGATGTTTAACTCAATTACATGACAATAGTATAACTGACAGCTCACATTAGACATACAGCTCACGTAAAAATACGGTTTGGTTATGACATGACATTTAAAGAGTCTGACTATTAACTTTTTGATTATCGAGTCAAAATACCCTGACAGCTGTTTCTGTCACACTTGTTATCTAAGAAGGTAGTTTTGGGTGGCATATCAAATTCGTGTCGTGGAGACAAATATTTGCTTTAACCCATACACCGATCCGAGCCGACACAAACACATGTCTAAAGCGTGTTTAGATGATGTGGAGATACCATCACACCTGTCCCAGTGAGAGCCTGCCAGCACATGGAAAGTTGGACACCTCTCAACGTGAACTCTGGCTGTTCTCAATTGTGACAACGCAAATGAAGTTGACACAGTGTCGATGGCTATGTGACCGACAGAAACGAAGGATGTTGAAAATGCAATCTAAAAAAAAAAAACAAAAAAAACAACTGGCTTATTTGTCAACACCGAGTGTCGAAAATTCGAGTAGTTCCGCGAGGAAAAGCATAATCTAAAACGTATCGAAAAGTTAGCCGAGAGGCGATCGGAGTTAATTTACATGATTTGGAAAAGTGACGTAATTGCACCACAACTACGAAATAGCAGATAGTTAGATGGCCGTGTACGTCCGTGGGTTTACGGGCATCTTCCATTTGCCGTGGCTGGAAAGCTGTTGGAGGAGCTGCAAACTTGTGATGGGTGTTGCGAGACGACAGCACCGAGCGAGGCCGTCTACGCTTCCACCCGAACTAGGCCGTGGTCACAGCCTGCGCTGCATAAATAAAACATTTCAGCCCTTTAGCGTGAACAACTGCTTGTGTCTCACCAAACATTATCGACATCACAACACTCCATAAGCATCTGGACTGACAAGAGGTGTTATTCGGTTAAAGTGCTGGTTTATTTTACGTAATTTCAGCGGCCTGGGAGGGGGTGGTTGCCAACTGTGTGCTAACTCGCTAGCTAGCAGGCAGCTCGCGCTAGGAGAGGAATGTTGCCTAGCTCTCTGGTTAGGCTTAGCTAACTAGCTTAGCTTAGCGTAGCTACCTCTGAAACCTCGTCTTCGTCGCTGCCGGATCCTGGACCTGAGGAGAGGACGGCCGCGGCCGCTAGTTTGAAATCCAGTCTTTCTGCTGCAGGGCCGCCTGGTTCGCCGTACAAACGTACTTTCTTTCCACCTACACCAATACCAATGCCCCCTAGTCCGACTCCTCCTGGTGTCGCTCCTACCCCCATCCCTGCCACTGGGGAGCGAGGAGTCACCGAGTCAATCTCGTCCTCGAAGCCGTCCGTCAGCATTGCCGTCCCGGCTACTGCATCCTGCATACTTATGTTCACAATACGTGTGTTAACGAGCTAGCTGTTTACTTAAACGTCCGTTCAGGCTCCTTCTTGTAGGATATTTGCGTGTTTTACTTCAGGGAATCCAGAAACTCTCCCGAAGCGAGGGTTGAGGAGGATCTCTTTCCCCCAGCCATTAACTTTCTAACAACCTAACCCGATACGCACTGTTTCTCAGAAAGACCGCCCCTGTAGGGAATCCTGATAATCCTATTGGCGTAGCTGGAAAAAACTCTGTTTTCAATTGGTCAAAATTAATGCTTGTCAAACGCGAGACCGCAGCGTCATGTTAGGTTTACCAATATCACGAGGCTGTAGAACGAACGTCAAGACATGACATGGTAGGCCAACTTAACTGGTAGCTAGCTTAACTAGTTCATGTAAACTCTTATTGGGCAATCACATAAATGGAGCGGCTACAGTCAAAACAATGTGGTACCTTCTGTAAATGTGAACCACACAATTAAGGTGAGAAATTATATATCAGTGTGAAACTGAACCTCACACATTATAAATTATGCAATTTATTACTTTAATATATTAGTGATCACAATTTATGATTAGAGTAAAGCTAGAAGAAATAATGGGAAATGTTTCAGGGTAAATGTTGTGAGACAAATGACACACACACTGAGAAAAACAAGAAACAAACATGTTGAGCACTTTATCATAATCACACTTTTTAATTTAAAATGAACTGCTTACAGGTTTACATAACGTTTTGCTGTAAATAAGTAACACACAATCCCATGAAATAATTCAACCTATTCAGGAGGCCTAGGTAATGGCGACAAAAACACATTGGTTTCAGCAGTGACTTCACTCACAATAATCAAGAACTTTATTATCAAACCACTGAGGATATACATGTGTTTGAAGTGGCACCCTGGTGCAAAATTTAAAATGATCATGAATTTAAAAGTCTTGATAGGGACTCAAGTGAATATTAATTTGAACTTTACAGCACTGCCATTGACTTCAGCCATTTGTTCATCATGACCTAAGTCCTTAGTTAAAACTGCTCTCTTTTATTTATTTATCATCTAAGCAAGTAATGTCTGTGCTGAAAGAGGTGTATAACGCTGATAGAACACTTCTTTGGTTGAACCCTGGTGAGAATGGCTCCAAACAGTCTGTTGTGTCATTGTAAATATGTGTAGTTTACTTCTAGGATATCAGTGATGGATTTTAATATCAATATGCACTAGCATATATCGATATCACATTCAAAAAATACTCCTGATTTCCTGCACTTGAAAATTTGCTAACATAATCGTAAAAAAAAGTAAACATGTATTATCTAAAATATATTAAGGAATCAAATGAAAATGTGCTGAAGAATATTTGTGATTAATTAAAATGACCAAGCAGTATTTTAATGTTGCAGATGATTCAGTCTAACTATATCTTCTTTCGTACTTTGATAACGTAAATGCATATTTTATGATGCAATACAAAGTAGATATTAAGCCATTCAGAAAAAAAGTCTATATAAAGCACAAATCAAAGTCTCAAAGCTCGAGGCTCTTCCAAATGATACTTGATGACATCACATGAGTTAATGCTAAGTAAATTATTTTTTAAAACTAACCTTTATTAGTGTCCTGCCGTTGACCACTAAATGGCCTCTCTAGAGCAGCAGCAAGTGCCTTTCGAAAGGTCATTTCTGAACTTGTTAAATGAAGGTAAAGTTATACTGCCCAAGTCCTGACTTCAACAAGTGACCTACATGTGGCTTACTTTTATCCCCCTCAAGCTACCACCACACCAACAGTTTGGTTTGGCTTGTTATTCAAGATGTGCCTGCTGCTTCTGCCCAAATTCTAAACTAGGAATCTGTCAGTCACAAGTCAAAGGCTTAATGTGGATGATTCTGATTTCGACAATGGACCTAGATAAGCTTTTACTCTCTAGATTTGGCAACTCTAAGTCATATTCATCGTCACAAAAACCCAGAAATCTATTGTGGTTTGCCTTTGCATGAGTTGTCTTATTATGGGCTCCATTGTCAGCGTCATAACTGTCATATTTTTAGTTTGTTTTGATATACATGGGCGCTTTTTGGCCTTATTGTGAAACGTGGCCTATGAAGTGCATATTCTACCCTAAAATAAACTGAGAGGCTTCACAGGTTAGTTGGTGCGAACTGTAAACAGGGTTACTTGGATTTGTAGGCCAGGAGATGCCGCCCGGTCAGCCGGGGCCTTTGGCGGAGACGTCATCATATATGGGCGTGGACGCAGAGCAGTCGGAAGCGATTGGTTATTCAACCGGGACTGCCAGGTTTGGGTGAAAACCTACACTTTCAATCAATTTAACTTACTACGTGAGATTTAGCAAACTAGGGATTCTTCGAAATCTAAAACACAGAAAGATACCAGTTATTCAAACACAGGTGTTTGAAATGTCTGATCATGTTGAATAAAGTGATCGTGCTGCACTCGGGAACATACAAGAGTGATGTGCGGCGTTTTTAACTTCCTGAAAGGGGGGTGGTTACGGAGCTCTGGCAACCCAGTGCAAGGCTTTCAGCTGCATCACGCAGGTCTGGTCATACAAACTCCGGCGTGTTATACCTACAAATCAGTAATCAGGTAAATTCATTTATGCAGCCTTTTATTTAATTTGCCTTGGCAAAACGCGAAATCGTGTTTTCGTACTTTAATACCATTATGTAGTTGCTGGTATCCATTAAAGATTTTTTTATAATGTAACCGTAAGTTATCGAATGCTAGCGTGAGAGCTAGCTAACTGATAACGTTAGCTAGTAACATGGCGTCGGCTAAGAGGGCCGCTTTTGTTCTTGTGTCGGGGTGCGGTAGTGAGCGTGCTAAGGGCCATGCAACTTGCTGAAAATATCGGAGGTCCATAATGACTAATTCATTAGTTGACTTCTGTGAACTCTCAAGGTTTAACGAAAAGCTCCAACACCAGGAATATTGTCGAGTTAAAGTAACGTTGCTATGCTTCTCACTGTTGTGAGCTAACGTTAGCTAGCTGACCACCACTCCGGGTTCGCGCTTTTTGTGAAGTGGTCGCATTTGGTTGGGAAGAGCTGGGAAAAGGCTAATTGTGATGATTACTTGCGACTTCTGTTTAGACAACAATGGTCTTTAATAGCAGAGTGAACCCACAACACTTTAGAGTATTTATTTTGCACAAAACGTTACCGGTTTGTAATATTGAACCGCCTCAAGATGGCGCTGCCAACGTATTCACAAAGGCGCCTGTGCTCATTCAAACCCTCTGGGGAAATCTTGAGCCTGAAAGATTTATACCTTAAGCCTTAGTGATGTGAAGGAAATAAATAATTGCCTATATATTCTACAAATGTAGGTTAGTTTCCCTCCGCTGGGATGAAAATCACAGCGCTCTGGGATTTACTAGTTCGAGGATGTGAGAGACTGTTGAAACTTGTCTGCAGAGAAGTGCCTTTGAGGTCATACAGGGTTCTGTTAAAATGGAGGATATGAACTTGAATGAGAAGAACTTTGAAGAAACTTGTTTTGATCCAACTAAAATCATGAAACAAGATTTTGTGTCCACATTGCTCATCTCTGCTAGCACTTGTGATCTCTAATCTGAATGCAGTAGAAAAACTTCATAATACTAAATTAAACTATGTCTTTCTTCCAGGGATTGTAACCAGTCATGGCCGATGAGGGATATGTTGTTCGCATCAGGGGTCTCCCGTGGTCCTGCTCAGCAGATGAAGTACAGAGGTTTTTCTCAGGTAGGCATTCGCATGTATTAAATACTGTTTTTGTTGAAAAATACATAAGCAGGTAAAGAAACCTAAATGATTTGTTACATTTCCAATGCAGATTGCAAAATTATCAACAATGGAAGTGGCATCCATTTCACCTACACAAGAGAAGGGCGTCCCAGCGGAGAAGCATTTGTCGAGTTGGAGACGGAGGAAGACCTAAAGATTGCAGTCAAGAAGGACAGAGAAACAATGGGTCACAGATATGTAGAAGGTGTGTAACATTGCTTGCTCATAATGACTACCTGGAACAATCTCAACATAAAGCAGTGTTAACTGATTATGTCCTGTGATTTTAGTTTTTAAGTCCAACAATGTCGAAATGGACTGGGTCATGAAGCACACTGGTCCAAACTGTCCAGAAACAGCAGGAGATGGACTCGTCCGGCTACGAGGCCTTCCCTTTGGCTGCAGCAAGGAGGAGATAGTACAGTTTTTCTCAGGTAAGAATAAGCCTTGCTGAGTCGGTACTTGTAAAACTTCATTAATGTAATGTTAGTGATAAAAGGGATTTGTTTTTTTTTCATCTTCCCTTTCTTGTTTCCTTTCTCTTGTGGACACCTTACAGTTCTTGCATCTGATTTTACAAAGAAGTCAATATCCCTCTGGAAAATGATTAATGTTTGTTTTTATTTAATAGAATAGTACAATTAGTAATGTTTTTTGATTAGTGAGTAAACTACACCAGAAAAGGAAGCTAGTTTTAATATTAAAATGGAGTAATTATTTGAGAACTTTGTGTATTTTTATTGCAGGGATCGTTATGCCTGACAACTTTTCCCATCTTTGCCCATCATATCCACCTAAGTCCATATTCATCATTTTTTTTTTATTATTGAATTAAGTCTGATATTTTACTTAACTTTTTAAATTGTCTGTGCCTACTGGTAATTAACTAATGATGGAATGGGCCTCACTCATCACGGACTGGACAGTCTTACCCAGTGCCATTGTTTCTTTTCCCCATTTCCTTGCACCCCCGTCTTTTACCTACATTTTCTTAGATGCACTGTATGCCAAATGTTCGCTTAGTTCCTGAAGGGCGAGCAGTAATTTAACTCGTGTCACCCACCAGGATCTTGTTCTCTCTTCATCAACACACCAATACTAGCCTGATGACCTGAACAGTGCCCCTTTTCCATATTCTTCCTCTATCCTCTCATTTCTATTTTATCCCCAAAATACAATAAATGTGAGTCGTTTAACCAGTCACTGGTTAAAAAACTGAACTGGTATGTGTGATGATGTATAGAGTTTTCCATAAGTTTTCTATCTCTCTCTTTAGAGAAAGTTCTCTCTGTGATTGGGCATGTGATTTAATATGTCCCCTGCTGGGGTTATCTGTCCTTGGGTTGAAGGGTTGGAAATCGTGCCAAATGGGATAACATTGCCGGTGGACATCCAGGGGAGGAGTACGGGGGAGGCCTTCGTGCAGTTTGCTTCACAGGATATAGCTGAAAAGGCTCTAAAGAAACACAAGGAAAGAATAGGGCACAGGTGGGGATGGTTGGTTGGTTGGCTGGATAAGTTGCTTTTCTTATGGTGTGCACCCTCAACATCTGATCCAAATGGACACTGTATTAATCTGGGCTAATTAAAGCATATTTGTAATATTCACCACAAACACATACACAAATTTCTACGTTGACTCCAAATATCACACATTCGTCAATGGGATGATTCACAAAATCACTGAAATTAGAGTACATGCTTAATGTTGAGAACAAATGGTGGTCTAAATATCAGTTTAGGTTGATAAATGGTAAGGAGTTCCCTGGTGGTAAAATCAGAGGGCCACTGTACACATGGATCTGGAGCCCACTGTCACAGGTAATGCTTATAGTGGGTTGCAAAAGGGCTGGAGCCCTCTCTGTCCCTCTAAAACCAACACAATGGCTGTCATGGCAAGGACGCAGGATGCTCTATTGAATCAGATAATTCACTTCAGGTAACCATAAGAAAAGTGTAATCATCAATGAGGCCCTCATCAATTTGGACAGCTTCATTTGTACAACTCAGTTTATTAGTACTTTTATCGACTTCATTAAAAACTAGAATTAAGTAGTCAAAGATATTACTACCTATGGACTACACCATGACAGCATCTGCATAGTCCAGTTTCACCAGTATTGAGCAAATGCAGCCTTTGCATTGACCATTCCCCATGTGCTCACTGTGCTATGTCAATGCTTTCAGGTACATTGAGATCTTCAAGAGTAGCCGCGCTGAAGTGCGGACCCATTACGAACCACAGCGGAAGCCCATGGGCATGCAGAGACCTGGCCCCTATGACCGGCCCTCGGGTGGTCGTGGCTACAACATGATGGGTCGAGGCGGATCTTATGACAGAATGCGTCGTGGAGGCTATGGAGGAAGTGAGTGTCAGGTTTAATTCGGATAAAGTGATATCAATTTGTGCATGTTTTTGAAAATCACCCCTTCTCTGTCCCTTAATGCTTGCACTTCTAGAATTAATAACCGTAAGATCCTCGAGACCATGTGTTAATATCATTTATGTATATTCAGGTGTATCAGATGGACGGTATGGAGATGGCGGCTCTTCCTTCCAGAGTACAACAGGCCACTGTGTCCACATGAGGGGCCTGCCATACAGAGCCACAGAGACAGACATATACAATGTAAGTCAGAGGAACTACTTAAAAAAAAAAAGCCCAACACATTTGCTTGCTGACATCCTTTCTACTCTGTACACTTTGCAGATGTTGAAATTGCACAAAACCCGTGTTTGACTTTGTCCTTGTTTTCATTTCTTAGTTCTTCTCGCCATTGAATCCAGTGCGGGTCCACATTGAGATCGGCCCAGATGGCAGGGTAACCGGGGAGGCAGATGTAGAGTTTGCAACACACGAGGATGCCGTGGCAGCCATGTCTAAAGATAAAGCCAACATGCGTGAGTTTAAAATAAGAGATTTACCACTTCCACCCTGCATATAGATGTTCATAAGTCTCATGAGCTGTTCTCACCCTCTCTCTATCCCTCAGAGCACCGCTATGTGGAGCTGTTTTTGAACTCAACAGCAGGTGGCAGTAACGGAGCCTACGGCGGTCAGATGATGGGTGGCATGGGTGAGTATCAGTAATGTGTGCAAGCATTTCCATCCAAAACAACAGATGCCACCTGTCACCCCAAGTACAACATCCCTGCAGAGTTGATGTTTGGCCCGTTTTCTCTGATACGCGAGGGCATCTGAAAATATATCTGACAACGTCTATGCAATAAATATGTCCTGAGCCATAGTTTCTTTTACTTTTCCACAGGGAACCAGTCGTCTTACAGCGGTGGACAGCTGAGCTCGGGGTACTCGGGTGGATACAGCAGCCAGGGCAACATGGGCGGCTACAGTGACTATAGTGAGTGTCAGCTCTGTTGTATTAGGTTTCTTCGTTATTCATCCTAACTACACCTTTTTATCTGATCGCTGCTGTACAGTACAGAAATGCAGTCTTTCTGTGTGTGATTACTTGAAGAACTCCACGGTCCTATAGTGTGTATTCTCTCTCTTGTTAGGTAACCAGGGCGGCATGGGAAGCAGTTACTACGGCGGCGGTGGAGGAGGAGGAAGCAGAGGCTCTATGAATGGACTGGGCGGGGGATGGGGAATGTAGATTTCGTTTTTTCCCTTAATTTGATGTTTTTTTAACGCAGCATTTTGCTGGAAGGACTGGAAACATGTCTCACCTAGTAAACATAGGGTTGGGTCAGGTGAGGTTGTTTTGAAAATACTGAGGGGTAGGGTTTCTATTTTGTTTTTTTAAAGTGAATGATCTTCAGAGAGAAGTGAGATCTGGCATCACAAGAAGTGCCAGAAGCGCTGTTCGTCATCCCCATTCCTCACCTGTTTGACACGTCACAGAAACCGTGCTTTAAATTTTCATTACCAGGACGTGTGTTGACTTTCTGTTATTGTTCTCCAAGCACCTGGCGGCTCTTCAAACTTAACTCATCCTGTGCTGGTGGTTGTAACATTCATTTCAATGTCTGAGTGCATGAACAAAAGAATCAGAATATGTCTACCTTCTGATGTTTAGACTTTGTTTAATCTTTTACATAGTGTCTAGCCTTTTTATTTCCTGTTTAAATGTTGATCTAAATTTGAGATTTCCTATGGTCAGAGCATGTTTTGTTTTCTTAAGGTGTCACAGGGCGGTTTCTCTGGTTGAATTTCAAATCTGCTGACATGAAGGTTTCTACTGCTTCAAATGCTCTTTGTATTTCCTGTGCACAAAGTGAATAAACAGTCTGGAATATCTAATTGAAACAAGCATTGCAAAAAGGGAGGCTTTATTCATTTATCAAATATCTAGATAAAAAATGTTTGGTCACCATTCCTAAATTAAGAAAATGGCTTTGTAGCAGTTAACACAATCCACAAAAAACCTGCTTGTATAATACATTCTAAAATAGTTAGATTTTTGTTAACATTCTACAGTCATTTACACAATATGCATGTATCAAGCAGTGGGGCCATAGTTGTAAATATTGTTACAGCATAGATCCATGAAATGTTGACCCATATCAAAGTGAAGTACAAGCGATCTCTGAATTAGCGTGGTCCATCTGTTACCGCCATGTAGGTTTACATTTTGCAACATCATAATTAATGTTGCTCCACGAACTTTCTGCAATTGGCCAAAAACAACCAGGGTTTGTATCCACCATTGAACTAATTGTTATATGGACTTAGTGTTTTTATGCTCAGTAGAATAATTGTCAGGTTTCTTTTGAAAGATGCACTGTGTAGGATTCAGTGGCATCTAGCAGTGAGGTTGCAGCTGGCCAAAGACTGAATACCCCTCATCTCATTCGCCCTTATAGTGGCTGCTAAAAGGTTGCAACTGCAAAACACCTTTTCTAGTCAGTGTTTGGTTTGTCTGTTCAGAGCTGCTATGGAAACATGCTTGGACGTGCAAGGATAGAATAAGCCAACTCTCAGGCGATGGAAACATGATTCCTAGTTTTAGGTGATGATAAACTAAGGAAAACATAATCCTGAATATGGTATTCAAAGTGTGCCAATTTATCCCCAAATTCCTTAACACCTAACCTTTACAATTCAGCTGTCTGTTGCAGTTTGCTTAGTTTATGCAACAAAAATGCTTGGTCAGTTTTTGAGGAATAAGTCATGGTGTGATTTTTAAAAAACACCTTTCACAACATTAACAAAATGTTTGGCTAACTTCTCCCATGTGGATATTTTCCCTGTCTCTTTCCCGGGTTACAACGTTTTGACATCACAAAACATGATCAGTCAGTTGCAGTAATGGTCCTGGAGCAATGTTGAAAACAATGCAAGAACAACACGAACACGGTGACATCAGATCATGCAAACCAGCTACACAAATGATCCTCAACAACAGCTGTAAACCCACATTAACTTGTGGAGGGACCTGAACAAAATGTACATCCATGGTTTGAATTAGAATAATTACTCACCCTGAAATTCTCAGTTTATCAAGTGTCTAAAGAAATTTTGATCACATAAATATTCTAAACTCTATTGACCTCTATGCAAAGTCAAGTCTCCTTAACATACAGTGTGCATATTACCTCATCCCATCAGTGTTAAAAGGTGGCCCCTTCTTTAATACAGATGAACTAATGCTCCTGAATTTCAGGTAATAGTGGGAAGGGAACACCAAAGCACATTTCCATTAGATTTGATGACATTTTTTCTGTCGATGTAAGTAGTAACATGGTAGTTAAAATCATAGTGGATGAGTATGTGCAGTGTTAGAAAGCTCTTAGTAAAAACTTGAAGGTGTCGTGTCAGGAAGTCGTGGAGGAGCTTCTCTGCAGCAGGAGGGAGTGGCACATGTCGCACACCCGCACAGGCCGAGGGTACGAGGGCAGGGCCAGCTCGTTACCAGAACAACTGTTGCAGTAGATGTCTCCACAGTTTCTACAGTGGTGCTGCAACACAAACGCGGACAGCTTATCGACATTGCCCTGAAGATGCATTTTAAAGAAATAAAAATTAAATGCAATTGAAAGGAGCCTACTTTTCTGCGTGCAATAGAGAACTCCTTCTGGCATTGTTTGCAACTAGTGGCCTCATCATCCTTCAGCCAGGCGTGGCCCTGACGGGAGAAACAAACAAACAATAGATCTTTTTAGTTTTGTTTTCTTCCAAATTTTACATTATCAGTCATTCATTATTCTTTTACATATTTTACCTTCAGAGCTTTGTTGACCTCCTTGAAGTCCTCCATCTTGAGTTTAGACCTTTGAGAAAGATTAAGGAACACAAAAACCTTTAGGACATGAAACTGTACCCAGGAATACCAAAAAAGATAACATCCATAGTACTGACTGGCTGAGATGAAGTCCCATCTCCTGTAGAGCCTGTTCCTGCTGCTCACATCTCTGCTGCAGCTGCTGCTTCTCCTGCTTCAACTCCTGCAGCTCCTGCACCGACAATTAACAGGGAACAAGCACCATGACAACACAATACTGTACAGGAGCAAATACATTAACACTTTTGATATATTAACGGAAATATTGGAACATGAACCACTCAACTCCTGAAACATTACCAGGGATTGAACCCAGAGTTTAAATCAACCCGGCAGCTGTCATAATGACTGTGTCTGGCAATTATACACAACTCAATTCTGCAAATCAAACTGCACAGCACACAATGACTTCAAGTCATTTCAAAAGAAGAATGCACTTCCAGAGTTGACAGTAACCCTGGTGTGTGTGTGCGAGTGTTATATGTGTCACTGACCGTGTTCAGGCCCTGCAGTTGTTGCAGCTGTGTGCGGAGCTCGATGCTGTTGTCTTGTTCCCGCTGCAGAGACTTCTGCAGGCTCTGTCTCTGTTCCCTCTCAGTGCGAAGCTCGTTCTCCAAACCCAGCCTGAGGAGAGAAGAAACATAATGATAATTAAGTTTCTATGTGAGTAGGACATGTTGTAAATATTAACATAAGAACTGTTAGTTAAAATCAGACATGTATGAGAGTACTTGAAAATTATTGCCTTAACATCTGCAAAACTGTCTTTTTTTTTACCAAGTCGAGTAAAAATGAATTTTAATTTAATTTACATAAAAAAGCTAAGCGTGTATTCTATTAATATTAAGCTTTTTTTAGATTCTGACAAATACTGCCGACCTTGTGAATTCTGATATAGTTTTCTAAATGTATAGATATTTTACAGTGTAAATGTTTGATCTTTGGTACACTATTGATGAAACTCAAGATGTGAAGGAGTTAAAAGTAAATGCATTGCACCTTTAAAGGAAGTTCATCTCTCCTACCAAGTATACTAATTATGACATTTTCTTCTTCAGTTAAAAAATTGTACAGAAAGTTACTTAAGTTACTGCTGGAGCAGATTGTGAAGTCTTATTTCTCCTGAGTCTAGCGTGTGCTCATGTTGGCCAAATCAGTAGAATATATTTCTATATTTATAGTCATAACTATGATAGTCTTAACCTCAGTGTATCCAGGTCAGTAAGTTGTTTCTGCAAAGCATCCACTTTTCCCTCCAGCTCCACCTTCATATCTTTGTCAGACTGGTCACTTTCTTTGCGCTCTCGCTCTGAGTTCTGTAGTCTGTGGTGCACAAAAAAACAAAAAAAGAAGAAGCATATTAATGTCAAGTCATACTATATCACATTAACACACAGAAACATGCCGACGCATACCTCTCCTCTAGCTCCATCATGACTTTCTCCATTTCATCCATCTTCTGCTCCAGCTGCACAGCCTTCGCCTGCTTTTTCTCCGCTTCTCGTTCCGAGTCCTGGAGGGCCACATAGGCTGTGTTAATGCGCCTTTTGTGTGGGCGTTCAAGAGGAAGAAAGGGTGTATTCAGGTGTGTCTACCTGAGCTTTGTGGAACATCTGCAGGTTAAGAGTCTTGACTTGGTCGAGCTGGAGTCGTAGGGCTGCCAGCGTGTCCTGTTTCTCATGCGTGTCCTTCTCCAGCAGCTTCATGGCCACCTCAATCTCCTGCTTCAGGCCCACCTGGAGCTCCAGCTCACGCTCCAGCTCCTGACATCATGCATTGCAAACATACAAATGACTTGAGTCAGAATCTGTTCATGCTTGTGTTTAACTTTGTGCCAACAATGGAGTATGAAGACTCATTTCATACTTCCTCACACTAATTCTCTTGCCAAATCCTGTTGGTACCTCACCTGGCGAATTCGCTTTTCCTCTCTGTATTGGTTCCAGACAACATTGTACATCTCATCCAGGCCTTGTCGGGTCTGTTTGTACGTCTCCAGCTCCACCTGACTGTCCTGTAGGGCTGCCTGGAAACACAAAAGCCGTACAGTTTGTTTGTGTTTTTTATCTGTTATTTAGATTAGGTGTGGTTAAGTTGCTGTGACTTGAAAATGCTCTCTGACCTCTTCCTTTTTCTGGCTGGACTGCATAATTGTCTCATTCTCCTGTCTCAGCTGTTCATGTTCCTCTCGCAGAGAGTTGATTCTGTCTGTTGCTGCTGTCAGCTGAGGAAAACAAAACCACACACACAGACACTCATCAGTCAGCTGAAACACACCTAACACACACGGATGCCATGTTGACTTTAGAGCGGAACGCCTTCCTTTTACATAGTTGATTGTAATAAAAAAACAAAAACAATGTTACATCATCCTAATACAAACACAGTCACACAAAAGTTCACACAGTGTGCCTGACCTCCTCTACGAGTTTGCTGTTGGTCTTCTCTAGAGAGTCCATCTTAGCCTGAAGGTCGGTGACGGTGCCACTGAGGTGACGATTCAACTCCTCAATGTAGTGCTTCTGATCCAATATGGCTGTCATTTTGGAATCACTGAAAAGAGAATAAAAAAGGCTGTTTGTTTTTAATGTTTTAATGCAAGTTTTTCCTCATTGGAATCGAGGGTCTAAGGAGAGAGGATGTTGTTCACTGTACAGATTGTAAAGCCCTCTGTGGTGAGGGGTTACTAAATTACTAACCAACTAAAATAACTACAATAAGAACAAAGAGCAATTTAAACATGATGAAAAGCAATCTAACACATACTCACTCTTTTGGAGTCTCACTGTTGGCAGGGTCTTTCAGATAAAGGGAGAAGTCAATGACTCCGACCTATGAGAGGAAGAGAAACTGATTACTATATATCCTGATTGACTTGTTTCTCATGAAGACAATGATCTGCAACTGTTGCGATGTGACCGGTCAGCACCCACCTGAGAATCAAGATCCTCCCCTTTAATACAGAGGTTAGCGTCAATTACGTTGAGGCCCACCAGCAGGCCCCCTATCACGGCCCCCTCCTCCTCCATCATCAATGCTCCAGAGTCATAAAACTCACTAGAGGGAGACAGACAATGAGGGTTGAAGAAGGGTAAAAAGAGAAAAAAGAAAACATTGGAGAGTATGTCATTTCTGCTGAAAGTAGTGTGGCATCATGGGAATTGTTGTCTTCATCGTTAATCGACCACCAATGTCGATGAAGATCTATCTGACATGGCTCAGAGGGACATATTCACAGCGAAGTAATGCATAAAGTTTTATTCACATTACGTTTAGTTCCGCTCAACTTCCTTCCTCACTCACTTATTCTCTCCTGGAAGTGTTGGCAACAGGCAACCCAATGAAATGCACCATTAACTTGGATAGAATTATGGATTCCTCTGGTGTGAGAACACACAACTCAAAAAAATAAATATACAACACCGGTCCATTTAAAGTTTACATACTTTAACTGTTACTAACCTCAGGAGATCTTTGCGGTCCAGCAAAGCTTTCAGATAGTCAGCTACGGTCTTCTGCATGAGCGCTAAATGCAGCCAAGCCCGGGCTCTTCCCAAATTAGTCCTGAAAAGAGAATAAAAGAAAAAAAACGCATGTCAAATCAATTTTCAGTATCTCTAACATTTACTGAAAAATGTTTGTGGTATAGCGTACTTAATGCCGGGCATATCTCTGGCACTTGTGGTAATGTTGACAGACTCTGGACACAACCTCTCAACCAGTTCCAGGGGACCCCATATGGACTTGTTCTGACCAATGAAGGATTTCTTGGCTGAAAAAAGAAAACCAGGCAATTACTGTTAGAACTGGTTCTGACATGGGATTAGATCGCTTTTAAGCTACACAATGAACACAAGGCAGTTGACTGAGTCTCATCCTCAGGTTGTCAAATACTGAGGTTCTGAGTTTGTGGCTCAGGTCCATCACCGATTCAAAGTGTCAGTGTTTGACGACCTGAGGGGGGAATCTATCTTTCTCCGGAAAGTTAATTTGTTGCTCAAAAGGACAGCATCATAGACCGTGTCACCTTTCAGCCCATGTTTGAGGCAATGCTCCAGGACGACAAAGAACTGCTGCAGGGGAGGGTACTCCGAGTCCAGCGTCCTGCCCAGGCTCATGGAGGACTGGATCAATACTTTGATGCTCAGCTTCATCATGCTGAGGAGGTTGGATCTCTCTATTGACATGGGGTCTTTGGGGGGCAGAACTGTACAGAATGTAAGGCAAAGAAAAAGCATTGAAATAAGATTAGTCACGCATATGCAGGCCTGCCTGGGGAAGATGTCACGACAGCTTATGTCCATTACATGCAGATTCAACAGTAGAGAGGACAGTGTGTCCTTCTGCATGAACATCAAGCCGTAAAATCAAGGCTTTACTCTTGAAGTCATGTGCGCTGACAGCTGACAAGCAGCTAGGGGAAGTAGTTAGTGAGATGGACTTTGTGTCTGCAGTATTTTACAACTAAAATCAAATGAAGGGTGTAAGTTTCAGTGTCAGAGGTAAAGAGTAGTCACAGCCTACCTGGGAGCTTTTTCGAGGTGCTGTTGAGATCATTTTCAGGCTCTCTTTCCGTCGGGGGGCTCGCAGCGGACCCCTGCGAGGGGTTCCTCGGGGCAGCGGCGTAGCTCACCCCGCTGCTAATCGTCTCCGTGGCCTTCCGAGCCAGAGACAGGAGCGGAGCCGACCAGCTGGTCTCTGCCGGCTGAGGAGTCTTCTCCGGCCGCTCCGGCTCGTCGCTGCCGCCGGCGTCACCGACGGTGGCGGGTTCCGAAACTTCAGGCTCGTCTCGCTGCAGTTCTGCTTCGCCATCCTCAACAGCTGTGTTTACTTCCCCTGCTTCGTCGGCCATGTTTGTCCCCCCTCCCCACCGCCCCGAGGATTCACGTGACCACACCGGAGCAATCGCGTGCGGTGAGAACTTTATTCTTCTTCGTTTGATGTATTGAAGGTCACAGCGCCACCCACCGGAGACAGACATATGTCAACTTAAACTGTTTCTCTTAACTAAGTTATTATATATTTCTTCCACAAGAACACTTTAGAATGCAATGTTGTGTTTTGCTGTCTTCTGATAAGTTTACTTGTTGCCCTTCTTTGATTAATTGATTAAGTTTGAACTAAACTCTAAAACTAATCTTGACTTGAATCTTGAAGATTAAAAGTACAATCAGAGCAGCTATCTTGTAGTTCCCACTTCTACCACGTGGAGGCGCCATCAAGCTGCACATTATTTGACTGTGGAAAGTCTCATAAGGTGCTTTTATTATTTCTAGGCCTTGAGAAATCAGTCCTCAAAGTTATATATTTTTCTGTATCATTGGTTGTGTTAGCCTACCATTGTCCTATATTACTGTAATTATTTTACTTAAGGTTTGTGTGAGGAATGCTTTGCACTCATATATATATATATATATATATATATATATATATATATATATATATATATATATATATTGTCTGTGTGTGTGTGTGTGTGTGTGTGTGTGTGTGTGTGTGTGTGTGTGTCTATGTTTAAGCCACCAGACTCATCCGGATTATACAATACTGAATCCCTTGAGCCAGAGTGTAGACTGCGAGGCTTAGAGAAGGGGCAGGGACAAGTAAAAAGGTGCACGTTTTACTACTACTATTAAGCATTTATTTATCGTATTAGTTATCCTTAGTTACATCTCTTTTGATTGTGTTTTTTTTGTGACCAACCTCAGTTTTTGTGTTTTAGGTTATCTATCTATCTATCTATCTATCTATCTATCTATCTATCTATCTATCTATCTATCTATCTATCTATCTATCTATCTATCTATCTAGTCAAAGTGGGACTCGGTGGAATCATTGATTTTCACTTCAATTAAATCCATAAGTAACACAGAGATATTGTATATGTATTAGATTTTGGTCATCTGTTTTCTACACTTTTGTAATAAGACAAATTAAATTCCTATCAGATATGTGGAAAAAGTTTGAGAACCACTGGCTGAAAGAGAGCAAAGTCAGCAGACTGATGGTGAAACAGTGTATTACTAACAAATACATACTTTTAAAGGGGCACTATGTAGTTACGAAGAAGAATTTGAATATTAACAATACGAATGAGGTAGTAATATGAATGCAGACATATTTATATATAGAGAGAGATATTTCTATTTAAAATAAGGTCCCCACAACACTGTTTGAAGCTAGAAAAGTGGCAGGGTCCGCCAAATATATATAAAAAAAACAGTATGGAATTGTGTCGTCCTTTAAGGTCAGTTTGTTTATTCGGTCATGAAAACAAAGAGTTTGTTTCTTTCGTACAGTCAATGAAGATCTTTTCTCCTCTGATTAAAATGTCTTTCCCAGTAACCACATAGTGCACCTTTAAATACTTTAGAAAAGACCGATTTGACAGGTTAAAGCTTTAAGAAAAGAGGGTGGGAGTAACAGACTTATATTTATTCCTCATGTACTTGAAACTGAAACGTCCACTGGATGCACTACATGTAGGCAAAGAGTAAAAATGGGCAAATCCACTCAAACATTAATACCTGAGTAAACCCATGTGTGCTGTAGCTCCACGCCAAAGTGACTAACAGTCCATCAGTGCAGCCTCCTCCTCAGCAGCAGCAGCAGCAGCAGAGTGGATGGAGGCGTGGTGACGCTCTGAGCAGCGCCATAAATACGGCCGTGCCTCTATCCGGACGCTCTCTCACTGCGCTCCGCTCACACTCAAACGTCTGATCCCCTCTGAAGGCGCAACCAAGACAAGAGGTCGCGAACAAGCGGAATTAATCCACAGAAAAACTTGGACAGAGAGAGAGGGGGAAAAAGAGAGAGAAAGGAAGAAGAAGCGAAGGACTATCGAGCACCGGGACAAGAGGAAGGAATACGACTTTTTTTTTTATCCTCGTTTATTATTTCACCTCTTTTTCTCTAATAAAGTCACTGGGAGTTGCGCCGTCATGAGGATCTTCGGTGTTGTCCTCCTGCTGCTTCACGCCGTGGGTGAGTTTCTTCATGTTTCTGTTTGTCCCTTGAGCGAATCATTTATTTATTTATTTATTTTAGGCTGGACATTCTCCGTGTCTTACCTGTTGCACGCCGTCCTCCTCCTGTCTGTAGGCTGTCTCCACCGCTCGAGCATGGCCGAGCTCATAACATGTCTTGTAAACTTCATAACCTTTAAAGCAACGGGCTTTTTTTTCACGATGCCAGGCTATTCAGGAGCTAATGGGGTCATCTCTCTTATTTTAGAGCATGCTTTATGTAACTGGATACATTTATTTTTAACTCATATTCTTGCCTGACATTAGCTAACTGTCTGTCCATGCGTGTGTGTGTGTGAGACATAGAAAGTATATGCCAACTTTGTTTGCCCCCACACCCTACTATGTTCCCCCTGCAGTCCTTCTGAGGGAGGCTCCCTAGTTCTAGTTTTGGCTCAGGTTCCACTCTGCCGAAGTGCCTCTGAAGCAAAGCAGTGATGGCTCCCAGCCCTTAAGGACCATGCCCTGTGTCTGAGCTTGTATGTTTCCTAACAGGGATTGCACTGAAAGCTCCAAAAAACTTCCTGCCTGGAGCCTCTTCCCACACAACATGTTTCAACTTGTCCTCAGAGGTCCGGCCCACCTTGGCACACTAACCCGTGTTCACTGATTGTCCCCTCCAGGAAGACTTTCTGAGTTTTGAGTTTTGCCTGCACGCAGTTCTAACAATTTCAAACACTTTTTTCTGTCTCCTCCAGCGGTGTCCAGAATGGCGAGCGGCGCTGCAGTCGACAGGTATGAAAGCGACCGGCAGCGGCACAGAGCTGTCTTCAAGTTTTTGGACACGACCAGAGACAAGAGGGCAGAGGAGGAGAGCAGGACGAGCATCACTGCGACGACGGCCGAGTACAGCCGGGAAGGCGAGGACGAGGACGAGTACTACGATGAGTACTACGTAGACGAGTACGACGACGGCATGTCCGGAGACTACGAGCTGCCACAAGGTACGGATGTCAGATCTGGCTTTTGTCTCACGTTTCTCCACCCCGTTTTGCTTTGTCAGCAAAGACGGTTAAATGTGATTGTTTCTCTGTGTCCTTTAGTTGCCATGTCAAGCAAACCCAAAGACCCGTCCGCCATCTTGGAGGTTGAGAGCACTGAGGGAAAGAGAAGGAGAGGAAAGGGGAGAAAGAAGGGAAAGGGCAAGGGGAAGAAGAGGAACCCCTGCCTGAGGAAGTACAAGGATTTCTGCATTCACGGCACCTGTCAGTACCTGAGGGACCTCCGCGCCCCATCCTGTGTGTAAGTATGAGCTCTGCCTCTACCTGTACGTGACCTCACGCCCCTGAATTATTCATCCGTAACTAAGCGACCCCCCCTTTTGTTTTCCGTGTGCAGGTGCGACCCGAGTTACTCAGGAGAAAGGTGTCAGTTCTTCACGCTGCCCTTGGAGAAGCCTCAGGAGGGCTACAACCGGACCACAGCTCTGGCCGTGGTGGCCGTGGTGCTGTCGTCCGTCTGCCTCGTCATCATAGGCCTTCTATTATTGCTCAGGTAAGGGAACGACTCACGGATTCACCCACAGTCACACACACACCGCCAAGCACAAACACACACATACAGATAAAGGGCATAACTAGACGCTAAGAAGATAGTCTGAACAAGCTCCTTTTTCTTTTTGTTTATTGCAGGTTTCACAAGCGGGGAGCGTATGATGTAGAGAATGAGGAGAAGGTCAAACTAGGGTTAGCGTCCAACCACTGAAAAGACAAAGAGAGAGGTGAGTAGTGAGGAGCAGGGCGACAGACACATACACTGACAAAACATCTGCATTGTTTGTTTTTTTTGCCTCTCCTTTTTCCTCGGATGAAATGAGGTTTTGCTCATTTCCTCTTGTCTTTGTTTTTTTTTTTTTCGCGATAGGCAACGATGCGGAAATTCTACCTCAAAATAGAAAAAAGAGAAGTGAACCGCGAAAGAGAGGTCCTGGAGGAATCGTACATGAAGAAGGGAACAGAGGTTGCTTGTCTAGCCCGACCCCTCTGCTTAGACGTTCAGATAGCACAAACCGAACGGGCAGCTGAACATATTCCTGCAGGCCTCGGAGGAAGACGGCCCGCCTGAAACTGGAATACTAACGGTTCAGAGGATGGACTGGAGGTGTGACGAGCAACAGGTGATAAATAAGCGCGAAGGAAGAAGAAGAAGAAGAAGAAGGAACGTGTCTCGACTCTGTGCTGCTTCCTGACTGTGTGAATAGAGGTCGTTTGAGACTGAACTGAACAAAATTTTTAACAACGAGAGCTCAACCTGGAATTTTTTTTGTTTTCTGCTCAACAGACAGCATTTTGTATTTTCCTGCACAAGTCCATCTTTTTTTCTGTTTTTTGTTTTGTTTTGTGTACAGTAAAACAGTATATTTATAATTTTAATTTATTTATTTAAGCTAACTGTATTTATAGAGATTTTAACCACCTTCAACAAGTTTTTGAAATAATGATGTTACAGTTGTTTTTATATTCCTTATCGGACGATATGATATTTATTTATGAAATGGAAAAAAGCAAATGATGCAGAAGCTCCTTGAGATATTATTATATGAAATGCATAAACATCTGATTTCTGGCTTTCATATTTTTTATTTTTTTGGCACTTGGTAGATGATCAATAGCACTGTGATTAATAAATTGATCATTGATTAGACTCTTCAGGGTGGTTTCATTGAAAGCAATGCTTTTCAGTTACACACATTCACACCCGGAGGCTGCCCAGTATGACCGGTGGGATCTGTCTAGATCTGGACTAGAAGCTGGGAGGGGGCGGTACAGGGCATTGCTCAAAGGCACATCAGCAGTGGTGATGAGTAAGAGGCAAGCACTGCTCTCTGTCTACGTGCCGCATAAGGCGTAGTTCTGTGCCTCAGTGTCAGTGTTTGTCATTAGGATACATTGCACTGTCTATTGATTAAAGGCAACGACAAAACTGTGCACTCCGTATTGTTAAGAAACTTTTTAAAAGGGAAGTCAAATATCGAATGCACTGTAGAAGAATCTGGTATGAATATGTGTTTTGAAGTAACTCAGATCCATGTTCAGCTGCAAGCAAAAAAAAAAGAAATGTGAATTCAAGTGTTCCACCTTTTCAAATCCTGTCCTGCAGTTTTGAAGTGATTTTTATTTATGTGATTTTTTTTTCAGAGCAAAATAAAAAATGACAAAAAAATAATCAGAAATGTTGTCTCGTTTAACTCCTTTACATCAACGCGCTGTGCTCTCTAAGTTACTTTCCGTAAAAATCAGGAAACTGATAACCTCAGAATTGCCAAATAAAATAGACAATTCAATTTAAGCTGAATGAGCTATAATTTGGCAACTTAACTTACTTGCCTATTGGCCATTTTAAAGTAATCAGTTCCCCTCAATTTTCCGAGGTAAATCACTTTGTCAGATTTGACTGAGTAGGAGTCTCAGATCAGACCAGTTAAGTAAGGTCGGGTTTATTTTTGTTCTTTGGTTCACTTCCTGAGTCCGGTCGACACGTTAATGTGATATTTTTGAACAGCCCGTCTGGATAATGATAACACCAGTGTGTCCTTTTGGCCCATTCAGGAGCTGTAATTATAGTAAACATAATATTTTTATTTCCCCTGTCTCTGACGTGTGGGCCACCGCTTTAACCAAAACACCTGTATCCTGGCCATTAGTGCCATTATGTTCAGAGCTCAAAAGGCAAATATTTTCAGTCAGGACTGTGTAGATATGAGGAGAACAGTTTATTATGCTTAAATCTGGTTATCTGAATTGAGCAAATGTTTGCATTTTAAATCAACATGTTTCTCTTTGGACCAAAGGAAACATTGTCAGTTTCAGGTGTTGGCGACGGCATCATCGTCATGTCATAATGAGTGTGGGGAGGGCTCACTCACCGCCGTGTGTACGCACTGAGCCACGGGGGCCAGATGTTGCGGGGCGCAGGCCGGGGAGCACCTGAGGTTCAGCCGCAACGCATCACGCCACAGCACCGCACGCCGTTACTCACACAGCCCAACAGATGTCATGTTCAAACACACACACCATGCCCAACATCTGAGACCTCAACCAGGCCCTTAGGCCGCAGAGTTCAGAGAGACCACATACAGCAAATACTAGCAGGATGCAGCAATGCTGTCATGTATGCCGCACGCAGGTTTAATGGGGGTAAGAGAAGTCAAAAAAACCCAGCTGGGCTCAAAGGCAGGCAGAGACCCAGCCAAATGTTAGTCACCCCTTGAAGTCACCTCCTACACGGATGTTGTTACACCGACACTGTGTGAGTGTATGTGTGTGTGTGTGTGTGGGAATGTGGTAGGGCAATGCCTTGGTGCTCAGTCTGTGTGGGTTACAGGGGTTAACCGAACCATTACAGGCAAAAATCCACAGCAAAACATGAGTGTTTACATGTTTGCTACGGGCTCATTTTCAACATGTTTGTGGGTTTGATTCCCAAATGTTCTATATATACTGAATAAACAAGATACCGTTGGGCTCGCTGTAGTTGAAGACAGATGTTCAGCTGAACCATGAGGGTGTGGTACCTGATTCAGGAACTCCTCATACCATGTTGAGTAACTGAAAAGCAGCACTTCAGCATTTAACTTTCTCACCAAAGAAGCAATCCAAGCACAAGTGCATATTTGGATGTGCTCAGTCTGCGATTTTTAAGGTTTACTCACTGCACGGCAAATGTATGTGTGAGTTAAGTTCTAGATGCTTTGTTGATGCCATTTCAGGCAAGCAGGTTTGCGAACAAGAGCACACAAAAAAGATACTGACCACTGACGAGGCGTTTCAGGAGCAGTGTTTACTGTGGGAGGGAGGAGATTCTGTTGGTGCTGACTTTGACCTTTTTTAACTTTCAAGACCTTTTACATTCATACGAAACCTGAACGACACACAAAGAAAAAGAAAACAAATGAAACCTGAGATATTGCCCTTTTATTCTGCAAGTACCCAGCGCCTACATCACCCACATTGCATCTCAACTACTGGCCCTTTGATCCAAGCCCTCAGGAAGAGCATCAAGCTTTAAAACCAATTTCCCTGAAGTTTACATCATGAAAGAAGTGACTGTACAACCATGGATAATGTTGATTGAGTGTTGAAAGCCCTGCAAAATGATTAGTTTCACAATTTGATCCATTTGGGCTGATAACATTTTGAAAGTCAAGAGTAGGTAGAAGGCTAAACAGGAAGTCTGTGACTAGGCTACCTCCAACTTTAGATCTCATTATAAGTTTGTGGTTCTGTCAGAGATTTTGGTGTGTTATGCTCATAGCAGCTAACATAGCCTCAAGGTTCTAGCCTCAAGCAGGGATGGGAGTTTATTCATCAGGGTGTGTTTGAAAAAGACTGGCTGTAAAAACAGCTGGTTTTATATGATGAAATGTCGATATTTAAGAGATATCTGGTGACAGGGGGACAGCAACAATATGCTGACAACTGTGGTCTCTAGTTTATAAATAAATACTGTTAATTTTAAATTCTGTGCCAAAAGATTTCGCATGTTGCATGTGTGAATGTGTACACTGTTTGCAAAACCACACATGCGTGAGCGTGTGTTTGCATGTGTGACAGGGACGAGTCATTTACAGTAGTGGAGCCACCTAATCCCGGCCTCTCAATGTCAAGTAGCAGAGCACACAGAAATAGTGCCGTGCAGTCATGCTCACATAGCTGCTATTCCCAGGGCTGATGGCCACCAAAGAGCCAGAATGCTGAGAGAGAAGGGAGTTCGTTTGTGTTCTGTTTCTCAGTGGCCTGGTGGACCACAGCCAGGAAATAAGGTCCGGCATGGTGGTGACCCATCATCAGGCACCAGCGCCTGCTGCACCACTCCTGAATTTTCCTTGTAGGGTCACAGTATGAATCTCTGCACGGTGCTTGGCCTTGACTTCTGAGGGTTCTTGAATGTTCCTAGAGAGACTCAGGGAGGATATTTCCACTGCTCAGAAGGCATTTCCTTTCAGGTTGGCCAGAATTCTGTGGAAGTGGCAGAATTCATTGTGTGAGAACTGACGGTGTACCAAGATCGCTATTGTGTGTGATACATTTTTGACAGGAGTTGTTTACTTCAAGGCGTGCTCACCAAAGCTCAATTTTAGATTATCTGTGGCGTGAAATACTTTTAGACTTGGACCCTAGACTTGGAAATAAACAGTTTTATTTTGGGTGATAATGTTTTAAAGATATAATCTTCAGGAAATAAAGTGAGCATTATGTCTAATGGAACAACCGACTTCATCTTTTTCTCAGTAGAATCACTCATTACAGATGGTGAATCATTATAGCATATGAGTATGCTGATGATGACGAATTTGTAGACCCCTAATATTTCTTTGGAAAGCTTTCATCACAAGATCTTAATCCATTTGCAAAGTAAGCCACTCTGTAGTCTTGACACATTGACAAACATACTTAAGTAATCAGAAGCCTTAGTGGTTGAGTTTGTTGTGAAAGGTGCTTCCTGCCCTGCTGAGGAGCAACAATGGGTAGTTTCCACTCTGATATGGAAGTGCGCACGCCAGCAGTTGGAAATATAATCATTCTCTGGCCGGATATCAACAGGAACACATTAATACCTGATGTTAATGAGTGTGTCCGCTATAGATGTTAAACTGTACAATTTTCCCTCTTAGGGTGAAATAAAAATGTGTTTGCATCATCCGCACCCCACCAGCCCAGCCACAGTGTGCCACTCAGGCCTGATTGACGAGGTGATAACAGCGGCGCTGCCATTGTCGCATGACAAAAAGAGTCTGCGGTGGATCAGTGTGTTATACATGGCCTATATCATCCTGTTTACATGGTGAGGACAGCCAGAGGGGAGGAGGGCGGGGAGGATGACAGGAATGAAGAGAAGGAGTGAGGGATAAGGTTGACACAGTAACACGAGACGGGGGGTGAGAGATGAAGAGAGAAGGATGGAGAATGGGTCAAGGTGAGAACTCCTACTTGGAGGGTGCTGACTTGTCTTCACGCGGGCGTGGATAAAAAAGATTAAGGAGTGAGAGGAGCGGCGTCACGGCCCATCATAGCTCTCACTCTTCCTTCTCCGGTCCTTAACTTTGATTCACCCTTCAGTTCCTGTGAGCTACTGTCTCTATTCTTTATTCCTGTCCTCATTACATCCCATATCCCCTCCTCCACTTCCTCATCCTTTTCCTGTCTCCTTTTTCTTCCTCCTCCTTATAGCCATAAAACTAGCCAAGTGCTCAGAGGCAGATGCAAAGGCAGCCACACAGGTCCCTGCGGCCTGCAAAATATTTTGTGATGAGAGCTCATTTTTCATTAATTTAGAGGATATTTATTTGCAGACCAGCACCCCTCATTAGTTCAATTAGTTCCTGAGTCATGCCCTCCACTACTTCATCAAGTTTAGCTTTTTCTCTCAGCCTCAACATTTTATTTTTGTTTTACCACTGCACCGAAAGCTACGAGGGAAATAAAAGGCTGCTGCTAAGTAATGCCACACTGTACATGTGGTACACCAGTTCAAATTCACAGCTTGACATTTCAGGAAATATGCTAATTGACTTCCTTGCTGAGAATAAGATAAGAAGATGGATACCAATCTCTTATCTGTGCATTAAAAACAGAGTTATGAGCTGGGAGTATCTAGCTGTTAAAACTGCCCAGAACATCATTAGTGCTCATCTAGCATCTGGCAAGCGATACAGAAGTATTCACTGCGTACCACCAGACTGCAGGACAGCTTCTTTCCTCCCGAACTTCACCGTAAGAGGTTTTTTTTTTGTACAGAGAGGGACTACAACTTCCATATTGTTGTGCAGTCATACGTTGTTGAATGACAAATAAATGAACCTTGAACCTGAAGTCAATTAGCTTAGCTTAGCATAAAGACTGGTAGCATGTGGAGATAGCTAGCCTATCAAACTCCAAAGTTCCTCTAAAGTTGACACATTAAATCTTCTTCGTTTTACTTTGGAGTGAGCCAGACTGGCTGTTTCTTTATAGATCCAGGCTTTATGCTAAGCTAAGCTAATCAACTCCTGACTCTTGCACCGTAGAGCGCACAGTCAACTGTTATTGATTTTATCGATATCCTTATCGTCTTAGCAAGAACGCTAGTTCCCAGAATATCAAACTATTACTTTTAACGTGCAATATAGAAGAACTGGCTACACTCAGAATAGATAGGGGGCAGCATATCACCCTTTACATTCTTCTAAAAATTCAAGGTAAGATTTGAATGTTTTCAACCGAAAGTCTATCTACATATTGCACCTTCAACGTTACAGTAAATTCCTGAAGATTTAACGTGTGACAGTGTCTGTGGTTGCTGACTGTCACAGTGTTGCAGGAATTCACTTCAAAATGGCAAATGATTAAAATCCAAATAAAGAAGACAGTCAGTATTTAGATTCAATCTTGTGACTGGCAGAGCATGGTGGGCACCATGCTGTGCCAGTGACAAAAACAATGTAAATAAACTCAATGCCCATTGCTGAGAGTATTCTAGCTGTATCACAAATGCTGTTTCATACCTCACTGCTAAGATTTGATTAAAAAATGTTCAGGTTCGCTCTTTGTTTATAGGAAATGAAGTCGTGTCTGCCTTTGCGCCACACTGCTGCTTGAAAAGCAGCTCAGCTCAGTGCTCTTGCGTCTGATGCCAGCAGGAGTTGGGCAGGGATACCAGCAGATTCCCCTCTGCTGATGTCACCCTGCTGGACAGACACTTGTTATGTATCATGGTCACACTATTAAATTCTCACTGAGGTCTATTTAGGCCCCAAGGAGGCTGATGGTGGCATCGCATTACTTACTGGGTAAAAGGAGAAGAGAGAGAGATTAGAGACAGAGAGCGACTGGGGTTGGGTTAAGGGGCGAGTGGAGAGAAAGCAAGGAAAGAAACTGGATGTAATTGAGCGACCGTTCCCCTAATTACCATCAACACGACCACACACACACGCACACACACATAAGCATGAAAAAATGATCTAACAACAGCATGCCGGCAAACAGACAGGAAGACGGGATGACTGCATGCTTGACTCATCTGTTTTCTTTACCCCTCACAGTATGCCCTGCAGTTCTCTGAAATACACACACACACACACACACACACACACACACACACACACACACACACACACACAGGCGGATATGGGAGGAGGTTTTTTTTTGTGTGTGTGTAGAAGTAGGGACTAATGGCGGTTTTAGAGGATCAACCCAACGCGTGCTGGCCAGTTGAGCTGGCTGACACCACAGCTTATGACAAAGGAGAGGCGTACGGATGTTAGAACAGACGGCAGCAGGCTCTGGTTACCGCAAGGAGTGGGCTCAAGGCATTCTTCTTCACTGTGTTTCCTTTGTGGTCGGCTGCTGTTGAAACTGAATGAACACCTCACCCCCCCTCACCCCCCCTCACCACCCACTACCACCACCACCACCACCACCACCACCAATACACACCCCCAAGGCAAACACTTTAAGCAATCTTTATTGTTTCAGTTTGATGTTGGAAGGATTGTTTTGAAAGAGTGGAGGGATTTCCCATGTGGAAAAATACCCTGATGTGCCTATGATATGAGTATTTGAAAGACGCAGTACAGAAACGGTCCTTCTGTCACTCCAAAGAGAGATCCCGCAACACTGCCGCAACAAAGGCCTGCCATCGAGCCAGCTTCTTTTGTAGACTGAACCAAACAGTCAGTCTAGAATTTTAAGAAAGCAAGCAGGCGCCATGGTCGTGACATGTTACAAAACAGCGCTGGCGTCTAGCGTGACGTGTTACATGCGCGTCAGGCAGCAAAATTGCTTTCTAAACAATTACAATGAGGGGTTTACTGAGTGCTTTGCTTTTGCTAGCCGTTCATATCCCGTAACCGCGAGGAATTTGCTGTGTATCGTATGCAACGTGATGCAAACAATGGCAGATTTGTCCAAGTAATGTGTTTGTGCACTAAAACATGCGTTGGAGGAGAAATCAAAGAAAAGCAGGAAGCACTGCAATGTTCAATTAGCTTCCAACTATTGCTGGCTGCTGGGTGTGTTGTTCTTAAAATGAGCTGTGATTTGAAGTCGATGGCACAGATAGTAAGATGTGCTTATGTGGGCGGCTTCACAAAGCGCAGCACTCTGCTTTAATGATTAGAGGAGCTGCTTTCAGTCATTTTAAATGTTTCCATGCGCACAGTAATGTCACTGCAGCAAATATCGTTGCACTTTAAAGCAGCGACACTAAAATCTGTTGTTACAAACTTGACAGGACAGAGGAAACTTTTAGCTTCTAAAAAGAATGTTCTTTGAGACAGGTCTGATGGAGCTCAGGATTTATCAGGAGGAAGGCTGCTTCGATCCAAACAGTTTTACTGTACACTACAAATCTGAACCGTGTATTAGCTTTTGATGTGTGAAGTAATGGAGAAAATGTATTAACATCAGATCCTGAACGTTCCCTCTGGGAGATTTAAATAATCAGTGAAGTTTAGCAGCTCGGACGTGAGGCACCTGCCGGCTGTTTTAATAATGGAGAGATTCACTTTCTTCGTTTTGGCTTCTAAAGGGATCACTGCAGCTAATGTTAATACAATTTTCCTCCTTAAAGACGTATTACACCCACCCGCATCCCATCCGCTGGTCATCAGAATCATCCTTTTTATGACCTGTCTCCTTCTTGGTCCCCTCGTCTGGGAACCATTATTTTCTGTCGCCAAATGAATGGTCAATGGTTGTTGAGATACCTCAGTCTAGACCAAAGCGGTGGACCAATGGAGCCACTCTGCTAGTGTTTGAATATGTTAGACTGTCTTTATGTATTGCCCTTTGATAGACTGGCAAGGTGTTCGGGGTGTTACCCTGCCTTCTTCTCAATGTATGATGGAACACCCATAATCAAGGCCTGGAAAATTTAAAGCAAATAAAGGAATGATTTTTCCTCTTTTGAATTTCTTCATTCATCTGCCTTCATCCCTCTGACTCCCAGACAAATTTACATCCCACCCCGTGAGGCCGCCTAAGCAGCCCACAGACTATTAGTGGGGTCCGTGACCTCAGTGAGACTTTCCCCTCTGCTGCTCTCGTCTGTCCGTCCACCCACTGTTACACTCTGTGTGTTCCCTCTCTCCTGCCACAGCCTTGAGACAGTGTGGGAGCTGTTCAGAGAACAGGAATGCAGAGAGAGCGCTCAGAGCTCAGCTGCTGGAGGAGAGAAAAGGGAGGAGAGGAAGGCAGGAGAGGGGGATTTTTCCTTGGATGAGGTCATGGATGATGGCTTCTCTCACAGCGAGAGCTGAGCTCGTGGCAGACGCGCCCCTGACCTCCCTCTGCCAGCACACACACACACACACACACACACACAGACACACACACACACGTGCGCAAAAACACACACACATATACACACACACACACAGAGGGAGAAAGGGCTGAACCCATGGAGGCACTTGGCCGGCAGAGAGATGACATCTAGTTTTCATGCTTGCCCATTACACCGCAGCTAATCTCCCAGTCCAGAATGCTCCGTCTTTATCAACACACCACACACGACTGCCAGCTTTGTACAAGGCCGTAGAGTCAGGCCCCAGCGGGCCACTTTAGTGAAAAGCCCTGCTAAAATCTGTCCCATTACTAGTTGAGAGATTGAGTGATTAGTAACACGCTACAATTAGCGTGCTCAGCACACACATGCGGCGACACAGCTGATTCAACAGCAATATTGTCTGATCTTGAGGAGTGATCTATCTGATTGGGCGAGGAGGAGGTCCCAGTTAGTAGCAACTGTCGAGACGGCAGGATGATGGTAGTTATTATTGTGATTACTCAGCCCGTTTTCCTCCCCATGTGTGAGTCACGGAGACCGACGCTCGGTGGCTTTGTGCCTCAGTGTGAAAAATATCACACCTTCCTCAAGCCCTCTTCCCCAGCGTGGATTTCGGGAATGTGACATAACACTAAAGCTTTGTCGGGGGACAATAGGGCCCCCATCTGAATGTGACACATCCCTGTGGGAGCAGTTGTTTTTATACGTCCTCTGATCCCCTCCCTGTGAACTGGATTAGTTGGACGTCACTCTTACAACCCAACCCAAACTGTCACTGCCTCAATGTGTGGAGCACTTGGAAGTTTGACTACAGTATTACTGAGCACCACATTTGACACTAGTGTCCGAAAATCTAAGGGCCCTGACACATCAAGCTAACAGTGGACTGTGAGGTGTTTGGATGTAGTTGAGTGTCTGTTGCGTTTGGCACTCTTCCCTTGTCTGTTATTGACATCTGCAGCCAAAGGTGTTCTCCAGGTGAAAACTCAAGACCTGCTGTGTTCATTTTCTATGGGATGGAAATGAATCATATCTCAGGGCATTGTCAGGACACTTTTTAAGTGTTTTTATCACATATGTCTTGTGCTATACGTCACCTATACACCAGTATGTTCCCAACAATGCAACAAGTTGTTTTGTGGGTTTTCCTAAATGTATTTTAGAGTTCATTATTTTTCATGAAAACGATGAAAACGTTTTAGGCATAACGTTTAGCAAGTTTACCAACTTAGTGAACTAACTAATTGGCGCAAAATAAATTATACAATGTTAATTTGATCCAATTGGCTAACATGGGCTGGGTAGAGCAACAATTTAGTGCAAGCAACAAGTTCAATATCAGACATATTCTCAATTGGTTTTATAAGACTGATTAACAATGGCATGACTGTGGTTGGGTATTTTCTCTATCTTTCTGTTTGTTTGATTTTTATTCTTTATCCCAAATACAGACCAGCGACCAGTTACTTCCTCACTGTGTTGAAGTGCAACTTCAACAGAAGATGTGAGGCGGAAAGGCATCAGGGGGCAACACAAAGCATTTGACAGGTCAGCCTTTGTTGCGTCGGTTCTTTGAGGTTGGCTTGTTCGTCAGGGCTCTAAGTGAAATTTAACCCTTGAAATCTCTCTGAGGGTAGCATGTGAGTAGTTCAGCAAGGTATAAATGAATACTTCTTTTAGTTCTTTCACTGGGCTGTGAAACAGGTTGATGTCTGTAGGATTGTTTGAGGTCACTAGAACAGATAGGGACTTTCAGGTTTCCCCAGAAACCATGCAGATTGTGTTTGTTTATTTTTGCAATTTTCGTATCCGACTTTCGGAACTGTCAACGCTGGAATTCACCCCAGTCGTCCCCACCTGTTTTCATATTCTCATTATCTCTCTCACTCTGAGCTGCCGCCCCATAAGGCCTCAGTTCTCTTTTCTAAGACAGTGGTGTGATTGTTCGAGACTGCAGGTGTGTTTGCAGCACTGGGAGTTCCTTCACGATAATAACAGACTCCTCACTGACATCTTCATAGTCACTGAATTCCCGTCCCTCCCTAAACACTCCCTCCATATCTCTGTATTATTTTTTTTTTTCCTTTTTGACCTAACATTTGGGTCAGGAGCTGCAGAGCGATTACATCTCAGCGCTTTGGGAGCCTGAGAAGGAAATGAGTTTGGTAAACCAAGCAGCCGCACTGTGACCGACCACAACATCCTCCTCTGCTTCTGTGCTCATTAACGGCACCCTTTTCCTCTCTCTTCCTCTTCCGACCTACGTCCCTCCCAGTGGGGTATCACCTCGCCCCCTTGTCCGCCAACAGAGACCCCCACATCAAAGTGATTGTTCTGCCTGCCAGGAAGTTACATCACCGCACCACATGTCTTTGTTTGAGAGGCTTGGATCACTGCGGACTCACTTCATTGCCTGCTGGGCTCCAGCGGTTGTTGTGAAGTCAGTAGGTACTGGCTACTGTCCAGGACAGACATTCCTCTCACTCCTGTGTGTGAGTGTGTATGAAGGATCTCATGGTAGCACCTTATATAGAGAAAACAGCCCGGGTAAATGAGTGGTAGAGCATCTGCTGAACTTAGTAATGATGGATGGTATTTTTTTTCCCCGGCCTAATGTGACCACTGAATCGAACACCGTTCCCGAGAGTCTATACCACTCATACCGCCCATCTCTATAGTAACTGAAAGCGATGACAAGCAGGGAAAACAACACCATAAAAGAAAATTGCTGTTGCGTTTTACAGTCATTATTGGATTCTATAGCTGGGTGGGTTGAAGTAATTGATTGCACATGTTTCTCTTTGTGTGACTGAAAGAGATGTTTTGTGTGCTCGTGTGTCACAGTAGGATTACAGTAGACAGTTACTATGAGGTTAGAGCTTTTCCTGGTCCATGTTAGTCAGCCGTCTTCAGGAGCCCTGGTAGTGTCTGTCTCTTATCATTTTCTATTTGTGAAAACTTGGAGGTCATGTCTTCTTTGTCCTGCTTTTGTGCCTTTGTCGCTTTCCTTCTTCAAAATTTCAGCATAGGATTCTGAATTCCCCGAAAAGCAACATTTCCCTAAATACAGCATATTGCAGAGCAGACTTAGATATTATTATAGACGTGTAATATCTTTTAATCGACTTGAGAGTCAGTAAAGAATAGTTTTTATTTGACCATTTAAATGTATTTAAAGATGTGCCAATCAATATATTTAGATGAGCAATGGATCATGGATGTCCACCAGTAACAAGTTTACTGGACCTTCATTGCCTCGTGGTTAAAGGAGCAATTTGTAAGATATGGCCAGAATTGTAGTTACTCAAAAAATGAACATTATCAACAGAGGGTGAAGAAACATCGTTGCTGACATTATGTCAAAGAGGTCTATGTATTGTGTTGCTAGCTAGAGATGTCTGTTGAGGTTAACATGCTAACCACCTAGCCCCTGCCCTTCCTGTCTCATAACACCACTTTGTACTGGCAAGAGGGGATTGTCCGATAGCCGCCATAGTTTCAGCTGGCAGATGTATGCCAGCTGCTAGTCTATTGATTAACAAAATAATATGAATAAAAGCTCCCCCCCCCATACTTTGGAGCAACCTCTGCATTCTGGCCATATTTTACGGATTACACCTTTAACGTGAAATGCACACAAACAGCAGTCCGGGGGAAAAGCCCTGTGTTTGACCCATCCATCCAGGCTGATTTTCTCCCAATGCAGACATTTCCTCTTTATATAACTTCACCTGACTTCCTCCTTTGCTCCCATCATAATTGCTGCAGAGGTCGATGCCTAACAAAAAACATGAATATGGCTCGTAATAAGCCGCTTGCACAGACGTTATAAATTGCTGTGCTTCAGAGGGTCTACGTTATACAGACTTTAAGGCAATACGGTGCTGTATTTGATTTTGAAGTTCTCTTCCCAAAAGGCACAAAAACTAAAAACTTTAGGTCTTAAAGGTGCACTAAATAGTTTTGGGGAGGACATTTTAATCTGAAAGGAAAGATCTTCACTGAATGATTTTTTCATGCCTAAACCAACTAACTAAATAAACTAGGGCTGTCAAAGTTAACGCGTTAATAACGTGTTAACACAACATCCTCTTAACGCCGTTAATTTTTTAAAAGTACAAAAAAGTATAAAAAAAGTATATAAAAAAAAACGCGCATTGTATGATTTACGGCCGTTAGCGGCACCCGTAGTCTTTATACAGAGGGTGGCAGAAGAAGAAGAAAGAGAATCAGAAGAAGAAGAAGCAGGGTTGGCGGTTCGTTAAAAACACGGCAGACTGAAAAGCAGCACTCGCTGCAAACTCCTCATCTCTGCTGTCACTCACGGTGGCGCACATTTGTTTCTCCATCGCCCTGATCATTTTGCAGGACACTCTCTTGTGGCGTGCCCGAAGTGAAGTGTTGAATAAACATTTTCATAATGCAAGCATATTTGCCCTTTCTTATGTTGTTAAAAGTATTAAGAACATGAAAAAAATACATTAAGGTACATTTAGAACAGAAAAAAATGTGCCAAAAAATTGCGATTAATTTGCGATTCATCGCGAGTTAACTATGGACAAAATGCGATTAATCGCGATTAAAAAAATTGATCGTTTGACAGCCCTAAAATAAACTCTCTCCTTTTTCATGGCTGAATAAACTGAACAAACAAACTGACCTTAAA
Source organism: Diplodus puntazzo (assembly GCA_963678695.2). Taxonomy (NCBI): domain Eukaryota; kingdom Metazoa; phylum Chordata; class Actinopteri; order Spariformes; family Sparidae; genus Diplodus; species Diplodus puntazzo. Next base: position 20,598,926 of record OZ023158.1, on the reverse strand, counting down.
GGACAAGGCTGTTTCATGCTGTTTTACTTTGTTTATATGTGGCAGACCCTGCCACCTTTCTAGCATCAAACGGTGTTATGTTGGCCTTTTTTCCCCTGAAAACAGCTCGTTCTCAGATTGTATTATTACCTCATTAATATTGTAAATATTGAAATTCTGAGTTTGAAATCCTGAGTTTGAATTTATTCTCCGAAACTACATAGTGCGCCCTCCAAAACAAAAAACAAAAGCATACTTAGCTCACAAAAAGCCGAACAACAATTTGGAATCTGCGTCTCTTTAAAGTTGATTGACAGGTCCAGACCAGACAACAACTGAACTAAGTCTTATGATGCTGTTTAAATTTTAAAGCCAGTATTGTTTAGAAATTGTTGTTTAATGTGAGTCTACATAAAATATGTAGTCAAAAGTGATTGAGTCTTTACAGTAAAACACCCTACGAATGATCTTTAACTCACAACCTCTAGTGCAGCTCGGCCTTAAAGCCTCCGCAGGAATTTTATTTTTGTTTTTCTGACATTTGTCCCACCCCTCCCTCACACTCGCCCCGCACAATTCTCCTTTATGCCCTCTCTGACAGTTTTCCATTCTCTTATCTCGATATCAAGTTTGCTTCACAGCTGGTAAAAATAACTCTTCTGTCAAGACCATTGTGTCTATTTATGTCATAGTAAACACTGCAGCACTGTTGTCTCACTTGCCCATGCCACTTGCTGAGAATATTCACGTGCTTCTTCTTCCTGGTTCTTTCTTCTTAACATTGTTGTAATCTAAACCCTACATATTGTTGTCTGCAGTCTTGTCAGTGGGGCTACGCATGCATGTGTGTGTTTATTGTGCGAACGGGTGGATCCTCAGGGCCAGGGGAGATACGCTGTCTGCACTCGGACAGGCTCTTCCTCCCGGCTGATTACTGCACAGTCATAAGCACCACAGACGGAAACAGGCACACAGCCACCAAGCACACACACACACACACACACACACACACACACACACACACACACACGCACTGACGACACAGTGCTGACCTTACACACCCAAGAAAAAGGCCCGTCTTGCATCAACACCGAGATTGTTCTTTGTTTTTCTTTTTTTCTTTTCCAGTACCCTGTTCCTCACCAACATAGCTGCGTTTTTTCTTCCATGTCTGTCTGCCCGTAGTGCTATTTCAAGAGGCTTTCTTTGGTGGTGGGTGTTAGTGTCCTAAAGTAACTGCAAACACACCAAGAATACCAAATTATAAATGACCTAAAAATAAACAAAAGAGGGAACTGGGGGAAGAAGAGGATGTGGAGGGGTAGAAACTAATGTCTGAACATTTGGTTTGTGTTTATGCTCAGTGTCACAGCCGCCGTCTGCCTTCATATTCACAGAAACACACACACACACGAGCAGGCAAACGCAGTGTGTTAGTCAGCAGTTACTGACAAATGTTAGAAACCTTTGCGTGACAGTGGATTGGTTACTAATGTTCTTATTCATTTTAATCATGATTTGTGGCTTTTCTCTGGAAGTCGAAACTGTTGTAAAAGTCGGTAGATAACAACTGTTTTTGCTGACGCTCAGCTGATCCAGCTTCTTTCGATTGCTGCTCTACAGTCCTTCTTTGTTCCAGTGTGGAGCTTAGGATGTTGTAACGGTGTCACTCAATCTGTAGTAATAGTGAGGCCTCTTTCTTCATCGTTGTTCTGCGTGCCACTGTTTTCTGAGTTCAGTGTCAACAAAAACATGGAACTGGAAATTTCCAAAAAGTAGTCTTGCGCTGCAGTAATTTCTCTTGTGGCGTGGCGATCCTGAATTCATCACAATGCCAATTGCAGTGCTTTATGGGCTAACATTAGCAACCCGTGCTCCTACCCTACTGATGTTAGAGGAGCACACTTCCGGCGTCATACCAGCCTAGCTAGTCAGCCACAGAGACTTAAGCAAATTAGTCGCGATTGTTTTATGTTTGTTATAAAGAAAAGGACCAAGAGAGTTGTCATAACCCTCAGTCTAAAGTGTGCCTCTGAAAAACCCTTAGTCTGGAGGACCATGTAGCCCCGAGACTCCCAACAAGAATCAGAAATCGAGTGGTGGGTTTGGTGGTAGGGGCAAGGTTTTTTTTTGAATGGTTCTTATCTATTTCTACCGCCAGGGACGCCAAAGCACAACATTTTAAGAAACAACCTAAGGCTTTAATAGATTCCCACTCCGACAGTGATAATATTTATTAAGGGTTTCTTGTACACACTGCAAACAAACTGAATAAAGCTATTACATGCCTGTTACATGCCTCTTATACTGGGTTCTGCAAATGTGCGTGCCCACATGCGTACCAATCACGTCATTTGGAAACTTGTATTTCGCAAAATTTGAATGTCTGTATCTATGGCTGCGGAAACTGCGCAGCTGTTCATTATGAGTTGCTTGTAGTCCAATGATTAACCTCCTGGGCCAGTCACCTCCTCTTCCACCTCCTTCCAGAACACTTCAGCAGTCAGATAACCCCAGTATTTATTCAGGCCAGGGACCAGTTACTATAAAGGTTTTCTTTTTTCACACAGCCTTACTCGGTCATGCACAATATTCGTAGTGAACAGTGTGCAGAGGAGAAGGCAGGGAGTATTTTAAGAGCTCTATGTGCAGATTGTGCTACTTTAATTTTGAACCTGCCCCAGAATGGATACGCATGCTGTACTTTTGGAAACATGGAGATGGAAAGGCTTTACATAATATTGGCCAGAGCTCAGACTGTGATTAGAGACTGGGAGAAAGTGGCTAGCTGTCCACTTGTTGCTATTGTTGTTGGCAGAAGCAGATGTAGGGAAAAAGTCATTACTGCTAGTTGCTGCTACTAATTGCCCCTGAAGGCCTGTTGGTTGCAGTTTGTGGACTTCACTGGGCCACAGAAAGAGCAAGTCCGGTGTCCTCTACATGTAACACTTATTGTTATTCCCCTTTGGCATCATGAGATCACGATGTGACCAAAAGCCATTTTGTAAATAATCAGACATGCACCGATTATGCATCGTGGTGTGATGAGATGATAAAGTGAAAGACACGTGGTGGTCAGTACATTCTCACCACATGACACACCAGCTACTGTATCACACATACATGGGACATCACTGCTCCTCAGCGTGTTCTGCTACCCTAGTTTGAACCCACTGGAGACTTATTTCACAAAAAGGCTTCTCAGTTTAGTCCATCGTGGGTCCTCAAACGATAACTGGGATCCTGAGTCACTGTACAGACGAAGCACAAACACAAATGCTCACACACCTGCAGTCACACTGTAAAAACACATTAAAGTCACCGATTGAATGTGTCACAGATGTTTTATTCTTCAGAAAAATGACGGATGGGAACGTAGGAGGTAATACGAGCCACTTCCTTGCTTTATTTGGGCCATTGTGGTCACATTCGTATCATTACTTCCCTCTTACAATGACGACACACACTCCAAATGTGGTTTTCTCTTTAATACACTTGAATGCCTCAGTCAGAAAAACCCAGCACCTCATTAGACACCTACAGTACGCCACAGCACCTTTTTCTCACTCTTTCCCTCTCCTTCTATGAACTCTACTGTGTCCGTGTGGGTGCACCATCTGTGTCACGCTGCTGTGCCACCACATTCCTCTCTGACCAGTTCCTGACTCAAATGAGTACCGACGAGGGAGAAGGAACAGAGCGAGGGCCGAAACTTGCAGAAATGACAAACGAAGAGACGTCAAGAGAGGGTGGCCCGCGTGAGGTCACCGCTGCCGTGATGCCATGGAAATGCTGGTGGCCTCAACGCAGACGCTGCATGATCATTTTCAGCTAAAACCGTTTAAAAAAAAAGGAAACACAACATTGCCGGTGTACAGTTTAAGAGGATATGGCCTCATTAGCGCACCATACAGCAGTGGATCTTCAGTGTACACTCTCAAAACACAAAGAAGCTGAAATAACAGTGTTTGAAGTGAGGAAGTGTGATTGTTGTGAGGATAAAAGTGGAGAGGGAGGGGGTTTTCAACCAGCGTTTGGTCCGTCTCCTCATCCAAGAAATCTTTGTGTGTTTTACTAACTCTTGACCTTCAGATGAATAAATGGAAAACATAGGCACTGCCTGGACATTTGAAGGCAGGCACAATAGACACAGACGTACACACAATGCCACAATGGGGAGCCGTTGGCATGGTGGTAACACTTTCCCACAATGCCCTTGGGTACGGGCACCGCAAGTTTGTAGCTTCTATTTCAGTTTCACGCCTGTATTTTTATACGTACAGTAGGATTTAAAACACTTCCTGGTTGTTTTTGGCATTCTTAGTCACAAAGCAAAAAAAGGCGCCTCATTTTCTAAAAGCTTTAAGAGCTCAGCTTCCCGTTAGAGAGAGGGTTCTTTTACGAGCTTTTGCTTTGTTTTTGAGGAATGTGTGTAAAAATCCCACGAGGCCTTTACTATATGCGAAAGTATGCTCCTACCTCAGCTATTGCTGGCATGCCAAGCATTACTAAGCAGCATTACTATGAAACATGATGTTAGGAGACGGCCAGGCACCAGGGCTTTTAAACCTGATATATATTATGCAGTAATTGTACATGTGCTGTGCAGTTAGACTCTGGGATAGGATCGTTTCAAAAAAAGAAAAAGTTTAATGGAAGCTTTTAAGCCTTGTCATCGTAGAAGAGTATTGCTATCTGTTTCATCCCTTTAGTTTGATCACTTTATTGCTGACAGCTGAGCTTTTATAGTGTATAAGTGAAGATATGACTTTCGACGAGCCTTTATTTTATTGACTGAGCTTTCTGTAATTCATTTCTTCTACTTTAAGAATAATTTCAAGTTCGCTTAGTGCAATTAATATGAGGAGGCTGTTGTTCAGCCTACCAAGGTTAGAGTGATGGTTAGATTAAGGATAAAGTTACAGAGTGTTTAGAGACATACACAGTTCACTGCTAGTTTAGCCATTTGTTCAATCAGTTATGATAACATCGATCCCACCGATGTAACTGCTGAGATCTTGTAACATGGCAACGTCCCTTAAAATCTTTCCGATGGGGCAACACAAGACAGACAGGTTGCAAATGAGCCAATATATTAATTCAGTCAGGTGATCAAATCAAAAGTAACCATGAGCCATAGCGACAGTACTAAGTCAGGAAGTTAAACCAGGACACGTAGTGGTACCAATCAGAGTTAAAAGTACTCAAAAAGGCATATTTGAATAAAAGTAAAGATACCATGTTAAAATATCACTTTGATAAAGGTGTAAGTTACTCATATCAATAGTACTTGAGCAAAAATCAGAAAGTATCTTATATCAAATCTACTTAAACGTCAAAAGTAATTATGTGGCAATAAATGTACTCAAGTATCATAAGCACAAGTAAAAGTAAATTATAGTGGGTTGACCGATTTTCGGCCTGGCTGATTATTGGATCCAATATTGTGAAGTTATCAAAGAAACGTAGTGGATGTACGAGGAAGCAGAAATTGTATATTTAAGTAAAAACCTGTCTAGGAACTGGAAATTATACTTAAATAAGTGTTTCACTGTTGGGATGATAGCGCTTGTACCAAACTGGTCCGTCTAACCAGTAGAGATACACCAATATTTTTTAAATTGGTGCTACACAACCAGAATGCACTGTGCCCCACTGGACCGAGTTGGAATAAAAAGTGTTTCTCCTGTAAGCTCGGCCTCTTTTGAGCACCGACAATGAACCGAGATAACAAAGTGTCTTTGATTTCAAATAGCACCTGTAGGCAGGATTTATAGCTGCCAGTCATTTATTCTTTCAGTGGGGTGAACGACACACACACGCACTCTGACACACAGCGTTTCAGTCCCAATACAGGTTGTGGCAGGAAAATACCGGAATGTGATGAACGAGGCGTGGAGGCAGCGGAGGGAAGGGGAAGTGTGTGGTAAGTGTAGCCCGCGGCCACCTTCTTCTGCCTGTGCACAGCTAAGACCTGAAGGAGACATCATTTACACAAGCAGGACTGACTCATACAGAAGATGCTTTACACAGCTGCTCTCTTGTCCTCTCTCTCCCGGTGTGAGGCCTTCTGAGTCGGCCGTAGTAACCTGAGTAAACACGTGACGGGGCAGCAGCACTCAGGTAACATCAAAGCTCCCCTTCCAACGAACATATCATGTTTCCCTCCCAGAATGTTCCACCGGCACGACTTTCAGTTTGAGGCCGTGCTTAATCGCTCTTGTTTGACATGAAAGAGAGCCAGCAGTTGAATCCTTTCATCACACTCAACACTCCTGTGTGTTCTGGTGCGCCAGGTGAAGAACTTGTTGTGGTCACGTTGGCTTTTATTGATGTTTGATCTCACACTGAGGCACCTGGCGAATGCTGAGCGAGAACCACGAACAAGATGTGCACATGCATTTACCATGACAAAGCACGGAGCACTCCTGCATCTTTCAAGAGGATGGAATACTTTAGGAGCTTACAGCATTCCTCTACATACTGAACACGCCACGGATTATCTAAATTGTTTCCATAACAAGTGTTTGCCTCAGGCCTTGAGAATGCATGTCAGGTATGTTGGACTCTTGCTTAAACCACATCACTGAAACTATCGGGGGCACCTGGGGAACTTAAGACAGGGTTCCTAGTTCAACTAGTGACTCAGTGTCATTGCGTCACATCAGGAAGAGGGATGTGATGCAATGCGGTGACAAGTGTGAAAGTGACATGTCACAATCCAGGGAAATATTACATTGGTGAGATACACAGGCAGGGGAGGAAGACAGGAAAGATGATAGAGCAAACACCCAGGATAGTCAGATTATCACCACCATGTATGTTTGGTATGTGGTACTTCTAGCGTAAGGTTGAGGATGAGGAGGACACCGACACATGCTGGTCTGTTGCTATTTCCAGCATTCCCATTTGAACCTTTTTGTTTTAACAAAAATAGCAACTCGTCATCGTTCCTCCACATGGAAACCTTTTGTGGATAGTTAAATAAAACTAGAGCTTTATTTAATGGGACTGGAGGTCTTTTATATCCACTTTGTTGAATTAAGATAATGTTTTTCCACCAGTGTAGCCTGACAAATGACTCTAAATACCACAATACCCAGTAGTATTAAAGGTGGCAGAGTCCGCCAAATATGAACAGTGTTCATGTTTATTTAGTTCGTTAAGGCATAAAAAAGAACAGTCGGTGAAGTTCTTTATCTTCAGATTAAAATGTGTTTCCCAGATCTACAGAGTGCACCTTTAACAATAACAATACACTACAAGAGGTGTACCCACCATTAAGTTTTAATTTTGGCCCTCCAAGTAAAACAGTTTGTGCACGCGAATTAAGAATACTGTTACACCCTCTCCACCAGAGTCAGTGCATTCATCTAAATTTGCAAAACAAAGTTAAGCAGCAATCTCAGCTGACTTCTCAACTCACAATTTCTTTTTTTTTTTTATACACACAAGCTTGGACGTGTGTGTTTTAACCAAGAAACAGACGTTGTGTGATTCAGTTCCTCATCTTTTGTGTTGATGATTCAACCGGGAGAGTTTCATTCCCGTCCGTGTTTTGGAAAAGCTCCAACTATCAGTCAGCGATCGCTGTCTGTGAAGAAAAGGAGCCTTTTAGACTTTAACTGTGAAACTCTGTTGAATGTGAAGCTGTAAATTCCTTTCATTTTTTTAATCAGAGATTGGATTCCACATGAAAGCAAATACTGAACGAAATCTTGTACACATGTGGCTACATCATACCTTGAGTCAGTGTTGTGAATGGTACATTTTCATATGGATAATCTCTAAAACTGGTCTGGTCTCTAACGGCTGGTAGTCAAATGGATTTTATCTTTATGCTCTGTCAGTTTACAGTTTAGGGTTGGGTTAAGCCGAGCAGGATGACCCAGTGATTCAGGTAGTGTGAATGGATTCAGACACACCTACGGGAAGCACCGCTGGCCATGCCTGTGTCACCACCGGTAGTCCTGATTTGCAGAACTCCAAATTAGGACAGCTGCTGTTACACATGTTTTAAATAGGAAAATCTGCTCAGAAAAACAGCTGTGGTATGACAATAAAAGCTTTTTTTTCATGCCAGTTGAAGATATACAGTGTTAGACTTAGACTTAGACTTAGACAACTTTATTAATCCTTTTGGGAGGTCCATGTCACACACAGCACTGTTAGACACATATAAAGGTTCAAGAAAGAATAGACACCAAAGTACCCGACACCCATATAAAGATATAAAATAAATATAATATACGATACATAGACATATGTTTATAATTTATATATATATATATATATATATATATATATATATATATATATATATATATATATATATATATATATATATATATATTAATAATATAATATAAGCAGTATGTGTTGTACCAATAGTGACACCAGCTCAGTGTGACAGAGATCGATACTGTTAGGTTGTCAGTTTTCCGTCTCTCTTGCCTTTCCTGTAAATTATTCCTGAGGGCAGACCTCTGCAAATATTTACAGTCGACCTGTTGCCTACCTGGAAAAGTACAGAAGGTCATTTACAAGAACAGAGTTTAGTGGCAGACCTGACAGAGGGGAGAGGAGGACAAGGGGCAAGTGGACAGAAAAGAGGAAGTAAGAGCGGAAATAAAAGTGAAATGGGAAGGTGGTAGCTGTTTTTGCCTTGCTTTCATAAAACGTATTTGTAAATCACTGCCCTCCCTGTGGTTTCACTTCTTGGGAAGGGTGATGAAACTTTCAAGGTCCAGCCATTATGAAATAGGTAACCAGTAACCAAAAAGAAACGCTGACCTTATGTGACATTGTGCTGTGGCAGCCGTATGTTGGGTACGTTGCTGGGCTTGTGATCTTACACCATTTTGGTGTTGCGTTGTTTAAAATTCGGAGAACTGATGTTAACATCAGGATTAGCTCACCCTGCAGTTTCTGCCCCTGAAAGTTCAGAAGAAACCTAAACTTTCAGTTCAAGGGACATGTTCCTCTTACCTGTAGTGCTGTTTATCCATCTGGATTGTTTCAGTGTGAGTTTTGGCGATATTGGCCATCAAGATATCTGCCCTCTCTATTCACACTGCAGCCATTTTCCTGTGCTGAGGCTCAAATGCTGCGATAGTGTTAATGCTGCTGTGTTCCAGGTTGCAACTCGTATAAATGCAGTGAATTTTCATGATCGATCAGCAACTGAAAAGATGATGGACAACGAAACTTTTCAAGGCGAAACAATAGATTGAACAACCCATTAGCCGACGTTGGCATTCAACCACTTCCTCGCTAACGCCACAAGCGTTAACACGAGTGCCATCTCGTTCCATTATAATCGAGAGCATTCAGATATCTCTGCGGCGGATATCTCCAAAACAATCGAGATGGATCAACAACAAAACAGGCAAGTGGAAAAATATGTGTTTTTTCTCGGGATTTGCTGTCCCTTTGAATGTTGAATGGAACGAATATCAGGATAAAATGTAAACCTTTGTTTATCCTGTCATCGTTTTTAGGATGACGTGCTTTGAAGAAAGAAATCACTGATACCCCTGTGTCTTACTCACTCACCTCTGGTCCGTCTGAAAGGCAGAGAGTCATAATAAGATCAGAATCTCAGTAGTCACTGTCTCTCTAATGCTCTCGAGCTTCTGCACGCACGCACACACACGCACACACACACAAAACCACATAAACATGGAACAAGGCTAATACACGCCTTTTATCCAGCTCTCCTCTGGAGCCTATGTAACAGGAGCCGGCTGTCCGGCCTTTCTCACAGAATGGAGAATGTCACAACGATAGATCTCCATTCCACAGACTCTTCTGACCTTCACACAATGCAGCTTTTGAAGGACTAAATGTCTCTGCACAAGAGCCAAGCAGCTACAGTGTGTAACTGTGTGTGTGTGTGTGTAGTGTGAGAGGGGGAATCCCTGAGACAAATAGTGTATTTTACAAGCCCAGCAATTGAATGGTGCGTTTAGCCAACATAAGCGTACTCTCCAGGCTCTGTAGACTACTTTTTGGATAATGTGGTTTCTTTTACCCTTTCACAGGCTGCCATAAAATGGATACATGGAATAAAAGTGTGTTGATTCGGAGAAAAAAAAAAGGGAGAGCAAAAAACATTTGTCACGAGTAAGTCCGCCCGGTCTGTCTGTCTGCCTGGGATTCCTTGGCTGATTGATGCCTCCCATGATGAAAAGCCCGGTTTATTTTTCTATCATGGACCACACTCGCATCCTGCTGCAGGGTGGGAATATTCCGGCGTCTCAGCTGCGCCTCATGGATTATGTGAAATATGCAGAGGATGTGTGGGAGACAGACATATTCTGCTTGACGTGAACAATACTGGAAATAAAACCAATCCAGGCAGACAGACAGTCTGATGACTCCACTGATGCGCAGGAGATGAACTCTGTGATGAATCAAGGGAGGCCAGTTCACACACATCTCAGATAATATCGTCACTTTTTATGTGTCACTTTATGGGTCTGACATTTTAGATACTGGGACAGCATTTTGTTTCAAACAGCGATATTACAAAGTATCCTTTTCACAGTGGCAGTGTTATCGCAAGTCCACACCCATCAGTTACAGTTCTGAACACCTGCGGCAGCTCTCAAACAGACCGGTTCCACTTAACATCACTTTACAGCCATGCCAGCAGGTATGCTGTGAGGCTGTTCTGCACCCGTGCTTTAAGCTAAATGCAAATGTAGGCATGCTACCATGTTCACAATTCCAGTTAAGTTCCAAATCCAATCGTTTGAAATGTTGCAAAAAAGTACAAGTGTTTTCATCTCCCATTAAGTGTTTTAACTTTATTAAGGCTAAAACCACCAACTTTTTTCATGAAATTGAGGACTTTTTAAAAATAAAAAAATAAAAACATGATTTAGCTGTTTTCACTGACCTTTTCTAATGACTATTGGGGGAAACATAGCTAATGTTTACCATCAACACAATCTTAGTTTAGCCTGTTAGCAAACACACCAATTTGACCTCATCCAAGTGTCCAAACTTTTTGAGTAGCATGTCAGATTTTTTTTTTTCAAATGAAAAAAAAATGTGCATCACATCAAGAAGATGAAAATGCATGTGAAGTCTTATAAAGATTAAGGGTCTTTAGCAGGGCTAGCGGCTCGGTGAGACTGTCCACGTTCCTTTGAGCTTTATGCCGATCAGCATGCTAACATGACTCAATAACAATGCTAGCATTTTAACACATTTGCATCACTAAACAGTGTTTAGGCAGTGGCATTAGTTTGATAGTTATGTGATACTATTCAATAGAAATTTTTAAAGAAAATTTTAAGATTGAACTGAGCCACGTGATCACTAAAGTTATTTAAATTTATTTAAATTTATCTATTTGGACCAAATCCAATATTGGTCAATATATCTCACTGAAAATCGCAAACCTCATAGTTGTGCTAGAGGAAGCCATTAGGATTCACCTTCTGGGGACCATGAACGTCTGCTTATAATTAAAGGTAATCCATCCATTAATTGTAAAGATATTTCTGTCTGGACCAAAGAGTGGGACTAAAAAAAAATAAAACAAACAAACAAACAAACAAACAAAAAACAAACAAACAAAAACTAGAAGCGAGAATTTGTCACTGATGTCCAGTTAGACTGGTCAATAAATCTTCATTCATCATATTCGTTGCCGTAATATCTCTTGAGAAACAATGTTCTTCAGACTGCCGATAAGACTGTTGAGGAAATCAAATGTTCCTGTCTGACAAAGGTGTGCGGTGAGGTGTTGACATCGGTGCTCTGCCTGGACATGTACGTGAGCACAACCTGTCATGACATCACACTGAGTGATTACCCCTCTCACGACTCAGGAATGCAGTGCAGGCTTTCCCCGTCTTCCAAGAGTCTCTGTCGCTGGTACTTTTCCAAAGTACAGCTGGAAACCAACACAGGAGGCATAATAACAGGATTCGCAATCCCAATAAACTTTTTATTTAACACTTCGCTCGGTGATAACCATGTAGACTTTTACTCTTCGCCTCCTGTGTCTCCTTTTACCCCGCAGTTTTGTTTCTTGAGCCGGTGACACCACCAACGCCGCACAAACACACACGTCACTACGGACTACAGCTATCAACACATGCACGATTTACAGCGCCTACGTATCTGAGCTGCTGTATAAGTCGTCCCTGCTCGAAGCCCAGAGGTCATAAAACACAGTGGGGCAGCTGTGGCTCAAGTTTATTGTTAGGAAGACGATCTCGCCTTTTTATGTCACATTCACTGTTGTTTATCAGCTGAGCAACCAGCAGCTTGAAAATATAATGCTCACACAGTAGTTGTTGTTGTAAGTGGGTGCACTGAGTGAAAAGGTGATGGTGGGGGATCCAAACATAGTATATAGTATACTTGGTGTGCATAATCAGCATTCCCCCAACCCTATTCTGTATTTAGCAGCCGTCCCCCCCTGCCTCCATGACAAGGATCTACAGACCATCATGACCTCACCATCCAGGAGGCTCGTGCATTCACATGGTCAGGGGACAGCGGGTAACAGGGGTGTTAATTTACATGATGTCATTAAATGAGACACATACACACACTTATCACAGCCTAGACTTGACCCCAACATCCCCACGAGCCCCCCGCACTGTGTTTAAAGTGTCCTTTGAAGTGCAGCGTGCATGCAGCGGGGAAAGGCTGCTTTTCTGACTTTCATGATTCAAGGACTCGGCATGCAATGACACCTTTTTTCAGCACTGATCAGAATAAAAATTTAACTTGGGGTCATTGTTAATCAGTAGCTGGATGGGAGTGTGTATATTGGTGTGTGTTATTAATACCCCAGAGGCAGTCAGTTAGGGGGATTTGAGAGGCTTCTTGGGTGTCAGTGTTTCTGAGCTCACAGACAAATATCCCTACATGGTGGGTTTATTCTCCACTCCAATGTGCTAACGACTTGGCCCCAAGCTGGAAATGCCAACCCATGAGACCCTGTGCTGCAGGGCATCACTGCAACCTATATGATCTGCTGCCTGAGAGAGCACACATGCATGTCTGGATGTAAACAGGGTGCTGGATGCAAGGCGAACTTGTGACCGGGTTCGACACAGGTTTGCTTTGAATGCGATTCAAATCCCCCGAGAGCCGGAGAAAATCTGTATGGGATGGATGACAACCACTGTCATCTACCTCAACAATACTTATTGTGGTAAACAAGGTACTTAAGCCCCAACTGCCCCGCTGGGACTGTTCAGTGGTCAGCAGCAGAAGACTGTGGTTGTACAGGGCAGCCCCCATAAATGAACTTAAACAAAGAGCAGGTACGCACAGTCAGCTTTTCTGGGGTGACTAAAGGCATTTATTTGAATATTTACCTTTCTCTGTGTTCTGTTTCTTTAATACCACCCATCTTTATTAGTTTTCAAGAAACACAAATGCGATGAAAATCAAATAAACAAATTATTTTTAAATGTATGTAGCAGTTTATAGCCACATAAAATATATATATACGCACACACACACACACACACACACATATATATATATATACGCACACACACACACACACACACATATATATATATAAATATATGCACACACACACACACACACATATATATATATATAATATAGATATAGATATATATATTATGTATACTGTATATATACTGTAGTTCTTCTTTATTACTTGCTGTTATCTTATTCCACTTTTATGTTCTGTACTTTTTGCAAAATGTATTGAAAAAAAATATAAAACACAAATGTGCACGCAATGTACACAAAAAACCTGTATACGTGGGATTCATTATGCATACTTGGAATGTCTCCATGCACTCATGCTTCAGGTCAAACACATAATGTAGGACCCCGTCTGTCCTGGGAAGTGACACGGCATGTCTGTATGTCTGTCAGTCACTCCCTGACCTTGCGCCTGTCTGTCTGTCTGCTTTAACACTATCTGTCATTGCAGGCTGTGTTCCAGCGTATCTGTCTGGCCGTCTATTTGCAGTATCAGACAGTCTATCCCGTTTGTATTCGACAGTTGATGTGTTATTTTGTCCGTGTGTCTGAGTGATGTCATTCAGGTGCAGTGTGCCAGGGCAGAAAGCCCAGGTGTCGCCAGCTTGTTTTTCCTGTCACTGGACACCTTCCAGTCTGGATCCTCTGGGGATGCATGTACATGTGCATGCAAAAAACACACAGTTTGAGCGTAAATACAGGTATTCACCTGGTGAGAGGATGCAGATATTTAATGCTGCGCTGTAGGTCCAATTGCACAGCGTGACCTGTGGCACTGTTGTGGTCAAATTGTGAGGTGTTTTAAATAGGCAAACCCCGGGATTGGATTGTGGTGACTGATGGGCCACACTTTCCCTTCCTCGCTCTCTGCCTGTCTGTGCTTTTGCGCTGCGATGATGGATGCCCAGCCCTCTGTAAATATAGCCCTGCCCCAGCTAGTTAGCATGGTTGGCATGATCCAGGCTGGTGGTCATATGCTAAATATATATCCAAAATAAATACTTCCAGATTCAATTCTCAACTGTTGTTTAGACAGGCGGTAGCGTACATAGAAAAAGAGTTAGAAAACCATTTTGTAATAAAGCAAAGGCCAGAGTTTAAACATTGCAGAATCAAACGGCTCTGAAAACCAGAGAGTTGAACATTTTTAGAGACCGATGGAGGAAAACAGTGTGGTTGTGCAACTGTCTACAGAAGCTGTGCCCAGTGCAGCGGTGACTGTGGTTGCGAGTCACTGCTGTGGTAACAAGTCATTGCCATGGTTTCCATCCAAACTCTGATTTTGTGTTCATATCCACTGCGATACTGTGGAATGGATGCTGTGGGTGGAGAAGCGGAGACATCCAGCCAGCGATGACCACAGCGCGTGACGCAAGTTGAGAGGCTATGATGTGAGTGTGGCACTCAAGAGTTCAATCAGGTGAATGGCGGTCAACGACCACACCTGCCTCCCAAAGTGGATACAGACAGAGGAACAATGGCACTTCCCACAGGTAGCCGGTCAACACTGATGCCTTATCAGATCCGGCAGGCATCAATGTACAAATTCACACTGTGCCACCACCAAATCTGTGAGCTGTTGTCTGAAAATAGGCCACAGAGGTATTCAAAAGGGGGGTAAAGCGTTTTGATCAAGCAGAGCAGGACAACAGACTCTTTGAGAAAGTGTTCAGAAGAAGCTTATCAGAGTGCTGCCACCGTGACCACACTGGTAGGATGGAATCTGGCTGTATGAGAGTTTCCATTCTCTGCACAACAATAGACGGCCTTCTCCGCCTGCCCTCACCCTGCTGACTCGAAGAGCTTCAATCAGCCGGACATGTCTCTGTTTTTCTCTCTCCTCCGCTGCTTTGACTTTTATCCTACATCGTCACCTACGATGACAAAAACATGCGAAACTACTGACGATGCTGAAACTAATATCAGGTTTCCTAAACATTGATTGTACACACACCCGGATGAAAACATTCCTTGTAGCTCATTACTGTGAACTAAGTCTATCTTGTGGAGTTGACAAAACTTTTGATCAGCGCCGTGGCGTGAAACAGGTGTCAGGAATGTGTTACCTGGAAGCTCCTGCCTGAGTGACACTCACACACGTGCATGACACAGACGACATGGTGGCCCAAACGCACAAACATTGCTCTACAGCACTACTAGTGGTCAATAAGCATAATGAGTATCTTTAACGTCTTTAACGTCTTTTCATAAACACTTAGAAGTTCCTCGTAGACACTACAGTATTTATTTGTTGGTAAGCATTCGTAAAATTATCCAAAATGCAGACTACTGTCACCAAATGTTTTGGTGTGCTTCTAGGATGAATTGAGAGACAGACACACAGGAACACCTCACGTCTTTAACTGGAAAGATTTCTGCTTTAACGTATCATGATCAAGTAAATGTTCAATGGACAATCTAATGACTATAGATTTACGACACCATCGTTTTTCACTTTCCAGTACTGTCTGTCACTGGGCATGAAATCTTCCGGCAAAAGGTTAAGGTTAACCGGCGATCCATTCAGGTTGGCAGGCTGGCACCATTTCTGCATCCTGTGTTGTTGTTACTTGCGCCCGTGAGGAAAATGGAAATGATTCAGTTCTCTTTGAAAACACGGCACGAACAATGACACCACTGGGAACACAAATTTTATGGCGACGCTGGTGCAACAAATCCGGTGACGGCTCAGTACAGCAATGAAAAAAACAAAAATTGAAGTTATGTCTTAGCTTGCAGCTACACTGACATGTATTAGGTTTTACATTATTTAAAACATACATTCACATGTGGTATCCTAATTGACGCATTAGCACATTAAAAATTAAGGAACAGTATATCTTTAATGAAGGGTTAAGTGTCATTAAAACAAACAAACTGTGTTGGGAACTGAACATTGGCCCCTTTCACAGCAGACTTTTTGACTAGTAACAGTAGAGAAAGCACAGGTGTTACTAATAACATTAGCAATGACTCTGTTCTATTCTAAGTGCCACAGTAAGACATGACAGTGTGACAGTGAAGGAGTGATTCGTTTCGCTGTTTTACACCTGTGCTTCTCCAACTCTGACATGTCCAAACGTCTTCTGTAAGAAGGGCCTGTTGTTTGCCACTCAGCTATCATCATCATTATTTTTTTATCCTGCAGTACACACCAACCCGCGTAACATTTTCCAAAACATACCTTTTTAGTATCTGATTGTGTTTGTTTTTCTTCGGTTGGCAATGTGTGTCATGTGTCTGTCATACAAAAAAACAGGACAAGAAAAGAAGCTCAGCCTTAGCAGTGCCGCTTAGTGCTGAAGGGAAGGTATGACAGAGACCTCATTAATCTGTTATCACGCTGTACCTCCACCCATCAACACACCATAACAAACTGGACATGAGGCTGACTTCAAATGCTGATATGAGATGTTTTGCATTCTCCTTCTTGTGGTTTCTGTGGAAATCGTAATCTCGAACAGGAGATTGTGTTTGACTAAAACATCAACAAACTCTGTTTTTATTTACTTAACGATGCTATGATGTGCTACACGAAAAAAAAAAATCACCCTGGCTTGGGGATGGAAAAAGTTACACGTAACACCTATCTGATACATACCACAAGCCCTCTGGGGCAAAGACCTGCATGACAAATTATCCAGTCAACAAAACTATTAACTTGAGTTCCCTGCACGTACGCTATTGTGTGTTTGCGACTCTTCCTGCCAGTCTTGTCTTGTTATTGCCATGGTTACTCGGATCACTGGGATCAGGCCGGTTATTAGATCCAATCCAAAGGGATCACTCCTGTAATTTTTGTGAAACAGTCACTCAAAATTGGAATGCAGAAAATCAGGTCAGTGACTGACGTGGTGGGAGGTGTGGTGGGTAATGGCGCCACACATATCTTATTAAATCTAACATATAGATTTGTTGCTGTTACAATCGACATGTTAATATAAACAATGGATCAAATTGCTATGAAAGGATCAGCGTGAAGAGATGAACCCATTTCAAACTAATACGGTGCTTTTAGTAGAGTGCAGATCTCCGCCAGGTGTGTCTTGAGGCATGTGGGTGGGGAACAAGGAGTGCAGGGCAGGCTGTGTGTCCAAATGTCAATTTGAAAGTGACAAATAGCGTCAAAAGAATCCGCCAGGGGTGCTCATTAGCTCAGTTGGTAGAACAGGTGTCCCATGTACAGAGGCTTTGTCCTCGCTGCAGCGGCCAGGGGTTCGAGTCCGACCTGAGGCCTCACCTTTGGCCGAGCTGAGAGCCGAGAAATGTAGCTGATGTGCTGAAACAAAGTGTCGAACACGTCTCCGCCTGCTGATGAAAATCTCTCTGAATCTCAGTGGGAATATTCTTTGTAAAATGCAGGTTGAATAAAATAAATCATGATTATGAATCAGTGTACCGACTGGTATGTGCTGGTTGTGTTCACCCAGTTTATATTTAGAACTGAGATAAAAATAAAAAAAATAAATAGGCTATTGGAGAGGCTTTCATGTGGGCGAAGGCACTGGAAACAGATCATATCATATTTCTTATCAAGTA
Organism: Diplodus puntazzo; assembly: GCA_963678695.2. Lineage (NCBI taxonomy): Eukaryota > Metazoa > Chordata > Actinopteri > Spariformes > Sparidae > Diplodus > Diplodus puntazzo. The sequence goes on along the minus strand of OZ023158.1, from coordinate 20,580,914 downwards.
GATCAACAAAAAGGTTTGAAATGATGGCCTCCTAATATGTGAGTGTTATTATTTATTTTTTTTAAATGTAGGTTGGGTGACAGTAAAATGTGGTTTAGGCTGGAGAGGTGGGTATTTGGTAAGTATGCTAAAGGTGGTCACTTCTCACTGTGTGCAGTTCTGCTACCTGTTAACTTTGACCCACTGAATCTATGAACTCAGCGATTATTAAACTTGATGAACCGTACAAAGTCCAAGCGTAACGTCCGCCTCTGTGTCTTTCCCCGCTTGGCAATTCGCCACTTTCTATCACTGCTGCGTGAACTCATCTATTAGCTGATATCGATCTGGTGACGCCGCATAGTTGCCTAAGTCTTGATGTGCTGCGCGTTTGAGATTCCACACACACTTCTTGAAGCTAAAGCCACTGATAGATATTCTTAAGTGAGAGAAGGGAAACACAAACATTACCGTTTCCTCAGAAGACTGATGGATTACTGTTATTAGGTCAGCCCTAATGTCTAATAGATGTATAATTAAGTTTCTGATGTCCTTGGTCTGTGAGGCCAGGGCTAGCCTCATGTGACTCATCACTTTACCTCATGCTCGAGGAATCCAGTGACCCATACACGCCACTTCATGACGGTCCTGACCACTGAACGAGACCAAGGGATGATTCCCAGGAGATTCCCTCACGTTAATATGTGCCAGACCTCTCTGCAGTGGGTCCACGTCGCTGTCCAACTCAACATGTAGGGCTCTAAGAAACAGTGTGGCTAGCGAATAGCTGACATGGCCTGCTATCAATAAAAGTTTAGACATGTCATCAGCCCTGAGTGATTCAGGATGGAGGCAGCGAAGAGCCTCCCCCCTGTCAATAACTCATCTCTCTCTCCTACCAGCCACTTACACACACATGCACTCAGTCTCTCTCTCTCTCTCTCTCTCTCTTCTCATTCCTTCCATTCCTCATTGATCTGACATCCAGGTCCTGGGAGGAGGAGGAGGAGAAGGAGGACGACGGGTAAAGTGATCAGGCTATGACATCATTTTTTGACTACCTCATCCTCACTTGAACTGGATAATGCAAGTGTGTTTATGCTCATGGTCTGTGTGCGGATAGACTCATAGCATAAGTAACAATTTCCTGCCTAGACATGAGGGGTCCTGGGACACTAAAGGGACCAGACTAGTCTAGACAAATGGTTTCCACTATAAATGAAAACATCGCCTCTCAGATCCCTTTGCAGTCCATTATAACGTAGCTGTTGTAGCTCATATAACAGCAATCTGAGTTAAGGGAGTCACTGTGTGATAAAGCAAAAGACCTAAATCAATTATTAGAAACAACAATTGTAGTTAGTGTACAAGTTGAGTCATGTGGAGCATTAAAATTTCTGGCTGATGCAAAACCTTTACACTAGGTTTGGGCTGAAGCAATCACAGGAGATGACGGGGGAGCCTCCACAGTCAGACAGGTAGGCACACCACCTGGTGGAGAGAGGGAGGTCTGTATGACACATAGAGGCAAACAGGCAAGCGGAGGACTTGCAACACAGTGTCATTATTATGCTTCGTCGTTGCTAGCCAACAGTTCGAATGCTGGAAGGCACGGTTTCAGGTGTTCACCGGCGCCACACACAGCCCTCCTTTCTCTTATCTTGCTTCACTCATCGCCTGTCAGAGTCAGCACATGCTCACCCGGCCCGCCCTCTTCCTCCTGGAGGAAAGCCTTTTATGGGCATTAACCTGAGCGTACAGGTGAGGCACCCCTTGAGATTAACTGTGAGTTGTGCTTGCCGCCTCTTGTTGAATGACATTGCCTTCTCACTTTTTATGGCCCATCAATAAAGCCAAAGTTTGTCTTGTGTGACACATGGCAGTGTCAGGCAATACATGTCCCCAATGAGCTGGTGTGGCTGGGAGACATCAAATAAGGAAAGGAAACATGTACACTCATAGCTCTGATGCAATCTTTTATTGTATGATTTGGCACATTTTCGGTTTACAGTCATTTTGTTGAATAGATGTATATAATGTAGGCAACTGTAAGGATCCCTTCCATGGGCTGAAAGAAAAATGTATGGGGTTTGCGAGATTGGTTGGTGGGTGAGGAGAAACACCTACATCAACAACTGTTTATCATTAGGAATGCCCGCTTAACCAGAAGAAAGAAGCTGTGATGTCCAATTAATCCCTACACCCATTGACGTGTTCGTGAGGAGGGCATTGAACATGTAGAATAGAATAGAATACAATAGAATAGAATATCTTTATTGTCATTGTAACAGATACAACACGTGTAACTAAGGCAACGGTTATAAACAACATGAAAGGTGGCCGCTAAGTTTATCAGTTAAAAAATAATTATTGCACAGCAACAGCGTGTCACAACAAAACACCAGGAAAAAAAAAATGTTGGTTAATAAGTAACAAAAAATTTAACTGGACCCAATTCTACTACTTCCATCAATCTTTCCTACAACTTCCTCCCCTGGATTGTCATCGGAATGCAATGTTTAACTAAAGTTTGATCTTATATTGTCACAACCTGGTTTACGATTAGAGACTCACCTTAGGAACACACACTAATCTAAACGTCCTGGCACACCTACTACAAAATAACTTCCAGACAAACACACACACACACACACACACACACACACACACACACACACACACACACACACACACAAGAATTATGTAAGTTTTATAATTAGACCAAGAACCTGATCACATCTGATGTATAAGCACTTTTCTGCACCGTTTTTTATTTTTTTTACATTTTGGATAATCCAGCAAAGGGTGTTTTTTTTGTTCACTTCAAAATATCAGACTACATTCAAAGAGCCAAAGTCTGAAGTCAAGCTCCTAGGACCCTCATGATTGATTGATTGATTGATGACAGGGATGACTGCTATAATAAAATAGCCTCTTCCTAACAATCATTCAACATTAATCAGCATTTTCCAGACACGTCCTCTTCATTATGTGTGACTATATTGAATTCCAGTCGTATATACACACAAAACAGACACCATGACATCACTCGGAGAGCTCTTTCCACTGCGTCTGTTATTGTTATGGTTCTGTGGCCACTTTACCCCACATCGTGAGGACACACACACACACACACACACACACACACACATACACACACACTGTAGGAGCCCGATCATCCATGCCGCACCCAGGAGTGAGTGGGTGAGTTTGACTCCAAAGCCACGTTTGATGTGCACCCACTGGGGGGCTGATTGGTCAGTGGAAAAGTCCTCTCCACATTGTCCTTCTGGTATCAGGAATGTAGAAAAGTGTGGGTGGCATGGGCCTGGCAGCTAGATAAGAAGCCGAGTTTTAAGTGATGATAAGTAAGTTGTTCGGAATAAAATGTGCAATGTGCTTCCTGACAGTTTCTGGTGAGTTTCCTCTCTGTTTGCGCGGCCTGATTAGATGTCGATAGTTTATAAAAGTTAAATTCTAACTAATGGTGACTGTATTGTCGACTCAGAGAGATATAAAGGAGCACTTTGTGTGTCAGTGCATCTGTCCATGACTGCGTCTGTGTGTGTGATGTATCAATCAAAGGGAGGAAACCAGGTCATGAGGTGAATGTCTGCTCCATGTCAGACATTGATATTAGTAACCACTGTCTGGCTGGAAAGATTTATTTGTCGAGGTCAATCTTAGCTGAGGAAGGCCACCAACATGTTTAACCTATCACTATTAAGTAGTATCCACTATTGTCACAGGCTTTATGTATCTTTGAGCTGTAAGCACCTGTGAGAAATGTTCTCCTCTCGGCATCTGATAATTTGATTTAAAAAATTGTACACAACCACAGAAGGTAAAACTATCCAGCATTTCACATGAAAAAATCTGGATCAAAGAAAAGTCTGAAAGAATATATAAAATAAACTATGTTGGGGAATAACTTTTTCGTCTTCTTTTCCTAATAGTGCTGGTTAAGTAGGTTTCCAGTGCTGAAAATGACCCACCTACAGACACGACACATTTTGCCAGGTGCTGTCGGCGTAATATCCCCTTCCAGATGTGAAGCAACACGTGTTCCTTTGGGCTTTGACTTGCGTCTTTGAGATGAAACAAGTGTTTTGTTCAATCAGGCACGTGCACACAAACACAGACACAGACACACTAAGGCCACTCACAGCTACTGGTCAGACCTCTCATTAGTTTTACTGCCACCCACATCAAAGAAAGGGGAGACCAATTTTGTCCCTTTGGACTAACAAATTAGGGTCTGGTTTCAGTTAACAGGGTCAGGTTTTGATTAGGAAATCATTTAACTTTTTTACTATGACTGGGTCCTCTCACGGAAGGTTTGCAGATTTAGATGTGCCTTGTGATGAGACCCCCTGTGCCAGTCTGGTGGTCTGTGGCACCCTCCAGTGGTCACAGTTGTACAGTGGCTGCTACAAATTTATATAAACCTACAGAGACATCTCTTTATAGTGAATACGGAAACAGTGCTGTCTAACAAAAATCTCAGAGAGCTTATTACCAGTGGTGAGTTCTTCGGACCTAATGAGTCCAGTTCAATACCAAACCACTGGTTGATAAATCAGTCAAATAAATTAGAGTTCATTTTTGCACGCTGTTAACTATGGCAGTGCCCTCTAGAGGCAGAGAGAAAAGGAGCTGAGGAGTACAGCTAGAATAAAGTGATTCTCTGCTTGTTATATTATGTAGCTATAACCTCTTCTTACACACTTTGTCACAAAACCTCTGTAATATAGTTGCAAATGGAAGTCAGGTTGTTCAATGCATCGTTAAGACTAACATTACTGCCTTTCTACTGTTGTTTATATGTTTAAACGCCTCATCTAGTCTGTGCACATGCATTGCATTGTTTTTCTTAAAAACAACATAACCTCTGTGCCAGCTCAAAAGTAATATGATTGTATTTAACACCATCACCAGATCTGGCTGGTGCAACTGCTGAGATAGTGACCTACAGAAAGAATATGTAGAAAATCGATGAAGGAGCAATACATATGTGACAAATTTTTATTGGCATTGTTGTTTCAGACATCATGTGCACAAACTCACTCATCCAATATTAGAGAAACATAATAATAAAATAAATATGAGGTTCTTTTTAAAACAGTATTTTTCAAGTCTTTTGGAGATGTTTGTTGTTAAAATACACACATTAGTATACCAGTAAACGCATTGATTTATAGTACCTGTGCCTGTCCGGTTCCTTGTGGATTAACAGTATGAAGTTATCTACCCTGCATCAAAAATGATAAACATTTTGATAGATTAATTTAGATCTAGGTAATACTCATAAGAATACAAAAACAAAAAAAAGGCTTTTGTGTTTTCAACTATTAACTCAAGAATCAAATATCTAGTTCTATTAAAGCAGCAGAACAAGCAGCAGCAACAGCAGCAAATAAACAACAACCAAAGAAATTCTGTCTTCAGTTGCAATGTGAAAACTCAAATAACATTACAGACTAACATTAGACATCCCTTTATACACTGTGTATTTAAAACCCAACAGGCTCCAGAAAGGCGGCCTCTATCCTCTATTTCAGGATCTTTTCCCCCCCGTTGGGGGTAGGTTGGGGGGATGTTTGTGGTAATAGTCGGGTGGGGTGGGATTGGGGCTTGCATTCATCCCTGTAGGGACATAATACATACTCTCCAGGTAGCTCTGGTCCAATGGTGGATGGTTCAGGGGTTCTGGCTTAGATGCCTGACCAGAGGGACTCCTGTAGCTGACACCAGGCCCGCTTGGGTGCATTGTTGGTGCTGCAGAGGCCTCAGGATATCGGGGTGGCTGGGGCTGAGCCTGGGGATGGGTTGGGGGAGGAGGAGGAGCAGCATAGGGCATGTACTGCGCAGCAGGGGCATACATGTTGGGGTTGTGGAGAGATGGGTAGGGGGCTGCTGAAGGAGGATACAGGCCCGAATGTGAAATTGCCTGCTGCGGGATGAGCACCTCCACATATTGGCCAGTCTCTGGGTCAAACAACATTTTCCTCAGTGGCTGCACAGGCACTTCAATATAAAAATACTTTCCTGTCTCAGGATCTAAGAGCACTCTGCGAGGTGTCTGTCCATAGCTACTTTCTGAGTACAAACTGGAGCCGTCACCCCCATATTCAGAGCCATAGGAAGGCCCCAGGCTTTGAGGGCCACAGAGGTACTGGGGATCCATAGGAGGAAGACCAGGAGAGTGGCTGTGGCCAGATTCGCTGTAAGGAGCCCCAGCCATGCCTGGTGGCTGTTGCTGTGGGGATCTGTGGAGGGGGGGTCGTCGAGAGTCAATATGCTGAGGTGGCTGCAGGGGGCGGTCGGCAGGGCAGGCCTGCATAAATGAGGGGTGGGGAGGGCAGGGAGGGGGCTGGTGGGGAGCGCAGGGAGGGGGCTGATGGAGAGGCTGGTACATGGCTGGTGGCTGACTTGGACCAAGAGGACTGGATTTGGGAGAGCCAGGCTGGTAGCTCATCTGCTGAGGGTCAGGTCTGCACTGGTGGGGACGGAGAGGCGGCTGAGCCACTGGGTAAGGTAGTGCCTGGCCTGGAGAGTGTGAAGGAGCAGGAGGGGTGAGGGTATGGGGGCTGCGGTGATGATGAGGAGGAGTGATACCAGGGTGGGAAGGGCAGCCAACTGTGCAGGAGCAGGGAGGAGGGCGGGAAGAAGGTTGATAGCGATTTGATCTCCTAGGGGGCAGATCTGGGAGCATGAGGGGACTGAAGCTCTCTCTTTCATCATAGCTTGGGGGGTCATCTGAGGCATAAAAACGCAGATCATCTGTCCTCTGGGAACGGTCGCTGGAGAATGATCTGCGATATGGCTGCTGTGTGTATCCTGGCACTTGCGTTGTGGAAACAGCAGCGGGTTGTTTTAAATTGTTTGAAGTTACTGGCATAGCTTGTTCATGAGGGTATGCAATCCTGGGATGTTGTGGTTGGCTGTCTGGTTCTGTAACAGCTGGCATGCTTGACTGGTTGGGTCCAGCTGAGGCTGGACCATGGACTTGGTTTGCCATTGGGTCAGAAAATGTAACTGGAACTGAGGTTATACCTGGGCCAGTGGCTGATGTTGGTGCTGTAGCTAAGGTTGCGGGCCTCTGCGTATGACTAGAGCTCTGAGGTAACACCTCTTGTTGTGGCTGTTGAGCTCTGTCATGAGATGGCTCTGTTTCTGATGGTGCTGTTGAATGGTTCGACAGATTGGAGATGGTAGTTGCTGTTGTTTTGCAAGGTGGAGGTTTGAGGCTGGATACTGCAGATACAGCTAGTTTTCTTGTATAGTTTGATGTCGATGACGACTCATTTGAGATCTTTCTATAGATTGTCGGTGAGGACACTACAATTGTTTGAGGCCTCTCCTCACCTTGCTGTTTTACAGTTGATGTCATTGCTGAAGGTCTCTGCGCTTCATTTGGCATTGCTCCTAAATCTGCAGGTTTAAATTTGCAGCTTGGTTTTGGAGGCACAGCTGGCTTTTGAGAATTCTTAGCTATAGATTTAACTTCAATGGTTTGAGGCCTGTTGTTTCCTGTAGAGTTTGTGGGCATATCTTGTTTCTGTATTTCTTTAGACAGTGACTTAACCTCAATTGGCTGTGGTCTAAATCTCCTTATTGCAGGGGACCTTGGGGGGAAAGTTGGATCTAGTCTTTTTATTGTTTCAAAATCTCCTACTTCTTTCTGTTTGGTGGGAGGTGGAGTTTGCTCCAGTGTATTCCTTAGTGGAGAGGCACTTTTTTGCCTTGCTGTGTCTTTTACAGAAAGCTTATTGCTCACCCCCTCTTCTTTGGTGGTCTTTGGAAGGGTGTCTTTGTTGTCAGACACTGCTGAGGGGCCAGATGTGGTGGATGAGGAGGAGAATGTCCGCTCTCTATGAGACTCAATCCGACCTTCATCTGAAGGAATGGTGGTCTGAAGAGGGATCTCCAGGCAGTTCACATGTTTACGGGGAACTCCTTTACCTCCGGCTGCATTCTGGTTGTCACCCACCACTGCTCCAATGTCAGCCTGATAGCCTTTCTCCTTTAATAACATGGAAACTGAGTGACCACTGCTTCCTTGGGTACTGCCATGGGTAGTGGGCCCTGGTGAAGGTGAAGCAGCTGGAGCTTGGGGTGGAGCAGAAATAACTTCCTGGGTAGCAGATGTCTTGGTCTTGCTGGATCCATCTCTTATTAACACTACAGCAGTGGACACCTCTCTTTCCTTACTGGGCAGTTTGGGAAGGCTTCCAAGCATAGGTGGTTTTCTGTCTGTTCTGACCACTACAGGTTTGTCCTCATTGTCTGGCACTTTATGCATTTCTGTCACAGTCTCTTGTATTTCTGTTGCTATATTTAGATCTTGTTGACATGATTTGGCAGCTGTGTCCCCTGTTGTGTAATTCTGCAAGCGCTGTGATTCTCTGCTTAACTCTGTGACATGCTTTGATGAAGCCAGCAGTTTGTCACTAAGGTTCTCTGAGTCTTTTGTGCTGGATAGCATCTTATTTTTGTCTTCTTTCCAGCAAACAGCTTTGTATTCTATTTGCATTGGCTGTGGACGAGATGGATGATTTCCTTTGCTCTGAATAGGTGGAGACATAATTAGCATCTTTGAGTCCTTTGCCTCCTCTTTTTGTGCCTCTTTCCTCTCCCCCCTGGATTCCTCTTCCCTCTCTTCCCTCCTCTCCTCCCTCTTTATGTCTTGCCTAATCTCCCTATCCTCCTCTGCTATGACCTCTTCCTTCCTCTCCTCTTTTATTCCTTCCCTCCTTTCCTCCTTTAAATTTTCCCTCCTTTCCTCATTTAAAGTTTCCATCCTTTCCTCATTGACATTTGATGTCATTACAGCACTAGTTGCCTTGAAGGATAGATTATATGTATTTTTTACAAGTCGCCTCACGTCCCTAACTTTGTGAATGGGGACCTTGACTTGATTGTTACCATTCTCTTCCTCTTCCTCTGTTTTCTCATCTACACTGGTCTCTTCCCTTTCCTCCCTTTCTCTGTAAGACCAGTCTGGCGAAGAAACCAAAGGTTTGTTTTCTGCCTCAGGTGTGAGACACACATTTAGGGAGGCTTTCTTTTTCTCCACAGCTTTGAGTGTAATCTCCTGTGTTTTTGATGTGTAGGCACCCTTGTCACTCTGCTTCAGTTGTTTATGGTCCTCTGTGTTTTCACATTCCTGGTCTCTATTTGTCGCCCTGGCCTGCATGCTGCTGGCTCCGGTGGCAGAAGGAGCTCCTGTGTTCCCAGCAATGGCATTTGCTGAGTCACCAACCTCCCATGTGTTACCGTCATCTGCTCGTTGTACTTCACTTCTTGACTGTTTATTATCCAATGGCAATTTCAATTCTGATCTCATCTCAGATCTTGATGAAGATGCACTCCTGCTTTGAGAATCAGGCTCTTCACTCTCAGTTTGTGAAAAACTAACACTTCTACTGCTGCTTGATGAACTTGGCCTGTTACTGGATCTCAGGCCAAAGCTTTTTGGTGGCTTGGCTTCATCCCTTGTACTTGGTTCTCCTCTCATAGAAACACCTTCAGATGAAAGACTATAATCTGACTGCAGACTGGAACTTAGATTATATGCATCAGGTTTTGGGGACTCTGTAAGTGGTGCCACTGCACTCCCTGTTGGCGGGCTGTTTTCCTCAAAAGCAGGGCTCACTTCTTCTCTGGCTTGCTCATCAGGTTGTTTATCCACACTTTGCATCTTCTTAGACAACACACTCTTGATTAGACAAGTAGCCATCTTGGTTTTAGTGCATGTTTCATCCAAAGAAGCAGATTTCTGGAGTCTGGAATTTCTTTCATGTTGCTGATTGGGCTCAGGGCTGCGCTCACATGTGTAGCATTCTTGCATTGCTGCTGGTGTACTGTGTTGTCTCACATATGTCTCTCTCGAGTGACCCTCAAGAGAGGGGCTTTCCATCATCAATGGTAACCCGGGACTACTATTTTCACTGCTCTCATCCTGTTTCCCATCAGCATGATCCTTTCTCTTCAGCAGGATCTGTCTCTTTGGCACTCCTCTTCTCACCTTCCTGGAGTCCTCTCTCTCTAAGGCCACATCTACACACTCAAAGCTGCCTAGCTCGTAGTGCCTTGAAGGATCTAGGCCATCTGAGTAGCATGCAGATGGTTGCTGGAAGGAGAGTTCATCATTGTCCAACTTTGGAGCAGAACCCTTGAAGTCAGCGTAGGCTAGCAAGGCGGCGTTGACCCCGGCTGGGCTCTCCTGGGTAGATGGTTGAGAGATGTTGGTAGATGAACGGTGGCTTGAGTTGTACATATCAAGGTAATCTACTTCAGGGCTTGATAGGCTACTGAAAGCCAAGTCTGTGAACCACTTCACCTCATTGTCTGCCTCATCAAGCTCACTTCCCATGCTGGAGCTGGAACTCCGGCAGGACCTGTTTACAGCCACACGTCCAGGTGTATTGTTCTTGTTCTGGGGTACAGGAGGTTGAAGCCGTCTGCCAGAACCACCACCCCTGGTGTCTTGTTGGGAAGCAAATTTGAGCAGACTCTGTTGTTGCTGTAGCTGTCTGGTCGCAAGCAAGCTCTCTGAACAGGAATGCACTGTTGGCAGTCCCTGACGGGTCTCTCTGCTTGTGGGAGCTGCTCTGCGACACACAGGCCCTTTTCTATTCCTGGCATTGAATGACAGGTCAACCTGTTCCCCTCTGTAACTGGCGTCCCCCTGCCACCCCTTCCCCTTTTCAGGAAGCTGCTCCTCCCTCTTTCTCTCTCTCTCCATCTCTCTATCCATTTGCCTCTCCCTACCTACCACCCTTTCCTCCTCCAGCTGCATTTCCCTCTCCATCTCCAATTGCGTTCCTAGCCTGACCCATTGGGCCTGGCTATTATTGTCAACAGGGGCGACATTGGGGCTTTCCCTGTTTGTCACTGCTTTCTTTAAATTACCACTCGGTGACGATGCTACAACTTGAGTGGGGCTATGGCCTCTGTTCTGCCAGTGTCTGTATGGCTTCTCAGGGGCTAAGATGTGGACAGGTGTAAACCTGGTGAGTGGCGGAGAGGGAGTCCGCCTTCTGTTTGCATGGTGGGCCATGTCCTCTGTAAACCTCTCTCTGTTTTCAAGTCTAACACTATTTGACAGCTGTCTGCTGGTGTGCTCACGTGTACAAGTGGATTTCAATGAGCTGCTGCGTTCAGGAGCCTGGGAGGAGTTAGTGAATTGAGGCTGTGGGTTTTCTGGTCTCTGCACAGGTGATTTGGATGAGGCCTTTTGGACAAGGGAAATGCTTGGACTTGTGTCCTTGGAGACTAGAGGATTAGGTGAAGGAGATTTGAGTTCAATTTTGGAATTATTATTATTATTATCAGTGTCTTCGTTCAGATAAAAGGTGGGGCTAATGGCTTGTTTTTCTTCAGGGAAAGACACTACACTTGAGTTATCCTGAAGGTTTGCCTCCTTTGGTGGTGCACCTCGCTCTGTGCTTTGTTGTTTCAATGATCTGTCTACACTTTCCTCAGTTAAGAAAGGTGAAACAGACAAAGGTGAATCAACCGCCACCACTGGTGACCTGCTATTGATTTCCGCTACAACTGATCTGTGTCCCCTGTCTAATTCAAATGAGGGTGACACACACTCTTCTGCCAAATGTGTGTCTGTAATATCACCTGAATCCCCCACAGCTTCAGGTGTATTTCGAAGAGGAGGAGTAGGCTGTATATACTGAGGGCTGTACTCTGGGCAGAGGTTTATTGGTAAATACTGAGAAGACCTTGGCTCAGGAGATGGGGCAACAGGTGATGGCTCCTTACTTCTGTAATGAGGTGAGGGACTTCGGTATTTGTCAGATAATGGGGATTGAGATCTTGGCTCAGGGGATGGAGTGTGATGCTTTGGCCGAGGTGAAGCTGTTTGGTACCTGGGTTGATGTGACACAGTTATTTCAGGCTGCAGGACGGAGGTCGGGATGACTAATATATGAGGTGAGTCTCGTGGTGTACCAGTGGAGCAGCTCCGTATGCTGTCCTTTCTTGGGGTAGGGCTTCTTGCATCAGGGGACACAAGTGGCCTATCAGGCTCCGGGGAGGAGAGATGAGAGAGCTCAGGAAATGGGGGACTGTCCCTGTCCTCTGGCTGAACAACAGAGTAAGAAATACCTGTGATATGAGGGGATGAAGTGAGGCTTCTTGATGTGGCGGAGTCAAAGCAAGGCTCTAAGAGAGGAAAAGCTGACTCCACTTCAGATGGCCCCTCCCTCCTACTGACCTCAGGTGAGGATGCTGTAATCCTGATTTCAGGTGAGGGAGCGGTATATCTGTGCTGAATGGGAGAGCAGTCGCTTGTAACTTCAGGTGATGGAGATAAACTATAACTTGCCACAGGTGAAGACACTTTGGTCCCAACTTCAGGTGAAATATGTCCTTTTTTATGTGAGGGGCCCGGAGAGGGAGTTCTTGTCCCAGCTGTAACTGGAGAAGCAGCACTGAGTAGGCCTGGTGAGGGAGCTGTGCGACTTAATTCAGATAACACACTGCTACCGTCCAGCTCAGGAGATGCTGCTATTGAAACAACAGGTGATGGAGGTGTGTATCGTGGGGCAGGTGTAGACACAGCACTGAGAGGTTCAACTGATAACCTTGCACTTTCGCTCTCTGGAGTAGTTGTGGTGTCTCTTTCTGCAGTGGACAGTTCTGAAATCAGCTCAGGGGTGCAGGTAGAGTCTTGTATATCAGGTGTGGAGCCTCTGCTAAAGAGATCAGGAAGGGAGACCCTCCCTCTGAGCTCTGGAAAAGGAGATGATGATTGAGTATCAGAGGAGTAGGGCCTTTTCTTCAGCTCAGGGGTGACCAGTGTTTCTCTTGACTGGGATAATAACTCTGTACTGCTGGATGAAGGTAAGGGAGATGAAAGGATGGCTCTAGATTCTGTAAAATCTGAAGAAAAATCTTTGGATGTTGGCTGAGGTGAAGGACTGTTCCTTGGCACAGGTGAGCTTTGTTCTACCCTGGACTCAAGTAACAATCCGGTGTTCACTGATTCAGAAGAGGTCGAGCTGACACAGTTCACAGGGGAGGGACTTGGAGTTAAAGAGTGATGTGAGGGGCTATTGTGTCTATTTATGAAAGTAGGAGTGATTCTCCTTTGATCAGCTTCTGAATGTCCTTGACTAGTGTTAGGTGATGATGGGGAATATCTTTTGTCAACTGACGCAGAAGATAAGGATGACACTGTTCTCTCCGGAGTCAGTCTCCGTGGAAAGGGGCTTTTATTTGCAGGAGAGGGGGTCCTTTGACGAGTTTCGAAGACTTCAGATGACGGGCCAGCTGTACTAAGCTGAGGTACAGGTGATCTGCTATTTGGTTCTAAATTAGGGCGGCTGTCTTTAGGCACAGCTGGATTCCCTGAGCTCAGTCCCTCGCCCTCTGGCTGTCTCCTCTCTGAAGACCTGCTCTGCAAAGGGGGGCTGTAAAGCCTTTCTCTTGAATCTTCAAATCCCTCCTCTCCTTCACTGGAGCCCGGTGCAGTGTGGTAAGAGCCAGATGAGTCGTTCGGGTCATCCACAAGGGGTGATGCAGCAGCTGTCCCGTCCACCTCCCTTTGGGAAGGGGCAAAAGTCCCTACAGCAGGGCTGCGGGAGAGCGCTGGTGACTCACAGTCGTCTCCAAAAATATCACACAGGCAGGTAGTCTCAGAAATTGCACTGCGCTGACTAGGGACGTTGATGATGTCAAAGATTTCAACGTGGTTGGGGGTGCCGTCACGATGGCACAGGGAAAATGTGCGGGTCGCACTGCGCAGAAAGGAGTAGCTGTCCCCCTGGAGAGTCCAGCTGTCCATCGCTCGTCCACAAGCTCCAAATTTTCACTGTGGCCACTCCAGTCTGCTCCTCTAGTCCGCTCTGGGCTCTGTTCCTGGACTGGAAATGACATATGGTCACCTGGAGGGTGTGCAGCTCATTCATTTATATCACCAGTAACACTGATGAATATCACTCTGCAAAGCTTATTAATAGCAAACATAGAATCTTGAGCATTGTGCATTCTTCCTGTTTTGTTAGCTTGCCGACAGCAAATTTAGCTTTGAACTCTTAGTGTTCTGAGAATACTGGACACAGATAAATCTCCAAAAGGGGTTTGGATCATAAATATACCTCTGTCACTGTGCCTGAAAAAGCAGTAGCAAGCAACTTGAAATCCACACAAGACAATTTACAAATATTCACTTTAAGCTGACTAAAAGTATGTAGTGGACACAAAGAATTTAGTGTATCTCTACATGAAATTTCAGTTTTAATGGAAAGTGACAATATTAACATTAACTTTCCCATATACATGCCTTTTATCTAAACTTGCTACATTGCCTTGATGTAGGACCGACTAGAGAAAGAGAGCCTGCTCCACGTGCAAAGAGAGAGAGACAATGAATTGATACTGTACCTTTGGCCAATGATGAGGCTTTCCCAGGGGCACTGAGTTCCTCAGTGTTGCAATATTTGCCCCCCCACCCAGCGAACTGTCGCTCAAAACCAAAACGAATCCAGGACTGAGCCACTCCGCACAGCTCAGTCTGGCAGTGCCACACTGACTAGACAACTTCAAAATGCAAAAGGCACTGCCATGCCTCAGACTTGAACAAAAAAAGCAAAGAGGGGCATCTTGCTCAGACCTGTTACATCCTCTAATGCTCCCATCTCTATTACTGCCCCTCCCTTTTGAGCTGGCTTCTGGGAAACTGCTTACTGAGCCTAACCTGAATCTTTTTTCTTCTCCAGGCTGGGGTTTGGTTGGACATTGGCTTTCCTGTGTGAGCTGGGCTAGGGTGTAGTGCAGGGGGCGGGTGGGTTTATAGTTAGCAGCAGGTGCTGATCCGGCCAGGATGGATGAGTGCGCCTGGAATCTGACACTTACAGCCAGCTCAGTCACAGGGCTCCTCTATATATAGACCCATACTATCAGGGCCAGATAGCCTTAGCTTTAGCTATTTGCCTGGGTGGGAAAGAAAGGAATAATAGAGAGCTTGAAGTAAGCCAAACCATTGCCCCCCTTACTGCTAGATGGGTAAGATGGGAGATAGTTATATTCACCATTAAGGGTGAATTAATGTATGCTCGTGTCCGTGTATGTGTTTGTGTACGTCAGAATGCTAAGTGTTGCTGGGGTACAACAGGTCAAAGGTGGACACAGACCACCCAACTCTGACAGGTCACATGCAGAACTCCTGTGCACTGCGTTAGCAACACTTGCACAACATCGGCAAGGTGCGTTCATATGTTCTAAGTCACATTTTTCTCTTAAAGTCAAGATATGTCATGTTCCAGGACCACAGCCAATGGAAATGATCAGTTCATATTCATGTTGAAGCTTGGCTGTCATACGGCCACACATGACAAACCTTTGATCGAAACTGTAAAAAAACAAAACGGATCATGTCATCACACTGTACTATTGCTGCTAAAATCTCAGCACCCTCTAAACCACATTAAGGCTGTCTGGGCATGTTTAATGGCAGTGAGTTTGATAAGCTCTCTGTCCCTAACCTAATACCTCATGAGATTACCATTCATTCTCAGCTATTAAGTCATTCCGGGCAAGCTAATGGAAAAAATCTGTGATTGCAGCCCTGACAGAGCGCTGCATAATGCTGGGAGGGTCTATTATATTTGTCGCATCAAAGGGTTGAGAGATGGCTTTCAACACTGAAAAGTCAACAATCTGTTATATGTATGGCATCATACATATGTAATTTGGCCCCTTTTTCTGACTAAAGTGTCATACATTTTCAGTGTTGCAAGCCAAAATGGGAACTGTGTCCTTGACCTTGTGCAGTATGGCTATACACAGAGCTATAAACAGACATATATATTTTGTGACACCATTAATTCTGCATAAACTAATTATTGTTTATAAAGTAATTATTATAGACTCCAGATCCCCTTTCAAAGCTATCCTGTAAATGATTTCATATTTCACTGGAGGCTCTAATGGCATGACAAACATGAAGCATCATCCCTCTAATTTTCAGCAGGCTCTAGGGAGAGGATGTATGATACGACCGTAACTCATACAGTATACTGTACATACACTATCTCATTATTTGTTATAAATAAACACATGTGAAATATGGTAAGTTTTAATTTTATTTATAAGTTTTAAAGGTTGTAAAGGACAACAGGCATGCATGTGTAAATGCCGGTGTGTGTGCTGGATGTGAGATAGAGTTCAGTTAGTGTACAGAAGTGCTGATAAATTTGAACCACTGTGGTTATGGCAGCACAGTAGTCTGGAGGAAGACTCAGAGGGAAAGAATGCTGAGCACCTCAGCAATGGGGAGCTTTAGCCTACATCATTGATAGATTAGTCACACGAGCCTACTTAAGTCTAAAGACCTCACCCACCCTCACTCTCAGTCATGCAACACACAAAAAATATGCTATGTGGGTATCTATATGTGGACAAATGTATGATAAACTTCCAAAACAGGGGGCGCGGCAGAGTGGCTGATGTTCAGTGTCCACTTGCTGAGCAAATGTCAAACGCTGTCAGCCACAGCACCTTATGTGTGAGGATAAATAAACATGACTTACTTTTTAAAATTAATTATAGCTACTTTTTCTGTCTGCGCTCTATCCATGGGATATGATGATAAACGGGGGGCAAGTCTCATCATCGTTATTCAAGTGAGAGTAAACAGTCAGAATATAAACATAGGATCACATTTCAAATCTGTCTCCTTTGAACTGACCTAGTTGCTCTTTAAGAATGTGATTACTGTGCATGGCTGAGCTCTACACAGGCAGCATTTCTAATATTAGTTTAGTTTATTATAATAGTTTACTTTTTTGGTAATCACTGATGGACAATTTTTAAGTACTTGTACTCCACCTGAATATTGTTACTATACTTTTACTCCATTACATTTCAGAGGGAAATCTAGTAGTTTTTACTCTAGTACATAGATTTAATAGCTGCACTAACTGGTTACTTTTCACATTAACTTTACTTACAAAACATATAACTGTCTTTATATGCATTGCCACTGATGTACTGTATCTCAGTAAAGTCAGAGGCAGTGGGACGCGGTGGTGAAATATAAGTGCCACCAGTTGCATGCAGCCACCAGCACACAGAAACACAACATTTCCAAACCTTGGTTAAAGGGTAACTCCACCAAATTTTACACATTAGAGTGTGTTCTCAGGTATTGCGGTGTACTACTGCTTATGTGAAAAAAGCAGCATAAAGCCTTTAATGGCTCCAGAGGAAACTGCATGTAATCTGATAATTTGCCTCCAGAGATGATGATGATTAATTAAATTATCATTACGCAATACAAGATTGAAAAATGAAATTTCTGTTGCAATTCTCTTAGCAAACTACACTCAACAAAAACAACACAACTGGCAATTGACAAAATAATAATCAAATCAGAAAAATGAACTAGTAATGGTGGAGTGCTGAAGATTGAGTTCTGAAGCTTCACAGCCCGCGGTTAGAAGCTGTTCCAATGTCAGCTGGTACAGCTGTGGATACTTCAGTTCTGTCGTTCTGTTCTTCTCTTTTCAAATAGGGAAGCAGATGTTGTACATCGAGTGATCTTCAGATGTGCTGAACACAAAAGACTCCTAATAATTTGCAAATAGCAGTGAAAATGTATTTAAAATGCAATGTACTGCATGCGTTGTTGCACACAGTGAACCAAGAATACGCTGATTCAAACCATGTGGAACAAACACGGCTCACCCAAAATAGCCACACTAACCTCTGTGCAGACCAAACCCATCATTCTCAGTTCAGGTAGGAGATGGGGGCATCCTGGACATGCAGTCTCATAGGCTACAGCCAAATGGCCAATAGCTCTGTTCTCCCTCGACACCATTCAAACAAGCAAAGAGCATAATATTTATGACAATACCTACATGTCATACATCTTTTACTGTATCACCTTCACTCAAGTGCTTAACAACACTGACCTGTTGGTGTATTTGGTGGAATATAAAATAACAAAAACAAAAACGACATTTGGCTCTTATGTGATAAACCTTGAGACTATAATGACCAAATGCTTTGGCTTTTAGCTCAGGATACAATAAGTTACGCTTCAACAATGAAATCAAGCTAACTCCGGACCCCATCCAAACAGGAGAAGGAGCTCTGTTTTGTTTACACTTGTACGTCATCACGTTCAGACGTTCGGAGCCAAACGTTCCACCGTTGCCACGGTGCACGTGGAAAAACACAATTTAAGCATTTTATTAAATTAGGCCCCTTTTTTCTTTTTTCAATAAATTCTTATCAAGTTTTGGGAGAACTGAAATAACAGTATTTTCAAATGCCTACAGTGATTGTTAAGACACTCCACACCTTTCGTGGAAAACCATGATACGTGCTTTTCCAAAGGTTTAATTTATTTGTGAACTGATAAAGCCTTTCAGGGTTTTAAGGTGATGACTCAATGAAACGGTCATCAGTAAAAATTATTTAATAAATGTCTTACCTGCAAAGTTATTACCCAACTCACACGACTCCCATTGGCAGGTCCTCGTTGATTAACGCTATTTTCAGGCTGATCTCCATAATCATAAAAGTTCCAGTCTCCATAAAAGTTGAGTGACCCAACAGCTTTATTTTTCATCAAGAACTTTCCAGATGATTCCTCCAGTTATCCAGGAGTTAGTTTGCAACGGGCCAACTCGTCCAAGTGCAGAGTGAGAAATGAAATGACGTGCTGCCTTTTTTACTTGACCTCTTCTAGGGTCATCGTTCTGTTTCCGTGACAATTACTGACGCGCATGTGAGCGTCCGAGTGAGCAGTAAACTGCTTTTTCTCAAATTTGCTTGATATATTTCCTTTGTGTGTTTTATTTTGTTTTGCACAATGTACGATTATGCCATGATGCTGATTCTCATCGTGTTCTCTCCTGCAGTGCATCACACCGCTTTTGTTGTGGTGTGGTTTTATTTTGGTGCACACCTACTCTTTCTGGGTTTTTTTTTTTTAGTTCTCACATGCCTGTAACAGCGCAGAGTTGTGCAAGCCCTCATCTCCAGCGATTGGATTTGTCGATAAACTCAGTGGATCCACTCTAAAGCCATCCACATGATGACAGACAATGCTGATTTATGTTGTTTTCCCCAAAACACAAATGACAAGGTGCATAATCTTTAAATTATGACAGCTTAGCTCTATTATGTTTTGTGAAGTCCTCTTTTTGGTCTATTTTACCGATGATTCGGATCTTCTTTTAGCTAAGAGTGAATACAATAGTTAAAAATAGCTACACCTTGATTAACTTTAACAATAAAATGTTGTTTATATGCATCATATGCACCATGACAATGAGCAGTATCCTTACTATGCCACCATTTAAAGGATGAACTGCGACAACTTCGAAACGCCCTTTGCAAGAGGGAAATCTGATTCGAGTGAAATTCCCCAGGCTGTTCTTCAATGTCGCAGAGAAACCGACTTTTATTGTGAAGTGTCCAGTTAACGCAGAATGCGACACAGGAAGCTCCGCATTACGACTGCTGGTGAAGTGTTGCCATAACAGGCAAGTGGCTAACGCTAATGTCGGCTAACTAATTAGCAGGAGAGGTGAGTAGCGTTTATTTAAACATATCTTAAAATCCAGTCAAGCGGCGGAAGATGTTTTAAATGTCGGAGTAAAACAGAGCGATGAAGACAGGCAGGTTGTCAGTCTCCTCTGGAATCATCTGGGCCTTGTCAGTCAGCAGCTGGCTAACGTCAGCTAGCTAGGTAGCTACTAGCAATGGCGAGCTTTTGTAGCTAGCCAGCCACTGTGATACCGTTTGTTTATGTTAGCTGTGAGACAGCTTAATTTTCTACGTGACTGCATCCAGTCAAAATAAATGGCTGTTACTTTGACTACACTTGACTTGTATCATTATTATTGTGTAAAAATGAACACGAAACGTGGTATTTCAATACTAAAAGAGAAATGGAGCCTGCGTTAATGTTGGTTAGCTCTGTGACGGTAGCTGCTAGCTGTTAGGTGGACATTTTCTGTATTCGTTAGGGCAAAGCTGTTCTCATCAGTGATTTGATGTTTTTCCCACACGACATAGTAGAATATGAATGCAAATTAGCTGCAAACAGAAAAGCAATATTTAGCATTTGCTTTCGTCTCCTGGTGATGAAATTATACTGTAGTCTGGTTGAGCCTCTAGAGCCATTTAACGTTAGTAAACACCAGGCCGCTGAGTACACTGTGTGCCTGGCCTGCGTTTAATATAGTTCAGGCCTGGCTAGTTAGCAGTGCTACAACAGGCCAAACTTTTAACAAACAGGGCAGTACTAGGTGGGCTCGTTTTTCCTCTCGACCAAAAATGAGGCCTGCCAGCTGTCAGAGGTCTTTGAAACCATTGTACCCCAACGATTGGCCTGTGATGTTCAAGGGGCAGCTGTGTGGCAATCATGGGGCCATTGTTGTTGTGACATGTAAACAATGGTGATCTATTTAACACATCCACAGTGTTAATTCTAGGAGTGTTGAATCCACTGCAACTAAAAACAAAGAGCTGCAAATGAAAAAGTTCACTGAAAAGAAGTAACAAAAATATTCTACGTACATTATTTAACTAAAACATGTTTTGTTGATTTGAAGAAAGGTTTGTTTTACTTTGTATTTAAGTGAAGGAAAAATAGAGTTTAAATGATCAGTTGATGAACTGCAAATTGAACTCCAGCTATTTAAAAATAGGTTATTTAATTTTAAAGTAGCGTAACTCCCATCACCTCATTCCAGTTCCCCAAATGTACAGACTTGCTGCTTTTCTTTGCCTTGTGTCATTTTATGGGTCAAAAAATTTACCCATTGAGCCTTCGGCTTTAGGAACATATATTTCCCACCCCTACCTAACGTTTAGAATGAAATGATTATTTGAGAAAGTAGGATTCACAATGAAAATAACTGTTTGTTGCTGATCTAAAAAATAAAAACAAAGGCAGCAGTATATTGCTGTCAAACTCGTATATCGATATCGGTTTCTAAGATCAAATCTCGTTTGAGTTGTATTAGTAGCTCACTGGCTTTGACCTGTGTTTTTTCTCTTCTTCTGTTCTTTTTTTCCCCTTCACTTAAATCTAGGTGTTTTTGTTGTGTGTGTGAGTGTTCCAGTCTGAACCATGGAACAGTGTGCATGTGTTGAGCGGGAGCTGGAAAAAGTGCTCCATCGCTTTGTAATGTACGGCCACCAGTCTGAGGAGAGGCTAGACGAGCTCCTGCGCAGTGTCTGTGAGATACGAGGACAACTAGTTGCCTTTGGTAAGAAAGCACCATTGAGATGTAATATTGAACTTATTTTTCCCTTCTTAATTTCTTGTTATGTTTCATATAGGCCATATCATGACTCTATTTTTGTAGCCGTGCACTGTGAAGACTCTTCCTTTTTCTCTCCTGCAGGAGTACAAGATGCAGACTTATCAGTCCTATCTCAGACCATGGCACAGTGTTGTAAGAATATCAAAGAAACAGTGCAGATGCTGGCCTCCCGACATAAGGACATCCATGGCAGTGTGTCAAAAGTGGGCAAAGCCATTGACAGGGTAAGGACAGGCAGCAACTTTGTTTAACTTTTTTTCGTTGTA
Source organism: Diplodus puntazzo (assembly GCA_963678695.2). Classification (NCBI taxonomy): domain Eukaryota; kingdom Metazoa; phylum Chordata; class Actinopteri; order Spariformes; family Sparidae; genus Diplodus; species Diplodus puntazzo. The sequence continues at coordinate 20,559,358 of OZ023158.1, read as the reverse complement.
TCATATACTTCACCTTTGATTTGTTTCTCTGCAGAATTTTGATGCAGAGATCAGTGCTGTGGTGGCAGAGACGGTGTGGGACACCCCAGAAAGACAGAAATACCTGAGTGAGACAATTGTGGAGCACCTGTACAGACAAGGGATGCTCAGTGTAGCAGAGGACCTGTGTCAGGTGAGTAACTCTGATTGTTAAAACTATGTTTTTGGTGTAAACCTGGATTGAATGGCTTAAAGGTGATTCCTTTCAGAAAAGTATTATTGGAACATTATTGGGCTCTATTGGGAACAAGAAATTCTAATAATTCAAAAATGCCCTGTGTGTTTTCTAGGAGTCTGGTGTAGTTATAGATATGAGTATGAAGCAGCCTTTCCTGGAGCTGAACAGAATCCTTGAAGCTTTGAGGATGCAGGACCTCCGGCCAGCACTAGAGTATGTGTTCTTTGTCTTTTTTACCATTATCTGTGTCCCAACACTCATCATCTTTGTGACGGAAATACAATAACTTGATTATTTTCACTCATGGGAAGAGCTGGAGATGGACATTTTACCTGCTTTAGGTCAAAATAAGCTAGAAACGTCTTAGGAAAATACATGCTGTGGTTTCATTGTTTAAAATAATATATAAGCAACTTTTTCCAAATATGCGTGAAACTCCCTAGAGGGTGTTGATCGCTATATTGAAAATATCGGCAGAGCTGACTTACTTATTTATGTCTGTTTCTTCTAAGGTGGGCTGTAACGAATCGGCAGCGCCTTTTGGACCTGAACAGCAGTCTAGAATTCAAGTTGCACCGCTTGTACTTCATCAGCCTGCTCAGTGGGGGAATCGGCAACCAAATGGAGGCCCTGCAGTATGCCAGGCACTTCCAGCCCTTTGCCTCTCAGCACCAGAGAGGTACAGTGTAGATACAGTAGCATCATTCTGACATTCTTGAGGCTTAACTTGAGTTGTGATTCCCTTTGTTTTTTCTTAAACTTGATAGATTTTGAGGCTCTGACTCGTGGCCCTACAACATTTCAGAATTTGTATAAACGAAACCAAGAAGGAATAAAGTGTTCATAAGACCAACGCTTGTTTATTTGAGATCTACCTTAAAATACTCATGCAGTGTTATTTCACGCATCTAATTTTGTCCCTGCAGATATTCAGATCCTGATGGGCAGTCTCGTGTACCTGCGTCACGGCATTGAGAACTCTCCATACCGCAGTCTGCTGGAGACAAATCAGTGGGCCGAGATCTGTAACATCTTCACCAGGGATGCCTGTGCTTTACTGGGCCTCTCTGTAGAATCGCCACTCAGTGTTAGGTTAGTAAACCTTGAACAACAAGCTACACCTCATATCTGTTTTCCTTTTAAAAGATCTATGCATTTGTACCAAAATTGGGACTTAATTGTTACCAGACTTTTATTTGTCAGATCAAGTTTAAACAATGACATTTCATTATCATCACCGTGTTGTTTTATAACACCCTTTGGGCTCTGTGCAGTTTTGCTTCAGGCTGTATGGCCCTGCCGGTGTTGATGAACATCAAGCAGGTGATCGAGCAGAGACAATGCAGCGGAGTCTGGACGCACAAGGATGAGCTGCCTGTAAGTCCTTTTGAATTTGCACCTAATGCCCCTTTTCACTCTTTTGCCACCATTTGGTTGATTCATGTCATGCCTGTCCTTGCAGATTGAAATCGACCTTGGGAAGAAGTGCTGGTACCACTCTGTGTTTGCCTGCCCAATCCTCAGGCAGCAGACTTCAGAGAGCAACCCACCCATGAAGCTCATCTGTGGCCACGTCATCTCTAGAGATGCCCTCAACAAACTGACTAACGCTGGGAAGTAAGTCAGCAATACAGCCTATTTTTGTTGATATGTCCACGGTAGGATGAGTATGTGTGAGTAGAAATGTTTAAAAATGTTTATATTATGTTAATCAAAACATTCAATTCATACTTTCTCATTAGTGGTTAATTATTTTCACTTTTTCATATTGCCTTATATTTTTATTATTTCAATTGGATTTAAATTTAACAAGCAAGACCGCTGCCAAAGATGAGATCTGCAGTTTATTTGAAAATTGCACCTAGAGGACGGATACCAAACATGGACGTTTTTCTTGGAATTGGTACATGTTCAGCCAGATGACTTGTCAAAACATGGATTTCACAGTTTCCACAAAGGAACACTTTTCAAAATAGTTCCTGCTGCCAAATGAATCATCACACATTGATAACACAGCTTTTGCAAAAACAATGCAAGCTTGTTTTTAGTCTGCCATACAGTATGTCTATACAGTCTTTATAAATGGAAACCAGTGGTTTTCTATGAGTAAAGAAATTATAAAATAAAAGTCTATTTTAAAAAATGTCTTCATTACAGTAAAAGAAATGCTCAGTTATTGTCTTATCCTAAATTAAGTTTCAAAGATAGGAAAAATAATATCTTCCTATTATAGAAACAATTCCTAAACTTTTGATTGTGTCCTGTCTTATCTCAGACCTCCTGACTTCCTCCTGACTACAACTGTAAACTTGTAGTGTGTGATGGATGATTTTGAATTGAAGACCGGTATGGTGCCATAACTTGGGTCTCATAACTTAGGAGATTCTTTCAATTGGATGGTTCTGTAAAGATAAGATTTTTCCACAAATGCAGTTGGGTGCCACGTTTCTGTAATACCCCCAAAAAGGCAACTGTTATCTTAAAGCAATATTATTAAACTTTTTCCCCTTAAAATAACATCCTCAAAATCATGTTAGTGGTACAGTAACCCAGAGACTCCACAGTATCTCCGTAGCAAAGTCTCAGCAATTCACTTTCAATTTCAATCACACAGAACCAAGCAGCTCCGGTGTAAAGACGCACCAGTGTGTCAATTCACACAGCACGCATGTGCTGCGGATCCAAAAGAGGCATAACAGTACACGATGACATTGACATCTGTGTGGTTTTTTTCAACGTGTTTCCCCCGATGTCCTCCTGTTAAACTAAGCATGTACCTGCTGACGTCTTATAACCATATGGATGCAGTTTTAATGTGTTGTGATTGAGATCCTGACCCACCAAACATCCTGCAAAGTGTAAAGTTAAGTTTTTTGCTCTAAATTAAATAATTCCATAATCACCGTCAGTAAACCGGAGATGCTGTCTGACTCTTTCACTCGCAGGATGCCACTCCGCCCCCCTATCACTTGTTTCTGCACTGTGAAACTTCAGTGAGAGGGTGGGATCACAGTGTTACAAACATGTTTACTTCAACATACACATTTTGAACACATAACATTGTTATAATGTAATGAGTTTTGTTTGTAGTTAGCACCTACATTAGGTCTGAAAAATTGTTACAGAACTGGGTTTCTATGTATGACAGTTGTGTTGCACTGAGAAACTGTGGGGGGCGCCAAATCTCACAAAATGCCAATTTCTTCATAATGTTGCTCTATAGTTAGTCAGATCGGAGTTTGGAAGTCTTCATATAGCTGGGGTGTCATTACAATCAGCCAAAAACAAGTGATATATTAGCAAAGTTCACACTAACATCCTGTTTCTGTCTCATTCCTCAGGTTGAAATGTCCGTACTGCCCCATGGAGCAGAATCCGTCACATGCCAAGCAGATCTATTTTTGATACCGCACGCTCTCCTCAAGAGTAAGGATGAAGTTCCCTGGAGCTCTTTGCGTTTCCAGGACCATTTTGCTCTGGCCCTTTTTCCTCTGTCCCTGACCTCTTGGCATAAAGGTTTTATCCCAGTGCTCCTCTGGACAGCCTCGGCCATCCTGCAACCCACCATGGACCCTCCAACTTTTGCCTAGTATACAGAGTCCAGCGAGGATGGTCCTACTACAACCTGCGGTAGATTGAGGAGTCTGTCAGTAAATGAGAACATCCTCGCAAAGAAGCATCTCTGAAAAAGGATCATTCATTGAAAACTCATTTGCAAATGCCTGCAGTTATAGGCTTATCTTTTTAAAGTATGTAATACTTTATAGTGTTTTGTTTTCTTGGCTTTATCAACTGTTTGAGTTGGACGACTGCTTCTTTTTTTTTTCTTTTTCCCTTTTTTTTGTGACAGAAGCAGCTGAATGATTATGAATGTGTGAGCGTGGGTAAATGGTATATAGATAGACAGTTTCTGATTTCAGGATTGGTAATAAACTTCTATTATACATGAGGAAAAACCACAGTGTAACAAAGTGTGTTAAAGGTTTATTATTCGCTGGTGAAGGGAACTGTGGAGGTCTATCTCACATTGAACTCTAGATTGCGACCCCATTTCTCCTCCATAACGTAATTAAGGCCTCACGTAGCTTGAAAGTCACTGTCGGCTGATGTGTGCGTTTGATCAGTAGAACAATTAACTCATCAACTGGTGGGTGGAACAGCTTTTTTTTTCTTTTCTTTTTTTTTTCTTTTCTTTTCTTTTGTGACTTACTGCACCAGCAAGATTTTCCTCATTGTAGAAGCCATTTGTCTTGTTCTATGTATGTATTTAACAAACAATGACAAAAAGGACACAAAAAATATATATACTACTGTGAAATGTGCTTTGTTTCTATTTTTCATTGCAACCGCCACGACGGCCCGTGTAAGATAGTAAATTAAACTGAACAGCAAAATGCATAATCGACACTACTGCTGCGTAACTCTCCGGACTAACGACTAGACAGTGCAGTTGTGCCATTGCCTCACTCTTGCTCCCCCCCCCCCCCCCCGCATTTTGTATCCAAACGCTTGCACGCCATTTGATTTGGAGATGTAAAAGTGGTGTGTGATGGTAGCCGTATGGTCTGACTTGCAGTGGCTGTAGGCTTGTGATTCAGCTTTACTTGTCGTGGGGGTGGGGCAGTTCTCTGATCATTGTGGCTGTTGTTTAATATATACTTAGAAAAAAAAATTGCCTCTGCTGCATAGGGTTTGCTTTTTTTTTTATTTGAGATAGAGTCAGAATAGAAACATTTAAAAAACCCATACATTTCCTCAGGGCTCATTGTAATGGTTCATACCACACTTTGCAGTTAGTATAAAGGAGTACATTTATTTAAGGAGTCTTGAACAAAGATTACACATATTTCACTATTGAGGCTGATAGTTTGGGTGTTGTTGGAGTCTGTATATATTATTCAGCAGATGATGTGTAAGCATACACTTGGAGTAAAAGGCTGTTATTTGGACAATACAACATGTTTAAATGAACAATAATAATAGTGCAAGTTCCTGTTGTCCCTCTTGTCTACGGTGATGTCACCTCACACTCTGGTGAGGCTACTTCGTTCAGCATCGAGCGCCGCACCAGCATAGCTCACACTGACAATGCAACATTACACTCAGTTTAAAGTCAAGCATTTTCTCTCGGTTTCATTTGGAATGGGGTTAAAGCACATGTTTTCGTGTGGACTTTCACTGAATTTCCTCAGTTTTTTTTGTTTTTTTTCCCGCTTTCTTTGGTTGACAATCATTCATCGCTTCTTCGAATGTTCCCTTCAGATATACCGCTAGCGCTCCGTACCCTCTGTCATTGTTAATTTTGTTGAATGTTTTGCATTTCCTGCTTTTTGTGTGTGTGCAAGTTTTATTGTAAATATTTATCCTCTAACATGTTTCATATACTTGCATCTGAAAAATTAAAAATAAAAATTTATACTCCAAGTCAGCTTTGGAGGCGTGGACTGGCATTTGGCGGTGGTGGACTGCTCCTGTCGTGATTAACTGACCCCATTTCCCTTCTTGGTGTTGGACCCGCTCGGGCCTCCTTTCATCACCACTTGGTGGAGCTATTGCTGCATTATCCACTCTTGACAAAGTATCCTTGAAGTCTATTTGATGTCAAGCTAAGTTTTCAGTTTTAGCACATAAATTCTACACCAATGTTAAATAATCATGTCAGGTCATGGGATAAACAGCACTGATGGCATTCAGCTCTGCATCCTCCTACGGAGTGAAAACACGTGTGAGGTAAGAATCTTTTCTCATCCAACTTCAGCACCACTCCAGAGCAATGCAGTTATATTAAGCCCCAGTTTATATAATGTTTTAAATGCCAAAGTAAGGGCTTTGTGAGTCAGCCGCTGCTCATAACTATTTAGATTACACAAAAAATATAAAAGGTAAACCTACAGTACGGACTTCCATGTGCTGTCTCTCTTTCACGCCATTTTACAAACTATACATTCTCTCCTATAAACATAACACACAGGTTAGGGAAAGGTTGTCTTCTCTGCCAAGATATTTTTGGCACTTCGTCCCGGTATGTGCATTTGAGGGTTTCCATAGAAGTGCTTGTTTTCCTGAGCAAACAGGGATCCTCCTATGTTTCCAGCTCAGTTTGACCTCCCACCTCTCTCCCCCCCGTCTGTACTGCATGGCATGGTGTGCGAGGACTGGCTGGGGGTAGAGCTGGGGAAGGCCTTAGAGAGAGGGTGAGATAAGGATTGAAGGCTAAACCTCTAAAAGCCACATTAGTACCAAAAGCCTCCATCGCTCTGCTCGTTCTGCCATAAAGCTCCTGTCCTTGGGTTTTATTGGCACGCTCTGTGCTGATTTTAAGCCAACTCATGGCAGGCAGGCGTCTGAGCCCTCGGGTGAATGCCATCAGTTACTTGAACTTTTTTTTTTCACAAGTGATTTCTATTGAGTTTAATTCAGACAAAGGCAGACAGAAGAGCCTATTGTAAAGCATTCTGCAGCCTTGACTGACAGCAGAAAATCCCAGCGGAGCGAGCACAAACCAAAAACAGCTTTCACACCACTTCATAAATGTTTATTATTAATCCAAAACAAACATATATTTAAACTGTACAGTTTTTAATTCCAGTAAACAGACAAGAGTCACAGTATGTCGAAAGGTCGATTGGAGAGCTGGCTTTTGAATGTCCATATATTAATCATAAACAATACAAGAGGACAACTTCAGTTACGTCATGCGCTTGATGTTTTTGGCTGAGTGTGCGCAACAAATTGCACCGTTAAATGTTCAGCATTGCAATCTATCGATCGCTTTCACTGCAATCAAAAGATGTGGAAGCATGCCGGTTTAAGACAACAGTGTGCTTCGAATACAATGACAAAAAGGCCAATTGAACCAAAATTACAATATGTACAAAATATTTTGATCTCACCTGACAGGAGCTGGAAACTGAGCGAGAAAGACACTTTATTAGCGTACACAGTTTCCTTTATAGTAAAGAAATAGTATTAGTACCTTGGCACCGGATAGCTTTAATCCTCGATACTTAACCCAGATAGTTCAGGCGGACCCTGAATGAACAGGTGCTCCGATGTCCCTGGGCCGCACTAAATCCCTTTGAATCCTTTGGTTAACGTCAAGACTCTACAGCAGTCCAAACCAAAAGGTAACAAATGAACACAAAACAGTCAGCATATCAATTTGCTCATTTACAGGTTCATAATTGGAACAAAAGTCTTAAACGGGACAGTCTAGGTGCTTGGCTGTATTTGTTTCGTAGTAGAGATGAGATGAGTATTTTCTGAGTGTAACTGCCCTCAGTCACAGGTCCAGTCTTTGCAGGATAAAGTCATTAAACAATCAACACGGGCTCACAGGCAGAGAACGGCAAACGGGCAGCAACCTATGGAAGCCCATTATCGCCAGGAAAAGATGAAAATTGTATGAAAAGTTGTGCATGATACAAAAAGATATGCATCAAAGTCAAAATTATGACATAAGTCAAACATATGAGACATTAAATCAACAAGCATCTGATCATTTTTAAAATACTAAGTCAAAAGTTTGCCTTTGTATCGAATCACTTGTTGGCACTGTCATTTATCTCTGAATGGTGGCTTAGGCAAATTGAATTTATTTAATTAAGATGAATTAAATGATTAATAATAATAGCTTAAGTTGATTTTTAAGTCTTATTCCCCACTCGTCACATACCGATGCTTTGGGATTGTAGGTCGAGTCGGCTGCCATCGAAAGCACTTTGACGAGTTGGTAATGATACTCAAACATCGGCTTCTTACAAACAGGACCTGTAATTCTAGTTAATGTCACAGTCTTTTTAATTTGTCTTGGTAAGGTCAACGTTTTACTTATCTCATAGCTCATTATTTGAACTTACTTAGTCTATTTTTTTCCTTCTTTTCCTTGCGGATGTGAGCTTCCATAGAAGCCAAACTACAGGGTGAAAACAGTTTGCATTGCAAATGAGTAACATTCAAATTTCAGAAGATTCAATTCTCTCTATCCACGGCAAACCTGAGGAAGGTCTGTCTTCTTGTTTTTCACTCTCACTCCTCAGCTCTGGCACTTCTCTTTCCAGTGACCCATTTCTGCTTCCTCCTCCTCCTGCACCTCCTCCTCCTCCTCCTCGCTCTCTGCCTGCCCTCAGCTGGTGCAGTTCCCTCTCCAGCGCTTCATTGTGGTGATACATGTCTAAGTAGCTGGCCTGCAGCTCCTTCTGGTAGCGGATGACCTTGTCCTTTTCTGTCTGCCATGTCCGCCTCTCTTCCTCAAAAGCCATGGCCTGGGCCTCGCTCTGGCGTCGCTCCAGCAGGAGCTCTGCACGCAGGCGCTCCTCTGTGGAGCCCCCGCACCCTCCTGCAACGAAAAAAGGTTCACATGGCTTCAACTACAGTCCAGCAGAGCCGCAGGGGAAACCTAATGAGAGACGCTGGCTGCTTTTAAATGTGCAGAGAACTCTGCTCCTGACCTGGTTAGCCGATAACCTGATTTTGGGTCCAAGCATGCAAACGTCATAACTCAAAATAAGCCAGACAAGCTCCTGCTATGTTGATAAGAAACCCAGTTTACATAGTCTCGCTTGCTGTGATTTTTAAACAGACATCAGTTTGTCATGTGGCAGGCTACTTTTTATGACTTCTCCAAGACGTGACTGAATGTTTATCAGTTGGAACTACTTTTGAGTTGCTTTTTGGAGAAGTGCTGTGTCAGCAAATAACCTGGCGCCTCACCGTGACTAAACTAAGGCGTAGTCACTTAATCATCAAGCCATGTACAAACACTGCTCGTGACAATGCGTACACACAAGTTAGAGACGGAATACATAAAACTACCTGTTGCCCCAGCTGCAGGACTCTCTTCGGCTCCTTTTCCATCCTCATGTGCAGTCTGACAGGGGCCCTGGCGGCGCTGCGTCCCCTGCAGGACGAGCTTCAGCGCATCTATCTGGCCCTCTTTGTTGCGCAGCTCTGTGCGGTTCTCCCTGAGCTGCGTCTTCAGCTGGAAGAGCTCGCTCAGCTTCTGGGTCACCTCCGCCTGGGAGTCCCTCAGCTGCTGCTTCAACAGCGATATCTCCCCCGACTTCTGGCAAACCTGAGAGGGGACGATAAGTGGTAAGGGCCTCGCTGCGATTATTTTAACAGGACAAACAAGGAAAGAATTCAGTTATCTCCACTGTCTCCTGTAATTACTTCTTTTTAAGAGCCCCACTGCCATAAAGTGTCCCTCCCCTGTCCTGCTAAGGCCTTACCTCCCACTGCGTCTCCTCTAAAGTCGGACTGGTTCGCTTTATTACGACTCCGGCCTCCTGGCTCCTCTCTCTCTGCAGGCTCTCGAGCTCCTCTTGCAGCCGGCTCTTCTCCTGCTGGGCCTTGAACAGCTGCAACTGCAGGTTGCGCTGAGAACGCTGGGCATGCTGGGAAACCTGGCGCAGTTTGGCGGCATACAGCCGTTTCAGCTCCTCCACCTCCTTCTCCCACAGTCGCTGTTTCCCTTCAAACACCTGCATGCGGGGAGCAGATGTGGGTCAGGCTTCAAAAGAGAGGCGGATGGATGTAGAGATTGATGGCAGAGTACAGACAAGTACAATGGGAGTCACCTGAGCGATGGCGCCCTCACTCTCATCCAGGTTTCGTTTCATCTGTTTCAGCTCATGTTCTTTCTCCACCAGGCGCTCCTCCAGATCCCGGACCTGGAAAAAAGGCAACATGTCTGTAATGTCTGTAAATCATGCCGATCTGCTCATCCTCCCACCCCTTCATCCATCAATTCATCTGCCCACGACTCACCACCTCCTCCACGGACAGAGAGAGCGTCCATTCATAAGGAGGCGGAGCCTCCCCTCCATATGGAGCCAGGCGGCTCAGGGTCGCCATGCTCCGACACGCCATCTCCCCGATGGCCACGCCCCCTGACCCGACGGCCTTCGGGCTCAGTGAGGTGCGGTCCAGGGAGCCGATGGTGTTGATGTGGCCCATAGATGCACTAGGGTATAAAAAGAAACCATTCAAATCTCCTCCATAATCACTACCCACACAGTCATTAAGTATAAAATACCAATTATAGCAACTCTTCTTGTTCTTCTTGAATATAAAGCAGAGCCGAGACAACAATGTGGCAGACCTGATGTGAGCCAGGTGTGGGCGGAAGGGAGGCCGGTACGGCGGCAGGCTGCTCATGGAGTTATGGCCCGAGTCTGACAGGTTATCATCCTCCTGGCTCATCCCACGCACCGAGGAGACGGCCTACACAGTCATAATTATACAGTTATTCATCACTGTGAAATTAACAGGCTGGGAAAAGATTAATTTTAGTCACAATCGTGGCTGAATAAAAAGACAAATCGTGAGTAGGTACTTGTTTTGCCTCTGTAATCAATGTTTAAAGACTCGATCCTCCATCCAAAAACTAAGTTACCTGTTCCCTGACCCATCGCTCAACTTTCAACCAAGTTTGTAGCGGAAGTCTACAAAAAGGTTTCAAGGCATTCTGGTCAGTCTTTAGTTTTAAATGTGTGAAGAATCGATTAGAAATAAGGGTACGTATGCCCTTTCACTCTTAATTGTTTGACCCTTTCAAATTCATTGGATATACTATAACAAGATACCTTGTTGCCACTGGATGTCGTCGGTCCTCCATGACGGGAGGGCGAGGACGAGGAGGAAGAGGTGGAGACAGCTTTCGGGACATGGGCGTAGGCTCTGCGCAGCCCGTTGGAGAGGCCATGGTCCACGTCCTCTGACTTGGAAGATGGATAGAGGTTTTGCATGGAGCTGAAATTTTTGGGCGTGACAGGCTTGAAGGCAGAAGACCTGAAACGAGCCTGGAGGGAAAAAAAACGAAGAGCCGGCAAAGTTCAGGGCACTTTTAAAAGATTCAGAGACAGTAGAAAGTAGCTGGAGAGAAAGACTTTGCTCACCACAAAGAGGGCTGGACCACACAACATAAATCACTATGTTTCTATTAAATCAATACAGGTTCACCCTCTGTGTTTTTAACGTTGATCAATTCAAGCAAAAAAAACGGCGAGATTCGATTGCTGCAATAAATTCAGAAACACAGCGAGTGGCAGGTTCTCAATCTACGCTGGTGAGCTGGAAGAGATTTAAAGTTGATTTATGCTGGTAACAGGCTGCAGGGGCATCGCAACCTGCCGCTGGAGATGTCTAAATGTGATACTGATCAATTTAACACAGCCCCAGCGGCCAGTCACTGGCTGTAGAACAGTTATAGAAATACCTCAATGAGGATGTCATCCATCTACACGAATAAATTGGAGAATGAGACCCGATCCTCCTCATACCTACTGTTAATTCTTTAAGTTAAAGTACCCCCCAGATTGAATACTTCTAAGATTGCCCCGAGCCTTTAAGTTCCCTATTTTACTCTGTGAGTAAAGTTCTTCCTTATTAAAAAAGAAGCAAGAACTTTCTTGAATTCATCTTTTTTTGCTGAGCAATATTTACCTTTTCATACTTGGCCCCACTTGGCAGTGAGTTTTTTGTCAAGTCTACTTCGGTGCCGTCTTTATGGTAGACCTTGGCGTACAGGTTGTCCTCCTCACGTGCGGAGCTCAGGCCAGAGATGATGTCCTTTTTGCCGTCGCTGCTTGGGTTCGCTTTAGGCTCTTTTCTGTTGGGAAGCACAGTAGGGTCAACTGAGGTCAAGCCCTGTCACGTTTTATTGCACCTTGTGGACCGCTTCGCCTTCAGAAGGCGCAGAATGTGAAAGCATCTAGCAGCACTCACCTGGTGATGTTGAGGTAGTTGAGAAGCTCTCTTTGGGTGAAGCCTTTCTTCAGGAGGCCGTTGGTCTGTTTGGGTCTCACCTGGGGCACCGCACGGCTGCCTTTAGTCGGAGACACGTCAGGCCTCTCCACCAGACTGCCTACGCTTCCCATGCCGCAGCGGGAAGCGATGGGCTGGGCTGGGAAAGGGTTACGGAAGGTTTTGTTAGGGCCTCGGGTCAGAGGAAGAGTCTGGACTGAGGTTGCCATTGGTTACAAGGCTCTGAGGGGGGGTGAGGTGCTCTGTAAAAAAGACAAAGGTAAAAAATAAGCTTCTCAAAGGAAAATTAAGTGATAGAGGGTAGATCTGTTTTATAGTGATGGCGGCCAAGAAGACCATGCTCTGGATGGCAACATATCGTTGTTGGCTTGTCAACAAATGTCTACTTTATGGTGGTCCTGGATAAAAACGGATCACCAAAGTCGTTAGGCTTTATCCTCCTGGGACCATGCATTTCATGGTTATCCAATCTATAGTTGGTGGAGATATTTCAGTCTGGAACAAAGTGGCAGACCAGCCAACACTGCCACAGCTAAAAAATTGAGATTTGTATCTTTTCTTTTTATAAATAAGTGCACCTCGTTCACCCTTTACAACCCCTGAGTGGATGTTGTTCTCTGGAGGAAGAGCCTGAGCTAACAGACACTTCATCAGCTGTGTTTCTCTCTACAGACAGCTGTCTCAGAGCACAGCTAGAACAACTCAGCTTCCCACAGCACAGCGCCACAAACAAACACACAAACTGACCTCCCTGAAAAACCATTTCACAGGAGAATAATGAATGTGAAACGATGTACCCAAAGAGGACACATTTGAAAATGTTTGTTTCATGATGCAGTTGATACAGCATCAGTCTTTCCTCTCAGACACTCACGTTATCCCGTCCCAACGGCAAATCAACAGGATCATGTGAAACATGTTTTTTAGGGCAGCATATGTCACATCACAATCCTGTTACGTAACTCCGATCCAACGAGGGATCAGAAATCAGACAGAAATGCTTTGCTAACAACTCAATCAAGTTCTCCAGCGGCTTATTTTTTTTGCAAATGTCCTGCCTCATGAAAAATCTTGTGTATCCAAATGTACTGATCACGCAGTGCGTCTACGTAAGTCTGGCCTGAATACATCTTAAACAGATACGTGGCTGTCTGCGTGAGATTCCTGTCAGTCACAGCGGGCGGCGTTTCTGTAGAGAAAAAAAACAATGCAAGGATGAACATTTTCTCTCTGCTTTCGCAAAACATGACCAGTTGCCAAGTTACCCCCACACCTACCTAACAGGCACTATTGTTTTGTCAACTCCAGTTTGAGCCTCGTCGGCTTTATGCAGCAAATCTCTCCACAACCTCCCCCCTACCACCACCGTCGTCTGTCAAATCACCCACATATCCCCTCCCCTTTTTGTCTTCTCAGACAACCTCATTAAGGTCCACTATTGATTTCACCCTGTTGACCCCCTCTCTTCCCGTGCATAAACACCCCCAGCAGCCATTAAACCTTCTTCAGACCATAAAACACACAAACACGCCCCAGTCTTTCCGACTATAAACATGAGGCAAATTCTCCCTTTGTGCTCAGACCGCTCATAGAACAGGTACAGCATACAGAATACTGCTTCTTTTATAAATTATCTTCAATACTGACCATTTCTCAAACCATACCCTGAATCTTAAGATTAATTTCCTAACTTGTAGGAAAATGTTTTGAATTAATTTAATTATTTCATGAAAACAAACCTGAGAGGCTTGAAAGTTGCTTCAGATGGGTAATCTATCCCAAAGTAGCTTTCCTTGACAATGATATCTTATTATTCTGAGGCATTCTACGGAAATCATATATCTTATATTCGAGATGCCAAAAAAAAAGCAACAAAAGTCTCTTCTGTAAAATACACGTCGTCAGGAGATCCGACCTGAAAGCGATAAGCACACATGAATGCTTCCAAAGGATAATGTGTATCGAATCATTTCTTTCATGAAAGGAAGCTGTTTGCAGGCAACTCAGATAACGGAGTGTCCTTAAACGCACCAAGAAGATGAACTCTTAAACTTGCAACGCTGGCTCCTGCGCTGCTATAGGGCCTGTCAGGATAATTACGTTATCGACCTATGGATGTATGTGCTGACTTCAATATCTCCCTACAGTGTTTGTTTACATAAGAATGTAACCAACATTTTAGCCAATATGCTGCCAAGATAAACATTTTAAGACTTGAACGCAGCACCTTTAAGCTCCCCCCCCCCCCGTTTTATCTATTGTTTTGGTTGTGGGGCTTATTTTTTATTCGTGTCTTATTTCTTCTTCAGGATGTTTTAGTATATTTTTAGCATTCCAAATTCAATGTCTGACTATTATTAAGAATTGAGAAGTTATTTGCTCTTTTCGAGGGTGTACTTGCATTATTATGTTATTATATCATCATTATATCAGTGGCACACAATGATCTTAAAATTAATATGAATGTATTGCAATTATTTCTGGGAAAACATATTGTGCAACAACAGGTGTTGGCGTTACAGCCCTAGCAACACTTAATGAAAAATAAAGCAAACAACAGTCGCTGAGAAGGACTGATGACGTATTCTAAGGTTCAGGTCTCTGCAAGTTGTTTTTTATACAACAGTGAAATAAGCCAGACAAAGTGGCGGCCTGGAAGGTACACAATCAATCTGCTTTTCAATATGCAACATGCATAACCCCAGTATGTCGGTTGCTCATGAAGATTTTGACAGGTGCACGGCTGCACGGGGGATCAAACCTGAGTTCGTCCAAAATAATGACTGGGCCGCCCTTCCGGATCTCCGTCAGTTCTCAGTCTGTGCGTACTCACGACACAGACACACTACCTCAAAGCCATTTGTCTCTCTTGCTGTCACATCAATATACACTATGTACGAGCATAGACACCCGCAGTGACACTGTGGCATCTCCTCTTGCTTCTAATACAATACACATTCATCAAGTGCTTTGTACTGCTGGCCTCTACAGTTATAACAATTATGCAAATGGTTAAAATAGGCAGAGAGAGCTGTGCAAAGGCAGCTCCAGCCCACTCCACTCAGGGCTCTCCGCCAGGCTGAGATCAAAGCAGCCCAAGCTGTTCATGTTTATATTCATGAGGTACTGTTTCTCCCAATGTAAAACTTTCCACTAAAGCATCCGGTTCTTAATAAGCCAATATAATACAGGCTGAAGTGAGGAGAGACTTCAGATAGTCAACGATAATGAATGTAATCAAGTAAAATGTGGTACTCCTTGAACAAGGTACTTCTCTGGTGCCGTCAGACCAGGAAGTCTTCGTGTCCCATGTCAGAAGACATGATGGATATGAGTCAGTGCAGGTCACGCTGAGCGTGTACGTGTTTGACACCTTATGAATAAGTCATTAGTGCACCAAACCTAAGGGCCACTGGCCAAGGTCTTACACAGTATTTTTAGGAACAGTATTTTACTCAGTTTGTATCATGTATCTGCCAAAGACATGAGGGGACAATCGATGCCTGACGGGAAGCTGGGGTTGAGATGAAGGTGGGTGAGGCAGGGCAATTCCATTTGGATGGACCGGAGGGCAAAAATCCTTTTAGGCAGCAACCACAAATCTCGCAAGACTGAAGAAATCTTGCATCCAGTTGTTTTCCATAATTGCCTTCTAGTTTATGGGCCCCGAGTAAACCAGGAGACACAGCAAGATTTACAGCCCAGCCCCGACTAACCAAGGGGCCCTGAAATGCAACACACCTTCCTAAATCACACACGACACACACACACACTGATCAAAGCTGTGCTTCCTACCAGCCTTGAACAGTTGTGGTCTAATTGAAAAGTGCTCTGTTCTTGATTTATGCTTCGTTCAAAACCGTGACAACTTTTGGTAAAGCTGCTAACTCTGATCAAAGATGGAAATGTTCTACATCAGTGTATCAAAGTGCCTCTTCATCCCTCTGATTCTGTGCACTTGTTACCGTCATCTGCTGGGCAGGTTTCGAATATAAACTGGAAAAAGTGAAATTAGTACACTGATCTACTGACTTGATCTCATAGTCATCAGCCTGCTGAAGGTTGCTGAGCATCATCAGGGAGAGTACAGTTTATCTTGAAAAAGGAAAGGCTGATACCGAATACTGCAATTCCCAAACTGGAGGAGGTATAAATATTAAATATGCACACTAAAGAGGAAAGATGTGAAGAAACATGCCGCTGAGCGCTGTGGGTCTCTACAGGCTTCAGTTACAGTGAAGGTTTTGGCTTGCGTGTTCACAGGACGATATCCTAACTCATCTAGAAAACCATGCAACTGCCAATTTACTACAACCACAAAGGAAACAAAGCACGGAGCCCTCAAGAGGAATGTTTCAAGGACGCTCTCTCCTAAAATATTGTAATCAGGTGTCCTGTGAGGAAAATAGAAAGCTTTCAATGGAATGTTCGAGCGTGAAGAGGGGGACATTTTTAAACCCTCCGAGACTCACAAGGGGTCAGCGCTGGGACTGAGGCCGAGGGAGAGAAGAAGGACGGGGAAGCCAAATTCCACAGATGCTTGGAGTGAACACAGGCTCGGGCTCGTCAGGTTTTTCAGATGCACCAAAACGCTCACTCCCACGGACGCTCACTCACTCTTTTGTGCGCACGGGTCACTCGACACAGCCCCGAAAAAAGCACAACGTGCACGGCTCGCGGGCTCCGGATCCTCTCGGCGCTCTCTCTCTCCCCTGCTTCACCATCAAAGTTTGTTTACGTTTGTGGGGTAACTTCGCAGGTTACATCTGCAACTCCCACACAGCGCACACTCTGTTACGTTATGTAAGCCCTATCAAAGCCGTGCCCGCTCGTTTTCGGTTGTTAGTTGTGTAAAACACTATGGAGCGATTACCAAATCAGCCACTCGCCTTATTTAATCTGTTTTAGACAGAGCCGCAGTATTGTATTTAAACTCCCACTCTGATAGCCTGACAGCCCCTTCTTATAGGACACTGTCTGTGAAAGAAAAAGAAAAGCAATGACAGGATGTAATGAGTGTTTGACAGACGCTTCTGCCACATTTAAATGCCAAGCCGGGCTAAACAAACCGATAGAGGAGCACAACAATATTCTAAGCCTGAAGCGAGGTTAGTGCACCTGTGAGCCTGCAAGCTAAATGCTAGAGTTTCAAAGTTAGGCCAAAGATGTCTATTGTACTGTGATGCAGAGATATTCACGACGTTAACGACGTTAGCATGCTAACAAGCCCCTAGCCTCTTATGTCCTTATAGTAAACAGCACCAACACTCCCCCATTGCTCCGAGCTCCCAGTACGGCCAGAGTCAGCTGATAGGAGCGCTAGCTGCACGGCTAACTGAGCAGCAACGGCAGCAACAATTAGCAGCAGTTAGTGGTTACCCTGGTGATTTGCTGCTGCCTCCGATGTGTCACAGGTGGCCAAAAACCCACACATTGCAACTTTAAATGCCAACATTTTGCAGTTAATTCTTGCTGTTTCTTGGTCATAAACCAAAAAGGTGACAATGATGATTGTGCTACATAATAAGTCCGGGGATCTTTAAAGTCACAGGGATTAATTGTTTGGGAGCTGTGAAGGTCTGGCCGAAATTTCACAGCAATACATCCGGTATTGGTTGAGACATTTCCAACCAACCGACACGGTAGTTCCTGAAGCTAGCGTGGCTGAAAAGGGACAGTGGTTGGCCTTTACAATTGTCCAGCCATTTACTTCCTTTATTTGATAGTGACAGGTGAAGAGGCAGACACAACGCTGTGGGCTAAACCATGCAGCTACAAAAGGTGCCCCATTAGTGTGCTTTTTCATATATAAGGCTAACATCTACAGTACAAAAGCTTTCAAACAAGCTGAAAACACCCATCTTAAGCCAATTAGTGCAACTTTTCGATATGTTGTTCAAAAGATAAGGATCTCATCAAATATCCCAAATAACAATAGGCATTATCAATGAAACTGTGTCCTCCACAGAGGGCACAAAATAAAATGCATGTAAAATCGAGCGAGACTTTGATCTGATATCACGGCGCTCTGACGGTCTAAATCTGTCAGCAGCAGCAGGTAAAGCCGTGCCCGGGGCCGGGAAGGAAGGAACCATCCCTCTTGTGAAGCACCTCCGCCGTCTGATTGAGTCGTACATGCTGGCGTGTAATGAGTGAGTATGTGAGAGTGTCTCTGGCTGTCGGGCATGACAGCAGAGGAGCGCTCGGCAGCAGCCTTCTAATTGTTAGCAGGTTATTCATTATGGATGGCAGACGATCAGGAAGACAGACGTCGTTCCTCTCCGCAGACCCTGAGGCCATTCAGGGGAGACGCGGCGCTGAAAAGGAAGGTCATGAAACGTTCCTTCTTCTGTGCGTCTGAATGCAGTGTTTGTGCCACATGGAGTCATAAATCAGTAAAAAAAATCTAACAAGACACGGGCTGCACACAGACAGAACTTCGCATAAAAGGTCGACTTTCATTTCGCGACACTTGAGACGAAGAGCAGTCGCTCTGTGAGACATTGAACGTAACTCACTGGCGGTTAGATGTGGTGGTGCTTAAGCTGAAGGCCCAGTGTTCACTCTCACACTGTCTTCATTGATGACGAACACTTGAGTCTTTACAGAGGTCAACAGGTCATATTTAGTCATGGCGATAGATACAGAGCGCTATGTAGCACACAGACAGTAAAGAGCGGACACAGACGTTTCATTCTAAGAGTTCTGACAAGGGAGGACTTCCACATTTTGGGGAATACTGGTGCAGCTTGTACGCACCTATACTGCTCTAAACACTCTGAACTGATCATGGTGAATAAAATATTAGTCCAACTATTCATCTGGCCCTGTCTGATGCACCAATATGTGTTACGAAGCAGTATTTTACTGCTAATAATGAAATATAATCAAATTCTTAGAACAAACAGTTGTCAAACAGCTTTCCATAAACGAAATCACTGTTGTCACACATGCAAAACAGATGTAAATAGATTTAAAGTGAGTATCTCTAACATCAGACGCAAATAACACTTGCACTCTGCACTCTAGCTGGTTGGTTGGTCAGCAGGATTACGCAAAAAACTTAGAGACTTGGATGCTGGATGGGTCTTAGTCCAGAATAGACCTGCTTAACTTTTGGTGTGGATCCAGAGAAAGGAAACGTATCCTTGAATAACTGAGTATAAGTAGTCTGTCCGGTAAATTTACAGTATATTGGAACTCTTGACAGATAAATCTTTATTAAATGACATTCAGTCGACTTGAGCTGGCTGCTTCTTTTGGACCGACGAGGCTCCTTAAATTCTCATTAATAATTTTCACAGTAGCCGCCACAACAAGAGAGAACCTTGAAACTTGTGACCAATTGGGAAAGAACAGCTACCTGTAAGCATCCATTGGTGCACCAGCTTTCAGGAGTCCTCTGTTAAACGTCTTACAGTCCTGATCACGACTGTGTGCCTCTGATGAACTCAGTCCACTAAATCAGCTATCAGGACTTCCTCTGAGGCGGACCAGCTGAGGTGGGTTTCCTCTCTGCATCTGTTAGCCTATTGACGGCGGTCTGCACACCGTGCCTCCGCCTCCACCGCCTCTGCTGACTTTACAGTATTGCATTTCTGCATTGAATTCAATTACTGGCTCTGACTACAGTAGCTATGTCGGGGTTATCTGGGGTGACCGGTTGCGCTAATGTTTCACGGAACTTTATTGATCTGGATCTGACTGATGTTACATAAGGCTGCTTCAGTGTAAGAAGATGTCACCCCGGGGAGTGTGTTCACAGGGCCCACCTCCCACCTACCAAATGTATCATTAATGTTATTTATAGTTTCGCTCTTCCAACAGTACAAAGAGTCTGTTTTGTTAAATTATCAGAGTCTTCAATTTGCAGTGTGAAAAAGGATTTATTGCATAATCCCGAACATTGTTTGGATGAATGCCTTTGTTGATCCCGCTGTGAGGTTACAAGTTCATCCTCTATGGCTGTGTGTGTGTGTGTGTGTGTGTGTGTGTGTGTGTGCGTGTATGTGTGATAGAGAGAGATTAGTCCTTGCAGCATAAGGATAAGTACCTGACCTCAGTGTTGTTTTAAGTGACATCCAATTTCCCTTCACTCACACACACACACACACACACACACGCACACACACACAAACACACACTAATCTACCCTGAGTGGTAAAAACAACATGCCAAACTATTGCATCTAATACTAGAGGGAAATCTTATAAAAAGGCAAATATCATTCAAAACACTGTGTTCCTTCACTAAAACAGACTTTCTAATTTCATATTTATCCTTGACATCTGTGTGTCTCAACACTATCCGTCTATTCAGTCAGGACAGACAGCGGCACTGAAAAAGACCTGACGGCGTGAAAGAACATTTTAATTGAAAAAGACAGACATGAAGGAGAATCTGGACAGTCCCTGAAAAACACATCAAATACAAAAGATATTGAAATAAAATGTTATATTAATTTCCCACTGAAACTTTCCTCAGTGCCAATACTTGTTTCAGTGGCAACATGACTTTTCAAATGCAAATGTTTTGATGCTAGTGTTTCCTTTTTTCAGTGCAACTGTTGTTTTCAATGCCAAACTTTACTGTCACAGGTTTAGGTCTTGTAAATCCTGAATTAAGGACCTGGGAGTTGAACTGGAAGAAAGTAAGTTTGCTAATTAGTTTGCTAATCCCTGCCTCCCTTGGTTATTGGAGCTTTCTTTATATGCTCGCACAGCACGTAGCCCAGGCTAGGCATAGCCAAAGGTAGTCAACAAAGAGGCTATAATGGTGTTTACCACTCAAAGCTTCTTGATTTCAGACAAAGGAACGACAAGAAGAGTGAAGGCTGAAGCTAGGTGTCGTTGTTTGCATTAGCTTTGTTGTGCTGTAGCCTCATTTACTCTGCTTTGACTGCTGCACATGTCTTTATGATTGTTGCTTTATTTTAAGGTTGCCAACTTCACACCTGGCCAGGGACATCAAATGAAAACTAGCTTTGTGGCTAATTCTGGCATATCTGAGGTTAAAGCTACGTGTTTCTGGTAAAGCTCAGCATCGTAACCAGCTTGTGATCCATGTAGGCTAGAGGACATGGAAATGTTTGTTTTTGTAGAGCACTGTAGGAGCTTGTCAGTCCGAGTATTAACGAGGAAAAATGGGTTGATTAGTTCTAAGATAACCCTGGATGGATGATTCGATTAATGTTACTTTTACGGGACTTTGTGAAGAGACAAATTCTTCAGAAAAACTGTATTTCCTTGGACCCTGAGACCCAACATGGATATAAATATAGTAATATTCTACCTGAGACATTGAGTATAATTCAAAGTGATTGACTACAAGCAGGTTCTCTACACTGATGATGCATTTTGACCAGCTATGGAAGAATTTTGGCAGAAGTTATTGGCATCGTATATTCCTTATTTTGATGCATCTCGTTCGGATGGCGATTTCGGCGATATGTTCAGCTGTTAATAAACAAAGGTCAGCGGCTGTCTGGCATGATGAGCGCACTATAATCAAAACCCAGCATGTTGACTTACTCATCCAGATTTTTTGGTCTTGCCATGATGTCACCGAGAAAGTCAACAGCATGCAAAAACAGCTTCGCGCAGAAGTATCTCCTCATCTAACCTCACTGGAATTTTTTGAGAAAGCAAACAAAACAGAACGGCACGCTATCAATTTCACCTAATCTTGAATCTGTTCACCTTGTCCGTAAGCAACGCCTGCACAGTGTTTGCCAACTGCTGCTATCAGTCTGTGAGCGAGCAGAGGTTCAGAGTGAAGAATGTAAAGGGAGAGAGTGATGAAACTCACATTCCTCGCATTTCTCCCTTGGTAATAATTAATGTGCCTTCACATCACCCATAAAGCACTGATACGGGCGGAGTGGTGGGCCTGTTTCCCAGCCCTGAACAACAACTAAACAGCAGCGTCTGTTGTCCAAAGCACCTTGGTTCCCATGACAGCTATGTTGGTAATATTAGACATTTAATGACTCATAATTTTACTACATAATCAGATCCATTCAGTGTTAAATTGAGCTGAGAAAGACGAAAGCACAGGAGCTAGCTTCTTATTAAATTCATTACAGCGGGCCTCTCTTTCTCTTTCCTCTCTGTGGCTTCTTTGTTTCCTGGAGCGGTTCATGTAGGAGTCACTGTTCTGTGATTACAGCGATAGAAAATGGAGTGGTTTCCCGCATCGACCTACACCTGAACCGATTCCACTTAACAGCTGCAGTGAACGTGCATGCATCCATCCACACACACACACACACACACACACACACACACACACACACCCTCAACGTGAGACCACACACTCAGCACAAACACAAACAGGAAAATGTGTGGACTGCAGCTGGAAATCGATTGGGATTCGGAGGAAGATGCTGATGTGGATTGACCCACGGTATGACCACCAATTTAGGAATAGATAAGAAGCTTTTACAGATCACGTCCCAGCAAACTTTCTTGTTTGATCTCAACTGCAACGTAACACCAGCAGGCTGCGTTGTCAGGTAGTAAACACTGATGCTGCTGACGCACGATGATGCCAAGTCAGAGGATCAGCACTTTTTACTCCTGTGGTGTTTTCCCTGTAAATAAAGAGTCCGTGGAGCAGCACAGTGAAAATCAGGCTTGTTCGGCCAACTCAAGCCACAGCTTCACTTTGCAGAGTGACAATGACGGCAAGAAACTACAGATAAACGAGAGAATTTCAACTTGCGGGGCTCGTGTTACACAATCAGGAAGAACAAAAACAGTCTAATGAAATCTTGTTACCCAGCTTGGATACAACGCTGAGCCACGAATAGCCCTCAGGGGGAATTCCAGGGACACAAATACACCATCACATTTGCAATCATCGCGGAAAAAAAGGACGCGCGTAATGGAAAAGAGGGGCGATTGAAGAAATCAAGACGCTCAGTGGAGCAGATAATTCTATATAAATTGTTCTTAAAGCACCGCGTGGCTCCACTTTTGGGACATTCAATAATTAACAGTGAATTAGCATGTATGTTCTTCGCTGTTGGGAGTGAATGCGGAGGATGCGGATGCTGCTCAGAGTGATGTCACTCGCCCGGGAGAATAAACTGAGTTAAGAAGTTAGCTAATTCCAATTCAGCTCCACAGTAAACAAACACGCCTGAGTAATTAACAATCAGGCTGCTTTGCTCTTCTTTCTGTGGCTTAAGCTCTTCTTTGACAATGTAGCCTTAAAGCACGGCGAGCTCAGAGCGCGTTGAGCCTGCCCGGCATGTAAATAAGTCAAACTTTTGCCATCAGCAAGTCTAGGAATGTATTAAATATACACATACGGGTTGGACGGGTTCCTTGCTTTGATCAGAGTCCACTATCACGTGGCAGACTTTGGAGTTGAGGCACTTTCAGTATCACAACACTGACTTTTCCAAGCTTAATAGCAGACGGAATAATATGATGACATGAGACCGACGCAGGTAGGAATAAAAAAGTCACACGTTTACCTGTTTGTTTGTCCACCTGAAACGTCACTTCTCTGCTTCTGATCCCATGCTCACTCTGTTTGTCTGTCTTTCTGACTCATGCTCGCGCTACTGATTATAACTGCCACATGACTTCCTGTTTCTCAGTCTTCGATGGCAACAGGGAGGTGCGGATGGGAGGGAGCTGCCTGGCCCTAACCACTGACCTGCAGGCCACCGACAGGATTCGCTTTTACGCGGATCTAAATAGACGACTAAGCTGATCTTAAGCCAGGTGCTTTCAATTGCGACAGGAGGGGTTTACCTTTGTGTTTCATATATGAAACTGGGAGAAATCACTAAGTTGACCTCTCACTCTCCCCTGAGAGAGCCTGGTACTTTCCTACTCGCGCTACAGCCCTCTCCCTTTTCCCTCTCTCCTCCCCGTCTCACCTGCTCATCTCTTTGTGCACTTTGAGCCTTCTCAGGGGCCCGTGTGGTCGGACTTGTTCTCCCAGTTCCAGAAACAAAAGCCCCGCATGTGAACCAGCCTTTGAGGCGGTCAATCCAGACCCTGCGCTGACATAAAACCCTGCCTCGCTGGACAAAAACTGGCAATGCAATGTGTGTTGTTTGCTCACGACTACGAGACAATAATGAGGGATCAGAGTTTGGCTGAGACAGACAGCAGGAACACAGAACAAGAAGGATGGGGGTTTGGAAAAAAAAACAAGACGGCGCACATAAGGAACAAGTGGAAAATGAGAGCGTGTGGGGGTTGTCTCAGCGTGGACCGCCTGGACAATAGTCTGAGTGTAAGTCTCCCTTCCTGAGGCTGGGTTACTGGACGAGTTCTGCATTATATCGCGTTACATAACTCAAACTGGGGACACTTGCATCGGAGGAGGGAGAAAAGAGAGGACATTGTTCTCCACTCCCTGACCAGAGGAGAGTGAGTCCTTTCTTCTTTCTTCGCCGTGTGACGGAGGGAGTGAAGGAGGTATCTGGACCTCTTAAAGCTGGCACCGATAGGTGGGCACACAGGAATCCCAGCTACTAAATCACCTTGCCAACCAGAGATGCACAATATAGAGATTGGCAAACTATTAAAGGCATTCCAGAGCAAGAATGCAATAATTCGTGATGCCCTTTTGGCTCGTCCAATTTCAAGAAAATCAGCTGAAAAATGAAAGGAGGGGATAAACCCATCAAAGCAAGGCGGCCCAGTCGACAACACTTAAGCAGGTGCCGCCGTACCCCTGTCATTACCTCCGGGCCCCACAGGCATATCCAGTCTCAGATTCCACAGATTCTCACTTGTAAGTCTCCCAGCTGGCTGAAGGCACAGCTCCAACAAGAAATCTCTGGGAACCTGTAGGAGTGGTGAAGGTGGTGTATGTGTGAATGGATGTAAAAATGGCAGCAGGAGGAGGGAGGGCAGGAATGTCGGGATTCAAAGATGGAAACGTGAGGCAGAAACAACCGAGAGGAACCATGCCGTACATGTTCGACTAGTCAACTAGACGAGACAACAGCCCGGGCCAGACTCATTTCCTCTGCCTAAGCTCTTCTTGACAATAACATTACAGGGAGCAGCTACGGGAGGCACGCTGGATGTCTGGCCCATGAGAAATAACATCATCCTGGGTACTGGGACACCCACAATGAGCTCAGTGTGTCTGTCAGCCTGGAATTTGTTCTTTTAGGAAAACATGACAGTTTTTTAAATCCTGTCAGTGAGGATTTAGAAGAAGCTAGCAGAAAGAAAGAAAATAAACTAGAAGAGTTAGAGAAAAAAGCTAATGTGACTGAACCAGCATTTGTTTATCTTAGCTTAGTTAAGCGAAGAGAAATAGCTAA
Organism: Diplodus puntazzo; assembly: GCA_963678695.2. Taxonomy (NCBI): domain Eukaryota; kingdom Metazoa; phylum Chordata; class Actinopteri; order Spariformes; family Sparidae; genus Diplodus; species Diplodus puntazzo. Next base: position 20,534,075 of record OZ023158.1, on the reverse strand, counting down.
CGTAGCTCGAGTCTGAAGATGACAAATATGTCTTCCAGCATCTGTAAAGCTCATTAATTAACAACACAAAAACAATTCATTTCCGATGATTGCTACATTACAGCTGATTTTGTTACCTTCAGACACAGCTAGGCTAGCTGTTTCCCCTTTTTTCCCTGTTTCCAGTCTCTGTACTAAGCTAAGCTAACTGGCTGCTGACTGTATATTCATATTTAAGGTACAAATGTAGGAGTGGTATCGATCATGTGACTCTCAGCAAAAATTAAAATGCATATTTATTATAAAACTGTCAAAATATTTCCTTTATGAGAGTTAAAGTGCCAGTGAGCTCTGGTCCTTGTTCCACTTCCGCTACCTGTGTGACCTACATGAGACATGCGTGGCTCACAATGAATGACTGCAACCTTTAAATCCACCGTATTGATTTTCATGTAAAAGAACAGGATGTGACAGCAAACTGAAATGCTGCTGGAGAGAGCGGAGCAGCGTTTGCCTCGACGACTGCTACCTCTACACCCAGATAAAAATAAACCACAATGCCCACTTGCAGAGGAGGGCCTTCGACTCGTGGCCTTTTGTTCTGCAGCGCAACAACTCTTCAGACTAAATAAAAGAGACAAGGGCCAGGTACTCTCTGCACACAATTCATCCCAACGCACACACAGGGTAACCATTGCTGCTGATATCTATAGAAGGCAGGTGAATGCGGGGGCTTCTCACGGGGGAGATAAGCCTGATCAATAAAAACACGAGCAAACGATAAGCCTCAGCAGAGGTGAACACACCACGGCTGACTCACGGGGGAAAGAAGAAAACATTCGTTAACACGACAATAGTCCCGGGAAGAGATGCTGCCAGAGTTAGCGGCTATTTCCGTCTGCCCTCTGAGTCAGTCGGTGACATTTAGAGACAATGGACCCAGCATGGGGTCCCGTCCGCCTTCCTACGCTCTCAGACCTTTCCCCTCTGAAGGTCAAGGGGTCCCACTTGTCCCAGGAGGTTAAAACTATTGTTCAGCGCTCAGGTGGCGGGTCAACCAACCAGTAATAACACAGGAAATCCTGAGTGCAGTAGACTTTACTGTGATTAAATATTAAGTATACGATGGGTCTGGTTCATCCGGCAGCACAAGGGATTTTGATTGATAGAAATAAGCACGTGGGCCACAGAGCTAGCTCCTCATTATGCCAAATCCACCCATGCATATTCACACTCACCGCCACACCATACTGTAAGTCACCAATCTGCGATGTTTTGTTCTCTCCGCGAGTTACTTTGTGAAGAGTTTTTTCTCAAGCTAAAGGCTGTTTCCTGGCAGATGATGCATATAAAAATGAATACAGAAAGTTAGTTAAGGGTTGTCTAATTTGTGTGGTAGAAAGCAGGTGTGATGCTTGCAGGTGGAGAGAGGGTTTATATTTAAAGTGCGTGGATATAGCTCTTTGGATTACACGAGGAAAGCAGAGAAAGCCTACTTGTGTCGACATCAGACATCCCGGTTTGCTGCCAAAAAAACAAACTGCCACCTTTGCTCAGATGCCTGCATGCTGTCATGTATCATCAGTCTGTGATGTTCACATTCAAGCTGTTATTTTGTGATCACGGGGCTTTAGCAGACTCGGTTTTCCTGCCTTAACCTGCCTGATCTACTTCTTCCAAGACAGAACTTGACAATATCTGCATTAAACCTGCAAGTACAAAAGAACTACACAACCACATTTTGTCAACACTATAGTGGTTTCTGAATTATACTTTTCGATACCAATGTTGTGAAATGCGTTTTACATTACATTACATTACACATACAGGTGGTGAGCCCCGTTTCGGGGTGTAACTTAGCGTTTTTCCTGAAAGCCTCGGGACAGCCAATCACCGTCGCTTTTAGATCTTGGCACAACAAGAAAGTTGCATGCTTATTGGCTCACTGAGGCTGATGAGATTAACTCCTAAGGTATCAAAATCCGGTATCAAATGAGAAGACATACCCAGCCCTGGTTTTAAGGGGTCTCACGTAGCATCCCCTTAAGTTATGACGTTGTAGTTTTATTGCAGTTCAGTTTTAAATCTGGCAGGTGTGTGCGTCAGGAATGGCGCCGCACTACTCAACGATCAGTCTTCAGCTGTAAACACCTGCCACTTGGGGATAATTATTAACTTGGGCGTGTTCCCTGTCTTGCCACGTAGAAAACAACTCCACAACTTGACCCCGCTGAATTTGTTTGAGATAAATCAGTGTTTCACCGAGGCTAATTACCACGCGTTTGTGTGCGCTGCTCGGGTTAATGTGATTAAACAACTGATTATCAAGTGCAGAATTGCGTAGGACGTTTATTTTCCTGCAGCTACAAACACGCATGAACACTTTTGGTTCAACTGACAATAAAGTCATGCAACGTATTATCATTTACTGTGAGAGCTTTGAGCTAATGAGCCTTACATCCTACAGTGGCAGAATCCAGGCAGGCAGCCCGGGCCAAGTCCCACAGTGATTTTCTTAACCCGGCCAGGCTTTAATCGCAGCGACAGACGGCTCAGAATGCGTATCAGGCCAGCCACAGGCAGAGGAGTGAAAGCTCTAAGTGGAAGAGCACGGCACTTTCTCCTCAGACCGATCAGGCATGGCCTCGGCTATAAAGAGTCTATGAGACGAGTGAGAGAGAGAGAGAGAGAGAATAGGGTAACGGGATAAGCCCGAGATTAGGAGAAAGCGGGGAGGGGAAGCGGAGGAGAATCTGAGGCGAGAGGAGTGTTGAGGAGGGGAGACAGACCGAACGCAGTGAGCGTAAGAAGGGCTGATTAGTGTTTGATTAGCTGGCTGGCCTGAGGGGAAACTTCTGTCCACCGCCACAGTGCCATTATGACCGCTCTCTCTCTCCCCGCCCCGCCACACCATCTGCTAGACTGCAGTATGCATGACTGACCTGCTGTGCGCTTACACGCAACAACAAAAAGCCTAACAGTAGACCGCGCTGTGGTTCACAGTGGTGACAAGGATGTTGGGTTAATTGGACTCCGACGGGGCAAAGTGTTTAGTTGTTGTACCCTTTTTATTTAAGATTCTCGTCGGGCCGACCACCGCACTGTGGGAATCTGGAGGCGTGGAGTTTGTTCAAGTTGACTGCGCCTGGCGGAGAGGAGTTGGTATCCTCCTCTCTTTGGGTTAGGCAACACGAAGCAAATGGTCAGCAGACATCTGACCGTTCAGCAGAAATGAGTGTTTCATCAGCTGCCAGAGCCCTAAGGAGATACATGTACACACTCAATATACACACGCACGCACAGGGGGGTGCCCCCCTCCCCCGGGAGCTCAAACAGCTGAACGAAGACATCACATCAGCTGTCCGGCTGATTCCTCTGTGAGAAGAGCAGCAAAGAGACGGACAGACTGCGCTAATAGGGTTCCGTCAAAAAGTCTCTCAGTGAGCTCTCGGCGAACAGACGCGTTCTGTGATGATGCTATTTACAAAATCAAATCAAACATCGTGATGGCTTTGAACGAGTATGCCAATGCTGGTAATTTGGCAATGACCAGCTATTTGAGATTAGATAAGGACTTTGTAGTACCCTAACCTTCTTAAATGTTCAGGATTAGGACATACGGTCAAAACAGGTCATCAGATCTCAAAGTGGGGTCTTTAAATTGCTAATTAAGCGTGACAGAAAGCCAAGAAGTCATGTTTCAGCACATGTTGCTGCGTGTGCGCGATAAATTACCTAAAAACAAAAGCTGAAACTGATCATCAGAGTGACCCACAATGATTTACTTCATGGTAATGCAACTTTAAAGGGTCAGTTCACCCAAATCACAATCACTGTCATACTACTCCAGTGGCATCTAGCCACGGAGGATTGGCATTCATCCCTTAAAGCTGCTGTAAGCTTCGTCGTAATTTGCTCTCCGTGTGTTCACAAGCAGACAGGACTGCCCCTTTATGGAGTCCTCTGTCCTGATTGGATAAAGTGGGCGGGGATACCAGAAAATTGAATTTCTCTTTTACTGCACAAGCAGGAGGAGACATGGTGTGACTGACCAAACACTCCAAACAGTGATTACTGTTGGATTATAAAGCTATTACATACATACTATATAAAATACATCACATACAGCATCTTTAAGGGGCAGTTCACCCAATTCACAGAAAAAAACAACCTTCTGTCTGATAACACTGTTGGCATTTAGCCATGAAGGTTTGTGATATTGGCTTGAAAGTCGATTTCTTTAGTTGCACCAACTAAATTATTCCTGTCTGTGTTTTACTGAATCGTTGGCAGAAGTTCCCAACTCAAGTTACTCAGAAGTTCTGCACAAAAAACTGCAGCTATCCGGATGAGAAAATACGATTTGTTTTTGTGTCTCTGTGTGAGATTCTGGTAAACTCTTTAAACTGTTGCTCTTCCAACAGTCAGTCGTGATCTCACACAACCGGAGCGAACGCTGCGCTGTGCGATGTGTTTCGGTGTGTTTTTGCAGTTGATGACGAAAGAGGGCTGTTGGCTAAATCTCATTTCTCTCATCTCTACTCAGTCACCTCTGTGTTATGAGAAAGTGAGCGGGATGGGACGGAGAAATGCATTTTTGTGCGGTGACTTCAACCCAAAACAATACTTAAGCTGTCATCCAGCGATCAGTCACACTCATTCACAGGACACAGCAGTCTATCACCCCTCCATCACCTCTGAATTTTCCTATAATCAATGCCTAAATTACAGGAATGGTTACCAACGCAGTCTCCGACAACAGCTCGTGCGTCTATTGTCTCTCCATTGTCGGACGGCTCCTCCACTTGCGTCAGCACGACACCCATAACCACCGGCACTCAAAGGGCTTCTCCTGCAACGCTTCATGAGTCCTCAGGTCAGAGGTCACCTGTGGCCTCTGGTCTCCACGACGACAGCCTGGCAGTCCCCAAAACTCTCCACCCACACACACACACACACACTCAGGCTCTCTCACACACAGAATCAGCTTTTGTCCCCAAACTCATGTGCATCAAAAGAGACCCTGGAGGGCGAGCTTCAACCCAAACATTTACAGCCGTGCAGGCCAAACACTGCAGTGGAAGTGCAGGAGACCACCATAGCTGCAAAGTGACGGGAAATAAATGGCTAAATCACTGTCCATCCATCAGCCTCCTCCTCCTCCTCCTCCTCCTTCTTCTTCTTCTTCTCTCTCTCACACACACAGTGGAAAGTGTTGCAAATGCCAGGAGCATGGTGAAAACACATCGTAAGGATTAACCCCGATTTAGAGACTCAAAGATCTGTGATCCACCTTTAGTCCACAGGCTTTAATCTGCACCTTCAAGCACGTCCTCGAGTTCAGCAGAAAGTTTTTCAACGTGCCACCATCACGAATCACAACGAACCTCACATGAATGTTGACACAGACTTGAACGAAACGATGAGAGAGAGACAGAGAGAGAGAGAGAGATTTGAAGCTCACCATGTTCTGCACGCAGGACATCTCTGAGACCAGCTCCGGGACTCTGCAGCAGTTCGGCGTCTCGCTGGTTATATAATGAAACAACGTGGCTCCGCAGGATATTTTCCAGGACTTAGTGCGGAGCGGCAGACAGTGATCAGACTGCTGGTGGAGGGAGAGAGACAGACAGAGAGAGAGAGACACACACACAGAGAGAGAGAGAGAGAGAGAGAGACACAGAGACAGAGAGACACAGAGACAGAGAGAGACACACACAGAGAGAGAGAGAGAGAGAGAGAGAGAGAGAGAGAGAGAGAGAGAGAGGAGCGCAGACTGGGACGATCTGTTTTCCCTCTCGCAGATTTGAACAGCGCAGAGCAGAGTGAGAGGAAACATGAGAGGCAGGGGAACATGTGCTGTCCCCCTGGAGACTGGACTGACACACTTCAGGATGTGAAGTGGGACAGCGCCATCTAGCGAGCAGACAGGCAGGTGCACCGAGTGATTCGGAGGCAGTCAGGAGACACCTGATCCGAGGGCCCAAAACTCAGGCGTTATTATTTGTCAGGGAATTTTCAATACTTATTATATATGGAGGCACTTTTAGTCATCCATAATTATAGGGCTGTCATTATGATGATGATGATGATGATTATAATAATAATAATAATAATAATAATAATAATAATAATAATAATAATAATAATTATTATTATTATTATTATTATTATTATTATTATAAAGGTATATAATACATAAATAGGACATTTAGTTGAAAACATTATACAATTAACTAGAATCATCAACAGATATGACGTCTTTATATTGTGTTGCAGAGACATCTACTCAAGTAAGCATGGTAACAAGCTAGCAGCAGTGCATCCTGGTCCAACAGCTAACAGCAGCTAACAGCAGCTGCAGTTAGTAGCAGTCAACATTTCCTCTGGTAAGATGGAGTTGGTTTTTTTTGTAGACCTAAAACTTGGAAATCAGTTTGTGTGTTTGTTCATCCGGTTTCCTTGTCTTTAAAACACAAGTATCTGAATGAGGTTTTGGAGAACCTTATGTTGTTTGATGCGCGCACTGTACTTGATGAGCACTTTGGTACATATACTATCCCAACTTTTGTCTTTGGGTCTCCTAACAGACACACATTTTCATAAAGCTCTGAAGCTCTATTGGCCTCTTTTTCATGAATGATGTATCAGTCCATTTCTGCAGTTGTTTGGTAACAGACAACAAAGTATCCAGGAACTCACCGTGTCATCAGACGTCTGAATCAATCTGTCAGATACCCAAAGATATTCAAATTAGAAAATATATTTAACTGAAGGAATAACATTTGAGAAGCTGTAATAAATCGATTTTTCAGTTGTTTCAGGTCTACATTTTGTGAAGAGCAACATTTTGCGTTCATAGTTTTGTCTGTGTTTCCTGGTATAACATTCATCTGTAAATGTCAAACGAGAGGATGGTATTTAATATGATAATTATGAATATTAGAGCTTAATGTTTAGAATGATCACTTTTATGATATATGATATATGTCATAATATTGAAAAATTAAGCATAAAACATGCCAATATTACAAATGTTGTTGCAGATGTCTCACGCAATGATAAATAAACTATCTGCCTTATCATAATAATAATAATAATGATAACAATATGTTCATGACAGTTACATTTATTTTATTTTTATATGTCTTCATCTTTAGCGGGGTCATACACAATAAGAAATAAGTAGAAAAAGACAGAGCAACAACATGTTTATATAAAACTTTGAATAGACAAGCTTGACGCACAACAACATATATTCATCTAAACAATAGGACCTCTGACATCATTGTAATGCTACACTGTGCTTCTGTTACTCATAGTGACAGAAGGAGAATGTTGTCTTGTGGTTACGTATTCATATGTGACTCATAAAACACTGTTGGATACTGTGATATAGTCGAAGGTTGCACAAGATCTCCACTTTCTCTCTCTTTATCACCCAGCTTTGATGGTTTTACGGTTTCTTAGGTATGGGTTTGGGGACCACTTTAACGGTTGTGGACACTGATTTGGCTCCTTGCAGGTTCTGGGCGGTGCAGGTGTATGTTCCTTGGTCCACGTCCCTCGCCTCATCCACCAGGAGGACGGACTGAGACTGCTGCCGAGCCGCTCCTCCACCCACTGGACTGACGCTCTCTTGTGTGTACAGAGGCCTCCCAATCTGCAACCAGCACAGATGCTCTGGTCAGTTTGGACATTAACACACAATGCACAGCATCTTTAAGTCTTTAAATGTTAATAAGTCAGTGATAAATAGTTATAGGCCTGGGTGGCTCTGCAGTCCATAGGCTGGATGCCTCTTAATTAGTAACAAACATACAAGTGTAACATCAGTTACACAGATCCTTCTCTTAATTTGCCTCACAAACAACCTCATTTGTTTTAATGCATGACTTCTTAATTTTCTCATAGCCATAGTCAAGTGATTTATCAACCTCAATGAAGTTATTATAAAGAATCAAAGCAAAAGGTTGTAATCTGCCCTCTCTCCTCCTGAGTGTCTGACCTGCTGTCCTGGGTATTCCCAGTTAAACTCTGTGACCACGTCCTGTTCTCCCATCACGGAACAGCTGACACGCAGATTCTCCCCCACTGTGACCAAGCTCGACGACGCCTGGATCACTGGAGCAGGAGGAGCCATGGGGTCTGATGGCAAGTGTGGTACACAATTGAGTAATGTCAGTGTCACACTAAACAATAATTTAACAGTGACTTTGCGGTAGTCAGCATAATGAAACATTGCCTGTAGCTGGCAATTTTCTGTGTGGAGCTTACATATTCTGCTTGTTTTGCCCGCTTTTCTCCTGCAATCTTAAAAAAGCATGTGCAGTTGCACTACAGTCGCCTTTTCAAGTAATGTTCCAGCACTGCTGTATGTACAGGAGTGTTAAAAGATGCTTAATGACAGTAACAACAGTGTTAAAAAAGCTACGTTAAGTGAAGTATTTTTATAGTTGATTACTAAAACAGAAGTATAACTATAAAAGGCAACATTTTCTGAATACATTTTGGTGTCAAAACATTTCCTGTTGAAATGTTTCGGTGTAACTGCTGAGTGAAGTTGAATTATCAGCTAAAATAAAGTGTGTATGGAAAAACTGATCTGGACTCAAATGTGCTGAGAGTAATTTATCATAGTTTAAGTATTTAAGCTGAACGAGGATTTAAGTTGAAGTGGCGGTTGAAGCATGATCACTGAAAGCAGTCACAGTAGATTGTGGGAGTGAGAAAAGTAGAGGAAAATGTTTTTTTTTACATTGCTCAGAATGTGAAGACCCTTCACCTACAAGGGGCTGCAAAGCTGTTTGAATTCAATGTCAAGTCAAGAACCCAAAGAGCAAAAAGTAAATAAGAAAAAGAGGTAGCAATTTACTACATTAGAAAAGCTGCAACCAACAAATCAGTGGCCGGTTTTCTGGATCGATTACTTAAACAAATTGTACTTTTCCTCCACTACATTTACCTAATAACTTTGCAGATTGCGTTCTGCATCAGGACCAATTGCATTTTTATGTTTATTTGATTTAAGTGCAAGCGCTCAACCCATCGTATACAGTAATTACAAGTAAATGTGTATGATTTTACTCTACCCGCTTATACTTGTTTGAATTGTACTTATTTTGCAATAACATTACTTTTGATACTTACTTTTCACTTAAACTCAGGTACTATTCGAAAGTGACTTTCGCTTTTACCAAAATAATGCTTCATCATGATATCTTTAGTTTTACTCATAACTTCAGCGTTGTACTCTCTCCACAACGCTGAAGTTATGTGAGCTAGATAGTCTAATTGGTGATTGTGATCATCATGATATGTACATTTGTCAGCCCCTCTGCTGGTTTGTTTACTTGTGCAAAGTATTTTTCTGCCTTGCTGTTTTAGGTATGCTGGGATAGGCTTTATCTACAATATCCAACAAATTAATTTCTGATTAATTACCCAGTGACTAAGACTTATTCATATCTAGGGGTTGCAGAATGCAACCAACTGAATACCCCTCATTCCACCCTCCCTTACGGTGGCCGCTAAAATCTCTCACTAGAGCCAATGTAACAAAAACACACCGATTCTTCTATACCATTTCTGCAAACAGATCCCCCTAAATCATACACACTGCACCTTTAAGGGACAACTTATTGGCTGTACTTACAGTTAACATAGATGAGCATGTACTTCGTGGAGCTCTGCCTCAGGTTGCCCAGACTGGCCACACAGTACAAGGCTCCAGCATGATAAGGCCGTGGTCGATGGATGGTGAAGCCCTTCTTGACATTAAAGGAGATCTCCGTCCCATCCACTGCGACCTCTACGGGTGGAAACTCGCGGTGCAGAGTCACTTTAGCCTCTGGTGAAGTCACCTGGCAGGGGAGAACTGTTGGCCAGTTTGTTCTCAGCTGAATCACCTCGTAATAGTCAGACGATGGCACAAATAGTTCCTGTGGGTCTGAGTGGTGCAGTGAGGAGATAGGGCAGATAGATGATAAGACAGAATATAAACAGGCTCACTATCACACTGATGGGGAAATAAAATCCGAGACAGTTCTGAGAAGTGCATGTGTAAGCATCAATAAAGTTTGTTCATTGTACCGGGAAAGAAGACAAAGATTTTGACAGCTTTGTTGTACTCTTTCCTGCAGTCTGTGTCCTCACAGTACATAGGATAACAGGTGTACTCCCCTGTGTCTGCGCCAGTTGTGTTGACCAATGTCAGAACACCATATCGCTCGTGTTGGACAATCCTGAAGAGTCCAAACAGGATAGAGTCAAAGGACAGACTGACAGATAAAAGATTTTATCTCTCTGTCATTAGAAGAATACATTTCCCATCGTGCATAATAAAGATTTATCGACCATGGAGCTTACCTGAGCCTTCCATCATCATCCTCCTCCAGGTACGGGGGGACACTCCATTGCACAGGGCTGCCCCTGCACCTCAGCTCCAGAGTGTCTCCTGTCTGCACACTGATGCTCTCTCCCACCTTCTTAAACTTCCCTCTGTTTAGCACCTTTATGTGTCAAATAGAAAATCATCAAATAGGTGTACAAAAATATCACAGATGCAGTGATTCTTCTGTCTCTGATGAATCTTCCTTTAAAGGTGTTAATTGTGAGAAATGGCTCAAATCGAAGGTAGCGCCTAAAATACAGGGAGCGACATACAGTAACTGCTCACTGCTGCTGACTGCACTCGTTCCTATAGTTATCTCTGGTTGTAGCTAGCAGCTATTTGCTGATAAGCTCAATTAGTCATGGGGCTAGTGGTCTTATTCGCTGTGGACAACATAGACTGAACATAACCTCTGAGGCTGAGAGATGCCAGTTTGAAGACAGGGGACAGAGTACAGAGGTGATTTACAGCAGCTCAGATCAGGACTACGACTTCAGGGATGAGATGACACTGCAGGCAGGGACAGGACAGGTCGGCATAAGCAGTGGGTGAATACGGTGTGTAGAGCTGGAGTACGTTTTCATCTTACTCTGTGAATTGAGGATTTATTTTGACCAAACAATAGGTGAATTTGTTTACGTTGAATTTGAATGAAGTCTGTTTGTCCAATGCGTTAACGAGGCAATTAACCTCCTCTTAGTTCAGAATTGAACTTGAATTCAGATGGGGCACGGTTGCATTTTTCTGTTTATATAAATAGCAAACTCACTTCCGCATGCATTTCTTAGCTAAAAGTACTTCTGACTCTTTATAACTACAGTTTACCTCTTGACATGCAAAGTTGTATTGCGGGCTAGCTGGTTAGCAATGCTAACTTTAGTAGACATCTCTGCAATACAATACATTGGTGTCAACGATATTGATAGTTCTCATTCTGTTTTTGAATGTTTTAAGCTCAAGTTTTGCCCACATCTTACAAATTGCACCTTTAACATATCAAAGATTATTGCATACTAGATGTAATACCTGTGTGAGGAAGGTCTGTGATGGAGCTGCAGGTGTAGCTTTGACCTTAGGTTTGGTTGTTACAGCTCTTGGACTTTTATTTGTTGATTTCCCGAGTTTAGGTTTGCTTGGCTTGGGCTTCCTTCCCGGAGTGGTCCTCTGTTCTTCGGCCTCTTTTTGACAATAAGCTACACAGTGTACAGAGCTCATGAGGTAAATGTTTCACAAGTATAGACACAGACAAATGTTTATAATATCAGAAGTTACTTTCTTCATTAAAAAAAAGAATACAGTAAGCTGGCTGTGTGTGGTAATGGTATAATTTCTATCAGATGCCAGTTTACTAGATTAAGTCATGTCACGCATTAGGCCAACAGAAACCTGCCCTCCTTAGCATTTCTAGGAACACATGTTCACAGAGCTGCTCAACAAGTGAATAAAGTCACTTACCTAACTCCAAGATTACAGCACAAATTAGGAGAGTGCTCATCACCAGCCTCCGCTTTGACCCAGACAAGTTCAGCAAAAGCATGACTGATCAGTAATCTTAAAGTCAAACTTAAATCAAAGTGGTCTGTGGATTGTTAGTTCACACGGTTCAACACCAACGAACGTATCGCAGAAACCAGAAGGAGGGAAGGAGAGAGACGCGAGGAGGAGGGCAGAGCTTGCGAGGTCAGCTGTTTACCAGAATCACACAAATTCCTCCTCCTGAGAGTGGCATTAGTACCCCAGATTCCTCCTGACTGGCTCAATGGAGGCTTTCAAGCCTGTCCGGACCAATGAGGGTCCAGGAGCAGAGGCCCCTCCATGTGGAATCGCACAGCCTGTTTGCTTAGCTGCTGGACTGGAAGTGTGCTAGCAGCATGAGTCTGGCCCTCCGAAACACACCTCACAGCCCAGACAAAGACTGCGGCAAGGTTATTAAAAGCATTTGGCGGCCAGTAAAACTTTGTGTCCTACTCATGCTGATTGCCTCTAAAGCAAATTACAGGCAGATTCACACAAATCCTCAAAAAGCATATATAAATAAGATTCAGGGGCCAGTTGCACCAACTGGTCTATACTAAGCCAGGTCCTAACTGCTAAGTCTCTCCTAGTTCAGACAAGTCTTTCAAATGGATTCTAGATTGGCTGCACCAACTAACCTTAAGTGGTACATATAATGAAAAACTCACTTTATCAGTGAAAACAACCCTGCTCACTGTGTCTACAGTATAAACAGGGCGGATCAACGGTTCCAATGGGAGGGGGCTCACATGCACTAACATGAACACGCTGCAGGCCCGGCTCCAAAACACAAACCCGGAAGCTGAATAATAATGATAACAGTTACAACACACAGAGAGAGACTGTGACGTCACTCTATGCTCAGGACCTCTTTTCCTACTATATCCTTACATAGCAAATAGTTGTTTCCCAAACATCTAGTGAGACTGAATATTTTTCATTGGACCTTTAACTAAGACATCCCATTCAGATTTTTGTGGGCTGCTTAGGTCAGAAAACATGAGATTCATTAAGCCATTCAGATGTTGGCCTTGTTCTTATCTAAAGTAGAGAAAGATATGATTAGTACCACCCCACCCACAGCTTTAGAGCTACCTGTGCAAAGGTCCGCCGTTATTTTAGTTTTTGTTAGCATGTTGCTCGGCTAATGTTGCTATTCCCAGTCTGGGGTGGTGTTGGAATATTGAGAGACAGTCAAAGGCAGCTGTACAAATATAAGGGTTCATTTGAAGCCAACTAAATAAGGACTAGTACTTTTGATGCCAACAACTTAGTTTTTCGTGTTAATTTTTGTTTTTATAACATCACTGCAGCGTTAGTGTTGTTGTAATAAAGAGCCAGTTTAGCTCTGGGATCGTCACCAGTATGTCCGTGTGTGTTGCTGCTGTGTGTACATTGAATTGATGAACAAACCCTGAGGATAATGATATGGTTATGTGTGAAAAACTAATTTTGCTATTGCCTTGCAGCAGCGTGTGTTACTCATAGTTTGTCAGTGAACACAGTCTGCAGCTTCTCAAGACCAAAGTAAACCTCCATCACTGGACAAGTTGTTGACAATCTCATCTCATCCTGCTAATTTATAGCTAATCATTTCATCATCAGGGGCACGTGGGTAAGAAAATGAAAGATTTGCATAACCGCGAGAAAACGCTGATTGCCAAGCAGTGCAGAAGTTTAGTATGAAACAATGTGCAAACAAGACTTTAATGTGAAATTCCATCAACTTTATCTACATTTAACTAAATCATCTGTTGCACACATAGGAACTTGATATTTTAGGCAGTTAAAAACCTTAAAAATGACATGTTTCTAAACAGGAAAAGAAATCATGGTTATGCAAATTTGATTCAATCCATAGCATGCTGTACCCAGTGGGAACAATGTAAACCTCTCCTTCTGGGTGACCAGCTAAGCCATGGTTTTGAACATGACACAGGTAAGCTGCTGTGAACGGGCCTTTTGTTCTCCGTGCGTCGTGAGCCCAGTCTCTGACTCTTTATCCAAGATTACGAGTAGAACCGGACTATTTATTAACATGCCGTGCAGAAAATGAAAACTCCAGACTGTAGCCGTCTTGAAAACTGGATTCTTTCTTTTTTTTTAATTGAGGAATACATTTACAATACATAATTAGAAAACATATACAGTTCCCATATTTACACTTTTGAAACAATGAACAATTAAAACAGTGAAATAGAAGATTTTCTGTATCTACATCGTACACACTTTTGTACAGTCTAACGCTACGTAATGATATGCAAAAGAAACAACAACCCATAAACGATTCTCTTGTTACTCATAATCATAATTAGAATTGTATAACATTTGAGTACATTTCAACATTTTACAGGTGATAAGAAAAGTGTGATCTTGCTATTTAAGTGAAATTAAATTTAAATTAAACAGTTTTCTTTTTACGGTGTAAGCTGCTCTGATAGTAGATTTCGAGGCTCCAGGACAGGGCTCTGACACTGACACAGGCAACACATACAGGTCCAAAAATATGAACGGCTTCATTTCAGTGTTGGCGATGACAATATTTAGATACAATAAAAACTCCATCAACATGTAATAAAGCTTAAATGTGCGATAAAAGTCAACATGTTGGTCCATATCAGCACTGGTGCATGTAAAACAAAGTGACAGGCTTAAAGCAATTACTCGCTGTAACATCTCAATCAATTTTTTTTCTCCACACACACCGAGAGGCTCAGAGTTTTTCTTCGTGGATGATCATGTCTGTTTTGCCGCTGACAGTTTCAATCTTCATCTGGCCTGTCATGAGCCGCTTCCTCTGGACACTGAAGTGCATGCCGTATCCAAAATAGATGATTAACCCTAGGGAGAGGACATGGGGATCATTACAGTTTAACAGCTGACTCGATAAAAGCCCTTTTAAACATTCAAGCATACACAATCTTACCCACTAACATCCAGATAGCGTATCGTAACCATGTGTCTGCAGTTAACTGGACCATCAGGTAGACGTTGATGAATGTGCTCAGTAAAGGCAAAGCTGGGACTAAGGGCACCTGTAAACAGAGAAAGCACGATACACGATAAGAGAAGGGAGTTTTCTAGTTAATGTTTGTTGGGTGTCGTCGCTCTGACACAGAGTTAAAATATTCTCACCATGAAGGTTGCCTTGGTGGTATTTTGTGGTTGCCTCCAGATTAATAAGCAGCAGAGCAGCAGCATTGAGGCGAAGATGCAGACAAGCACTATACTCCATACCTCACCCTGGGCAATTTCATCAATGCATAGGGACAGGGTGAGACACAGTGCAGTAACGCTTCCGACTGCAAAAAAAAAACAAAACAGAGAGATCAGTTTGTAACCTACAAAGACAGAAGAATTATCAGAAGACGCAAAGAAATTGTAATAACATAGCTGCTATTAGCTATTTAGCTAGTTGGCTCAGTTAGCCGTGCAGTTAGTGGTCCTGCCCAGGAGCTGGGCTTTTTACAGCGTTATTGACAAGACAGTTTAGAGAGATGGCAGGAAACGGGATGAGCGAGAGGAGGAATGACATGCAGCTAACATCCTCGGGTCAGGTTCAAACCCTCGACCACTTCAGCGAGGACAGAGCCTCCGTTGGGACGCACGCTTTACCAACTGAGCTACCTAGGTGCCCCGGTTTTTCTTTTGACATTTATGTCACACGAGCTGGGAAATTATGATGGGTAGCTTTTACCATATTATAGACTAAACAGTTTATCGATGATCATCAGCAGATTAATGGACTAGCATTTCTATAGCACTTTCCAAGTTTTGCCATGCAAGGTGCCAACGGCTCACCAGGAGCAATTTGATGTTCAGTATCTTGCTCAAGGACACTTCGACATGCAGCTGTAGGAGCCGGGATTCAAACCAGCAATGACGAATTACTAGACGACCCGCTCTACCTCCTGAGCTACAGCCGCCAATGGATAACATTAACAGTCGTTGGTTGCAGCGAAGGGGAAACAAATGAGGAAGTAGACGCAGTAACTTGCTATTCAGCTACAATCAGAATGTGGCTACTACTGCTGGACAATATTGTAGAGGGAAAGATGAGAGCGAGACATTCTCCCTAGACATCATATCAATACTACTATTATGAATTATTTTCGCCGCAGTAAATGTGTATTAAAATCAGATATTGTTATAGCCCTAGTTACAGCAGTTGCAGCAGCTAAGCACGCACAAGAACTTTGGTAATTTTGCCATACATACTGGAAATCAGTGTCAAGATGATGACTGTTCTTGAGGAAGATGAATTGGTGGTTGGCGGCGGCTTCACTAAGACAAACTTGGGCTTTGATTCCATGGTCTGTAGCTCTGTCTCCTTAGACGGACTCTCCTGGTACCTTGATTGCAAAATAAGTAACATAAATTTAATTTTGCTCAGCCTTCTAGGGAAACCACTGAAGGGAAAAGAGATGGATAAAATAAAAGTACCTCAGTATTAAGATGCATATGGCCACCAGTGTGTAAGCAAACAGGGTGCCAATGGACATCAAGTCCACCAAGGCCTCCAGGTCAAACAGCAACGCCATGACGGCTAAAGGTTACAAACAAGCAATATGGAGTTACTTCAAGTCCATGAACTTCACCACATGCACATAGAGGCTGGTGAACAGCTAGAACATCTGTACCTGCCACAAATCCAGATGATACGGTAGCTACAGCAGGACTGCCCTTGGATGTGACTTTGGTCAGGGGCTGGAAAAGCAGGCCGTCTCTGGCCATAGCGAACAGCACCCGGGGCATCGGGAACATCGAACCCAGCAGGCTAGAGAGACAAACACAACCAGAGTCAATCAATGCCCACCTAGTTTATTTGAGTACTTGGCACATTATTCCTTACAACAACATCTCCATGCAACAGGATATGAGCGATGATGTCCTTTATTTAGCAAACATTCTCCAACAGCATTCATAAACACACTACATTAACTAGAGTACCAGGCTGGGGCACAAGGCACCAGGCTAGGTACACCATGTACTACCTGCACTTTCATACCTGGTGGACAGGGCGCACAGCGATCCCACAGCCACTACATATCTGGCAGGATCCCAGCCGACATATTTGAAGGCAGCAGGCAGGGGGCTATTGTCATCCAGTAGGTAGTAGGGCATCATCAGGGTGAGAGCAGCAGACACGGCAAAGTAGGCCAGGAAACAGATAAGTAGTGAGGCCACAATGCCTATAGGGATGGACTTCTGGGGGTTCTTCACCTCCTCACCTACGAGGGAAGAAACAAAGAATATTACTAACTCACTTTTGTGACATCACTTATTCAGGTGTATTACATTACACAATAGGAGAAATATCTGAAAACAGTAATTCACTTTTTTAAAAAAGGGGGCTCTTATCAAGCAATTAATTAATCCGTAATAAGTGTTAAGTGAAGGTTTATGCATCATCTTGTTAGCTAAGCCAAAGTGTTTATTACTGACGTTGGAGATAGACAAATTGACATGCAATTAACACAATTCCAAGCCAGGAAGGAAGCACAGGCCACAAATCCACAGAGCTTTTAGCCACATCTCTTGAACCTTCATCAGGAAAAGTTCCCAAGATTTCATACATATTTACGTGATAGCTGAGCTGTCTCTGAGCAAACCCCGTCTGCTCCGTCTTGCCGGCAGGAGTCTGACTACATGCAACAGCACGTACACGATCGCACTAATACTGACGAGGGAGGTAGTTGTCATTTTACCTGTTGTGGCGATGCAGTCGAATCCAACAAAAGCGTAGAAACATGTTGCGGCTCCGGCCAGTGTTCCACCAAAGCCAAATGGGAAAAATCCACCGTTTCCAACTGTGATAGTCTCATTTTTAACAGTTCTGCATTGGGAAGAGAACATTATTTTGTTGTTATTTACAGTGATGGAATTTAACCAAGTACATTCACAAAGGTACTTATGTACTGTTTGAAGATATTTGTGCTTCATACCCATTTTCTGCTACAAAATACTACATTTTTGAGACAAATATTGTTATTTTGACTCCATTACATTTATCTGATAACTGAAGTTTCCAGTTGCTATGCAGATTGCGTGTTATAGGAAGAAATCATGTTTATATTTATTTATTTATCAGCAATCACATAAATACAAATATTGATTCTGATTATCAGAGAACTGCTGAATATCGGTCTCAGTCGCCTCTGATTGGTCAGCTCACACAAGCCTGTACCAGCACTGACTTTGACCTTTTATAACTCTTAAGTTCTGTTGCTTGCACAAGAACATATAAAATACTGAAGGAAAGGGCCTTGAAATGCATTAAAGTGAAATTCTCACCAAAATGTAACATAGGCTTTTTTTGTGAATGTATATGAGTCAAACCTTCGTGTAAAAGCATTATTACGACAAAAGAGGCACTTTTAAGATTGACCGTGTTTTCGCTTTTGGCTCAAACTCATTTTCAATGGGAGTGCATGGGGCACTTTTACGCTAGCATCAAAATCGCTATTTTTAAAATACTAAGAAGGCTCGACACAACATGAAACTTTGCTCATAGTATCACCAGGGTCTCTACACATAGCTCAACTGAACCACATACACTCTACCCAGACATGTCAATCCCCGAGTACGTCTGGGCTGCCATGATAACGACTAGAGGAAGAAGCTACTGCTAACGTGAGTTGTTCAAAAACTTTCTTTTTTGTAAACTCTGTGTACACAAACAATGTTCTCAATGCTCATGTTCATGTGTAGAGACCCTGGTGATACTACAAGCAAAAATTCATGTTGTGTCGAGCCTTCTTAGTGTTTTGAAAATAGCGATTTTGATGCTATCGTTAAAGTGCCCCATGCACTCCCATTGAAAATGAGTCTGAGCCGAAAACGAAAATAAGGTCAATCTTAAAAGTGCCTCTTTTGTCGTAATTATGCTTTTACACGTTTGACTCATATACAGTCATAAAAAAAGCCTAGGTTGCATTTTGGCGTGAGTTTCACTTAAACTGCAAGAAAACTTTTGTGGATACTAAAGATAATTTTTTACTGAAGTACTGTTCATATGGGGGCCTTTTACTTTTACCAAAGTAATATTTTAGCATTATATCTTTACCTCTACTCAAGTATCACTTCTAGCTAAATACAGTAGTGTTGCTGTCTTGTTTATCTCACTGTAAATCCCCAATGAGGTAAACAGGAGAGCAACACTACTGTATCTATGTAAGACGGGATCCTGCACACACGAAGACACATTAAGAATTATATAGCTTTTTTAACATTACTCTAGTGTGCTGTTCAACACATCTCCTGGACTGATTTGCCAGTTGCTGATGTTGCCCTTGATGAATCCGGAGATGGTCACAAACAGCAGCACCAGGATGTTGACCGCCGTGAATATCTTGTTGATGGTGGTTGACTCTTTCACTCCAAATGCCAGCACACCTTCATGGAAAACACAGTGAACGTTTGTTGTATGTATGACTGTCACCACAATGACAACACTGGTGTCGTCCGTTTACCTGAAAGGATCAGGACGAGGGCTGCAGCAAAGATGTTTGGGTAAGACGCCAGGCCAGTTACGTACATGGGTGCATTTTCTGCAAAATATTTCGATATGTGGCCTCCTATGAGATCATCGAATGTCCCACTCCATGCCAGAGCCACGCTGGATGTCCCTGAGTAGAAAGATGCAATAAAGCAATCAGCCTGAGACACTGTAGTCATAAACAGACAGCACTGATGGCCATGTCTCCATCAGTGCGCCCACACCTTATGACTCAGCACCAATCACGCTTTATGGCGTTGTCAATATGACAGAAGTGAATTTAACAACCGGTGTACAAATAAGAAGATTGTTGCTGAAGAAAACTAAACTTTCATACTTTCACTGCTAAATGAGTCACATACAGTATCTGCTTCCACAGCAGGTGAAAGGTCACAGAGTCATAATGCTGATGGTTGATCATTTATGGGTTTCAGTGTTCACTGTGAGCCAAACATGTTACATAAGTGGAAACTCTTGATTTTGATTTGATTTCTGAGGATGGAAATCACAAGTTCGAGCCAGAGATTAATATTGAGAAGCATATTAAATTAAAAATCCTATCATTTCTGTACATTTTTGCCACAATCATGCAACATTTCACATATTATCTTTATAACAAAACAACCATTATAAGAGGGCTTGTTCTCAAACATACATGATTCGAGAAGAATAGACATTATTGCTTATAATCCCGCACATTACACTTGCCTATGACGTAGGAGAGTAACAGATTCCACCCTGTGATAAAAGCCAGCAGCTCTCCAACGGTCACATAGCTGTACAGGTATGCTGAGCCTGTTTTGGGCACCCGGGACCCAAACTCTGCATAGCACAGCCCGGCGAATATGGACGCCAAGGCAGCGATGAAGAATGAGATGATGATGCTGGGTCCAGCATCGCCTTTGGCCACCTCTCCAGACAGGACGTAGACCCCTGCACCGAGGGTGCTGCCCACACCCAGGGCCACCAGGTCCAGGGTGGTCAGGCATCGGTTAAACGTGGACTGCTCCCCATCGGGCTCCAGGGGCTTCCTCCGGGACAGGCTCGTCAGAAAGGACTTCACGCATGCCATGCTTCTGAGGAGTTTGGATCAGGATGTGGGAAGGTGGAACAGGTGAGAGTGCAGTTTGATGTTAATGAAAAAGAGGGAAGGGAAGAGTGAGGCGACAGGAGAGGAGTGGAGGAGGAAGGGTGGCTCAGTCAACCTGTGAATAATTGTCAGGTCAGCCCCACACCCCCGCAGAGTCTTTAGTCTTTAAAGAATCATTTTTTAAAAATCTGCTTACAGGCCAGTAAATACCTGAAATTTGGCACTATTCGTAAAAACAACAAAATGAACCAAATTCCATGTGGTTGAAGCTTAACAGTGTCAGTATGGTAAGAAGTAACTCAAATTCTCTACTAACATTTCACTGAATTCAAATTAAGGACTAAAGAGGACAAAAGTGTCTTACCTGTTCTGTGTAATCCTGTGTCTCACAGGTGTGCTTAAGAGAGACAATTAAAAAGGATCCGTCGGTAAATGACAATATTCATTTATAACTTGCCCTTTTTTATCTCCCCCTGATATGATAATGCTGATGCCTCAAGTTTTCGCTGCCGCCCACAGCACAACAACAACGCCCTGCTAGAGAACTGCACTTTACTCAACCTTCAATCACTTGCACAATTACTTCCCTGAACATTTCTGAGGAATGCGGGAGATGCGTTCCTAATTTGCTCGTCAACCTTGTGATAATGTTGTTCTCACCTCACCAGAGCAGTGTCATATCAGAGATAATCCCTCTCCTCAGCTTGATGCGGGGCTACTTGCGATCAATCACTGTTCAAATCAAATGGAAAAATACAAAAACACTGAGAAATGTTTCCTCACTACTAGAAAACCGTGTTCACATTTCTTTTTTACAAATTGCAAATGACTGCAGCTGCTGCGCGATATTTCTTTAAAAATAACTTTATTATGTTTTTAGCTTCTGAACCACATCATTTGATTAGTTATCCTCTGTCAGGCAGAGCAGGAATGATGGAAATGAAAAGAAGGAAATTAGCTAACCACAAAGGAAATTACAGAGTGTTACATGTGTTTCTCAATTGGGCTATTTCTGTACAAAAACAGTTAAAAAACAAACAAAATAGCCTCCTTTTGTGAGTTACTCTCTTGAGTGAGAGCTGTGGATTTGATGATCATATCATAATTAGCACGTTTGTCTGCTGCTGTAAATTTTGCCCTTACAGTAATGAACCAATGAAGCAGAAACTCCTAAAAAATTACATCTAAAAACTATGTCTTTCTAAATCTCTGACTAGGTCCCCAGTGTCTGACCACCATGGGTAAAACATTTATGTTTATTGCTTTTCATACAGTGTGTCATACTCTCCAGACTGTACTGCATGTTCGCACAGTGTGTTTACTGCAACAAGCTTGCATCCTTATCACTGCAGCTGTGTCGGACTTTTCCTGCTTCTTCGTGTCCACATCTCTACCTGGAGGTGTGAGCCTGCCAGATAAATGGCCCTCTGGGTTAATGAAACAGGAGGACAAAGCAGCTTTCAGGCTGCACACTTACTCTTTGAGAGGTAGCTTTCGCCTTCTCATCTCCCATCAGGGGATTTGAGCTCACCTAATCCCTCCTGGCATCTACTTTAGCAGGCAGGAGGCGGGTGGGAAGGCAGCCTGTGTGGACGCTCAGAGTACCTTTGACCAAACTTGAACTTTCCTATCTGCAAATCTTGCTGGCTTGAGATACCGTAGTTTCCAGGTGATGAGTAGAGTAATGCTTATCTAAATAACTGCTACCACACACGTGATGTGCAGCTTTATGATCAGAGGGCTGATCTGGATCACAGTTAAGGTTCATTAATGTGTTATTTATGGCTTCAAAGAGACCTCTCAGATGCAGTGTTACAGATCAATATTGCTGTCCAGCTTTTAAATCACAGATGCAGGTTAAAGCAGAGGTGAGGGAGTTGATGGTAATTTTGTTCAAGTTCTTTACCTTGTCTTCAGTCCCACGAGGAGTGACTGGTGACTGTGCTGCAAAAATATCCGCGCTGTTGACTTGGATGAAGGAAACATGATTTTCTACAGCGATATATACAAGCCTGGCCTGTGTGACCCTCCCACTCAATGGACTTACTTACAAAGTAGCCTTTCTCACTCCCGACCAGTTTGGATCATAATGTGCTCATTATTGGACGGCACAGGGTGAGAATTGTGAGCACCAAATCCTATTCAGAATGTCAAAAATGCTTTTGTGCTCACTTCATTTGTTTGGTTTTTTTTTTTGGTCTTTTGTTTACACACATTTTGATCCGTGAACATGTAGTAGTCTGTGTCATTGATAAACATAAACTTATGTAAAAATACATTCATGTGGAGAATCAGAGCTTTTGTGAATCAGTCAGTTTCAAAAAGAGAGCAAACACATCTGTGGGTTAAAATAACCTTTATTTGGTGTTCGCGGGGGATGTTCATGTGGCTCGGGTTCTTATGATCAGTGTGCAGTGCATTTTCAAAGCACAAGAGGTCAGTAGACAACAGTGACATTTTATGATCAGTGCCTCCCACCTCCATGTTTAACCTCATATGGTCCCCTCTCACTCTGAACCCTGGTGGAGGGAAAATCAGAGAAGATCCCAGATAATAAATGACACAAGAATAAAGGAATAAGTCAAACAACACATCTTCGTGACAGACCGGGTGCATCAGGCGGTATGAACATGAATTGTCTCCCTGGTTTAAACAGTAAGCAGAGTCCAGGATGTCAGGTTAACCTTACAGGCAATAAAAAAGCAAAATTAAGTCAGTAATTACGCTGCGGTTGGGTTCCAGTCAGAGTAAAACGCACTGAGTCACGCTTCTGCTAAGGTGTCTATCAAAGGTATTCACCCCTTTGTCAAAAAAACCCCAAATTATATTGACCATGATTCCATTTATAAAAGCAATAACAGAAGGGGGTGTATAGTTTTTACAGGCACCGTATGACTGGCACTAGACTATCACCTCTTTGCTTCCTGGTAGTCTCCTCTTCTCTCTCACCATTTCTCCTGCCAGCAAACTCTACACATTAACATAAAACAACATTATGCAACTTTTTACCTTAAATTAACAGCTTCGGAGTCATGTTGATGGGTTAGTGTCTTGTAATAGGGTTATGGTGACTCCATCACATGTTTCTGCATTACATATCCTAAGTGAGAGGGTGGGATCACAGCGTTACATGCATGTTTACTTCAACATACAAGTTTTCAACACATAACATTGTGATGATGTAATGAGTTCTGTTTGTAGTCGGCACCTACGTTACATCTGACAAACTGTTATAGACCTGGGATTTGTATTTATGACAGTGGTGTTGCACTCAGAAACTGTGGGGGAGCGCCAAATCGCACAAAATGCCAATTTCTACATAATGTTGCTTTAATAAATTCATGTTGGAAATAGTGTCCGTACATGAGGCAAGGTTGCATCTGTGTTTGTGCCTCCTCTGACCAGAGTTTATGTAAATCCACAACAGCAAATTCAATTTGTTTCACATTTTTTCCCTCCTGTGCTCCACAGTCCTAACATGGCCTCTCCCTCTCCGGTGTCTTCTTCCCGCTCTTACTGGAACAGACGCCTGACAGGACAGAAATAGAGCAGGCCGGCTCAAACATCAGTGCCAGCAGGCTCCCCTCACATTTGAACTCTCAGTCATGTGACACATTTAGCAAACTCCAGCAGTGGATAAGTGAAAACGAGAAAAAGAACATAGTAAAGGAGGGCAGTATGCAATAACAAGACAATAACAGAAACAGAAACAGTAGCCAGGGGTCCGTTTGTTACACCACACAAAATACTCATAGAAAAACCCATGTGGAGGGTTTAATATCATTTTTGTTACTGGGTTAAAAGATTAGTTTTGTTCAACATCTTAAAGGGACAAATTAAACAAAAAAACATTTTTTTTCCAAGACTAAATTTACATGTATGAATAAAAAAAATTTGCCGGTAGAATATATTTATTGTAAATGTGAAATCTTTGGTTTCTGAACAAAACAAAACACCACATTCTCCAAAACACTGGCTACTTTCAAGAACATCAAGAAAATGTTTTTTTAAAATAGAGAAACATATAAACAAGATTTAAAAAAAAAGAATACACATTCATGATCAACAAAGTATGGAAGCAAGAATAGAAGCTGCCCTCCAGATGCAGACCGAGACGTGCGTAAAATGACGCGTCCTCCGGGAGTTAACATCTCAGCTCGGACTGGATATGAGCCGCTCACATACCTTTTACATATCACTCTCTTTACAGTAAGACATTACCGGCCCATGTTCAGCCTCCCACACACAGACACATTCGAGAGAAGCTGCGTGAGACAGCGCCGCAATCGTTGCGTCACAGAGGACGCGTAACGGGACGGCCCGGAGACACGCAGCAGCAGAGCGGCTGAGGCGGGGACAGAGCTGAGACAGCAGGACCACTCTCACCGGACACCGACACGTCCCTGCACGGCGGTTTAGCCATTTCGGAAACATCTTCAGCCAGGTAAAGGGTTCTCCTTCTTCCCCAGAGACAACAAATGACGATAGAAATACACGGGAGAAGTTGGCCGATGCGTCATTATCACATGTGCCAATGATTTGCAGCGGGCAGCAGGACGCCCCCTTTGGAGTCAGTTCAGTGAAGTGCATGTGTGTGTGTGAAAACGACGTGTATTACATCTATGACGTCTATGGTTCGTTGCAGAGTAGAGACTTAAGTTAAATCTATGGTTATATCCTCCGAGGTGCCTCAGTGTGGGGTACAGAGAAGGGCGTGGCTCTGTATATATAGAGGCCCCAGTCCCCCCCAGACCTTCATTCTGACATTAGGTGAAAATGTGCTGGCTATTTTGGGAGAGCTTCACTGCTGTCTTAAACAAACAGTACAGCGTTTAAACCCTGAACTTTACTCTTCTCTCTCTGTCGTATGTCGAAAAAGCTGAATGGGTCTAAAAGTCAACATCTGTCCTTTAGATTTGATTTTTTTTTTATATTCCGACATGTAGTCAGAAAGATAAAGTTAACACACTGTGAGCCTCCATATGCTTTGCTTGTCTGAATGGCTGCGTTATCCTGTAGGTTAAACTACTGCGGCACAGAAAGTGTGGCTGAATAGTTTTCCGGTCACTTGGGCTTGATGAAAATTCAAGCAGCCTACGAGCCTTACTGTAGGTGGGGATCAGTTTTACAGCACAGCACACCGAGCGGACCACCTCATCAGATTTACTCAGGAAAAGGGCTGATGATGACTGATGAGTCATGACCATGCATATTGTCTCTTTGGAGGGGAATGACACTTTCACCATACAGCCCTATATCAGCATTTCTCTCTCTCTCTCTCTCTCTCTCTCTCTCTCTCTCTCTCTCTCTCTCTCTCTCTCTCTCTCTCTCTCTCTCTCTCTCTTCTAGGCCCGAAACTACTGATTCCTGCACAGTGTTGACAGAGACGACCAAATATAGAAATGGTAAGCAGACCGGACCTTTCTCATCTCGTGTTATCTGAGTACGATGTGGACTTTATAGCCTTTCTGGATGGTTCTGTGCAGCATTCATTTAAGGTGTCGACAGAAAGAGGTCAATTTTCTGCCATCGACCACCATGTGAGTCGTCCTTATTCTAAAGGCAGCAGTGCAGGGTGTCATCGCTACCTGGGGCGTCGCCTGCACATCTGATCGATGCACCTGACAGCCTCTTTCTAAAGACAAATGCTTTGTAGAATTATTTAAAGCTTGCGGCAGACGTCCAGCTTTATCGTCCGAGCTGTGAGCCATCCTGGTGCCGCTTAAGGTAGTACAGCGGAAGAGGAAGGAAGCAGTAGAAATGAATCCCATAAAATTAATTCCACATGAGGACTTAACTACGTTTGTTAAGGTCCTGTTGCTAGGGGCTTGTTGTTTGTGGCCCTGTTGCCATGTGGGTGAAGCCCTCCAGCTGTCGTGAGGAGTGATGGTCGCCGTGGAGAAGCAGAGGATCGGAGCATGTGCAGGGCAGAGAGCACATTTTGGCTGCCTTCCTCAATGCAGCAGTAATCTCTACAGCGGCAGCTGCAGTTTGAGCTTTCAGTGTGCAGGCCAAGTTTCCCTTTTCCCAGATGAATGAATGTGTTACATCACAACTTCATTCAACGATATCCTTATGCAGAACTCTGTTCATATGCGCCCTGGTATGATCGACCTCCCACAGAGGGGCTACTCTGTGTGCAACCTGACCCCCTGCTGCTCGTACACACCCACTGTCCCTGCCCCGACACACATTCACCAAACTCTCACACAGCAGCTTTTCCTCTGATTGGCTGGGAGTGAGACAGGTGCAGGAAGTCATCTGCTGAACTGGCAGACTTGGTTTCCCCTCCTGTCCCAGTGTCTTGTCACTGCATCGTTTACACTATTGTGGAAAAAAAGTGTGGGTCTAGCCAGTGCACTGTTAGTAAGTATGAAGCAGAAAGACCCTGACTCCCCTTAGATGGGACGAGTCTGTCTTGGTTCATGTGAGCAACATCCGCAAAGTCGTAGCAAATGATAAAGGAAAAAACGTTGAGCACAGTGTGTAGTCAGTGATAAAACAAGACTAGAGCCATGTTATTGGTGCTGTGAGGCTGCACTCATGCAGACGTGTTGAGCTAAATGCTAATGTCAGAATGCTTACACGCTCACACTGACAACATCACAACCAAGGCTGGATTAAGAATTCAGAGGCCCTTGGGCCAGACTCTTAGAGGCCCTTACACACGCACACACACGCGCGCACACGCACACACACACACACACACACCACGGATGGAAATTAACTTTTTTGTCCACCTGCCACTGTGGCTGGTAAATTTTAAAATCTACCAGCCACTTTTATATTTAAGCGTTGATGTGTACAGCACAATGCCTAGAAACATATTTTTATGAGTATTTCGCAATCAGTGCTTGTTATCAGAGTTGATTATTCAGTAATTATGTGATACCATAAATAAACAGGAAATTAAGTCTGAATAGACAAAGTGGTTCAAAGTGAAGGTTAGATGGTTAGAAATCTATATCAATATCTCCCTGCAACTTACAGGAATTTACAAATTTCAACTTATTTCATATGTTCGACTGCACTGGACCCACACAAAGGAAGTGGAAATTGCATCATTAGGTGATCAGAAGGTTAGTAATATATAGCAACATCTGCTTGCAACTATAGAATTAACTGTACTTAATTATTCTCTTTATCAACCGTTACGATGTAACGCCACATTTTAATTTACTTCCGTTCATGTAAACTCCGACAGAAGAGCAGCCAGCTCAGCTGACCGGAGTGCGGAGTAATAATTAGTAGCAGTGAAGAGTTCAAGTGAAGGCTTGTAGCAGAACGGCCAAGACGGTCATAGACGGTTGGCCGTTTTCAATTATGTGCAATAACTTTGTCTGTATTGTAATTTAGGATTGTCTTGTGTGTAATTTATATAAAAACTAAGACAGTATGATGTGTGTTTTACCTATTTCGGCCATAAGCGGTCATATTGACCGCACATCATTTCACAGGGTTTAATATTTACATAGTTTGTGCTTCTTTGCGAATTTACTTGTAAGTGAATTATTATATAGTTGTATTATCTCGCCTGGTTGGCACCATGGACAAACAAAACGGGAGTTCCCCCTCGGTGAAACAGCGAGCGGAGCTGTTCGGTGCTGAAGTGACGCGACTCTGGCTGTGTCCCAGAGAAACCCGAGGAAGAATGTCTGCATCCTGAGCACCATACACAGGTGTGGGCACCTTTAGTGGGGCGAAGGCAAAACCAGAGTCTGTGATGTACTACAACAACACCAGGTACGGCGGGGAAGCCTCGGACCAGATTCGAGGGCGTAGGCCTACTCCGTCAAAGGCGGTACAGAGGATGGCCAGTGGCGGCCTTCTGTAACAACCTACAATTATGAAATTCTGCAGCGCCTCTCTGAATAAGAACGTCTTTATCCTGTCACTACTTGTGTCTTTCCACAATGCCGGATCCGTAGTCATCACGTACCACTCCTGCATTTCTTGTTCAGCTTCGGGGGCCGCCGGTCCCAGCGGCGTTGTCACTGGCAGTTCCCTGCTGTCATCCGTGGCGTCATCCGCAGCATTGTCCGCGGTATCACTCACGGGATCATCCGCGGTATCAGTGGCTTCACCACGGCCGTCAGGCTGGTCAAAGATGCGGGTGGGGCCGCCGATTCACAGGTGTCTGTCACTGTCTCAGTCGAAGGCGAGGCACCCCGCTGTGGATGAGCTGGTGAAGTGGAGGCATCTGCCGGGTAGCGGTCCTGCTCTTCACTGTCGCTGATGCCGTCAACATTCTCATCCTCTATTGCTGGCTCTCCACTAACGTTTAAGCTCCCACAAGATTTAAAGTTAGATGCGGTGAAAAAGCTTGAGATGTTCGGAATGCTCTGCCGGAGTTGCAAATGTCTTTTATCCCTCTCCTGTTTTGCTTTTAATTTAGAGGCCTCTCCCACCGATTTAATCAGTTATATGAGTTATATTTTTATTTGCAAATAAATCGGGTAGGCAATAACTTTGTAATTCATCACACACTTAATGAGGTCTACTCACAAGGAGGAAAAAAAAAGTGAACGGAGGACTCTGGGAGTCCGAGGCCCCCCGGAGCTCGAGGCCCCCGGGCCGCGGCCCAGACGGCCCGGTTCGGGATCCGGGCTTGATCACAACATGCTGATGTTCCAGATACTTTACTTAATTAAAAGTACTAATATCACACTGACAGACAATGACAATACTCTATTAGTGTAAAAGTCCTCCATCCAAAACCGTACCAAAAAGTATCAGGGGGTGAGTGTGTGTGTGCCTTAGTGTAAGATGTAGTGTGTGCGGAGGATGTTGGAGGCTGGAAAACAAACAAACGAACATGTGCTGGTGGAGGGAGAGATGAAGACCAGAGCAGAGGAAGACACGGCCATGAGAGGCGGGGCTTTTATAGTGGGTACACCGGGCCCAGGTAGAAGCTCCGCCTCGCGGAGAGGCTACCTGCTGCATAATGAAACAAACAACAGGATGAGTGAGGAGCGGGTGGCCCTCATTGTGACAGAGCAACAATACGCTATATGGCAAATGATATGTTAAAGGCTTTAGAGCAGGGGTGGGGAACCTCCGGCCCCCGGGCCATATACGGCCCGCGAGACAGTTTGGTCCGGCCCGCGAGGCAATCCGTAAATACGTTCACAAAAAATTAATTCAGAAAAAATTATTTCAAATGTGCAATTAAATGCCCCCGGGGCGGGTGTCCATCTTTCCGGGCCATGACCAAGGTCATTGAACACAACATCAGCGTAACTGTCATCGCGTGTGATCTCATCGCGTCGTGTCCTCAGTGATTGACAGGTGACAACAACAAGAGGAGACTCGCGTTGGCTAAAACGGGAGATGGCGAGTAAGAAAAGAAAAGTTGGTGCAGAGTGTCGCTCTTTCAAAGATAAATAGACGAATGAATTCTTCTTTGGTTTGTGGGGACACTCCGGCAGTAATGAAAACTCAAACTTTGAGCGTCATTATATCGCAAAACATGCAAAACTGGATGCGTTAAAAGGACCAGTGCGCGTGGATAAAGTTGCCACTCTCCGAGTTTGATTGGCCAGCAAGCAGTTTTATCCAAACCGCGAGCAGACCAGGACAACGTGACTCAGGCTTGCTTCGTCGTAGTGAGTGAGCTAAAAGAAGCTGAAACTTCATGCCGAAGGTGAATTTGTGTGCGAGCTGCGCACGCCAGAAAAAAATCAAGCTGTTCCAAAGTGTCAGTTTGTCTCGGAGAACCGTCTCAGATCGGATTACTGGCATGGCACAAGACACTGAGAAATCATTTAAGGATTCTGCAAGAGATTTCCAGTTTTTCTTTTCAAAACTGACTCTTGCAAAGACTCGGCTCCGCTCAAGACCGACTGATCCAAACCTGGACAACCAGCTGAGAGCAGCATCGTCATCACTGCCACCTGACATCAGACATCTCACCGAGGAGAAGCACTTCCGGCCATCGCATTATATTAGGTCACACTGATATGATAATGATACTGATAAGTAAGTTTTCCACCTCAGATTGGCAGCAGACAACCTCATAATGTACCTCTAATCATTTCAGAACATTCTGATGTGAAAATAAACAAATACGTCCCTCTCAAATCACTTGAAAAATGACATTGGAGCTATATTCAGTCTGCCTTAAAAAAAAAAAAAACTCCCTGTATCCACTCAACAATTTCTCCTCAGATTGACAGTAGACAACCTTATATAAGACAGCTCAGATCTGTCATTTTCGAGTAATTTAAAGCTGATATATGAGATTTGAGAGCGCTGATTTTTTTTAATTTTTATTTCACATCAGAATGCTCTGAAATGATTTTAGGTACATTATAGGTTATCTACAGCTTAAACTGCTAAACATCAGTGAATATAAAAACCAACAGGAATAGACAATTAATTGTATTAAAACACTAAGATACAGTGTATCATAGTGTTTTAATCCAATTAATTGAAATTAAAAATCCTAGAGGAAACTGACACTGAGATGGATGAAATTAAAATTGGCTAAAACATTAATTAATAGTCATGATATTTATGTTATTGCAATGAAGTTTAAAACAGCCATAAAATTATGTTGTGAGCTGCTTACCCTTAAAAAAAAAAAAAAAAAAGTCATGGCCCCTGAGAGACGGTATGAAAATTGAAATGGTCCTCGATAGGAAAAAGGTTCCCCACCCCTGCTTTAGAGAACAGCACAATGTGAACAAAGTTATATTTTAACAGACAAAAATAAATGAAATAGTTAATAAATTAAGATTAGCGAAAGAGCTAAGAGGTCTCTTATCAATAATGTCTAGTCATTTCCTTGCTGTTTTCAGTGATTTGTAATATGAACAGATCAGAATAATGCGCAATGAGGAGCAGTGTTGTGAGCCCCGAGAGAGAAGACGATTTGAAGAAGAGGATTTAAGAAGATTAAAGAAAATAAGAACAACTTGAAAAGTCAGAAAATCACGAAGTCAGTGCTCTTTATCCTCTGAGGACCATGACTGCTTAGTACCGACTTTCATAGCAATTCATTAAACCTTTATTCAAATAGTGTCATCACTAGAGCCTTTCTGGATGCCTGGCAGACAATGAAAACAGACATTGTAGACCTTACTGTGTTCTTGAATCATCTCAAATAAAAATGTTACACCTCTATAACTCAGTTGTACTCCTTTTACTTCCAGGTGTTCAGAGGCACAATAACAGACGCTCTGGACTTTGATCCCAGCACTGATGCAGAGGCTCTTTACAGTGCCATGAAAGGGATCGGTAAGTGCCTCAATGCTCCATGACCTTTCAAAGCTAAGTTTCGGTGACCAAGACAAGGTTGTTGAAAAATGTTGCTTTGTGTTCTGCAGGCAGTGATAAAGAGGCCATTTTGGACCTGGTCACCTCAAGAAGCAACGCACAGAGGCAGGAAGTCATCGCAGCGTACAAAAGCAACTTTGGAAAGGTGCAATAGGACACATCATCTCATCTCTTTTTCTTTTGCTGATAAAGAAACACATTTGTCACTAACTTACAACACATTTAGTTTACCTTATTATGTGTTTGTTGTCTCAACAGGACCTGATTGATGACCTGAAGTATGAGCTGACGGGCAAATTTGAGCGTCTCATCGTCAGCCTGATGAGAACCCCAGCCTACCACGATGCCAAAGAAATCCATGATGCGGTCGAAGTATGCGGTCCACCTCTCTTTGATACACTCATCTAATGAGGCGAAGGCTATTTGATATTAAACTCAATGCTCTTGTTTCTAGGGAGCTGGAACAAACGAGAGATGCCTTATTGAAGTCATGGCATCGAGAACCAATCAGCAGATGCATGAAATGGTTGCAGCATACAAGGATGGTAATATACATTCGATATGATGTCATTAAAACAACATATTATGTGTATAGCACATCTCAGCTGTTAACACTGACATCTGTGTCTTCAGCGTATGGCAGCGACATAGAGGAGGATATAATCGCAGACACTTCAGGTCACTTTAAGAAGATGCTGATTGTTTTGCTTCAGGTCAGTTCACAGAGGAGCTTATAGCATCGTCAGCGAAGTATTCAACCAGTGATTGATCAGCATT
Organism: Diplodus puntazzo; assembly: GCA_963678695.2. Classification (NCBI taxonomy): domain Eukaryota; kingdom Metazoa; phylum Chordata; class Actinopteri; order Spariformes; family Sparidae; genus Diplodus; species Diplodus puntazzo. The sequence goes on along the minus strand of OZ023158.1, from coordinate 20,501,546 downwards.
GTACTGTTTTGGTTTGATGCTTTCAGGGGACCAGAGATGAGTCAGGAGTGGTCGACGCCGACCTGGTGGAGCAGGATGCGCAAGTGAGAATTTGAAGATTATGAATTTATATGGCCTTCTTTTAAAAAGCAGCAAAAAGTGTGACATTTTTTACTTTGTGTGTGTCATTTTCTTTACGCTAGGCGTGCTTTTAAATAATTTTATTTCAAAGTAACATGTATGTGACAATATGCTGTTGCTGTGTACCAAAGATTCATGCTGAAATTATTTAGAACATTGTTGAAACAATCAAAACACATATGAACAAGACTGAGAGTCTACAGCCCAGCCAGTGGCTGCGCTTAGACACAGGCTCACAATGAAGATGCGAACATGCTGTTTTTTTTAGGATGAATAGATGTTTTTCTCATGCAAAATGAAAGTTAGTAGACTTCGTCCTCAGGGGACCATGAATGTATGTACAAACCAGCTCGTGCATATAGTAGTAGCTGGGGTATCTTAATGGTGGGACAACCAACCAACTGCCTCACTGACATTACTGTACTTCAAGCTTCTCTGTGGAATTTCTGTGTTGTGCTAGAAGCCGGTCGTTACTTTATGTTAGTGGACGTTTCTTAACTAACATTAGCTACGGTTAGTGGAGCTGAGAGAGGCACTGAGACGAGGCAGCTCAAGTCTGGGGGAAAACCCAACCGAAGAAGTCCACAGAAGCATTAAACAACTTACACAAATCATCCATAGGCTTATATATGGCAATGCTAGAGAGATGGGGAAGGTCTCATTTTTCATGTCATGTAACAATGTGCTAAAACTGGCCAATAGAAAGGTGATTAATATATATAGATTGCTATGAACCGTTACATAGAGCCCTGTTAAAGGTATCTAGTGTAGCTAAAAACATGAAATTGTCTCATCAAGTCAGTCAATGAATGATTTTTGGTTGTCTGAATGGTTTAGTTTTTTCTACATCTTCTCATCCTCTGCCTTCTTTTACTTCTGTAGGACCTGTACGCAGCTGGAGAAGAGCAGTGGGGGACTGATGAGGCCAAATTCATCATGATCCTGGGAAACCGTAGTGTGACTCACCTTCGCATGGGTGAGAACAGCTCCCAGGGAAATTATCACAACAGTGAGGCATCCAGGCATTCCCACCGTGACCTCCAGTCCCTCAGGAGTCAGTGGCATCTTAAATGCTCAAGACAGGGAATGATGAGGCGGCACAGCACAATTATGTACAAGAACCATCAACCTACTACTGATCCTTCACTGTCTTAATACCAGTAAATCTGTCTGAGGCCTGCTGTTCAGAGCTGACCTCCAAATATCACAGAATGAGAGCTTTTTTGTACACGGGAGAGAGAAATATTAAGGAATATTCCATTCCTTTTCTTTACACAGTTTGTTACTTCTTTGTGGATGCCAGCACTCTACAACCATGTTAGCTAGCAGTTCTGAGAGGCTGAATGCTAACACCAGCATGCTACTATGCCCACAATGATAATGATACAAATGTTTAGCAGGTAGCATTTACCAGGTTCATAATAACAATAATAATAATGATAATAATACATTTCATTTATATTGTGCTTTACACTTTCCATCATTTTAAAAGGAATCCAGTAAAATGTGAAAAATAAACATCATCAGCATCATCTTCGTGTTGCTTAGTAGCATACTAACATTTGCAAATTAGCGCTAAAGCTCAGTTTGCTGGGAATCTAAAACATTCGCAGGTATTTGAAGTCATAAACCATTTTTTTTAAAGTCAGGACCCGACCAAGGATATCAAAATCCTGTCATTTGGACCTAAAAAACCTGTGACTTTAACATTGCTGAACTTACATTTCCTGCTTACAAATCAATTTGAGGTAAGTCAATGACCATGAGACGCGTAATATTATCTAATGTTGTCCTCATTTGTACTTAGTTTTCGATGCGTACGAGAAGATTGCAGAGGTGTCCATTGAGGACAGCATCAAGAGCGAGCTGTCCGGTGACTTTGAGAGGCTGATGCTGGCTGTTGGTAAGAAGCGCACCTAAAGTTCTACAGTGCAATGTGACAACATGGGGAATGTCGAGTTGTCAGTTTAACGAAGGACTCTCTTCTTTCACACAGTCCAGTGCATAAGGAGCGTTCCCATGTTCTATGCCAAGCGTCTTTACAAGTCGATGAAGGTAAACGTGCCCGCAATGAAACAGCTGTTCAGTCTGGTTCCAAACTATATGCAGACATATATACCGAAGCAACACACATTTTTCCTCCTGGTGGCAGATTTCAATCTAACTTTTTTATTTTTGATGATATTTAAAATGCATTAGGACTACTCTGTATCCTGACCCTCAACATTTGTCCTCCCTGTCATTTTCTTCCAGGGTCTCGGTACAGCCGACAACACCCTGATCAGGATCATGATTTCTCGCTCTGAAATAGACATGTTGGACATTCGGGAGTGTTTCCGTTTGAGATATGAGACGTCACTTTATAATATGATTAAGGTTGGTGACACACTTAAAAAGTGTACTGAATAGCACCAGATTACCATACAGCTGTAACTTGATTCTATGTGTCTTTGATCCTGTCAGGATGACACATCAGGGGATTACAAGAGGACTCTGCTTAACCTGTGTGGAGGAGACGATGAGTAAGTAACATTTTGGCTGCAGGCAAGGGCAGTAACCAGATGGGGGCGATAAAGCACAACTTTTCAGGGGTTTTTACTCCCATCAGAAGACAGAAAACGTTTCTTGACTTAATGTGAGTAATATATTATCATTGCAGTGCGTGGTGAAGTTGATATCGAAATATTGTTGAAAGTAAAGCTGCAGTATTAAGTTTATTTAATCATACGTTCCCAGATATGTGCCCTTCCTGTACGACTCGAGATTTCGGCTTTCCTGAGTGTGTTATCTTGTGTCAAACTGATTGTTACAGCTTAGCTGGAGAGTTCTTCCCTGAAGCTGCTCAGATAGCCTACAAGATGTGGGAATTAAGTGCCATGACCAAAGTCCAGGTTTGGGCCCTGTCTGCTCTAGAAGTGTGTGCATGTTTGGCTTGGCACTGGCATGCGTCCTAATTACCTGCTGTCCCTGCGATGACCTGCTTCTAGCAGTGCCACAAACTTGAGCTGCCATCTGCACAGTGAAGGCTTTGTGGAACCGTGGATACGATTAGTATGCTGTCCACTCACATACAAACAGTTTTTGTTATCATGCACTCTCCAAACGTCTGATTGCCTCGCTTTGTCTGAGGAGTGAATGTCAGAAAGATCTCAGCATTTGGGTCAACAATAGCTCGTCCCACTAACGCTCAATGAAAATCAGTTGCTTTTCAGCCTACCCACCTTTTCACTGTTGGTGGTGTCACGGCCTCTAACCTCGAGAGGGCACACGCCCTCTCACACGGCATGAGATCATTATCAGAAATCTTAGTATGCTGTTTTCAGAATTATGTTCTCATCAGAATAATCGACAAACTCTTTTCTCTTGTGCATGTTCAGTGCTTCGAGCTTACACATCTGTTGTATTATATGCTATTTAATTAAGTATTGTATCAAGCGAAACCGTCTCATCTATGTGTGTGTGTGTGTGTGTGTGTGTGTGTGTGTGTGTGTGTGTGTGTGTGTGATAATTGAATCACACTTCTAACTGTGTCCCTCCACTACATCAGCTGAGGCCAACACTCCGCCCTGCAGCCAGTTTTGACCCTGCTGCTGACGCTCAAGCGCTGAGGAAAGCCATGAAGGGATTCGGTATGCGACGCTGAAAGCTAATGCACATTCATACTGCCACAGTTCTACAAAAAACTGTTTTGAGAATGTTACTGCCTGTTGCCACCCACAGGAACAGATGAAGATGCAATCATTGACATTGTTGCGCAGAGAAGCAATGCTCAACGGCAAGAGATCAGACAGGCCTTCAAATCCCTCCTGGGAAGGGTGAGAGGAATTCATTATGGGAAATCCCCCCAAAATAAGGACTTGTGTTGGAATATATTTCTTTACCCTTCTTGTTGCGAGTTTATAATGACTCAGTGCGTGTGTTTAATCCGTCCTCAGGATCTGATGAAGGATCTGAAGTCTGAACTGTCAAAGAACTTGGAGAGGCTGATCATTGGGCTCATGTTGACCCCTGCAGAGTTTGATGCCAAAATGATGAGGAAGGCAATGGAGGTACAATTGTTCTTCGGATGTTTTGCTGCCTCCAGGATCACAGTTGGCATGGTTGATTTAGTTACAGCTGCAACTAAAGATTATTATCATGGTTGATTATTCCATGAATTATTTTTGTGTTTTTTTGAGTTGTTTGGCCAAATGTCAGAGAAAGATTTAAAAAAAAAAAAAAAAAGCCAATTGCTGTTTCTGGAGGACCAAGACGTCATCATCAGGTGCCTTGTTTTCATCCCAAACCCAAACACATTCAGTTTACCGTCTGAGAGGAGTAAAGAATCCAGAAAGTATTGACATTTAAGTCAATTTTTACTTCACCTGCCTACTTATATGAGGCGGCTATTTTTAAATTAGTCAGACAAGTTAAAGTAACAGTATGAGACTTTACGGAGAAAACTAGTTGATTGTTGAGTCTCATTCCATCCATCCATCATCCTGAACAGCCAGTTAATCTAAAGATAAAAAACATGATGCCTTGGATTTAAGACACAGGACTGACACCAACCCATACTGTCAGTATTGGAAGACCTAGGATTAAGACTATCAATCAATTACCTTTCTTCTGGTTCACTTTAAAAGTTACATAGTGTTGCTTTAATTCATTATCTAAATAGTTGGCAATTAAATTAATAATTGACAACTAATCAATTCATTCATGAACCATTACAGCTATAGATGTAGTAGAGAGAGAAGCTCATGGGTTGACTTTACCGCTTCATAAATTCATTATTAATTTTTCAATTTTGTAATGGTTGATGTCAAAACCACAGGGCTACTGTTGGCGCTTGAATGCCATCACAATACAGTAGAATGTATTTGGTAGTGAAATAATATTGTATATTAGGCATTTAAAGATTCACAACACTGGGCTAGGGCTGAGCGATATGGCCTTAAAGGAATGTTGCAATATTTTTGACTATACACAACAAAATCTCCTCTAGAGCACTTAATGACGGCTTGGTGTCAAAATCCCAGTATATTTGACAAAATACCTCAATATTGTATATTGTGTTGAATGGTAAGTTCATCACTTTACTGTAAATGCAGCCTTTAAAACCAGGAAAAGACAACACTTGCAGTATCTGAAATCTAATCTGATATATAGTATTAATATATAGTCTCATATCATCATATTGATGTATTGGCCTGCCCTGCGAGAAACCTGACTCATCCTCTGCTACAGAGAACGTTGTTGAACGGTCATAAGCACTGCAAGCAAATGCAGATTATGAAAAATAAAACCAACAAATAGATAAACACTTCCCTATAGCTGTGTGATTCTCGTTCATCCTGTTTGTCTTATCATGCTTAAACTCTTCATCTCATCAGGGTGCCGGGACGGATGAACACGCTCTGATTGAGATCCTGGTCACCAGGAGCAATGAGGAAATACTTGCCATGAACGCTGCTTATCAGAATGGTGAGTGTGGTGTTGAAAAAACTTAACAGGCCTTTTAAAATCACTTTGTTGTTCTGGGAATCTTTTACATGCCATATATCATGTTCCCACACTTGACAGCCTACAAGAAGTCTCTGGAGGAAGCCATTCAGTCAGACACATCAGGCCACTTCTGCCGCATACTCGTCTCTCTCGTGCAGGTAGAGTCGATCATCATGAGAACTTCGACTGTGTTTAATTTCCACGCCCACTCACTGGTTGCAGTCTGTCTGATGACTGTAGCAGAGAGCAAAATGGTCTCATTTCATCAAATGCATGTTTTTTCTTTCGTAATCTCTCTACACATCAAAGAACACAAAACGTTCCCGGTGAACCACTGAGATTTCATCATTAATATACATTTAGCCTTGTTTACTCTGTTCAGGGTGCAAGAGAGGAGGGCCCTGCAGATGTGGAAAGAGCTGATGCAGATGCTCAGGTGATTTATTGTTTGACTTTAATATGTCATTGTGTTGAAATCTGAAATGAGGGAAGGGGTTTAAATGTTTGTTCCTCCTCAACTAACCAGGAACTTGCAGATGCATGCAACGCAGACTCTGATGACATGGAGATGAAGTTCATGAGTATTCTGTGCACCAGGAGCTTCCCTCATCTTAGGAGAAGTAAATCTCAACACAGAAACATCACAGTGATCAGAGAAACAGAAACATAAATGTGCCTCAGTAATACAAATGGATCCAGCTCGTGATAACTGATCGAACTTCTCGCTGTCCACAGTATTCCAGGAGTTTGTCAGATGCAGCAACAAGGACATCGAGCAGATCATCAAGAAGGAGATGTCAGGAGATGTGAAAAATGCCTTTTATGCAATCGGTAATAGCCGTCTCTTTCTTTATCACAGTGTCGACAGGTCTTTGGGAGCAGTACTGCATATGTGAAAAAGGTAGCTTCGCAGGAAGCTGCGTGTAATCTAAAAAAATACCCTCTAGTGATATCACCACGTGGCTAAGTTGCATTCTGGGTGTGGTGGCTTCCAGGTTTTGAGAAGGAAGAAAACTGTGTGGAACAAAAAAGCCAGTTGTTGAGTCTGAGAAGGTTTTCAAAACCTTGTGCCTATATTACCCAGAATGCAACTTAGCCATTGACTGAACATCACTGGAAGCAATTTATCAGATTACATGCAGCTACTTCTGGAGCTACAAAAGACTTAATGGTACTTTTTCACATATGCAGTGGTACTCCCCAAGACCTGTGAACACACTTTCATGTGTACAGGTGGTGAAGTTACCCTGTAGGTATCATAATATCCTACGTATGAGTTTGTCACAGTGCACACTGCTGTGGACATCTATTCTGTGTCCCCTCCTCAGCTCTTTCTTTATCTCTCTTTGCTTTGCAGTTCGCAGTGTAAAGAACCAGCCCTCGTACTTTGCAGACCGCTTGTACAAAGCCATGAAGGTATTTATACACAGTGCTACAAATATAATTCTAGCTTCAGGTCTGCGGATGACACAAAAAGCAAGCGATAAGGTCATATCTGTCAGTGCATGTGATATATTAAGCATGTTTTTTTGCTCTCAGACAGTAGCAGCTTCTGCAACTGAATCAGAATAAACAAAGTAGCTATTGATCTCCTCTGCAGGGCCTCGGCACAGACGACAGAGCGCTGATCCGCATCATGGTGTCCCGTTGCGAGATCGACCTTTTCAACATTCGCAAGGAGTTCAAGGAAACGCACGACGTATCTCTCCATGAATTCATCCAGGTAGAAACCATGATCGTAAGTCGCAGTGCTTGTCTACTAACACTCCTGTTTGGTGTGTTTGTGTTTTCATCTCATCTGTGTGTCTCTGTGGAGTTTTTTTTTTTTCTTGTTTTTTTTGTCTCATGGCCTTTATCGTGATCTGTGTTTGTGTGTGATGCACATCCTTCTTTTGCTGCTGCGGTGGGGTGGTGGGGAACGGTAATCTATAGCTTCCTGCGGTGGACTACGGGTCTGTGGCTACTGCACAGCTGTTTAGGAATTTCCCTTAATGCTTAACTTCCTCTGTGTGATTGGCTGACAGCCGCAGAGACAGGAAGTCTCCCAGAAGCAGTTCTATAATAACTTGCAGATGAAATCACCGTGACATCGATACAGGCAAGCAAGTAGGGTGCCCTGGATTAGCTTTTCCAGACATGTTATCAGATAATGCACCAGTGAGGACTGTTATACATTGTTTATTTTGAAGAAATTTAGCATAGATTGTCAGTTGCAGCTGCAAAGAAAGATTTGAATTGAAGCAATTTGTCAAAAAAATGTCAGAGAACTTAAATATTTAGTAAGTAAAGAGCCAAGTTTTATATGAATAAAGCCTTACAAATCCCCTGCCTGTACAGTAAATAATGATACCAAATACTTTTCTCTCATTCTATTAATAACCTCCTGTATCTTTTGTTTTTGTTAGGATGCCTGTCTCTCTTTGCTTCCAGTCTTTGTGCTAAGCTAAGCTAACCACTCACTGTGTGCAGTTCCATATTTACTGTACAGGCGTGAGAGTGGCTTGAATCTTCTCATCTAACTCAAGAAAACAAATCAGTGCAATTCCCCAAATAAGGAACTAGAGAGTTGTTCTCTCATATAATTGAGATGATTATAAGGATAGAAATCTGTATATGAGTGTCAGCTGATATGAGGGCATTTCCACTTTTAAGTTTCTGTGACTTTTGTCCCCATGACACATTCATTCAACATTAGTGAAGGATAATATCGCTGTTATGTGAGCGAGAAGCTTTCCAGTTTCAGCTGTGTGATTACCAGACGTCAGCAGACACGATGAAAACAGTATTTTCCATTAACTCAAGCTCCGTCTGTTTTTGTGTTTTCCATCATTTTCTAGGGTGACACCTCAGGAGACTATCGTAAAACCCTGCTGATGCTCTGTGGAGGGGAAGATTAAACCTGTCACGTCTCTCCAGTTCCGGTAAAAACCCTGAGAAGATCCCGATCCCACAGTGAAACTGTGGTGGTTAGCGTCAGTATCTGTTGTCACTGTCCCTAAACCGCTGCCACTCCTCAGCCAAACCACGTGACCTATGACCTCCCAGCCGTCAAAGCCAGTGTTTCAGCTCTCACGTCTGATCAACCTGTCCAGCAGGATGATGTCTTTCTTTCTTTCTTTTTTTTACAGAGTCATATATAAGACTAAAGATGTCCATGTAAGTGATAATTGATGCTTCACATGTACTTCTGATCGGAAATTAACTTTAATTGTCACAGTGCCTTCAGATTGCAGGCCGTCCAATTATTACTGTGATTTTAAGGTGTCATACATACCTGAATAAAATGATGAGAAATGCAAATATGTTGTTTCAGCTTTTTATCTTTGTTAAAGGGGCAGTTGTATTTGAAATGATTAAAGAAACAAATGAAAATATTAACATAATGTGAATCAGTAGCAGTTATGACTTTAATGTATTGTGTTGCAGAGATACTGAAGTTAGCATGCTAACTGGCTAGCCCTGGCCCGTCCTGGTCCAAAGCTCTCGTGCTAGCAGTGTAAACAGTAAGACTCATCCGGTCCCAGTGTGAACCTCTAGCTGCAGCGCTAACTGAGCTCACTAGCCAAAGGCAGCTGCAGTTACCAACAGTTAGCTGTAACTCAGGGGATATTCTGCCTCCTTTTTTGTTGTGTGAATCTGACAGGTGGACGATTTTCAAACTTGTTGCACCTTTAATAAATCAAGTTCGTGTTAAATGTAAATCATCTTAGCTCATATTCTCTCGCTAAATCTTACTCTTTTTTTTTTTTTACAGTATGTGTTCTGGGTGGGGTGCCCTGGCTTGTATATGGCAGGCCAGTTCAATGATTAACTATGTTGATACTGGCAGCAGCACTGGGCTGAGCAGAATAGGAACTAGAACATTTGACATCAGAAAACTCCCATTCCAATTCAGTGCCTCCTCTGGCTCACACACTGAAATATAAACACACATTATTGTTGCTCATAATGGTGAACTGTGTGTAAATAAAGTCTGGACATTCAAACTAATCTTTGAATTACTGGAGAGAAACATTAATTGTTGTTGGGACTATATAAAAACAACCCAGACCTTATAAATAACACTTATTAATACCCCTTCAAATAAGCTAAGAAAAAATATGTTGTTTACATTTAACTGTATTAACAGTTTACACCTCTTTTCATGTGTTTTCATTTTGTCTCAGGACTAAGTGCCGAAAGAAAAGTCAAAGACAGCTGCCTCCATTCTTGTCAGCGTCTCAGTTCATTGCGTATGTGTGAGTGCAGCTGTTGTCAGGCCATCTTTGAGTTAAAAGAGGAAAGAAGAAAAAAAAAGAAAAAAAAGAGACGTATATGTGGCGAGGAAATCCCCTGCATTGCGCCAAAATCCAAGGCAACAAACAGAGTGCACAGCAGTCAGTCAGTCACACTCCGGTTTTAATGGCACACCCAACTGGAAATTGCTCCATTTGGTGATAATTATGAGAGATTAGGAGGTTACTGCAGTAGAACATTTGTTAATATGCAGCCACTGTCATAATATACACTGTTCTTGAATTTCCCTTTTGACAGCAGGGGGAAGTTTGTGCTGCGGTGTTGTCGTTCAGAACATCTTGCACAGCATAAATTAAACAGATTGTAGTTTACATATTTGAAAGCTGTCACGTCCTCACAGAGTTATGGGTGTTGCTTCAGCCTCTGACTTTTATATAACTGCAGTCTCCATGGTTATGGTGAGCATCATGACGTGAGCATGCAAACAAGCCACGTACAGTGCTGTGCTGCATGCACTGCGCTGTACAAAGTTAATGTATATCAGGTGTTTTTTTTCTTGAATGCTCTCACGGTTTCGTGCGTCATATTCATGTGGCCTCTATTCGTGCACTTTTCTTGACATGTGCTAATGTGTGCAGCTTGATTCTCGTGCTGCAAGACATTAAATGCATTCAGTGTTTTTTGTTTTGTTTTTTCTTTCTAACTTGTTGTGTTGCTCAGTAAAAGGCAGGCCACACACTTGGACACACACTAGGTTCGGCCATTTTATTGGGTTGTGGGAATTCCCCAAGTCTCACAGTGAAATTGCTTCCCCCCTATTCACCAGTTTCCTTAAAAAGTGCCTCTCCGACGAGCTGAATGTGTGGGTGAGTTGTTGTTTATTTGTTTTAATGTTTGAGATGTAGGAACTGAACATATTAGATTTATTATCATTATCTGTGGCATTGTCTTTATTTTTGTTATTCAGGGTGTGTTGAATTGGTGTTTTTCCACGGAAATAAGGTTTGTTGTTCTCTTTTTAGAACATTAAATGGAAGGCAAACATAATGATGACATTTAATTTTTGCTCTTTATGTCAGAAAAAAATGTGACAAGCTCCATAAATGTACTGTATTTTCTGTTTTTGTGGATAACGCTTTTTAATCTTAAGCACATACCCTGAAAATGTCAATGAATGGCAAGTGTTTAACAGTGTGTAATATGTATTTTTTAGTATAAAGCTGATGAATATTTCTTTATCTGTAATACAATTTTGTGATTCACTATGACCTCTCAACAGATCTGTGGGCTTGTGAGGAACAAAATAACAAGATTTTTGAGACACAATTCAAAAACAATAGCACTAAATGTCACTTAAAAATGAGATTAATTCATCACTATTATAATTTATACATAATATAAATAATATAAATGTATTGGTTATCCGTCACACTGGTTTCTTGGTCATGGTTAAAGTCTAGATTTAGGGTTTTGAATAAAATGTGACTAGAGGAGTATGTTTTTAATCTGGAAGCGAAAATCTCGGCCGTTTTGTTTGCATAGCAGTAGAGACAGGGATGTCCCGGGTTTTAGGCCTCGAGAGGACGGCTCACAGTGACTGGTTGGTTAACAAAAGGACATTTTGTATTAAGCAGCACAGAGCTAATGACTATCAGCTGCTGATTTCTGCTGCAAGGAGATTTGAAACTGGACTGTCCTTGTGTCTCAGCCGGGTGTGGATACCGACTTTACTTGTGACACCATAGACTTCAGTCTGGTGATTACCCCATTCACTCCGCTGTCTTTGTGAAACGAGGAAAATGCTTTATAATATTTGTGTACATTGGGTTAAATGATGGTGGCCATTTCCTGTTTCCTCTGGGTTTTGTTTTTGTGCTGGCAGGCTCAGAGTCACCAGCCTGTTTATTGAGATGGAAACGTTGTGCACCTACAAACAAGGACAAGGTGTTTGGTGGCAGGCGCAGGACTGAGGAAAAAACAACATCTGTGCACAAAGTGTATGTTTGCTTTTTTTCCTGTAGCTGGCTGAGGACCCTCTGGGGAACACGCTCACATATTTCACCACTGTCCTGTACCGGATTTTTAAGAGGAGCGTGTGATTCAGTTTAGTTCCATTGAATCTAAAAGGGTTTAAGCTGCATTTTAATGTATGAAAATGATTATTAAATAAGATTTATTGTTATTACAGCAACACACATTACATAGAACACACATTACACCCACAATGTTTTATTTACTCACTAATTCACTTATTCTCCTTCTTTACAGTGTGATTTATATCCATTCATTAGGAGTTAAGTTGAAGAGACAAATGAGTGGTATGAAATCCTATTCACAACTATGGATGATACTATTTAAGTAGGATGATAATTTTCATGAAAGCTATTACTCAAGTAGTTTCTCTCTTACAGTAACTTTAACATCAGCTGTACCTCAGTATTACTGGCATACCATCACCACCATCAATGTGTTTTTTTATGATTACAGGAAGTAATTATGATGAATAGAGGAAAAAAAACACAAAGGTGTGACTCTGATTCGTTTATCTTATCATAAATCACGTCAGTTATCGTGTAAAATAATTTGCAAACTGGGTGTTTCCTGTGTTAACACAGCGTGTTTCCTGTGAAAGACCTCCGAGGTTAATGAACTGAAATCTAAAATCTTTATTCAGGTTGCTTGTCTCAATTGTCTTAGCGGACAAGCAGTTGAGTGTTTTTAACTTTTTTGGTAGTTTGGTAATTAATCACTTGGATACATTATAGAGCCTTATGACATGTAATGCTTAACTGGGAATACTGAAGTCTTATTCTGTGCAGTAACAAGCTGAATGGCATCAGAAGTACTTTATGCTCCCAGTTAACTCCCTGTGGAATAAATCAAACCTCAGACTACCTGTTTGTTAATTCCCACAAGATGTCACTATTGCTCTAAATTACTCATGTTTGGGCGCACAGGAGCCTCCAATAAAGTTCTTCAAATTTGGTCAAAAGTTTATATTACTATAAGTGGCACAGGGCTGTTAAAAACACCTCTTCATCTGTGACTAACACTTTTTAGAAATGTTGTATTAGACGCTGGACAAATTTAATCTAAACCTAATTGTGCTATTATTATATATATATATTATAAGTAACCAAAATGATATTCAGGTTAAACAATCAGAGCTAAAATGATTAGTCAGTTCATCGTTTCATCTAATAAGTTATTTGTTTGAGTCAGTTTTGAAAAAGAAAAATTCAAAAGAATCACAAAAATGAATATCTAGTGTGTCCATGTATTACTCCTATGAAAGTAAACTGAGTGGTATTAGAGGTCTGACTGTTTATTGGGGAAAAAAACATTCACATTAATATGTCAACTTGAGCTTTAGGAAACTCTGGTGGGCTGTTTTAGGCGTTTTATAGAATTAATAATTAATTAATCACGAAAAATAATCGTCAGATTAATCAATAATTTAGATTTTTTTTTTGTTGCAGCTCTCATGACAATATGAACATTATATCTCTTGGCTCTCTCACGTATAATTTCATCTGAACTAATACTGTAGACTTGAAAAGCTCAATTTAACTTGATCTAGGCCTCACTGCCCTCCTAGTTCAGAGGAAATACAGTATGTGATGCAATCACAGAAACCCCCCACCAGCCCTTTCTCTAAAATTATCAATGAAGGAAAACGTCATTCAGAGAAAATGACCGGGTTTGTCCTTGGACTGTGGAATATGTGTCAAGAGGTAAAAATAAGAATAATAAGTATTTTATAAAAATATATAAAAAAAATAAATAAAATCAGGCTCATTTTAATAAGCAGTTTTACTCACCAGTGTCACGTTAGCCTTTTTTTTTTTTTTTTTTTTTTAAATATACATAAATAAAAGTCCATCGTGTGAAGAAGGGTATTATGTCGGGTTAATCTCTGTCATGAAATAAGAATATGTGCAGCATTTAGCTCCACTGTTTACATTACGGCCATCAGCTCCCGTTGGTGACCCGCTGACAGAGAACTGGCTCCTGATTGGCTGCCCGGCTGTCAATCACCGCTGTTTACATCAAACGTTGTGAGGTGGAATTTCCCAGGTTACAGCACAGACCAGTAGACCACTTCCGCAATAGATGTCTGGCAGAGAGACGAGAGGCCACTGCGAGCAGAAAGGTATTCAGACAAAAGACACCGCTTTGTTCTTTGATTTGTCGTTTAACTCTCCGTTACGACCGACTCGCTGCATCGATTAAAGCATCTTTAGTGAGTACAAAAGAGGAGCTAGCGGCTTCCTGTCCCGCACTGTCATCTAGTGTTAGCTAGCCGACAGCTAACGAGGATGTTGCTAGCAATTTGCATGACAACAGCGAAAACTAATATTAGCCTTCTTCAGCCAATCAAGGTAGCTATCATTAGCTAGACTGTGCTGTATTTGACTCTGGTTTATTGGGTAGATGTTTGTCAGCAGGATTCACGTACCATTTAGTATTTATTCCTCTGCTTTCGTTCTCTTTTTCCTTGGTTATGAACGTTGTAGTTGTCATATCTTGCCACCAGAAACGTTAGCACATTCTTGCCTTCACCCTAGCAGGGTGGCATTATGGTGATATTGTTGCTGCTTTTGTCCTCTCAGAGCTGTCAGTGAGGTTTTTATTTTCTTCACCGGGCTTCACTGATAGTTTACACTCGCCCTGTCATAAATTACAGAGGGGGAAGGAGCGAAAAGGTTCCTATAGTTGGGTAACTTACAGCAGATACAGTAGCATCTCTGAGTGGGTGGTATTTCATCTAGCAGTCAAGAAGTAACAGGACACCAGTTAAATGTTTGATTGGTTGCAGTCTTGCTACAATATAAGTTGTGATTCAATGGGGTTTGTAGTTATTCAAGTTATTTTTCCTCATAATGTAAAGCCAGTGCTTCTGTGCAACTGTTGCCTTCGTTTGCATGATCAGTTGGGTGTCGACATTTGATGTTGGTACTTTAAACTGCATCTATGAGTACTATCTTTTTAACTAAATATTCAAATGTAACTGTTTGCAATGCAAAACTTAAAAAAAAGAGGTTTCTTTAGCTGCTTTTCATATTGAAAAGGATGGAGGACCATTATAGACACAAGTCCTCTACGATTAAAGGCTTTACTATTGGCATGTTTTTGGTAAAGGCCTGCTAATCCACTGCAAAGATTCTGGTACTTTAAACATTCAGAATTATGTTGGAAATAACAGTTTGTGTCTGTTTTCCACAGTTTAGAGGAACATGTCTAGGAAGTGAGCGACGGCGATGGAAGGGAAAGGCCCGTACCGCATCTATGATCCAGGTGGGAGTGAGGTCAAGGCCCGGGATGAGGCCGGAGGGGGAAGCAGCTATCGACAGCTGCTGGAGGAGAACAGCATACTGAGGGAGCGGATGAAGGGACTTAAGAGCTTAGGTAGGTTCCTAAAAACATAATGGTTACCTCAAGGCTCTTCTTTGGCATCACACATCTGTTTAGTGTCATTACACCTGAGGAGAGTGTTTATCTAGATTGGCATGCATACAAGAATGTTATTAAAATCTAAAATAGAAAGCTGTTTTGCATTTTGCAGCAGTACCCAAAAAAAGATTTTTCAGTATTAACTTCATCACATGATGTCTTCCGTAATTGAAGCTCCAGTCAAAAAAATACAAAACGCAGGAGGGGAACAGTTGTGCAACAAATAACGTGGAATGTAGTAAATCCTGATCATCTTCATTGGTAGGTCTTTTAATAGTTGCATGCCAATGATGTAGACAGCCAGATAGCTCCTTTTGTGACTCACCAAAGGAGTGCTACTTAAACAGAATTTTTCGCTAAACTACTATCATAGCCTGTTGATGACTGCTTGTGCTAATAGATGCAGTCTAAGCAGTGTTGGACAGAGACAAGATCTCTTTGATATTTGCAGGTGATTTGCTGGAAGAGTCTCAGTCAGAGGCATCAAGGCTTCGGCAGCGAGTGGAGGAACTTGTGAGAGACAACGAGGCCCTCAAGTCCTCCAGCTTTGCAGCCAGTCTGTGTACGGGAGGGCCCACTCAGACAGAGACACAAAGTAGGTCAAACAGACTCGATTCTAATCATGTAGATATTTTTTTGTATATCTTTAAGTGTGGGGAACTTATGGCTTGTTGTTCAACTTTACTGCAATTTTTAATAACATTTATTCTTGGTACTGTTTTAATCAGGTAAACCCTGTTTACATCCCACTGCAGAGGAGAAGGAGGAGCAAACAAGCTGTTTAGGGAAGACCCTTCAGCCTGAGAAGCCCAATGTAAGGCATTTATACAGACAGAAACAACTTTGAGATGACTGTTGGATTGTACATACATTTAGCCGCTCTGAACTAGCTGTTTGCTTTAAACTTGGACTTTCGTTGATGTAAAAGCAGTATGGAGACAGCATGCTCTATGGCGCTCCTTACTTTTTGTTTTTTACAGGAGGCCTTATCAGAGTTTGAGGTTGTGAATATGGATGGGAAGACAACAGATGCCTTGACTGTACGTACCTGACTTTTTGTTGAGATGAATCATTTTCCAACTATGACAGGAACTCAACTTATTATAGGTCCAAAGAAACTTCTAATTATTTTGTGGATTTAATTTATGCTAAAATCAATCTTTCCTCTTTATAGCCATTTCCTCAATATTAGAAACATATCCTCGGTGGGCTGACTCACAAACAAACTCAATACTGGTAGCTCCAGCCTGAGTCAGCCAAGGGAAAGTCCAGGATTATTACTGACTAGAAGTACACCACTGATTCATACACACAGTACATCCTAGAGGATGTGTTAATAGGACACTAAGCCAGAATATTTCAGGAAACTATTGATGGACTAGCTTATCACATATTGTAAGATCTCTAGCCTACTTTTTCCATACCTGAACAGAATATTTTTGGCAAATTTGTTACCTCAACAATGGTTGTCTGTGTGGACTAAAATTAAATTCCAACAGGACAAACTGGTTTAACTTAAGTCAGCTGCTGCTTTTCTTAGAAATAGCAGCCCGATGACTCTTACAGTCTCACGCTCGTTTAAATATGTATGTGACTGTCAGCTCGAACGCTGAGTCAGCTTGACAAGAAGGACTGACTCTTCACCTGTGTGGGTATCTCCAGGCTGGATCAGCGGTGGGAGTAATCCCTCTCCTGCCTCAGGAGAACATCGAGTTAGCAAGCCAGTTGAAGAGACTGGAGAGCTCCTTCAGCATATTCGCAGAGGAGTCCAACCCAAACCAGCTGTTGGCTCACCTCGGTCGGATGGCTGTGGAGTTTCACCATCTTTCCTCCAAAGTCCAAAAGAATGAGCAGAGGACCTCCCTCCTACAGGTATGTGACAGTAAAATACGCTAAAATGACCGTCATGGTCCTTTGGATTCCAGGTAGCTTTATAGGTGCTTAAGATGAAATGATTTATCGTGACAAATGTAATTTTGTTTTGAAATGTTATATATTAAATGCAAACTGTTCACATGCTGTTTTACATTAAATGCTGCAGTGAGTGATTTTTATTATATGCCAGATTTGTTCCCATGATCTGATTTTTTTTTTTTTCTTAAAGGCTACGCTTTATAGTAAAATGAGGACAGAGTTCTTTGTTTGTTTTTTAATGATACGTGTAAGAAGTTATATTTTGTTTTGGCGTCATACACAGTTGGCCATGTGGGCTGAGTACTTGTATATGCATGACATTCACATAAACAACCTCCACTGCAGGCACATCACGAGCTTTCCCTTTTTTTCAGCGCATTGTAATTTTAACTGTTACCATTTTTTTTGCTTTTTTGGGAGCACATTTCTGAACCATGTTATGAAGTGCTTTGGTAAAATAAGCTTTATTATATTACATACACTCACGGGCCACTTTATTAGGTACACCTGCACAGTGTTATACAATCCAATTCAACTGCTCTGCCATAAAATCTACTTTTATGATGCCTGCAGTGTTTAATTTTATATTGACACTGTCGCAGAGGTGTTGATTAAATGTTACACCTTTGGCATTGAGATCATATTTACATACATAAGCGGGTCAGAATATTAGTAACATCTCAGCAAAATGTAGTCCAGTATAACTCTAACATGAACTATTATTATAATATAGTTTCTTCTAAGACATATCATTTATTAACTATTATTATAATACGTAGTTTCTTCTAAGACATATCATTTATTGAACACTGAGTGTGGGTGTACACTTAAAGAGGAGGTTGTTTGTTCGTGGTCTGTATCAGTTGAAGTATGTCACGTTATGACCTAATTTTAAAATATTTTGTAAAGCAGTATTTGCGGTGACTTGGGTTCATATTTTCAGTCAAGTTGTTTTTGTTGTTGTTATTTTTTCTTTTCAAAAGCTCTCTGATAAATTTAGAAAAGTCACAGTTGTTAGTTTGTGGATTTGAAGAAGTATTTTCATTATTGATCTGCTCATACACATGGATAGTATTCAAACATAATTTTCACCATTGTGGTCAAGGAAATTTTCTACTGTCTTATGTGGCCATACAGGTGTAAAAATGTAAATTGTCATTATACTAAGATGTTGTGATAATGTCTGTCTTGGTTGCAGACTCTCTGTGAGCAGCTCAGACAGGAGAACAATGAGCTCAGAAAGAAAATGGAAGAGGACCATCATATCAGGAATCGAGACTTGGAACAGCTGAGGTAATGTGTTTTTTTTTTGACTGGTCTTTGTGTTGCTTCTGCTGAAGCAGAAACATTATTTTTGGTAAGGTCAAAAAGAACAGACTGCGCATCTGAAGCATATTCCTAAACAATGCAAACAGTCCTACATCTCATTCACACCCCTCTCATCTTGCTCTTTAAACTATGGGACAATTTTTGTTTCTCACGACCTTTTGAATGTCGAGTGATTCAGCCTCCCATAAATGTTTGATAACAGTTTTTACTTTGCTATGGATGTTGACCATGCTTTCGCTTTTGGAGGGGGGGATTATTCCACTGCTTTCTGTTGGCGTCACTGCGCCCAGTGGGTATTGTAGGGTCTTCCCAAATGACATCCTGAAGCTGTACCAAAGCTTCAACAAAGCTCTGGGAAGGGACATTGCTCACTATCATTTTCATTTTCTCGCTGATTTCAGACAGGAGAATCAGAAACTTAAGGAGCTGGTCACAGGAGGAGCTACAGCAGCAGGATCGTCTGCAGCGCCATCTGACACCGAAGCAACAGAGGCCAAAGAGGAGCCCGTGAAGGAGGAATCAGCCGCTGTCAGGCCGAAGATGGAGGCCACCACACCGCAGAAGGTAGATGAAATTAAGTCACCTCTCAATTTTTTTTTTATTTTTTTATTTTACAACCTTGCTTCATTTAAATAAATCTGTCCCATTTACACACCAAATGTGTTTATTTTGAACTTTTTCTCTTTCAGAAATACAAGAAATAAAACGTTTCACAAGAAATGTGTGACTTAAAACTTCCCTACTGGTAAACCTTCACGATGTGGGGTTAGAGTAATGGAAGAATGTTGTGGATTTAGGAATGTTTTGTGTGCCCCACAGAGTGGAAAAGCTGCAGAGAAAACCCCGACCAAACCTTGTGATGTTGAGGTGTATGAAAAGAAGATCAAGCTTTTGGAGAAGCAGAGAAAGGATGTGAGTCTTTTTTGCTCTTACTGCTCATCCTCTTTTGCCATAGGGGAAAGTCTCTGTGTATTTTAGTTTCCTATATATATGTTCAAGTGTCATTTGTTTCACTTTCTGGCACTGCTTACAGGTACTGGAGGTGAACAAGCAGTGGGACATTCAGTGGAACTCCATGAAGTCACAGTTTGAACAGAAGGTACAGTAATGACTTTACAGCTGTTGTGGAGGGTGTGGGAAGGCCCTGCTGTGTCTCCACTGATGCAGAGCTGTCGAAGGAGAACTAAAACCTCATTCTCTATGAATTCCTTTTTATTTTTGTCATTTCAAAACTCACTTGTAAAAGGTTTAACACGAACCCCGCGAACCAAGGTTTTCGTTCTTGACAGCACGTCAGTACAAACTCGCCCACCAAATGTTCTCGTTTCATTTTTATGTTTATTTTCACTTTGGCTTGTGTCAAAGTCCACATGCCAGGTTTTTTTTAGATTTATATAAGAACACACACCTTGTAAACTTTACGAGGATTGAAGTACATGATGTATTTTCGCTGCATTTTCCGTAAAATTTCCCTTATTTGAGGTAAATAATGTGTAGACGATTTTTTACCTGTTGCCATCCTCAAAATTGACCTTTTAGCTGTGTCCTCCACTGTTTATTTCATGAATTACTATTGCTACTGTTACCAGTAGTAACACATTTTGACAATAATAGTTGAATTTAGTTTCAAGTTCTCTAAACAAGGGTAAACTGGGCCTTACAATGTCGGAGCATTACTCAACTCTATAGTCAGAAGACGTGAAATTAAACAACATTATCTTGTCAGCAGTAGTTGCAGCTTTGTTATACCAGTGATCCAATTGGCATTATGTCAGTAGAATATTCAGAATTATTTACATTTTTCAAGTAAAGTAAAATGACAAATACAAAAGGATTTTGTATCGGTGACAGCAGCTCCTTTAAAAAGTCTTAAAATGCCATAAAAGTCAGTAAAAAGTTTTTAATTTCCTTTTGGAACAAACATTTTGTCTTATTTATTTTCTCCATCTTTTAAATTCTTTTTGTAAAAATTGAGTCAATGCGTTCCAATTTCTGATCTTACACATCATAAAACCTAGGATGGAATACTGTTTTCTTTACATACTTATCTGTTGGCCAAATACATCCATACCTGTATGGACCACATACTGCAAACTTGCTTGCCTGCAATGTTTGAAAGGAGATTTGTCCAAAAATAAGTTTTAAATTTGGTTAATTATCTAGAAACAATATTAAAAAGCATCAAATTAAAGTGTCTGATACCTGTAGACACCTGACTTAATTTGGAAATATCTATAAAGAATAAAGAACTTTGATGTTATGTGCATCAGTTGGCTGTATGTGTGTGTGTGTGTGTGTCTTTGTCTGTGTTTTTTGATATGCTTGTCCAGTGGAAAAGGTGCAATCTTGCAATAGCTTCGCTATCTGAGAGCATACATACCACAAGGCCTGTCACACCTCAGTAAGAATTCCCCTCACCTCTTTGGTACCCGCTGACTTCCTGTGTGGTGCAGTCAGAGGGCAGCAGAGACACACACATCTCTACACATTCACACAATCTCACACACACACCTACGCTTTAGCACACCCACAGTCATGAACAAACCTACATTCACACTTTGTTGAGACAGGGACACCATGCAACCTTGGGTTTAAACCACAGAAGCCTAGATATATCCATTTGCGTCACTCAGTTCGTTCATATTTTAAACAAAACAGAAATGCGTGTGTTTGCAGATGTGTGCTTGTTGCTGTGGCTTTTAAAAAAAAAACATTTTTTTTAGAGTTTGATAACACAAACGTCTTACTTGTTTGTAAGGCTGTGATCTAATGCATGCAACTGCTGATGTTTTTCTTTACCAGAGATGGGTTATCACTGAATCACAAGTTGTTGTTTTTTTTGGTTTGTTTGTTTGATTTTTGCCTTTTACATCTGTGATTAAACTACATGATTCACATTGTCCTTCAGATCACAGACCTTAGACAACGGCTGGCTGAGTCCCAGAAAACTGTGCTTGAGCTGGAGGCAGAGAGAGAGCAGAGACAGCGTGACTACGACAAGAAGCTGCTGCTGGCCAAGTCCAAGATTGAAAATGTACAGGTGAGAATGCAAGAACACAAAAACCCAGGTGATATCAGGCTATTAAACATGGACACAGAAAACAAATATTTTAGGATACTTTAAAGAAAGATTTATGTGTTTATATGTCAGGGGGAGAAGGAGTGTCTCAACTCTGAGACCACTGAGCTGAAGCAGAAGATTCGCTACCTGCAGGATCAGCTGCTGCCCCTGAGCAAACAGAGGGAGTACCAGGAGAAGGAGATCCAGCGCCTCAACAGGGTGAGTGAGGAGCAGATGAGAGGTTTAATACCTTAACTTTGTCTTACTTGTCTTTCTTACTTTAGGGTTTGTACAAAGTTTAAAACACATGCTTAATTTTGACCGTTAGATAGGAATATCCTTAGATTTGAATATACTCTTCAAAGAATGTTTGATTTTCAACATAATCTGGTGTTTCATCAACACAGTCACTCATCTTCTCACACAATCTCACAATTGATTCAAACAACTGGTAAAATAAAGTGATAATATACCTTGATTAATGTGGATTAGTGCTGCCACAATCCATTTTTATAAATGACAATTAATCTATTATTTTCTTGATTAAGTGATTACTTGTTTGGTCTATAAAATGTCAGCAAATGTTGAAAAATGCTGATCAGTGTTTCCCAAAGACTAGAATGAGGTCATCAGAGGTCTGTTTTTGCTGACTTGCCACTGTTTGTGCCAGTTGCCACTAACCTGCTGATCTTAATGGCTTTAGGAAGTCGGGAGATGCGGTATGAAGAGCGTCAAGTCTGTTTCATAAAGTGAGGAAGTGATTGTGGTAGCATGGATCAACAACTGGTCCTTTACCTTAGAAACAGAGGTTCTCGACTCACCTGAAACTCAAATGTGGCTTCGAAATACCGCGCTTACGTATTAGTTAACATCATTACTGCTTTCATATTTAAAGAATATGATTTTTTTTAATTTCATTGTAGTTGTTTATTTATTCTCCATTTTACCTGTATTGGTGTTATCTTTATTGTCTTCCATGCTTATTAAATAGGCTAATCTAGTTTGAGGTGATTCTGTTGCTTCGATCCAAAACGAGGGTTCAAAACCTTTGAAAATTAGCTTTTTTGGAGAAAAGATTCATGAGAAAATGAAAAAAGGAGAATCAATCACTATTTTAACCCAAACAAAGCATGATCTTTTCCTTAACCTATTGGTTGGCTGCTGATACATTCATACTACAACAGAAATCTGAAAAAAAATAATAAAACCTAAATATAACAAATCAACTCAGTCTAAAGATAATAAATTAACATAAATGTAAAACATCATTACCACTAAATGGGACACAAACTCCCATCTCCTGCATGAAAGCCCTGCTTTCGACCCAGTCTATCATGCCTCGAATGCTGCCTTGATCAATATGCTATCACCTGGCTTTTTGTTTGTGGCAATTTCATTTTATAGAAACAATTAAGATATGATGATAAAGGCTTTAAGAGTCTGCACATTTGTTTTAGGTACCTTGAAAATGATTGAAAAGTGCTTGAATTTCCCTCTTGAAAAACCGCATGAGCCCTGTTTCTTACTCTTTTTTTTTCACTTCAGGCTCTAGAGGAAGCCTTAAACCTGCATACCCCTTCAGCCTCCCAACAACCGCCTGCCCAGGGTAACTTTGCTGATGCCGCCAATAACCTGAAGAAGCAGGAACTGCTCACTCAAATCGCTGTACTAAAGGAACAGGTCAGACAAACAGGAAAACATACGCACAAAAACACACAGGTCTTCTGGAATTACACAACCATTTTCCTGATTTTGTGGTTTTGTACTTCAGGTGAAGATCTTTGAAGAAGACTTCAGAAAAGAGAGGAGTGACAGGGAGCGGATGAATGAGGAAAAGGAGGACTTGAGGCGGCAAGTTGAGAGACTCCAGGGTCAGATTACTAATTTGACCAATCAGGTAAGCCATGTGTTTACAGTATGTTCTCCAGTATGTAGTCTTAGCTTGATTGAACAACAATTCTAACTGAGCCGCTCTCTAATGTTTGCTTTTGTGTGTTTGTGATTCAGCTTCATCAGGCACAGAATGAGTGTCAGAGAGAACGAACAGAGAGATGTAAGCTGGAGAGACTGCAGATGCAGCATCACAAACAGGTACTGGCTGCAGCCGAGGTCTGAGCCCTGTAGTGTTGCAGACATGTTTACGTTTGAAATGAAACAGTGGCGTCAGACTGGATAGGTGACATGTTTGGTCATTTTGACCATGTATATATTTAGGGCCAAGGCAAAAGCTGACCGTTTCTCTTCAAGTTAGGAGCTGTGGTGAACCTTGCAGACTAGTGCCCCCTTGTGGCAGAGTGCAGCCCCATGTAGATGTCACTTAAACGAATTCAAACTGGGCAAATCAAAACTCCAGGACAAGAGCCTCACTCCAGTTAGGTTGTTTATCAGTGCATTCGGGATCAACAGGTGGAATATTTACACTCCTCTGTTGGAGGCAGCTGCAGCAGGGTTGAAGGTCAGCAGCGGCCCATGCCATGACAGGGCCGCTGTGCTCGCTGAGAGTAGCAGCCATGCACTGATTGGGGATCACGTTTGTACTTGTGATCCCTCATAGGGGCAGCAGCAGGAAAGACGTACCTCAGACCCTACGTCAGGCTCAGTGAACGGCCCGCTGAGCCCTCCCTACTGTGGTCCCTTTGTGCAGGTGGGACCGCAGGGCCTTGAGGGCTGGCCCATACACTTCCCTCCCCGGATGCCCAATGCAGCAGGCGCCACGGCCGCAGCCGCCGCAGCACCGCCCCCTGTACGAGACTTCCAGCCTGTTACCCCGGTAAGGGTCCTCAAAGGCCCCTCTGTCTCTGTCTCTGGAGTGACTATGGTTCACTGAGCAAACGCGGCTCTTCTTTGTCTTCCTTCTACTCCCCTTATCTTTTGGGAGGAACAAGCTGATATAATTAGGTCTAACTGTAGCTCAACTTGCCAGGCTTACATTCAGTTACTGTAAGGTTACGTCAAAAACTTGTGGGCTGCAGGTTGTGATGAACAAGTGTGTTTGGTGATATGAGAAATAATGTTGCTGTGTCTTTGGACAGGGTTTTCCTTGGCAATCATCATTCCCGCAGCCCAGAGGGTCCAGAGCAGTAGGAGAGAGTTCAAGACCACCACCAGAAAATGCAGGTATGACACAGCCAGCCCAGTGCAGTAGTTTGTTGTAATTCACAGGTTGTTTACACGGCTTTGATTTCTCTAAGGATAAAGCTGGTGACTCTGTATAGTCTTTATTGTTAACAAAATTGCAACAGAAGGCCATAACCAACACTGCATTTGTAGTAGTTGTAATCTCTCAGTATTTCTCTACCCTGTCTGTCACAAGGCTTTAATAATGGGTCACAAATGTACACTGACATTTTTGAAAAGAGGTTAAAACCTTTCATAGCTGGACACTGTGGTTTTTAATCAACCTTATTCATTAATTTCAGATATGGATTATTATTTACAAGTCTGTATTTATGACATTGGGACTGAATTAAAATAAACTCTGTTCACAGTAATGAAGGATTGTAACCTGGGACAGTTCTGGTACTGTTCAGTGACTACGTTAACATAAGTATTCAAATTTTGACCTTATCCCGAAAAACAAAATATTCCTTCTAAGATCTTTACATGGCTAATGAAAATGAATATTCCACAAACGTGCAGCCATGCTACATGTCCACATCCGAAAATCAGATCTTCAATGGAGCTCCAAGTCTTTCATAATGTTCACAAGTAGATGTTTCTCCATTCAACCAGAAATGTAGGAAACGATCAAAACTAAACGTAAACAGGCAAGAGACTGTGTGTCGCAAACTGTGGTTAAAAACCCCAGCTGAGAGGCTTATTCTAAATTTGATGTTTGGATGTCACAAGAAAGGTCCTGAAGCCAGAATGATATCAGCACGTCCCACATTCATTCAGAATAAGGTCTAATTCGGAACATCCAAACAGACTATGCTGTTTACATGGCTTGCATTGTATTATTATGAATAAAAGTGGAATATTTGTGGCACAAAAGAATAGCTACGTCAAGCTTTGGCTAAACAAACAATACTTATGAAAAAGATCGAATCATTGTTGATTTTGCTCTTTTCGTCAAGATCTGATGAAAAAAACATATGAACATCCCGTCAACCCCAGGATTTATGTTTATTTTCTGACACCACACAAGTGCTGAATGTTTTCTGTATTTATTTTTTCTTTTAAAAAGTGTGAAGCAGAAAGTTTGTGTCTGTGAAAATAATGCAGTCTCGTTCCTGTGCCGGCCTTTAGATCAGCCAGCAGCAGCAGCAGCAGCAGCAGCAGCAGGACCAGGAGGACCAGGATTTGGAAAAAGGGAGCGACAGAACATTGACCCTGGAAAGCACTAAAGCATCACCGTACCCACCTGATGGAGTCTGGGTAGTAGCATGAAATCAGTTTGTTTTTGAGTTGACAAGGTGTGATTTGATCTATAATTTTCCTACTGAACTGTAGATATCCTATTGTAATGTTGTTTATACTTGCGTTTTATAAGGCTATTTGTGAAACACTTCGCTATTCTGAATATACATGAAATATTATTTAGATTTTTTTATCAGGAGCTGAAGTCATTTGTTAAATAGGTTGGAATAATTAACATCGTTCCTTGTTTTTTTTTTTTCCCCCTCTAGAAAATATACCTATGTGATTGTCTCTCTGCAAATATGTAACAATTTGACACTTAGTTTGTTACTTGTAGAGTTACAGGAAGCCATTCCCCAATATGACTAAGACTACATATGCTCATTCCAACAATGAATGATTATATAGGTACATTGAATCATAGGATTTACAATGTGAATGTTAATTGATTTATGAAGACTTCTTCAGTACCATCGATGTTATAGAACTGTCCCATATGTGTAACTGTTCAAAAGTGGTTGTTGAAATACAATAATTTTGGGAAATGAATTTGATGGTATCATACCAAAAACATGATTGTGATTATTAATAATTTATTTATAACCTGCTGTTTTTGATAGTTGCATTGACTAAGTGTAAATCATTGTCTTTAGTAATGCTGTTCTTTCTATGTTGTTAGTGTAATCCCAATATATTGTAGCTATTGACATTGTATGTTTGTATCAGACACAATACACAATGCACAGTACATACACAGCCTTTTTTTCCCCATGATGATGGACCTAATCTCATTAAACACAACACTTCTACTTGACCACAATTGATTTGATGATTTGACCACTCATTCTGATATTCATACTCATCTTACTGCATCCTGTACTATTGCCCACAGTTTAGCCCCTGACATACAGTAACTAGAAGTTACAGCACCAAAACCCGATGAGTCTTCTGCATCTGGTTATTTCACGTTCAACATTCAAATTCTGCAATACAAAGAGGAAGATTTTCATCAGTATGTGAAGGCTCTAGATCCAGTGTTACAGCAGTACAGCCACTCCTCAGAAGGAGAAAATAAAACCCTCTGTGAGGACGTCTGGCTTTGCTCTCTGTCCACTTCAACAACCAGCAATCCATGCCGTACCGACTGATCTGTGAGCTGCTGAACACAGGATCCACACCTCGAGATGGTGTGTTACCATTTTATAGACAGATCCAATCTCAAATCAAGCTACTGTATTAACTGAATACCAATTCAAATTTCCTTTAGTATAGTATATATATCAGGTAGTTAGATGAAGGGCTTCAAAATGAGTGCAGATGAATCTGAAAAAGGCTCCATTTTATCGAACAAGTCGTTACTGGGAACAAATTCCTGATGGGTGAGAGCTGAAACGAGAATTTGCACTTTGAAGGGTACGCTGTAATTACTGGCAGTTGTATTTTCTTGGTTTGTAGCCCTTTTTCCCCTTTTTTTGCTGTAGGCAAAAGCACATGTGAGACTTTTTGTATTTGACTGGCTTAATAAATCTATTCTAAATGTCTATTAGCATCTCACCCTGCTTATTCACATTTTGTCCACTTTTATTGCAGGATAGAAATGTCACAGTGCCACCAATATGCTACGTCATGTTCACCTTTATATGACACGCTTCTCATCAAGAAAAAGGTCTGCACATCAATGTGTTTTTCTCCATGATTTATTAGAAGTAATTAACATTAAGGCTGTAATGGCCAACAGGTCCTGACAGATGAGAAGATGACATGATGCTGTGAGGTTGCAGGGCAGCCTGAATGCACTGAAGAGCCGTCCTGAACCTCAGACTCCAAAGAGGCACCACAGATTTCCTGTTTTCAAGCCTCCTCTTCATTTAACATGCAATCTTCATGGATCAGGAACTGTTAACATTACTTTCTATGTTTAATTCTACCTTAGCATCTCATTACAGGTCTCATTAGAAGGACAATAGCATATGATGAATCGCAGATCTAATTTAAAATATCCTGTGTGTATATTTTGAGCAGGTATCTGCGGATGTCAGCTCGGATCTCAGAAATGTTGACACTTGGGTGCCACCTCATGGTCGGCTTCCCTTCGGGTCCCACCAGAAACTTTTCAAAGTTCCACTTGATGTCGTTGAGCTTCATAGGCTGCCAGAACAGTCTGTCTTTGGGGTCGCCAAAGCTGTCCCCTACAGGAGGGCAAGAGTTCTGGGTGGCAGAAAGCACAAGATTATAATGTCATGCGAACAATCCCCTTCTTACAGATGTCTGTCAATAGAAGACCAACTTCTGATGTACTACACATCTCTTCAAAAAGCAAACTAATCATACAAATGAATACAATCAATACAAATGCAGCAGAGTCATAAAATGAGGTGGACAACAAAATAAAAGTACATATAGCTCAGTATTGTACTCTAGTACAGTACTTGAGGAAAACATACTTATTTACTTTCCACCACTTCCTGGAGATTATGTTTTTAAGTGGCTCCGAAATCAAAACAAAGCTATTAATAGCCTTTTAAATATTTTGGAAAACACCTTTTGCTGGGTTTGGCTGTGGGTGTGATCACATGTATACACCATTAAGTAAACAAGGGAGTGTCACAGTAATGAGTTTGAGAGACCAGCGTCAGTTATACATGTTGTGAATCAATCCCCCTATTGACCTACATTGTACAGGAAAATCCCACACTTTCCTAGCAGACCATAAAACATACCTTAAGGAAAGTGTAAACCTCTTGCTCTTCTTTTCCATTCACGTCGCCTTTCTCAAACAGCAGGAAGTTTGGAACGAATCCATTTCCTGGTCGGACATGCCTGGAATCCAGAGAGAGGGCAGTTTATCAGCGGACGTGCCTCTGAGCACTCTGAGGCCTGGCAGCTGCACTAGATTCACTAAAAGCTAAGTGAAACTACACAGTCTATTGAAATGTCTTTGCTATCTATGCTATGTTAAGTCCACTGATGGAACGTGACACATAAATCCTGTGCATGTTCGAGAAGCCACAGGCAGAAATTGATCTCACTGCCAAAGGATGCTTTCCCTCATTAAATGAAACTTTGTTGACTGACAGAGGATTTACCAATATTGCAAATTCCTCTCTATAATGCAGCTTTGAAGGTTCTTATGTTAATATATATGGTCTTATGAGAAGCTTGTGGCTCAAGTTTCCCAATCTTCTACGGGCTGAAATAAAATTCCAAACCCTTTCTTTTCCCAATGGGGATTAATAAAGTTATCTCCCTCCCCCTCTCAGGTTTCCAAAAAAAGAAGTTTTTTTTTTCTAATTTCAATGACACATGGCACTTTGAGCTGATTTCTTTTTAAATTGGCTATGTAGGTAGTGTGCCCTGACATTGACTTGCATCGGAAGAGAAACACTTCTCACTTTAAAGCTGCCAGAATTTCATGGTTTTGCCCTGGTTCCTGTTTTCCAAACTGGTTGCAGGGAAAGCCGAGGACGGTGAGTCCGAGGTGTTTCATCTCCTCGTGTAGTGCATTCAGTTCTGATGGCCGAAAAGAAACACAAGCAGTTGA
The DNA here is from genome assembly GCA_963678695.2 of Diplodus puntazzo. NCBI lineage: Eukaryota > Metazoa > Chordata > Actinopteri > Spariformes > Sparidae > Diplodus > Diplodus puntazzo. The sequence goes on along the minus strand of OZ023158.1, from coordinate 20,472,045 downwards.
ATGTCTTGCAGAGAGGTTTGTTAATTTCTACTGTGACACGATGTCTGTGGTGCAGTTTCTTACCCACATACTGATAGGTGAGTCCTCAGTACGTGGCCACATTGACGAAGAGGACAGTCTTGCCTGTGTAGTCACTGAAGTTTACAGTGCAACTCCCGTTCAGTGTCTTTGCCTTGTATTTGTAAATGGTGTCATCCGTGGACGAGTCACACTGCTGTAGGTACACACACGGATCAAAGTAGGTTACTAGTTTCAGCTGGCCAACAGCCAACATCAATATTTTTTGTCGTGTAATATTTCCGCTTGTAAGATTTGCTTCCTGGATATAGTATACTGTATGTATGTAAAACAGCAAAGCCTTCCATAGACTCTTATCCTGCAGGATGTGATGTGTTCACTGTTTTCTTGGAGATTTGCATTTTATACAAAACACCCATCTTCGAGCCAATAGTGTGTATTGACCTGTCTCACTTCATACAAATGTTTGACCAAGGTTAGTGTCCCACTGTCCCCAGTGAGTCATTTTCTTGGAAATGTTTCATAAAAACAAAACACTGTTGCCTAAACATATGAAGCCAAACTTGTTTGTCAGATGTGTTGCTACATTTTGATGTGATATTAAGCAAACCGTTCACAACATAAGACTGCTGATTCATAGTCCTGTGGCAAGTTCTTCATTTTACAGGAAATGCGACAAAAATTGATTTTATGTATCGATAACGGAAGATGAAATTGAACGACAATGAGATGATAAACAATTAATATATATATTTTTTCCAAGCAGAAATGCCAGTCCCTGCATCTTAACTGTGAGGTTTTGCTGCTCGTCTTTGTCTTACATTATAATAAACTATGTACCATTAAGTTTTTAACACTGGCTCGACAAAACAAGACACACAATTTGAACATCTCACTTTTTAGCTCTGGTGAATTGTGGTGGGCATTTTATGAAAAACAATCAAGACATCAAATCAAATCTGTAAAGATATTACTTGTTAGTCACAGTGTCAGGAACTTATTTAACATGAGAAAGTTATCAGTCAACATCAAACCTTTGCTGAGTGAAAGCTACAACCTGTTGTCATGTGGGCTGAACTGTTAATGCCCAGTGTGGACAAAGGAGGAGAGAGCACGTAGACATTATTGAAGACATGTGAAGCTGCTGGGAAACGTTTTAAATCATCCACTAAAGTGCATTTACCACAAATAACAAGCAAACACAGGGGCACAAAGTGTTTGAGTAACATCTGTTTGCATAACTTGGTCAACACATGAGTGTGTGTGTGTGAGCTCTGAGAGGGGTTTGGGAGCGAACATCGATTAATAAAAATGAGCAGGGGTCATTAGTGTCCTCACTTTCAGGCGCAAATACACCTCCAGACTTGACCTGGCATGTAGAAAAACATTCATCACTGACCTCAAGACCAACCATCAGGGCTTAGGAGACGTGACGCACACTGTTAAATACCCGTGTAGCAGTGAGGTGCTGGTGTTTTTTTTTGTTTTGTTTGTTGTTTTTTTAAACATAATTCCTTCCATTACAAAATAATAATAAAAATAAAAACATAAGGTAAAACTTGAGCTACCAATGCTCATTTTGTAGGGCCGTCTTAACTCTTCCGCGTGCTGCAGCTTCATTAACGTTAACCCTCTGCAGGTGTGAACTGAGAGCGCAGTGATTGTCGTCCTCTGCCGGACTGTCACGTCCGTCTCTCGCCCCTCACCTATCTGCACTCATGAATATTAAGGTGCTGTGTGTGTGTGGTGTATCAACAGGTACCTGTCTGAACGAGGCTCCCGCGGCGGGTCGCAGCAGAGCGAGCAGCAGCAGCAGCGGTGCGAGGCGCCACATCGTGCCGCCGTCCCTCCACGACATGGTGACTGACGTCCGTCTGCTTCTCCCTCAGGATGTTTTCTCTGCTCTGCCTGGGGGGCGGAGGGGTTCGCACAGCTGGCTCGGATGACGCCCTTGTGTGACGTAACGACGCACACAAATGAACGGATGAATGAATGAGGACATGAACCAGTGAACGAGTGGTGGAAATTGTGTCCACATCCTTTCATTAAAGGAAGAATACTCCAAATGCAAGAATCAGTTGTGCAGTCAAGTGTTTTACAATGATGTCTGATTTTCTTTTATTAATGTTACTCCTGCATTAAGGAATGTGCTGCATTTCCTGTTGTGGATGTTAAAAATTCAGCTTTTTAGAACAATTGTATACACTGTTGGGAAGTTTGATCGTGCAGCTTTCCTGCGAGAACCATTTCTCCAGCGAAGCCAAGAAGGTTTTAAAATCTATATCTTTTTTTAACTATTTATTTATCTTGAGAAATAGGAGAAGCGTCTCAACCCACAAATTAGCACGGCGTCCTTCAGTTTATCAGTTACAATTCAAAATCAACAGATCTTGACTCCAGATGGTTTTCACTGGACCAGGAGTGTGTCATGACATGTAGATACAAGTAACTAAAGCTGTCAGACAAATGCAGTGGAGTGAAAAGTACAATATCTGCCTCTGAGATGTAAGTACTGAGATGTACTGAGTACAAGTAGGCTATGAGGTTGCATAAAATGGAAACATTCAATTTAAGTACCAATATCTCAAAAGATTCTCGTTCAGTAATTGATATTTTGTTATAAGTAAAGTAAGAACTGCTCTCCCTCCATGTTCACCTTCCCTTATTAAGACAGATCTACGAAGAAATAAGAAAACCTCAGCCGACTGCATCTCTGTGTGTGTCTGTCACTCTGAACATGCCTGGTGCCAAACCTACTGTGAACATTCATCAACAGGTTTCAGGGCGACTGTGGAGAAACATTATATAAGAAACTGGTTGGATAACAGTCTGCTGGAGTGACAAGTTATATTTGTCTCAATCTTAATGAACACAAATGTGATGACCATTACGTGTCCTCCAAAGCGGAGAAACGCTTGTTTGTTAGTTTGATTTTTATTCATGGATCATTTCTCCTCTCCGGGATCAGCTGTTGCCATGGTGAGCTGGTACTCGGCCATATGCCCTGTGGGTGGCTGACGGGCTCTTTCCAGGCCTGTTAGAGCTACTCATTGATGGTGATTTGACACAGTGTTTACTTCAGGTCTGTGTTTTTGAAATGTGAAATGTGTTATTGCTGTACTGGTCAGTTTAAATGTGTTGACTTGTTCAGTCTGCAGTGACTACTGGAGCTAATCTCGGGGTGCTATTACAGAATGGAACAACTTTCACAGTTACATTTATATTTACCAGGATTGGCACAAATCATGATCGGAGTTTAGAAGATGTTGCAGGGTTTTCATGCTAAATAAGTTAAGTGTGGGCATGGATGGATTATAAAACAATGGCCCCCCTGGGCACCGACACAGAAGAGATCCTATCATGTATTACACCTGTGGCACTTCTGGGCATTTTGTGTCTATTTGATGTCCTTCAGAGACATTTCAAATGTTAAGTGCCGCTGTGTATTATTGCAATATCTGGTTTGTCATTTGCAAATGGATCTTCAAATAGTTGTGCAGCGAGATGAAGAAAAAAAATTCACCCATCATATCATATTGTCCTCAGAGACTAACAATTAACCTTTAATTAATACAGTTTATATATGCCCATAAAAGTATGTAGCTCATATATATCTTTCTTACACAAGCGTCTTCTGTTTCATTTAACTTCTATAAGAACAAGCAATTCAAAAGTCTACCACAAAAGGACAATGTGTCATGAAACATAAAGAATATAGATTACTAAGATAGCCATTTTTCTCTTTGTATACATGATAGAAAGCTGTAGTAAACTTGTGATTCATATTATATTGTCTTAAAGCTCTTAAGGGGCTTTGGAGGCCCCCTGACCCTTTAGTCCCCCAAACATATGCCCAGTAAGCCTATTCAGTAATCCCGTTTTGGGTGTGGGGCGTGCAGTTCCACGTGTTGACCACAAGAGGTCGACATTGAGCATGCTGTGTTTCCTCAGAGGCCGGACAACTAGCGGTGACATCCAGGCTAGCAGTGCAGTCAGTGAGCCCACGGACTCGGCTGCTGCTCCGGTTAGAGATGGCGTCCCTTCTGCAGCCAGATAGAGTCGTCTATCTGGTTCGTGGAGAGAAAAGGATCAGAGCACCTTTATCTCAGCTGTATTTCTGTCGCTACTGTAGTGAGCTACGATCTCTGGAATGTGTGTCTCACGAGGTACGTCAACGTATTATCCTCTGGTTTTGACAAGCTAGCTGTTAGCGTTGTCAGCGGCTACTTTGTTGTTAGCCGGCTTGCTAGTAGCTTTGACACGTAGGCGGGATTAGTTGAAGCACCTCGCGCTCTGTATGGCTCAGCTGCTTGTCAATCAAGGTTCTTTCCTACAGTCTCCTTCATCTCATTGGCTGCGAATGATGTTTAACTTCCGTTGGAGTTGGCGTTATGTGCTAGCTCAGCGCTGATGCGCCAACAAGCTAGCAAGCTCTTGCTACTCTTTGAGCTTGACGTTAAAATATTAAATTTGCTCGTATGTCAAGAATATCAGCAGCATGTCTAATAAGAAAAATATTTCTGTTTTAACATTAGTCCACCACATTGTCCATCACTGTCTAAATACGGCTTGTTAACGTTGCTAACAGTTAAGGACACCACACCCAGACTGATTTAGCTAGGTGGTTCATCTATTGCAACCTCGTATCACCAGTCACTGATTTTTCTTTGCAATTACGTGATTACTGACAGTTCATACGATTAACCATCTATCTTGCATAATAAATGCAGAATTTGTACCTCACTTGGTCATTGTACCAAACTGCCTAAATAAATGCTAACGACAATCAATGAAGATCGCTGTTATCTATGTACTATTTAGCAAAACACTGTGATTATCCAATAATTGGGAAGCCAGGGTTTCAAAATAAACACACTGACCCCTCTCTTGTACCCCAGGTGGACTCCCACTATTGTCCAAGCTGTCTGGAGAACATGCCATCTGCAGAGGCAAAGCTTAAAAAGAACAGGTGAGACTGATCTATAGAGAAAGCTGGATATTTACAGTAAACAGTTCTCCTGCAGGTCACTGTTGTATTTGTGGTCTCCTTACTTCAACTTATTTATGTCACTATTGTCCATTCTTTAATTCTTGATTATCTGTATCTTTACCGCAGATGTGCAAATTGTTTCGACTGCCCATGTTGCATGCACACGCTGTCCACTCGGGCCACCAACATCCCGGCTCCCCTGCCTGATGACCCCACAAAGACGGCCATGAAGAAGGCCTACTACCTGGCCTGTGGCTTCTGTCGCTGGACCTCCAGGGATGTGGGAATGGCTGACAAGTCAGTCGGTGGGTGCTTATGTGATGCGGCCATATTTACAGCACTTAGAAACTTTTAACTCTAAAAAGGAGTAAGAAGCATAAACAGTATAAAACACTCATTTGTATTTGTTTCTTTTGCCTGTCTTAATCTCATGTTTTGGTGAATTTTGTTAACTGCAGCCAGTGGTGGATGGCAAGAGCCAGAGAACCCTCACACTCAGCGGGTAAGTTTTTTCCCCCGTGGTCATTTAAATTCTCATGAGTTGCTCACATGGTTCCTGATGAGGCATAACTTGTTTCTGAGTAGATGTTTTCTGAATAAGTGTCACCCACAAATAGCCGGCCAGAGGCAAAAGACAACTGCATGCATAGTTGCTGAGGCCACCGAATCATAAGTGCTTCTTTTTCATTTCATCACAATATATTAGTAGTTAAGCTAATTAATTGTACTTTTGTGCACCTTAACACCTTCTAACTTGACTTGACTTAAGAAATTGACAAATTAACTTAAGAAATGTGTTAAAGTGCATAATAATGCACTTTACCACATTTCTTAAGTTAATTTGAGTACTATTAACATGCTGTTTTGAGGGAATACAACAGTTTTTAACCTGTAAAGCCTCCCTCGATTGTTGTTACTTTGAAGCATATCACATTCATAGATGTAAAATCAGTGTGTACTGTGCTGTGGGTGAGGGTTTGGATTACCCTGGTTCAAATATTTGATTCTCTTGTTTTATAAATATACAGGAAGCATAGATGATCAGTCCCTGGATGGTTTTCGTTTCTTTTTTTCTACCCTACAGATCAACAAGCTGATCGAGTATTACCAGCAGCTGGCCCACAGAGAGAAGCAGGAGAGAGACCGGAAGAAGTTGGCCAGGAGACGACAGTGCATGCCTTTGGCATTCTCGGTACTCTGCTCCCTCTGAGTCCAGTTCAGCCTTTTCAAGAATGTCGTCATACCGTCTTCTTTAACCTTTTTAAATGCCAAACAGCTGTTGTCTCACTGTAAATCGTTACAGAATGTACAGGTCCTGTTTGAAACGGCAGTGATATGAATTTTAGATTTTAGCACACCTTTAATCGAAGCAGGAAGAATTAATTTGCTATATCAGTAGCTGAAGTGTTTGGTTGCAGTGCAAGATTGAAACCATGTCTATACATAGGAAAATGAATATGAAAGCTTCATAAGTTTTCTTTGAAAATGTTCTCCATCCACATTTGAAAGCAACAGAAAAACACCAGTTTATTCTGGCTGAAAATAGAATATAATCTACATTTGCATATTGAGTTCCCCTGGTGTGGACATGGACTTCATGCTTCTAGAGCTTCTTCGCGTATAGTTTACACTTCCTGCATTCAGCTTTTACAATAATTAACATCCAATAATGCAAACCAATCTTTCCTGTTGTTTATTGGAGCCATTTTTAAACACTGGAGCACTGTGACGTCCCGCCGTTGTTTTCCATCACTGATGCATTTCTGTTGCTGTTACTGCATGTCACCAAATGCCACTAATGTTTGCTAAATCGCTTTGGTTTCACCTGGTTCTTTGTTCTCTCTTTTTTTCCTTTGCTTATGCACTCTGAAATTTTTGGTTTTTACCCCCCAGCAACACACTATTCATGTGGTGGTGAGTTGTATTTTTCACAACTTGGGTAGTCTGATCTTTACAGTAGTGCTGTCTTCTCGTTATCTCTGTCCCTGTCTAATCTGTTACTGAGTGACCTCACAGATCACATGAATGTCTCCTTGGATAAATGAGACTGAGAGCCACACAATGGGAGCCTTTATGTTGATTAGCGGGACAGAAGAAGTACACAACTTTGTGTAACCAGATCAAAATAGGTTTCATACCAAATCCTCAACTTTCAGCTGATACTCTCCCTCTACCCTGGGCAGAAAGGCTTGTGTTGGTGGTTCTTACCAGTTGAAATAGTTCTTGGCTTATTTATTTTTTTATTGAAATGTCAAGTGTCATTTCTTTCCTTTTTTGTCTTTTAAAAGTTGTCATAGCTGCTGAGAAAAAAGTAGCCGTGTAGAAAAATGGTTTTAGCTTTAATGATTTCATAAATTCTCTTAAATCCTCCATAATTTTCCCAGACAGAAACTGATCTTTTTTTGTCCAATAAATTCACTCAGGAAAAATATGGCCTTGGAACCAGACTGCAGAGGCAGAGGTCTGGAGCTCCCATATCAAGCCTGGCAGGCCTTTCGTGAGTTGTCTTTTGTCATATACTGCAAATTGCTCCTGCTTTGCACTTGTAAAACTAGGTTTAGGACCACGGTTTTCCATGTTCCATCCAGTATACATGCATATTATTGGTGACTTAGATAAATGGATTTCTTACCTTCTAGCAGCCACTGTTTCATTAATTCCAGTGTGCCATGGAAATGAATTAGCAGAGCCTTGAAACTTGGCTTGAGACACGTATATAATTCATCACAGTGAACAGTTAGTCACCCTTATTTATTTATTTTCAAAGTGACATCATCACTTTGTAGTAATGCAGTTTTGAGCAAAGACCATTTTTAACTTTGACCAGCGTGATGCATTCAAGGACCCTGCCTCGCAGCTGAAAATTAATAACTGGTTGACAAAAGGTGGTGTTCTGACAAAGTATGCTGTCAGATGCAGGAGACAAATGGAAAACAGGTCAGGACATCATGAAAATGATTATGTAAATGTGTTTAAGAAAGGTAGCTGTACAGTAGTTAAGTGTTGCATGTCAAAGTTCCTTGAAGGCAACAACACCAACTTCTCTAACGTCTCTTTTCAAAGTCTAAAGCTGCAGACCTATGTGTGGCTGAGCATACAATAACTGATTTATAACAAAATATGGAAGCAACATTTTAAGCACATATGTCCATATAAGTCTCATGCCTACATTTATGGATGTGATGTTAGTCACCATATATCATCTTCCTCAGCAAACTGCATCCAGAAGAGGTCATAACGTTTTAAAAGTTCTTATAACATTCTGCAATAAACATATAATCTTTTTCCAGAGCATCATCCCTGTTGACTTGTACCAATATCAAACAGGCAGGATGTACGCACCGTGTATCTTTCACATTTCAACATTTTCTCCTATGAAGCAGGTTTGGCTGGCTTTTCAAAACATCTGGCTATTGACAGACCCAAATAGACCAGTGCTCTCCTGAGAATGTGTGTCTGTCAAACCTTAAATGTTACATTGTGAACGAAAACTAGGTTATGGAGGCTGCTAAAAATGTCTAGCCCATCTGCCTTTCCTGGCCAGGTCTGAAGCCTTGCTTTATGCTTGGAACATGCTTTCTGGCAATGTAAGATATCTGTAGGTTTTTTTATAGTTAATGTGCCAAATCTCCCCAAAGCAGATGCACTGTAAGTAGCTTTGTTGTAATGTGTATGAGGCGTAGGAAATCTCACTATACCTGTGCAGCCAGCATTCAGTTCACATTAATGACATTTATATAGGAGACAGGACAGATTGTTGATGGCAGTATTTGTGTCTTCACCAGCCTTAAAGAGGGTGAAGACCAGAAGGAGATCAGCATTGAACCGGCCCAGGCCCTTGATGAAGTGGAACCCCTGCCTGAGGATTGTTATACCCGGCCCATCAGCTTACCAGAGGGTAAGTTTGACTGGAGCCCGCTTATCAATGCTGTTGTTTTGACTAATAATTCCGGTGGAACTGAATCCAAGTTTCATTGTGTCCTCCCAGTGACAACGCTGCGTCAGAGGCTTCTGCAGCCCGACTTCCAGCCTGCAGGAGCGTCTCAGCTCCACCCCAGACACAAACACCTCCTGATGAAGCGCTCACTTCGCTGCAGGGTCCGTACCACTGCAGGGGGGTTTTACTCTCCCATTTCAATTAACGGCTGTTGTCTTCATGTAGATGCACATTAAGATAATAATTCCTCTTTTTTTTTTTGAATTTCTCCTCCAGAAATGTGAGCACAACCTCAGCAAGCCAGAGTTTAATCCCACTTCAATCAAGTTTAAAATTCAGCTGGTGGCAGTGTGAGTATCATTAATCGGATTCTGTCCTAAACATGTGTTTTCACGATGATGTTGACCTTATTTTAATTAATGAAAAACATGAAAAGGCGCCTGAAGCTTGATGTAGTTTAATTAGATTAAGATCCCCCAAAGTTTAATTTTAGCCTAGTGCAATCATAAGCACATGTTCAGGAAATTATTCATGTGAAAGTAGCTAAATCTTGAACAGATTTCTCACATTTTTAAATGGAAAATAACCAAAGATTACGCATCCTCTAAAGCAGTGTCCTAGAAAATAAACTCTGTTGCACCTGTTAACTGTTTGGGGGTAATCTGTTGTATACAAATAATGTGAGGATGTTTTTTTTAATATATTGTTTTTTTTTCTCTTAAGACAAACTCTTAACTTTGTATTAATGTGGTTGTGGTGTGTTGATTGTCCTTCTGCCTGTTCCTTTGCAGGAGTTACATCCCTGAAGTGAGAATTATGTCCATTCCAAATCTCCGGTACATGAAGGTCAGTTTGTGCACTGCCTCTGTCATGTCAAGTATATCTGTTACATGTCGTGTTCATTCGGTTCATAATCTTCACCTCAATAAGAGTCATCATCATGTGTGTATTTGTATGCACGGGGCACTATATTAAAATGTCTATCAGAATAAAGTGGCATACGCATATGATTTGCAGTACTGGAAGCTTTTCGTCCTTACAGAACCACAATACGAGCAGTCAGCTGTACGTTTTCATGGCAAAAATACGTATTGACGCCCAACTCTCTCACCCACATTCTTTTAATTTTTCTTTGATTTTTAACCGCTCATCAAAGCACAAACAGGAAGCTTGTTGTTTGTAACTTCTTTCATGTTTTTGTGGCAAAGTGTAGTTCTTTTGAGACCAGACAGACTTGCCAGGGGACTCCTCCTTGTGAAATATCTTGTTATGACTCCCTTCACTTCAAGTTATTCGAGTTGAAGCTTGTTAGTGTGAACTGTACAGAGATCTGAAATCTTCAAAAGTTGTGCAGTGCGACTGAAGTATAAGTGGACTCCGGGTTAACTTTTCTCTTTTCCCTCATCCTGTTTATTTAGGAGAGCCAAGTGCTTCTGACCCTTACCAACCCAGTGGAGAACATCACCCACGTCACACTGTCTGCCTGTGAGGAGGAAGATCCTGATGACATCAACAGCACTGCCAAGGTATTTCACAATACTTTGTCATTTGATTTGTTGTCACAGAAAGTATCAAGTAGTGGCTACTGCACAAATACTCATTACTCTGTCAGTGGCTGTCAAATATTGACACTATGATTTAAACACTAATGGAATAATGGAGTGTCTTTCATTGACTTGCAGTCAGGATAACAAGAGACTGTGCCTGTTTGTCTTTAATGAGACTTGAAGCTAAGAAATCAATAGTTAATTATATTCAAGCTAAACCTGAAGAATATGTTGAATCTGAAATTTAAAAATCAGATATCTAAGTAAGTAAGCGAAGATGAATCCCGAGCTAGAAGAGAGCTGAATATTGGACTTCCAATTTGTTAGGTGGTCAAAAACATTTCAGTTGGAAGATAACTGTGTCCCTGTCTGTTGGATACACAGCTGTTTACAAAAACTACTTTGTAAGGTAATGAATTATATGTCAGGGCTGTGTGTTCAGGAGCACTTCTGCCCCACACGGTGTCAAAACATGAGTGATAGGAGCAGAAGTACAGAAGAAACAGGCAGAGTCACAGATTGTGACTGGTGTTTACCACCTGCCTGCTCTTAAATATTCTGCATTTTTTTTTTGCCAACCAGCTTTAGAGACTTCAGCTGCTTCGCACTGCCTGTTCCTTGTGGAATAGGTAGCATTGTCATCATCTCATATGCAGAGCAGTTGTGTCCCATTTTTACCTCCATCTGTCAGCTGTCACGCGTGCAGCTATGACTGCCGTGCTCCCGTGGTAGACGGTCTGCTGAACTGCCTGTTGCCAGCAGCCGCTGCGAGGCTCTGTGACTACGGGCTGTTTGTCTTGGCCTCTTTAGTGACGAAGTCATGGGCCGTACTGGGTAAGGAAGAGCTCCTGGCCAAAACAGCGCGTCTTCATGACCCATTTCCGCTCACATTAAGGCCAAACAGAGTGTGCAGTCTTGTCATTCTGCTTGATCTGATATTCAAACACCTGGAGGGCAGTGACAGCCATGCCTGGTTGATTTCATCGACCGGCACTTTCCAAGGATGGCTTGGTTCACCTCATTCAATATATATTGTGTTTTACATCTGAACATTACGTAAGCTTGCTGATGATAGTCGGATCATTTATTTTACTCGTGAATGTAATCGTGATTCCTTTTGTCCCTCACAGATGACTTGTTTTCTGAGTAGTGCAAACATAAATTGATTGTATTGACACCAGATTTTTTTTTGCTAAGGAAGAGCTGAAAGTAAGGATGGGGGGGGATCGTAACAGTGATTAACGATTAATGTTGAATAATTTATATTTTTAGCCGCAAATGGTGCTTTTAGCAACTTCAGAAAGCTCTCCTCACAGGACAAAAAAATGACAAAATGGTAATCCATAGAGCCCCAAGCTGTAGTCAAACACCCAAAGGAGCAAACAATGGTTTGGATCTGTACTGTGATTGTAACCTAATAGTTTATTTCATGTTTGTGTGATTGATCATACACATTTATTGAACCCTTGTTTTTTCTCTTTTTATCAACCGTTTTTGTGTTAAAACATCTGAAAATACTCCTCACGAAATAACAATTTGTGTCTGATGTGAAGCACAAAAAGTTAATATGCCTGTTTTTTTTCTCTCTCTCTTTCTATTGAATTCTTGAGTTACATCTATATCTTCCTCATTGAGCAACACCAGAATCTATGGAAATTACATTTTTTACACTTCAGAAGATTCACTACAGAACAAAAGATGTCTCTCAATCTATTCTTTGTGCATGTGCACCGAAGTCTTCATTTGCCAACATGAATCGCGTGCAGTTGCATATTGGAACATGATCAGCTTCCCAAATTAGTTATGATGTCAAGGAATCGTGCTCGTTCTCAGACTTGAGGTCGAAGAGAAAACTTTCCTCCTTCGGCGAATCAATGTGCAAACAACCTAGTGTCAAACTCTGAACATAAATCATTCTGTATAGTGAAGGTCAAACAGCCAAGTGAAGTATGCAAACACATTTTTGAGTTGTTGGATTGTGTTTTCCTACAGTATGGGAATGTCAATACACACTGACATTCACACGTCACGAAACAGAAAAGTAATATGACTTTCAAAAATTGTATTGAATGTTGACACTGTGTTTTAGGTTCTAGTCCCCACAAAAGAACTGGTGTTGGCAGGAAAGGATGCAGCGGCTGAGTATGATGAACTGGCTGAACCTCAAGACTTCCAAGATGACCCCGAGTAAGTTAATACACACACACACACACACACACACACACACACACACACACACACAATTAATAGCATGAGGTAGCTATGAACCTGATCCCTCTGTCTCTTCCACAGTGTTGTTGCCTTCAGGAAATCCAACAAGATTGGTTTCTTCATCAAAGTGATCCCTCAGAAAGAAGAGGATGCCGACGTCATGGTTTCATTGAAGATCCGACACGACTTCCGCAACCTCGCGGCTCCCATCAGGCCGAGCGAGGAGGGAGCCGAACCAACCGCCGAGGCCATTTGGCTCACGCACCATGTAGAGCTGAGGCTGGGACCCCTCGCTCCCTGAACATGAATACTCCATTCACCATCAGTATAGTGTTGGGTTCCTTGAACTAATTTCTGTAAAAACTGTGGGAGGAATTTAATATTACAAATGATTTCTGATTCTGCTTATTGATCTTTTTCAGACTTACGTGGCATACAGCCATTTTTTTTTTTTGTAAGTTGCGTCATCGGCTACATTGCAGTGTGTGATTGTGTGATTAGAGATTTATATGAAACCATAACGCGATATAGGCTACCTGATAAGTTCCTCAAGTTTAACCTCACTCAATGAGTTTGTTGTTTGCGACTAAATGAAATGTGGAACGTGTACAGTACTGTATTTCACCATCATCATCCTTAAACACTATACAATATATCAGTAAAAGGCACTTTTAATGTGAGGTTATTCAAAGCAAACAGAACCTTATCTATTCGTGTAATTGCTTATTACAAAATGCTTTGTTATGTTTCAAGTGTTTTCTGTTGCTGGAATATCAAAAAGGATTTATCACAGTTGTACATACAGTATTTTCTTTGATGGCAAAGCAACCCTTATTTCCCAGCCTCCGTTTCAACACTTGTGTGTTTTGTCTTATTAAATCTATCAGCTTTGAAATATTGGCTTTTAATTTATGTAGAAAATAGCATCAAACAACATCCAGATTATAGAAACTGTAGACAATAAATGATGTCGATGAGCAGAATCAGAAATTATAATAAAGAACAATCTGAACGACTCCCGACAGTGCAGCACACGCCTCTGCGCTTTTCGCTTACGTATCCTCGTCAACATCCTTTTTCTGCAGACGATAGTATCGTATTAACTCGCATGCTTCAACTATAGTGAATATCACACACGTTAGACAATGTCATCACTGATCCTGTACTGTTTACTTATCAGAAAGGTTCCTCTTTGGTAGAAGGTGATACCTGCCTGTAATTTTACTATAGTCTGAAGTCAAACCTGCGTTGGCACTGTAGAGAGGATGTATAAGAAGCTCTGTAAATTACAAATAAAGTGTTCATCATTTAATTGTATTGAGACACTATAATTCTTTCTGATTTACAATGTTGTGTTTTGTAGACTTCACTGACCGCTCTGTCGGTGGACATCGTAAGCTGCTGTCATGTTTGGTCTCAAGTGTGTTAGTAAAAGAGAGCCTTCCAACCAACAGTTAATCCTCTGTACCGGTTAATAAACTAATGTGATACTGCAACACACCTCTACCTATTTTCTTTTCTTGGGCTGACTCGACTTTCAAAGCTTTTTGAGTCCAGTGTAGTGAAAAGTCACACTTGAGGAAAAATAAAGATGAAATATTAAATGTTAAAACATGACTTCAGTAAAAGTGAGTCGCTTGTACGCAAAGTATCTAATATATTAAATACATGCACATGTATGTACACTTTGGGTTGCCTTTAGGAATGAAATGTGCTGTAATGTATTAACATTTCAGATCTGATGTTCAGTATTTCTTTATATCTGATTGCTGGTTGCTTTTAAAATGCATAACTTTGGCTCTGCAGAAATACACTCCTGCAAAGTAACAAGTAACTAAAGTTATCCAATACATGTTGAGTGAAAAGTACCAGTGGTGGAGAGGGCACTGACAATCTGGGCTCAAGTACAAGTACAGTTACATTACTAAAGTATTACTCAGTTACAAGTAAAACTAGTGTTACAAAAACATTGATGATTAATGCTTCATCGATAGCAGACAATCAATCAAATTGCAGATGAAAGGTTCAAATGTTATTCAAATTGTACTCAGTACTCAATAATGATGTCAAAAGTAACTAAATAGATTATCTGGTGTAATGCAACATGTAAAATAACAGACTTAAAAGTACAGTTATCCCCCAAGAATGACTTAATCGCAGTAATTCTACCCTGTACCACATTTATCTCCAAGTGGAGGTGTAACGTGGCAGAAAATGGAAATACTCTAAGCACTTATTTACATTCCATCACTGTCTGAAGTGTGGTGTGTGAAACTACCTCTGTGCGTCTGCTCTGTATTGATTCTCCCCACAGGGTGGCGCTGCAGGACAAACAGTTTTTACAGAGCAGCTGCAGGGGAAGGAGCTTTGGAGAGACATAAGGGAGCACACAGGGACATGTGTTCTTTAGTATGCTCTTGAATGACCCGACGAGCTAAAACAGTACATGTGATTACACTAATGTTTGGCTGAGAAGTTAAAAAGCACCAAGATCCAGACAGAGACATTTTAATAATAACCCCAGAACAGCTAGATGGGTTGTTTGTTTTTTTCCTCTTCTTCTTCTTCAGGATATGAGTCATGAGGATAAAATGTCTCCTTGTCAACAGCGGGAGTAGACTAATGGAATTTGTGTTCCCACAGATAACATTTTGCATTTAACACTGCTTGCCGATGCTCTGCACACATGGGACGGTTTATTGCCTCTGAAAAAGGCAGATCAGATCTGTGTGATGCGGGCCCGGTGCAGCTGAGGCCCGTCTGCTGTGTAAACAGACCCACTCGGTCTGGGTAATAAAGCCATGATTTTCTTTTATCTTCAGTAGATATAAACAGCTCAGAGAGAGTGGCCTGTGTGCGAGCCATAAATCACCGCTGAAGATGAGGTAATAAAGCACACATGGAGCAGGTCCGTGCCACTGAAGCAGCCCAGACTCCCACTTCAAGCACAGCTGATGAGAGCAGTGGCTGACTCTCAGAGCACAGCAGTGGTGTGCTGTACCTGCACTTGCCTGGGAGATTGCTTTCCTGCCGGGGATATCATATTTTGTCGAGAGAGATGAACTCGTATATACATAGTCGTGGCCGTAATTTAAATAAACAGAGGAGACAGAGAGTGAAGATGACTGACTCGCGTATAGCAAGGGGAGATTTATGCAGAAACCCCTCCGACTGACTCATGAGCAAGAGAGCTTGAACGATGCCCAAAAAAACACCGTCTGGAGGACAAATTCTGCATTCTTCTGGTTAGGATAATATTTTCCTGGATCAGGACTCGAATTATTTCATGCTCGGCATCAGCGTGTTCTTATTTGTAGAACCTCATTCTGTAAACAGCACAGAAATTTGACCTGTGAGCATGTTAAGGGGATTAGAAATTAATATCTGGGTGTTCCAGCAGTGTTGACTAAGTATGTGGGCTTAGTGAACAGACTTTCATGTCTCTCCTTTTTCCTCTTCCTCTGTTTTGCCTCTTTTGAAGACTCACATCTTTATTTATAAAGACAGGCCCTGCCAGCCTTGACCAGATGAGAAATTCCTCACTGAATTACAAGTTTGACTGCACCCAGGACCTTTTTCCCGCAATTACGTCAGCGCCCAAACCACCAGTAACTCACCCCGCAGAGGAAGCATGACACAAGCAAGTAAAAAGGAAAAGCTACACCTCCACAGTAGCGGTAAATTCCCTCCGTCTAATAAAAAGATGGCATCGAGGAGTCTGCGCGACTATCATTTCTCTATGTACTGTCGTGGCTCAGCTGTACAGTGTGTACTGTTTATGCATGAGGTCGGCCTCCTTCATTAGATCTGTTAGGTGGATAGATATTGTCACTATGAATCCTCAGAGGAGTCTCTTCACATCTTCCCAGAAACAATTTGGACACGTTATGCTTCTTTGGGGGCGTGAGGAGAAGAAGCACAAAAAGACCCAGGAGCTCTTTTTTCGTTTACATCCCACTTTCTTATGTTGAGCAGTAGGCCTTGAGGTGCTCAGGGTGATTAATCGCCTCCTTCATTTTCGGCTCACCAGACCATCATCTGGTTAATTAGAGGTAACTGATGATGTCTACCCAGATGAATAACTGAAGGCATGTGGGCTTCCAACGTTGTGAGAGCCAAACCTGTGAAACCTTAGCTTTTTAAGAGGAACCCCCTCCCCCTTGCTCTACGGTACCCTTTTTGTAATTTTTCTCTCAATCACCCTCCATTTCCTCTCGCTTTCATTCTCCGTCTGCATTCTGATGGCTGTAGGTTAGTTGGAATGTTGACTTTGGACGCCTTGAGTTGAAAAAGATCGCTCTGAGAAAGCAGCTGACCCTTGACACCCCCTCCAAGGCCCCCATCAGAGACTCATACTACGGGCCTGTGCTCTGTGCTTTCATTTATTATTTGCTCAATTGCTCACCGTGTGCATTACGTCTGGTGGGGCACAAGGGTGTCAGCGGCCCCAGCCAAGGCCTGTGCCACAGAGTGAGGCCTAAGGGGAATCACAGAAGACACTGGAGGGCTGAAAGTCTGCTCTTTGTTTGGCACCCACCACTTCGTGGAAAGACCAGAGTATAATTGAAATCAGACAGCCAGCAGGATTAGTCTAGTGCAGAGAATGATGTAATATCCTTAAAGGAAAAGATTGACTTTTTGTTAGCCCTAGTTTTGTTACTCTGTGTGTTACTCCATCACTTGATTCCGTTCCCAGCAGTAGGAATGTAGCTATATTTTAAGAAATATGCTAATTTGCTTTTTGCTGTTAGAGCTGGCAGCCGATTAGTTTAGCAAAGCACCTTAATTTATAGATTCAACAATTCAGATAAAACATGTTAATTAGCCACTTTTAGACGTGCAGGTATTTGAATTTCTTCTTAAGTTTTGGAGATGAGCAAGCTCTTTTTCTGCTCTTTTCCATCTTTATGCTAGGGTAAGTTAAAGGTGCAGTATGTAAGAACAGGCTATCTGGCCAATTCATACTCCTGGCTGCTGTTTGCTAGTTAGCTCAGTTAGCCGTGCAGCTCGTGGTTTGGACTGGGAACTCGGAGCACCTGGAGCGTGCTGGTTTTGTTCACACCATAGCGCAGGAGCATTGGCAGGGACTTGCTGGTTAGTTAGCTTCAGTAGATATCTTTAATTCATAGATGTCTTTGACACAAGGTCAAAACTTTTATTGTTGTTGTGATATATACTTTTTTAGAATTTTGCCGTAAAAGTTCAATTAACAAAAGTTATCAAGAGAACGCAGATGAATAACAGTTTTGATTATGATGTCTGTTTCTTGTTTTGCAGAGATATCTTCTAAAGATAGCACGCTATCCAGCTAGCTCTGGCCCATCCTGGTCCAAAGCTCCTGTGCTAGGAGTGTAAACAGTAACTAGCTGCACAGCTAACTGAACTTACTAGCTAGCAGAAGCTACAGTTGGTAGCAGTAATTGTTAATAAGCTGCCCCCTTTTCTTACATAGGCCGATTCTTTTATATTGCACCTTTAAGCGGCTGCTGCCCATAGCGTCATAATAGGTTTATATATATTGTAGGGAAATCAGTCTTCCCATGCAATTCTGTAAGAAACTTTTATGTGTATTTCCCAAATTTAAAAGAAGGGCAGTTTTCACTCGCATGAACATGAGAGTGTGCTGAGTTGTGCTGACAGTTTGATGGTGAACTTGAGCTTGAGCTTGCTGCCATAGTCACACCTAGACCTGAACTTTCCAGAAGGCGTTGGGTCTCTTTGCACAGACACATGATTCCAGTCACAGGACATTTCACACTGCAACATAAATGACACTCATCTATTTCCTTAAATAAGCAAACAGAGGAGAGCTTGAGTTTCCCCCCTGACATTTGTGCACCTGCCACACTAAGATCTTCATTCAGTGATGCCCAGTACAAGACAATGCTCTGTGGTCTGAAAATATCCACCTCATCAAGGTTTATTCATTTCCAAAACAAATCACACACCCCAAAGACATTCAGCCACACGCCAGCAATAATGCAAGTTCAATAAAATAACGGATTTCAATTAGGGCATCGCTTGTAGCAGGAGTACTATTGTTGTCTCACAGTGGATGGTACAGCCGGAGGCACCTTGGGCAGCCACTGGAAGCCCCATTAGATCCCGCTGATAGCGTACTGGCAGCTGAGAATGTGTGGATGGATGCTGAAGACAGATGCGCCCAGTTTTCGACTGTGTGGCCGTCCCACGGTGTGCGGCCAAACCATCACAAGCCCGGCTAGGCACGACCCGCCGCCACGGCACAAATGCTGTATATTGACATCCAGTATACACACACACACACACACACACACATGAGTTCCCCATAGCTGAGCAGCGCTGTATTTCACCCAGGAGAGGCTAAGTTAAATCAATGTAGGGAATCAATGAGAGCTTCATTGGATTTACAGGGCAGGAATATGTAATGTCAAACTGTAGATGGGGATTTGTTGTAGACTCTATCAGTGGCACATTGCACAGGCTGAGAGGCTAGGCTAAGGCTAGAGGACAATAAAAAGCCCCTGCAGAGGAGCTCTGCAGAGTGAGTAAACAACAACAGATTTCAATCCTTTTATATCAACATGGGGTGTAAGTGCATTTTTACCCATAACGATACTTTCTAATGCACAAGAGATAGCCTATGTTAGATGTATTTATGTAATCTAAAGCAGACGTTTGCCCCTAAGGCATCTCACGATGATTAAAGCAATAATGAATAATCGTGTCAAAGAGAATTGTTTATTTAAAGCAATTGTTGCGTGACTTTCTCTAATTTTTGCTTGTTTTCCTTGTGGAGTATTGGTGCTTCCAGGCCTTTTACAAGTCCATGAAATGAGACGCATGAGAACGAGAAAGGAATATGCTCATTACTTCCATCCAATGACTGCACGAAGGCCATACGCTGTGATGAGAGGTGGCAAGTGTGGGTCAAAAGCCAAAAGGGTCGACAACCTGTGATTTACAGCAGTAGTTTAGTGACATGAATGTTGTATCCTGCAACCAGCAGTTAATCAGCTCAATGGTTAAACTGTCAATTTTACATCCACCATTTTGTCAAGATCTATGAACGAGCAATACCGACGACCATCAGCAGTGCATCCTCCTTGCGTATGTAAATGAAACGGGGGGAATAAAATGATGGTAAGTTTATTTTAAAGCTCTTTTAAACTTGGGACCATATCTAAATATTTCATTTGCTCGCTGTATACGAATACTGTAGTCTACAAATGACTCCTAGTCCAATCCTCGTGGGTGCTGCCGTTGTTGTTTGAAGTCAGAAAGCTGCTTCTTCATGAAGTTGGTGTAGATGGATCTGCCCAGACTTTACAGGTGGGAACTAACTTGAGTAGCGCTCCCTTGTACAGTTTCAAGTGGGAAGTTGGAAAAATGTTTTGATCTGTGAGTTGTGTTGAATGCAGCATCAGTTTCTCCCGGGACTGAAGGAAAGTTTTGTGATTTTATGAATCCAGTTTCTTACTTAGCTAATTACTGTGAAACTTCTGTTTTTTGTCCGTGGTATTTCATCCTTTTATTGTTCATAATCATTGAATTTGTTGTTCAATACTGTTGTTTTTTTGTTTTAAAATTGCTTGGGGTAAGTCTGCTCCATGTGTGCATAGCTAGCTGACTAAATGTGCAACTCATCATTAGACATTTTATTACATGTAACATGTGGTCTGATTCTTGGAGATTAGTTACAATCATTTGGCATTTGAGGTTTTATTAAATTCCCTGCATAATAAATCCTCTTGCAGCTGATGCAGCCACCGGTGTAGGGCGTTTTATTAAGTTTCAATATTGATTAACTTCATTGAAGGGATCTTGGTTTCCACCTGCACACTGTGTACTCTAATCCCACGATGATTTAATGAGAACATCATCTGTAAAAGAGTTTTATAGATACTGGAGCTCAGCTGTGGAAACAGACTCAGACTCGAGATCCCACAGGGACTGTCGGCAAACAACAGAGTGCTAAGTTACACGTTTCAGTCATGCCCAAGGAATCCAAGAAGACAGACTTGCCATCCCTTCTAAAACAATAAATCAAGGAACATATAATGAGATCATGATGACGCAGTTTGTGTCAGTCATGTTGGGAGGCTGATTTTGGTCAAAAACATGAATGAGCCCCGATAAGCCAGAGAGGACAGAGTCTATAGTCATTGGGTTTAAATTTCCAAACAGTCATTATTTACACGAAAATGTCTGTCTGAGGACTGTTGTTTATCTACAGACTGTACTGGCGAGTGTTTCACCGTCAGCACGTTCCTCGAACATTACTGAAGCTGCTGTGAGGAGGATCTGGGTAGACCGGGGCCTGTCTAACCCATGTTGTTCTCTTTAATTTCCTGTTGATGGAGCTCACAGATCTGATTTCCTGCCTATGCGGGAAAGATAATCTCGCTGCCAATCCGCTGACTTTGTTGGGGAAGAATTTCACTCTAGTGAGCCACGACGACTTCATCTCAGACCTCCCCAAGCCCCCCACCGTCACCACCCTCACAGCTTGAAGATAGACCTCACTGGATTTTCACATCTGTTGCGTGTATTTTCATAATTTAGTTTTCACAAGACTTGGCGGGTGAGAGCGTACGAGAGGGAGTGAAGACAAAAAAAAGAGTCATTGAAGGTAGTTTATAATTCATTTCAACAACAATATCAACATAATAAATCTTTTACAATGCCTTTCGAAAGCAACAACTTCATAAAATCAGGTTTTTTACATGTCTGACATTGCTCAGTGTATTGCAGCGTCGTTTCAGTGTAAATCTAAACTATCATTAAGTGTGTTTGTCTAACTTCAAATCATATTATCTCATTACACTTAATATAAGACACGATTGTTTTGAAAGTAACTTTTCAGTGAGATGCAGGGAACTGTTTTCTCACCAATTTTCACTTGTTCTATTGAAAGACTTCACTTTCTTTTAAAGGTGCAATGTGTAAGAAATGTGAAAACATCAAAATTACTATTATCATGACATTATTGTGTTGTTGTTGTGTTGGAGAGATATCTACCAAAGTTAGCATGCTAACCAGCTAGCCACTGCTCATCCCTCACCAAAGCTCCTGTGCTAGCAGTGTAAACACCAACACTAGCCTGGCTGTCCGACCTCGCAGTCTGGACCGCTTGCTGCACAGCTCGCTGCACGGCTAACTGAGCTAACTAGCGAGCAGCAGCTAAAGTTAGAAGCAGTTAGTGGTTACTCTGGTGATTGGCTGCCCCCCTAGTTGTTTTGAGTATGAATGTGACAGGTGCCCTATTTTGTAGGCTGGACTCAGACAAAATTCTTGACGTGGCCTTTTGGAGAAGAAGTGACAAGTCAGGCGAAGGTCAAAGAAATAGAGGAGGAATAAAGTTGATCGAGGACGAGAGAGAGAGACAGAGAGAGAGAGAGAGAGAGAGAGAGAGAGAGAGAGAGAGAGAGAGAGAGAGTGAGAGAGAGAGTCCTGAGGGAAGCAAATATGTCTTCAAAGGAAGGGAATAGTTTGGGCTGGGACCAATCTGGAGCATCTGTCACTCCTTTCCTGTGTAGCATCCTCTGATAATGGCTGCAGCAGGGACTCCTTGTGGTATCCTGATTCTTCAGCTCCACATGTGAGTTGTCATGCATCTTCTTTCCATGTGTGTCCACAGCTGTAAACTACCATCGGCGCTAAAAACAAGATGCAAAAACATCAGAATTAGCAGGGGCTGAGAAACAGGAAAGTCTGCAGCTCACCCGCAGCTACGTGTACAGGACTGCACTCCAGGCCGTGCAGTAGCAGTACATCCTGGACATCTTTCCATTTGCCAGAGGATGGATGAGCTTGACCCCTGAGTACTTGACCTTGTTCACTCTGAGAAAGAGCAACACATTCCCCACTGGATCAACACCACTCTGTTCAGTCTTCACAAAACTTTCCATTCCCTGAACGCTGAGAGAGGGACCACCTCTGAGGTGTAGTGTCATCCTGATTAGAGTCACATGGAGAGCCGTGTGTTGCCGTTGAGATATTCCTTTAAATGAGTGTCAGTAAAACAACATGTGGGCGTAAGCCTTAGGACTGCAATGACTTCATGTTTCTGGTGTAGCTTGCACAACATTGTTAGCAGGAACTTATGCCGGCAAAAATCCAACATGATCTGTTCTTAAGGGCCCTTTTTTTTTTTTTTTTTTTCTCTCACTTCACTGGGTTCATAAATATTTTCATGCGGAGGGTTATCACAACATGACCTCAAGAAAAGCTTAACAAAGCATTCCTTCTCCTTCTGCGCAGGATAAAAACCATCTCTCAGTCCAGCCCGTGTATTTTCATTCGCTCCCTCTTATTCACAGCTTTTTATTGACATCTTTACTTCTCCCTTTCTTTATTTCTGTGGCCATCTTTCCATTTGTCCATCCCTCCGTCTTCCTCTCGTCCTGGTCCACCCAGCCCCTAATTACAGGGAAGTAAAAATAAGCTTGCCGTTGCTAAGCTTGTGAGTTTGGCAGACCAGGAGTCAAGCAAACCAGGTCCGCTGCCAGACGAGAACTCTTTTGGGCACGTTTGCCAGCACATAGCCTTTAAGTGGGTCACGAAACTGAAACCCAGGCGAGACTCCTTGGTGCTTTAAACAGCTCTCCGGAGGCAGAGAGCTCCAACCAGAAGGTCAAATATACCCTCAATCAAGCCCCCCCCACCCCCAGATCCCAGACACCTCAGGGACTGTGATGCTGAATTTATTAGCGGAGCTTTTACACTGGCTTGATCACCTGTGGGCTGGAACAGGAGACGGGGATTTTCTTGAGTCAGCCTGAGCAGGAACTCGGTCCTGCTGGCTATTTATTTTCTCATTTTCTTATTCAGCACTGTAACTGGAGAGACCCAGATGGCATGCCGCTGGGTGGATTGGCAGGCATGTGTTTCAGGCTGTTTATATTTGCGTGTGTCTCCAGGGATACTTTCATAACTTTGTTGTGATATCAATACCCAGTGAGGCTAAAAATAACACCGCATCGCTAAACATGCTAAGAAGGTCATTGTTTTTTTATTCATTCGTTTTTATTATGACATGATTGCGAATTCAGCACAGAAATACTTCGATAGATTTTGATTTTTGTTTTTACTGTTTTTACACACAGAGAAAATCAGCATGCTCTCTCATCCTGGCGTCAGTCCCTCGCTGAAAGAAAATCCAGTGTAATATTCAGCTGCAGCGTCTTGTGTTTTGACTATATGATTTCAGTTCTGCAGTCAAATAACCTGAGCTGAACCCGTTTCTTTGTGGAATGTGTTCTTCAACCTCTTCAACCTACGGGTGTGCAGTTCCTACAAAAGGGACTTGTCGCATATTTCTCTCTCACATGTTTTAATGGGTTGTGTGGTGTTGCCTTACATTACTAAAAGGTTTATGAGGGGAAATATGGGAGAACCCAAACTGTCAGTTTACGCCGGCTGCAGCCAGTAATTAGACATGCCCTTGGAAAGCACACATGATGGTTACTGACTCAGATTTTAGGAAGCAGAATGCTGGTTTGGATGTGATCCGAGAAGAAACAGTCCTATCCTCGCTTTGATTCTTCAGACAATAACAACATTGTTGTGTCGCTCTGGTGTGGGTTTTCAGTCTTGTATCGACTTGATCGCTCACACTGCCAGCATTCAGTACAGTCAGATTTATTTATTTTTTTTGTCGTGTGATGCTCTGAAGCTCCTTCCACAACGGAATATCAAGAATCTTGTTAAAGAAAAACCTTGACATGTTGGGGAAACGTCGACATTGGTGGAAAATAACTAGCACATTTACTCAAGTACGAGTCACATTTTGAGGCACTTTACACTTCTACCAACTCCTTTACCAACTGCAACAATAAAGTGATATACACATTAATGTATATGGAATATAGTAATATAATAATAAGCTATATAATGTTCTCAAAAGGGCCATTCTGCGTTGTTTCTACTGTTAGTTTCGGTTCTTTAAAGAGGCTCTATCTAACAATTTGCATGTATTAATCATTTGTTGTATTGGCCAAATGTGGGAAGACTGTAACATAATGTAAAAAAATGAGACCGTTCTCGCCTGTGAACGATTTGGTCAAATGGTTTAATGCTGCTGGATTGTGGATTTATTTGTGAAGGACTCAGGTCGGTAGGGACAGTCCAGTGGATGTGACTTCATGTGACTTCATGCGTGTTCTCGAGTGTCACTCTCGCCGCTCTGCTGATAGATCAACAGTAGGTAATGTTAATAGAGAAATGGAATCAGCCAATGAGCGGCCTCAAGAAAAACACAGAAGTTGCACAGAGCCTCTTTAAGTGTTTCTTGATGCTAATACCTTTGTGGTGCTATTGATACTTTTAAGCAAAATACATAAACATTCTTCGCCACTGTTTAATGAGGAGAAGATGTGGAGATCGATACCGCTACGATGTCTCCACGCTCAATATGATGTGACAACCAGAGGCCAGTTAGCTTAGCTGAGCATACAAACACTGGGAAGAAGGGACATGAGCCTGGCTCTGTCAGCTTGGAATAAAATCAACAAAAATGAACAGTAACTCTAAAGGTTGCTCATCGGGTCACTTTATATCTCGTTTGTTTCATCTGCACATAAAAAAACAAATAAAACAAAGTTTGAGTGTGACATGTTGTCGGTTTTAGGTGTTATCTTCGACACAGCCACTCTAGCTGTTCCCATTCACAATGCCAAGCTAAACTAATCTAAGCTAAGCTTACCCAGCTGCTGACTCTAGCCTCATACTTAAGAGACAGAACTAAGAATGGTATTTTCTTCTTGCCAAAACAAAATGTCAAACTATTTCAAACAGTTCACTGTTGTCTTTCCTTTTACAAGCAAGATATCTGATTGTTGAGTCTCACTCCCAGATCCTCAGGGCTATGTACTTTGGATTGGCTGTTCGTGTCCCTGAGTATTTGACGATGAGGATATGAGACTAAACAACCAGAGATCTTTCCCCGAGAAGTTACATTTTGCTACTTTAAGCACGCAGCTGGGATTTTTTTATTTGCTCCTGGTCTTATAAACTTCCATTACTCTACTAGTGACTTCCCCCACATTCACTCCCCAACTATTTATGGTCTGCGTGACACATCGGGGTTATGAGACGCGCTGGACTCGGCCGAAAGTCTGACAACGCAGCCCACACATCGCTAAAACCTCTCTCCCTTTCTCAGGAAATGTTTGGCCGAATGACTAGTGGGTTACTGTTTTTCTCAAATGGAGTCTGACCTAGTCCGTGCTAGCCTGCTCCGAGCAGAGAGGAGGAGGAGGAGGAGGAGGAAAGGGTGGTGCCGGGGAGATGCTGAGGTGGAGAAGCACAGTACTTTCCTATTCATGCTCGCTGGCAAACAGGTGGCCAGGAAATGACACAGGGGAATGTGCTGCTATCACACCTAACACGGACCTATTTTATTACAGCCAACCAACACATCCTCATGTACTCCATCTCTCTACACACACACCCACACACACACACCCACACCCGCAGGCTATCATCCTAGTTTTAGCCTACACACCCTCTGGGTATCCTGTCGTTGTGTCATATATGCATCCTTCGCCTCAACTCACCCTTGCAGGCTGTCACGTATAACTAAGCGTTGGAGGAGGTGTTAATCTTGGCTCGTGTGCGCAGCTTTCATTGGAATTATTATTTCCTACTCGCGTATCTCTGCTCAGTGGTACACTAGGGGATGCTGTTTTCATGTGTTCATCTTTGAATAGATTCACAACGTGCTTTGTCTTCCTTAGTTTGCCTGTTGGCTTTGATCAGAGCAAAAGATTGAAAGAATTGAATCAAAGTATATATTTTTTTTGGGGGGGGGGCAGTGGGAGGAGAAGTTATGTGCGCATTTCACCACGACGGCCCCGTAACTCATTCCCTTGACTGCAAAGGGAAACAAAGGGGCAACGCAGACGGCTGACATCTGTTTCAGCATCATGTTGTATAAATCTTTTTGTATCCAGCTGCCATGACATAATCTAGATGTACTGCCCGTCATCAGAGTCAACATCGCCTGTCAGCTTTGATGTCCTCTGTATCCATATCTTTGGCGTAATACTTGCGACGACTTGTCAGATCGGAGACGTTGCAATTTTTTCCGGAGTTTCCAGTGCTTTGCTTGATGGAAACAGAGTGACAACCACTCATTTGTGATCTTAAGCGAAACGCGAGTCAAAAGAAATTACATTCCGCGGCGGACCCTCCTCTCCTTCTGGAAAGCATCGAGACAAGGAAGACAACATCAAGCCTGATAAGACGCTTGGCTGCCCTCCCTGTACACAACAAGAAGAAGAACAAAAAAAAAAAAAGAATAAGGCTCAGATTTCCTCATGTCCAAATTCAGACCACATCAGTTTTGGAAATACCCACCAGGCCCTGGCTGTCTGAGTTTATTGAGTGTTGCTCTGCGCTAGCTCTGCAGAGAGACAGGAAGCAGACATGAAGGATTCATCAGGCTGTTGTTGAAAGGCAGATTTAGCACCCTGCGTCCAGTAAGTCAGCCATCCCAGCTTGGGCCTGCTCCATGCCCACTTTCTCCACACATCTGTAAAAGCTTAAAACTCAGTGGGCTGGATCGCACGGACAGAGCTGGGCTTTGTCAGACCTCAGATTCTCTGCCAGGCCTCAACCTAAATGGATCAGAGAGTGTGTCGCGGAGCGCCAGGGGAGGGCCGAGTTCACTGCCCCCGACCGGCAGCCCAGAGTCCCTTCAGTTCATCAGAGCAATGGTCTGCATAGTACCAGCAGCTGGGGACAGCTCTCCATCCCACTGAACAGGTTTTCTTTGAGAGTACTGGAGAGTAGAGGCAGTGCAGTCAGCGAAGCCATGGGTATGAGAACAATACAAAAGACTAAACAAATGCGGAGAGGGTGGTCGAAATAGACTACACAAATGCCTCTCTTTATTTGATGACTTTGGCTTTTCAACAGCAACAGCTTACTCTGGTATTCCTGTCTTAATGCCTCCTCCTCGCTTGTCTCTTTCTGTCACATTCCATCTTCTTTCTCCTTGTTTTCCGTCTCCAGGCCTCTCACCCGGCTGCCATATAATGGCCTGTGTTTTGATTGGTGCAGCACGGGGAAGCCGGGCATTGTCTGGACAGGATCTAGGCTGAGATCAGCAGATAGATCGGATGGCAGTTCAGGGCAGTGCTCGGGCTACCAACGTCATCTTTGTTTTAGTTGGACCTCGCCAACACTTAGCTAATCCTAGAAAAGGGCCAGACACGCAGGAAATCGGGACTTATGAAAACAAGCAACCGGTCCAGCATTATTATTATGTCGAAGTCATTCATTAGAAACATGTTACTATTGACTGTGCGTCTAGATGTTATCGGACGTCTTGTTTTCCTTTGGAATACACTGAAATGAAACGTAATCAACAGAAAGGACTGATAATGAGGGAAAGATAACATCAAATGTCAAGTCATATTCCCTGTTGTTTCCCATCTGTAGCCATTTTATTTTACTTGGTTTTGAACTTCACCTTTACCTCCCTATTATATGTTGTCTGAGCATCTCAAATGGCCGATTTCATGGTTGGTTATGCCCCACCGCAGCGCTGGCCCTGAATGCCTCTCGCTGTGCAAAAGGCGTCTGACACTGAGAGGATGCAGACGTCTGATTTATGCTTTCTGGCAAAAAAACTGACAATTAATTCCTGGTGACAGGTTCAAATTACAACATGCTTGGGTTGTTGTGGCAAGGGTGCATGACCTGAAATAACTGCTCTGTCAGTGTAATGAATCTGCTGTGATATAGAGGGGTTGGTAGCCAATATGAAACAGGGCGTGAATGGTAATACATCCCATATGGTGTTCCACGCTTTGATCAATCCGAGGAGAAGTCAACATGTTTCAAGACTTCTGTTGAGAGTTATTCAAGTGAGAAAGAAACACAGATTCATCTCAGTGAATGATTTGGTCTCAGTCTCTCGTGTGATGCAGATCCATACATAATATGGAGTATAACTGTACGTGCACATTAAGAAATATTGGGAACCCTTGTCAGCAATGCCCACTGCAGAAAATTCTGACCAGACGCCAAAAACAATAACTGGGGGCTTAAGGAGACAGCAGTGAATAGAGGTGCTGCATCTGTAGACAGTGTGAGAATAAAATATGTGGGTATTTTTAGCACTAAAGATTGTAAGCGTTTACTCTGAGACACCCAAAATAAAAATATGAACCTGAAAATGATTATATTATGGCCCTGAAATTTATTAAGTGTAAATACGCTGGAATTGGCCTGTAAAACAAATGTGCATGTAACATTTAAACATTTTTCAAGTTGATAAAAGAATGATAGTGAATTCCGTTCAAAAAAGAAAAAGAGAAAAGTCTACAGCCATGATAACTATCTGATGCTGTACTCGCTTTGAAATAAATGCTTACATCACCATGCTAACATGCTAACACGGCGATGTATAACAGATGTTTACCATGTTCAAAACAAATCTTGACCCGATGATGGTATCATCGAGGCGAACATGAATCTTTTGCACCAAATACAAATGGTAATCCATCTAAATATTTGTGGCATACTTGGCTTGAAACCAGGAATGTGAAGCTCATAGTGGTGCTCGAGGAAAAGTCAGGGGACCACGAAAGTCATTTGAATACATCATCTGGGAACCACAAACATCTGCACAAAATCTCATGACAATCCATCCAATAGTTGCTGAAATATTTCAGTCTGAACCCCGCGTGGTGGGCTAACATTACCATTCCTAGAGGCAAAGATGCTCAGATGGCACTCATTCATAGTAATCACTCAGAGTGGAGAGGTGCGGAGCTCAGTCAACTGAGTCGACATAATGCGTCGTCTTCGCGTCCTCCCTTCTATCAGAATACGTCTCTTGTGTAATGCACTGTATTGCTGTCAAGAGTGACATGCTGGCCAGAGGGACGTTTACACAGGAATCAGAATATGTGCCCAGTTTGTGAAATAACTTCCCTTCCTTCAGGGGTGGACTCAGCGTTGCCTGATGTGGGATTCAAGGCCTCTGAGGCTTTCCACAGTGTGTCATTTCCTCCCTGGAATCTGTGGATTAGTCATATCACTTCCTATTGTCCTTGCCAGGCAGCGGCCCACTTGCTGCACCACTTCTTTGTCCGTGGCTGCGTTTATGGCCTTATGATTATGCCACGGTCAGCACACGTCCACTACTGTCAAAAACATAATTTCCTCTGCTTTTCTTTTTCCTTTACAGCTTCACACTTGGGAAATTAAGTTATGAAATTTCAGCGATGGAACTGTCATGTGTTTCAGCACGATTCCCAGGCTTTGAACAGCATTTGGCGAAGGGCTTTACTGCGTGGCTGAAGGCAGACAGCTCTTATCCAACAGTCTTTTTTAAAACCATACCCGTATATGGTGTTGGTTAAACCACCAAGTACCATTCAGTTGCTCATTTGATGGTAAGTTGGCATCTTTGAGTCGATAAAGCCTGGAATGCATCTCTAAAAATGGAAAGTGTTAATGAGAAAACAGTTGCTTCGACACTTCATTCCCTGAATCTAAATCTTCACTGTGAGACAGAGGCTGCTCTCTTTCCTGTTGGCCTCTGGTTGGACGAGGAAAAAAAAGGAAAGAATGAAAAGAAAAAAAAAAGAAACTTTTCCGTCCAGCTCAAAAGCAGCCTCTGGATCTGCTTGTGGAAGTTTTAATGGGAGTCAGATGTGCTCCTAATCAAAGGAATATGGCGGGAAATGTTAGTGAGCCCAAGCAAAGAGGAATGGGACTACAGGAACTGTGATAAGACTCAAATGACAGCAACAAATTACACCTCTTGACTTCGGAGCCAACAAACGAATCCACCATAGACCAAGAGTTGATTTTACCTCTGCTGGGAACATGTTCATATGATGGTGTTAAACGCCATTTATGAGGTGTTGTACATTATGGGAGTAAAGACAAAACAGCTTGTAAAACAGGGACAGGCTGTAGATCTTTTCTAGTGGTTGCAACATTAGTGCTCTTACATAAGCAATGCAAATTCATTTTCCTCCCTTAAATCTGGTATTTAAAGCAGCTATTGTCACTATTTTCATATAAATGAATCTAACGACTTAGGAATTATCGTCCGACTCTGCAACACTCTGCTCAACAGAGCGTTTGTGTTCGTGTCTCTCAGCTCATTGTTTTTTGTTTTATAGCCCACAACTTGTCTGGCTTTGTTCGCTCTCACGGATCTCATCGGCAACTGCAGGCAAAGTTAGCCACGAGCTGCAGAACAAACTGGAGCATTTAGCATCGAGAGAGACAGTTTTTTTCACCTTATGAGTTGGTGCTAGTTAAAAACAGTGTAAATGTAGGCCAATCACGTGATTCCAAATGAACGCTAATGCTGCTACATATGGACGCTTAATATAAACTTGAAAATAAAACACAAGCCATGTCATTTCCCATATATGTATGCTGCATCTGCTTGGTGTGTCAAAAGGACAACAAATTAGCCATAGTGATTCAGTAGACCATATTTGCACGGCAGCCATCACATTCAGGGTGGCTGACTCAAAGGTTGCACTGCTTTGTTCCAGGTTGCAAGACCTGAACATGTAAAAGGAATCCGACGACGTGTTATCATTTCACAGCTTCCTGTTTGATCGTCAACTGTAAAGAGGATGGAGATTGAAAATGGCCATAAAGTACCAAATTTGATAACCCATCCGCAAACGTTAGCATTCAACCACCTCCTAGCTAATATTGCTGTTTGATAGTGTAAATAAATTAACAAAAGCACATTTATTTAAGCCTGGAAGTGGAACACACTGGATGTAATCAAGATATAATACTAGTGAGTGGTTGCATACCAACGTTAGCTAAGATGTTATCATGTTTTAACATTGAAATATGGCCCCATTTCCATCCAGATCTTCATATACATTGTTTTTTAAATAGCTGATCAATCGGGAAGCTGTTAAATGCTAACGATTCATCAGATCCATGTTGGCTATACTGCAGCATTGAGGTGACTTCAAGTTTTGATCCATATTAACCAAACGCATTTGTCTTTGCAGCTTCCATTTTGCACTCTTTATCCTCCTTAAGTCTCTGTTATATTTTTAATATAATGATTTTCTCTCCACAAAAGATACCCTTACTGTTGCTCAGCGTATTTTTGTGCTGATGTTGCACATGCAGTTAACACTCTGCTAATACCACAGCAGCTCGTCTATCCAGTGACAATGGCATACCGCCTATCTAATCGCCCCACTGCAGCCGACCTCGCTCTGTCTTACTCTCCCTCCCTCTGTTTTCCAATCAAGCATCCAACTTATTATATATTTCAGTGCCTGAGCATGCACAGAGCACTTTGACCAGCAGCCAGCCGCCGGCATGAAAGTGGAAGTGATGATGTCATGTGCTGATACACATTCACAGGAGGGGAACAAACTCGGCTATTCGTCTTTGTCAAACCACAAGCTGCTTTCCTCTGCATGTAGACTAAACACACTCGTACACAGACAGGCACGCATTGTAGGTTGTGCAATGCTCTTGAGTGCACACAATCAAAGGCCACCACATACACGTACACATTGTGCGACTTGCCTGTGTGCGCCAACAGAACAACAGGCACGCAAAAACTATGCAACATGCCAAACACCCACTTGCGCTGTATATCTCATTTGTCACTCATCTGCCAGTCCACAGGGTTCCTCTCTTCTGTGGTGACTTTTACTGTTTCTGAAGTGTGTTTGCAGCCATCTGACTCTCACAGACAGGCTAACCGCAGAGCTGTGACGGCCGTGACTTTAACTTTCACAAAAAACCCCTAGGTCATGCACAAAGAAGCTCATGGGAAAGCAGCACTTAGTCTTCAGCCCCCACTAACTGCTCAAGCCTTGGCTCGAGCATAAAAGGAACATTTCATTGCGCTCCATTTTCTGAACCAAACTGGCTCGGTTTGCAGAGAATATCTGTGGTCTAAAGACTAATAAAGTGGGTGGAGTAGGAAAAAAGCAGGAAAATAAGTCAAAATAGAGAGGGGAGGAAAAAAAAACGAAACTGTCACAAAAATAGTGGACCATGTAGGAAGCCTGTCGAAGCATGTTTTGACTATTTACAACACTGCTGTCTGGAATGTACACGTTTGACTGGAGGAGCAGTAATCAAGCGAGCTGCAGTCGATGGCATCCACACAAGAGAGGTTATGGCTATTCAGCAGTTTGCGTGAAAGATATGTCTCCCTCAGCCGTGCCAGTGGGGCAAAGGCTTAAAAACACTCTTGTGTGGGATGCCTAAAAAACAGAGCCTCTGGTGTCTGTTCTTAGTACGCTAAGCACGGATGGGCCACAGTGGTATCGTCAAGGTGGGTGGCTGGTAGCGGTAGTGGATGAGGGGTTTTCTTGAGGCACAGACAGGTTTTCCATTACAAATTGTATCAGGTGAAAAAACATGTTTTCTTAATTGTGAAGAGCGAGGAGCGTTCTCCTCTAAAAACCCATATGCTGAGCAGATGGGATAAAAACCCAAACCGGCATTCACAGGGAGCTCTAGACAAACAACTCGGATAGCCTAAGGTGTTACCTCCTCTTTACAATAACAAATGACTTCACTTTAAATGGAAAGGGACACTTCCTCTGCACGCTGTGTGAATAATTTGGCGATTGAATCCGCGGTGCCCTGCCTCGCTAAGTACCTGTCAGGGGTCAGGTACAGGAGCAGACATGATAAACGATCTGGTTTTTATGGGAAGAGACGGTGATGTCAGAGCTGCGGGGGCTTCTCCAGACATCCGGTTGAGGCCATTGTCTGCTGTCGGTAAGGTGCAGCAGGCTGAATACACCTGAGGCTGATTAGTAGTTCTGGTAAAGGTGTGTGTGTGTGTGTGTGTGTGTGTGTATGTGTGTGTGCAACATGTGTTGCAGCAAAAACAGAGTGCAGAGAGAAGCTCCAGTCATGCGATTCACCTGGCCAGAGTCTAACACAGCTCACAGGGGCACAGTTAAAGGTGGTGTGCTGAGTTCAAAGACTTAATGTTCCTCCACATTGTCCTCTCGCAGACTGAATCATCCACCTGTGGTATTAAAGAATGTTTTCAGTCCTGTCTGGTATTCAGTTTCCCGTGGGAGCAATTCCAGCAGTTATGTGTCATTAACAGTCACAGTTGATGGGGAAGAACCGAGGTAGAGCTTCAGCGGTGTCTTTATTCCCGCTGTATTTGAAAGAAAAATACGAGAATAAAAATCTGTCACCATGCGAGAGACTCTGTGAGGCCGTAATTCTCTTTACACCCCACAAAACAGAGGAGCTGCAAGGGTGAAACACAGAGACGTTGCTGTTTCTTACGTCCTAGGAGCAAAAACTGTACTCAGTTTGTCAGATATTAAAACCGTAGGCCAGAGTCTTTCCTAAATTAAAGGAAAACTACACTTTACAACAAGCTCTGGTTTCTTTTCGTTCTCATGCCTCACGAAAAAGACAAAAGTACGTTCCAGGTTTTTGAGGTGTCAGCAATTATTTTGGTGCAGAGGATGCCATAAAAGTGAAGGCTGGAGCAACTAAAATCAAACCGAGGATGTAGTAAACCATAGTTTTTTTTTTACTGAGTTCTGTCCTGTGTGGTCAATTTTGTCTCCCCCTCAGACTCAGCCAACAAATCTACAGCGGCTTGGTTCATCTGTATTCGAGGCTGTGCTTTTGTACTTTGTACATCTGAACTAAAGGCTCAGATGTGTTTTGGTGACATGCTATTATTTGCATGATTACATGTAAATGTGCATTTTTATTGTTAGCCTGTGAACATTTCAAGCATTGGTGGACTTTTAAGGTGCAGGAACGGAAAAATAAAAAGGGCAGCAGCTATATGTGCACAAAGGGCACTGGAGGGGCACCCTAGGGCACTTTATCATGTTTTATCTACCAAAGAGACATCTAAAGGAGCACTTTTGCTGTCCTGGACCAAACACCAGTAATAATTCAAAAAGACTAGAGCCATTAGCCTACTCATGGGGCCCATGCAGTTTGAATCTTTAAATACAACAAAGACTGAAAGTGTCGTATAAAAAATGTGCCAGAATCACTAAACACCACACGGCGACAGAGATTTTTTTGACCAATTGTCTGCCGTAAAGACTTTGATATTTGTGTCTAGTGAAATAAACGAAGAACTGTATCTTTAAGAAACATTTACGCTGCCATCAGCGCTTACATGACCACTGAGCTGTGACTGGCACCGACAGGAGTTCAGACAGGACATCGAACACCACAGAAGCCGAGTCCTCCCTGCATGAGCCGACAGTAATATCGTCTCCCAAAACGCTGAGGCATATAAAGCTGATTAGCCAGCTAATAAATCAGATTAACCAGATAGAGAATCTGGAATGAAATAATAGACCGCGAGCCAAAAGACACAAACGAGGATAATCACTATGGCTGCAATATGTCCCCCCTCTGCTGGGGACGAGTAAGTCCATCCAGCTTTGTAGGGTAACAGGCCCAGTGGAACCAGTAAACTCTCATTCATCAGGCAATCGCTTCTATTATCAAACCACATGCACTCAAATTAAAAGCTTTTGAACTTAATTAATCTTTTAATCTTAATTCATTTAAAAAACAGCAGAACATCCTTTCAGAGCTCATTTCAGGTGTACACCACCTTTTTTTAAAAAAAAACATTTATTCCTTTTCCTACTTTTTTAACCTACTACACATTTAAAGACACTTTCTATTACAACTAAATCATCAAGAGGATCATTTATGTCAGCTTAGTATTGTCCTCTGCTTCCGACAACCTAAACATGACCCAAAAAAATAATTTATTAGACTACAGACAGAATTACATCCATGACGGTGCTCCATCTCTCTGCTAACCAGAATCAAGTGCACAGGCGTGCTCATAAATTGTCTGAACCCCATGAGTAAGTTCATCAGAATTCAACTAGACAAGATTTACACGGTGCTACTCATTGAAACAAAATTAGTGGCTTCCTGTGCTGGGAAATGGATTTCTACCTGCTGGGTGGAAAATCTGGGGTAGGAAACTGAAAGAAAAGTGCAAGACTGTACTCCCACATATGACAAAATGTACAGGCTCAGCCAACTGTGGGCCTTGGACATCTGGAGGAAAGCCAAGGATGAGCACTTACACAGAGACCACATGAATCTCAGTGACACAGAAGTGGAGATAAATGCTGATAAATTTTAAAATAAACATACAAAAAATATGCAATTCCTTTAACTTATAAGACAATTTAGATATACTGACTGGGATGACCTGCAACATATAATTCCTTTTTTCCTACAAAAAAAAAAAAAAACTTAACTTGTGACACCCATCATCCATTGGCCAAGCCCCAGATGAAGCACACTGACGCACAGCAGCCTCGGCGCCATAGAGACAAAACATCACAGCCTCAATGTCAGCCTGTTGACAACTGGCTCATGGATGAGTCTCCTCCTCCCTCCCTTCTCCCCCTGCCTCACCCTCTTGATTCACTGATAAAGCGGAAGCGCTGGCAAACCCTGTCATTAAATTCACCATCACGTCACCTGCTGTCACCCTAACCAAACTCAATGCGGGAACATAAACTTTGCTTATAAAAACGACAATAAAAAAAGAGAGGAGAGGCCAAGGCTGACGAAAACTGATCAAGCCAGCCAGCTCACCTAAAGTATGTCCTATGGCCCCCCCCCCCATCTTCCCCTCTTGATATCGCTAACAAGCTGAGATTAAATAAAGAAACTGGATGTGATGCTAAATTGCACCGCTGCATTTTGAATCGTCTCCATTTCAATCATCACCAAGCAAATATGCCTGGCAGACTATCCCCAATATGCTGCTACTTTGTGTGATTGGGTATGGGCCTCATGTTTCTGTTTGATGATGGCAGCAGAGTGAACAAAATGCCCTCAAACCTGTAAATTTGTCAAATTTGATTTTTTTTTTTAAAAATGTTGGTACCTGCACTCTGTCCTCAGCCCTAATACAAATGTGCTATGTGCAGCAGTTCTCATTGTGTCAGCCCCTCACCACTTCTCTGTACATGGGGCAAAGGCTCTACAAACTGAGGTCCTCCTCCTGCTAAACATTTGCTATTCTCTCCAGAGGCTTTTCCAAAAGGCCTATCAGCTAGATGGCATCAGGTGCTCTTCCAGTAGTCAAGATTTCTCTACTCATAGGCTATTTACCACAAGCCCCGAAAAACTGCAGTCATTAGGACACTCTTAAAAAAGAATAATCAAGACAGCTCTAGAAAATAATAAACAATTAAAGGCCAACAAACACAAATGAGGATAACCACCATTGCCTCAATATGTCCCCCCTCTGCTGGGGACCAGTATGTCCAATAGCTTCTAATATTCTACCTAATGCACTCAACTTAAAAGCTTAGATTCATTTTATTGGGTTTGTTAAATGTAAAGTTTGTCAAAAAAGACAACAGAACACTCTTTCAGAGTTAATTTCAGGCCCATGCTGAACATCCCTTTCTTTTTTCTTTTAGTAAAAGCAGGCTGTTTCTCAATAACTAAACACCCTTTTGTCCCAAAAAAAATAGTTTTGATGTTTTCCAGTCATGGTCTCAACCACATCACAGCCCAAAAAACTGAACTTTACTAGATCCTGAATGAACACAGACAATGTTATAGTTTCAGTTTTGGTATTATTTGATCTCAGTGCTGCATTTTGACATCCTTGACCACAAAATATTACTAAACAGAAGACAGACTGGGCTGGACTTCCTGGCACGGCTCTAGACTAGTTTGAATCCTATTTGGAGGACTGCGGGCCTCCGCTATTCAACAAAATATCTTACCAGTATTATGCAAACAACACGCAGATGTATGGAACCATATCACCAGGTGACTACGGTCCCATGCAAATTTCACAATTAATGGTTGAATGCGCCCCATTTTTTCACTAGTTGACCAAAGATGGAATTAGGACCAAATTAAGAACTGGTTGATGTCAGTGCTCAGCGTCAGTCTCTAATATTCAATATCACACACCAAGCCAGGAAACTCCATTTTAACATCCACATTAGACAATTACATAAATCTGTCTCTAGTCACCTGAAGAATATATCAAGAATTATAGGAATTAAACAGGTCCATGCTTTTATTTTTCGATCAGGCGGCTGATTGAGTGGTTGCTGGGGAAAAGTAGATCAAGTGCCCCACTTCTCAGCTCCTTACTCTGGCTTCATGTCAAATAATTTACTTTAAAATGCTACTGCTGGTTTATGAAGCACTGAACGGTTTGGGAAACAATACATCGTGATCTGATTGCTCTGGTGCGAACCTTCCAGACCTCCCGGATCGCCTGGGACAGGTCTGTTCTCTGTCCCCACAGTCACAACTAATTAAATCAAACTAAACTAAACACAGTGAGGCAGCCTTCTTCTTCTTATTTATGCGCAGCATATCTGGAACAAACTTGCAGGAAACTTTTCCTTTATTCTCAGTTCTTTTTAACCAGGGCGCAAGTTAAATGTGGGACTATGTATGCATTTCTTGCACAGCCCTTTAGCTACACTGACATCTTTATTCTACTGTTCATTTTTTTTTTCTACTTCTACTTAATTGTGTGTGTCTCGTGTGAAGCACTTTGACTTGCCTTGTTTTTCAAAGTAGCAATACCAATAAACTTGTCTTGCCTTCTGTCTATTCATCACGACGGGTCCCTCCTGGCTGCCCTCACTGACTGACGACCCAAATGTGTCCAGTCAGACCAGTTCTCAGAGTTCTGACCACAAAGAACATTATTTGCATCCTGAGCCATTTCATTTCCTCGACAAAATGAACAAATGCGTGACCACCTATCTTTAACTCATCCAAACACACATACCCTCACACACACTCCAAACCCCAAACTAATGGCCAAAAACTTTGACAGTGGCTGCCCACCACTTCCACAATGAGCTCCAGTATTCTCTTAACTGGCAGGAGTCCCAAAAACCTGGGAACCTCACTCTCTTCTTGAAATTGATGTTCACACAGATTTTACTTTGCATGTGAACTCTCCTGAAAGTGTCAAAACTTTCCCTTACGTACAACTGTGATCAAGTTGCCTGTAGCTTTTACAGAGGAAATTCTTTCCTAAGACTTTCTGGGGTTTAACTTGGGGATTTTCGATCTCTTTTACTGGCATCAAACCTCTATTGAATAAGTCATTGTGGTGAAAAGACCAATCATTGAGTGTCATAAAAAGTTACCAAGCTCCCACTACTTCTGGGTTAGCTGTATGACACAAGATATTCATCCTAAATACACACCTCGATGTAAAACCTCTCATGCAATTATAGCATTCTGTAAAATCCCATTAAAAAGGCTTAACAGGACTCAAGACTAACGGCACCCTGTTGTCATGGGGATTTTCCCTGTACATTTTTATGTGTACAAGTATGCATGTATGTATATTACTGCTTTGCAAATGACAAACTGAACCAATGTCTGACTACTAATGAGCATGTCTTCTCATGCTTCACACAGCAGGACTGAGCATTTCCTTTTAAAGAAACACAACCCAGTCTCCAGAATACATGTGTGTATCGTCTGAAACACCAGATATAAGTTAGAACTATGTTTCTTTACGGTGCAAATGTTTTTTTCTTGTCACAGCACTGTGCTTATGATCTGGGACTAAATACAATTTAGTCAATTTCATTGCTGGAGATGGCCTGACTTTCCGACAAAAATATATATGTTTTTTTATCACCAAAAAACATGGCTATTGTCACACTTACAGATGCTGAAATGTCGTCGTCCTTCCTCACAACCGTCCAGTGGTTTCACTTACAAATGCCAAAACACGGACTCAAACTGTGGTCACCAGCTTGGCAGCCTTGTTGCCTGTAACTCAACCGCCCGATATGAAAGTGAGGTTAAAAAACCCCAAAATAAACATGCAATGTGAACATGATGTGACATGTTTTGTACAAATGTCTATATGGTACATAGTGTATAACATGTAGCAATGTATGTGTGGTTTGCAAAAAACGTTAGCATACCTGCTGAACATGAAGCGTTAAACAGTGAACTGTAATCAACCCAACAAGTTCACAGTAAGTCAGTGTACTTCTCTCCTTAATTGTGAATGCTAATACTTTCAACTAACAATTATAGAAGGTAAGGTAAAAGTTGATAAGCAATATTTGATTTTGGGAGATTAACTTTGGGATGGTTAGAATTGATTAAGCTCTGAGGATTACCATGTGGTTCCTGCAGCTCATCTTATCGAGGCAATTTACACCTTCCGGTTTGGCAGAGCTAAAAAGACACAAAACGTTTCTTATTCATCACTGGTCGAATAGGAAGTGAGAAGCTGAGGAGAGAGAGATGGGAGATGTTGTCCCTCATTATCAGGCCCTGAGTAGGATTTTTCCAGGATGCAGGGGAGGCTGCATCTGCTGCTGTTAGTGCCATCTGTCAGGTGGCTTGTGAACAGCTCAGAGGGGTCGTCTTGAGAAACTGTATGTCTCCTGTGGTCTCTCAAGCCTGGCCAAAGAGGATAAATAACCATCTCCAATCTGTGGTGAAGCAGCTCCACCGTGATCCTTCCATCGGCCTCCGTGGACTCTTTTAGCACTCTCTCCTTAATGGAAAAGTCATGTCCTCGCCCAAAGTAATGGGATCCACTGCAGGCAAGTGAACGACCATTAAACCCGTGGCGTGACAGTGATGAGCAGAGCACACTGTGGAGACTCTGCTTAAATGTGAACAGCAGGACACCTTTTACAGCCAGACTCACTGGTTTGGCAAACCCTTGAGGCATTACCTGACAACTCAGATGACACTGAGCTTCAGCTGTTGCACTTTGATCACATGAATAGGGCCTCTGAACTGATTTTGCATAATGAATGAAATCATTCAAAAGACTATGGCTCACTATAAACCAATCCAACAACACCATTTAACATGAATGTTTTCGCAGCTGCGTTATTTGTACATTAAGTCAGCAAATCTTGTTACAGTAAATTATTATCCAGTTGAAATAATAAAACATTCTCTGGTGGCTTATTTTCACTGAGAAACGTCGAACGAGGCAAAGAAAAACAGTGAACATACAAAGCCTCTTGTGCCTTGAGAATAAATCCACAGAACGGAAAAAGATTCAACCTGGTCACTTAATTTAGACAGTCAAATAAATAAAAGAAGTGAGAAGGCCATGCCGAGCCCAGATGGCAGGAGGTATGCAGGTATGAATTTAATTGCTTCCAGACATGATTCGAGCAGAAGTGGGTACAAGGTACAGTTACTGCACAAACAGACCCTGAGAGACTTCTGACAGAGACGAACATTATTACAACTCACCGTGTCTGGCAGGACTGAAATTAATTGTGGCAACGACATGAGCTGCACCATCACGCCAAGCACTGATCCATAATCTCCGGCGAAGGTGTTATTATTCCAAAATCAGGTCGGGTGAGGAGAGAAGGGACACTTTGAAGATGATTCTGTGAATGATTTCTGGTTCGATGTGCAGCAACATGAAACACTGTGACAGCGCGATGACAGCACGTTGACAGCATGGCGACGACCAATGTCACCGTAAATGACAGCTTCAGGACGAGCTATTCATGAATCCATTACTTAATTATTCCTTCCATGATTCGAAGTCACTATTTGCAAGTTTAGAACATAAGAGAGATGTGTCTAAAACAAGACATGGTTTAATGACGTCTTGAAGCAGTGTGGGATCATGGGAGTTGTTGCCTTCACTGCTGTTAGCTGTCAGCGGCTGGTTCTGCTGTGTGTTTGGCAAACAGAGCTTACGTTTAGGAAGCTAATAGCCTACAGCTAACAGAGATTAAACACACAGCAGGACTGAGTGTTTCCCTTCAAAGACACAATCCAACCCAATTGTCAGAATAAATGTTAGCAAGGTAAGTTCCCTTAAACAAAGCCCGCTCAGCGAAGCCGCGACTCTTCACGGTTTTGGCACCTCAGTGGTGGAACGAACTCCCGACCGATGTCAGGACAGTGGAATCACTCTCTATCTTCCGCAAAAGACTCAAGTCTCATTTGTTCAGACTTCACCTCACCTATATATAACATATGCACTTGTATGTTCGTACCGTTAGCACTTCAATTATAGCGCTTATGCACTTAAAGAATCTTTGACAAATAGCAGTTACGATCCTCAGATGAGGGCTTGACAATTGTTACTATATTTTGTTTTACTCGACGGTGATATGTTGTGGTTTCTCTCTTGTGACAGATGTACTTTTTGTAAGTCGCTTTGGACGAAAGCATCTGGTAAATGCCGTAAATGTAAATGTAAATGAGTTAAAACATTTCGTTTCTTTATATTCCAGCCTAATGTTTCTATCACTTCAATAATTTTTTTGCAGTCTTTCCACAGTCCTGTGTTTATGCTCTGGTCAGGTTTAGGCACAAAATCACTTGGTTAGGGTTTGGGAACCATCATGCTTTGGATTAAAATGCCTGTTTTGGTCAAGACAAGCACAGCTGAAAGTGTCTCATGGACTCGACCTTCTGCCGCAAGGGGTCCTTTAATCAGAGCCACACAAACAAAGGATGTAATCTGTGTTTTTCTGGGTTGAACATTGGAAACATTTGGGATAATACAAGTACAAGGCCCAGGACCTTTTTTTTTAGACATTTCAATGCAGAAATGTTACCTTAAGTATGAGGGGGAATTATCTGTAACCTGATGCTATTTAACAGTCATTTAGAGTGATGTTATGAGTACAAAGGTATATTCTGTTATTCTTACATATATAGATGTAATTTAGAGTCTAGTCTCTTGTTTGCATCATTATTATATCATTTCTACCAAGTGTCAGGTCAGCTGCCCACCATATTTCAGGTCCTCTGATCTTCAATACATACAAGTTATAGCCTGCAAGTGCAAGCTAATGTTCAGACATTTGGTGAGCTATGCAACAGTACAGCAGTTCCTAAGCGTGTTAATCATGAAAAGCAACTCATCTCTGCATGAAAACCAGCTTGTCTGACGCAACCCATCTTATTTCAGTGATGTCTATATTCCACTCGGAAAACACTATTATTTTGTTTTAACTAGACTTGGTTTGAACCTACAAAGAAGAAAACATCATTAAAAATGTGTGAATTTCTGACGCTTTCTTCTTCTCTTTCCTCTTCTTTGACTCTCTCCTCATCTCCCACTCTCTCTCTCACACACACAGACACACTGCGGCCTCTGATTTCCTGGCAATTCACTGCATTACACATTCACAATGACTGCGGCAGATATTTTGAGCTCATGCAGTAATGTAATTTGCAGGAGGGAAGAGCAATAAATATTTTGTCAGGAGCTCGCGCTGTGTGATACAGATTAAGTCCTTGGCTTGCGTGGCAGTGAACCAGATCAGTGTTTGGCGTTTTGTTTTTGTCTCCCGGTAAATTTGGATTACATTCTGCAGAGCGTTGATCCAAACAAAGAGTGCGCCTTTTGTTGGGAGAATAACTCTTGCCTTGTTCCTATCCCATCTGCAGAGAGGCCTGGCTACTGAGCTGAAAGGCATTTGGATGGAAATGGGCTGAAACAAACAGAATCAGACGGCAACGACGCATATGCTGATGTTGACGGATAAGCGTCTGCTATGAAAAGTGCAGCTTTAATTAGTTTGGTGCTTAAACTTGATTTGCAAGAAAAAAAGATGCAGCACAGAGAAGAAGTCTGAC
Source organism: Diplodus puntazzo (assembly GCA_963678695.2). NCBI lineage: Eukaryota > Metazoa > Chordata > Actinopteri > Spariformes > Sparidae > Diplodus > Diplodus puntazzo. The sequence goes on along the minus strand of OZ023158.1, from coordinate 20,428,757 downwards.
TGCAGCGGAGCAACAAGTCTCAGTGTGTTCGTGTAGAGAGGCTTTTTTTGAAATTCTTCAGCTCCCACCCACTTCCCGTAATTCTTTAACACTTCACATAGCACTAAAGTGAATGAGGAGTTAAAGTGCTGCATGACATTCCATTGAATTAAGTAATGTCCTGTACAGATTACAACCTGTAGGGTGGTGCTGCTCACACCCAGATCGCTCCGAAGCTGCGGCTCAGCTCAGGGGCTGCATCCTATCCAAGGATGTGGCCTACGAAGGCGTGCCCCTCCTCGGCCACGAAGGCTGAACAAAGCGTCGTTAAATGAGATGGTCTGGTCTATACATCACCAGCTGCCCTGACCTTGGTCTTACGTCATGAAGCAACGCTCCTTTTGCTCGATGTGACAGTGTTGGTGTCCCTTGTTTTTTGTTTTTTTTTCAATAATTGTGTTGCTAGCTATACAAGTGACTTGAAACATCACTACATCTAATAGTTTATTTGGCTGATATTTTGCTCTCCGTGAACTATAGAAATACAACTGTCACCAGTGTGAGATGAATCTTGGTATACTTGGCACAGGAGACAACGGCCTCATGCCTCGGCTGCATTTCAAGGAGCCTTCGAAATAAGATCGCCTTATCGTGCCACCGTGACGGCTTTGGTCTTCAAATGGCCGCCTTTGAAGGATGCTGCCCCCTGATTGAGACACAGCTTAGGACCACTCTCCCCTCGAGTAACTGAGCCATGACCTCATTAGCTAACAGTAGCAGCTACAACAAGGTAGCTACTAAAGAGCATCAGTTGAATGTTAGTCTGGTGATGTCCTCTTGAAGCTACTATTGAATTCTGGCCATACTCTATAAATTGCAGCTTTAAACACTCTCTGTTTGGTGGCACAATGTCCAAACATGGGAACAAGGAATCAGCAGCCCCCCCCTCTTTGTTCCTCCGCTAATAAACCCAGACTAAGTCAAACTGACCAAACTTCTTCTTTGCAACTTCCGGTGTTTGTTTGTCTTGGCTGGCAGAGCCATGTGAACACTGATGAGTGTGATTATGAAGTGCGTAACATTAGAAATGTATTACATTAAAACATTACAAATCAAATCCAGATGAGCTGGCAGTGAAGAAAACAGTGACTGTGTCCAGAGCGAGCCCCTGAGATCCATTTGCAATTACTTCTGATTCTCTCGCGTCTGAGCGGCGCGGCTGCCAGAAACATATTATGAAGGAGGCAATGATGCCATATAGCTGATTAGTTTTTTGTTATGTGTAAATAGCACCACTGGCTCTGTGTGTGTGTTTAAACATTACCCAGACAGTGAGACAGACGGTCAGGCTGAGCCAGCTGATTGTGGTTTGGGCTCAATCGCGGTTTGTGTATTAGCACACCGGGGCTCCCACCATATGCTTCTGGGGCCGTGGGCTTAAGTCTGGCACACACACATACTGTTCATTAGTGAACACACACACACACACACACACACACACACACGTGGACACACACAAACAACCAAAAGGACTCTGGGGTCCAGTAGCAGCTCAGATGCCCTACCCAGTCTGTGGAAGCAATTTACACCACAAAACTATGTTGTAGTGGGACTCTTGCCATGAAGTATATACAGTGTATATATATTGACTTTTTGTGAGCTTTAATACGCCAGCAGGCACCAGGCTGGCACCCAATCCTGCTTGTACTTAAAATGTGGAATTAGTATAGTCTATTAGGAGACACTACGGACCAGTATTGCAAAGAAATCAGACGATTGGATAACTTTCTTTCAGTATGTTGCCTACATCATCAAACCGCAAAAGCGGACACACCCTGATTCTACCAGGCGTTATTCCTCTCTGCTTCTGACCACAACTTCTGAGGTAGTTTATGAGAAATACAGATGTCTGGTTGAGTGAAAATAAACAGAGGCGGCGGTGAAACATGAGTGTGCCTTAACTGAATTAGTCTTACATACATTCTGTTTCCCAGAAGAATGGTAATCAACCCAATCGGCATGGAGTCTCAAGCGCACACAATCGTGGAGGAACATCTCCCCATCAAAACATCCACAAGCAGGGTGAATATTCTCCCTCTGCCTCTGTTTATACTAAGGCTGTGCCTTTGAACAGCCCCGTGGCTGTATCCCATTACATCCAGAGGGATGAGCTCAGGGGTTGGTACGGTGAGCAAAGAAAGCAGAGAGGGGTGTGTGTGTGATTCTAATCAATTCAGGCCTGGGCCGTGGCAAACGCTCTCTAATAACTTCTGTGGATGGGTCCGACTTGAGAGGGAATGCAAACCAGATCACTTAGGAAATTCCACGACGCTCTCTTTGCAGCAAAAGCCCCTCATCTAAAGGAATGTGAGCTAACATTTCCCCTCAGCTCCCTGGTCTCCCACACACACAGCTGCCCTTCAGAGAGTCACGCCAGAAGAGCACAGGGAGAGGCAGAAGAGGAGAAGAAAGAAAGACAGAAAGGAAGAAAGACAGAAAGACAGACATAGTGCTAATGGCTGCGCTCCCAGCTGCATGGGGTCTTACACATATAAACATGTCAGGAGAGGCTGGGTCAAAGGAGAGAGCACACAGGAACGGCAATGACGAGAGGGAGATTGAAAGGGGAATGTAGGAATAAGAAGCCAAAAGAGAGCACGATTTGAGATAAGGAGAAGGGAAATCGATGCGGGGAGACAGATGTGCGGGGAAAGAGGAGAAAATGATAGAAAAAGACAACAGAGGGAGAGCGATGCAGGAGGAACGGCGTGTCGACGGAGGAGAGGAGGCAGGGCCGAGACGTTACCCAAAAGTGGCCTCGAGGTGATGGATCGTTCGAGCACTTTGGCGAGGCCATCAATCAGGCAGGGAAAGGTGGTGAAAAGTAAAGCCGTGACACCAAAATCACTAGCAACAACATTATCAGAATTAGAAAGGATGCTTGAAATAGTTCTTTGGAAACACAGAAGTTTTGCCTTTTGTGGAAGGGTGGTGGACCACAAGCACAATAACTGCACCATCAAGTGAGGTTAGTTTATCCTTTGGCTGAATGGAGATTAAGATGTTACTCCTATAAAGCCCGGCAGTCATTCAAGATGCATTTTTCTCCACCGTCTCACTTCACTGTAGATCCTACGACCCGATGCCCACAGCCTAGTCCACGTCTCCCTGAGGGCCCCTCAGGAGTCAGGATCAGTAAAAATGTATCCAAATGTTTCTCTGCAGATCTATAAATCTAAAGATCTGATAGTTTCTAATCCTCCGACACTATACAGCGAACCAGATGTTCCTGGCATTTTATAGCGGATGTGGGATCTCTTGATAAATCAATGTTTGAAGATATTAAATGATCATAATCTGAGGAGGAACGTCCCCGCAGGAGGCCGTATGTTACATAAAGTAAAACAAATTCGAACTCTGTAGGGTCTTTATGTTTGATGAGTGGAGTCCACAGAGGAAACCGTTTCCTGTGCTTAAGTCTTATTTTTCAAAAACAGCCAGCGACTGCATTAACAAATTCTGCGGTCGACATTTCACTGAAATAGTTTTCACTCTTTATTTGGATTTGTCTGCCCCGGTGTGCACATGGCGGGAAAAAAATGGGTCAAGAAAGGAAAAGAGAAAGGAGGGGGGGTAAGAGAACAGAGTGGGGCCCTCTGGTCCCCTCAACATCCCTGCGTTGAATATGAAAATATATTATAGCATAATGTGTTCAGTATGCAAGCTTGAAGGAAACCATATGAAAAGATCCCAGACAAAGAGCCTTCTGTGTTCCAACTGACCCCCCTCCCACCCTCATCCTTCGTCTGCCTCGATTGCGAGAGGGAGAGGGAGAGGGAGAGAGAGAGAGAGAGAGAGAGAGAGAGAGAGAGAGAGAGAGAGAGAGAGAGAGAGAGAGAGAGGTAAAAAGGGGGAGGTGTGTGTGCAGACTCGTAGGAACTGAAAAGGGGCAGTACACACACTCGCTGCCTCACACGGCCAGACCCACCGGAGTACAGGTGAGCTGCAAAAAAAAACCCAAACAGGAAAGGAGGAGAATCCTGGAATTTTATCTGCCGCTGTGAACTTGTGGCTGCTGCAGACTTTGTCACCTGCAGCACATTATGTTTATCTGTACGGGGTAAGACACTATCTTTGTTTGGAGAGGGAGAAAAAAAGAAGGAGAGAAGGGGGGGAGTGAAGCGGTTAAGTGGAGCAGAGGAGAGGAGGGAAACTTTTGGAAGTCTTTGTTTGAGGAGATGACAAACATCTGTGGCCGCTGTTTTTCCCCCTGGGCGCGGGCTGCAGGCTGTGCAGAGGGGGTTTGACTGGCTGCGTTAGCCCTGTGGTCACTGATATCCGAGCCTATTGTCCTGACCGTATGGAGCCTGCTGGGTAGCCAGGTTATAGACTTGAACTGCACTGGGTAACATTAGGAGGTGTATCCAATTAAAGGACGTGTATTGACTTTCATATATAAGTAATTGCTTCCTGTTAACACAACAGGTGAGGCCCATTAACCGCTTTACAGGGGGCCAACTGAAGGTTTTGTTCTGCCATATGTCACGTACACATATTCACCTTTAGTTTGATGTGACAGAGAAGTGTTTGCAAATGCCTTTGAGCGTAGAAAATGAAACAAATGCTAATAGTAATGAACTCCTGCAGGATTGATATTATATGAACATTTGTAGAACTGCTCGTACTTTCTCCCTTTGAACTCTGAACAGTTTTCAGATTATGGCTCTGATTGTTTTTCGAGAGTTCCTCCCTCTTGGCACCGGATCAGACACACCTACTTCAAGTATTCATCTTCTCCTCTTGAAGCCCTCCACCTGTGACTGCGAGAGCAGGATGAGCTGCACACGAAGCAGACTCCTCATCACAAGGTTTTCCCTCTCTGCATGATTTATGACGGCGCTCGCATGACTCCTAAAAGTGAAAAGACAACCAGAAGAGGAAGAGTCCCAGACATTTGTTTCTTTTATTGGAGTCTGCGCCTCGCTATGTTTTACACGTCAGTCATCAGCCGGCACAAGCCGAGGCACGTTGACTATCATGGCTTCTTGAGGAATTATGAACCAGGAATGCTACATTTGGAGCGCTACCCAAAATGATTTGCTGCGAGAGCCCTTGAATGGCTCTTTGTCTGAATGAGAGAGAGCAAAGGGCCCTGCTAAAGCCTCGAGCATTCACAGCTGAATGGTTTTCGCCTGAAAAACTGTCTAGGATCCAAGCAACAAAAAAAAAGGCAAAAGATTGCAGAGATATAGCAGCTCTGCCCCCGAGGTATTCAGGGATAAAGGCTTGCCAGTCAATGTCGTGACCAGATGCCTCATTATGAGCCCGGTAACTGATCTACTTTTAAAGGCATACAGTAGGCGGAGGAATGCACGCTCACCTGACATCCGCACATCTCACATACCTAAACACATGTTCGCTCAGAGCAGCTGATGATGTACAGATGCCATGCCTCAGGTGAAAAGGCATGCAGTATATGAGTTATTAGGTGGCTGACATGCTTTCTACAAGTTGGCTATTGATGCAGATGTCTCATAAATGTACAAGCTAACGGCCATAAGGGACAAATGAATGATTACAGTTTGCACAGCTGCCAGAGACATTTGGTCTGTGCGTCATCACCATACGAGACATGCTGTCGAGAGCTAATGGATAGATCTGATGTATGAATCCACTGTATGTTGACGATGTACAGGAACTCTGTGATTACACACTAAAAGTGGCCTATGGGCCAGACTGTAAATGATATCCTTGGCGCTAATCATGGAGGTCAACGGGTGGCAAAGGAAAAACTGAGCGTGGGCGTGAGCTGGAGCTGAGCTGGACAGGTGGGCACTGTAAAGTACCTTCTGAACCTCAAGGTAATTGGAGGGTAGAGAGGAGGAGGAGGAGGAGAGATGACATCAGATCTTAGGTATGGAAAGTAGATAGGATCAGTTGGAGATATCAAAAGATAGTTTGGACGTGCACTCAGGCTGGATATTAACAAGCTGGGACCAATGAAGAAAAAAAAAAAAAACAGACTGCGGCAGATGTGGATTTCAAGAGTCTGTACGTGTGTGTTTCATCTCTGGAGCCAGATATCGGTCCGCAGCTCTGCTCATGTCAGTTTTCCGTGTCCTACATCTGTTTTTTGTCCAGCAGTTAATAAATATTTGCAGACTGGACCAAAGGCAGCAATCAAGAATGATTGTTAATCAATCATGCACAGCTGCATTAAGACGACATGTGTTCAGAAAATACGGAACAAGAGAATGTAACAAGACAAGGTACTAATCGAAAAAGACAATGTCAGTCCCCAGATGAGCTCCAGATTGATCCAAACACATCTGGGGGAATCAAAGAGCTGTTGTCAGAGCGTCCAAACAATACCGGCCTTCATCTCTCCTCACTTGACATGATCACGCCAGTAAGCTGAATTGTGGAGGATTTTTTTTTTTTTTGTTTTTGCTGTTTTCCCTGCAGGGAGGCGGGGCAGTGTTTTGTTTGGGGTCGATTGTGTTCAGGGGGGCCAATGAGCCGTCCTCCCACAGACCGTCATGACTCAGCTGTCACGTCCGAGAGCATCTCCACAGAACACAGTCTTCAAGGGATGTAAACGAGCTCTCTTGCACAGGCGCCTGCACACCTTCGGGAGAGATGAATGTGAGCGCAGTTGCGATGCCTGTGGGGAATCAGGGAAAAGGCATTTCAGAAGTAATGACTGTGTTTCAGCCCTCCCACCTCTGTTACAGTGGTGACTCTTGAGCAAAAACAAACCATGATCGGTGTCAAGGAGAGGCAAGTCTGATCAAGGACAAGGACGCGAAAACACCGGTTTATTATTACAAAATGTGCCTGTGGGTCTTCTTAGCTTTGATGGAGGAACATGACACTGCCGATCTAATGAAATGCTTTAACGGATAAAAGATAGATGTCACTGTAGGACATTCAAGTGTTTGTTTGCATGCATGGAAATCTTTAATCCACATTCACTTTCTCCCCTGACCCTGAGGCAGAGATAAAGCACATTTTTTTTGGCAGGTTACAAAAAGATTTTCAACCTTAAAGCCTTAATGGATTGTGACCTTCCTTCCGTCTTTGGAGACCACGCTCACTTTATCAGGCTCAGTTTTTTATAAAGGCGTCTCCTCATTTCCTTCTCCGCCCTTTTATCTTGACTATACAGTTCAAAGAGCGAAAGGCTGATCCTCATCTCTGATGACAGAGAATTGGACTTTCATTGTCTCCAAAATGCACAAAGGTTGGGATTTACGTTCTTTGGAAGTGAACCAATATTCATTAAAAGTATCACATGAGCCAAGCAGAGTCTATTAACATGAGCCACTTCCCAACCCATTCCTTTTTGTTTAAAAACTGCAGACTCCCTGTCGGCGCAGGGGTCAGGTCTTTTGGACTGCTTTCTTGAAACCACCGTGTGTAATACTCTAAATCTTGCACAAAGCAGTGGGTTTAAACTCGTGCCATTACACAGAGGGCGATAATGGAAAATCGAGTAGGATTCTTGTGCCAGCTGTTTGCCAAGGCTGCAGGTTTGCTAAAGTTGTGGGCAGATGTAACATCCAGCTTTTGTCTTTGCAAATGTCACATTTAAATAACATAATTGAATAAAAAGTGTGGTTTCACATAACTGATTTTTAACATGCATCTATTTTTTTTGCAGGTGGTTCTGGGCAGAAAATGGACACGAGAGGGATTAGATAAAGTACAGCGACCTTTCATCCCCTGAACGGTCCTTATCTACACGTTAAGCTTGGTCCACCAAAATAAAACAATTAAGGACTGGCTGAACAACGAGAGCACTCTTTTCGAGAAAGAGCAAAACAGACAAAGGGAAAATCTGAAGGAAGGAGCTGCTGACAGCATTCATGAGGAACTTTTGACGCATTTAAGTATTAATCAAAACTACCACCAGAAAAAAATAAGTACTTTCCTTTTCAATTGTGGCGGCCTGAATAAACAAAAGAAAGACACTGATTATCCTGCCTCCAGACACTGTGTCTGGCTTTAATGTATAAGAACTAACACAGGACACCAGAATAAAGAAACTTTAATTGAATACATTAGAGCTCTGAATACAAACCAGTCTCTGGAATGACCTTTCCATACCGAAATGTTATTCCTCGCATGCACCTAACAGCAGGAAGCTGCCATATACACAGTTCCCCTGGACGTCACTGCAGAGTTATGATCTCCAAGATAAAGGGCAGATCCTTTTCTCTGAAAGAAAAATAATCTGCGGACGGGAGATTGGGATGCAGACGAAAAGCATGTTTTGGTGACCGAAATAGCAGAGGAGGAAGGAGCAACGTCTGGGAAAGAAAAAAAAGGAGTGTACGAGCAATGCAAGGAGAGAAGATTGGACTGTTTCTCAGCCCTCTGTGCCAGAGTTTTAGGAGAGGACAACAAACTTGTGCAATTTTAGTGGCAGTCGTCCATGGGAACACATCCAAGGCACATTGGAGCTGACCCTCCTGGGAGGTCCTGTTAGATAGAGAATAATACTGCATGAAGACCAGAGCGCACGACTTCCATCAAGTTTCGGCTGACTACAGGAGAACATTTGGAAGGATTATTGCTGAAAGGGGAGCCATGACCGGAAGCAACAACCTGGAAAGCTGAGCTACTCCTTTCCTTTTCCATTTCAGTGTGTTTTCTTGTATTTCCAAACGTATTCACTGCCTGCCAGTGAGGACAAAATCTTCCATCTTCCAACTGGACCGACAGTTTCATCTTGTCAGGACAGAAGATTGAGCTGACTGGAACGAAACCCTCACATATCCCCCTGTTGAGGGTTTTGTTTCTGCTGCTGCAGAAGCATTTTACCGTGGGTCGCGATGGAGATGGACAAGGGACATGTGCCTATCAGGAGAGGGGTGAGCTGGAGTCCAGGAGGACTGAGGAAACCTCTCCAGGCAACGCAAAACATGCACACCCCTGGGACGGGGTGCAATGCATCATGGGAGAAGACAGGATTCAACAAAGAACAGATGAGCCGGAAAACAAGTAAGTGTTTGTTTATCTGGCGTTTTCTGTCCTTACTCTGGGAGCTGCAGCAGGACAGGAAAGTGTGTTATTACTCTGCTCCTTCATAACACAGAAACCTAGTTGTAAATACATTTCCAGTGGTTTACTTGTGGTGCTGACTCAGTGCTACAGTATGGCCTGAATTGCAGTATATTATAACATCTGAAAACCTAAAACTGAGAGGAGAGGACAGCAAATGGAGAAAACAGGCAGCCCTCCTTTGTCAGTGCAACTTGAGACAGTGAGGTTCCTCATGAAACATCTGTTTCCATGGAGTAAATATACAGGCTTCCCCAACAGCAATGGAAATGCAATCATACATCACTGCTAAAGGGTTTAATACACAACGCAGCCACTGACAATACTAGGCTAAGTTGTTGCAAAAGTTGTTGGGAACTTCTTAAAGGAGACATATTGTCTTTTATATTTGTTCTCCTTTCCTTCAGTGTTTTGTGTAGATACTTATCCATGTATAAGATTTTGAAAGTTAAAAAGTCCATAGTGCTCACCAGCAGAGGCTCCTTTCTCCCACAGAAAACACTGCTTCTGAAATGAAGCAGAAGTCCCGCCTTTAATTCCGAGACTTTGTGACATCACACTACGTCACCATGTCACACATGGGCATAAATTCCGCCCAGTGGATTCAGCACAGCAGCTCTGTTGTTGTTAGCGGGGCTGGGTCAGGCGTGTGTGAGCTGACCAATCACAGCAGACTATTCAAGAGGGGCCTTAAAGAGACAGGAGTGTTTCAGACAGAGGGGGAGTACAGAGCTGCATCACTGGACAGTATGAGAAAATGGATGTGTTTTTTCGGCAGTCAGGTGCGTAAACCTTTTCTAGAAGTAAGCCAAAATAAAAGTATGATTTGAAAATGAGCATAAAATGGCTCCTCACAGACCTTTCTCTGTACTTTCAGTACAGAACGTGTTACCAAAACGTGTTATTAAATGGAAATATGGAAGAACACTGAAGCAATACATGACTGGAAATATAACAACCTCACAGCATTCAAAGACACGTAAAAGACATTGTGCTGCAAGGGAGCATAACATAACAAAGGTCATGGCCATCAGATAATTGTCCCTGATACCAATCTGTAACCTCTGTAGCGCCAACACTGTTCCCATCACTCATTACTCACTAATTACTTCCTCAAATGGAGCGCAGATAAACAAAAGCAACAAAAAAAACAGAGTTGAAAGTGGACTACACCTAAACTATATGAGCTGCAGGGCTTGATTTCCACCTCTGAGCATGGTTTTTTATTTCCCCCATGGGATCCATGGAGAGTTTAGGTCACATTCAGTCCGGTAAGATCCCAGGACCTCTGTTAATCCTTGTCTTTCCATACCGCTTCACACATCACCCACGGGGGCTGGTGCTGTCATCCCGCTCACCCCGCAGCCATCACCCGGAGAAAGATAACATCCGACAGGGTAATCTGACCTTTGATACACAAATGCAGGGCTGGCCCCCTGAGTTAAATCCCCCGCTGTGTGGGGGAGTTTGCCGTCTGGGATGAGGGGATGGGACAGAGGGCTGAGGGATGAGGTAGAGAAAGTTGGAGGTCGGAAAAAGAGGGGGGTGAACCATGAGATGTGGAGGCTCTTGCATCATTCCCGAGGGCTGAGTTTTGTCTCTGCTGGAGGACAGGAAATTCCTCTTCTGCTCTTGCAGGTTGGAGCTCAGGGCCCAGAGGGTTCAGTGAGGGCAGACACTTGGTCGGGGAGCGTGCACAATAAACGAACACACTTACATGGTGATATCCAGACAGACATGGAGGGTAGCAGAGGTCAGGTGCTTGATCTCTGAAGTCTCACTGGTTTAATCCATACACACACACAATCTGGACTATCTCTTGTCTCCCTTCCCCACTTCAAAGACTGCAACAAGGGTCAGGCACTTGCCTGCCATCACAGGACATTAGACGGAGATAAGCCGCTCAATACTTGGCCATTGATTGGACACCTCACCAGAACTGTCAAAACAAAGTGTAGTCTGCTGAGACATCAATACTTTCTCAGCAGAAGCCTGGAGCTCTTCCCTCACAGGCATGTCTCCGGTTTTATAATTAGTTAGTGGAAGCCCGGCAGAGGTGGTGGTGGTGCGGATTTGAAAAAGTGAAAAAGAGCTGGAGGCTGTGCTGTCTGTCATACAGCCTCCAGCTACAGCCCCCCTTCCCTCCTCCCTCCCTCCCTCCCTCCCTCCCTGTCTGCCTGTCTGTGATCCGGACTGCGGAGCAAAAGAAATCCGATCCTGTGTCTCGCTCCAGAAAGGGGGTGTGAAGCCATCAGGCGCAGTTAGATTGAAAACTCTTGTGGAAGTACTACAAAACAGCGGAGCTCTGAATTTGACATGAGAAAGGTAAGGGATTAGGTCCTTTAAAAAGGATCCAGACAGACTAAACTTTCAGTTAGGATATTTTATAGGCTGGACTTGAATACAAAGTGAGGAAGAACTTGTTAGTAGCAGTGTGATGCTTGTTGCTACCGTCCGTAAACTTCAGGTCTCTTTTCTCATAAATAAAAAAGTCGTATCCTCCATTGAACTTCTTTTCAGTTCCTCATGAGAGCAGTACAATGTGCTGAAACTTCTAAAGAACATGAATTATTTTCTGAAACTCAGATTTAGCCTATTTCATCAAGTCATTCTTGAGTAAAAGTTAAGATAACTTGTGAGAATATTATTTTGGTAACTGTGAAGTCACTCATGAATGAATAGGCTACTTGAGTAAAAGCCTTAAAGCGTCTGATGTTAAATTTAGTATCACGGGTAAATTTCTGGCAATAAATGTAATTAAGTATCAAAAGTACAAGTAAAAATACAGGATCAGTGATAGAAATACTCAAGTAAAATGGCCAACAAGTACTTAAAAATCGTAATTTAAGTACAGCACTTGAGTAAATGTACTTTTTAAGTTACATTCGATAACTGATCTTCATTAGTTTATTGCTGGGTATCAGTAGTCGAATGTAACTACAAAGTACATTTACTTAAGTACTGTACTTAAGTACAATTTTGAGGTTTTGATTGAGTTTTTTCATATTGTGCTATCTTATACTTACACTCCACTAGATTGTGGAGTCAAATATTGTACTTTTAACTTTGCTACATTCATTTGATAACTTTAGTTACTAGTTACTTTGCAGATTTGAGAAACAAACAGACTATGTTAATCAGAAATAAATATAGGTATAGTAGATAGATCCTTAAATACATTTGATATCAGATACTTTAAGACTCTTACTCAAGTCCTAATTATATGGGTAACTTTCACTTCAAGTATGACTTTTTTTACAGGAATGCCATGAGTAAGTGGTGTCACTCTATAAGATCATAATCATTTTCCTACTCAAAGAGTCCACATTTCATAACGAGTATCATTTGTTTTGTCAGAGATGCTCACTCTTTTGGCCCTGACATTGATCACTGATGGGATTTGCACCTGCGTGTTACTTGATAACCAGTCCCCACTAGAGGTGTTTACAGTGAGGACACTTCATTTCAAGCCTCACTGCTCCGGCTCGATGTGCAATATTCAGGTAGCCTGCTTTATGAAAATTAAATAGCTAATAAAAAATGTCATTTGGACCTGTGCTGGTATTCCCTCCCATATTGACAGCCTCGATAAAAGGCACCGAATATACAGTAAGTACCTGTGTGAGAGGTTGGTTCATTTCTTTGCAGCAGTCTATAAAGGAAGGTGATTTATGCTCTTCCCAATAGTGCTGCTTGTTTAAAAGGTTTTGTGATGATGCTTTCATCTGTGTTATATTGTTGTCACAAATATGTAAAGGGGTCGTTATATCAATCTCTTATAGTGTACTGTCCTGCCTTCCTCTGTCGGTGTCAGGTTGATTGATTTACCGTGGTTGATTTTGACATTGAAGTGTTTCCTTGCAAACATATCCACCGCCATCATCACAGGGTATGTAAACGGACTGCAAATGATTATAATCCAAATTGGCCCTATAGTTCCTTTTATATACTAAGATAATAAGATAAAAATCAGATAATAAACATATGCTTGTGAACTTTAGATGTATTTCTGTAAAAGGAACTCAAGGGGAACCCTACAAAGATTTATATTAATTACTGTGAGGGCAGACTTTAAGTCTGTAAAATCAATGACAGATGGATATTATTCCTCTAGCTGGGGGAATGATCATGTAAGCTTTATACTCTGTGCCAGGAAAAACTGCATGCACAATGAGCTCTATAGGAAACCTTGAGAAGTGAACAATTTACACATAATTAATGTGACTGACACACGATTACATCAAATAATCTATCTGCCTGGATCCGTCACCTTATTAAATGAAGAAGGAGCCGTGGCCGTGCCAGCTGTCTCAGAAACCTCCGGGAGGGACGTCAAATATCTTCCCTCAGTCAGAGTTACATGAGTTGGATGAATAATCTACCAGATGTGTCACCGCAGCGAGCTATTCTCCTTTCAAATGTCCATCAGAGAGACTTAAAGGTTTTCTCATTCTGTTAAAAATAAAGCAAAGATGCAGCTTAAATTTTCCTCTTGTGAACTGCGAAGCATGATGTAGTCGCTATATTTGAGATGGGAACACTTGATTGTATAGTATGTTTATAGAAAACAGTTAAAAGATGTCATTTTTGGAAGCCATATATTGTAAAAGTGGTCTATTAAGAGTTCGAGCTGAAGCACTGCACAAATTAACTACAGAGAGAAACCAAAGGCATGTTGGAAGCTCAGGCAGGGAGTTTTCTCAGCGGTGGAGGAATGCTCAGGGAGGGACTACTGCAGATGGCAGAGGAAATAGCTCCGCTGCCTGGAATGGAGCTCTTAAGCTCAGAAAACAAACTGCAATTTTAACATAGACGTGTCTTATCCAATGATTTCAAGGTAATCAGCACAACCGCAACATGAGTGTAAGACCGGATTGACACCAATTTCTTTTGGTCCTGACCTGGAGTGTTTTATGAACTCCAGACAACAAGCTTTTGTGTCTTTCTTATTAAATTTTTTATTTGAAATGTTTCTCCGCCTATGTCTGTTAGTTCTTTGTCTGCAGCTCCGATCTGCTGAGTCAAGTGTCCACAAGGTCGTGTTGGTTGGAATAAAAAGTACTGCGAGGAGCAATCAAAACCATATGGTGCAAAAACAATTATGTGGGTTTTAAAGAGAATATTAAATCCCAGACTTGTTAAAAATTTGTCCTTGCTGGTTCTTTCTATTTGTACATGAAAGCAGTGTGGTGAGCTATAATTGGATGTTGAGGGAGTTGTCTTTGTTTGAACAGTAGATGTAGCGCATTGCTAATTCTCGAAAGTTAGGGTCCATTTCATCTTTCATAAATCTTAAAAACCTCATGTTTCTCTCATTGATCAACCTGTCTATTCTCTCTCCTTTCACACCAGATCTGACCCGGAGTGCCAGTTTATCAGAGAAGGAGCTAAAGGAAGCTCGTGTCAGGAGTCAGATCATCGCAGCCCAGCTCACCATCCCATCCAACTCCAGCTCCAGAGGTGTGCAGCTCTTCAACCGGCGCAAGCAGCGGGTCAGCGCCTTCACGCTTGAAAGCTGTGGAGAGGGTTCAGAGGAGGACAGAGCTGAGAATGTGAAAACCGACCCCTCATGTAACAAGCAAACATGGGCAGAGAGGAGCAGTGAGGAGAAGGATAGAGATCTGAACTTTAAAAATAGCGCTAACAAGCCACTCTTGACGCCACCTGGGAGGGTGCATTCAGTAGGTGGTATCAGGGCGGACCCAGGTAAGGATTCACACACGGAAGAAGTCATGGAGGAGCATGTTATCCAAGAGAGGCATTTCCTCCCTGTCAAGGAAGAGCAGGAGGAAGAGGAAGAGGCAAGAGATAAAATCCACGAGGAGCTTGAGGACAAAGTCAAGGATGAGATTCCCCCTGGAAGTAATAATACTGATCCAGTCCTGATTGGACATGCTGAAGGGGAAGCAGAGATAAATGGGGGCCACACAGGGCCACTTCCCACTGGAAAGCTTCTTAATGGCTGCCACAGTACTTCTGGGCCTGAGAGAGGGTCTGTGACCGCATCCAAGCAGACGAGCACCATCATCAATCGAACTGCCAGGCCCTTTTTCTCACCGCTGACGGTGCAGTCTCCAGAGGCACTCAGCCCTGTCATGGACATTCCCCCTCCTCCTTCTTACTCCACTCCTCCTCTCCCTGCTTTCACTGCTCCCCAGCCTGTGGCATTCTCACCTCCACCTCCACCTTCGTATCCCACACCTCCTTTACCTGCCTTTACAAACCAGCCCCCGCAGGCCTACTACTCATCTCCACCTCCGATGTCTCCTGTCATGTCCCCATCCTCACCTCCACCATCCCAGTTCCCTGTTTCCTCTGTATCTCAGTACCCGTCCATGCCCCATTACGGCCCTCCTACAGCACCCAAACCCTCCACCTTTGTTCCTCCGCCTGCATCAGAGAGAAAAGCCATAACAATCAAAACAGGCATACTTGAAGAGGGCGCTGCTCGAAGGGCGAATAGGAAGGCGATGTTCACGTTCAAAGAGAAGCCAGTGATGGCTCCGAACCCCGAGCTGCTCTCTCTGGTGCAGGGGGCAGATGAAAGGAAGAAGCACGGACAGAGATCTGTGCCCGAGCCAGCATCTGAGGAAGAATTGCTGGCTCTGGGTGCAGAGGCCTCTAACTTCCTCACCAAGGAAGAGGAAAGGGCAGATGAGGCAAAAGCACCAGAGTGGTCTTCCTGCCTCAAGAGCTCCAGGACCCGACCGAGGGCCGAGCACAGGCCAGACCAGACCCTCACCAATGTATCAGGAAAGGGTGCTGAGCTGTTTGCCAGGCGTCAGTCCAGGATGGAGAAATACATTGTTGAGAAGCAAAACACGGGGCAAATGAGGTCTCCTTCTCCGACAATGTCTCTGCCTCCATCTTGGGTGTACCCATCCAACATGCCAGGCAGGGTTAAGGCCATTGCTAAAAGCTCTGACATGAGCACACAGCTTTCACAAAACCTAAAGGCCCAACAAGCAGTCAAGCAGAAACCGAGGCCTAAAGCTCCAGCACCGGAGCCAGTTCCAGAGCCACCTACTTTAGAAAATGGCTGCTCCAAGATAGAGATGGACCTGTCAAGGCACCGGCCATACCAGCTTAACTCTTCCCTCTTCATCCTTAACCCCGCCAAGGACCCGCTCAGTACCCTACCCAGAGGAGCACCACAGGCCAAGAACCTGATGCCTACCCAGTCTTTCTCTAGACAGACTTCCTTGCCTAATAACCCTCCATCTCACTTCAGTACCCAGTGTATGTCTCCACAGCTGCCTCAAAACCCCACAAGAGGACGAGCAGAATATCCTTCAAGTCCCGCCTTGGGGCAGCCAAGGATCAGTTCTCCTATGTCTGCCTTTTCTCCAGAGCAAGTGTCCTCTCCTCGGTCAAGGGTCCAGGCACCGAGGCCCACATTTTCTGCCAAGAAGGCAGGGATTGCGCCACAGGTGTGGAGACCCTCTCTGTACTACTTTTAGAAAATGTGTTGACATCACTGGGATTTTTTTTGTTGTGATTACACACAAAACTGATTTGAGCAGTGCTAATATTTACAATTGAGTGCACCTTTGCTTCATCTTATGCCTTCTTCTTATACTATCACTTGCATTGAAGGTTTCTAACAGGGTGGAATCATTTTTATGAGTGAAATGTTTTAATCCTCACATGTATCAGAAAACAATGCAATGCTGCATGAAAAGCAATAATAATTGAAACTGCAGCGAGACCTTGTCTGAACTTTACAGCATCATCTGAGTGAATGCGTCTTAATCGCTCAGAGAATTTATAATTGTATTTTCTCCAGAGTAACAAACAGCCAAATGATCATCAGTTTGAATAAAGATGTGCCTTGATGTAATCAGATAAGTTTCATACCCAGAGCTACTAAGCACATCAGCACTAAAAAAAAACCTTCAATTTTCAGGATGTTTTAGAATATAATGAGAAAAAAACTCACACTTTTTCCACTTTGTCTCCCAAATCTGTGGGCACTAGGGTGATACTGTCTCACAAAGCACTTTAACAGATGGTCTGGCATCTGCTTTATGATCTATGATTTGCAATTTAATGCTGCTCACTGACGAGAGCGAGAGAGCTCCTTTTATGTCTTTATGTCTTCAGGGTAATTTACTCTGCTTTGTAGCATTTTCTACCTAAATATATGGTGTATGCTTGGATTCTTTGATGTTTCAAATCTGCTGGCTGCATACTAACTTGCATCACGGACCTACATACAGTATATACAGTGTTTGTGACTTAGAGCAGTAATTCTGGAACTATTTCTTTCATGGGATATCATCAATCACTGTTGTTGTAGACTGCAGGGTTTATGTATGTTTAAATTCATAAACTATGATCCACTGCTCTTCTCTGCTGTTCTGCTGTCTGCTATGATTAATTTCTTGTGTTCAAGTGAATCTTTCCCTCTGTGATTAAAGCTTTGTGCTAACACTCTGCTGTAACCTCTTTCTCCTTTTTCTCATTTCCTGACTTCACTGGCTTCTCTCAACCATTCATTTCCCCGTTAAGTGTTTGCTATTTCACTTCCCTGCCTTTATTGCAAAGGCATGCCTCCGTTAAGTACACAGATCATTTGCCACAGAGGACACTTCTATTATAGAACTCCGTATGTGACATTTAAAGCCCAGAAGTGATTATAAAGAGCTTGCCATTTTCAAAATATTTTACACGTAAGAATCTGAGTTATGTGCGTTCGTGTTCAGACCTGACCCTTGGTCTGGTTGGTCTTGAGGAGTTCAGACAAATGGGATGATGACCTTTGACCTGGGCCTTGTGTCTTTCACAGATGTCCCGAACTTTGTAACATTAATCTTGAAAACACCAAAAACATTTCAGATCCTGTAATAAGTCAAGACATTCCTCTTATCATTATTATAGTGGAGATAGTTTGCTCTTAATTACTTTGTGCATGAAGTGGAATGCTACCCTTGCTTCAGTCGGGTAACTTCATACCCCTGTAAAGGTTAACCACCTCAGGAGGAGCAGATGACAGAAACATGAGAGAGACACTAAAGACCGGCCCTGTGTGCTGGTAAACACACACAGAAGACGGGAATGCACAGAGATGACCTGAATGAAACCTTGACTTCAGACTGAACACATTAAAGCAGATTCTCTTAGGATAATTCCAATGTGTCTCATTGTCAAGTTTCACAGTATAATATTGGTCTTTTGTGAGTTTGAAAGCAAAGTGTCCTGTCATGGTCAAATCAAACCATTAGAATTTTTTTTTTAAAAATAAGGGCGTTTACTTACTACAAAGTTGTAAAAGCATTATTCTACAATATACAATCAAAGTGTGTGTGTTTATAAAAGTCTAAAAATCATTATTTGTCATGCTCCAACAGACACCAAAGGATTCCTCCCAGGATGAAACCCCCAGTGAGACTCCCACGCCAACCAGGACGCCCAGCCTCACCAGACGTTTCAGCAGCCCAGAGGGCCCCGTCGCTGGTGCATGGAGTGCCAGCCTACAAGCTAATCGCCCCTCCACTACCATGTCTAGCCGCTCGGTTATTTCCCCTGTGTCCTCTCCACTGGGTACAAGATGCCAATCCCCTATGGCCAGTCAGAATATTCAGTTTTCCACCTCTACTATAACATCCAGACCCTCTCAGACATCTAAAGCCACATCTCCACGCTCTATTCCTTGGGGCTCAAGATGTCAGTCCCCAATGGTGAGCCAGAACACCCAGTCGTCTGGCGTCCCCTCCAATCCTAGTTTCAGACCTTCCCAGACTTCTACCGCAACTTCTCCTCTTTCTCCTCCTTGGGGTTCAAGATGTCAATCCCCAGTAGTAAGCCAGCAATCCTCCACTGTTGCCTCCATGTACACATCCAGACCCTCCCAAACCTCCACCGCCACATCCCCACGCTCCCCTCCTTGGGGATCAAGATGCCAGTCCCCAGTGGTGAGCCAGAATACTTCCACTGTCACCTCCATTACCACACCCAGACCAACCAAAACATCCACAGCCACATCTCCGGTCTCTCCTCCTTGGGGCTCACGCTCCCAGTCTCCAGCACTCTCTCAGACCAGTTTATCCTTCCCTACCACAAGGCCTCTATACACATCTTCTGCCACCTCTCCTGTTCCCCCACCCAAAGACAGTCGCTGCATGTCCCCCATTGTCAATAACCTAGACTCTAAAGCCAACCATCGCCTCCTGGCTAAGAACATCATCAATGCAGCCAAACGTAAAAACAGCCCCTCTCCTGGAGCACTGACCAGTCACAGCCTCCCCATCTCACCTCTGGGGAATTCACACCATGGTTATGACTGTCACAAACCACCCATCAGCCCTTTCCAGTCGCGGGCACTGGGGGCCCAGTCGCCTACCTTCACCAGCCCTCCTCCCACCCCAACACAGAGGATCTGCTCCCCTGTGAGGCTTTACAACACTCGCTCCCTCACCGACTCTGATGCCTCTGTTGAGTCTGAAGACTCTGGCCTCCGATCGCCTGGCCTTCAGTCCTACAACACTTGTCCCCGCGGGTGGGGAGGTAGCCTGAGGGTGAAGAGAAGCACCGTCTCCACTGACCTGTGAGGGTGTTAATGAAAGACAATGGCATTATTTTACCTTTCATAGACTTTTGTGGCATTGGATCAGCCAGAAAAAGAGTTTCTGATTGCATTACATCAAACCAACACAGGTATTAGATACATTCTGCAGCTCTGGATACGGATCCTGGATCATAATAAATGTTGTATCATGGTAGAATTAGTATTTCATATGACTCACATTCATAGTCTGGACTGACAAGAACAAGCTTTTTAGATAACGCAGTTGCTGTGGCTTGTACGCTTCTTACATACCAAAAAGTGCGAAAGAATCAAAATGACCAAAAACATTTGAATTCACGTCAATGAATGCTATTCTTTTTACGCTTTCATCAATTTAAAAATGTTATGAATCGTCATTATGTTTGCTGGTCTGACGTGAGTCAAAACAGGAAGAGACTTAAAAGATATAAGGCACAGAAGGGACACATGAATGAGAAATGTGTAAATATGTAGCTCATCGGACTGTGCAGTTCTTTGATTAAAGGAGACCTATTAGGCTTAAGGAAACAGGAGCTAAAACAAAAGGGGGAGTACTGTACTGCAGCACTGGACAGTATGAGAATGTGGATGTGTTTTTTGAGCACTAAAGCATGTAAACCAATTCTAGTAGTAGCCAAAATAAAATAATATGCATAATATGTCTCCTTTAAGGAATTCTCATCGTACCGTATAAGTAAAGTAAATACCGAACTGGGTAAAATGAGTTCCACCATTTATCCCTGACAATAACACAGTGGTAGGTAGGACACATGCTATTCACATTATCACACATGGTCAAAGTATTCATCACAGTTTAATATACATTTTTAAATTAATGGAAAATAAATCATATGCATAATCATCGCAGTGCAATAATCACAGTGTATATATGTTGCTTTGTGTGCTGCATTTAAAATGAATGTAAGCTTTACAGATGGATGGACAGGAAGTGACAGAAAAAAAAGGGAGTGTACAGTGTGAAGAGTTATGTGGAGCATCGGCGGAGCATTGACGACCCAGATTAATCAAACACTGACATCATGTTTCAGGAAAAAAAAAGATTTCAAAAGCTTTAATGAGCAATGAACAAAATATTATGTGACATGTATGCCCAAGTTTTGTTGTGTTTGCTGACCACAAACAGTCATTCTGTTTTATATCAGTGTGAACAGATTAACATATTTTATGCCTGTAACTTACAAAGTGCCTTTTTGGATGAGGTTTAGAATGTGAGACAAGTAGATATGTACAACAAAACGTTGTTAGATTTCTGTGGGAAGAAGAAGGTTAGCGAATGTTGTGTGTTTGTATGTTTAAGTGTTTGTGAGAAAAGGATCAGAGGACTGGGTTGTATTTTAAATACATACACAACTCTAATGTACATTCTCTTTAACTTCTAAAGTGTCTTTTTATACTTGATTTGCACTTTTGTTTATTCCATTTCAGTCGCTAAGATGGGGTTGTTCATGACGAGGTTTGCCCCAGCAGGTGTAATTCATACACAACTGACTTTTCTGTTTTGAGTGCAGGGTCATCGAAAGTCAGTTTACACCATTCCCATCACACAACAGATCATTCCTTCACTACCTGACCCGCGGGCCAAAGCATCAGCACATTTCTAAATATTAACTTCTGTGTGTCCTTTGAGTGACAGAGACACCTGCCACATGGTGACCTGGCTCCTTCAGCAGGACTAAACCTATCACTGTCATGGATTGGTTTCGACCTGGGTCACCCCTGTCCAAAGAAACAAGTGCTGACATCCTCAAACACAGATAATAATCATTGCAGTTTTCACACAAATTCTTTTGAGGGTTTTGTGATTGCATGCCTGCATTTTTTTTTCAATACAGCTAAGTTTTCTCTCATTTCATAATTGTATCATGTCTGAAAATAGATGCGAAATAAAAAAGTGATGACACACCAACTTAAATATTGTATCATTTGTCTCTTTTGAATATAATAATTCTTAACAGCCTGACATGAGAATAGTAGCATTGGAGTAAATAATATACACTTCAGTAGTCATTTTCCCTTTTATACAAAGTGCTCTACAAAAATGAATTAAGTAGGTGACTCATGGGATACTTTTGAATAAGTCTTTTTAATTGTTTAATGAATATGCCTTTATTGAACACTCTGAAACCTCTTTTTTTCTCTGAGCAACAACCAACATGAAAAGAAAAAAATTCATTAACTCTTTAAAGTGAAAGCTAAGTTTATAGGGGACCAATCCAAACAAAGATGGTGTCACTATACTTTGGCCATTACATCCTACAATTAGTATTTACTTCATAATGACAAGTTAAAGTAAACAAACTTTAAGATAAAGCTAAATATAAACACTAAGTGCATCAGTTAAGAAAAGATATACACTAAGTGCATCAGTTAAGAAAAAGCCAAAAGATGAATCTGAGTTTAAAGAAAATATTTAAAGGGGACAGTGAGTTTGATCTGACGAAGCAAGCTTCCTCAGCTGACAGGTCACCTTAGGGGACACGGTGAGATTTTGGACGCATTAGTTGGGGCCCTGCCAGAGGATCTCAAGCTCTGATCCAGCTCAGAAGGAGTTAGCAGTTCAAAGATCAGGAGAAGGAGCCTGACCATTCAAAGCTTTAAAAAAAAGTGCAGGATAATCTTAATAAGTCAATTCCAAAATGGCAGATAACCTGTGAGGGGTAGCAAGGATTGATGTGATAATGGTCACTTCTCTTAATAGTGTTAAAAGCTTGGCAGTGGCCTCTTGTATAGGTTGCCGTCCTTGAATATTTCACCTGCTGATACCTGAATAATGTGTGGCAATAGTCAAGGAAGGAAGGACAGAATAGTGAAGGCAGTACGCAAGGATGAACTTTTCTAAATATACAAAGAAAAACGCATGATCTGATCGGTTAAATGTCTCAGTTGGACAAAACTTTTCTTTCCTGAGCATCAAAAGATTTAAATGTCTTTTAAACAAAACACCCAGATTATAAGAGAGATGGTTAATGCTGTCATAGCTGAAGGACCAGAAAAGGTAATGATAACTATTTCTGATTTGTGGTCATTCATGTGTAAAAATTTGATGTCCAATTATTAATTTTAGCCGGGTAAGACATAATGTGGGATACAGTGGTAGTAAAAGGATTTATTGACGCATACAGTTGCATATCATCTGTGTATCAATGATCTTCAATATTATATCTATCCATGATTTGCTCCAGGTGTGGCACGTATATAGTAAATAAGAGGAGACCCAGGACAGATCCCTGGAGGACACCACAAAAGAAAGGTGCATGAAAAAGAGGCATCTCCAAACCTATAGAAGGACCTGTTTGACAGACAGGAGATGGACAATCCAGAACCACAAAAAGGCCCAGAATTAGTAGGATTTGACTGTTGCAGTTTATCAGAACCACATTCAAAGTTGCCCACTTCTACCCGGCACGACGGCTCCTCTTGGATAGCACCTGGTCATTACTTGTTTTCCTGCCCTTACGCCCCATACTGTTATTTGCTCGAGGCTACACATCCACTGCCCAAAGGCTGCTCAGAAACATCTGAAAACCACAAAAACAAGAAAATACAGACAGAGGGCAGTACGGTCTCTGCAGACACAGACTTCTCGTGGGCCATAAATAATGACTTAGAGCTCACCTGAACATACAATCTTTTCAGGAAAATCATCACTCAGCCTGTCCTTGTCTTGTGATTTTGTGGTTCACTTTGTCAGAAGGCTGAGCAGAGGTCAAGAAGAGCACTGGGGCTGCAGAGTGCAGCCTCAGTGAGTGAAAACCACATTGAAATATTTCAGAAATTTGACTGTTGTTCATGAAAGAAATTGCTTGTGTGGAGAATAATCCTATGCAGTGCCACCAGAGTGAGGATTCATATTTCATCTAGTCATTAACCCTTGACAGCACTTCAACAGCCCCCCCATTCAAATGTATGACTTTTTGTTATGATTTGGTGCATTATTAGAATTATAAACAAAAAGTTATGATTATACAAACTTAATCGATGTCTGCAATTGCAACATAATATCTAGTTATCACTGATATATCATTTATGTGCAGTCCATACAAACATATCTCTCTTTATGCTGCTTTCCCTTTGAATATGCTTAAAAGTTGTTTATCAGCCAAAATACTGACACCACCGCATTTGTAGACTTGTTTCTTCAGTTTTTACAGTCTTGCATATACTTTGCGTCAGTGCAAACATACTACATATTTGTGGCGATAGTTAGGGGACTGAAGTGTCAATGACAGAGAGCCCTCAGGGGGGGAAAAGAAAGGCAAAGCCACATTTATCACAGGCTCATAGACTGCCATCTGTAGGACTCCAGACAGAAGTTCAAATGAAGCAAAACTGAACTGATTGTTTTCACGCAACTGTTTCAGCTGTTTCACATTTCAACATATTCTCTCATATTCTTGTTCCTTTTTCTTCTCAATAATTTATATACGGTTTGAATGAGACTATTTTTCCTGAAGAAAATAAAGCAGAAAACCAACAATAGCCCACATTCGAGAAACAAATTAAAGATGGTTGTAAAAGTAAGAATGAATGTCATTCAGAACAGACATTCAAACATGTCATAGCAGGAAAAGCACTTGCATATTTAATAAAATGACTGATGACAGCATCATTCATCCTGCTACCTTGCGTGCGTGCTCGCTCATCGTAATGGTGCAACCGTTAATGCAGTGACTCACATTTGTGCTTTTTGTTTCCTGCTATGACAAGTCAAAATGTGAGTTGTGAAACAGCCCAAAGCTCACACACACACACACACACACACACACTAACCTGAATGCTAACGTATTACATCCCATGAATGCAACTTAGAGGGGCACAGCTGCATTGTTGAGACAAAAAAAGGTGATATCTCTGTGTTAGATATCACACGTTTCATTCAGCTCAGAAATGGAAATGCTTGCAGGAGAACTGTAAATAAGGTGGCATATAGCAGGCAGCTGCACACCTTCCACAAATCTCCTCCTTTGAGCTGCCCAATATATAGAAAATAAACAATCTGCTTTATAATATTGTTATATAAGAAAATTGCTAAGGAGGTTAATATTAAGAACAATGTTTATTTACTGTTGTTGAGATTTTTCTCTGAGTTTTGCATGAATTAAATAATACAAATGTGTCCATCCCTGCTGCAGCTGTTCATCTCTCTACCTGAAATACAACCCTCACCCTCTCTGTGCTTAGTTCAAAGGAGTGAAATAAAGATATTTTAGCTGTTTCTCATTTTGCTTGTCCAACCCTCAGTAAAGTGAAAACCTTCACGGAGACAGAAGGGGCCGCTCTTGAGGGGAAGAGGGCGAAAGGCAGCGCAGTGCTTTCATGATTTGACAGCAGGGGCTTGTTTTACAGCACAAAACAACAAGGATGAAGATTTCAAGCGACGATGCGGCAACTCAGATAGTCGAGAAGAGTATTAGGTAGCTGAAAGCCACCGCTTGTACCTCCATTTCTCCGGTTTGAGACGCGGAGTCGACCCCAGAGGGAACCTGAATATCGACTGAAGTGCAGATGAATGTCTGTGCCTTAAGTGTCGCTGGATTTGTTGTTGTTAGCTGCTAATGCTAACCATAGGAAGTTGCGAGCTAGCTGGCCTAGCAAGCTAATGGTTAAATTGGAGGGGAAGTCAATTAGCCGCATGTGTTTGATTAACTTAACGCTGTCCGGCGAGTAAACATGGCGTTGCGTATCTGATGGAGCCAGCTAACCTCGGCTTCAGTAGTTCAACAACTTCAGCTTTGGCTAAGCTTTTGAAGTACCAGCCGTAGCATTAGTAGTGTTACCTAGCTCCCTCAGTTAGCCACCACTAACCCTGAAAGAATGAGCAGAAAACACCATCATTTAAAAGGAGCAGAAGTCAGCTGCTGCGTGAAATACTTCTTATTTGGATTCAACATTTTATTCTGGGTGAGTAAGCAACAGTGTTTGTAATCGTTTGCCTGTCGGTATCATGAGGGAAATAGCGCTAATGTCACTAACTTGAAAGTCTCATTAAATATTCTGGCAGTTAGCTTAACGTTAGCGCCGTTGGTGTTGGTGAGTTCTAACTTGTCTGATTAATGCCTGGGGTCTCAGTTCTATATTCAGTTAAGCTAGTTAAGCTAATTTACAAAAACATTAAATAAGTTTTTCCAGTTTTGTTGTTGTTGTTGTTCAGCTTTATTGTTGTTGTTTATGTGTTGCAACTTATGTAACAGATTAGCTTGTTTCCTTGTTGGTTAATTTTTGGCACAAGACAGCAGTCAGGTGAACAATAGTTAAGTCTTTCAATTGGCAAAAGCATTGTTGTCATGACTTAACAATGTGAAATGTAACTTTTTTTAACCTGTACTCATTCTCAACTGTTTTTCATTTTATTTATTGGCTTGTGGACAGCTGGATTTTTTCCTTTCATAGCAAAGTGAATCATTTTTTACAAGTGGGTGCAAGTCACAAATACTACAAAACAGTCACTTGAAATACTTCATTGGTGGTGAAACTGAAGTTTCCAGAGAAGTAAAGGGACCTCTGATGATGGTTGGACTAAGCGCAGCTGGTGAAGATAATAAGTCTGGCTGATGCTACTTTCCCTGCCTGAGCAGTGAGGATTGGTACCATTGTGTTTGAGTTTGAGAAATGGCAGTCTCATCTGTATTGTTAGGCCAGTGTCAAGTGAGCCCACATCTACAAACCCCCCCCCCCCCGAGTCTTTATCCCTACTCAGTCTGAAAAGTTCCTCTGTTCATTATGCGCCACCCCTCCCTCCTCAGCCGTCTGCATTGCCTCTGTGCGGCTGGTTTAGTATAATGTTGTCTGTGGGTGAAGGAATGGCGTGTCTGTGTGCCCCAGAAGGTCTTCCCACACACTGTTGGAAGCGAAAGGCCACACAGGCCTGAATACCACCCAGCCCTACTCTTTTCAAGCACTCTTTTCACCCCCACCACCACTATAGTGCTCGGGCTCTGCGGGACAGCATTGTTTCTCTCACTCACACACCCACAAACGCACAAAGAGGGACGGTGGTAACAAAGACTGGCAGGGGGGAGGATTGGGTGTGATTCTGTGTTTTCTCCCCTCATATGCTTGTTCTGTCTGACTCGTCCGGCACATGGGATCCACATGTGTTCCACCTCCTTTCGTCACCACCTCTTCAATCCTCAACACGCCTCTTTGAAATGTAGGAGTATTACACTGTCATGTTTTAGGTGAAACTGAGGGTGATATGAACTGTCACACACCAAAGAAGAAGGAAAAACAATGCTTAAATACATTTTGCAATTGGCCTCACAAATGAAAAGCACTCTGTAATACATTTGGACTGCGCAATCAACTAGGAAATATATAGTCATAGGCCTATAGTGTTGTGTCTGATTCATCTTGTGTTCTTTCAGACCATTTGACACTCAGGCCAAGCTAACAGTCCTGTGTCTTAGCGCTTTGTGAAACCGTGGAACAAGTTCCAGCTCGCTGGCTGTTTCCGTTAATAATCACCAGAAGATGTCCTCCTCTTGTCTCTGTGCTGCAAAACTGGATTTGACAGACAAGCCATTGCATTGCTGAAATAGAGAGAGATGGGGGTTTATTCTCCACAAATCAACCCATTTGTCTCTCCTATAGTGATCTTGTCAGGCTTGAGAATGCTGCCCGAATTGAGACAGAATGCTTGTAAGGCCCTAAATATTGGGAACAAAATGGAGCAATAAAACCTGGAGCCTTCTCTTCTGCTGTGAATTCTTCCAGCGCCTGAGCTCACTGCCGTCAGCCCGACACTGTCAACCGAGAGAACACACCTTCTCTCGTCCTAACAATAGAAGCATTCCTCACATCCACTTAATTAATCATATTTTCTGCCTGAGCTGCTGAGATGTTTGGAAGCACTGCATGCAGTAATTAAGCGCTTGTTAAGCTGTAACCAAGTTGGTTGGATGCAGGCTGTGTGTTATTAGCCAGCTACAGCTCTGAGTGTCTGTTCACACGTGGCACTAAAAATGGGGGTTACATGATCACATCACAGGTGGAGAAAAAATAACCAGTAATGAACCAGGTGTGAATGCATCAGTCGAGGCATATTTAGAAGTACTGTAGGATTCATGTTGCCACATACTGTATTCATGCATCTCTTATTACATTGGAGGAAATCTTGTTCATTATCCCGTGTGTGTATAGTAGAGCTGAAATAATGAGATGAATTTATTGATCTGTCGATACAAAAATGTATAATTTAAGACATTTTGTTGGCCAAACAAAATGTTCGCAGGTTTCAGCTTTTTAAATATAAATATTTTTCTTTAAGTCAGATGCTTGTTGGAATGTCGTCGATTTTTGGTCTGTTATTCAGATTAAATGGGGCAATATTTGTACAGTTTCTCAAAATAATTGTCAGGTTAAATGATTATGAAAGTAATTGCTTGCTCTAAGTCGTCTTCTCCCGAAGTAAGAAAACATGTTTGTCTGGTTCAAACCCCAACACGTCACATCATCATGATTTGAATAGTTTCACTTTCGGTGAACATGGAAATTATGACGCAAAAATGGTCATTCATACTAAACAAACATGTGACTCAAGTCAACTAGTCCAAGTCTGTAAGTAAGTAAGATCCAAGTAATTTTTTGTCAAGACACTTTTCCCCCAAAAATGTATTTCTTACCAAGGTAAAACCTGTTCAATAATTGAACAGGTTGGATTTATATTCATAAATTGAATTTGTTCAAAAAGCTTTCTTCACTTCTTCTCAATCAAAAATGATTCCCTTCCCATCACCTTTAAACAGAGAAATACTGACAAGTCATTAGAGTCATCGTGTCTCAAGTCTAGCCGAGTCATGAGTCTTTAACTAACCAAGTCTAATATGAATCTAAAATCCTATTTTTTATGTCAAGTCAAGTTTCAAGTCATCAAAACAGTGACGTCACTCGAGTCCATATCTGTGGTACTAATTATGAATCCTATCATATCGCAATTGAAATATCTGTCACAATAGTCGCTGTCGCAATAATTGCTATTGCAATAATCGCACTATGATTTATGTCGTCCTAACGTCTAGTGTATAGCAGGATAAACTCTCTTCAACACAGTTGATGTCAAATAACAGCCATTTTCCTGTCTTCTAGTCTTATATCTGAGGACAAATGTTTTTCTGTTAAGTGGTATTTGCCGTTTGTTAAAGATAAAATCAAATGTAAACAGAGAGGCAAAGCCCACTCAACAGGGGATATTTCTTTTCTTATTGGTTCTGATTTTTGTTCTGATACTGTGTCAACTGCACTCGGTCTCAGCTGGGTCTCCACATTATCTGGATATATCTGGATACAAGATAGTAACTGCATAGGACCTAACCTTATCCTGATAATAGCTTCAGCCTCCAGGGTTTGTTTCCACTCCAGTCAGATGAATTTGGGCCCTGACACTTGTTTTAGTTACATGCTGTTGTAATTCATCAGCCAAACAGATACATTGATTTTTGCAGTATCAAATGTAGAGGAGTGTGAATGCGGAATTCGAGGGGGAAGTGTTTCTGTGTTGCAGAATCATACAAGCTGCTCGCTGTGCTGCTGATATCATATCATCACGAATGGCTGTGTTCACACAGCCAGCCACATTAGACATTCAGCTTCTTGGGGGAGTCACTGAAAGGTCAGTCACTCTTAAGTTAGTCTATACCCTGCGCATTTGTGTGTACGTGCGTGTCCGGGTAGAGTGTAGCTTGGTTTGTCTGCTAGTTAGTTGAGGTTAATGGGATCAACTGGCTTAGGGAGGCATCTTCTCAAGTGTTGATAATCTCTCTGTCCACATGGAGAGGAACCCCTCGCTCTGGGACACACACATCTAACCACTGCCCTTGACAGAGAAATAACCTGAGCAACCTGATTTGAATAATGAATCAATGACAAGGACAACTAGCTCCAGACTATGTGTTTACTTGCAGAGTGATAAACATAGAGGTACAATGATAAAGACAAAGGGATCTGATATAACGATAAATTATGTACAGAAGAAAGGCAAAAAAGGGCCTTTTGAAACATCTCCAAACAAATCTTAAGCAATTACTAAACAAAAACACAGTGATGTGGTTTTCTTGGCTCTATTGTTTATTATTCTCGAGTTAACATCTTATGTTTCTCACTATCGATCAGTCTGCCAGTTATATTCACAATTTATCAATTCGTTTTTTACTCTATAAAATGTCCAAATGCTGTTGTCCAACCAACAGTACAAGACCCTTAATTTGCTATCATAAATGATAAAGTAAAGCAACAGATCATTACATTGAAGAGCTTTAACCAGCAAATGTTTGACACTTTTTTTGAACAATGGCTATTATCAAAATATTTTGCAGCTAATGTTTCTTTCAAACTATTAATCGACTATACGTCACAGTTCTACTTATGATTAGTTTCCACTTAGTTTTTATCTACTGCTCAGTAAAAAGCAACCACTATCAGGGGAACATTTTTGTTCCAGGCCACATTGACAGAGTTAAACACAGGTAGTGTGTTTCAATGCCACCGACTGACCTGAATTTGACTCTGGCTGCCAACATTACACTGTGGGAAAAGTCAGATAAAAGGAAATATCGCAAGCACAACACAAAGGCAGGTTCACTCCAGTTTCAATGTACTCATTCAGTCAAATTCACTTCAATCCAAAACTTATTGTCCCTTGAGGGGTAGTTTGGTTTGGAAACAGGGCTTTAAAAAGGCACATAATATGGGTACAGAAAAGGCTCCCAAGCTTGCATTTTTTTGGTGTTGATCAACAGTCTGTCCTCTCCTCAAAAAAGTCCTCAGTTATTGTATATTTTACGACAAAGGTTAATGGAAGTATTCACTGACTATAAAAAAGGTTCAGAAAAGGTCAAAGAAATGGTGAGCCAAAAGACAGGATACCCGGCATGGATACCTCATAGCTGTCTCATTTACTGCTGCCTTCAAGGTCGCTTCAAGCTGTGGTGGGGGAAATGCAACTTGACGTGGATTTAAGTACTTTTGACCGGAAATGATAACAAAATTGTCCATATAACAGAAGTACTTTTCTGGTGTCTGGCGCGTGTTTTATTTTAGAAGCACCCGAGTGAAGAGCTGATTTTTTTTCTTCTTTCTGCTACGTCGGATATTTCACAGTCGAGGAAACCGGAGAGATGGGAATAGAAGGGGACGGGAAGGGATGTGTCCATACTGAACCACCAGGGTATTTTGTAATTGATGATTCATGAGCAATTAACCAGAAGTTGTATATTTATTTTAAGTGGCTATAATTTAGATGGAATGCTGCATGATTACACATTGACACATTTAGTATGGATGCTGCGCTGTCATATCTGTGCATCTGGTATAACCGGAAATGTCTGCTTTCCCACAATATATGGATACTTCTTGAAGCACTTTAAGGCAACACTAGATTCTGGCAATGTTCCCACTCAAATCCAAGCTATTCCTAATCATCTCTGGCTAATAATGACAATTTTAATGTTTCCTAAGTCTAGCAATGGTTTGTATCAATACAGATAAGGAAATACACGCGTTTGTGCATGATATTATCTATGGAAATGAGACAGGAAGAACATCATATGAGTCAGTGGGCAGGCATTTAGTAGAAAATGACTTCCTTTAGATCATTATAATCTTCTTTTCTATTTAGGCTGCAATAAGCAGCATTCATGTAATATTTCAGGTGTGACAGCAGCAGATGGGGAATCAAATCCTTAGTGGAGCAAGTGTTCATAATTCAAGCCAAAATGGATTGAAGTGAACTTCCTGTTTAAGACACCTGGGGATTTGAAATTCTATAGGTCACGTTAATGCTATATTAATTTTGGGCTCTGTGCAATTGCATCGTCTCACTTGTAAAGAAGTCCGGTTCGTTTTAGCCCTCAGGTTCTCTCAGTGACACTCCTTCATGGGCTGTGTCCTGAAAAAGCTCCAAAACCTTAAGTAAAAAGGAGTAAAAGTTAGAATTGTGGCCAAAAAGTCGTACCCTGTTTTTTAACATACAGGCCTTGTGTTGTCCAACAAGGGTTAGTTATTGGCGATGCAGTGACGTCCAGATGTAGTTTCTTTTTCATATATTCAAATAAACCTATTAAGTGCACTGAACTGTTTGTTCTGGATACTGTACACATGCTGTTGTTATCAGAAGATTTTCATGAAGTAGTTATGCATATTGGATTTTATTGTATAGACCACCAGTCCAGGTTGAACCATCATGTCGTCAAAGTTATTTTGCAGAGTACTTCATTAGTATGTTTATTGTGATTATTTCTGGAACAACTTATTGTCCGGCAAAAGTTGTTAGTTGATAGGATGAAGTTGTTTTTTCCCTTTTTTAAATCTACCCCTATAATCAAACGCAGATGGCATTCTTCTCTTGCACAGATTAAAAAAAGAAAAGTATAATATACTAAAGAGGGTTGCTAAATAAGTAAAGTGTATGTGTGGGAAAATACTGTTACACGTATTTAATAGATTACATGTATGTGGAGACAATCTACATTTAAGGTGCCCCCAGGGCGACTCGTTTGGTCACCGCAGGCACCCGCAGGCACCTTTTTGGGAAACAGTTGAAAATGAATTACTAGCTGTTGTTCTTCATAAAGACAGTTGCATAAATTATATCCAAATTCAAATTTTTACATTTAAGAATCAGAGAATATTGCCAACATTTAAAAATGAACTGTGATTTATACAAAAGTAAGTAAATATATAATAACCATTCATTTACTTTAGATGGAGTTGTGTCATAGTAGTTTCAATGCTGTAAATCGAGAGTTGTTTTCTCTGTGCGCTTTCATCAATCTGTGTGGATTATTGAGATTCAGAGACTAAATGGTTTAATACTCCCACTGTCAGTCTAATCTCTTCTACCTGATCTCCACCTGCTTACCTGGACTCTTATTGCGTGTCTCTTTCCAGCTGAAGCCACCACCGCACCCTTCACTACAACCTTATGTAACCACCGGGCCAACCCTGTTGTTTGTTTGTTTTGGCACACTGTCACAATGTTGGTCTTGTTATGTGTGCTGAAGGATTGCCATCAGTTTACCTGCTTTGCCAGATTTAATCAGCTTCCCAAGAAAAAAATCTATCTGAATTTCAATGGAGCTATTATATTTCAGGCTCTGACATTATAGTGTGTCTCAGTTAAGTTGATTACTGTCCCAAATCTCTTAGGAATGATCTTGTGGCAGCTAAGCAGTTGATGAGACAATAACATTATATGAGCAACACCACACTGGCCAGAAAGGTGTGATTTTTACTGAAATGCAGCCTGCATAATATAATCCTGAAGGCTTAA
Source organism: Diplodus puntazzo (assembly GCA_963678695.2). Lineage (NCBI taxonomy): Eukaryota > Metazoa > Chordata > Actinopteri > Spariformes > Sparidae > Diplodus > Diplodus puntazzo. The sequence goes on along the minus strand of OZ023158.1, from coordinate 20,395,881 downwards.
TAATGTTTTTTTTATTGTTGCGTTTTCCCGCGGGTTGTCCCCAGCAGTCACCCAGTTCTCCTTTTTTTTGGCACATTTTAAACTCTGAGCCCTACATTCATCCTTCATGAGATAGGAGGCTAATACCAGAAGGATTTTCCTTAACTCTGAGGATATCACACCCTCCAGCCTCGTAAGTGGCCCACTGCAATGACTCTAACCTGCTGTAACCTGCAGATGTAATGATTCACTCTGTCCACAGCAAGTTAAAAGGCATCTTCTCTGAATTCAGTTTGTTTTAAAGGCTCTTAAAAGCCAATTTTCTCAAATAGGTTCCTTCTATAAGTGCTTGGGGTTCTACATGAAGGCACACCTTCCTGTTTAAGACTAATACTGGTTGTCACAGAGATGCCCTTTAACCTCTTACTTAAATAAGACACAGTGCGCAGTGCTTGTCCACCTCAGTCACTTTTACATACCATCTACAGGGCTCCAGGGTGCGACTGTGTAGCCACCACAAATCTGTCAAGTGCGACTGAACATCTTCGTTAGTTTAGTAGGTCTGTTTGTTAAAAGCTATTTTTACAGGCAAAATGTTTTTCAAACACCAACGATATGTAAACAGTTGCCCCACAAATATTACCCTATGTTAGCTGGTTAGTGTGCAGTAGGATTTTATATGCATCTTGTTGTGCCCTGTAACGCTAAGTCCTTTTAACTTTACTATTTTTCAACTATCAACAGTTTTTGCAATTTATTCTTTATTATGCTCTGATTTTTAATGAAGAAAAGTTTGGTGCTCAGATCCATATAGGTCCATCTGTCTGGATTAGTACAGATAAAACCTATGATGAAAACTGTTAATTGTAGTTGTGCTGTTACTGGAGATTTCTGCATTTGGGTTTTGACTGTGTACATCTCACATATTTGGTGCGGTTAAGGTTGTGTAAAGAAAAGGTGATGTCATGGATCAGTATGGATCAATCCATGTTTTAACATGTGAAGACAGTTGTTGGGTTGTTTGTGTATGTTGCCAGGGAGACACGACAATAAATCATACGCGATCCACCCACACAGTCCTGATACAAGTTGTTGCATGTTAAATTTCTATTAATATGTCACTGGGAAATGTTTGTTTTTAAAAATTATCTTTGATTAATGTTTAGAAAGTCTTAGATGTTTAACTTCATCAGCTCATGTTTGCTCTCCGTCTGACTGTGAAGCTTCTTCTCTCTGCTTTGTTTTACAGTTACTAGGAGCAGCATTTTTGGGCATAGGCCTGTGGGCATGGGCGGAGAAGGTAAGCATAAACACATGCGCACAAAACACACACTGTGGAAGTACAAATACCCATTATCTTAGTACAACAGGATTGCCTCAACAGCATAGCTAAAGTTCTTTCCCACATTCCGGCGGGAATAAGCTGGAAGTCCAATTTGCAAGAGAGAGTTTAGATGAAAACAGAAATGTTGAGGGAAGTGGTGGCAGGGAATAAAGGCACCAACCCTGTAATGCTTTGTAGCAATGAAAGCATACTACCTGATAATAGTAATTATTAGTCAGGATATATGTTGCTGCAGCTTAAGTGTGATATTAAAGGGATTTATACAGAAAGGAAGTGACAAATAAATGCAATTAGAAATTGCAACACAGGTATATGATTGCATTCAAATAAATTATACTTACTGTAGATCAAGCAAGATAGGAACTGGCGACAAAATGGCAGCAGCTTTCAGAGCTCCGAGGGGTCTTGGAATTATACTGCGGCACTGACTAGCTCGCAGACAGGTAGAGAGAAGTCACCAGGTTCATTTCAGCTGGCTGTACCACGGTTCCAGTTCATTCCAGTCTGTTTAGATGTACTAGTACGTTAAAACACCAGGGTGACTAAACTTAACAGAGAATAGGTGGATCTGCTTCAATTTCCTGTTTGTAAATCCCTCATAAATAGCAGTCTCTGCAGAGAGCAATCTTGTTTTTGTGTCCTTTGTCATAACATACAGGGGGGATGTTAATTAACAGGTCTGCCGTTGTAATGTGTCATGACGTAATGTCCGTTCTGGCGAACATGAGTCGTTGATGCCTTTATTTGTGGTGTAAAAGCTCAGAAAAAATTGAAGTAAATAAAAATCAGGCACTTTTTTGCTGTGTAATACTTGCTTGAAAGTACTCATGACAATAAAAGTAGTTCAAAATAATAGATTGACATTGGAATTGATGACACATCATATTTTGTTGAGCTGTATGTTTTTTCTATTAGAGTTTATCAGAGTCTTGAAATGGGCACATTTACGCCTTCACCCATCACAAAATGAACACCTCAAGTTTGCATGGAAACTGACTACTGTTTATTTTCCACAATTTACTGCCTACAAAGGTCAGGTGCTGCCATTAACCTCTCAGGTACAGTGGATCACAGCCACTCCTTCCAATCGAGTTAACAGTCAATTTGTTCATTAATTATCTCAAAGTTGTACCAGTCAGTTCAGTTAATGCTGCACCAGCGTGGAGGCATGTACCGATTAGTAACGTCTGGCCATGAACTCTGTGTAAATAGGCCTGCACCGGAGTACCTTGGTGGAACAGCGTGAATAATTTAAAGGGATTAGACCAAATGATGAATAGCCGGACTGTAAAGGCATAATGGTGAGTTGGGGTCTTTGTGGCTGAGATGATTAGTTTCTAGCCTCCTGCACACAGCCAGACTAGTTTACTGTTTCAGGGCCTCGTGCTTGAATTCAAATGATGGCACTTTAAATCTGCACCAGTGCCACCATTACCACACAAGATTGCACCGTCATACTGTAGATGTCCCTTTGCTCAGTTCAGCGGGAGCTTAACTTACGCAGCATGAAATTTCAGCTTTGCAGGCTTTAACTGCAAGTGTTTGACATGTGCACTAGATGTGACAAGCAAACAGAAAGTCAGATCTGAGAGCAGTTTACAGTTGGTGACGCTGGTGGGGACGTTTGTCAGCATGTTGACCTTTCAACACAGTGACATAAACAGAAACATAATGCATGAACCAGAATACAGGATATATTTTAACAGGTTTTTGTGTTCACAAACTACAACACCTTGTCATGTGTGACATTATGACATGTTACAGTGAGACCACCCTTTGGCATAAAGGTGTAATTTCTGCTAGAGACATTTGTCAGTTTGAGGCATGATGCAGAATAGAGAGTGACAGGAAAATAAGTTGGACACACTGTGGCCTCGGGGCTGTGAGGGAAGGATATGCAGAGAGGAAGGGCAGATGTCTGTGAATGTTTACTGAACTGTGCCTCTTCTGATGAAAGTTAGCTGTTCCATAGGCTGAACAGAGATCTGCTTAGAGAGCAAAAAACTGTTCCAAAACACATCAAGTGGTTTTGTTAATTTATTTGGAAAGCAACACACAATTGATCAATACCATTCTAAATCAGTTTTCAGTATTGCCTTTTTATTAGATTTTTTTTCTGCTGCACTTCTTCATCTCTGAACAGGGCTGGCAACCCCAGTTGGCCTCTTTAATGTGTCATTAGTTGAATTCCTACTACTTCTCTTTCACATCACAACCTCTGTTCGAGGTTAGCTGTGTTTTTGTAGAGGGAGAAAATTTTACCTGGACCTTGTAATAGAGAGGAAGGATTGATTTTGGAAGTATTACAGGCAGGATTTTAACCGCTCTCTTTCGTCTTTCTTCTTTTCCCCCAGGGCGTGCTGTCCAATCTGTCATCCATCACAGACCTAGGGGGCTTCGACCCTGTGTGGCTCTTCATCGTTGTCGGAGGCGTCATGTTCATCCTGGGCTTTGCTGGCTGCATTGGAGCACTCAGAGAGAACACCTTCCTGCTTAAATTTGTAAGCCAGCTCACGGCTGTTAAAGCGAAGACAGTTTTTCAAACATTTCACACCCCCTTAGTTCTGCAGTTCACACCAGAGCCGAGGCTGTAAGTACAGCAGGCGTCACTGGACTCGGGTGACTCACCCATGCCAAATGCTATGGGCGGTTGCATGGCACAAATATGTGTTATCTCATCAGAAAGTAATAATCAGAAAAACTGATCCGTGATTAATTAGCCAGCATAACATTTTTATCTATGTGTCAAGTATTTTTTTCCTTTTTATTTGGACTTCTTTCTTTGTATTTGATCTGCAAATATAAGATTTCCTCTAAAGCCCAAAGCCATGACGGCACCACTTTGGGAGATTTATGTGGGTTTCATCTGTATTGATAAAAACATGTGACTGACGGAGACAAACTTGCTTGGTTGTTGCTGGCTGCGATTCTGAGTAGCTATTAACTCCAGCCGATGTCCATTAGCAGCAGTAAGTCAGGCGTCAGAGTGAGAAGCTAATGTTGCTTTTGTGCATTTATCGTTCACCCAGTCTGTGCTCTCCCTACATTTACTGTAAAGCATGGATATAACGGGACCCCTGGGACTGCAGCTTTTTGTTGCCACGTTCGCACTCAGCACATCAAGACAGGCCTAACAACCATTCCTGCGCAGGGACAGTTACATCAGAGCGGTTGTCCCTAATTCTTTTACGTGAGAAATGAGAAGAAAAATGTTTTTGGTGTTCTGATCCTTTTTAAAGGGCGCACCCAGATTCCTCGATTGAAGTGACAGATTTTTGTGTTCTGTTTTTGTGTTTACTCTGGTGTGTGTCTTGTGCTTTTCCAGTTTTCTGTGTTCCTGGGTTTGATCTTCTTCTTGGAGCTGACTGCAGGGATCCTTGCCTTTGTCTTCAAGGACTGGATTAAAGACCAGCTCAACTTTTTCATCAACAATAATGTTAAGGCATACCGCGATGACATCGACTTGCAGAATCTCATTGACTTTGCCCAGGAATATGTGAGTCAGCTTGTTCTCACTGAACTTTTGTGTCAGTTACAATAAATCTCCTGGTAAAGTTCATATTTCTGTGCTAGAGGAAGGCACTCCCTTGTCTAGAAATGTTTATATGAGTTTCAACACTGATCTTGATTCAGCTCAGTTCTGGGTAGGGAGGAGAATGAGTCAGCCACTGCAATTGTGGAGTAAAATGATATTTCCTTCAAATGATTATCCAATTATGTGAATGAAACAGTTTAGGTAATTGGCTCCTGTGTGTAAACGCTGGGCTCAGTCACAACGTACTGTAAAGGCGATTAGATTCGCTGTTGTCTAGGTATTTGTGTCGCTGTACTCGCTCTGTACTCACTAACCCATCACAGTAAGCTGGCTGCCCACCCAAGCTGACCTGAGCCAGGCTCTAAAGAGTTGTTTCAAGACCAGATCAGAGAAAATAAATCTGTCTGTTTAACCGGAGTTGGCTGCCTAATCTCTGCCCATTGTAACTGCTGTCTCAGTGGTCATGCTGTGGAGCTCACGGGCCTGACGACTGGAACCTGAACATCTACTTCAACTGCACTGAGATGAACCCCAGTAGGGAGCGCTGTGGAGTCCCCTTCTCCTGCTGTGTCAAAGACCCGGCAGTGAGTCATTAAGTGATAATAATACATACAGTTAATCATTAATCATGCAGATTCTCCAGTGCAGAACTATAACGAGTAGTCGATAAACAGAAAATTGATTAACAATTAATTTAGTAATTGAATAATACATTGAGAATTGAAAAATGCTAAATGTTGGTTGGCGTCAGCTTCTCAAATGTGAGGATTTGATGCATTTCTGTGGCGAATATGTCTGTATATTGAAATTCTTTTTGGTTTGGGACTGTTGGTCACACTGAACTATTTAAAGATCACTTTAGAAATAGTAATTGTTGTTTTCTGACAGTTTACAGACATTTATTAGTTGCAGCCCTTAACTAGTTTTGAAATTGCTGTATAGCTTGTAGAATTGATTTAGAAAGTAATTGAATGATGGAGTGCCAAAGAATATTTGGCAAAATACAACAACTCCTATAACTTGCAGTTCTTAGAGCTATTTTTCTGGTGCAAGACTCAGTTGACCCATTATTAATCAATAACTTGTTGTAAAGTTACTCTGTATAGCAGTCACGGCTTAATTTATTTCTCCTCCTCTCAGATTTAAGGAGTCACCTTTTGTTTTCTTTGCAGGAGGATGTCATCAACACACAATGCGGTTATGATGTTCGGCTTCAAGGGGTTTGTATTTCTGGATCTCTACCACTTCTGCACGTCTCTATTGCTTTCAGTATACTCAAAGCTGCTGTAAGCGTTGTTGTCATTACAAATGTGCCACTTTTTTGAGGCATCTCTTTTTGCCTCTTCATTTTCTTCAAGCTTTTGTCATTGTTTGGCCTGTTTGGTAGTATAAGCCTTCACCAGCAGCACTGATCTCTGACCTGATTGGTTAAAGTGGGCAGGGATACCAGAGCATTTTTATTTCTCTTTTACTGCATGAGCAGGGGGAGGATATATATGGGTTACTGACAAAACACTATGACGGTGATTATTGCTGGAATATAGAGCTATTTGACACCTTTTATAATAAGTAAATAACACTTCGAGCATTGTGTTTAGTTAAACTTCATTATCCAGTTTTCTTTTCATGACCCAGTTCTCTGAACATTAATTTTGTGTTTTTGGTAATATTTTCAATTGAATCTACAAGGCCTTGTACAATTATAACAGTAAACAGAACCAGTTGTCATTCACAGTACAGTCACTGGCTGTAGTGGAGCTTGATTGGCAGCCCCTGCCAGACTTTCTGGCTAAAATTACATAAAGCTGCTGAGTGGAATTACTCCTGAGGGCTAGTTGATTGACAGGCTGCAAATCTGTGTGATTGAAAGGATCTAAGCAGATGTTGAAGGTGGAGTGGCTCTCAGGTTAATTTGTATTAGTCTTGATTGTGTCTCTCAACCCACCCAGTAAAATGGAGTAATGGGTGAAATAAATTTAAATGGAACCAATAAAATTTAGATTTTATAGAATCTAAGCTTTCTCGGTAAGAAGGACATGAAAACTGTTCCTCTTTTAAACAGTCGGTAAATCCAGCAAACACGGAGAACATAAAAGGGTTAAATAGCACACAGTCTCCTCTGCGAGCTTCGTGCCTTAATAACAGATTGTTCTTCTAACAGGGATAATTAGGCTCCAGTTATAGCCTAGAGAGCAGCCTTACTACACTCTGTAATTGGCGAATCAGTGGGTTATGCCAGTTTGTTCCCTTTCCCTCTGTGTGTGGGTGTGGTGGTTTCAACTCACTGCACTGCAGTCAGATAGATTGCTGTTGCTAGGCGCGCTGCAATACAGTGAACCACCTGCCACTGAGTCGGTATGAATTCATTTTCTCTATGTGCTTTTCTGCTAATGCCATGGTCATTGACATTTTGCTAAAACTATCAGTAATGTGTGGAAAGTTTCCCGCACAGCTTGTTTATGGAGTGCTGGCTGTGAAAGGGGAAGAGCAGGAGACATGAGGAGGACAGCAGCACAACAAAGGCAGAGGGCTGAAATAGCTTCAGAGGAAGTTCACAGTCAGAACAACATAGTGTTTCCTGCTATTTTATTGGCTGCCAAGGGGGCTCCCTGTACCTCCCATTGGTTGAAAGCTAGCTTTCAGGTTTTGCAAGAGAACAAAGGGTTCGCCTAGTTGACTTGTCTTTTAGAGTAACAAAGGGAGCATTGTAAAGAGTCCTGTTCACACCCTTTCTAGTGTCTTTGCAGCTCTAAATCAGACCTTTTCCGAGCACACATCAGCAGCTGAATCCGACAGCACGAACAGCCATCTGCCCAGTAACAGGAAACAGCTTCTGCCTGTTTGTTCAGTCCTCACAGAGTCCTCTCAATACACTGCCTTGATATTCTCCATGATGTCCAGACATTGACACGTTGTAATCGAAGAGTGACTCAGCTCTCACTCACTCCTTATTCCCTGCTCAGCAGCGAAGGAGTCAAATGCTCTCTGTGTTTTTTGTTAAGTCCCTCATTAGTCATAGGACAGAGTGCAGGTGTTTGTTTATCATAAAGAATTCCAGTGCCCTCTCTCAGAATGGAAAAAAACAGATTATTCACTTTCTCAATTCACTTTACTTCTCATCTGTTCTTGTTTTTAAAAAGGAGCTGGACCGGCAGAAATACATATATACCAAGGGCTGTGTGGGACAGTTTGAGAAGTGGCTTCAGGACAACTTGATCATTGTAGCTGGAATCTTTGTTGGCATTGCACTTTTACAGGTGAGTTTTTGTCTGTAGACTGTTAACATAAGCAAACCCTGTGCATTTAAAATGTGTTTTTTGCCTTCACTGAACAATATGGCTTGGCTCTTGAGTTTGTGTCATCACCGCCATCTACTGGTGGCAACCGGTATCCTCAAGCAAACCTCTGCATTCACAGCAGTCTGCTCTTTCATGTTTTTAACAGTAACATTCTGTTTTCCGTATTCTCATCCTCGGTAAGCCTCTCTTGACTTCATGTCTTGCGTGTCCTCATCAGATTTTTGGTATCTGCCTCGCGCAAAACCTGGTGAGCGATGTCAAAGCTGTCAAAGCCAACTGGTGACAGGAGCTGTGAAGCGAGGAAGCCCCGCCCCTCAGGCCCAACCAGGGCGACACAGCACACAAACAGTCCCGTCCAGCTGAGGGCGGAGAGCCGAGGACATCCGATCCTTTGCCACCGAGCTAAGCAGCACATATACACTCCCACACTTGTACACGTGCAAAACACAAAGAGTTTACTTCCCTGTTTGTCAGTGACACTTGAAGGGATGGAAGAATATCCCACACAAACCAAACAGTCGACACATCGTTTACCACTCAGCTGGGATATTTAACCCAAATATAAAGAGAACAATCCTGCCTACTTCTTTTTGTTTTTCTGTTTCTTCTGATTTTGTTCTGTGGACACATGTATTTATGGGGCACAGTTGCACAAGGACTTCTGTCAACTGGGAGATTGGAAGCCATGGATGAAAGTAAGAGACAACAACAAAAAAAAAAATGAAAAGTCAAGCATGACATTGTCACATTGACATTTCTACCTAGTGAAGGGTTGAACATCTCCTAATAACAGCCCGTTTTTAACATGCGTGTCCCCACATCCTGCTGTGGGGGATCGTGGGTGGATTACCAGCCGGCCAATAAACACACAGCATCCTCTGCATTGTCATGTTTCTCCATCGTGACCTTTTATGACCACTCAAAAGACTCTGAACATTGGCCAGACAAGTTTGCAACTTCAACTCACGTCAGGAGATTTAAATTCTAACTCGAAATGTAAAAAAAAAAAAAGTGCCATTAATTTCCTGTGATACATTTTGTCTCCCTCCGGTTGTGTAATATCTGCACCCCGCCCCACAATACCTCAGGGCCTGGCCAAAAATACATGTTTCTGCCGCTGATTATAAAAGCATGTCTATGTTTTTATTTTCCATCAATGTCTGTTGAAGTTAGATACACTAACTTGATGCAGAAAACACTGACTGTTCCGCGAAAGTCACCCTGTTTGCCCTGCAGTGATTGTATTATCTGTTGATTTACTGAAGGATATTGTATTGTATTATATGGAGCGGCACGGTGGGGTTAGGATTGTGGGAAAATGCTACACAGGGAAAAGGGTTTAATGATAGTTGAGATTGTGTTTATCTCTGAGCATCCCTCAGGCACATGGGATTGCTGGTTTGGGGCCTTTTTTACTTGACCTATGTTACCACATTTGTCTTATATTTTGTCTTCTGCATAGCAAAATAAGAATATTTGTCTGTTTTTAAAGATGTCCTTTTATTCATGCTTTTATTTCCTGTCCAACAATAGACACAGATTTCTATTCTGGGATTCTTTGTTCGACTTCACCAGGCACCTGCTTTTACCTCTGACCCATCAGTCAACTGCAAAACAGCCTCTCACTGTTGATGTTGTTCGCAGTCCTAATGGAGACCAAATGATATCAGCTGGCCACAAGCTAATTGCCAAGGTTTTGTCTGGCTGTGATTCTGATATTGTTAGGAATGCCAGGAATAACAAACAGCATTTCTAGACAGCCAAAATGTGAATATATTCTCCCTTTTTATGTGGGATGTGCCAGTTGAAAAGAGAAATCAAACAAGAAATTAAAAATGTAACAGTTATCGCTTTTATCTTTAATTCAATGTTGTGTCTTTTGTTTGGACTGGTTTTTAAATAGAATAGTAAATACATGCTATTACTTTTTGATATTAGCCTCAACATAACATGAATGCTGCTTTAACTTTGACTAGATTATTGATAAGTAGTACAGTAACCGAGCTAACAAGTCTCACATGAGTCGAACTGTTTGCCATTTTTCCAGGCTGAGGGAATATTTGATTATTTGTTCTTCCTCAAGTTTACACTTTGTACTCAGCTTATGTCGCCCTTTATTCATTATAAAAAAAACAAACAAACATGATATTCTAAGTTTCCTACGGAGCTTTTCATCCTGTTCCTGATGCTCACAGAATGTATTGTCTGATATGACTGGATTCACTTGATGATAATGTACGTTTCTCTCTGCATTTAACCGCATATGTTTCTGGTTGTAGCAATGTCACGCAAGCACACGCACACACACACGCGCGCAAACACACACGCAGCTTCATATATGAACACAGCCAAAAGAAAAACCATGCTTTGAATTGCAGCACTCACAAGTTGAAAAATGGGTGGCATTAATATTCTTTGAACAGTTCACCAGAACTTTTGCTCCTTCAGAGTCTGTCTGAGGAATATATATACATATACACGCGCGCACACGCACGCACGCACGCACGCACGCACGCACGCACGCACGCACTGGGCTCGTTGAGAAAAAGGCAAAACACTAGACAAAACGACAGTCACTTGATTTAGCCGTCACGAACAGAATAGATCCAGTGAAGCACAATGCATCCGCATCCGAGTGACGGGAGTCTTAATGACTTTTCTCAGATGAAATGGATGAGCTTGCATAGGAGAAGCTCATTCATTTCGGCGCCTCAGGTGTAATCAGTGAGCGAGAGCCTCCAGCAATCTGAGGGAACAGACGCGTTTTCCCGTCAGATCGAATGTAGAAACATTTAGAGGATAAAACACAAATCACAGCTCTTGCAAATTCTCACCCAGAGTTGCCACGTTCGCCTGATGCTACATGATTCTTCCTTTATTTATTTCATCCTGCTATGCGTAATGTGTGTGGGCCTCTTTGATTTCACTAACTGTTGTAAATCAATCTGTCCCCCTCGAGTTTAGAAGATCAGGATGAACCAGGGTTTTCTTTTTTTTTCATTCCTCCCCCCCTCCACACCTTCTAGTTTAATCTTTTGAAAAGTGGGATGAAACAGATAATGTGTGATTAATTAGTTCAACAAATCTTTGAAGTGTTTTCATTCTCCCCCCCCCCCCAATCACCCTTAATTGAAAGGATTTGCTCACAGTCTTAAACACCCCTACCCTTCGTTACAAAAAAAACAGCTTATCCTTGCAAGAAGTTTCTGTGTCGTATGTGATATAATGGAGGGCTGCTGCCTTTTTGAGTGATGCTGAGGATCTGGCTGAAGGCAGATGGAGGCCAGGGGTGTCAGTTCTGCTGCAGTATGGAGCTGCGGCTCTTAAAAAGAAAGCATTCGCTCTCGCTCTCTCGCTCTCTCGCTCTCTCTCTCCACTGCCGTGTCTGGATGGATATGCCAATAATCAGACAGTCACCTTGGTAATAAGGACAAAATAATGCCATAATAATGGGCAGGAGCAGCGTGGCAGGACTTGAATACGCAGACACTACAAAGGTGACTTACCGGACTGTTTGTTTTCGCAGCTTTTGGTAATTCTGGCTTTGTATTCCTTTAATGTAGGGGAGAGGGGCAGGGAGGAAACCATGCTAATTATCCTTTGTCCTTTATCGTAATGGCCTTTCATCATGAAACACCCTCTTAATTTCTCTGCTTTCCCTGTGGCCAGTTAAATCATTCCAGAGGAGGAGCCTTATGCATACCATGAATGTACAAGTGTGTATCAGCATGGACCTACTTTCTCCACGGGCTGTCGGAAGCTCTTGTTAACCTTAACGCAGCGCAATGCACAAGATAAGTGAAGTCTCGGAATGTGAAAATGAAGAGCGGTCTTCAGTAATGTAAATTTTTACATGTCATTCCGGTTTTTACATTCCTTCCATGTGAGTGCACAGAGCTACATGGGGATTTTATATTATGCAAATCACAAAGCATTTAAATCATCAGCGAGACATTATTTTGGTTCTCAATCGCCTGTAAACAATGTGGATGACTTCTAAATATCATTAAAATCTTAATTTTTGTTCAGATTTGTTGATCTGTATTTGCATTCATGTGTTATTTGACTGAACTTTTATCATTTATACATATAATACGAAGCCACTGTCTGCTAATGCCTTGAGGTTTATTTCCAGCAAAGGTGAGCAGCACATCAAACATCAAGTCTTACCTCATCATGTGCAGATGCTGGTCACATTAGAGCGCATAGAGGCAGCATAATTAACTTGTTTGTGAACATATTAGCAGCCGTATCTCAGTGGTTAGGACTGACATTTACATCCCGCATTGTGACATTTTGATCAAGACACAAGCGTTGATCCGACTGGGATGACACACAAGTTTTAAGTTGAAGATATTTACAGATTTTCTCACAGTTGATTCATGCGGTTGCAGTAGTGAGTGATCTTTCAGCCACACGGAAACCACTATGAATAAATATCCCTTTGTTCAGCTGGGGAACAGAAACGTTGGTCCTCAGTTTTTACCAACAGTTTGTTGGTTTTTAGTTGTGTGTCGGTTGCAACAAAGAAAAACATTATCTTTTCAGTTTAGACCTGTCTGCACAGATGGGTAGCCTTGTAAAGAAATGTATATGAGAACTGTGGGACATGGTCTGTTACACTGTATATTGTGTTCAAATATGCCTCTTTCATATATTAAAGGATTTATGATAACAGAGGTGTGGTTTTCTTTTTTATCTCAAGCAATCACGGGCAACAAGTGCATTTACTCTAGTGCTGTATTTACAGATTTAACTTAAATACTAGACCCTATCTTGTACCTCTATTCCACTGCATTTCATGGGAAATAAAGTACTTTTTACTCCTCTCTACATGTACTGTCTACTTGACATCTGTGGTGACTATTTTTCAGATTGAGATTTTAAATATCACACAAATGACCGGCTCAAAAAACAGGATAATCCGTTGTAGACAAAAAGTAGATCGAATCGGTGCCACAATAAGCGACTACAAGGTGCGGTATGTAATAATTGCTCTCCTGTTGAACTCATACTCAACTCGAATAGGGGGGAGCCTGTCACCAGCATAAACTAATGCTAGCTGCTGCTAACTGTGCTACATTTAGCTGAGTTAGCAGTGGAGTTAGCGGTCTGGCCTGTGAGCTCAAAGTACGGGGGACTGTTGGTTTTTACACCGCTGGCCATTGCTAGCTGGCCAGCATGCTCACTTCACTAGATATCTACACAACAAAATACATAGACGTCAAATTGTCAAACCCGTTGATAGCTTGACAAATTTAGTATGTTTTTGTGTATTTTTTAAAACAAATTTCACACATATTGTATCTTTAAAAGGTTACTTCTATATTGATACAAAGTAATAATATTATATTGGATATCCAATTTGACGTCTGATATATAATCACAGGATTTCTGCTTGTTGCATCATTTTGTTCAACACTTCCGTTTTGTTTTAAGGATCTGAATAGTTCATGACGAGGGAAGGTCTCAAGATGCTGAGCAATGTTAGAGACTGACATTAATTGTCCCATTTTCACTGGAATGTTGTTTGTAAAGTTTACTGTAATTAGGAAATGCTTTAATTTTAGCATATGGTGGATGAGTCAGCCAATAGAGGGAGACAAATAGTGACTGTTATGACACAGACACGCTTCTACTGTGACTTCATCTTTGAGACCTGGCAGGCAGCAAACATCCAATGCCAAAAAGAAAAGATATACAAAATGAAGCATTCAGACAGCAGCAGTGTGTGTATTATGTTTTTTGCCAGTAATGGCTTTTGGAGATCAGCTCGAAACTATACAAATCCATCTAGTAACCTGCTATTGCAGCTCTGCCTGAAGATGTGGAGATCAAAGAGAATACATTCAACTAAATTAATCCATCAACTTCAGAGGCTATTGACATTTTTCTTCTACCATGCATCTCAAAGATGAAACGCTCAACTTGAGCAGCATGAACAAAGTGGATCGGTTTCCTTGACAATGAACGAACGACTTAATGGACACAAGCTTCAGCGCTCTTATGGCCTTTGTGTTACAGTTTGTGGCCACAGGGAACAGCAGCGGATGATCATTTGTAAACCTAGCCAGCCTTGAAAATGTATTAATTTAGTGTCACACCTGTTTACATAAAGCATGGGGCTTCACGGCCGCAAGGACAGCCACTGCAGCTGAGCTTTATCCTTCTTGATTTGATTTAAAGCGGCTGCTACCATGAGCGTAATCTGTCCGATAAAAAAAGACTGGCCATGCATTTTTATCTGCACAGGAAACATCATGTACAGTAAGCAGCCACAATCAGCTTCCATACCATATCCGCACAGTTCATCATTTAAACCCGTCTGATTGATATTATTTCTAGAATGCAGTTCAGTGATATCACTGCTAGATACACGGTCTGTCCCCTTTATAAAGGAAGATGAAAAACTGTACCACGGATCTGCAGGGCCACACCAGATTCTGCAGTCTCTCTTACATGAGCTGGTGCTGCTGTTGCTTCCTGAATGTATTGTGCTCTGTAACAGAGCACAATACATGCTAATGCATCTGACCCCGTGACCTTAACAGTAGATACAGTAGCTTGTGTTCCACATGTTAAAGTGGAACCTTGTTGTATCCGTGTATATCCCTTAAAAAGATGGTTGGAGCTCCGGCAATTATAATTGAATCCTGAATCCACGTGCTGGCGGTTTGTTGATCTGTGGTTAAGTCGGACACCAGTTTGTTTCTTCTCTCTCTCTCTCTCTCTCTCTCTCTCTCTCTCTCTCTCTCTCTCTCTCTCTCTCTCTCTCTCTCTCTCTCTCTCTCTCTCTCTCTCTCTCTCTCTCTCTCTCTCTCTCTCTCTCTCTCTCGAGGGTGTAATCTTACCTAAAGCCTAGATTAATCTCATCATCTAGTCTGTGGTTCACTGAGCCCGCTGATGTTTGACGAGTGACTCGTAAGAATTTGCTTGAATACCAACTGTGCTTTGAACGCTTCAAATTAAGTTAATAATAGGGTAATCATTATTGTTCTTTATAACATAAATACGACATTTATAAGTGTTATTAACATCATAATAAATACGCTATTGTTAGATTGCGCGACATTTCGAGTGCTTCTATGAAACTTTATAGACTGCTTTAGAATGTATTTCTTATTATTTGTTTACAATATCTTTACAATACATTTATTGACTCCAGTGAACCATTACTAAGCTTTTTCGTTGCTTTATTAAAGGAAAAGCCCACCCAAAAATGACAGTTCAGTTATTATTTACTTACCCCAATGCCGAAGGGAAGTCAGGTGAAGTTACTCAGTTCACAAAACAGCGTTGTAGCGTTCTCCATAACAGCTGAAGGGAGATGGGCCTTTTTAAAGCCAAACTCTTCACAGTTCATTTTGGATGAACTTATCCTTTAAGATGATGCGCACTTCTAAGCAATGAACTATGCACTTATCCATAACTTAGTGTTTTTGCAGTTGCTGTTGATCTAAAGCAAACTTCCATACAGCTTGTCTGGTGTACTCCAAGTCTCCTGAATCCCCAAGATCCCAAATTGATATGAAAAGACGATAGTTTCTTTTTAAAGCTGAAATCTGCACTGTAGCTGCCGAGCTATAAGCGTTAGCGCGCATCCCATCCCAAGCAGACACACAAGCTCAACTTCATGTCAAGGGTTGTAATTGATTTGGGATTTCGAGGCTTACAGAGACTGGACGATGCCAGACAAGCTATACGAATCCATTTTTTTTTACAGTTTCCATCTACTTCAGTTGTTTAGGAGAATGCTCCAACACTGATCTGCTATAAAGCTCCAGAAATGTTTTGTGGACCACAAAACTTCATCTGGCTTTCCATCAGCGTGAGGGGGAGGACATAATGACTGAATTTAAATTTTTGGATGAACGGTTCCCTACATATAAAGCGTTACCCAAATGGTGATCTTGAAAGCATTAAAAATTATGTGCAAATTTCAACTAGCTGTGCAAAGCGCCCTTTCCTCTTCTTTTTTGGAAAAAACGGTTTTATTATTTTCCTCTCAAGACAATTCAACAGAAGCATAACGGAGGATGAATAATACATACAGCCTTCCTCTCATCCACCTCCGTCCGATGCCCATCCACAAGACATCAAACCCTGACTCCAACCCTGCTGGTCAAACAGAGACCTTTTCTAAAAGATGTGTTCCTGTAATGCAGTAAGCACAATAAACAAAAGCTCCGATTTGTCAAATGGTAATGAAAAGAAAGCACATATCATCACATATCAGTACAGTGAGATACTACAACATGTTGGAGTAGCTTTAAAACATGTATTGGAAAGATAAGTTCTGTGTGACATTTTAACACACACTAGTCTTCAGAATAATTTCAAATGTTTTGTGCCAGGTCTGACTTTTGTTTCTTTAATGTCAACTAGAAGGCAGCCTCCTCCTTCTGCTTCTCCAGCTCTGAATACTCAATTGTCTGATCTCCATCATCGGGGCAAGTGATCCCATGAGATGCTTCTCAACAAGGCTTTCTGTCATCTTAAAAGAAGTATAAGAAGTGACTGAAATGCAAGTAGGATGTGGTATATTGATAAAGGTCACGCTTTGTTGCCAGAAAGCATCAAAACCACGTGACAACGTGTCTCGGTGATATCCACGGGCAAGGCGCTTCTCCATTTAGCGGCTGGATTGTAAATCAGTCCTTTGTTTTGAGTTGGTTGGATGTGAAAACTGTATATATCAAGAATGTGTCTTCCGAGGTGAGGTGGGAGTGAATCATTCTTATTTCTTTCTTTGCAAAAAGGTCACACACGTTCGTTTGCACAGTCCAAAGCACAACAAATCACACTCATCCAGTGTCATCCAGTCTCATAGCTGCCCTCACAGTTGTTGAATTTTCTGTCAAGGTTAAACCTGGATCACCTACAGCAACAGAGAGCTCATTCCTCTTCTTTATAGCTGCTTTTGTGTCACATTTTTATCATAAACCATCCAAATAAGTTTTTTTTTCCCTGGTCCAAATCCCCTTGTCATTACTTCAAAATGTTTATTGTATTTTTTTTCCCCTGTTTGGAGTGTCTATATATGTCCTCCTATTGTTTTTTAAGTCCTGGGAAAAATACTTTGAAAGTGTAGCAGCTTTGAATTACAGCAGAGAATCAACAGTAGAATAGAAATACATAAATAAAACATTCCTTTCCTTGTATGGCCCGAAACAGTGTGAAGTTCCCTTTAACAACATGTAAAATGACAACAACAAGGAAAGAAAAAAGAAATAATTTAACTACTTAAATCACTTTGGAAATAAATGGATGCATGGAGTTGAACTTTCAGCAAACTACTGAAAAATGTAGTCAAGGTACAATCGGTTCAATCACTTGTAGTTCACTACTGTCCAATACCAATTGATTTTGCCTTTGGTATTAAATTCTTAAAGTTTAAACTCACGTTAGTGTCAACAAAGAAATAAACATATCTGTGTTTATATTGTTAACAGATTGCACCAGACAGATATTTGGTGCTTTTTAGTAATTAATAAAAAAGGCCATATTTACATTTGATGAAAGACATGGAGGGGGATTATTTTTCCACTCTGGGGAACATATCAGAGAGGCTGGAGGCAAATCTGTACAATATGTCATACTTCACAGATATTATTATTCCGAAGACACTCAATAGAATGTAATGTATGCAGGAGAACATGCAACACATTATGCAAAATGAGTGATTTTAGAATGACAGTATCGTACCTTTTTGCGGTCTCTGTGCTATATGAATGCCTGCTTATTCTGTGCATGCATTTGAACTGTTCAGCAGATTTGATGACGGTGTTGTTGACAGTTAATATGAATGAATCCATCGGTAACAGAAAGACGTCTTTGTTTTGGTTATTTGTTTGTCTATTTTTATTTCCTTAACTGTGGTCTTTATTGTCTTCTCTTTCCGTAGATGTATATCAATGTACTCATTTGACCTCATGCAAATAATAAAAAAAAAAAGGTATTGAGACTAGATGTGGATAAATAATCGGACAAATAATTTATTCAATTATGACAGTTCCTTCTTCTTGTGAGTCTGGGCTCTTACTAACTCACAGACTCTGCGTAGCTCTGCCGAGGACTCTTAAACTTCTCTAACATTTGTTTGTTGTTGTGTTTTTATTCTGCAGAATTAATAGCGAGGCTTCCTGTGCTTCGTTGCACCATGGTTATGATCATGTGGATGACAGTGGGGAATAGGGAGGGGGATGCAGCCCTGCGATGTCTGACTCCATCCAGGCTGAGTTAGATCCACACAGTTTGTAATTAGCCAGTTAAAGAGTACAGCAGACTACATGGATGGCCTCAGTTTGACAGTCAGGGAAGAAAAGCCGCTTGTTCCTGAGTGGGTGTCACTCTGATTCACAGGATATTTTGAACGATTTTTGAACTCTGATTTCGATTAAGCAAGAGTCTCTCGCCTCTCGCCAAACACAAAATTATCAGAGAGATTCCTATGGTGCATACTGGATGGAAAACCCGCAGCTTTCCACTAGTTATCCACCACAGAGACACCAGTTGATCCTCATAAGCATCAATCTTCTAGAACACCAACTCATTTAGTGGAAGTGGGAAAGGTTCCTGTGGTTCCTCACAAAGGATGAGGCCCATGTCAGCCTCCAGATAGGGCTTTTAGTCCCGCTAGCCTGGACTGCAATTGATTTTATTGTTGTGTTCTGGGTTGCACACTGTCCCTGCCAAACTGTCAAAGGCTCCCTTTCAGAAGCGGGTGACGTCACATCTGCGTCAGCTAACTTGGATAACTTGGACATCACATGACAGTACTCAGCTCCTCTCCTTTTATGTGGTGTGTGTTAAAGGCGCTCTTTCAGAGCAACTAGGGCAGAGATGGAAGGCTCCGAGGGAGATAATAACACAGACAGATGTTGCTAGAATTATACATCTTGGAGGAATCAGGAAAAACATGAATACACTTGATCTTTGAAGTGGTGTGCTGGTTCCTGTTTGTTATTGAATGATCAGAACTGCATCTTCATTTTCTCATCTAGTGAAAAAAAGAAAAAAATATTTTTAACTCTGATCCTTAGGGTTTGTATCCCACAGTGATCCATAACTCCATATTAGCAGACAGCGGCCTCCTCTTTGACAAGACAAATAGGCACAGACATCGAATGATGTCATGGAGTCTGAGCTTTGAGCCATTTGTTGTGGTCCGACAGACCTGATTGGTTGATGGTGCAATCGAATGAGTTTCTGTAATTACCAGAAAAACAGTGATTGAATCAGAGACCAATTTAATTAATGGCAAGAGGGATTGTTGCCGCAGCACAAAACTCACAGCAGTGCTCTTAATCTGCCGCCACCTCAGTCACAGAAACGTGCTGCGGGGTTAAGTTGAAGGAGAGAGTCTCTCAGGCCGGCCATAACTCACCGCAGCGGCTCTGCTTTAAAGACAGAATCACACAGGAGCTAATTGCATGTCACCCATTTTTAGCTGGAATATTTATCTGCGCTATATATATTTATAGTGCCTTCTAGGTGTTCGACAAGAAGAGCAGGATGTATGTGCATGTGTGTGTGTGTGTGTGTGTGTGTGTGTGTGTGTGTGTCTGTGTGCATGCGTGCGTGCGTGCGTGCGTGCTTCTGAAGTAGGTGACTCAAGGGGATACATTTTTACATTTAAACCGGTTAACATGGTTGTAGGTTCCAAGTAGCAATACATTGGTGTTTCAAGATTGGTTTCACTACAGTTGCGTTAATTACAGAGTAAACTGGTTGTGGGAAATACACTGCCTCACTTTCTTGTTGAGAGTCTGCTGGTTGCTTTTCCAGGAAGTCACTGCGCCTGATCACAAAAAAGCTCCAGTATGTTTTTACATAACTTCCCGTTAAACCACAGCTAAATAAAAACAAATACAATTCACTCACATCAGCAGCATGGCCCCGGGAGTTCCATTGTTTGTCTGTTGGTTAGCTGACCACTTTGATCATGAATAATCCAAACGACTATCAGATAGATTGCTGGGAAATCTTGTATATTCATGTTCTCCTCGGGATAAATTGTGAAAACTTTCCACCGCGACATTTCTCACAGTGCCATGAGCAGGTCACATTTTTTTTCCCCCCAATACTTTGCTTTATGCCAATAGTTGCGGCTGTGGCTCAGGGGTAGAGCCAGTGTTATCAGAAGGTCTCTGGTTAGATTCCCCTGGTCTGCATGTCAAAGTGTCCTTTGGCAAGATACTGAACCACAAACTGTTCCCGATGTGCTGGTTGACACCTTGTTTGGCAGCCACCGCCATCAGTGTACAAATGTATGTATGAATTACTGTAAGTAGCTTTGGACAAAAGCGTCTGTTAGATGCCGTAGTTAGTTTATTACTGTATCAAAGGTGTCATAACTGCTATCCCGAAGAAAAAACAGTCAGATCGGTGCGATCCATAAAAGTAAAATACTATAACGTGTGTGTTTGTTCGTGAGGTGCGGCGTGTAGATCTGCATGTCTGCATATGATCTCAAAGCTTGAGGAAGTCGTACAAAGGCAAAGTGTCTCCCTTTATTCAGGCCTCCTACTGCGTTTCTCTGTAGGGCCTAAACTCACAGATTAAGATGTTCCCTCTCAGTTCCTAGAAAGTCTTGTCTTATTTCTCCTCGGAAACACTGAAGAATTGGAGTGTCGAAGTAAAGCTTTTTAAGAGGCCTTGGATTTCGTTAATTAACGAACTAATGGCCGCCTTTCCGGGGAAATTAATCATGTCAAACTCCACCATGAAGGCATCAGCTAATGGCGCCCTGAAAACGGCTAAAAGTGATGTGCAATGAGAGTTCTTTGCACACTTCACACACTGAAGTGTTTAAGCTTTATTTAGCATGAAATATGAAATCCTATCTACACAGCCGTATGCTCGTAATCACATCATTCCTCTGTATATCATCGAGGCAAGCTTATATAACGTATGCAGTTGCCAACAAGTCCCTCTTAATTAGGCTAGCGAGAAACATGTTCTTCAATACCTCGGACTTCTTCCTCACCCTCTTTAGTGCCGCAGATCTGTTTTACCTCCCCTTCTAATATATGTCACTATAAGGAAATTAAATCACGCTACTTTTGAGTTTGGTTTTAGCGAAGTCATGGACTGACAGTTGCTGTAGCTGAGAGCAACATGAAACGGGTCTCTCTTTCACTCTTTTTGTTGTTGTTTTGTGTGGGAAGGACGCCCAAGCATGGTGACAAACTTGTTGAAAGGGACCTTTGTAGTTGTCAGGATGGTAGAGGGGGATGAAAAAGCATGTGTAGCGCTGCACAAACACGTACGTACACTAACTACTCATCCAGGAGACGAAGAAATAAGTACAGAGTATTGAAGTATGTAAATGATGATGATAACTCACCAAAACTTGCTCCACTTATTTGCATATTATAGAGAGAATTATAGTCTGACTCATCATTCAAGGCAGTGATGTCACCACGCTGTCCAGTCAGTGGCTGTTTCAGAGCATCGTGAGAGTTAAAGGCACCTACAGACGCCTAAATGCACAGCAGCACACACCCCACCCAGCTGAACCTTCACACCTACCACCAGCCTGCCAAGGCTGTTTGAATGATGTGTGGTTAACAATCTGTGTACGTGATGATGAACTGTACTCCACATGAGCGCCCCAGCCTTGGCCGTGTCATTACCGCCGGCCGTATTTATTCTTTAAAACCCCGGAGCAGATTTGTGCGTCCGCACCTATTAAACTGGTCTACAGGTTTCTGCTGCAAAACCTCTCGTCTTTTGGCCTTTTATTGCCTCCTGAGCGCTGAGCCAATAGCTTAAACCATATCCACGACGCAAACACTATGTGCTCTGGCAACAGCGACTACTCGAGGGGTTTTCACGCAGATTTACTTGATGTGTAAAGTCAACATTATTAAGTTTAGAGATGAAAATGCTAATCAGTTGCTAAAACTTCTTGGCACGGACAGAGGTTGAATTGCTTAAAAGCTATATCTGACTTTGTGCGGTGGTCAGACCAGAAATAGCTGATATAAAATGGCACACAAAGAACAGCAAGAACCTTAAAGAAAACTTGTATTTACTGGCAGTAGAGGCTCCCGGCGCTAACTGTGTAAGACCTCAGCGGGAGTCACTCTCAGGAAGACAAACGCCGCAGCGTCTGGCTGTGCGTATGAAAGCGTAAAAGTGTTTTGCAGTGCTGAAATTGAATGTCTCAATCGATGTCCAGATTTAGTTTTGATATGGCTGAGGGTTGTCATATCACATTAAGATGGATGCCTTGTGGGAGGTGTTGCAAGGAAGTGTGATGAGGACGATCCTTTCCTCCAGGAACGACTAATCAATATGCCTCTCAGACACTCTCTTTTTCAGCCCGAGCACCACTTTTTTTTTTTCACACTGCTGACACAGTTCAATTAAACTTGTGCTGCAATAAAAAAAAGGCTGGATTCAGTGGATGGAACTGGGTCTAACTCATTTCAATTTCAGTACACTCAAGCGTTTCCCCTACGATTTAATCTGCACCTCGCACCTTCCTTAAAATAAATGGTCAGAATAATGAAGTTATGATGCATCTCGATGAGCACTTGAATGCAACCTAATCTCACTCTCATAACATATTTCTGTGCATGCGTGTGTGTGTGTGTTTGTATCTATTGACTTATGACAAATCGCACCTCACGCAGGGTGGTTGCATCCTCTGTCATCACTCCATCAGCGGCACTCGCAGAAGGAGACAGAACAAGTGTGGAAGTGATTATATTGAGGTGCTTCAGGGCTGTACACAGACACCTGATCAATATTCAATCTCAGTTATTTCACCCCACATTACCATCCCACACAGAGCTGCTCGATGACTGGAAGGCCCGGCACGCCGAGATTGAGAATCACTTAATCAGAGAACGTAACTAGATTTGGTGGCGTCAATAAGTGCATGTTAGCTAATGCGTTTGAAGCAGGGGCAGATATTCTGGTACAGCCTTTGATGCGGGATGACAAATTGAGGAGGATCCTTCCAGCACCTTCAGGATATGAAACAAATCATTTTCAGTAATGGTGCCAGTGTGGTTCTATGGAGGTAGATGTGTGATATATTAGTCAGCTGTCTATTTTTGTTTGCGGATGAATTTAGTCAGTGGACAGATGGATGGATAACATGCAGAAAGATTTGCATGGAAAGGTTTAAATGCAAGTAAATTCATTCTCATGTTCGTGCGTACAGTCGATGGAGACACATTTGATTTTTTTTTTTTACCTTTTTAGAATTTTCATGGTCAGGACATTTGAGTTTTGGGGCGGTAGAAAAAGTGTTAAGCAAAGTTACTGTTTGTTACAGCGATGAGGTTAAGTATCTGTTTGCGGCAATGGAAGATAATAGCAATAATAAGAAAAAACATTTATTTATCGAGCACCTTTCCAAACACGTTTACTGTGATTAAAAATACAAACAGAGTAAAATAAAACACAAGCTAAAGCCATCAAAGCTTAAGAAAAAGCCAGTAAACCAGAACTTCATACGGCAATGTATTTTTTTTCTTTTAAAGTGGATTTTTTAAAGATGAGATTGAGTTTAAAGCCCATATGTCCTCACGAGGATCATTGATGATGGGCCAATCGTACGCCCAGGTTTCATGTAATCCTTTGGGAAACAGATTCAATTGAACGGTGATAATATTTTTATTGATAAAACTGAAGTTAAAATAAAAATAATAAGTAGTTGTTTTAATGTCGACTTACAAGGTTTTAGATGGATGCTCTGAAGAGAATCGCTTCAAATTGGTAGAAAAAAATGAAAGAAAGAAAGAAAGAAAGAAAGAAAGAAAGAAAGAAAGAAAGAAAGAAAGAATAGTGAAGTTAATAGAAACCTGATAAAGTTGATTGTTATCAAAAAATTCTCCTATCAGTGTCAACAGAATTGTGTCTGGAGCTTCCAATCATGTCTTGCGCCCCTCAACAGTGGATGTAGGATGTAGTGTGCTGAGGAACTGGTTGAGCGACTCAGGTCAAGTGATTACAACAGAACCATCCCAGTGACAACCGAGCAAATTCCATCAGCTGATGAAGACCAGGAGATCTGACTTAAACCTCCAAAGAATTCCAGTGCTTGTCATCCGCAAGTGTCAGTATTTGAGGCCCGTTGGAGGACACTTATAGCTCACTAAGAATATCACCCATTATTTACCAAATTAGTACAACATTCTCATTTCCCATAATCATTCCTGTATAATTGATAGCCTTCGTCAGGCTGCATTTACAAACTCTGATTAATTCACTACTGCAATTGTCTCACAATGAGAAACATAAGAAGTATATGAGCAGATCAAGATAGGTAACTATGCAGGATTTACAATATACCAGGCCTGGGTCAGGACAGCAGCTTGGATCCCATCTCTGGCCTGGCTGCTCATCTGAATTCCTTTTGTGAATTTAATATTTGCCACTCAGATAACTCAATTTGTAAACAGAACAAAAGACCGTTATTATCTGCTTCGGTGTTTGCTCACCTCTCTTAAACTTCACTCGGCATCGCTAAACACTCATATTGATCATCTTCTGTTCTGTTTCATTTAGAGGAGGAGCAGGACAAGACCAGAGCTGTGTACATACGTTCAGTTTGAATACACACATGCACTAAATCAACAGGCACAGGAATCCATGCTGCACTCAGGGTCACAGAGAAAAATGCTTCCCGAAAGAGATTAATGCAGTTCAGATGCAGCCTCCTATAGACACATACACAGTACAACCATGTTGGACCATAATGTCTATAATAACCTTGTTTACTCGACCTCTCCCTGGAACCAGCGCAGAGCAGCTCGCTGTTGACTTTGTCTGACTCCTTCACTGTGTGCTGTGTAAGAAAACAGAGAAGGGAGGACAGCCAAGTACGAGCATCCTAGGAGCCTTTATGAGACCACAGCGAACTTTATCGATCCAGAAGTCATGCGGGAACGATACGGAAGATTCTCCTGTACTTTTTTGATTGTTTTAGAGTCCATGACGATCGCATAGGCAGGCGTTAACTGCAGATTCCTATTGGGACCTAGCCTGAAGGAGGGTAATAATCAAGTACAGAGCCGGTCATTATGCCTACATGAGTGGAGGCCATGGCTGTTGCTTTCAAGTTTGTGAGTCGACTTCAACGCACAAATCGCTTCCAGCATGGATCATTGATGCACAATTAAACACATTCCAGCAGCGTTGTCAATTTTTCTCTTGTAAATGCTGAAATAAATGTCCTTTCAACTACGCTGAGGGTATTTTGAATTCAGGGCCCCGTGAGAAAAGGGTTTTATCACTTTGGTGGTCACACATAGTGTTTGAACCTGCTGTAAATATTTTTATGTCAGGTCTTTGGAGGAAGTTACCGCCTTCCACATCAAGCCTGTACACTTTCTGGACTTTTCTCCTCTCTTGTTGCTGTGTCTGAGTGACTAGACTCACGTGTATTTTATTTTACCAGTCACTGTGGTCTCGATTATTATTGACTGATTCCGTTTTTCGCTTTTGTTATGAGCTTTTCACAGCTGCGTTCTCCACCCACCTTTCGGAATAGGTGCTCTTTTGTGTGTTACTGTTCGTCTCTCATGTCGTCTGCCGGGACTTGTCTGACTTTCATGACCAAACTCTGAGGATTAATTAAGTTATCTAATCTAATCTAATTGATGCAGAGAGGAGAACAGAATGAAATCAGGAGAGAGTCGAACAGGAAAAACGAGGAAGAAAACTGAAGACTATAAGTTTGCAAATTACACTCGAGCCAAGTTGTTCTCCTGAGTGCCAAAAATCATCTCAGTGCCACATTCTACATTTTTAAGAGGGCTTAACGTTGCACTCTTGAGTGACTTTTACAAACCTTTACGAGCTGCAGAACGGCATCTGCATCCAAGAAACCAAGAGTGTTGCAAAGCAGCTGACTAAAGAATTCCCTGCTCCTTTTAATGCAGTCAGAAGATGGATTTAATGGAAGTGCAGCATTTTGTAAAACCAAACAAAACAGAATAGATGGACCAAAATCTTGGTTCATGACTATTGCAACAGCCTTTATGACCTACAGTGGGAGAAGGATGTTTAGCATAGTGGAGTATCATCTCCACTCCCAACCAAAGAGTGGTATGCAGTCCAGTCCTGACTTCAAAAAAGTGTTGCGGAGGATTTTCTTCTCCAGCTTTGACAAAAGCCTAATCAAGCGTCATAGCGCTCTCCAGGCCCTATTTAAAGCCTGAAGAATATCAACAAGTGCTCACCCGCTTCCCGTCAGCAGTCACAAGACCGCAACCCCAACGAACATCTTTGTGAGCATTTGAGGAGGAAAAACATTCAAACATCACAAGACAGTCTCTGGGATGCGCTTAAAGAGAGATGGAATGTGCAAATTCTTAGATGCTGGGAGAAACAAATGTGAGAGTGTGAGCTGTGAAAGTGATACAGAGTTATGAAAGATTGAGGGCTGATAATTGGTTCACCTCATGTAAAGCCAGATTTGTGATATTAGGCTATAACAATACAATTGACCTGACTCTTTTTTTATGCATTACACTCGAGGCATCTTTTAATGTCCTGTTAAGCCTTTTATCTGCACCAAACCGCTGCTTTACATACTTGAAAACCAAGCTTTTTGAGAACTTAATTTGAACTTACGCGGTCTCTAATGATCGTCAGGGCAAGAAAAACAGAGCTCTTTTAAAAAAAAAAACACAGATGTATGACAGTCAGACTCACACACAAATGTGTTACTTTTGTCTCGAGGCAACTTGAAGGAGCCTCCAGATCTCTTTGCAGTCTTTCATTTTTGTATTCCCCTATAGCTGATCACAAAATAGAGGCATTCGCATTCCGTGCCTTTGTCGGCACAACTACATGACTATAAAGCAGTGATTTTCCTAAGGATTTCAATGCAGCCACTCAGGTATCACTATTGTTCCCTATTGTAGAGATTTGCAGTCGTGTAACAACAAAGACACAAGGACGTGTCAAAGGGAAATGCAACAAAAATGCGATCACAGAGAGCTAGAGCTGACAAAACGCACATTTAACCCTGCTGAGAAACACGCTGAAAGTGTCTAGACTTGTTTGTCAAAATTGTCCATTGATTTGACCCCCGCAGGTGGTGGCTGCAATGCACAATTTTGTTGTTTACCAACTGAAGGACAAGCTGTGGGCATTTCTTAATTTGGAAAGAAAAAAGATGGAAAGTAAACTGCAAAAACACTTGGATGACATTTAATATATAAGGAGGATTTTAAGATGCGTCGACATAACATGACGTAATCAGACTTTGAGGACTGTAAGTGTATTTTGAAAACTCATTTAATAATCTGGTTTCTTGTTTTTTTCAAAACCAGCAATGATTTTATCAGTGGTCCGGTCTTCAGAAGCACTCCAGCTGCAGCATGCCTCCGTGTGTTATTAGTCTGATGGTTCATTACATTTTGCTGTGTGCCGTTCTTAAGAGTATTAAGTCCATACTCTTAAGGCCTCCGAGTGCCCTTGTGTTTAATTGACTTAAGTGGAAACAGTTGTTGAAGATCAGCACCAAGTCACACCGGGGCAGTCATCTGTTGCACCTTGCAGAAAATGTTGACTTTTGACCAGCATCCCCTTCGGTGGGGGAGGTAATGTTGTCGCTTGTGGAGGTCAGAGCCAATGGGGAAGAACACACGTCCAATGTGTCAGTGGAGGTAGCAAACTGATGGTATGAACAGTGTTGTTTGTTCAGAGGATGAAGGTGGGGGATCGTCCTTTGAATGAAAAATGTTAAAATCAACTTTGTATTAGTCCATCACTCAGTACCTTCTGATTTACCTACACCTAAATAATGGGTCACAAATAGGACCATAGCCAGGATTTTTGAAATAACTGAGGTCATACAACTCAGCCCAGCTACAGTAGGCGGGTTCAGTGGGACTGAGTAAAGTCTGAATTTGATTTAAACATCTTTAAATTAAAATATCCTCCTCAGATTGAATGGGGTTGAATAAAACTTTTGAAAAGATACATACAAGCCACAGAGCTATTGCCAGAGAGAGACTGTAGGGACATGAGACTTGAGACTTTGAGTGCTGTATTTTGTGGTTTTGATAAAGGATAATGGAGCATTTGAAGATAATGCAAATGCAGAAATGACATCACAATAAGCAGAAATACCAATGTAGACCCCGGGGGAATATTGTACTTCTATTGCAGATGAAACTATCAAAACTAAATTATTTATATAGATCAAACAAGTTGTGTTGTGTTGTGTTAAGAAATACTTAAGAAATATTTTGGATTGATATGTTTTTGTGTTTAATTAGTAAAATTTAAAGGAAAAATGTCTACCGTAATTTCCGGACTATAAGGCGCACCTGAATATAAGCCGCACCAGCCAATTTTAGGGAAAAACACAAATGTGTACATATACAAGCCACACCCGATTATAAGCCGCAGGTGTTTTAGCGTTTAATTACCATATGTAAAGGCTCGTGCACAGAGGAGATTGTCGGGAAAGAGACTGCTGTTTGGGGAAGCTTCCATTTTATTAACATTTCAACAAACAAGTTGCATATTTGCATAACCTATGACCACGCAAACGTCAACACGCAAGAGTCAGAGACGCACAAACAGACGCACAAAGCTGCGGACTGGTTCGCACGGACAGATAAAGACAACATGAATGTCATTTAATTCAACTAACAGCGAAGTAAAGTGAGAAACTTCTCGGTCAGACTGACAGACAGCTGTTAGCTCCGTTAGCACCGCCACCTGTCTGACTATGTGTTGTTAGCATAACAAACCTGAATCACTGACGTTGATGACGTCCACCGACAGAACAACGCGTTCCCTCGACGCAGAACTCCGAATGCTCAATGACGGTGTAGGGTCGACGACGTAGCTACGCTGTCGCCGCGACGCAGAAGCATAATAATAAACCAGGCATTAAAGGTGAGGGACGTAACCTGTACAATCCATAGATTGAGGAGGTCCCCTAGTGGCCGTTAGCTGTAAAAATCCATAAATTAGCCGCACCGTTGTATAGGCCGCAGGGTTCAAAGCATGGGGAAAAAGTCGCGGCTTATAGTCCGGAAAGTACGGTAATTTATATATATTTCTTGTAAATGTATAAGATAATTGTATTACTGTTATCGTTCATTATTGTTAAACTACTTACCAAAACTTCGATGGGTTCATAGATAAAATGCTGTGTATAATTTTTATTTGCAATAAATTACGAGTTGCACTTTCGGCTCTGCTAG
Organism: Diplodus puntazzo; assembly: GCA_963678695.2. NCBI lineage: Eukaryota > Metazoa > Chordata > Actinopteri > Spariformes > Sparidae > Diplodus > Diplodus puntazzo. Next base: position 20,366,532 of record OZ023158.1, on the reverse strand, counting down.
GGAGCTGACACTCACCTTTTTTGTTCAGACACACTCAACATTTCTAAATCATTTTCAGCCTTATGTCAAAAATACTGAGGACATGACCTCGGTGTCCTCACTGGTCGCTACAGCCTTGGTCGCAAATATATGGCTTCAGTTGTTTCCTATAAAAGCTCGGCACAGTCGTGTTGAGCAAATATAACTTAAACAAGAGTGAGGCGTGCATTAATGAGGCACCAGTTTCAGCTAGAGATTAGCACAAATTTGGTGCCGTGGTGAGTATTTAGAGCAGCAGGATGGTGTATGTGGGATTGACTCCTTTTTTGTTTTTTTTTCAATAGATTTTTGTGGAGCATAAAGACATGAGCTTTAACAGGCTTTGGCTTCCCAGACGACGCTCGTCAGTAAAGATCAATTTATTGTTGGGTTTTGGTCTTTCCGTGAGATTTGTTGACGACAATAAAATTGCAGAAAATAACAAGCGTTATCTTTTAATTAAGTCCGTTAAAAAATGGTTATTATAGCGTCAACACAGTTCGGCATCATTGTAATGGCAGCGCTGTGAGGGGGAGAGGGTTTGGTGCTTGGATAGACTTGAGGGTGAGGACTGTGGATGAGCAGCTCTCTGGAATTTAGTAGAGGCCACCGTACTTAATTTCAATATTTTCAATATTTTCAAGTGTAATATCACTGTCATGGTGACAGCACTGTGCTACGGCAGCGTTTTAGTGTTTGCAAGTGAAGTTTTTACAGTCAGCATTGGTTCAGCAGCCATAACTCTCTACCTGAGCACCTGAGAAGCACTGTAAAACCAGCCCACTTACTATATATGCAGTTATCCTCTTTAATGTTTTAGCAGCAGAGTGGAGAATTTGTCAGATGTGCATCTTTTATAATCTCATGATGATAGCTCTCCTTGTAATGCAGCGAGAGAGAAAAAAAAGTAGAAGTTTGACTTCTTTTCTCCACGACTGACACGCGAGTGTAAAGAATCTATAATTTGATTTATGTTGTCTCCGGTGGGACTCGCAGGGATCTGCTTCACTGAGATAGGAAAGAGAAGTCAGTACAAAGAGGAGATGAGGAGAAAAAGCATGTGATTTATGTGTTTTATCCAGATTATAAAAGGACTGCTGTCTGGCCTTTTATTGAATCAGGACTGGAATGTGTTTCTTGTGGAGAACAGGTGCTGCTTGTACCCAGTGAATGTGAAGAGGAGGGAAAGATGACGTGTTTAACCTTTAATAATGAACTGTCAACACACAAAAGTTATAAGATACCACTTTGAACAGAGCAGTGAAAGCTTGTTTATAAAGGTTAATAGAGACAAATTCCTATTCACAAAAGACAACCTTAATCTTGGAACAAAAGTAGTTTTCATTCAAATTGAAATTGTACATTTTCCTTAGGAATATTATTATAGAGTAAATGCACCTTTCTTCACTCTCATCTTTGTTTTTTTTCTATTTGTAGCAACGAGACTCAATAATCAACCACTGAGCTAAAAGTGGAGTTTCAAATAAATGTAATAAGAACAAAGATAATCTCAGATTTGACCATTATCTTTAATTCTATTACTCAAATTGTCATTCATCAGAAATTATGTTCTGGCAAAATTGAATTTAAGACATTTGACATTTTTAGAGAATCTAATTATTCACTGTCTTGCTGCAGAGTTAGAAAAGATTCAAAATGCTCTCATGATTGAACAGCTTAGCTTCTCATTCCTACTGGAAAGTTTTAAAAAACTATGAGTGGTTGAGCAATTAGCCCTCTTGTTAGGCAACGGTGATGGCAAGACCACAGACAATATTGACATGGCGGCCATTTGCTTTGCCTTTTCCTGAGGCTAAAATGTCGTACCGCTGTGTTCAAGGGTGCAGAATCATATATAAATTTAGGCAATTGGACTAATTTTTATCATTTCAATGTGTCCTGATTGATTCGCAGCTGTTGAAACAATGGTTAATCTGGAGGAGCATCGGACCCTATTTCAAGATAAAACAACAAACAGGTTTGTAAACAGATTAGCTTCCATTAGTCAACAGCTAACGTTAGTATTCAGCCACATTCCAGCTAACGTTACTATTTCATGCAATACGATAAGGGAAGAGCATACATTTATTCTGAAATATCCACACACAGCCTGGAGACGTTTGTCTAAACCAGGAAGTGAAACACACAGGATGTAGTCAAACGCTAATGTTAGCTAGGAATTTGTTGAATGCTAACACCAGCTAACAAGCTATTAAATATGTTGTTTTACCTTCAAGATTTTCATTATCCACCATCTTTTCAGTTGCTGATAAATTGGTAAACTGTAACATGACAATAATTTGTCAAATTACCTACAATTATAGGACTCACAACTTTGGGACACGGCTGCATTGCGTTATCCCAGCGTTCAAGTTTCAGAGCACGCTTGATGGAGGAAAATGGCCACCATGTGAATAAGGTCGACATATTAAACAAACGATACATTGTGATTTAGTGAAGTTTAACGATGCAAGTTGGCAAACTGTAGCGTAGATGTGTGTTAGCCAATCGAGCCCAGATTTAGTCTTTTCTAACAGCAACAGCTACTTCTCCTTCGCTAATCGTCCAGAATTCATGTCTTGTTTCTCTTCTCCCTTCAGCGTCCACTACGGTAGATGCTTCCCTTATATTAACCACTGCAGTGTATCACACACATATTTCAGGAACTTATACCCAGCCTTAGAACATTTTAGACGTCAGAGCTAAGATAGCTATTTCTCTCTTTTTCCAGTCCATGCTAAGCCAAACCTGGCTACACAGCTGCATGTTGACTGGACAAACATGAGGCTGATTGTCCTAATGTCACGCCTTCTTAGTCTAATTCTTGACTTCACGAGAGTAGAAATAAAAAATATACTAAAAGGATCATTACACCACAATACAGCTCTTTCACAGATATTTATATGTGCGTGTGAGGGTTGAACATTAGCTTCACATATTTGCTGAGTCAAATTCAATGAAAATCACATTAAAGAGTAAAAAGAAAAAAAGAAAAAAACTTAGATACAGCCTGGGCTACCATGATAATTTTGTTCAACTGTGTCCATAACTTTCCAAATCAAATTACATGGTGGATCCATAATTCCCAAAGCGTTAAGGCCTCATGATGGGAAGAAAAAAAATCTGTCATTCATAAAAACTGCTGTGGCTACAGATTGATAGCTCAAAGAAGATTTAATACAGTTATGAAATCCTCTGCAGTCTGAATTTGCAGAACCGAACAAGAGATTGAGGGGACTCTTCCAGGGATATTTAAGCAGAGGATTGTTTGTTGTTTGTTGTTGGCTCTTGTGAAGCGGTTTCTGCCGTCAACCCACTGACCCCTTCTAATTGATCACAGTAGTCACGATATGACCGCAGCACCAGTCAAACCTCAGGCAAGCGGACTGTCACAACACCATAAATGACATCCCCCCTTATTTTCATGCAGTACGTTCTACTGCTTCACTTGGCATCCCCCAGCAGTCTGCTACAGTCATAAATAACTTAAGAGCTTATGAAAAACACTGTAAAGAGCAAAGTCAAGTGTTTTTGTTTGAAGTGGGTGAGGGCAATCAAAGATAAATCATAAATATTACCACTGCACCAATCAATTATTAAATGCCTGAATCTCATTCACTTATTTTTTTATTGTAGTTAAAAATAGAAATAGGGGCACTGGTGAATTAAATAAAAATGAAAATGGTCTCTGGAAAACTGTTTGTGTGACAAAACTTAAATTACTAATGATCATGAGTACAGGCTGCAGTCTCTCCATTGAAGACATTTGGGAAACAACTGTAAGTATACAAGAATACCACCCTATATCTGCCTGAATCTTTACAAACATTCATTTAAACATTCAATAATAAATCATACATTTATAATTATAGGTTATGGTATGTGACTTGATCATAGACTACAACAACCACATCATCTTTAAAGGATTTCATTGGCCAGTGAACACAGTCATCACTTCAACATCAAAAGAGAGTGACAAGTACTCAACAATACCAAACACTTAAAAGTGAGTCCAGCCCCTGTCCACATGTGAGCTTGTGATTGCACAGCATTATTCAGTAGTATGCAGAGTGTATACAATTGTATATATAGACTTATATATTATATATTATATATAAGTCTTCTGTGCCTCAATAGGAGCTTTGGAGTCAAGAGACAATCACCCAGATGATGTCAGACTGATGTTCTCAGGGGTTATCTGGGTTTATCTGGTTTGAGAGGAGTAGGTATTTAGCTGGTTGCATCTACCACAGCAGTTTATGAGCTGCTGTTTCTCCAGTAAACAAACCAAACTCTCAAGCCTACTTTTCACAGCCAAATAGGTTGGGTCGTTTACTGAAGAAACAATAGCTCACAATCCGCAGTATCAGCTCCACCACTGGCTGTGTGATTTACAAACCAACCACAAGAAGAGAGACCAACACAACCCATTAACACCAGACAACAACTGAACAAACAGTTAGGAAGTAGCATGCTAAATAGCTAGTTCTTGTGTCATTTGTGGTGTGCTTTAACAGTAAAATCCCCTCCCTCCCTCCCTCTGATTGTCCAGCATGGCCATGAAAAAATCTGTCACATTTTTTTATTTCAACCTTTTTTTTAACCTTCTCTTGTGGAAAAAACGTGTTGGCTGTATTAAGCACAGACTACGAGGACCACAAAGGTATCAAGGCTTTCATCATACGAAAACGTCATATTCAAGCGAATCGGAGGCAGGTTAGGCCCAGCCTTGCAAGAAAACCTGTGGGATCCATGATAAAGCATTACTGGTGAAGATTATAAAGGAAAACATTGTTATAAAAGTACAATTAAAGAATTTCCACAGAGTGAGACTATGACCCCAGTGCTGAGTTGCCCACTTAGCCCAGCATTCACCAGAGTAAAACAATGCCTACAAAATTTGCACAAAGCACACCATATATGACAGTGTGATGCACCTCTGCACAAAGTGTTTTGTGTACTTGGCACACAATACATCACATTTAATACTCCAGTGTCATTGTATACATACTTAATGACACTGACGTCAAAGGATAATGCAAATATTATATTCCTGTACATTGCGTCTCTCTATTCATTATGTAAATGTACAATCAGGCAAACGACATGATGCTGTGCATTACCTGCATTAGCTGTCCTTCACGCTGTCTTTGTTGTCTCCGTAATATCACTTTATCTCTCACTGCATTAAGAAAACAGCTCCTTGTCAAAAATGATACACTTCAAAGCCCAGACTTAAATACAGCTCCTGAGAAGTTTGAGTGAATACAGATTGAGCTTGCACTGAAAATGGAAAAAAAAAAAAACACCAGTCACAATCTGAAGGACATTTTAAATTTGGAGGAAAACACCACCACAGTATTCTGCAAACTCAGACAACCAACACTGTATCTAAGTCAATACATATAATATTAATATACTGTTTAGTATCAACGTCACTAAATCTCAGTCTGTCAGTCTGTAGGTGTCTTTCTTTTAGTTGACCCCTACATGATAAGAGATGTGCGAGGTGTGCAGCTTAAACTGAAAAGCTTCCAACTGTAGCTCGGGAGGCTTAAGGAGTTGGATAAATAAACAAATCCATAAGACTGTAATCCATCCACTGGGATCAGCTGCCTCCCCACAGGCCTGACAGTCTGCAAGATTCCTGATTTTCTTTATTTTGTTGAAACACTGAGTGTAGATTAGTCGGTGGTGATTTATGCTCCTTTTTGCAGAGATCAGTCTTAAACAAACAGAAATGTGTTGTTCTGCCAAGGCTAGAAACAGCAAAATACAACCCAGTTGCAGTCGCTTGAATCCGTGTACAAATAATAAGACATAAATCCAGGTTTGTATGCAGGTGATCCCTCCCACAAAACCAATAGGTCCAAATGACATGCATAAAAAGTGTTGGGTTGGGGTCGATAGACAGGCCTTGTTTTAACTTAAATTCATAACTTAACATACGTAACATATTTGAGTTAATGTAATCTCTCTTACCTAACCAAGGAGTTGTAGCCAAATTGTGACCATTTTTGTGTTTAATTTTGTTACCATGATGACAAATGTCACCTCGCTGAGGACGTTCTCTCCAAAAAAGTTAATCAAAAGGATTAACATATGACCTGCTGACAACACTGGACTCAGGTCGTTGGAATGCACACAATTTGAAAGTGTGAAGTTGTGTTATTTTTACCCAAATTGATGTCTGACTAGGTTGCAATATAACAGCATTCAACCAGTATCTCGGTTGAAATAAAACATACAAACAAACGTGTGCTAGTAGTTCAGCTACATTATCATTTACAGCATATGTCATGTGTCAAAACCTTTATGAGATACAGTACTTACATTGGCTAAGACAAAGAAAAATATAAATTACCCATTAACATTATATATACATGTCTGTCACCGCCAACCTTTAAGGGGTCATGGGCAGCCGACATTGAGCGAGAGGCGTGTTCGACCCTAGACAGGTTTCTAGTTCACCACAGGGCCTACACATCAAGACAATCGACCATTCGCTCTCAAATTTACACCGACAGGTCATTTAGAGTCAACAGTTAACATGCATGTCAATTGTTTGTCATCTCATCGCTGATAATGATAATAATGATAAAAAATAACCTACCAAAAATAATAACAAATAACAAGGGATGGAGAGTAAAGTGGATAAACACAGTATTGTCATTTTCGTAACGAGTGTAGGTCTAGGACGAAGGTAGTTGCGTGAAACAGGTCCATCATACATCGATAAATCAGATTTAAGGGGAGAAGCAGGGTGTCTGGCATGGCAGAGAGTTTGCATGCGGATGGAGACATTGTCTTCATCTGCAGTGGGAGGTGGAGGAGGTGATTATGTAAAGTATGTGATTGTAAGTGGGTGAGTATTGCACCATATATGTTGAAACCTTTGACATCATCTGTATTTTTACATATTTTTCAGTCACGGTTAATGGTGCAAAACTCAAAACCCAGTGTTTTGTATGACATCAATATACGAATTATGTTTTGGAAAAAAGCTGGAGAACGCTACCTCACAGTCAACACCGTTCATCGAGCTACATATTTGGCCAGCAGCATCATTTTTACATGTGTATACAAAACCACATCTGTCTTATTAGATGACAGTACAGCGGTAGTTGGGATCATTGGTGGTACTGGAACCATCCGTTTTGACCACGGTGATCTTGGATGAGTGCTGGGAGCTGTGCAGCGCGTTCCTGGAGCAAAGGCGCTCACGGTAATTCTGGGCGAAGATGAGCAACATGAGCGGGTTGATGCAGCTGTGGGAGTAGCTGAGGCAGATGCTGATGTTGTAGGCGTAGACAAAGGCAAGGGTGGGGGTATTGTTGGTCAGGTTGATCACCTGGATGACGTGGTAGGGCGACCAGCATACCAAGAAGAGGGCGATGACCATCAGGACCATCTTGGTGGCTCGTTTGGCCCAAACAGACTGCTTGCGCTTGACGCGACGGATGGAGCTGAAGACGCGGTAGAGGGTGAGCGAGTAGAATGTGCTGATGATGATGAGAGGGATGATGAAGCCCAGGATGGACTGGTAGAGAGTGTACCAGTACATGTCCTCAGGCCCGTCCAGATACATCATGCACACCTCCAAATGCTGCCTGCGTACAACCTTGGCATACAGCATGACCGGGACAGTGAGGAGGAAGCTACCCAGCCACACCAGCATGTTGATGATGATGGTCCACTGGATGGTCCTCTTCTCTGAGGTGGGGTGGACAATGGCTATGTACCTAGGAGGAAGAAGCCACTTTTTTAGAGCTGGACTGCACTCTGAGGCACAAATGAAAACTTTGCTTAAAACAAAGAGCATTAGTTTTGCATTAAGAGGTTATTTTTTCCCTTGACAAGGTCGGAGAATCAAATCAGGCAAGGGGGAAATGATTAAACCAAATGACATGTCAGAGATACACTCAATATATTACATGCTCGATAAAGTGATGAAAGCGGTGATAAATTAGTAAAGTTTGACTGGTGGAAAATGAACACATTTTCCATTTGTCTGGCATTTTGGTCGTTTTTTAAATTTGAGAAAGCTGCTGGGCTAGGTGAGTAAAAATTGACCTCCATCTTTGGGACATTTTTGAGGAATAAATGATCACTTTGTCATCACTCACGCAAAGTGTCACTTAAGTGGAGCAAATGAAATATTTCCAGTTGCTGTCTAGGCGTGCAAACTATTACGATGGCTGCAACTTTCTCCAGGACAGCCTTTTAAATTGAAATTACCCCAGCCATAAATCAGTAGCATTTTGAAGCTGGATTCCTCTGCTGAAGTTAAATATATATACTTGTAGTGTGATGATTGAATCAATAAATTCAGATCAAGACCCAGTCTGTGGCCTACTGTTGTTAGATATGATCAAAAACGTACAGTTGGGACTGTTGCTTAATGTTTTATGCTTTGTCGTTGATGTGGCTACATCTATTTAGGTATATATAGTGGAAGAACCAGTTAATGCAGTTAAAGGACATAAATTCTACAAACCATTAATGTGTAACTTGATTTATCTGTAGTGTAAGGAAAAACCTAGTTAGAGTGAATTGATTCAAGTCATACAAGGTTTCTTTTGAGAGCACCGAAACAGGGAGTATCTCTTCCTAAAGTTGAAATATTTCTTGTGACCCTTTACTTAATCGATATAAAGTTGTTCTTCTGCAAATGTTCCATAATTAGATCTAAGGGGGCTCTGTGGGGATTCTTAGTTGTGCTGGAAGCCGGTCAGTTGCAGAGCCGTGTCCTTCACAAAGAAATCCACAGTCCAGCAGCATCAGACAACTTCGACAAATTGTCCACAGGCTCATATAGACAACTGAGAGAAGACGGGATGGTCTCATTTCTCACGTCACATTGCAATCCGTTCACATACGGTCAATAAAAAAATGATTAATGTATGTTTTTTCCTTGAAATTGCAACATAACCCCCTTTAACTCTTCTGTATTTTTGAATGATGTTGTTGAAAAATTAGAGCATACGAAAATAACTTGATCCTGTGCTGATTAAAACAGCCCCGTCTTTGTTGGCACAACTAGAGAATGCAGACAAAATTATAACGCCAGTTTTTGTCCTAAAGCTAAAAAGGAAAGATAGATACAAGCCCTTTTTAAGTAGAAAAGGCGGCACATTTGCTCCAAGGTAAGGGCGGTAATCTGCCCCCTTGTCTTTCTAAAAGGGAGGCGTAATATTCCTCCTTTTCCAAAAGCCGCCACTTGGCCGCCGCTGGGATAGGCTTAAAAATGTGACGTAACACCACTCTCCAATGGAGCTACTCCATTGGAGTTTAGAACTGGGTTCTTAGCGGGGGGCTTTTAATTTGAAAGTAGCGACCGTTCGTAGCTTGCCGCTACACAACAAGCGGACACGACCAAACAGCTACAGAGACCAAGGAGACCCGAGCATCTCCTGGATCTCAGCGGCTCTCCAGTTGCTCATCTTGACGTCCGCGGATGAAGTGATGAACTGACTGCTGTGATCAGTTGTTTCCTGGTTTTAAAACTCCCCGGCTGTGGGTCGCACAACAGTGCAGGTCATCGACACCTCCACCCATCTCACGCAATTGCCAGCACATTGACGTCTCAGATTTAGATAGTAAGTAAGGCGGAAATAAGTGTACCCTCCGAGGCGGCAAATTGGCGGACCAAAACTGACCGCCAATTTGCCGCCTTCTGTCTAAATCCGCGGACCAAGCCACAAAAAGGACAGCCAATTGGCGGCTTATTGCCCAGTATAAAAACGGCTACAGATATGAGTTGTGATGAACTGGACATAAGGTTGGGCCATTTGGCCTTAAATCACATTACAATATTTTTAGGCAATATCACAATTTACAATATACACTACATACATATTCTGAAATGTCCACTAAAGTTTAATGAATCATAAATGCTCAGACTAGGCAACAAAATCGTAATATTTTTGACCAACTACGTCAACACTGATATTGCAACGATATTGTAGTGATGACTACAATTCCTTTAACGATGAGATTTCTGATAAATAATTATCAGTAATGTGGATTTAATGACTATGTTGGTAAAGGCAAATTTTAGAGCAAGTAGAACAAGTCTGTTAATCACTTTACTGTAATGCTGACTTTAAAAGCAGGGAAAGGCAACATATATACAGACGTGTTTTGAACAGATATAACTTGGTAATATTGATATTAGAAGTGAACTTCTTCTCATTGTGACCCACTGCACTGTTAAACTCAGACAGACTACTACACAGACTTGTACTTTTGATTATATCGGACAAGGTTGTACAGGGAAAAAAAAACTCTAATCTCAACTTTAATTGAATCGAGTTTCAAACATTCAATTATGTCTCTTTTTTGTTTGATAAATGCGAACACTCCTTTTTACAGGAGAGATCACAGCCTGTAATTGCTTGTTTTGAAGGTTCAGATTCAAAGAGATGTTTGATCTTCTTTCTCACATTTGTGGCAGCGAAAAAAATAACTTTTTTTTCTTCGAAATCGATTAAAATAGTCTGCATGTGGTATCTGAATTGTAGTCTGAATAGTCTGTGATGTGATGTCAATGTGATATGCCCCAAACACAAACAAACAAACAACGGCAGGAAGCTGACGAGTAAACGTTCCGGAGCCCGAGAAGGAGACCTTTCAGCGCAGGTGGTGCTGCTCCTCAGATCACAGTTAGCTGCTCTAATGGCCCTACAGAAAGGCATTAGGTTTATTATGATGAAGGTGTGTGACATTATGGCTCTGAGAACAACTCCTGCCCCAGTGATTACCTTCAGATTGCGATGTTTATTGGTCATTTATTGGCTCATTTAAATGTCCTCAGTGTGTTCAGAGCGTAAACACGACACCATGCATCACTTGTGCAGGGAACATTGAGTCTTCATGTTGGACAGATGATTACCCCAATCATCTGTCCAAGATGTTCAGTGAGGAGGGCACCTGGAAGATTAATACCTTTATTCTCATTCTCCTTATTATTATTCTAATTTTTAGTAGTATTATAGTATTATTTGTTATATTTGTTTTGGTCCTTTAAAGAGTATCCCTTACTTTTTTTTTCGCACACAAAAAAACAAACAAAAAAACATCGACAATAGTTCAAGGCATCAAATCTGCGACATGTCTGGATTTCCAACTTACCGGTCAATGCACAACACAGTAACAATCCCCACCGTGGTGAACTGGTTGCTGACGTCCACCACCACCACCGCTTTGCACATAAAGTTTCCGAACACCCACTGTCTGTCTCTGACCAGCTGGTGAATGTTGAAGGGCATCACAAGCAGGAACAGCATGTCGGCAATCGCCAAGTTCAACACGTAGATGTCCGAAACCATTTTCTTCTTGCATGCTTTCACCGCGTAGATGACCAGTCCGTTGGCTATGACTCCGACCGAGCACAGGATGCCATAGATTGTTGGGAAAATGTGCATGAAAGTGGTGATGTCGATGTGGCTGTAAGGAGACGGGGCTGGGTTCAGACATGACGGGTCGGTCGAGTTCTGGGTTTGGTTGTTTATGCAGAATATGTCCGTGTCGTTCATCTTCAGAGCCTCTTCAGTGATCGCCCCAGTGTTGTTTGGGATTTAACGCGCGCACCGGGCGCTCTCCAGCCGGCGTCTGCTCTCCAAACTTGCGCAGCAAACTCGAGCACTCTCCAAGAGCGCGTGTCCTCTTGTGCTTATGGCTTCCCCGAATAAGGATTTAAAACAGGAATGAGCAGAATCTAATCAAGTCTTACGGCATAAGGAAAAGTGGTCCCTGGAGCATGTTTATCTCTGAAAGCAAACTATGATCTGACCATTTACTGCGCGCATCCGCCGTGCCAAACACAGTGTGCGCCTCAGGGGACACTAGTTCCCTCCCTTCAAAGATCATTCGCTCGGTCGGGTAATATGGTAAAGCAGATGAAAACAACAGCAACCAAAAAAAAAAAAAAAAAAATGCTCGAAGATCCAAGAATCTTGGCTAGCATTACATTGTTGTGATACATTGAAATTAAGGAGGAGGGTGATCAGAATGCAGCATGTTTACTGTGCACTTGTGTGCTGAGCGATGTGTAAAGTGATTCTGCAGGGAGATTAAAAACAAACAGAGATGATAGAAGGCTTTCAGACAGCAAAATGGCAGAATCAATAAGACTTCAGATATGGATGGAACAGGTAGACGTCTAAACGACTTTTACTAGAATATACAACTGTTAAGCCACATGGTGCAGTTACATTGTACAAAAAAAAGAGATTTGTGTTCTCTTTATATTTCAGCGAGAGCGCACATTTCCAGAGGGGACCCATTTTTGTTTTTCTCTGAATTATGATTGATTTCAGCTGAGGGAAATTAAGCCGAGAAGGGTTATCACACGCAATTAAGTTTTTTAAATGGTGAATATGTCCTCCAGGCCCCGGCGTAGCCCATATACCAAAGATGTGACTTGTCCTCTGTGCTTTGGTCAGACTCACTTCTGAATCACTGTGAATCAGCTGAAAGGACTGTAGCTGATCCAGGGATGCTCAGCAGAAAGAGCTCTGTTGGGATCTGACCACAGGTCAGCGGGAATATATTTGAGCCTTCTTCACGCTGGCTCCGGGTACCTATTTTCATTCCCTGTGATGCTTCTTTTCTGTTGCAACTCCTGTTCAAAGTGAACCATATTATCTTTTTCTTTTTTTATGCAGGCCTTTATACAAAATACACTGTGGGACTTTTTGCTCACCTCGATGGTCCAGAACACAAAGAGAACAAGATTCAGTGAGCTCTTCAAACTAACTGTCGGCTGCTGACAGCAAAGAAATAATCCAGCCAGAATAAAATTCACATTATTAATTAATCTTTTAGCATTTTGATCTCATCATTCTAGATCCGTGCAAAGGTGTCATTTGCCCTGCAGATGCTGAGGACACGTCCCCATCACTTTCAGTTAACTAACAATTGAGAGCCGCGGACTCACATGCGCTGCTTTATACAGTCAATGTAATATTGACATTGTTTAATTGAAATGGCGTTGAAGTTGTGGGTGTGATGCGTATGTACGGCAGATACTCGGTCAGTCAATGTTCTTGCATATTTTATGACGTGTATTTTTACTGTCAACTCTGTAAAAGCAGCTCTTTTGAGGCCCAGTCAACATGGATATGATGTTAGCAGCTAACGTTTCCGCAACCCACCGATACGTACAAGGTTGATATTTGCACCAAACATGGCACCTAACGGTCACGACCACGAAAAAAACATGATGTTTTCCTAACCCTAACAGAGTGGTGTTTGTTCCTAAATCTAACTGTACCATGAGAACAGCGCTGTGACAAAAGAAAAAGAAAATCGAACCATTAACAAATGCAGCAACATAAAGACATGTTACCTGTTTACTGATTTGCGGTTTTGCAAAAAATGCTCTGAGCTAACATTTCCTGTGGAGTTCGGGTTGGCTTCCAGCAAGTGAAACTTTTCTGATATTCTGTGAAACTTCTTAAGATCTACTAGATGAATAGGCACAACATTTTACTTTCAGACTGTGGATGCCATGCTGAGATCAAAGAAGGGGGACCCAAATGCACAAGATGGGATGTGGGGATGGGGGGGCAGGAACATCAATGGATGAAGTTTATTCAAGATCAACAGCAGGAACAAGCAAACACGGCAGGAACGGGCAAACACAACAGATGACTCAGCAAAGACCTAACTCAAAAGTGGACTTCAATGCAAACCAAACTAACGAGGGGATGAGGCGCAGGCGGAGAAACACAGGTGAGGGTAATGAGTGGAGGAACCCAAGAGAGCAGGGAGGGAGCTGATAGGCTGGAAACAACACAGGGAACAGGGTTGATGCGGTGCTGGTGCAGGTTAGCATTTAGCTCAAAGCATTACTGTGCTTAATATCAGCATTGCTATTAATATTTCTCAAATAAAACAAATATCTGTCAGCTGCATCTTGAGGCGGCACCATGCAAGTCATTTGGATGATGTGGCTGGGAGAAGAGAAACTGATTTTGATGAATAGATTAAGCAGGAAGTTGAACTGTTTTCTAAATCAGCCATTTTTTTGTCAGCTTGGAAGTCAGGATCCGTGACAGCCCAGCAAGTGGTGTGTTCACCCAGTCATGTCTGGGAGAGGCTCCTGCAGTGAGTGTGATGGAATAATGATGCAACACTCTGAAGAGGCTCTGGGGGTTGCCAGAGTCACGACATGCCAAATTTTCATTGACAGCCGATCAAAAACCCTCTGCTCTGTCGGATTCACACATATTAAGAGCTTACATCCTCAACAGCCATTTGTATGCAACATGTGGCGTAATTGCAGGAGCATGTTGAATCAGGACTTATCTCATAAAATGACATGTGGCACATTTTTCTAGAAAATGAAAATTTCTACTCATCTGCCTTTCAGTAATGAGCTTAAGCGGTTCCCTTATTCTGCCCGACTTGATGTAATCATTTGTAAAAAATATATATGTCTCTGTTCTTCAGAGAAATAAAACAAACTTGACACTCAAAGCTACGGAAGGTAGATGAAACAAGTCTACTGGAAGTTAATTACAAAGTTACGTTTAATCCTGAAGCATGTTTAAAACAACACAAGTTGACCAAAGTGTTTTTTTAACAAAGGCAAAAGAAAGAAAGGCTAACAAAACAGACAATTAAAGATCGTGCATATACCCTTCATGATGAGAGTGAAACTAGTAAGACAATCAACAATGAGAGCCCTTTTAGGTACGAGCAAAAGCCAAAGTAGACAGATGTGTCTCGAGCTGTGCTCTGAGCAGCTCAACAGAGCTGGCAGATCTGATGTGAACAGGTTGCCTCCCAGGACAGAGAAGGCGTGGTCGCCCTTGAGTTTCTGCTAAGCCCAAGGGACAACCAGAAGTGATTGGACGGAGGACCTGAGTGTTCGGGGTGGATTGTAGGGAATTTGAAGGTCAGATAATAGGCAAGAGAGTAAGAGCTAATCCGTGAAGTGCTTTAAAGGAGACATATTATGCTCATTTTAAGGTTCATAGTTGTATTTTTTTTGGGCTGCTACTATAATGGGTTTACATACTTTAATGCACAAAAAAACACATCAGTTTTCTTGTACCGTCCAGTGCCAAATGGAACAGAACCTTGATTAATTTTCATTAATTTATCCTGTGTTTACCTTCTATTTCATGTCAATATAGCTGCCGTCAAAAAGGTTTATTAAAGACGAAACTACTAACGAGGTGTTTTAGGAGCAGTTTTTATTGTGGGAGAGAGAAGCTTCTCTTGGCACGGATTTGGGGCTTTTTAACTTTCAGGACCTTTTACATGCACGAGAGCCTGTACAATACACTGAAGGACAGGAACAAATGAAAAAAGCAGAATAGGTCCCCTTTAAAAAAACAAACTGTATAATTTCAAAATGAACTCTAAAAGAGGAGGACAGAGTTTCTTCACAAAGCATTACTGGTGGCATGAGTATGAGCTATGAAGCTTTAAGAATGGGGCTTGTGGCTGTTTAGAAAATATCCAAACATGCAACATGGGGTTAGTAGGGTCACAGTTCCCATCTGTTCAATGGCCAACACTGGAGGACGGTGGCTGCCCAGGTCAGCTCCTGGGTGTGAAGGTGTGCACCTGTGCCAATGTGAAGCGGCACATGGCTGAAAAAAAGAGCGTGAGCACCCGATAAAACTCCAACCTGCATCAACACAACCAACGAACCCCAAGCAGGTCTTAATTGTGAAATGTTAATCTGAGCTCTTCATCCCGTTGTTTCAGGACACCATACATGTGGATTTGTTACTTCTGGAGTCCTGTTAATCATAACCACCGACAGTACATTGGTCCTCATTAATTAGATAATATGCACAGCGCATATTATCATACATGCTGGAACAGATCACAGACAGACGCGAAAGCAGAAGCAGAATAAACTCCCAAACTCTCTTTCAAAGAGATCAGCACTTAGAGAGGGAACATTCGCTTCACACTATGTCATATTTTCTTGTCTTGAGAAATGAATTGATGTCCGCTGCATTTTCTATACGTATGAGAAAACAGAGCCAGGAGGTCGATTCAGCAAAGTGATTGTTGTCTGTGTCGCTAACAACTTGTTCTGCTTGTTCACTGAAATAGACCAAGTGACATCCGTGTGACGAACAGCATTATTCTGAAGTCAAACCAGCTTCTTTGGAGGTTAAGTTTAAGTTGTTTTTTTTTGTTTTTTTTTATTGTCATTAAAGCGGCTGTCAGTGATAATTTAGTATTTTGTATTTTGAAGTTATTTAAAATGAAGTTTAAGTTTTCACATACAAGGAAACTTAGGTATATGTTTGGGCAGAGATGTACAGATTTGTAATTTCAAGGAAAACAGTTCTTCACTTTTTTGCAGAGTGATAGACGAGAAGATTTATATCATGTTTGTCAGCAGCAGGTTAGCTTAAGCTCAATTCACTCAAGGATTTTAGCCCTGATCTTCCACTCGCCGACGGTTTTTGGATACAAAAGCCGCAGATCAGAGGCACATCAGCATCCGCTCCCGTGTGCGACGATCGCAATCCAGGAGCTCGCTGACTTTTACGTCTAGAAGGCGAGATGTCTGGTTGAGCTGCGAACAGAGCCCAGAGCAGACACTCCTCTCCTCTCTGACTCTCTGTTGTCACCCCGCAATTGCTCTCTGAACTCAGCATCTATTTTCATCTGTCTGAGAGGGGCCAAATAACAGCCTACAGTTTCTATGAGAATACACTCACGAAAGCTTTTCAGTATTTGTAACCTTGTCGTCCTCGCTGAAACACAAGAAGCACAGTATCACCATATTCGCGAGTATAGTCAGAGTCTACAAAGGTGGTGGTGTTTTTGTAGGGAGATAGATTCAAGGGGCGCGCGGGAGGAGTGCGGGTGCAGATCTTCTCTCTCTCTCGCGCCGTGTACTCCATCATTCTCTATACTATATCTCTCCTCTCTCCAGCAAGGTGGAGGGAGCGGGGTATGAAATGTCTCGACACAACGAGAGAGCAAAGCAGTACCGCATACGCCACATCCACCTGCCCCCACCAAGGGGTAAAACTACCCTCTAATCATTACAGATAAGTTGTTTAAACCAACTCATGAACTGGAAAAGCGGTCAGAAGACCGTTGATGTCATTATAAGTACACTGTGGGCCGAGTTAGGGGCTTATCTTGAGAAGTTATATCCTCTAGGTTCTATACATGGCTATGGAGCCACAGGGGCGGCGGGTAGTGAAGCGAGAGAGATTGAGAGAGGTGCGGGGTGTGGGGGTGGGGGTTAGGGAGGGTTGTGTGGGGATGGGGGTGGGTGGGGGTGTTGTTTGATGGGTAATGTATATTTGTGTGGAACTATAGGGCAATGTTATACGAGAGGGATGATCGAGTTGTAGTGGGCCGGAGGGGGGGGGAGTGTGCGTCGGAGGTGGGTTACAATCATCACATATTTGTGAGTATAGAGGGTGTTTAAATATTGTTATTATCGAAAGTATGTTTGTGTTATATAATTACTATATCTACACAAGGTATACGCGCATCTTCCAACCAACGACAATAAGGAGGTGGGTTGATGAAGTTTTGATTTTTTGTTTTTTTATAGTAGGGGATTTAGGGTTATTAAAAAAAAAAAAGAGATAATATGTATTTAGGTTGTGTATCAAGTGGATAGGAGAGAGGTGGGTGAAAGATAGAAGAAGTTTTGGAAGAGGGGTTTTGGAAGGGTATGGGTGGGTGGTTTTGGTTGGTGGATATGTGTAGTTGGGTGATGATGGATTAGAGTGGGTAGTTAAAGGAGAGGGGGATAATAGATGATGTTGGTATTGGGTTTTGAGATGGTGGGATAGTGGGGAGTGGGGGTGGTGATACGGAATAGGGATAGTTTTAAGGGTGGTGGGAGGGATATGGGTATTATTGTTATGGATGAGTATAGGATTTTTTACACATGAATGTGTGTGTTGTGTGTGTGTGTGTGTGTGTGTGTGTGGTGGTGTGTGTGTGTGTGTGTGTGTGTGTGTGTCACTAAAAAGGGTGATGGGATAACATGACACTCTTGGTCTTTGAGTGTTTTTCACTTGAGTGACACCTTGAATGCCATGGAGTACATACATTCACCACTAAGAATGCTTCACAGTTTCCACATACTGAAGGCCATACATAGGCTTTCATTCCATGATGAGAATATACACTGGAAAAGATCAATTAAATAAGAAAAATACACTAAATACAAGGTTTGTTACAGAAGCTCATAATGGGGACAGAGGTGCAATTTGTTTTTCCAGTGTTGTTATAAATAAGGTTAGGCAAAAAAACAAACAAACAAACAAACAAAAAAGTAGGACGCAGCAGCAGGCAGGTTATAAAACAAAAGACAAGCTTTAATAAGAAAACTCAAATCTCCAAAAATCCAAAGTGCAGGCAATATAGAGGCAATAATGGCGGCAACAGCAAGACAGGCGAAGGAGAATCCAAGCAATACAAAATAAGGGCAGGAAAGAGACAAAGACAGGAAGTGGAAAGTAAAACATTTCACTTCGCTTTTATGTCATAACGGATTGATTTATATCGAGAAAGCGTGCTTTGTTATCTTGAGATTATGTGTCAAATTATATCCATTATCGTGAGAAAACTAACAATGGTTCCCACTTATTACTTATAGCCTAATGTGTTTAAGATCAGCAGTGCCATGCACACGCATCGATGGTGTCTTGGCAAGTGTAACAGCTGATTTAAGATGAGCTGTCAGATCGTAGAGTTCCCTTTATTGATCAATGCATCACACTGCATCAATCTTAATTTCTTTATATACGTAATTTATAAGCCTAGCAATCAAAACCTCACCAACGTGGGCAGAAACACGTCTGATGCCTCTCGAAGCCTAGATGCTGATATTACCTGCTTACTCCCGAACCCAGCCCACAGAGCAGTGTGTGTATGTCATGTTCCACTCTTATGAACTTTACGAAGTGGTTTTCTCACGATAATTGATCTCATTATTTTGAGATAAGTCAAGTGAGGTAAATATAACTTGTTATCCCAAGAGCTTTATCACTTAGAGTTAATCCAATAACTAACTGTGGATGGATTTTATTGTTATTGCAATATGTACATCGCTTTTTAAACTTTTGTTGCACAATTTTGCAAAAGATAAAACAGACTTTTAAAAGTCCAATATCAGTCATGACTACATTTTGACCAGAATCGTTGTACTGTGACTTTGTTTCTTGCTTTCATAGTTTCTTGCCTGTAATAAGCAAAGAAAATTGAAACAAATCCCATTATTCTGATTGAATTGCTACTTCTTAGATGCCTTAGAGATATTTTTGACTTGAAATCAGACAAATGTACTTGGTTAGAGTTTTTGCAGTGTAGATACAGTACACATATATACACATACATTGTGTTTTTACATTTGTGCCACATCACATTTTATTCAGATGATCGAACAAACTCAAAGTCCAATCGGTTGCCTTCGATAGACAGACATGGACAAGTGACTCATCACAGCGCGTTATTTTCTGTCACATCAACACACATCTGACCTGAGAACATTCTGTGCTCTGCATCTACAAATATAGTCTGTGGACATAGGAGTGAAAACTGAGTGATAAGTGCTGCCTGCAAATGACTGGTAAAACGAATCCATGACCAACTTTTCTAAAGCCAGCTTTAATTGAATGGATGCTGCTATGTCTGAGGCCCATAATTGAGTTATGAAAATGTTGAACTGAAATGCCACAGTTGCCGCAGTGTCTGTATGTGTTGCAGAAAGAGGACTTGAATGAAATAAGTATGTACTGATTATTCGTCTGATTCACCGTGGATGTCAAACCAGTCACATGCGGGCACGGTCATTTGTGTGAGATAGACATATGTTTGCCTGTGGAGCATGTGCAGCCGAGCCTGCCTGTGAGCTGTGTTGCTCAAAACCGAGCATCCAGAGAGAAAACATGAGGCAGCACAAACCAAACACTGGTGTTCCCTGTCTGATTCACAGTTAATAGTATCACATGCCTTAGATGTCAGATGATTTTTTGTCAAGATAAGATAACAACTCAATAAATCCTCCGGATCTTTGTTAATGTTAATTGCATGCTCTGGTCAGTGTTTAGCTTATATTTAACACTCGCAAACACAATGCAAAATACTGTGTAAATAAGAGTGTTCCTGAGACATGTGATGTGTAGAGTTCAGTCTTCTGAAGGATTCCCCATTTGTGTGCAGACTCATTTACATACCTCAGCTGCCTTCGAATTTCATGTATGGAGTTGTGTTTCTCTATCTATCTATCTTGGTATGCTCACATGAGTCGTAAAAGACCATCAGGAAGCCTTTTTGTTTAGATCCCACTCAGATGGAAAGGAGTGAATACAAATACATGCAATCCTGTGACTCTGACAAACATACTTAACATTAACATGTTTGTTTGTTCCTGTGATAACGTATAGAAACAACATCCCCCCCTGCACGTGTTTTCCCACGCAAGTTGTCGTTGTTTTTGTTCCGATTAGATGTTCGATCAGATTATGAGTCACTTCTGTCAACATGAACCTGCAGGTGAAAAAAAAAACCCCTCCACATCCAGTCACGTACGTTATCAGATCATAGAGTTATGCAACTCGCGCCCATGGCACAACTTCGATTATTTTATGTCTGTTCGAATCAAAAAAGCAGATCGGCTTTGACAGACAGGCGCTGCCCCTGAATTGAGTCTGTCCAGAGCGTTCGCTGTGCTTGTTTTGCAGTGACTGCCGGATGACACAGATCTTGTGGGCGATCTTTAGACAATCATATGATCTCCTTCTGCAGATCCTCCGGGGAGAGCAGAGTGTGGTGAAACCATTCCTTTATTAGTACCGCACATCTACTCCAATGTGGCAAATACCTTAATTTACGAGCAACCCATTTTTCTCAGAATTACCTAGTATACCAGTATGTTCTCTGGTTGGCTTCTGACAAAGTGGATATTCGCTGGCGCTTTGTCTCCTTTTGCTTTCATTTAGTAAAATTAGACTAGAAAGTACTGTTTGTTCTTAGAAGGCAAGAAAAATATCACTGTCAAGCTACTGACAAAAGAAGTGTGTTGTTTCAATACGTGCAGGAGAGATGCAATGATGTGCAGCAAAGCATCTTGCCATAAATGGTCAAGAAGAATGTGGTCAATATTTTTATGTCTCTGCTTGTCTTCAAAGTGCACAGATCTGACAGACAGCAGTCTGACGCTGACCTTGTCTGATGTGTGCTGCTTTTTGAACATGGGTTGAGGAAGATGAAAGAGTTCTCTCTATGACGCTCATCCGATTATAGATTTGATAAAGTACAGCTATACATTCGCCCCATTATGATTTGTGAGAAATCAATGACTTAGCAATTCTCCGAATAGCTTTTTCTAATCTTTTATGTAGGACACGCACATATTTGACCTTCCCAGGTATGTTTCTGATGGAACACAAGCACTGGTGACGTATGGAATGAATGGGGGTGAAGCTGTTGTGAAGAAAATACCTTTCAGCCTCAATTCTTCTTGACAAAATGACTAACACCATAACTTGTATAAGCCTAAAAGCCTGGTGTGTGGAAATAGAAATGCCAGTAGTGGAGTTTTCAATGCCACAAGGATGCTGTGAGTCAAGCTGAGGGGGTGGCGTGTTTCAATCAACAGGATTTGGAAAGAAAAAATGACGACAAAATCAAAAATGAAAATTAAGCAACATTCTTCCTTGTGTCAACAGTCTTTATGCAGTTATCTTTAACCTTAATTGGCTCGACAGCACGTATGTGTCAAAACCCTTGTTAGTTCAGTCTTTTCACAGGATTTAACATATGAGGGTGAATATTGTTGCATTTTATGAACTGCGTTATTGTGTAACTAGAACAAATACATCCAAACAAATGAGTCTGTGATGAAATCCTCCCCGTCTGAACTGCTTTTGACTCTTATCACTGACACATCAGCTCATTTATCCTCGGCCTTGATTTTTTTTTAGGAGTCTTATCAGATGGGTTCATGTTTTCCTCGACCAAGGTCACCGAAGCACCAATGACAAAAAACACTGTTGTTCAACCTTGTCACCAATGCAGATATTTCTGTACCGACCCCCGAACTCCCTCTAAATGCATGAGAAAAACACTTCATTTAGAGGTGCTGTGAGTGTTGCTGCTAGTGCTGTGCTCCACACAGGGTACAGAGAGTAATGTGAATACGGATTAAAGACCACAAAGCAGAACTAGCAGGAATCTGCACTTTGATAACAATTTGTGTTTTGTTTGATTGTTTGTTTTAATATGTCTATCCATCCATCAGATGTATCCATTTGTCCTTGAGGGTCACAGGGGGGCCTCCACAGGACGCCGAGTAAGCCTCCACAGGACAGGCTCTCAATTATAGGGCTGACACGCGGAGACTACGAGCTATTTAGAGTCACCGATTAACCTAACATGCTTCCGTTTACACACTAACTCAGATTATCTATGGGAATGATCATGTGATGCATATTTTCAGGTGTGTTGGTGTGGACGGAGACTGTTTCTGAAATGGAGATAAAACACACGGCTGGACTGAGATGTTTCCTGTTTTAGAACCCCTTTTTTGAAAAATGCATGTGTGCGCGGATGAGACCTAATAAAGGCTGCAGAGTGCTGCAGTGTATATATACTGGGACTGACCCAGAACCAAGACCAGATCCAGGACCAGCCGAGGCAAAATATGGTGGACAGGTGTGGCATGGCAGGTCTGGAGCAATCCAATCAGCCGTTCTAACTGAAAACATTTTGACGTGTCACAGCAGGAAAAGCACAAGTGAACATAAAAAATGAATGAGGGCTGAATTCTTTTGAGCTGTGTCAGTTTCAGGTTCATTGTACTCTTCATTTGCTCACGCTGTTGTGCCTTACTACAGTATTAGAGTGCGCAACAGCAGTGCTTTTCCTGGAAAGAGGAGTCAAGATGTCTGCTGTAAAAAAAGACTCTGAGGTCCCTGTGGTATTTCCGATCCAACACTTTCTCAGAATTATACATCAATATGCACAACCCCAATTTCCTGTCCCAGATTAAAAAAAAAAATGTAAAAAGCTTTTGCATAAACAACATTATAATTGATCTGGTGTCTGCAGAAAGCACTCCACAGAGCCGCTTGTTTTTATGTCACAGACATCATTCTGGTGGGAGACGACCTCATATGACACTATAGGCAACTTCACAGCAAACATTTGACTTGTGATAGCATGAAAAGCACCAGTGTTACTAACATCATTTAAGTTCCCCTCCAGTTAAAAATGTGTTTTGCTTCTTGTTCCTCAGATGATTTGAGTCACACAGGAAGACTGTTTTCATAATCAGCGCTCAAAGTGTCATTGTCCTCTGTGAAAATATCTAAGGAAAACATTACAAGGATTTCAATTTCGGTAATTCTACTTTTATACGTTTGTATGGATGCCTCAATACATTTGTATGAACCCGTTATAAGACCCGGAAACTGAAGCAGCTCAATGCCAGCTTCAGCCATGACTCATTTTGCTTCTTTCCTGCACTGAAAACAGCACGTTCGCCTGGATGAAATGTCTGCAGTAGTATTTCAGCAAACCACAGATACGTGTCTACAATGCCTGTTATACCACGGGCACATTATATGTTTATTACCTGACTTTCTTTCATGTTGGGAGTTGAAGGTGATAGTGGTCGAGTCTTCGGTTTAACATTTGTAAGTGTGACATCACTGGATACTTTTAAAGAGTGTGTGAAGGTGAATGGGATAATGTAGGCAGGTTTTTCGTCATTGGCTTGCCATGGTTAATAAAGCACAGGTGTAACTGAAAACGACTGCATTCCATGTACAGTAGGTAAGTGTATTTCAGGCTCCCGATAATGGAACATTTACTGGAAGTGAGGTGAATCCGTAAAAGAAATTTGCTACACCTGCGCTTTTGCACCTACAAGTCGCTGATAGCCTTGACTTTCAGATTTTACTCGCGCAGACATGCAATTTCAGGTTTCACATGAAGATCACAGACTGTTCCAGTGGAATGGAGAATCGGATTCAGGTTTATTGCCAAGTGAGAGGACTTTGCCTCGTTGTTTAGGTGGCATATAACAATAAAAGGCACATTAAGTAGAACAATGAAAAGAAAGATGAAAAGCAAGTGCTGCAAGTCTGGATGCAAAATTAAAAAATGACAATAAAATCTGAAAAAAAAATACTATGTAAAAAAATATGTAACTTACTATGAAATAGTTAGATAATTCAATATTTATGTTTGAAAAGTCATGTCATGTCATCGTCCGTAACCGCTTATCCCTTTCCATGGGGTCGCGGGGTGTTGCTGCTGGAGCCAATCCCAGCCTTGTCTCAGGGCGAGGGCAGGGTACTCCCTGGACAAGTCGCCAGCTCGTCGCAGGGCCCTCACTGATGAGCAACGTGGGGTTCAGTATCTCGCTCAAGGACACTTCGACATGCAGCGCAAACTTGAACCAGCAACCTTCTGATCACTAGTCGACCTGCTCTACCCACTGAGCTACAGCTGCTCTGTTTGAAAAGTCATCAGAACTAATTAAAAACAAGGGAGTCAAATAACATCTTGATCTTCAGTCATCTGACCCATTTTTATTGGCCATCTACCGACCTTTACCTACACCAACTGGTAGCATTGTTACAGCGAAACACAGCTCGTACAGGAGGGCAACATTATTTGACCGGGAAACAGGCTTTGACACAACATCAGAATGTATCTCTTATTGTGTCGATTACAAGGGATTGTAACCTCATGTGTTTGCATGTGCTGAAAGATGTACACGTTTATAAGTGATTGTGTGGATGTGGGTAGATTATTGATTTGCAGTCCATCGCCTTAGGCCCGTGTGCTGAATATTTTCCAGTTACAAGACTCATGTCATTCTTAAGTTTGCGAATGGTTTATTTCTAACTGTACAGTTGTTGTTTTTTTCCAGGTGGTGTGAAAATGTGCACTAATGTAGAAGCCTGAAGTGGATTGAACGGGGGGGGAACACACTGATTATCCGACTATCTCCAGTTATTAGTTGGGAGCTTCTATCGCTCTGTGTGTGCTACTTTGCGCACTGAGGTATGATTGGGATGCCTCCTTGCTAACCTTCTGTAAAATTTAATTTCAAACTCATCAACTAGGAGGAGACGGCCAAGCAAGGTTCAAGAAGAGCTGGAGGATGTGGCTGGAGAAAGGAAGATAAACAACAGTCTGTTTAAAGCCTTTACACACTGGCACGCACTGACCCATAATGCTGCTCTTTCTTAGCAACCGAATCCCTCGCAGAAACTGGAGAAACCGCGAAGAATACTGAGTCATAACCAACCAGTAATGCGGATGTGCACAAAGAAAATGAATGTGGTCTTATGCTGTGTGTTCAAGATTTGATCAAGGGCCACAGTGGATCTGGCATGCATAACTGCGGTTTGATAACGTGTGTCACTCAAATCAGAACACAAACCCTGTAACATCAGAGGGCTGTAAGCAGTAGACGCTTAATTAGACATGTATCTATGATGCGCATTTCTACCATTAATGCAGTAAGAATAAAACATTATTTTTGCTGTGTCTTTGGTGCGTTTACATAACAAATTATGTATGATTATGCAACGTTGTTTGAGTTTTTTTGCCAACTTAAGTGAATAAAACAACCCAGTACACTGTTGACCTGGTTTGTGCAGGCAGACCAAACGTAGCAAACGAAGAAGCGAAGATTTCATGCTATTGAACTGTCGAATGCCCTATTTATTTTATTACATTACAAAATCAGAGTACAAGTCCTCCGAGTTAAAGGACAAGATACATTATTCTACTGTCATTTAGGACGACACATATGTGCGTTCTTCTGATCCGATGCCCCTTTTAGCGGGACGACACCATAACCTGGTTTATTTCCTGTAGCCTCAGTTCACAGATGCTCCCTGAATACCTCAGACGGAGGCTATGTGTGGGTGCTTTGTGTGCTGCTATGTCTTACATTGACCCCAGGGAGCTTTTTTTGGGCCTAAGGCCAACTGAAACTGGAATCTTCAAAAAACCTGGGGTTTGCTAACCACGTTAAAGGAAATTAAAAGGAAATAATCTTAAAATCTAAAAACTACTAACCTGACGCAAATTAAACAGTATTTAAAATGGGAAAACAAAGACGATCAAAAACTTACATCTGGATCAATTTAGTGACAGACAGGCCACATTACATAAATTGTGCGTTCATTTGTTTTCTAATTTCATTTCAGTGGTTAGATGATAGATTATTAGGTATTTGGTTTTCTACAGTTGAGGAAAGCATTGACTTAAATAAAAGTACAAGAGAAATAAACCTTTTAGGTGTTTTTATTTCTGCTTATTTCTGTGTGATTGTGTTTTTTCTTACTTGCTTATAAGTCTGCTACTTCCATTTGTCTTAAAGAACTTAGTGAACTTAGGCAACCTAGAGTACCAATCGAAGAAACCCAGTAAAATCTTCAAAACTCCAGATTTTCACATCTTTGACACTAAACCCAGGATCAGCAGCGTAGATTCCCCACCCAGGGAAAGGTTACATGTCAGACACATTATGACATCATTTGTCTGTGCCATACGTAACCTTTATAAATCACTGTTAGAGAAATATTTCAGTTTAATGGTGGGAGAGTGCTGTGGTCAAGGTTTGATAGAAAAAGATTGTGGTTTGGATTAAAATCTCTTCCTCATTGAAGTAAGGCGATCTTTGTTGTCATGGCTGCCATTTACAGATTTCTTGACACATATATAATTATGACCACAGTCGCCCGGGAGTCATGGTAGATGCGTTTGTTTGTGTGAGGATTCAGCAGTGTATTTACTTTCTCCACAGACTCAGATATTTTGGAGCTAGAAACCGGATTATCTTTCTTTTTTCGAATCAGTGATTCAGAGTGTCGTGCTGTGCTGCAGTACAGCCTGTCTGTGAAACACAAACTCCAATTTGCGCAAAGATTATTGGCCCACCTGTGGCAAGCAGCTCGCAGCAAGAGCATGCTCAGACCTTGCCAACATCTCCTCTGACCCCTCGCATGTTCTTCATTATGTGATATGTTTCATGGTCATGGCTTTTGGATGTACTTTGTGTATATGATGCATGTCTGAGGATGCAAAAATGAATCTCAGTGTGAACTGACCTCGAAGTTGGATCATATTGTATTGTATTGCAGCGCACAGACAAAGTGTGAGGTAGATATACACACACGTTAGCAAATGACTATGCCACAAATCTCGCCTTGTGCACTGTACAACAAAATGCAATGAATCTTGTGCACCGAAAACTGCAGGATGCCACAACGACACGCTCACTGCTGCCCCTCTCCTCACGCATTAGCACATGCAACAACAGATATATCACATTGCTGCACGCACAAACATAAAACCCATGGAAGTGTTTATCCTATTGAACGTCGTGGTCATTCTGTCGCTTTTAGATGTGCTTTGGTGGTTGTGTTGCTTTGCTTTACCCTCCATTCCAGCCCTGTATCAGTCTCGCTAGCCCTGCCCTATTCCCGGTGTCTTCCCGAACCAATCTGTTCCTTTCCTTTTCTCCTGTTTCGTCAGTTCATTCCTCTCATGCTCTCGTGCTTGCCTCCTACCTCGTCCCCTTGTCATTTTCAGTTTGTGTTTAGGTCCAGTTGTCATGCAAGTCTTTGTGGAGTTGTCCTTTACTTTACTTTACCTGTTCCTGTCATTTATTTTGAATAAAGGTTCAGCCATTGATCTGCTTCCGCACTGCCGTGTTTTGCATCTGGGTCCACCCTCTACGCTGATTTTGTGACAACTGAGCACATGAAAGTCGCGTCCGACCGTTGGCATCAGAGTTAAAGCCATGCAAAACATTGTTATCGATAATTAAATAAGCAGACTTATTTACATACACAGATTCGGTGGCATGTGTTGTGTGTGGGATGACAATATGTCAGAGTGTGACATAGCTGCTTCTATAGGTGGAGTCATTCCAACAGAAAAAGGGCAAATATGAAGTAAACAGAGCAGTCAGTGATAATCAGCCAAACACCACTGAAGTAATTAGATTGGCTCTACCACGATTTCACTCTTGCCTGACTCTTTTTTTGGTGTTGACAGAAGTGACATCTGAGTCTTCAAGCACTGATGGAGACATTTGATGTCCTCTTCTGAACAAGCCCCTTTTATCTCTTTATTTTTTATTCCTCCTGTCTGGGCTCATATTAACTGTCCTGGCTTCTGTAGACCCGTCGATGCACCAGGCAGTGACTGATTGTCCTCCCATATTTTCAAAAACTATACCTATTAATGTGTCTGCCAAATGTGCTGGATGTGGACAATCTATCAGTTATACGGCAGAGGAGTGTGTGCAACATTTGGTTTCAGGTTTTTAAATAGATTTTTCTTTCAGCTACAATCAAAGTACAAAATCTCAATTTGTCTTCCTGCCATGCCCGCCACTGTTTCACCACGCGGCCTGCCAAATGCAGCACTGTTGCACTGACAAATTTCTCGTGCAGTCTTTTTTTTTGTCATTTTGAGTTTTAAATGGCATAATTACCCTATTCCTCAGGCCATTTATGAAGGGCAGGAGTGTTTTTTTCCTGACAGTCATCAAAGTGTTTTTATTCAAAAGTGATAAAATGCCTCCCCGCAGTTTATCCTTAGCTGGTCTTTTGATGGTTGTGTGAGGAGTATAAGTGCACATCAGTCTGATTTCCGCAAATAAACAAAACTCAAACAGCTCATTTTCACCTCAAAGAAAAAAAAAAGAAATCTGCATTCTGTATTGATCGCGGTGGGCCCGTTGGGGCTTCATGAATTAGTGCTCGCCATCTCCTCAGTGAGAGCGCTCACCTCCTCTGTAGCATCTGAGGATTTGTACAGGGGTTTCAGCATTATCAGTATGCAGCACACATGCCTGCAAGTCTGCAAATAACTCTGTGACATGCCCCTCAGACACCCACCCCGCCCATTTGTTGATCTATACTTTATTGCTATATTTATGAGTAATACACAGCCTCCAACGCAGTCGTTCCAATCAACTAGGGGGTTGTGCAAATTCTTTCCCCACTAGCCATAAAATTTAATGAATAATTTGAATAGGTGCTGATGCAGATGGAGCTGCTGGTCAAGCGGGTTTCTCTGATGAGTTTTCAAAAACACATGCTAGAAGACAAACTTGAACCCACAGAACAAGGGATAACATTTTCTTCATGTGCAACTACCTGAATGACCTGAACCCGTCAGTTCAGTGGATCAAAGATGAACATGTCAAACAAAATGTGACGCCACTAGACGACGTCTCGCCTTTACAAAGGTACATTCAGCGTCAGTGCAGCCGACCTTTCACACAATCCTTTGTGGACTGCGACTTACTTCCTGTGTCGCCATGGAGATACAATCAGGCCCTAAGCCCGGAGAGCGGCGGAAATCAATAATAAATTGTGTGCACTGGAGATTGATGATTTATACCTGACAAATGACAATTTGTTCTGTTTGACCTTCATCTATCTCTAAGTGTGATTCGGGCCAAATTTGACAAATTCCCAGCATATCAGATATTGGAGAAGCTAGGAAACAGTTTCTTCCTTTGGTATTAAGTCCACTGGATTCAGCTATCACAGCATGGTCCTGTGGATCAGAAACCCATCAGATTAGTGGATGTGTTTTATCATTCTGAGTGAAGGTCTCCTGTTCGGGTTTGCTTTTCAAAAGTGTTGAGGAAAAACTACTCTACATTGCCAGCTTCACTCACTGGCTCAGATTCAAAGAGCTGCAAATGCTAACTGCTGGCTAACACAAAGACGGACATGTAATTCAATGCAATGAAAATGATAACTGGTGAAGATTAGAAATGTGATTTATTGTATTGAGTAGCAGAGTAAAGAAATGTCAATATTGTGAAAATGACATTGCTTTGTTTAGTGTTCAGTGATATATTGGAGGGACAAATCATCAGCTGTCCCCCGCTGGGATTTATGCCTATGTGGGGCGCATACAAACATGCCAAGTAAAGGTAGAGATTACAGGAAACCTAAAGTTAAATGTGAGATACACAATTAAATTATCAGTACCAGGTTTTTAAAAAAAGAAAAATCATGTGAGGAGGACTTTTTGATAAAGTGGAAAGTTCCAGCACAAGCAAGTGAGTGGCCCTTGAGTTTGTCTACTGTGTAAGAAGACGAGCTGATAGCGTGGATAAGAGGTTTTGCAGGTTTTTACAGCATGGAACATTTTAACATTTACATTTTGGTGGCAACTGTTTCAGGAGGATCAACCTTTAAACTCAACATTTACTTAAAGCAACATTATGTTGAAACTGGCTTTTTGTGCGACTTGCCCCCACCCCCCACACACTGTTTCTGAGCACAACACCAATGTCATAAATACAAATCCCGGGTCTGTAACAGTTTGTCAGTTTGTACAGTGACTAGTAATACCATTGGAGCCACGTAATATGGTCAAGTTTACGTTGACTTATGAGACATTGACTACGTTGAATTATTTTGTCAAATGCTACGATTCTATTTCATATCACTCACAAAATAATGGAGCAACTACCCTAATCTCACAGCAAAATCCCTGAGTCATGTTTAGCAGAAACAGCACTGCAGTGTTTTCAGTGGCATCGTGAATAAGGTTTATCAAAAGCACACATATATCTAAAAACACAATCTTTAAATCAGTGCCTGTTCACAATAATGAATAATGTTTACAAGAAAATGCATCTGTTTGGCATGAAACTTTAAAGGTCCTTCCGTCCTGCTCCTGGCACTGCAGTAAAAGCTCTTTGGCACTGACTCAGCCACTTAATATGCATGTATTTCCACCTACTGGTCAAGTGATAACACTGCACATCACTGCGCATCCCTTTTATTCCCCCATCCTATGATACAAATCTAAATTACTGCTGCAAAATAGAGATTTTGGCAGATACTTGACATGCATGTAAAATTTTAGCATATTTATATAATAGATTGCAGTCAGTGGAGCATATCACTGGCAGCCTCTGGGTTTTATAGCTGTTATCAAAAAACTGGCTGGTTCAGGCCCCTGTTGATTTGTGTCTCTGTGCTCAGGTATCCCTGCATTTCATTTGTCCGGCGCGTCCGCTTTTTGATCCATGTACGCCGCAAATTCTCTCGCCCTCTCAAACAGGACCACAGAAACCATTCTTGTGGAGCATTTTGTATTAAAAGCCTGTCATAGAAACCTGCTCTCATGTTCAGCAACTGGGAATAAAACAGGTGGTGCCCCCCCCTCTTGTGGTTTGATGCAATATTACATTGGTTTGCAGTTGTTTCAGTCTTAACTGTGGCCGGTTATTAGAGCTTTTGATAACCAAACCAAAGCTGTAATTGAGTTCGAGCTGTGCTTCAGAAAATATGCAGTTTATGAGTAAAAGTAAGTGCGCATGTCTCATCTGAGCAACATATCAGGCGCCCGTTTTTCCTTGAGTGTAATGTGGAGTTATGTGACTGTCCATGATCATGGAGATATTGTTTGAGAGGGAAGAGAAAGAAATCAATGTCAGGATTGAAGTGGTCGCCTTATTTCCTTTGGAGTGCAGTATATTGCTGATTGAGCGTTCAGACCCATTCAGAACCAAGATTGCCTCTCCTCTTTATAGGCAGCTCCAGCTTGGATTGACTCTCAGTCTCATGACGCTGGTAAAAATAGCTTTATTCTCAACAGGCTGGATTTAATTTAGAAAGGCCCATGTCTCCACAGTGATAGCTGATGAGAAGATGTGTATTCATAACGGAGGCGTGGACGGATCAGAGTCGTCATGGAAAACTGCACGTTTTGTGTTATTCTTCATAGGAGAAACTGCAGTTTGCAGCGCCTCGGTGCTCACTGCAGCACAAAACAACTTTATTTTTGCAATGTTTGCATTTGTGAGCATGTGAACACTTCCCTCCACCCTCATATGTTACTGTGCATGTGTTTTCCTTTGACAGTGAAGACGAGTGTGCCGGGTAGCGAATGTTCCTCCATGCATTCACAATTTTCCTCTTTAATCTCCTCCGAGGAAGCTGCTGGGCTCGGCTGCAAAGCATGGGTGGCTGTGTGAGTTATGGCATGCAAGCTCTTCAGAGGGGTTTTTTAGATGAATTGGTGATGGAGAGGATTTCACCCAAGAATACGCTAATAGTCAAAACTTATCACATCACTGTGCAGTCCTCCCAGATACTTAGCAGATATGAAAAAAATATATAATGTAGGACAGGCAGTAGCAAGCACAAAGGAGCATTGGTCCCCGGGGATGACAGCAAGAAGGCCACAGGAAAAAGTGTTTTCTCTGGTAAAATGGTGAGCGAGGACACATGGAGTCATTCTTCTTCCTCCTCCTCTCCCTCCTTCCTTTTTTCTATCTTCTCATGTGTGTTTACGTGACGGTGCATGCTACACTCTTGTGTATGTTTGTGTGTGTGTGTGTGTGTGTGTGTGTGCATAGGATGAGTGTGTCAGTGCATCACTGGGTTGAAGCTACATGGAATGAAATTTATCGAAGTCACTGGAGCATTATGATGAGAGCTTTGTGAGGGAATTTCAACCATGACTATAGCCAGCGCCCATGCAAAGTGGTTTGTTTTCTCTTTATTTTTAATGAAAGTTCTCCTGCAGCTATTTCAGTTCACAGGGTCTCGATATAGCTTTAACCTTTTCTGTTTATACTGTCAACTGAATTGGCCAGTGTCATCAATTGGGCGGGGTTGCGAGAATAAGCATTATCCAAAAGATGTTTAGCGAGCTGAGAATTGGACCAGACGTCTATCTGTCTGCTCTGTCCCCGGAGACAGATTCTTTCTCCATATTCAATTTGTATTTGTTCCGTTCAGTTTCCATTTAAAAACTGATTGACTCAGTGCTTTTCCAATCCCCCATAATCACCAAATAATTTACCTTGTTGTTATCAAGAGGCAGATAATGGAAAAGAAAATAAATCCCAATCTCAACTTTGTTAGGCCAGAACATTAGAATCAATCGCTAGAGGAGTTTTTAGGAGACATGGAGGGAAAGGGGAAGAAAATACTTTTCTGTAGTTCTTGTTCAAGGTGATTGCTCTACCTGTTTTCTGTGTATTTGTGTCAAAATGCCTTCACACACCTAAGGCCAGTCATTTATTTACAATAACCCAGCACATTACTGTAAATGGCCTGGCTGAGACCAGCTATGATGTCCTCTGCTGCTCGCACACTGAACACAGCCCATTGCCTATGCATTTACAACCTCCAGGTAGAGTGCATGATATACAAGTGACATTAACTCGCCAGCACTGTAAATGGACCACGATAAACACATTCATGATTGCAGCACAATGGCCTTGCGTCAGAGCAAGATGGATGATTCGCCATCAAAATTCTTTCTGATGACAGATACGCTCTAACAGTTTTAATGCTGCTGGTTTGACGGCAATGATAGACGGCTGGCAGCACAAATGAAGAAAAACAAAGTATGAGTACCACATAATGAGCAGCCAGTGTCAGTTAACCAACCCTGTCACCACAATAAACATTGTCAGTGTATATGTATGTGTTTTTGCAAGCCACAGATATGTTTAATCTGTACTTTTCCCCTGTGTCACATTAGTATTATTATAGCATGTATCTTACAGACACGTTGAAATTTAAACATGTTTTATGTTTAAATTTTCACAATGCTGTGGTTCATGCTGGGGTTGATTCAAGTGAAGACACTAGCAAGAGCAAGCAAAAATGTCCATCCACACCAGCTGCCCCAAAGCTCTTGCTGACCAGCAGGGAAATGCATGTCTTTGGCTCAGGGACTGTGTGCTTTGTGCTAACTAGGTTGGCTTGGCTCAGTGCTTTGTGCTACTTGGTTGAGGTGAGGAAAAGATCATATTTTGGCTTCAAAACCTGGTTTTGTTGACAAATGACCGCCAGAAAATGTCCACTCATCTTGTTGAAAAAACAGTGGTTTCATGTATACAAATGTTTAAATGCAGTCAACAGTGTTCTCTTGCTTGGAAGCCATCTCCCCTAGTTGTTACCGCCATCCTTTCCTCCTCCTGACATGAAATCTAGATAAGCATGCTACATGCTGTAGTGATGTTCTTATGATACGAAACCCAAGTTCAGGTTCTAGAAACATACAATGGTGACCGGGCTGCAGCTGACATCATTTTTAATAATGTTTTTAGTCAGATTTCTATCTGCCACTGACACAGAGAATTATTTTGTACACGCTGATGTGGAATTTCATTTTCAATCGAAACAAGAGTCTACAGACTCTGATTATTTTCAGATTGAGTGGTGAAATATTCATTTTTTGGTGTAACATGATTGCTGTTTCATCAGGTGCGCCGGTGAGTATGTGGAGACAGATAAACAGCTTTAGATTAGCCCAGAAATCCTACTTTCTCCAACAAGCATGCACAAAAACAAATCAGAAGAGCAGCATTTTCTCACTGTATTTCAGGTTTAATATAGCACATTCGTGCCAGGCTCCAGACAGATTTCACAACACACTTGACTGCTGACTGAAAACACAGTGATATATATTTTTTAAATATTTATATGAGGCTTGCATACCGATAATAATGATGAACTACTAAAAAAAGAATTTGTGACAATCACATACCTATCAACTCACACATAGTCACAGAGGTTCTCCTCGGATATTATTTCTATCCATTAGTTGAAATACATGCTAACGAGCACTGGCAATGGTATTGCTTTCTCCCACTCATTCCTCTGGCTATTGTATCTGTATTTGAACTCTGGTCCTGTGCTACTCAACATTCCCGACCACTCTACCACCGACAACTTTGCATTTCAGCGCAGAGTGGGGAGGAAGGTCGGGGGAAGAACATACTGTAAGCCTATCAATGAGCTAGCCAGTGCCAAAAGATATTTTTACAGCTCCATATGCTCATATGCTCTCGTAGTTCTGATGGGTTTGGCAAAGTGTAAAATGCAGGAAACTGATCTGTAGTGCCAGAAGGTAGTCTTTACACTCTTTACAGTGCTTAGATATAGTACACTGTTTCAAGCTCCAAATAGCAAGTCAAACAATTGCCACTGTTAGAGTACATAAACATTATGTTAACTTATTTAAGCCTGAATTCTGACTGCCTCAGTTTACTCAACCATTACAACACGTATTCTTAATCACGCCTTGTTTTCGACAGCGCAGGCCAACTTAATAGCACTGCAACATGACTAATACATGATGAGTTTGTGGGTAGCCACACACTCAGAAGGCACATTTAGCCTGATGCTTTCCCCTTAGTTCACACTAAAATACATGTATAAATTTCAATCAGCAGAAACACCTAGAACTAGAAGACAGAAAAGGCAAAATCAATTCCAATCAGCAGGGAGCCGACCTAATACTAACTATGAGGTACTGAGTCGCTGTGTAAAGCTGAGGCTCACCACATTAGAGTGAAAATAAATAACCTTTTTCAGGCTGGCTTTAAGGAGATCTGCAGATTTCGCCTCCCCCAATCTCAACAGGCGGTTCATTCTAATGCAAAGGGGTATTGTTAAGGCTGCCTATTGATTAATAGTATTAACCGTGAATAGCAGTGTCAACCAGATCTGACAAACAGAATGCTGTCAACCCTAGTGGTACATCATATGCTGCACCTAAATGCCCCCTCCCAGCAAGTATTGAGCATTAAAACAGGTGACTACTGAGCCAAGCTGAGAAGGAATCAAAATGATCATAAAAAACGACGCAGATCATGAGAGAACATGCAAACTCTGCACAGAAAGGATCTGATCCGACATTGAAACCTTTTTTCCATTGGATGCCAGGGCTAGCAACTGAGAGACTATAACTACTGTTAAAATGTTATCAGTGAACAAAATGTGTGTTTTGTTACGGCCAAGATGCAGCACATCAAGAGACATCTATAAATTGAATTCAGTAAGCTTTGGAGATGCACAAAAGGTTTTCTGATTAGTTTTAGATACAGTCGTGAGTCATCAGCATATCAGCGTAAAAAAAAATGAATGCTGAATTTACAAACCAGTTCCCACAGCGAGGGATAAAGAACGGTTACCAGACGACAACAGAGGCTTATTATGAAAGTCCATTCTCTCCTCGTCTTCCTCCACCTCCAGCTGTCCAAGGGGGTGTTGGAGGAGGCAAGCGGTCCTCTATGACAGAGTGGAGGCTAGCAACCGACTCGTCACTGTATCTTTCCATGCATGTTATGGCACACCCATTTTTCTAATTCAATTCGAATTCCTCCCAACATTATGCTCCGCCTGCCCTTCCTGTTTCACGCAAACAATATGTCACAACATGGAAGCTGGATACTCTCTAAATGCTGTGCTAGTGCAGTGTTTGTGAGGTTCTGTGTATGAATCATGCAGTCTATTGCAAAATGTTTGCCTGTTCGTACCTCCTCGTAAGTTAAAACATATTCCTCTATGTCTCCATTGAACACTGTGGGTGGGTTGTTCTGCCCTAAAACCATTTAGATACACTTGTCTATCAGGCTTTAAAAGCAGCACAAAGAGGTGTAGTTCTCAACATAATGATACCATTCTTGATGTGACCCAGAGCTGGCCCTCCGGTTTCACTGTTGCTCTTTATCAAATATTGGAAAATTCACTGTAAAGGAAGATGGAGCGAGTGCTGTAGACACAATTCTGTGTGATATGCATAATATGGTTCATTTCGAATCCATACTTGTTGAGGGTGATCTTTACTCCAATCATTCATGCTATTTAAAAGTTTGGACAGTGTGGAAGGACAGAAAAAAATGCTGAAATAATTAAATAACGCCGGAATCTGTCAAGAGTATTAACTGTCTTTCTACTTTTTTTCATTAGGAGATTAGGAAGTGGCTCATCTGTCTGTATAGAATGGCATCTGCTGACGAGTGAAGGGCACTTATTATGAAAAATGTGTTGACTCAATCTACCAGCTCATAAGACACCCACACACACACACACACACACATACATACAACCGCCGCTGACATTGAAGCTGGTCCTCTTTTTTTAAACAGTAAGTGAGGAAATGTCAGTAGTTTGTGCACACACTCCATAAAGACTGTAAAAGCATGCAACCCACAAATTAAATTAAAGGGGCTCAGGCTACAAGCCACAAATCCATTAAAACAAGGGTCATGCTGAATTTCGGCCAGTAGGGGGCAGAAGATCAGTGACAGCCACACAGTCACAACCGTATTACAGCATTACAAAGTTGTAATGTTTGAGCAAATGTAGTTTGCAGGCATAGGACAACATCAGCATCGTTTGAAGACATTTTTCTGCATAACTGATTCATTAACACTTCATGTTCGCTCTCCTTTCGGCTGTTCGGGCTCATCCATTTCTGCGATTTTAGCTCCAAGGTGTTCAATTTCTTCACCAGCTGGTAGCTAATCCGTCACTGTGTTTATTGAAAGTGGCTGCGACTCAAGCTTACAGTAAATGTGTAGGAGTCAAAAACCAAAACAATGAGCAGCCTTAATACGTCTGTAGAGCTGAAGTTGAGCATTAATTCTCCATGGGTTTTGGCACGTTGAACAACACCTCTCATATTACACATATTTCAATATCAGAGACATTGATTTTTTTCGGGTTCAGGAAATTAGATAGCGCTATATTCTACACTATTCAAAACGGCAGATGCATTATTCCAGCCCAATTTGTGATTTTTGTGACTTAGGGGCTCAATAACTTTGATATTGATGACTTGTAAATATGTCAGTTATATTCTTCGAAACTCGATGCGAGGCGGCCTGCAGAATTTGTCCTCAGTGAGTATAGATAGCTTTCTAATCAATTCTCTGTTGGCTCAGATGAGCGCTGCGTGGCAGTGAAGGCAGACCTAGACATCTGTCTCAATGCATTTTTCATAAGAAAGCCCTCCTTGTGGGCAAACCCCCCTCCAATAATGTATGAAACATTTACAACAATTCAGTGAAATGAAGCTGAGCAATCAGCAGGAAATGAGTTGAAGGTGCAGCCTGTGGTCGTACAAGTGAAAAAAGGGCCAACCAAAGCTCTTCGACCCACATGCAATGGGCGACCTGGTGCTGCAACACTCTGGTTTCTTCTATACTCCTGTGCTTTGATCACTGCTCTTCTTAACTATGTCCTCACTTTGTGTTTTCCTTCTATTTTCCCCCTCCAAACCCATTTCCTCTCTCCAATTCTGTAAAAAACCACAGCTGGGTAGGTCCTCTCTTTCTACTTGTTATTCTCATCTTTTCATGCTTCATGCTTAATGGTTTCATTATACTTAAGAGAAGACACAGTTTTAGATAAGCTACATTGTATCCTTCACTTGTTGCTTTTTTCCCCGGCCTGTCTCCTGTCACTAGATAACCTTGGTATGTTAAATGGAGCAACAATAGTTCCTTCCCCAGATGAAATTGCAATGTGTCAATGTCTTCTATTAGCACTTTGTCTTGTCTTTGTCTGTCTTCAAAGTCGGTCAGCGCTACAGTCAACTGTGGTTTAACCCTGGGATTAGTTTTTTGCTGCCATGTACTTTATCCGACTGTGGATGTCAGTTCTGTCACATGAAATGTAAACTGACAGGGTGCGATCAGTTTTTTTCTGGATATAAATCCTTGTCTTTCAGTTGAGGTCGTTTGTACACATCCCAGTGTAATCAGAGCACTTTTTCAATGAAAGGTCACCAAATGAAATCTGATTTTTGCATCCCTTCTCATTACTGGGAAAATAATTACAGTTTATCAGTGTTTGGATGTTGATATTTAACCTATACTAGCCATCTGAATTGTCTTCAAACTGAGGACAATATTAGAAATGTGGCATTTTACAGATGGTGCCCTTCATCTTCTGACATAATTTGAATTTTAGCTTTTTGTATATCATGGCAAAAATGGTCCTACATGTAACAAAATACTGTTTTTTGTTTTTGAGGTATTTTGAAGTGTTGAAAAAAATGACCGACTGAGTGAATGATAATTTTATAAACAGCTGTGAACATCAAACAGACACACAATCACCTTTGAAGTTGATAGAAAAGTATTAACACGTCCAGCACTTATGGAGAGACAATATCATTCATTTGGATCATGTTTCTGACCCAACACATCCTCATACCTAAATTACTGAATAGGTCAATTGCCAGTGATTCCCAAAACAACATGATCTTCATCACTACTACTGACTACTACTGCTGTTCACTGTTACTGTCACAGTTTGAAGAAAACTACCTGGTTAGGTTCAGGAAAGCCTTGTGGTTTGGGTTTGAATAACCATGTTACTTATGTAACTTCAGTTATAAGACTACCTACCTAGTAACATTATGTATCAGACATAACTTGACTGCATAAGTTGATTAAAATAATTAACTGTGACATTTGGTTTCACACAGGACATGGACAGCGGCCTCCTGTCTGAAAGGTCTTTGCTTGTTTAATCCATCCAGTATCCACGACCTCCTCC
Organism: Diplodus puntazzo; assembly: GCA_963678695.2. NCBI lineage: Eukaryota > Metazoa > Chordata > Actinopteri > Spariformes > Sparidae > Diplodus > Diplodus puntazzo. Next base: position 20,327,179 of record OZ023158.1, on the reverse strand, counting down.
TTAACAAGCCTTTTTCACTTTTTGAAATACTTCTCCTCACTTCCTCCTTTGCTGCCGTAATAATTAGTAAAGCCACAGGAGTTTGCCGTCTAACAAGAAACGTAAACATGGGTTGTAATAAGCTGCTTTCACAGTTGACCTCGATGGTCGTTTTCCTGATTATAATGAGCTTTTCTGCCCACCTGGCAAGTAATATTTCACTATTTTTTAGCTGTGTTTTTGGTCTCTTAAAGTAAATATCTGTCTCTTTTGCTGCTAGATGATCCACAGTGTTTATTAGCTAGTCACTAACCTGCTCTTGGTGCTGAGTGTGTTCAGCGTGTTTTAGGTAGTTTTCCACTGGAAAAAAGCTGCTCCCTGTGGCTAAAAGTGATGATATGAGAGTAGTGAGAGTGTAGTTGGAACTGGTTATGAAGCAGCAGATTAAGGTTATAGTTCCTTGTTGGTGCATTACTACAAGCCCTGTTGCATCTTCTTCATCATTTCCATTCAATGCATGGGTATTATTACAAAGACTGCTGATTGCTGCTGCTCAGAGCAGTGTCTCAGTGAATTACTGAACCTATTGGGACTCATTAACTGTGTACTAGATACAGTACAGTCCGTCAGTGCTGATGGACAAAATATACTCCATCCCACCTTTGATAAAACTCCTTCAACCGTAGAGTTTACACCATTGGTTTGAGACACCATCTCAGTTTTTGTGATGACGTTTTTTTTTTGTTGTTGTTGTTGCTTTTGCTGCATAGACCATAGGTTGAATAAAGAAAATAAGCTGTTAGTTGTAGCACTCATACAATGGAGTAAAAAAGTAAACCACAAATACAGACAAACACATTGTAATCGGATAAGACAACTTGGTGTTCAAAATCAGTGAATTAAAAATGTCCACTTTCAGAAATCTGTCCATTGATTTTATGCTACAACAGATTTATCTCCGCCTATGAAATATCATGAAATTTTGATAATAGACACTTGGGATTCCCTGTTATTGGCAACATTGACGTGTCAAAATAGAAATCCATAAACCTCTCTTGACGGTGCATTAAAGTGGACACATCCCCATGATTGATTAGACATCGCGCTGACAGATACCCAGCGATTGTTTACTGTGGTGGACCCTGGCAACGACTGGGCGTTTATTGGTGTCTGGTGCTGCAGTATTTCAACATTGTGTCTCACTCCTCGGAGCCATCAGCAGCCACACACTCGCAAGTAAGCGTTACTGGTGTTCCCGCTGAACTGCAGCACAGTCCTGCTGTATTTGCCTGCGCTTACACCTCCTCAAAAAAGATGTGTTCACCTGCAGGCATAGTTACTTACAGGAATGCCACTCTGGATAATTTATGGGTAATTATCCATTGCGATGAATATTTTCTCTAAATTCCCTTCCGGATAGTAAATACTCTAGAGGAACAAAAACTGCTGTTTATCACCTAAGTATTGGGAAATGGATAATCACTTCAGTAGCATTTGTAGTTCGTGTATTTTCTATTTTGTCTAAGATTTTTGCATATCAGTGGATCAGCTTTTCTTCAACCTCCTATTCATTATTCAAAACACAGCTAGAGATGCCTCTCCAATTTAAATGCCCTGAAGGGGTAAGATGCCTTTTCCTTCTATCAGCTGCCGCTAAAAAAACTTTACACTCCCCTCTACGCCTCATTATCCATTCAAATCACAGCAGCACTTCAGCGAAAATGAGCGACAACAGCTCAAGATGGGAACCACAAATAAACGACGGTGCTGCTGGTGACATCCTCCGCACCAGGAGGCTTTACATCGGAAAGAATCAATGTCAGACCAGCGGAGCATCCTTTTCCTTTGCTGCATTTTCTGTGATGTGTGAGAGTTTTATGCCTCCAATGACCCATGCTTTGCACTGTATCAAAAACAAAACATGGCTGAGTACACAGAAGAACAACCTACCCCCACCCCCTCACCAGCACTTTTTTTTCAGGCTGTTTTTGATGCCTGATGAAGAATTGTGTGATCTTGTGAAGGTGAGTGTGTTTGATACATTCAGGGACAGCTTGATTTTATAATATGTTGTGTGAGATACTTTTTCAGCAGGCCAGCAAACAAACACATGTTGTGGGGTATCAGTTCTGCTGGATCTAGACAAAAGGAGAAAAAAAAAAACTGCATCTCAACGAGCCTTCCTCGGCTGTGTCGAGAGTGGGAGGATGTGCTCATTGAATTACTACACTTCTGCTGCTGCATTCAATAAAGAGTGACTCAAGCTCGGAGCGTGGTAGTTGGTTTGATACATTTTTATTAAAGCAAATATGGCGTAAATGGGGCTGTGGGTGAGCTGGTGCTCTTGTACAGTCACATCTATTCATTCTCTATGGATCACATGGACCCAAACAGGTCCTGATGATGTCATGGCTCTCTGCATCATTAATATTGAAAGGTCATTTCCCCTACTTGGAAGTCGTGTCTATCACATGGTGGGTTCAATTTCCAATTTCCCACAAGACTGCCTGGGTCATTCCTACTATTTATCTGGGGAAAGGCGACCTCACAGTGTTATAAAATTCTTCTGGAAATTAGCTGACTACTTATTTCAATGTTTCTGATGGAGCCCTTGATATGGGCAGGCAGCATAATATACCATCTAGTGTTGCCTGCTACAGTCAGACCTAAGATCGTTTACCATTTTCAGTGAATAGAGAGAATGTAAACCCTCACCAAGAGAAATTTTGATGCTCAAAACACCAATGTCACACATATTATCAAACGAATATGAATATAGTTTTATATTTCCTACATTCTCGTTTCAATCTTCAGGATTTCCAACAGCCAGGTCTCAAAAATTGTCGGATTGTTGCCATCAGTTTCCTCTGGGAGTCCAATGTTCTCTGTCCTCCCACAATTTCCAAATGTCAAGCACCTTTTTTCCAGCGTTCTCAGTTTGCTCTCGCCCAGATCAGCACACATCTTCTACCTTCAAAATTCTAGTCTCTGTCTCACGTTGCATTTGTAACTATTTTTTCAGCAGCCCAGGCTTTCATCAGTGACTTTAAAGGTCCCATATTATGAAAAACTGACTTTTTCTGGGATTTGGGGTGTTATTGTGGGTCTATGGTGCTGCCACACGCCAAGAAACTTTGAAAAAAGTCTATCCATGCTTTTTTGAGTGAGATACAGGTTTCTAAAGGGGTCTTGCCTGCAGTTTCCAGATACACGAGTCAAATTTGCTGCGGCTGTCGACGTCGACGGCCGCACATTTGCATATGGCTACCCCACTGCCCCTCCCTTCACCGCACGGTGTCTCCACCCACCAGGTACAGCTCCGGTCTCGGAGATCCGCCATTATTCTACTGAAATCACCATGGCCAAACTCAAGGAAAAGTGCTCTGTTGTTGGCTGCAAGGACCAGCACAACACACTCCATCGTCTCACACTGTGAGACTCACAGCTGCAGAGGACAAAAGAGCGGCATGGATTGAATTTATTTTTATGATTTATTTTTGAAGTTGGCTGTTGGCTGTTGGTGTGTGCGAGCCACTTTGACACTGACTGTTTCACCAACTTGGGCCAGTACAACGCAGGAGTCGTCGGCAGACTTTTACTCAAAGGAATACATGCAGACCAAGGACATGTAAGTACACAAATAATGTGCTGTGTGTTTCTGTAGATTAGGCTGAACTCATGCCTGATGTACTGTGTGTTTTGCCATTGAGAACAAGCTAAGGTTAGCGGCTAACCGCTAACGTTAGCTTCCCTGACCACACAAGTTAACGCTAGTGCTAAAGCAGAATCATTGTGTGTAGTACGTTTCTGATCCTGCACACTATGTAATGCGTGTCCCAGGGAAATGTCTGCATGTACAAGTATTTAGCTGTGTTTATTTAGCAATTTTACACGAACTAACCAAGCAGTGTCACATAGTACCAGCTAACGCTAACCGTGAGCTTTCAAGCTAATGCTAACCGCGAGCCCCTAGTTCGCATCAACACGGTCTCCACATGCAAACCCAGAGACCCGGTCGGTCAAGCAGTACATACACACACCCTCCACCGGGTCTAAGCTTTCAGGATTTTGTGAAATAATGCATTTGAAAATGTTTTCTAAGCTGGAATATGTTGGCATAGGCCGGGGCAATACGAGGGTACTGTTGACTGCTACATAGAGTTTAGATTCTCTGCCCGGGCCGGGTCGGGCTGGGCCCTTGACCAAGCATTTGTGCTTTTTTGTTTTAAATAACTCAGCATAATGAGTATATTTCCAGCTAGGAAACACGCATCTCTCTCCTCCCTCCATTTTTGTGTTGCTGCGTGGTGTACACGTGAGTTATCCTTATGGCTAAAACGTGACTTGAGACGTACGTGACAAGAAGAAAGCAAAAATATATATTTTTACGAATGAAAATGACAATAATTGTAACGCACAGTGACTTGAATAAATAACTTTAATGTGATTACTGGTTTGGAAATATTAACGCTAGATTACTCGTTACTATAATAAAGTGGTCGGATTAGAGTAATGTAAGGCGTTGCAGCATTTAGTGCTTGAATTATAGTGTAACAGTGCTGTCATGTGTTATCCTATCCATATCTGGGAATGCTGTGCAGGTAAATTAAACTGTGATTACTTGTTGAGAACATTTGCCCATTTCTTGCAATTGTTTTCATGTTTGTCTTTTTACTGTTCAAGACTCTGACTGGCTGCACTGCATCACAATAAGAATGCTGATAGAGGGCAAGCCACCACATCATCAGGAGATCGTCTTTTCAAACTGAGCTTTCCAAAGTCCTGGAAGGGAGAGTGCAGAGCCAAACCAGTGAAGACAGACACGACATTCTGTAAGTTTTACGATCTTTTATTTGAACCTCTCAAATTAAAATAAACATGGACACACAGACATCACACAAAAGGTTGAACACAAACACTTAAAATCTGAATTCTTTTAAGATGGTTTTCAAAATAAATAATGAGAATGTATAAATGATAAGTAATTAGGAGAAATAAGAGACACTTTACAACACTGCAGCACAAGGTGTTTTGGTTCTACTGCAGTTTTCCTGTAAACATGCATTTGTTTATTGCACTGCAGACTGCGGTGATGCACTGTTGGACCTGATCTTCCAGAAGGTTTTCCAGGACCCTGCCCCATATGTGAACGAGGTGCTGAAACTCATAATCCCTGAAGACCTCTCAGACCACACAGATGGGCAGCACAACTCTCACTCTCCGCCCCAGAGAGCACCAGCACCACCTTACAAAGCTTATGTAGACTATATTGGCTGAACACAATTCAATATAAAGTCAGCACTGAATGTTTACACCCATGGCAACGAGATACTTTCTTTGTTATCATTTTCATATTGATATTGAAGTTAATATATAAAGTCAAACTGTTTCACTTCAGATATGTATTTTCTTCTTATTTCATTCATGTCAACATGTTTACAAATGTTTCTTACAATTAAAACATCTTTTCTAACTGTTCTGTGTTTTCATTGTTTGATATGTAATTTTCATGGTAATAAGTAAAAGATAATAAACTATAAACAATGTAAGATAGAAGAAGCAGTTATATACTTTTAATCATAACACTTTTACGATAAATGAATAGTATTTATGTGACTAAAAGCTTACTGCACTATTCCCCTCAGACGTAAAGATTCATAGTCTGCCCGATAAATGTTCAGTGCATTCTGCAGTGCAGATACATTCAGGCAGACAGGTTCCAGGCCAGGGTGGTCCACCATGCATGATGGTGGCTCAGGAAACTGCTGTAGTCTTCGTATAACCTAGAAATAATGAAAGGTAAGTGAGTGACAATAGATTAGAGAAAAGAGAGAGAGCAGAATGACAACCTTGTTTGCCCAGTGTTCACACTTCATTGTGGTATTTCCATACAGCAGATATTCTCAGGTTCTGTAGGCATTTGTTTACAACAGTCACAGGAACACCTGTTTTTATGCCTTTTTTTTTTATTATTAATGGGAAACTATGATCACTAAAGTCACATTGTTTCTTTGATAATATATATAAAGTTTAGAAACCGTTTTAAATGGTTAAAAAACAATTCTGCTGGTAGAAAGGTGATTGGAAGCAACTGTGGCATACTGAAAACTACAGTTGAAAATTGCTGGCAGTAGCTAATTACAGGTCGTCACTGCAAATAAGAGCAGGTTCTCAATCAACTTACCTGGCTACATAAAGGTAAATAATAATATGATAACATAATAATAACATAAAAGTAATGTCGAGGTAACAAACTTAACTACTAACCACTGAGAAACACCAATGTTCATTCTTGGCTGCTTACTTTCTTTTGGAGCCTCTTGTTCTGGGTCGGACCGCAGTCTGTTGTCCGGCAGCCATTATTCCCAGAAACTCTGCCATTGCCATGGTCACATGATGCCATCCTCACGTCCAGTGTTGCCAGATGAGATTGACAGTTTCCAGCCCAATCACATCGTAAAACCCGCCCAATCAAATAAAAACCAGCCCAAACCGAGGGGGGGTGCCGCGCTCCTCGCCGTCAGCGGGGGGGGGAGAGAGTGAGAGAGAGAGAGAGAGAGAGACGCTCTCCTCGCCGTCAACGTGGGGGGTTGTTGTCGCTGTTGCCGCTCTCCTCCGGCGCTCCTCATGGGCTCCCGTAGTTCAGAGTGCAGTTTTCACAATATTGAAAACTCGCCAAATGTGGACAAAACCAGCCCAAATTTTATTCACCCGCCCAATGTATTTTTTTCCCGCCTGAAATAAACAAAAGTAGCCCAATTGGGCGGAAAACCGCCCAATCTGGCAACACTGCTCACGTCTTCCGCAGGCAGGAGGAGGTGGGCGGTACCGTGGGCGGCGCGCAGTAGCTCATTAGCATTTAAAGGGAAAGGCACTGAAACAGGCCACCTGGAGCAGGGCTGTGAAACTGGTGTTTCAAGAATCTTGCTGTGCTCAATCCTTCAGCTTTTTTCGACCAAAGAATGTTACTAACATTCCATTTAGACATCAAGGAACCATGTCAAGAAGCAGAAATGACCATAATATGGGACCTTTAAGGATAGCTGTGATCTCAGAGATCGCCTCATTAAGCCAATGTAAGCTTCTGCGTTAGCTTCCTTGCTAGTGTGTTTGCTCCCTTTCGTTCACTTTTGGCTTCCTTCTCTGCGTCGTGTTGTTGGACTATCTCAGAATATAGTTTACTCATGACATGTTGCAGTTTGCCAAATGTAATGTTTGAAGGTTTGAATGTAGAAAATGTGCGTTTTGGTGCCCTAGCTCAGCCAAACCGATCCCCTCTTCAACCCCTCATCTTGAGAACCCCCTTCATTATGTATTTGAAATCAATGTAGTCAAAGATATAATTCTGTGAAAAGAGCACCACACCAGCCTCACATGTTCTGAAAACGTCTCAGGCTTCAATGAGATTTGAGTCGTGAACATAGTTCATCTTCATCAAGTATCTATTGTTGTTTTGTTCTTACCCAGGTGGCATACTCTGGTTACGCTATTTCTGCACATTAGAAGTCTCAAGCAACAGAAAACTTTTCAAAAAATCCAGAAGCGACTCCAAAATTACAGCTTTTTCTTTGGGCTGCTTGTAATGCTCTAATTAGGATCCTCAGGCTATAGTGGTACTTTTATAGGCATAATTAGTTTTGAAACCTCAAAGAAGTCTCACTTTCTATCAGCCCAAATCCTACTTTGCATTTATTCTATTTTATTTCATTCTATTCCCATACCAGTCTTGCTTAAAAATGTGTCCTGGTTTTATAAAAACTACAAAAGTCTGACGACATATGATAATTTAATGTTATTTTTACTCAGTTGGCAAACAAGAGCTCAACATGTAGATCAACACAGTATGCTAAAAAGAATGTACAAAAGTTGCAGATTTATATAAAAATCTGTGGCACACAGATGTCCTCAGGGCTCCATGTTGAAAAATTAAACCCAAACACTAATGTACAATCTGATGTTATATAAGCCGTCCTCCGCTCCTCGGTGCTGGTAAAATTATGACCTTGTGCATATTTAGTGCTTAAGTGTACACTGAAGCACACAGGCATCATTATAACACTGGATCAAAAGGTTTGGAGTGTGTCTGAACCTGTGACTCATTACAGCTTTGAAATGCATTATGTTTCATTTTGTGGCTTCCACCACATTCTTACCATTCCTTTTAGCCTGAATCCCACTTGGAAAGCAAGAAATTAGGACAGTCGCTCCCAGGATAATTTTGGAATAAAACAAGGTTTCTGGAATAATGTGCACACTGCGAGCGACGAGTGTGTTTGCAGTCGGTGGTCTGCTGGTAATTGCATTTCGGTCTGTAATCATTGATTGTGTAAAAATGAATATGCACACGCTACTGTCTACCCATCTGTGAAACATATCCGGCAACAGAGGTAATATAATCACGACAAGAATTGCAGGGAGAGCAGTAAAAGGAAATCATAGACAATTTAATATTGTCAAAACACTTTTCCCCAGAAATGTCAACAGCGGCTCTTCCAGTGAAACTCTTGTTCTGCAGAAAACACCTCCCCTCTCAGCCTCAATACAGAGCCTGTGATGGACACTTCAAGATTTAAGTTTCACAAGTTAAACTCTGTAACAACAATCTCAGGAAATGATTCACTATTAAAGATTACTTAGTGGTAAAGCAAGCGACAGAGAGGTGTGTCACTGGAGTTACATCCTTCCCCTTTATAAGAGGAGGAGAGGTACCGCATAGACAGTCAGATGCCATCGTCTGAACCAGCAGGTGGAGCTCAGTAGACTACCAACAGTGGGTTAGCAGCAGTTGACTCATGAGTGCTGTGACCTTCTGAATGGGCCAATCAGATGGAAGGGTGTCATCGGAAGCCATGACATCACTGTCCCAACACATAGATGTGAGCATTTCTGATAAGTCCTCCCAGGGGACTTTTTGTCTTCCGCAAGAAGTGAATGACGGCTATCCAAGATAATCATTTCTAGCCTGTTGGCTTTTGTCCCCACCCTTCAGGTTTTGAGCTGTGGAAGAACGACGCCTACAGTGCAACACACTCATTTCTAATCATGTAGGTACAAGGTCTTACTTGGGGAAGGGAGAGCCGGCAGATGACATCATGCAGCTCCATGGACATCTGTCAGGATGAGTCAGGTGAATGTGGGCAGACTGAAAGTTGCTGTCTTCCTTATGTTAGGGAACAAAATCCTCCTGCACTGGAGGGAGCTTCCAATTCAGTCAACGTCAAAGTGTGAGTAAGTGCTTTGACAGGAAGCTTAAACGTACAGTAACCTCCACCTCCGCCAAACAATACAGCAGTGAAAAAAAAGCTCACCTGTGGCTGCCATCGTGAGTGCATCTCTTATCAGCATGGAGCAGTGCCAAGGACATTCGACAAAGGATTGTGTTTCCTGACTAGAAATCTAAAACAAATACGTAGTTTCACTGAGCAGAACACATACAAGACATTCTTCATAAAATAATGTTTACACGTGGACAATGGATGCTTTATGATCATAATACAAAAAAAACATCCTGTCATTGTCTTGATCCACCATAAAGCCACACACTACAAAAATTTGCATGTGCTCAATTATACATTCAGTGTGTGACAAACATGTGCACGTCCTCATAATGAGAAGGAATTATTTATAGCATGCTGTGCTCTTATCATTTGTCGGGCCCAACAGGTACAAAAAGATTGAAGGTCAAGGACTCCCAAACTTGTCCTCGCAGCAAGCTGTTACCCGGGACAAACATTCATCATTCAAGCACACAATTGCAGCACATCCAATCTTTCCTCACCGCAGAGTATTAACTGGATAAACAGATCTCCGCTACACTTTGTACGTGGCATATCCTCCTGTTCTTGACTGGAATTAATATTGCACATGAGGTGGTTCGCTGATACATCTCAGTTTGCTGGAATCTAATATGCCTGTTTAATGCACGACCCTTCAGCTTTGGCATGGTCAAAACTCTGCGGAGAAAAAAACAATTACTTTGTGATTTACAGCGCCACGAAAACTATCCAGGAGTGTCTTTCCACGAGATAATTATATTCTGAGGCCTTCATTAAGAGCTTCATAAGTACATTTGTAAGCTCATTCTCTTCAGGACTGTAATTCATGCTGCACTGGTGGAGCTTCTTAATTAACACCTACTCCAGCCAACAAATAGAAGTGTGTTGGTTGCTACTTGCCTGCAGAACAAAACACCATTGTTGTTTGTGATGTTCTCTGCGGTCACCTCCTTGAATTGCAGATGAATGCTTCCTCTTTCTTTTAGCAATCCTCTCTCTATAGAAAATTGGAATTACGACCTATTTGCACTTTGTCATATTTGATTATATATTTTTTTCTTTTTGTAAATATAAGTTTCTTGAGCCAGCAAAGGTCCAGCTACTTTGTATGTCCATGAGGTAAAATCTGTTTGCATGGCAACCTGTTTATAGAGCTATGGCATCTATTGCGTGTGTGTGTGTGTGTGTGTGTGTGTAATTTTGGAAAAGTGAGGCGGGAGGGGTGGCACCTGGCCTCTTCAGATAATCTATTTATGGCTTTCACACTTCATTAGGCGCAAACTAAAATACTTGACTCTTGAATATGTTTATCAGTTGTCTCAATGTTATCAGTCACAGCTGCAACAAACCATAAAAGTGTGACTACTGCATACAGATCATAGCTCATATAGTTGGTCTTGACCTTGAAATTGTCGAATTTGCGCCATCTGCAAGCCAGTCTCTTACTACCTGAATGAGAGTGTTCTCTCAAATGTCAGTGCTGCTGTAGTTGGATGTTTATTACATATTAATAAATTATGAGGCACCAAAACCACAACCTGTGTGCACCTGATGCTGTAGGAGCTGGCATTGGAGCGCTGTATGTCTCAGGAGTGTTCTGAATTTGAACATTTGAACACAGTGAGTTAAAAACAGACAAAACTTAAAATGGCAGGTAACGACAGGCAAAAAACACAACATGACATGGATTAAATTACATACATAATCAAAATGAAAAGTAATGGTTTAAAAGCATAAAATAGTATACATCAGTGTCTGACAAAGAGACAGCTGAAGCAATGACTACACAGCTGGGATAGGTAGCATGTGGCACTAAAACTGATGTTTGATAAAGCCAAAATTAAAGTTAGTTTTGTTAATTATTCTTTTGGAAAAATGTTTTGTGTCCATGGCAGTTGTAAAATAAAAACATCCACAACTTTACAACAATTGCAGTCAGAGACACACCATAAAGTGTCTCACATCACCAAAAACAATAAAGATTATAGATGTAAGTTTACACAAGTGCAAGTGAGACATACCTCATATCACAAGGTTTTGTGCAGCGACATACTGTGTTTTTGTTATTTTACTTAAGATGATTTCATTTTTCAGAGACATTAAAACAGCAAACAAATGTATGCATGAGAATAATATCATAAATGGCGGTTGAATGTCTGAGACAGTTTGAAACCAAGCTGCTCTGAATTTTTATTAACAAACTAAAAGGGAAGAGACAGAGGGAACAGAATGGGTCATATGGCAGCAAATAGTTTTAAAATCAGGACTACTGAGACAATGTCTGACACTCCGAACAAGACAGAAAGCTCCAGTTAGAAAAGACTTTATTTTGCATCCTATGTGCTCAGACTTCATCAGACAGTATGATATAGGCACCATTTACAAAATATCACACATTGTCTGCCACGTAACTGTATGTGAAGTAAGAATTCCAAAAAAAACAAAACAAAAGGATGTAGTAATAGACAATGGATAAGATTTTCCCTAAGTGGATACACTTACTTGCTTGCTTGAGAATAAAATCATGTTCCAATGTGGTGAGGAAAAAAATCTATTTTGAGACAGTTAACATTTCACATATAATGGTTGTATCCTTAGGCTGGAATAATGAGATAATTATGATTAGAGCCTGACTGAAATTTCAGCTGACCGATTTATTTTGGTTGGCCGATAATGTATGGACATATTGGTGTCAGCATATATGTTGCCTGAGTGCACCCTAACCCTTGCTGAACTGTGAAATTTACTCCTCTGTTACATATCTTTGTCACAAGCGCTTAATAACCACATTTGAGGGATCATTGCAAAAGAAATACAGTGCATATTGGTCAAGATAACGATATCGGAATTCATTACTTCCTAATTCAAACCAATCTAGATACACCAAAATTAGCTAAACAACCATTTTTCGTGTTTTTGTTGTTGTTTAAGTTTGATGTTAATGGGAATCCTAGAATATTTTTTTCTTAAAATACATTGTGATACAAAATATTACACATTTCCTGCCAAATAATTGTATGTAAAGGTAAACAAAAATACTTAGTTTCTTACAAATGTGATTTGAAAAAGGTTTAGTGAAAGACAAAAGGTAAGTTTTTCTCAAAGTGAATTTGTCAGCATCCCAAAGTGACGTACAACAAATACTGTGCATGGGAGTATACATTTAGCGTATGATGTAAGAAAAGGCTGTAATAATGGTATTATTTTTTATTGATATTGCTTATGAGTTTTTACATGGTATGGCTGGACAATATTAGAAAACAGAAGAGGAGTCAAAAAGGTCAACCATGGACTGATTTTGACAAAATCTTGCTAATATATCTTGCTTTTTAAAAAAAAATCTAAAATGAGCTCTTTCAAACACTCATTAACCCAGTGACTATCTATTCAATCTAAATCATGTATTCATTTTGATTTACACTTAAGATTTTTTTTTTTTCATTTTATATTCAAATTTTATATTGAAGTGAACATACTTCCGGGAGTACCTGATCACATTAGCTGTCACAGTTACATCTGCCCTGTCCCACATCTTGCTCCATGATCTTGTCATGCCTAGACTAGCAGACTACTTTCTTCAGAATAACTGTAAAAAACTAAAGAAGTAAAACTGGTATCCCACATCTTGGCCTGGTCGCACACGAAGTTTATGGAAGCCATAATTAATCCATATATGGACACATACAGTGAGCGCCACGCCCAAGACACCTCCTCGTTCTGCGGGCTTGCTGTGTCCTGTGGTCGCCCTGCGTCGCTGCCAGGAAGTTCAGGAACTCGGTCACCGCCCCAGCCCCCCTCCGCCTCATCCATTGTTGGGTAATAGGCTGCGACATCGAAACAATCTTGACCGAAACTTTCCAGGTTACTAAAGGCTGGAGATCTTTTGAAGCCGACTGTTTTACTTTTCGATATATATATTTTTCGAAGGGAGCCAACTTTAGGGAACACGGAGTCAGGAGGAGCTGTGAACTGAGTCAGTGAGGGGAGGAAAACTTTCCAGGCAAGGAACTCCGTAATTCTCATTCCTCCATTTTGAACTTTTAAACTCCAGTTTTTCTAGTGGACTTTTTTCGGTGAGTTTACAACATATTACTCTATTTTAGGGAATATGTAAACCGGTATTACACCGAGTGGTTAATTTGACGGTCATTTAACATGGCCGTTGTAGTTTTTCGCAGTGGTTACGCCGGCTAACGGAGCTACCGTTAATGTTTGTTGTGTCGGCTAGCATTAGCGTTAGCAAGGTGCCGTGTGTGGCACACTGTACGTTAGCAGGTAACATACCGTACGCTAAGCCCGGTATAAATGCTAGCGGTGTTCTGTTACGAAGAAAATACCTGTTGAACATTGATTAACATCTGTTTTAAAGTCTGTTTAAGGTTATAGTGTAATAAACGTTACTTTAGATGGGCAAAATCAACGTCAGTTTACGTAAAGGTGATGTTAGCCAACGTTACAACAGGTGCAACTTAAGCTACTTAACTTTAGTGTAAGCACCTTTCGTTATAATTTAGTTAACACCTAGAGTAATCAACCAGGTGTTCGACCCACTCTGTCGCTTTCCCACTAGTAATCGGTGTTAATTGTGTTATTATTTTATGTCGTTTATTGCTTGGATGTATTTAAACTATCATATATTAGCTACACTGTATTGTTGGTGCCTCTTTGAGCAAACAGTAGTTTTAGGTTTTTTTTTCCCCCCCAGAAGTTGTCTCAGTGTTGTCGCATGTATCCTCGATGTTATCTAGCATAGCAGATGGTTGTTTTGGTTTCACTGGCCAGGTTTAGAATGATCTGTCTCTGGGATTTCTTCTGCCACACCCATAGTCAGGTGGTGAGCTGAGTTTCAAACCCGCTGTCCCAGGTATAATAAACCATATGCAAGTAAAGTTTTTAAATGCGTTCTTTTTGATATTTTGTTTAGATAATAAAGAAACATTGTAATAACAATTTTGTGGTTTGATATTTTGCGACGAAACTAAAAGAATATTTGTAACGCAAATGCACATATTTGTTAGATGTGGTACATTTAGTTCAATGAGAATTATCCGCTATTGGTTTAGGTAACTTTTCTGAAAAGACCCTTTCCTGCTGAGCTCTTCAATGGAAATATATTAGTGCATTGCTTATTCTTAACAACTAGCTTCATTATATTGCATTGGAAAATCACAACAAATTCAACTGTTACAGAAACCATACATGTCTGCATGGTTAGATTTCTCCAGGGAAAACAGCTTTCGGTTATTTGTGTGTGAAGTGACCTTTTGATATTCCAGTGGATGAAAAACCTTCCAGTGGCTGACAAGCAATTGTAGATTAAGGCCTCTGTGAGTAGTAAGGAAGTGCTTTAGTTACAACTATGCCCGGCAGTCTGTATCCATCCTTGCTGGCTTGCATTTTGTTGGATTGGAAGTTAAAATGGACCATAGATCATAACTTTACTCCCAATCCAAATGTAAACACTAGTCAGGATTTTTGAAGGCAAAATTGAAAACACTCACTCGTACTCTGCCGTACTGGTACTTTTAATATTTTAGCCTCTTTCTTGACAATGTAGGGTAATAGCCATCTAAGACATTGTTCTCATAATCCAGTTGACCAACTTTTCAGTTGAAGCCTTTCAGCCCCCTGGGCATGCTGATTATCCCTGCCCCCCGTTTTAGATAGCTAATCAATGGGGTTGCAGTCATTGCTTGAAAAGAGAAATTGAAATTGGGCCACAGTGTCACTGTGCTCTGCCTTTGGCTGTCATTCTGTGAGAGATGGAGCATTGCTGGTTCAAACAAGGACCTTGATATTGTGACTATTGTACAAATTGTTAGAGACTAACTGTTCTTAAAATAACAAAGGAAGCTTCTCTATGTTAGTTCAATTTTTCTTTACTAACGGCATCTTTATAATTATGCTTTTTTTCATGGAGAAGCAAAAGCCTAACTATAACATACAGCCACAACAAATTCCATGACAATCAATTTGTTGTGGCTGTATGTTATAGTTAGGCTTTTGCTACGATACTGTCTTAATTGTTCTTCACCATTGCATCTGAAGAAACAGCCTTGGTAATCTGTTTCAGCTTTTCTGTCTTGACTTTGTCAATTTATTTACCTTAAGATTTCCAGACACCATGACAACCATCAACACAGCTAACATTAACTTCAAATGGGACCCAAAGAGCCTGGAGATCCGTACACTGGCTGTGGAGAGGCTGCTGGAGCCCCTCGTCACCCAGGTAATGTAAAGTTTTGCTGGATTGGGCACATGATCTTGCTTATAAAATACAGTAATTTCAATGTGATGCTAAAGCAGATACAATAATTATGGCATGAAAAGGAGTAGAGCTGTCCCAAACGATTATTATTATATAAATGATTAATCCAGCGATTATTTTTTCGATTAGTCGACTAATCTAATGATTAATTTAACGTTACATGGCCAAACAAAAGTAACGTAGTAACTGTAACTGTCGTTGGTAACTTATATGAGGAAAAAATACCGCAGTTGTAGGCGGAGCAGCGTCTGTCCTCCCGCCTGTCCTACCGAATCTTCGTCACATTTCTGCCCGAACAGAACAGCACCTGTCACCGGCAAAAAACTTAAACTCACTCAAGTGGTTGTGTTGATATAAATCACAGCGACGGTCAACCCTCCTGACTGAGACTTCAGTGAACTTTCCCCCAGAAAACAGCCTCCTTCCCCGCGAGTGACAGAGTCACGCAGCGACCTGTTTACTGATGGCGATTATGTAATTATGTAATTTAGCGCGAAAAACGTAACTCCTTCCAGGATGTTTAGGGGGCCGGGTTCTTAATCACTACACATTATAAACGGTCCGCGGGTTTAGATTGACAGGGGGTTCGTCTTTACTCCAGCGGTGCTTCGCTCTGTGTGAATGACCAACGGCGGAGAATTGATGAACCGCCGCTGCAGCGTTAATAGAGCGTCTCTTTGTGAGAGGGGCTTTTCTCAGCCTCCGCGGGTCCTACCACTTCCTGTTTGGGACGACGCGTCGATGCAAATTATTCATGTCGACGAATTTATGTCGTCGACTAAGTTGACGCGTCGTCCCAGCCCTAAAAAGGAGCTCCTCACTAACCATGTTTTCTAGAAAAATATAGTGATATATTATATCAGGTGTATTAAAGTAAACACTTTTCTTTTCAGTACATTCTACATGATAACTTAGTAAGTGTATGCTAATCCCAGAAATAGAAGAAATTGCTAGCATTTGCTGGAATGCTAATATGGCAGTACCGTAGGTTTTACGTGAGAAATGAGCAATATCAAAGATTTCATGTGGGAAAAGAGCTATTGGCATACCTGTAGTCTGCCAAATTCATCTAAGGTCCAAATGATGTATCTCTGTTGTTGAACAATTTCGTATCCGTGGTATAGGTCACCACGTTGGTAAACTCCAGCAACAAAGGCCCATCTAACAAGAAGAAGGGACGCTCCAAGAAGGCTCATGTGTTGGCAGCATCGGTGGAGACTGCTACCCAGAACTTCCTGGAGAAAGGGGAAAAGATTGCAAAAGAAAGTCAGTTCCTTAAGGATGAGCTGACTGCTGCTGTTGAAGATGTCCGCAAGCAAGGTATATTGAAAGTACATATTGCAACAGTGTGTGGTTCCTATCTTGTACAGAGTGCTTCTTAAGATAGGAAGGGTGATAAATAAATCACAAGCTATGTACATATCATCTGCCCCAGTGGAAGACCCTGAAATCAGAATATGTTTTGAGCCTGATAGATTTCCTTTTGCTATGGTGTTTCAGGGAACCCATTAATAGAGACTTTTCATTTTAGTCTACAGACGGCTCACATTCATATACACTGTCAGTGCTTTACCTTCTACCAGGAGCCACTTTAACCCTTTTCCTCTCTGAACTGCATGTCTTCCTGTAGCCCAGTGTTGAGTTGCGTTAGAGTCATTTGGGCCAAATCATCAAAACCCTCAGTCCTTTTCGTCTTACTGTTGTGGAGAATTTCCCATATTCTTTGGTTCTTGTTTATTTCTTCTTTGGCAAAGTTGATGTATGATTAATTGAAGATTTGCACTTTAACTGGGGATGTTAATGATTAATCGATAAATCACCTTTAAGATTTTAATCAATACAAATGTGTTAATCACAAACAGTGAGGCCTACATAGATCAAATCCGTGGTTTAAACTGTTTTATAATGTAAAAACATCCAACATATTTAATGTATTATTAATTAAGGTAGCTGAATAGAAACTGGCCTTCTGCCTGGGGTTTCAGTTGTGTCAGACTTTTGATAGACCCTTGTCAGAAACCGGGAGCATTTAGTCAGCTTGATTCAACCTGTATTATCTTTTTCACACCAGTGGCAAAACTGTGTCTTTCCTGGATATTTGCACCAGTCTGTTAGATGTAATGATTTGCCTCAGCAGCTTAAGTTGCCTGCAGTATATTGATGAAGACAAGATCAAAAAAATATATTACACACTTGTCTTCTCTATGTAGGTTATTGAGTGAGCTTGGTGGCGGTGCAGATTTGTCTGGCATACTGTGTAAAAGGTTATCTCCTAGTTTGTTGAATGAAGTACCAGTTTATTGTCTGACAGAAATGACAAGCATGCTATCCAACAGCCTACGCATCCCGAGACAGGTATCTACCAGCCAATTAAATTACCATTTGCCTTGCGATAACAGATTCTATCATCTAACAACCACACTTTCAAGTCTTGTTTATTCCTTTTTTACTCTTGGTATGTGTTTTTTGAAACACTAGCAGACCATCGGCACCAGGGAACTATGACTTGAGGGTGGCTGTTATCACCTTGTGAAGCGACATCTGTGTCACAATGTCTTTTATCCCCAGATGCCCAGTGAGTTTGATGTCCCCTGCTTGAGCTGTGCTCTGAGTAGTTGTGAAGTAAATGACATGTTGGTAAGATAGCCTGTGCAGTGCTCAGTGCCCAGGAATGCTACTGTAGTCGTGGTAGGCTGTCACTGGACTGGAATTCAGTGACTGTTGTAGCTGGTGCCTATGCCTGGCTGTCAGCTATGCCATGCTGGTCATTGGAGCGTGCCTAGACTGATAATACGGCTATTGAGTGGGGTAACACCCCCACCCCCCTGGATTTTGAAAGCATTTCCACCCAGCCATTGCTTACCAGCTGTTTAGAAAGAGGAGCAAACATTCGGACATTGTCATTAAGGATGACTGTGCATACTGTGCATGTTAAAGTGGCTTATGGATCAGGTCTCTCTTCTCAAATTATTTTAAATTCATGAAAAATTTCCAGTTAACATATTGTGTGATATTTTGAGTTATATTTTATTTACCCTTGGCTTCAGGAAAATCATTAGACATTTCTTCTACTGTAAAATACTTTTATCTTTGCACTGCCGTTCTGTCTGCTCTTGTCCTTGTTCTCTCCCTACTGCCCTTCACACTATGTCTTTGTTGTCCTGCTGTTTGGGGGTCTTAATGTGTGATACACATTTTAATCATTTCATTATACACTCGGTGGGCCTCAGGTGAACATTAGATGGGTGGAAGTTTATTAAAGGACCACTGATCACTATCTGCCCCCCGAAAATGGCCTTATTGATTTTGCTCACAGGGGGGCATAACAGCCTGAAGGTGCGGACTTTGTTTGAGATCTGTGTTGTCTATCATGTGCACAAACTGCTTTAGCTCCCTGTGAGATTTCTGTTAGACAGGTTTGACAGTGCAACTTCTGTGTCGTTTTTTCCCAGATTGCTTTGCTGTATTTGTCAATACATTTCAAAATGCCCATTTGTAAATGGTATTAGAACAAATGGCTGATTTATTGCTCAGCAACAAAATAATTGACATTCATTGAAGTAATATCCTGTTAAGTGTTGCACATTGAAATCTTATTGTCTCAATGTGAGCTTTTGGTGATTTGCTCTTCATCAAATCACTGTTATTGGAAATAACATCGTTGCTTTTGACTACTGATCTATTTTAGAGCTATAAGTTGATTAAATTACTTGAGGTTCAAGCTTTACAAATGCTTATTTGACAAGGGAAATTTTACAAACTGCTATGCCATAAGAGTTTTATTTTTTCATATCGAATAGATGATATGATAAAAGTTGTTGCTGACAGTCACCACAGCCTCTGACCAATTTTATATCTATGTTTTTCATTTTGTTTGGCTGACAAACTAGATATGCTTCATTGTTACTCAAGGGCACTGTCTACACTGGTCCAGAAACAAAGCTCTCTCTAAGCTTCATGTCTGTTCTCTTTAAACTTGAGTTGGTAACTACATTGATTTTATATTAGACCGTAAACGCTGTCAGAACTCTTCTGAGCATGCTGCACAATAGTATTGTTGCTGATCAGATCTACTGGAGACATTGGCAGTGAACTGCAGCAGCGGCTGATGCACTGTACAGTCTACACTGCTGTGTAGAGATGTTAAGTCTATCTTGTCTTTAGTGGCCTGCAACAACCGGGCCGCCTTTCATTCACTGAAATAGCGTAACATTTTTTCAGCAGTACTGTTCAGGGTTTGAGTTCATTGACAAGCTAAAATTAAAAAAACATTAAAAAACGAGGAATCAGAATGGCATCATAATAATATACAAAAAAAAAAGATTTATTGCATATATTGAGCTGAAAGTACTAGCAGGCATGTATGAATCAGGAACTGGCAAAGATGTGTCTATTAGCACAGCCAGCTAAGCTCTCCCCAATTGTCAGTTTACTTTCTCCAAGTATGACGGTCTGCCGATGGCTTGTTATTTATGTTTCATTTACGAAGTCAAGACTATTATCTAAACTAGGGGTGTCACGATTCTCCAAATCCTCGATCGATTACATTTTCGATTCTAATGTCAAGATTCGATTCGATTTTTAAATTTATTTTTTTTAAAGCACTGGTTGCTATGCCATTTTTAGACTAGACTTTTATGCAATATAATTTCTGACCTTTGTTCGCAATGTACGACACCACATTGTCAAGTTTAAAACATTTATTAACAACATCATGTAACGATAACATATCTTCAGTCAATTGGAAACTTAAACAAAATAACCTGCCATCTAGTTTCTGCAGAGCTTGCAATCTGTGGCTTTTTTGTCGACAATGCAAATGTTGTCAACATAACTCACTGGAAATCCAAAATACTTCCACACCGGCGACTTCAGTGACAGAGGAGGGGGTTCAAGTTCTGTTGATGGGTCTCCTGCATCTGCAGTTGCCATTGTTGTAAGAGTGGCGTAGCCCCTTTCAGGAATAGGGCGGTGCATTAGGTGTGTGTGCGTAAGGTGCGTAAGGTGTGAGTGGGCGAGCGAGAGTGAGGGAGCGTGCGTACCTGCGGTCAGTGAATGAATGAGAGAGGATGGAGAAGCGAAAGGAGTAGCAGTAGTAGCGACAGCAATAAAGTGTACAATATAGTTTGCAGTTTGGCTGAATAAAGGCGACGGCTAGATACAGCAAAGCTCCCTGGTATTATTTCCCGACCAGCATGAAAGGGGTTCACTCCGAAGGTAAACACAAACTTCGGCCCTGGAGGAAATCATCTCCCCTGTGCTTCCCGACCACGGTCTGGGAGCCAAACAGGAATGGTGTAACACCATGCTATCGTTTGGCTGGCTGTTGCTAATAGCTGCTGGCTTAGCTAGTAGCTAAGTTAGAGGAGGTTGAATCGCAGCACTTCAACACGGGTGTGTTTTTTTCCGCTCGGCAAGCCGACCGGACATGACATGGCGACGTGACAGCATCGGCGATCCCATTTTTTAATTCGAAGTTCGAGATTGTGACTTAATTTCGATCGATTTCGATTTAAAATAGAAATCGTGACACCCTTAATCTAAACACATCATTTGGACCCTAATTTTCAAAACAGATGTGGCAAATGATGACATTCAGTTAGATTAAGTCTAATTTGTAGATGGCAAGTGAGGGGATTGCTTCAAACATAGATGACCAGAACTTATAGATTCAGCAAATTAGACCTGCTTGAGTTTAAACTGTTTGAACTTGAGTGAAAATATGTAGTTTTTCTGAGTTGCATGACTCAATTAATTAAATCTGACAGGATCAGAAAGGAGAGGTTCTGGAAGAAGATGAGAGAAATCAGAGTTCCTGATCATTTTGGAATTTGGTCTGACTGAGCTATCACACATAGTCCCCCTTTGTTCTCACAGTAAACATCAGTTTGGGAGCTTGTCCATTGACTGTGTGTGACCAGAAGACACAGAACTCAGCCCAGTGGTCCAAGCTAAAGAGTCACTTAACGTAGTATCTAAATAAAGCTAGCTCCTTATCTTGGAATGGATGATCACTGACACTTTGACTTAGAACAAACAAACTAAAGCACTCCATGGCACTCAGCTCTTAATCTGTACCACTCACATATCCATTATGAAAGATTCAGTTAATATTGTGATCCATTTTTCCTTGTTACCTCGTAAAAACTATATAATTACATTGTGTTACGTCCCTACCTATAATCTATTGTTGTCTTTGAAAGCATTCATAATTGCCTAAAGTGCTTTCCCTGTTCTGTTTTTTGTTGGCTGGAGTCAATCCCAGTACATGTTTGAGAAGTATCCCCTCTGTCATAGCTGATCTTTTTCTTGCTAAAAGAATAGAGGTGCTCTTTATATACACAGTTGTCATAGAGAAAGTATTTAGCAAGATGGTTACAACTGATGAGCGCACACAGAGGTTATGCCATCGCTGCAAGATATTTTTCATGTTGGTGCTTGTCATCCATTTTAGCTTCAGTCTAGCTGTAACACATGACATAAAAGTGGACAAGATAACTACTTGTCTTTCTGTTGGCTTTTGATCTCCAAAGCAGACATAACCATTATAAAGCATTTTTTAGAGTTTGAATTTTGCTGTCCCTCCACTGAAGTAAACTATATACGGATTTACTGTCTTGTTCATAATGTGAGCCCACAAAGTCCATTTGTGTGCCCAGTCAACTGTGCAGGCCCATCCAATGCAGGACAAAGCATGGTGCTGGACAAACCAGACAGTAAGCCCTTTGTCGTGGCTTTGACCTCTTTCTTTTAGAGGGCTGTGTGTGCATGTCTGTGTGCAAGCTGACATTATTACTGGACACTGAAGAGGTGTGTGTCTCTTTGTCACTCTGTGTGACACGTGCTGACCCAGAGCAAGAAGGGAAAATGCGTCACACTGTCTCATCTCTCCGGCACACTTCTTTTTGTCTCAAATGAAGACTTCCAACACAATTAACTTGGAGAATGGAACTGGACTGACTGCTCTCAGACATTTGCTGTCAGCTCCTGTAGACTAATACTACTACAACCACTTCTCATAAAAACACACATGAAGAATTTAATCAGATTTAATGGCTTACAAAGGAAGGCAGTTTGTTGAATTAAAAAAACAAAAAACAAGTAATGTGTCATTTGATATTTGACCTGATACATAGATATTTCTGTTGGTGAGTCATTTTTGGAAGTAATAAAAAAATGTGAACAGCTTGATAGTTGATGGGGAAAACATCTTTCCCGGTCACGGACAACCAGGGTTTAAGTACTCATTTCAGGACTAGGAAAGCTTGTTCATAGTGGTTCAAAACAGTTGCCATTTCAGGTTAAACCTTGGACTTAGGGCAGATGTTTTCTTTTGTCACACATTCTCAGGTGACTCGATGCGGCAGGCTTCCGGAGAATTTGCAGAAGACCCCTGCTCATCTGTGAAGAGGGGCAATATGGTCCGTGCCGCCAGAGCCCTCCTGTCAGCAGTCACACATCTGTTGGTGCTGGCAGACATGTCTGATGTCTACAAACTTCTGCTGCAGCTCAAATTGGTAAGATGGTTACAATCTTCAGCATATTACACGTTACAATCTTAATTAGCACTTCAAAAAAATGTAATTGTTCCACTTAATAAAAGAAAGCCATACTGTGTCTATGTTAAAAAAATGATATCATATAGACATAAAGTTGAGCTCCATTATATCTATATGAGTTTTATTTGCACATACTACAAGCTGATTCTGTTGATGACCACATTACAGCATTAATTTGATTAAAGCATATGCATGATTTAGCGGTCCCAATCCCATTCACTCAGTAGTACAAGTTTGCATTAGTTGTTTAATAATGTTTGGAGAGATCTGTGCTAATGTATTTCTTGATCAAGACTTACTTGTAAGTTGAAGACACACTTTTTGTCTGTGTGGGTGTAAATAGTATTAGTGCTTCTTTTGGACCAAGGGCGGGGATGATATCAGTAACTTTGTATCAAAACAAAAAAGGCTCCTTGGTTAATCCAGTGATGTTTGAATTTCTTAACTTGCAGTAAAGAATTGTTCTTTTGTACCTAGTGTTATCAAATTGTTTCTCTTTACTTGACTTAGGTGGAGGACAATCTGGTGAAAGTGCGTAATGCAGGAACAGAGCAGGACCTTGGGATCCAATATAAGGCCTTGAAACCAGAGGTAGACAAGCTGAACATCATGGCTGCCAAGAGACAGCAGGTAATATCCATTTGGCAACAAAGGTCAGATTGTGGGAGCAAAGGAGTCTGGTGGATTTAATTGGGTTGGGAGGTTATCAAGTATCTGAATGGGTGTTTGTCTTCTTGTTGCTCATGACAAAACTTGCTCTCCAACCCACATAGCAAATGGTGAGTAAAACAATGGTAGGGAGTAAGCAAGAAGGGTGTCTCATGCTATCGCTGGATGATTAGATGCAGTAAGCATGAACAATCATGTTATTACCAATTGCATTGAAGTGGGCTTGAAATGCAAGAAAGAGCATAACAGCCTGACTCTGAATGTGACCAAAATCAATTTCCTTGTGATGAGAAATGGCACATTGTTTCCTTCACACTATAGTGTAAGTGGTAGTCAACAGTGATGTGCATTTCATGATGCATTTTCCAAATGAAACAACTTCATAATGTTCCCGGTACAGGTCCAGAAGATGCACACACCTGCTAATTAGTGGAAATGAAGATAGCTTTGTGAATGGCATTTTTATTTTGAGATTATATGCCTTTTGCCCGACCCTCATTTCTCAAGATTGTCATTAAACTAAACCATAAGGGTGGTGGTATACATTTCAATGATGTTTTGAGGCTTGTCTTTGTGCAAGTCTAAAGTATTCATCATCATACAGTTAAATAAAGTCTATGGCATTCTGGCATTTCTCTGTGCTGTGCAAACTGTATACACCATAAAAAAAAAAAATTAGTGTTCAGTTGCCTACCATATAACACTTAGAATTACCATGACCTGGATGACTAAGTACCTTCATCAGCACGTCTACCAGTATACAAACTATCCAGGCACCGATGACGAGTAAGCAAGATAAAACATGTAATAAGGTTTTTCCAGTTGTTATGTCACACTGGGATAATGTTTGACTTACGAAATTACACTATGTCAAAAGCGTTATGCTTTTCAAGCACTTAAATGATATCTCTAAGTCCACCATAAAGACTAGACAGTTCTAGTTTTCTAAAGTGCAACCTTTTTAAGTGGGCAAATTGCCAAAATTATCACTGATGATTTTTTGAAGAAATGACTTCTACTTGTAATTGCACTTTTTTATGGATAGCAAAATGTGTTTAACCAAAATGAATGCAGGAAGTAATGGGGCTTAAGGGCTTCTTTTTTTGTTGTTAGAGCATGTCTCAAGCAATAGTGGGGAAAAAGCCCTGGGAGCCTTCCATTTGGAGGGGAGGCTTTAATTTTGAGTATGCAAGCTGTTTTTTTATGCCATAGATCTATGCCAGCGATCACTATCTCTTCTCCTCCCTCCTATGAAGATGTAATTGCAATATAATGCTGAGGTCTGAATAGCAACGCATTAAATTGCAAAGGCATATTGTAATGGCCTGATTATGACTGTGTTGTGTTACCGCGGGGGACAGAAATAAATCTGGGTCATCCAGAACAAACTCTGTCACACTTAGTGTCTCCATAAGTGTATGACAGGCCCATTTTGAATCTGAAGTACATTACCTCACCCCCTGTAAGTATTCTATCTCATGCTTTAACCCTTTTTTTTCTTTTGAACCTTTTTGTGTGTTGCTTTTTATCTCATTCTGCTAGGAGCTAAAGGATGTCCACCACAAGGACCAAATGGCTGCTGCTCGCGGGGTGCTACAGAGGAACATCCCGATGCTGTACACAGCATCCCGTGCCTGCCTGCAGCACCCTGACGTGGCAGCCTACAAGGCTAACCGTGACCTGATCTACAAGCAGCTACAGCATGCAGTCTCTGGCATCTCCAACGCAGCCCAGGCCACTGCCACCGAGGACTCAGCACTCAGTCAGCCAGCAGGAGGTGGAGAGCTTGCCTACGCCCTCAACAATTTTGATGTAAGTCAAATGAGTAGTTTACACATCACAATCCACTGGCCTTTTGTCATGTTTCCAGATAGGCATTAAGATATGCGCCATATTAATAAGTAAACTTGTACATCATCAACAGTAAGGCTCTTTTTTTTATGAGGTATAATAAAATTGTCTTTTTCAGGAAGGTTATAGGTAGGTCAACTTTTCAGTTTATTGTAATAACCTAACTGAATCATAAAATGACCAAAGCCCTTGAAGGGCTTTGGGTTGAGGTAGAAATTAGGCCAGGACATGAGGACAAATTGGGACACGGCTTTGGGGTACACTTGAGTATGTTCTTGAGTTACTACTACTTAATTCCTTCTATCACTAGGTCAAATGAAGGAGATTTACACAACTTCCGCTGTTATTGGTTCTGCACAGCTTAAGTATATGTTATTTATCATTATTAGATAAGATGAATTGATGCTTGGGGAAGAGACAAGAACATGTAGGGATGGTCATTGTGTTCCTATCAAAAGAATACATTTTGGCATGGAGCAAAGAAAGGAACCCTACTAAAATCACTTTGCGTGTTGCAGTATAGTCCTCCGTATTCGTGCTTAAAAACTGTATATCTCAGGAAATCTGTTGAAGTTATCCTATATTCACTCAAACTATATCCAGCGTCTTCCTAAAATCCTCAGATGAACTAGTTTTAAAAAAAAAATGTTTTATTTTGCTATTTTCTATGCTCTGAAAATCTCATCATTCATATTGCTTTTATGGAGTTGAACTACATTCAGTATCCACCTCAAAAAATAAATTTTCATGTCCTTTTCAATAAAATATTGCCTAATAACAAAAAATGTATATGAAATGTGACATAGGCGTCGTCATAATGTTGACATGAAACAACTTTGAGATAACAGCTGGATAAAACATTGAGCTAATCATCCTAATGCTGCCTGGTGTGATAAATGCAAAGATGATTACCCAGGTTTTTTTCTCACTGCAACTGACTTCCATCAGACTTGCAAAATACCCTTGCTATTTACAGGAGATTTGTTCATGTTCTAAGACATTGAACAGATCCAGTGACAAATGAGATCTCTAACCTTAGACACATCACTCATCTTGTGTCATCTGTTATTTAGTCATTTAACAGTGTGTAACTTGATGTGTTGCTCCTGTAGTGACATTATTTCCCCATGTGATTCATGCAGCCTGCATTCTCATGTTTTACATGGCCAAATGAAACACTGTTTAATTACTCATGACCTTTGGCAGGCATCTTAAGGGTGGTTGTTGCAAACCAAGGTATTTCTGTTGATGGAGCATGGGGCGCAAGTGTTTGTATGATATGAGACAAGAGGAACAACACCTGTTTAGTAAATACATGTTTATAATAATTACTCAATGATAGGATCTCAAGTAATTAAGGGGATGTTGAATGTCACACATATAATTTGCAAATAAGTACATGTGTAATTCCTCTGCAGACATGGGCAAAAATAAGAGATCAGTGAATGGTGTGTGTGGCCTATTGATGCCACCAAAAAATTACTATCTCTCTTGATAATAGTCTATCAGGCCCTCACTGCAGTAAAATTCAAGTTTTGTCTGTTTCCGGGTTTTTTGTGAAACTCGCGCACTGTCAAGAACTGTGAATTTTTGGCCCTTAAATGCTCTTTTTTGCTTTGCCTGACTTCATTGTAGAGGTTTCTTAGGGTTATTTTCCATTACCAGTGTCTCATGACTAGAAGATTCCCTGCTGCAGGTTCTGGGTCTATGTGGTTTGTTAATGTATTATTTTATAAATGCATCTTAAATTTGTACAGATTGTTCTTTTTTTGTCTTGCCCCTGACTTAAAGGTTTTGTAGCCTATGATTTTAAAAAAAATATGTTCATATTTAACCTTTATTTAACTAGGTAATCTCTTAATACATTATATCTTGCCAAAATAGGGTATCACGTAATTACACGCTTCAGTTACACGCTTTCAGTTACACGCTTCAGTTACTCGTTTCAGTTACACGCTAATATGCATTGCCTTGTTTCCGTCATCTAAAATTCTTAGCCCCACCTTTGGATAATCCATTTGAGCCACTAGCTCTTAGCTGAATGAAAAATATACCGAAGCCGAGCCTTTTAAGTAGAAAATGTGTGTACTTAGGCATTACTCTTGAAGCATCTTTCATCAAGGCAGCATTGCTTTCCAAATTTGTCTTAGTACAAGTTATACAAAGCCATGTCATTTCTGCTTTCAACAAATTTGTATTTAGGGCAATAGTAGCCTGATGATTAGAGAAAGGGTATTTTGTGCACTAGATATATCTAAAGGGATTTACCTGTTTCAAGTGATAAAATACAGATTTCAAAGCTTTGTCTTAAGGAATGGAATGGAGGCTTAAAGTGAAACTCTCACCAAAAAGCAACCGAGACTTATATATGATTGAATATGAGTCAAACCTTTGTGTAAAAGCATAATTACGACGAAAGAGGCACTTTTAAGATTTACCGTATTGAGAACATATTTTGTGTACACAGAGTTTACTAAAAAGAAGGTTTTTGAACAACTCACGTTAATAGCTGTATCTCATGGTAGACAAAAAGTGTCGTTCCCCGAGTGTGACCTAACAGGCAGGAGAGTAATGGTGGACCACTCATCAAGCCTTCCTGTTAGGTTGCACTGTGTACAAAAACAATGTTCTCAATGTTCATGTGTAGAGACCTTGGTGATACTATGAGCAAAGTTTCATGTTGTGTCGAGCCTTCTTAGTGTTTTAAAAATAGCGATTTTGAAACTAGCGTACCAGTGCCCCCACACCGCACTCCATTGAAAATTAGCTTGCCCGAAAACGAAACTACGGTAAATCGTAAAAGTGCCTCTTTCGTCATAATTATGCTTTTACACAAAGGTTTGACTAGTATTCAATCACAAATAAAGCCTAGGTTGCTTTTTGGCGAGAGTTTAACTTTAACTGCTCAGGTCCGTAGCAACAGTAATTATTTCCAGTTAGTAAAGACGCTTCTCCCCCCCAAAAAACGATACACTGGCCTGACGCCCAACTTCAAGTGCAAGGCAAAATTAGCAAATGAGTCAACCCCCCAATTCTCTCTCTTACTCTCTCTATTTCCTCCTCCGTGTCTCTCTCGTGTGCCTGTTGCCATGGTAATATGACACGCAAGCAGAGGAGGTCAGATGAGATGGAATGGAGGGGGCTGAAGGTGGCTGTGATAGAAGGCGGGCTGCCTAATAAACCATGATCCTAACAGCTGAATTGTTGAATATTTTGTAGCAACAAGGCATCTGAGGAAGCACAGAGTTCGCTTGTCACTGGGGAAGTTGGCTTTCTTTGTTTAGCTGCTACAAATGTCATTGTGATACCTTAACCCTCTACAATGCCTCTCTAGCATGTCAACTAGTTGCCTCTCTCAGCAGGCTTGGCCCTGTGAAATCAGACGTTTTAAGTGTTCTCTCTCATCCTGCAAATATACAAGAGAGGGGTGTGGGTTACTGTAGCACTGCTGTGACTTAAGTGAAAGGTAGCAAAATCAAATCCTTTCACAAAAGGGATTATATATTCATATGTACAACTGCATATTTATAGAGTCATCTGTTGTCTGAAATGGATCTTGTAGTCTCCACTGCAGACAGGGCACAACTTCTTTGCGTTGTTGAGTCATTCATTTGGATCTCAGAGGAACTTTTATTTTGCTGTGTTTATACTATTGTAGATGATTTGGACTACGTTTTTGACTTATGTTCTCTGGTCAGGTTACTGAAAAAGTGCCTTTGTGAAGTTGTATTCATCTTCAGTAAGTCAAAGAACTGTGTATCTTAATAGAATAGTCTCAAAGAGGATAAGGAAAAAAAGTCCTCCCCAGTGCAAACTTAAATGTATCGTCCCTGGCTAAAGTTTTTCGAATAAAACATTTCCTTTTTTCTGTCTGTGACAGATGAAAACAGGACAGTCCCAAGTCCAATTCGGAAAAGCCAGTCATGTTTTTTGCAAAAGCCAATCAGATTGTTTTTCACTTGAGTAGGTACACTGTGCAAGGCATTGCTTTACAACAGAGTAATCTTGGAAGCCTAAAGCACTTTTCAGAGCTGCATTATTCATGCTTTTTTAACTAGGCTAGAACGTTTAATTAGTTATAATACATGTTGCCTTGATTATAAATTGTTGTGAATTGTTAGAGCACCATTTCAATTTTTCCTTTTTCCAAGACAAATTTGAGAGTAAAGTCTATTACCTTTTCACTTTGTAGGTTCGTTGGCCATACGTTATTTCCCTGGTCTCCGCATTATTAACTAGTCAAGAGGGGCGCACAACTCTTTGTAAAATCCTTTTCATTTTTCTTTATGATGTGGTCGCTGATAATGTTAATGGAACTAGACCAAGTGATTATCTTTTGGGTTATCCACTCTCAGAAGACAGCTTAGTGCATTCTTCCCTTTAGGTTTTCCAGCCAGCCTGTCAGTCTATCAAATCAACCCTCCCCTTGTCTGCCAGACTCCTCTCCTTGGCCTTGGAGAGGAAGAGATCAGTGTAACATGATGACTTCCAGCATTTTTTCTCCCTGTGTAATTTCCCTTCTGACCCTTTCCTTACAGAAACAAATCATCGTGGACCCCCTTGCATTTAGTGAGGAGCGCTTCCGTCCGTCCCTGGAGGAGCGCCTTGAGAGCATCATCAGTGGTGCTGCCCTCATGGCCGACTCTTCTTGCACGCGTGATGACCGCAGGGAGCGTATTGTGGCTGAATGCAATTCTGTGCGCCAGGCTCTTCAGGACCTTCTATCTGAATATATGGGCAATGTAAGTGTTTTACCCCTTCATTTCCTTTGTGTTGCCACCACACCACATCCTGCTCTTTACAGACACCAAAACAGCTCTTTTAATTAATTAATTTATTTTTTATCTACCTTTGCCTTTGCTGGACAGTTTGACACCAGATTTCATAATGCATACATAATAAAAAAAAGATACATAGAAAACCTAAACATTTAATTATTTTTATTTCCTGTTTTCAGCATTGCTATACCTAGTAACCATACCTTAATATTTGCAACAATGATGGCACTGATAATCTTATTTATTTAGATGAAGTTCACTTCTTTTACAAATATTCATACTACCTGAACAAAGCCCTGTGGTTAGATTTTCATCTACCTAATTACCTTTCTGTTTGTCCTGTTGCTTAGTGAAACTATTGTGTCCAGTGTTGCCCCTAACAAGCTCTACCTATCAATAGTTTTTGGCTTAAGATTGTAAGGTTAGGGCCATAGATGAGTTAGGCTCTGTAAAACCCAGCTATGGCCCTGGGGTTCATACACAGCAGAATGAAGGAGACAGTCTGCTTTGAAGGCTGAATCCTTGCTCTAAAATTCCCCTGGGAAAAATTGTAAAACAGATTAAGACGTGTGCATTGGCCTTATGTTGTCCCTTGACTGGTATACTCTGTGGCGTATGGTCTTTTTGATTGTGTCTTCAACTGGAGTAAGCCAAACGTCAAGCTGTTGTAGTAAAATACCTGTTTTTCAGAGCAATACGAAAATGTAATTAATAGTTGTCAGAGCGTAAAAACCAATTATCTCTTGATCTTTACAATCTAGATGCGATAGTCTCACAATCGCATAGTCGTTAGTGATGGAAAGATCTTCCTACCAAAAAGCGATTCATAACCTCCTAATCACCAGTCAGATCGAATCATGACACCCTGAGTATGTGTCCTTGTTCTTGGCCAGATCCCAAAATCTGATTGCAGTCAGATTTGTTTTATTTTCCCGGCCTACATGTAAATCTTTGTTGGCCTTGTTAATGAACTTGAAGCTGTTAATTGCCAAACCAGCCAGAAGAATAACTTCTTCTCTTAAGCAGTATAGTTACGACAATAAGAGTTAAGCTAGCATTAGTAAACAACTATGTTTAACCTAACACAAACACACAAAGGAACTTTTGATCTAAACTATTAACCAGGCAAGTTAAATCTCCTTCTCGGTTCTAACTCATGCTGCTCTCTCACCCACACAGATCATTCAGTAGTTGAACTGATGAGGGATCAAATAACACTACAATCACACTACAAACACTACAGCAGCTCAATGCGCCTTGTATTTGATCGTATGTGTGAAAAGTGCTGGAGCTGTTTCTCCTTGTTCAATAATGAGACAAAACAATGGCTAATTTCAGTGCGATTGTAGGCTAGTTTTAGCTGCCATTATTACAATGACTGAGAGAACATGCATGTAGAGAGAAAATCAGACAGTGAGTGGTTGTTTCCACGGACTTCTTACTGACATGGTGTGTGTGTGTGTGTGTGTGTGTGTGTGTGTGTGTGTGTGTGTGTGTGTGTGTGTGTGTGTGTGTGTGTGTGTGTGTGTGTGTGTGTGTGTGTGTGTGTGTGTGTGTGTGTGTGTGTGTGTGTGTGTGTGTGTGTGTGTGTGTGTGTGTGTGTGTGTGTGAGAGAGACTGACAAATTTCAACATCTAGCATAGATGTCTCAATACCTCAGGTTTCAATCTGTCTTCAGTGCTTACAGTTACACTTGGCTTTTTTGAGATCAGATGGTTATCCAATCCTCCCAAGACGCATTAAATGAATAGGTGTAAATGTGGTCAGTGTGAATTCTGGGAAACATGGAGGGTCTATTCTAATACTTTTAGCTAAATATATGATGGTATATCATTGAGATCATTATCACTTTTCAGATCACTGTAACCCAGTACCAATCATTTCCATCCACTCTAGTGCAGCTAGTGTTTTTTTGACCTATGTCTATCTGTCTGTTTACAGAATGTGTCTCAGCAACAATGTCACAACTGTGCAAGACAAGTCATGAAACTTCACTGGGTGTCATTATGGCTGTGGTCTTGCGTAATAATGTACTTATAACTTCTGAGTAATTATGGGTCATAACGTGAACATGTTGACCTTTGTTTGTCTGGTGTGATCCCATCACAGGATGGTCCTTAGTTTACTAAAAGTTGAACTTGGCTTCAACCCTAGTTGTTTCGTTTCCAAAGCATTCGTCCAAAGAAATCAAAAGTTTGGTATTTAATTTCACTTCACTTTGCTTCATTTCGTTTGATTTAATTTAATTTCATCTAGATTCTAGTGCTTAAGAAAACTGTTTTCTTCAAGTGATAGATCTACAAAGGCAATAATTACTGTTTTTAAGGATGAGTGAATTATCTGGATGTATTATTCTCATATCTCTTCAAAAATACATTCACTATTCCCTAACCATAGCAAACAACAAAGCAATAGCAACAGACAATTAGCTGTTTTGTTGTGATTAATTGTGAAATCTCTCATGTGCATATTGAGTCATAAACCTTTAACCACCACAAGTAAAAGCACTATTGTATTAATTCACTACGAGACTTTCTGTTTCCTACCAGCACAGTTGTCCATGTATTTACTGTAAAAATACTTCAGCCCTTCAACTGTTGTAATTTTCTTTTACATCTTGTTCCCCATCAAATTTATATTTTCTCTGTTTGGTAACGGCTCTGTTTAACCAACTCCCAAATGTCCTTTCTGTAACAGCAAAATTTCAGAGTGAGTTTGTCGCCCCACAGCAATTTCATTGTTGTCGTAATGCATTGTTTATTACTACCTATGAGCTTGAACTTTGTCTGTTTTATGCTCTTCTTGCTGGGCAATTGGTAAAATCATGAACTGTACTACTTTCCCATTCCATTTGTGAAGTGTTCCAGTGGTCGTGTGGCTGTAATAGAGGTCTGGTCAGGCAAGGTGTGATAGTGTTAAAGATTTTTACCCAAATCTACACACACAGCAGTAGTTCTACATGAGCACAAACATCTTTACAGTGCAGACGCAGCAAATACATTTCCTATTTGTCCAAGAATGAACTACAAGCTTATAAGTTGCTGCTGACTTCCACACCTGGTTAACTAGCTTTCTACCTATGATAATAACCTTACGAAGCTTAGGTGACGTGACATCATCCAAATACAATATTTTAGGCCAATGTAGGACTTGCACATCTGTTGCATGGCTGAAGAGCCAGGACATTTACTAAGGCAGAGAATTGGGCAATGTGCTAAGCCTGCGCGCTTTTATAAGTTGACCAATGAGTCGTATTTCTGCACCCCAAAGTAATCTTTGTCGCCGTGGCTGTTGGTCTAACTCTGCATGCAGTGTCATTGAAATCACTGGAGCAGTTTTAAGGGAAAAAAACCCAACATGTTTGGCAGAAATTATAGCCGCTTAAGTCAGAGCTGACAATATGTTTAATATGATAGTGCCTTATTTACAAAACCTCTTTCTTAGTGTGTTTAAATATATCCATGCTCAGGCATTACAGCCTCTGTTTGCTCTCATTGCTCATCCAGAAGACTGCCAGTTTATTTTAAGGTTAGGTCGTTCATGCAGCATTTCAGGTTTGCTTCAAAACAAGTTTTCTACTTCACTGGACACCTCAATGCCATTCATGTAGCCCTCTATGACTTGAGAACTTGAATTTACAAGGAAAACATCTCACCAACACAGTGAGGATGAGACATGACATTTGGCTACTCATTTGACCAAATGTATGAAATCAATGAGAAGTATATGTCATTGTCCTTCTTGTGCATTTAATAGCCTAGTATAGCCTTCAGTGAGATAGCCGTAGTGATCCAGAGCCTTACGCCTGTGGTCGATGATGTGACAGGTAGCCTGACTGTGTCAGAGATTAAGCTTGATGGACTAAACAAACCTCGTATTGGCTTGATGAGAATGTGTGTACCTTCTTTCTAAGGCAGAACTGAAGATGTGCGATGAAATATGCAATTCATGCAGGAAAGATAATAAGCCAGTTGAGCAGACTATACACTATAGGCTGATTCTCAACAGTGACTTTGATTGGTGAATATACTACATACTATGTGATTTAATGGCCATATTTTGGCCACTTGTTGTTCTGATTGTAGATGGGGCATTGTCATTACAGCATATCAGTTTAAACTCACAGCTGAGGCTGTTGGATGGGCTCCTAACTCATTCTCTTTTGCCCCCCATCCCTTCTACTTCTTCATTCCCTCTAGCTACAAGTTGTGTTTATCCCCCTTCTCAATTTTCTGCCTTTCCTTCAGACTCTATGACAAAAATTGTGTCGGGCATCCTTACCACACTGTGTTTTTGAGGAAGAAAGGATTTAAACTGCCACTTTGTTTAAACTCATGTGTTGAACATATTTGTGTGGATAGTTAGCCTTAAAGAAAGTTACATTTTTCTGAAAAGATCATAGCTGTCATGGAAGAATTAAGGCTATTATTAACACAATGATCAGATGAGGCTACTGCTCTAAATGGAAAGAGAACCATAGACACAGTTAAGAACAGAAAATGCATGTTAAGAAATGCTTTCATTTATTTATTTTATTGAATTATGTATTTTGTTTTACTAGGCATATTACAAATGCTCCAACCCTTATATTAGTATGCAAGTGATCCATCGAGGAATACGCAGGTCTGTAGGCATTTTAAGTATAACATTGATTGTTAAGAGAAGTACTTTTGAGTCTGCTCTGAAAGAAATGTCTTGATGATTAGAAATAATCAAAGCAATTAAAACCTTGCTTGCTAACCTTGTTCAGTTTTGTTTCAAAGCTAATATGTGATGTGGTGTTTATTTAACATGTTTTTTTTTTAAACAATGACTTTTATTCTTATTTATGTATCTTTTGAACTGCAAAAGTGTGTTTTAATTAATTTCCAAGCAACAAATTTACTGCACTGTCAGTGTCAGCACTGTCAGTACAGTCAGTATAGCTGTTTAAGCAGAGGTGGCATCTATTAGTTAGTGTAAAAAACAATAAATGCCTTTTACTATATACACCAAGCAAGTGCCATAAGCTGGCAATTCATATCCATGCGGGTCACTGCTAACGACACCACTGGGTGGACAGTAAATACATTTTCTGGAACATTATTGTAGTCATTTTCATGAGAGTCGCTACAACTTTCATACGGCACATTGAATGGAGAAGCAGCATTATCCTTGGGTCAAGCTGTTATCGAGTAAAGGAAGGCTGACAATGAGGTTTGGGAAACATAAATGTGGCAAATATCTAAGTAGGCAGAGTACAATATGTTGTATGTTGTATTGTCTATTCATGTTGTGCAAATTGTGCACAGTGTCATGATGATCATTGAACAAGACTAGAGCTTGTCTATTCAGCCAGTGAAGGGAAAAGGCGAGTGGGGGATATGTTGCCCCAGCACTGCCACATAGTGTGACCTCAATTATTCCATATTGTCATGACAGTTTGGCATGGTGCGTGTCGAGTGTAACTGTTTCTGCCACTTTTTATTAATAATGCATCTCTAGGTCCCAGCATCTGTCAGGGTTTTGTTTCACATAAGAGAGTGATGCTAGGTTGCTTTGACATATTAAGCTACTGACATTTAAATTCCTTCAACTTGAAGTGATACATTATCATTTGGACCTGCATGAAAAGGACATGCCTGGCCACTGCAGCAGGACTCCTGTCTCTCTCTTCATGTGTCTTTCCACGCATTTAATATAGTCTTCCCATTTTTTGCTCTTGAGCATTTATCTTACACTTTGTCCCTGCTGAATCATCTTTTCCAATTTCTCCATCTTGCAACGCCTCTCTTCCCATTTTTGTTCCCTTTCTCTCGGCAGCTCACTCGTTCCCTGACTCTCGCTGTCGTTTTGCCTTGAGCATCTTCACTGAGTTGCAGAATTTCGCTTTATCCCTGTTCCTCTGTGCCTGCATAGTTGTCTTTCATTTTAAACACATTTTAGGTGGATCCTGGGCCATGGCATCTACAGAGTCTACCTTACCCTGGTATGAGCTACTGCATCGGTAACATAAAACTATGATTGGTTTCTAGTTAATCAAAACTGCACATGAAGTTACCTCTAATGGGGATAGAAATAGGCATTTCACTAGAGTTTTTATTAATTCTGGAAATTTTTTATAAAATGTTAGGTATGATGTCCAGAGGACTAGAATATTGTGTATGTCCAGGTCAAGGGAACTAACAATGTTATAAATCAGAGCAGAGTGCTTTTTTTTAAATACATAAATTTGACATAGGGAAAGAAGGTTCAAGAGGCAAGACCAGTGTGAAAAGCAGTTCAGTTTATCTAGTTGTAATCTCATCTAAATGCATAATTAAAACAAATTACACTCAATACAATGTAACCGGGAGTAGATTTAGTGTCCCCAAGGCTTTAGTATATTTACAACCTCCATAAAACACTGGTCTGTTAGTAGCAGCCTGTCAGGCAACGTTTCCCGGACCTGGCCCTTGATCTTTCGCTGGTGAATACTAGTCTTTTTGATCAGCTTTGCTGGCAAGTATATGATATGCATCCTTTAAATTATAAAGGATTAAGAATCCCCAGCCCCTCAAATGGACATTTTGTGATGCTTCGACTAAAGTCTAACTTACTATTTTTGGGAGTTGCATGGGTGAATAAACTTAACCCATGGGAAACATGCTTTCTGTTTTTATACGCTTGGCTGAGGATTTTGGTACTGGATGATTTCATGGGCAAATATGGCAACCTTTGTCTCTACAGGTTAATACACTGTATTTATTCAGTTTAATAATTAATTGTTTGTCTTATGTTTTCTTCTGCTGTTGTTCAGTCTCAGTTGTACAATGTGTTGTCTCCATGAAAAGCTGCTGTACTGAGTTTAACATGCATAAGTATGCAGTTTACCTTCCACCCTTAAAAGCTTTGTTTTGGACCTAGGGATTACTTAATTCCACCAAATAACCTTTTTTGTGCATGCAGGGCAGCTGTAATGCTGCAGACAGTCTAATTTATCTTGCATTCTTGTTTGAGTTGCGATGCTCTTAAGAGGTGAGGAAAAGTAGTCCACACGGATTACTACTTATCTTTTCTAGCGTCACCACAAGAGTTCAGTTAAGTATCTTACCTGTATTTTGCAATATTTTTTCAAATAAATTCAAAACATCAAATAATGGAATTATATACTTCTAGATATAAACATAGATGGTTCACCCTTATCTGGCATCTGGTATTTAGATTGTTTGAGTAACATTAATATATTTTTTGGATGTAGAAGGGGATGCTTGGTGATATATTTTCTTTGGAAAACTTAAAACCCCAAACATCAGAAATCCCAATGCATGATCGTCATATTTCATATGTGTTCATTTTTTAAAAATTTTAATCCATCCAGCACCCATTGAGAATCCATTCGAATCGGTTTAGAGTGAGCAGTATGTAATTTGATGTTTTCTGACATTTTGATTTAATTGACTCAATAAAGCCTGATGACACAGGGGTTTAAAGAATTTACTAACTTTGCATTCATTTGCATTTATGCTTACAAAGCAAATGCAGACTTTTTAGAATTTCTAGTAGCTTTAGGGGCTTATTTCAAAAACACCTCAGTCGTATCTGTTCTTGAGCTCTGCCCTACACTCTGCCCCTCTCTTCCTAAATCACACTAAGCAAATATCTTTTGATTTGATGAGATACCCTTAGCTGCAAAAATGACATATTGTGCATTTAAACAGTAATGCTGTGTGCTGGAAAGAACAAACAATTAGCTGGATGATACTATGCTGTATAACTCTGTAGGGCTGAGAGAAAACTCAGAAACGAGTGATAATCCTGTTTGTTTGTTCATGCAAGTAGTCATACGAATCATTGTTAATATAAAACTCTTAATTATTGTCACTTTGAATAGAAAGAGAGATGAAGTGTTCTTCTTTCCACCTTCTTAGGAGAATTGTAATACATTAATTATGAATGGAACAATTCAAAATAAAATCTTCAAAAGCCTTTATATCCTGTATACTATTACATCTGTTGTCTTATTTTCCCCCCCCACAAAGTCTGACAAGCAATTGCCCTCTAGCCAGTTCCACAGGCAGCAGAACCAACCTTGTTAAGAATGACAAGAAAATAAGAATGAATATCTGTTATTTGCTGGTGTTTTTAGCCAGATAATTGCATTGGCTTGAAGGTGAGGTAGACCGAATTAAAGTGAATTGAGCTGGGATGAATTTGTCCCAGTTGGAGCCAGACTCCAGCTATGTATGTTATAAAACGCTCACACGCAATCACACAGATACTTTGCTAAAGCAAGTCCCTTTGTTTTCATCAGACATGCCACTGGCACCTTGGCACCAGGAAATTGCTGTTCATAACTCTAATATTAAAGGACAAAGGACAAGGGGAATGCTTTATCTTATAGTGAGCAAACAAATAATTTTATAGAAACCAATTTTAAAAGATATGCACATTTTCCTGCTTGTTATGATTGTGTTAAACACATACTTAACATGTTCAGTATTTATTTGTCATAGCGATTAAGTATTCATTCATTCATTCATTCATTCACACTGACATTAACTCTCACATTGTCATTTACTGGTACTAGGTGTTTCCTGTTAACTTGATCTGAATGTCTTTGAACTTTGTTAGAACCAAAGCACCAACATGAGAACATACAGGCTCAACACAGAAGTCCTAGCCTGGACCAGAACAAAGGACTTTATCCATGCTCCTACTCTTATTGATACTCCTTATCAGTTCCGTTCTTTATCAATACTCTTGTTGCTTCTATGTCAGTACAAAATAATTGCTTAAAAAATGTATCAATTTTAAAACATAATAGAATCAAAGTATTTTCTAGAGCAAGGTTTACAACAACAAAATCACTATAAACGTAATGATATTTCACTGGAAACAAACTTAAAATCTCAATGAAATATTTAATAAGAACACTAGCATTAGTCTGTATTGATTCTCCTCCCTCTGATGATGTGATTCCCTACCTGCAGGTACCACGAGTATAACTCAGTGGAGTATAACTCCACTGAGTTCACTGACATCACCCCTCTGGTCTGCTGACTTCACTCTGCGTATGTGGAGAAGCTCAGCTGAGGAGAGATGGTGATGATATTAACATTATAATGTTACTTAATGGAACAAGAGATGTTGGCCTATGTATTTTAATGAAAGGAAATGAGAAAAATGGAAACGTGTGTGTGTGGGTGGGTGTGTTTGGGTGTGTGGCAGAGGACAGACCACCTCCATAAGTGACACCATAATGTGGTTAAGACTAGTTTTCAATTATGTGACCCTCTTCTTACCTGTCAATGTGGCAGGTAAACAAACTGAATATCTACCGGCAGTCAGCACTTGGTCTTCATTTCGCACCTGCATCCAGGGAAAAAGGCATTTTAAATGATCTCTCTCATTATTTTACTGATCTAAATTGGATCATTCAAATGAAGATCGAGGAGCTGTCTGAACTGTTCCATAAAGCAGGTGTTTTCAGAATTTTATAGTACTTCAGTA
Organism: Diplodus puntazzo; assembly: GCA_963678695.2. Taxonomy (NCBI): domain Eukaryota; kingdom Metazoa; phylum Chordata; class Actinopteri; order Spariformes; family Sparidae; genus Diplodus; species Diplodus puntazzo. Next base: position 20,287,329 of record OZ023158.1, on the reverse strand, counting down.
AATGGCGCAACACATTCTGCGCCACTTTCCAATAACTTAAGAGAATTGCTGTTTGGTTTGGAGGCAGCAATGGAGGACTTGCCATCAGGAGTGCCTATTTGTGCATATTTGTTGGCTTTCTAACTACAGCCAATGCCTTTAGTGTTCAGTCTTTAAGGGTGATTGCAAAGCTGTGCCACAATTGGCTCATTACTTTTTGCTTTCAAATGTTTATGCTCAGATGTTTCTTAGCTTAATACTTACTATCCTGTGTCTTGTAGCAGTAATCTTGAAAGCTGTGTGTCGTTATGTTGCCTTGAAAGGCTGATGTCTGCGATCTACTCTGCGAAGATCAGCAGGAATGTTTAATCTTTTCCACAGACACTGAAAGGACTTTTGGTTCGCTCATCTCTGTTGTTTTCACTTGGATCCCTAAATGTATGGTTGAGCAATTAGAAGTGTTCAGCAATAATTAGCAATATTTGGAAGATATTTGCTGATGAGAGTCTACATCAGTATGTCCTTCCTAGTTAGTCTTTTTTGGATTTATTATAGGCCGCATAACGTGAAGAATACAGGGCCTTTGAGTCCTTGAACCCTGCAGACTAGTGAAGCTATACTGTCAGACTCATCAGTTTAGTACCTCCCCCGCCTGGGTACACTCTGCAGGTTGATTACTGATGCTTGCTTTCTGTGAGCCTCATTAAACAAGAGAAGTTAGAATAGAGGAGTTCTTACAGCCAGATGTCAGCCCATATTCCTCAGAATGTTTACATCTTTCAAAACTCCAAACTGACATACAGTCAGTTGCCTTCAGATATTTCATTTAGGGTTGTTATTTGGAAAAGTGGAAAAACTTGGATCAGAAATGTGTGTTTTGGTCCCCAATGTGATCAGTCATAAATGATTAAGTATCTGCCTGTACTGAAGTACAAGATCTAATATTATTCCCACATAATACATCCACACAGTCTACAATCAAATTCATGAAGCCATTGTGTCCCCACAGGTTCTTAATCTTACCACTTGGCTATAGAAGTGGTGCAGTGATTGTAGATAGCAGCACCAACACTGGGGATGTGTTCAGAACTACAGCATCCCCCTCATCACCCAAACCCACACTTCAATAAGCATGATTCCGCTTGCTTTACTTCAAACCTCTTCACACTGCTCTGTTATTGTGGAATAGAAACTGTGATAGTCTCTTTTAAGCATTTCTGTTAAAAACAACAGAATTTACTCTGATGTACATTGAACCCAGATTTTAACCCATTTTACAAAGTTTGTCACGTAGTGCCTCACATGGTTTTAGTTAATAAGTATGGGAAGACTGTCTGGTGAGCCCCATAGGTCTGACTCATGATGGTATAAAACCTGCTTTTGGTCTCCTTTTTTATATGACATAACTATGATATGTGTTTTTTTTAAATTATGTCTCCTAAAAATATCTGTTGGAAGAGTTACTTTGACTCACCAAATGACATGTGGGCGTTCCTGTCATGTGTCTTGTGTGTCTATTTAAAGATTAAATAAAGACATTCGTAGGATTGTATTTAATAGTCAGTTAACCAATTGAAGAAATGTGTATGATTGACCAGTGTGAAAAAAACTTAACAGTTGCGGCCTTCCAATGAAGGTTCTTAGGCCCTCTTCTTACATACACAATGCAGTATACATTACAGTAAACAGCATAGGTTTGTATCCATCATCCATTATTCTGTTAGATGCCCAGTCAGAACTGTGAAAATGCTGCATCACTCCGGTTGATGCATGAGTTTTGCATAACAGTATAATTTTTTCCCAATTCAATATCGATTCAGAAAATCCTCTGAATCGATTCAGGCGAGCTGCGGCCCCCGACCACCCGCTGTCCCTCGCCGGACGCCTCCACCAGCTGGAAGCGCCTCGCCCGCGACCTCGCTCGAGGGTCGAAGGGTGATGCGCCGCGGAAACACCGTCAGAGCTGCGGAGGCGGGTAGCCGATGTCTGACGCACCGCTCTTTCCGAGACTGTTAACTCCAAGCGCAGCCGGTCTCACCCTGGCCGCTGCACCGTGCACCCGCGGGTAGCACTCTCCTCCGGGGAGAGAGAGGGGGGTTCAGTGTCAACATTTTACCCCCTTGCCTTGAGCCAGAGGGCGGAGGGACCGCGGTTATGTCTATGTTTATGTCAGACAAAAATGTACCATGCAGTTCCAGAAACAATGACATTATCTCAGCTTAACTATGGTTGCACTATTTTATACCTAAACACAGCGTGTGCCTTTGTTTACATTTCAATTCGAACTAGAACTTCCTAGAGGAAAGATTTGTAATTCAAGATTACGTTTTTGAATTTAAAAAATTATCAACAGGTACTCTAATGAATTATTTGTTTATTACTACTTATAACTGAATCGATATCGAAGCATTTAAATCAATATTGAATCGAATCGATATTGAATCGAATTGCGACCTAAAGAATCGAAATCGAATCGTGAGGTTCTTAACAATACCCAGCCCTATATATGAGAGACACATTTTTCTTAATTTTCCAAATAAACTTATGCATATCTACTTCACCAAGGGTTGGGTTTGATTTGGTGTGCTTAAATTTTAGTTCTTAATGAGCTAAATATTTGTGAATTCAATGAAAATATAATGAAAGACCAAACCAGGTTGTGAGCATCCATCAGCTAGCAAACACTGTAAATTATAACCATTTTATTTAAAAAATATATGTTTTGAGGGGAAAATGTTTGTTTTTTTTCAGTTTGGCACATCTTATCCACTATACAGATATGAAATTTTACATATTACAATACAAAAGGAAAATGGGAAGAGAAAAGCATTCATTTTGCACAAAGAGGTTGGGTAAGAGAGGGGATTAGTTCACTTTTTTTTTTTTTTTTTTTTTTTTTATTTTTAGGCAGGGTGGGGACCAGGGCTAGAGGATGACAAGAGGAAACAAAAACAGTTTACAAAGAGCCAGAGTGCAAAGGGATGCATATTTCTACAAATTTTGTGGATTCTCAGTCACTTAGTACAAGTTGTAGTCTTAAACAGTGAAATGTCAAATGATTGACAGAACTTTGTAGGAATCCCACATACTTTCCCATTCTTGGTGTTATCAAAAATGATGTCTGTCCATAGTGTTTGCTGGATAACATTAAGAAATATTCAACTCAATTTTGACTTTTGAACATGCAAGACAGATTAGAGGGGCAATAGTAAAAGCAGTGCCAAGCTTGAAGAAACAAAATAGAAACAAAGTGGAGGTGCTTAGCTTTGGAAATCAGTATGCAATGGTTTTCATTGAATTCATATGTGAAGTGTACCAATTTTTGGTTTACACAAACACTTTCTTAGAAATCGTTGTGGGCATCCTATGAGCATGTGCAGAGAGACATTGACAGAAGCATTCATTTTGAAACATGAAGCCAAATGTTGACAGGCTCAATAGAGAGACAAAGTCACAAAAATGGTACCTCCTGGCTAACTCTAGGGGGCACCAGCCAACGAACTGTTCCCTAATTGCTCAAAACCAGATATCTTGCTTCTATAAACAATGCTATTAGAAGCATCTTGCTGTCTCAATTGCTTACTTCATTTATCGTAGCCTAAAATTGAACTGTCGAGAGAATGCCATATTCTGATTTCTGGTGTTAAGAACTTTATTTGAATTATTCACTGGTCAAACATTGGATAGCTCATTAGTTGATGTGCAGTGAAATTGTTGCTGCTGTGCGGTCAGTGTGCATTTCAAGCCCAAGGTGCTGTCACTCAGTATTTATCTTTTCCTACCTTTACTTGGCCAGAAAAATATATTTGTTTGGTTTTAATAAACTACAGACATTACCCCATAGTTGCCCCTTTCCATCGTCCCATCAGTTCCTCAATCCCTCTCTCTTTCACCCTGCCCCCACCACCAAACTGAACACAAAGAAGTGCGGAGCTGCGGCAGCAGCTTTAGTCTGATGCTAATGCACATCCTCTCCCTGCTGCATACAAATGTCTCCTGACCCAGGCTTGCTGTTTGCTTATCACTGGATCTCCATTTGCATTCAGGTTATTGACCACAGTTTAACTTGACACGTGTCTACTAACAAAGAAGCTCTTCCTATTTATTGTTCACTGTAACCCCATTTTTTTAAGACTCTGAATGACAACTTGTATCACTAACAAGAAGAATGTATTAAAGTAAAAGGTGCAATGATGTTTGGTCTGCTGTGGAGGATGATTCTACTAGAGCTTTTTTTGAGTGGCTGAACAAGCTAAATTTTGCTGGATCACTGGCGTGGGTGACAGAATATTAGATTCTTTTTGCCTTGCCTTAATTGGTTCAATCTTGAGCCTGTCAGTCCTGATTAGTGTGTAAGCAGTAAAGAGCTGGGGCTACTGGGAAAGGTTTTATTTTCAGAATGAAACGCTCTCCTGTCTGGCATTCGCACTTTGCAATATCCTTTTACTTGCTACCCTTCACACCTTACATGAGCTCGTCTTTATATTGATCCTGGTATGTAATAGCAAATCAGCAGACTGTACTTATTAGGTTAAGCTGTTGAAAATATTATGGTCACAGTGTGTATGGCATTTGGGAGCTAGAGAATCCATGTACACGTTCAATGTACATTTTAAGGTCTAATAATTTTGTTTTTGATGTCCAGGGTGAGGAAGACATCAGTGTGTTTTTGCTAAGCGGTGCAGTATATTGGAGATTAACCACAGATGAACAATGCTTAGTGTTTCCCACAGGTTGAGAATTTATTTGTGGCGGTTGGCCCTTGTGGGTGGGAGCTCCATCATCCAAAAACTTTAGTCAGCTGCAAGGCAGCATTTCTTATGAGCTGATGCCTGATTAAAGAGGTAATTTTCTCAGTATATAAATGACCATAAATTTACCATTTTGGCAGTCAGTGAACACTTTCTTCCAAATTCTCCTCCATACAGATGAGAATTTTGGAAGAAATCCACATTTCCAAAGATGGAAAATAATTCCTTTATGGCTAAGGATAGCTGTTGCTTGGCGTTGGGGACAGGGAGTGTGCCGCCCAAATAAATTCTGTGAACAGGAAACACTGAGAGCCTTTGGAACTGATGGAAGGTTATAGACTTTCCTAATTCACTAAATGTCTGATTTGGTAAAAGTAATATCATAAATGTATACTGAATAGAATTTCAGGGTTCTTCTCTCCTCTAGAGAGGATTTATTTTCATTTGTAACATAATAACAATCACATTTATTTTGCAGTTATAGTTCAGAGTTGGATTTTGTTCTCAGTGGCCTTGAATGTGTCATAGTTCTCCTAAGATAATTAAATTATAAAACAAAAACGATCTGATATTTGATCCAATTAATATGCCCCAGTAATTAAGTGATTGGCTTACACTGCCTGTTGTGCAGTTAGAAACATAATTTCAAATATTTAGTTTTTAAAAGAAATAAGACATAAATCACATTTCTCCACTTAATGTATTCTGTTAGCAGAGGCCCATTTGGCTAAGTTTTTTCTCTGTGCTGCAGAATATAGAGACAATGTGGAGACAAATCTCACAGTTTACAATTTTCTTGTTTAAAATGATTGCCCCTGCCTGATATGAACAACCTTGCATTCATAGAAAAATAAATTTGTGACTATCTCTACATCATCCCTAAACGGTCATGTCAAGCCTCTGTCATTGTAGCATTCATCATTTATCACATAGTCTCAAATCTCACTTGTAAAAATTATGCTTTTTACATAAACTGGAAAAAAAACAAATAAAAAAACAAACCCTGTATCATCTGAAATGGTCAAATGGCAAACCATATGCTCTAGGAATAAATAAGAGTTCATACTTCACACTCTTTGTAAGGCAGTTGCTGACACTTGCACTGCCCATAGCCATTGATGATCACAAGTGCCCCTTCTTCATGGCTGGGCTCATACTCATTATAGGGTACCTGTGTAGCTAGATCTGCCATAGGCTGCCGCTGCTGGGTCCTCATCTGTCTGCGGTTCTGTATAGCCGAACAGTGGCGTATCCTGCGCAGGGTGGGTGGGCAGCACTTCCGTGAGATATACACAACGAAAATAATGAAAAAGAATGAAAATAGAAGGGCCATAGTTCCAATGATAACCCTATGAGTCATAACAGTGTTGTCCATTGCAGTGAAGTCATCTGTTACAGCTGCTTCTTCCAGTGTAGCTGTAGTTGCTTGAGCAGTGCGTGGTGTTTGTGTTGTGGTTGTTGTGGTAGTGACTGTGGTAAAGCTCCCAAAATCCTCTGCATAGTCCTGCGTGGGGGTCGGCTGCATAATTCCAAACAAGGAGCTTGTAGTCTCTGCAGTTACAATAGCGTCTGTGGTTGTACTAATGGTCTGAACAACAGGCGCAGAAAAATTCTGGCAAAGCTGGAATCCATAAACAGCATCAAGTATCTCCTCACCTTGGGCATATTCAGGACTGTGGCAGAGAATGGAGTGTTCCCACCTTCCCTTAAAGGTGCTTAGCCAAGTGGCCAGAGAGCAAATCCTTTTGGTACATTCCCAAAGGTTGCTAGACAGCCCAATGGTACCCAGAGACTGCCACATATCCATGACTTGGGGATCCAGGCTGCTTAGTTTGTTGTTATCCAGCAGCAAAATCTTTAAATTTGGCAGTGTTTGAAACACATCAGGCGTCAACACACGAATTTCATTTCCTGTGAGGTCCAGTTTCTCTAAAGTGGTCCAGGTCCACTCCATGCCACATGTTAGGTTGCTGATCTTATTCCATTGCAGATATAGAAACTGGAGGGCAACAAGGCGAGGGAAATGGGCCAAGTTGATCTTGGTCAGCTGATTGTGCTCCAAGTGGAGCTCTTTAAGCTTAATGAGCCCAGCAAATCCATTACGGGCCAGACTCCGCAAGCGGTTGCTGCTTAGGCCTAGATATTCCAGGCTGCGGCAGTCCCAGAAAGCTCGAACAGGTGTGGTGCGAAGTAAATTAGAGCGAAGGTGGAGTATCTGGAGCTTCCTCAGTCCATGAAACAGCTCTGGTTCCAATGCAGTCATCTGATTGAAGGACAGGTCCAGTATCTGGAGATTGATGAGGTGGATGAAGGTTGTGTTGGGCAACTTGGTGATACGATTGGAACTCAGATTGAGGTCCTTCAGCTTGTAGAGCCCTTGAAAGGCATCCTCTTGTACTGTGGTAATCTGGTTGTGGTCTAGATGTAGCCAAGTGAGCTGGCTGAAGCCATAAAATTGATCAGGGCTGAGCTCAGTGATGCTATTGTGGCGTAGTGACAACCCCAGGGCTCCCTTGTCCACACCATCTGGGGGTGCCTGAAGCCCCTGGGTGTCGCAGTAGAACTGCAGGTCCTCACAGCGGCATTTTTGAGGGCAAGTTGTGCACGATGCAGGAGGCAGCAGGCACACTAGGAGCATGCTGATTACACACAGACACAGAGCCGCCGGTGCAGGTCCCACCAATGGCCACCTTGAATGGAAACCTGGGTGGGTTCAAAGATAACAAAATGAACTGTGGGGCGGGAAAGCTTATCTCTGCAGAGCACTTATTACTAATTCATGGTGACGATTGTGCTTTTTGTGTGCGCTCTTGTTCTCTCTCATGCATCAGTTAGATATTTGACAGTGACAACTTTCACGTTATATGTAAACACAATTTCTTTGAGATCAGGTTTAAAGGGGATGTCTTTTACGTATGCATTAAATGATCAATTACACACATGAGCTAGACTTTGTTCCCACTCCCTTGGCTTTTATATTTAGCGCATCTTTTTAATTCTCTATTTTCTGTAGAATCTTTAATTAGGGTTAAATGCAAATTCCCGCTGATTAACGTCATTCACTTATCAATTATAGCTTAATGTTTTTTTTTTTCATTTTTGAGCAGCTCAAATGCTGTTATGCTTTTGATTCTTAGCCTTTTTTTCTTTTTTTTCTTTTTTTACAACTGATTGAGTTTTTTTCTTAAATCGTCATCATTTACAAGGTTTGCTCTACAACGCAAATGATATTTAAAATGTGTATATTCCCTATGCGTGTATCATGCGGTGAAGAAGGAAAAATGAAGGACAGTTGCAGTAAATAGAGTAGGCTGAAGAGCTTTTAGTCATCAGCCTCCCTCACTCTTACTTGTATTCCCTATTCATGTCCAGACCTGCCATAAAAAGGGGCTAACTTACCCATTCTTTTGTGCACATCGGAGGCTGCATTCAACTGTCCTTTTCCGCAGACTCTTGGAGCAACCAGATGGAAAAAAAATCCAAAGGGAAAAAACCCTTTTGAGTAAGCACAAAAGATATCAGCCTCTTTGGAAATGAAGCAATTCTGAGCCCACCCAATTGAGACAAAATAAGAAATTCCATGTCACAAGATGATGTTTATTCCTGTTAATTTGCTCAGTGTCCTTTTTTTAAATCCAAGCTCAAAGAAAGGGTTGAATCTTCTCCTTCATCCCACGAATCGTTGAAATAAATATTTATATATTTTTTTTAAGTTGATCAGTTGCATCCAGAGCGACTCCGGTGAACAGACCCCCCCCCTCTCCTTTTTTTCTTTTTCTTTTTTTTACCCTTTTGTTTCCCTTCCACGGCAATGATGTCAGCTCAGATGGTTAATTGAAGATCAAGCGTTCCTCTTTCATGGCTGTGGTCTTGCAACCTAACTTGTTGATGGCAGCCAGAGAATCTGCTTCCGATGCCGGCTCAGTCTCAGCATAGCCTCTGCAGAGCTGTGAGCGGAGCCCTCGTCTGCTAGCTGAGACGCAGGGAGAGAGGAAAAAGCAGAGCAGAGAGTCAGGGATGTTATTCTGTGCTTTTTGTTGCAGCCACTCACTGCTACAGAGTGGTGGCAGCCTGGCGTCGATCATCACTACTGTTTCTCTCTCTCTTTTTCTCTCCCACACTCACAAACACCCTCTCACTCTCTTGCTCAGTCACTTGCTCTCTGCCTCATACACACTGCTTGTGCACCTCAGTCTTCCTCCACCTCCCTCTTGCACCCCCCGTCTTCCTCCACCCCCCTCTTGCCCCCCCCCCCCCCTTCCCTCCCACTGGCTCGTCACCATCAGAATATTGATATCTTGAACGTGTTGCGGCAGCTTGCTGTTGAAATTAACAACAGCCGTAAATCTCAACCTCGCCTTGCCGTTGTTCTGCATGCGCTATGTATGAATGTATACCATAGACATAAACAAAATAAAATAACGAAGCAAAATATAGTTTTTAACATGTGACTCTTGACAATATAAACATCAGCAAAGGTAGCCCACAGTGTGCTGCATTGCAAAATCTCTGTACAGCAGCAAGTATGCTATAACCATGATAACATAGGGTGTCTGACTTATATTCATAATTTACATATCCTGAGTGCAGTGCTTTAATTTTTGAACACTGGCATGTGATGTATGGCCAGCTGCTCTGATGTTAAATTAGGCTAGCTCTTAACATGTAATTGAAAAGACTGAGAACTTGCTTGATGATGTGAACTGCAGGTATTTCAAAGTAACTAAATGTGTGCTGTTAACTTGATTTTTTTTTTTTTACAGTGAGCAAATTGATTTGGGGGATTTATTAAAAGAAGGTGGCTATATTTTAGCACAATTGGAGTGCTAGGTTGATTGTTGGAGCCCACCCCAGCTCTCCCTTGCCTTTGTGATGGATTTTAAAAAATTCCTTTAAAAAAAAAAACCCCAAAAAAACAAAACAGTTTGAATTTAACAGAGGGCTTAGAAATTATTATTATCAAATGTATGCTCCTAAATTAATTGTATTACATAATTCTTAGGTTTAAGTCAAAACTTGCATCTGGCTGGCACTTGCCAGGTCACCCAGCATGTTGCTGTCATTCTCCAAATGTATTGTGCTAGACTAAATCTCCTGCTGGGACTTCTCTGCAAAATGTGTGAGTGGAAAACATGGTGAAAAAACACTTAAATCTCAAGGGATATGGTTGATATACCCTATATGTGATATGTACTAACTATTTGTGTTGTGTTCAAGATGTTTAAAGAACATTTGTAAAAGGAAAAAAATGAAAAAGTAAATGAATATCAAGTTAACATGCTATATCTATATCTATCTATATATATATATATATATATATATATCTATATCTATATCTATATCTATCTATCTATCTATCTATCTATCTATCTATCTATCTATCTATCTATCTATCTATCTATCTATCTATCTATCTATCTATCTATCTATCTATCTATCTATCTATCTATATATATAATTTGACACTTGAAGCATGCTTAATTTCTAGGGAATTTTTCCATCATCCCACGGACTACTTCTTTTGTAGAAAGGGATGTTCCTAAATCTCTCCCAAAGGAGATGGATAGAGACTCACTTGAGTATCATAAAAGATGCCGCAGAGAAACTGCCTCCATAATAAGCACCTGAAGAAGTGCTTTAGAACCCTCTGGTGTGGAAATGAAATATAGGCTAGGCATGAATGAAATAGGATTGAGAGAGTAGGGGCAGAGCAGACTAAAGCCCTACCACAGCACTGCATCCAACCGGCACAAAATCACAGGGGATTAGTGCCGTTGGAGCTCCCTGGCCCCTAACTATGTACACAACCCCCAATGGGCAAAGGGCATTGGGGGATGGGGAAGGTCAATGCCACCACCATCCATGGTGTTATGTCGCAGTTGATTTGAGCATTATAAGGGAGTTGAAAAGCCCGGAGTCCAACTGGTTCTTTGCCTTTTATCTGTTGCCCTTTTCTGTTCATTTAATTTTGTTCTAATTTTATTACTCACCAGTATCTGTCTGTCTATTGGTATATCTCTCACACTCTCTCTCCTTCTCTCGATCCTTCCTGAAAGTTTTAGATTTTCCCCATCTATGCTTGAGCAGTTTGCAGAATGTGACCATCTCTCTGCTTTCGGTGGGGACCATTGGTTTAGGGCTTTGACTACTTTGTAGTGCTTAGTTTTGTGAGCAATTCCAATAGTATTGCGATATTACTCTACATAATTTACACAGTCGTGTGTAGTAAATTGCAACCTTTTAATCAACACAAATTTCATGTTTAAGATGAGAAAAATAAATCTGTGGGAGAGATCAAAATGATACTTTCAGTGTTGCTTTACATTATTAGTGCTGAGTGTTGTTGCAGCAATTTTGATTCATCAAAGCTGCTTTTTCATTCCTGAAGAAAGAGTAGACCATTGTCCTCATTTGTATACAAACTCTTTCCTCTTGGATGTGGATTTCTATTCTCAAACGGCATCAATGCTACTGTTTTTTATAAAAATAAAAATTGGCAGCTTGAATATAAGTGAGTATACCTGTCTCAGGGTGTAGTGTTGATGGGGAGAGCAGAGCCTTTCGTAAATGCTGACATGATTGTCTGCAGCCCTTGCCAAGACACAATGTAAGGAAATCAACCCTTTCACACAGGCCAGTCCTTCCTGTTCGGAATGGGTTTCCAAGGTTTCTACAAAAAAAGTATTTGTGTTTGGTACTGCGCTTTACAAATAGCAAAATTTTACAAAATGATTAGCACAAGAAATCATCAAGACACATTTTGAAATGAGGGATTCTCAAATCAAGTTTGATGTGTTCCTTATCCTAATCTGATTTTTTTTTTTAATTTTTATATTTACTCTGCCCAGTCCTGTCATGTCAATTTTTTTGATGGCTTAGTAGCTCTCCATTAAGAAACTAAAGCCTGCATCCCAGGTTGCTTTTTATGGTTTGCTATAATATAGTACAGTGTTCTGTACGGTATCCATGAAGAGAATTGTGGTGGCAGCAAGGCTTGGACAGGATTTGGATAGCTTCTCTTGATTCCTGCATAAATAAAATTTGAGATTTAAATGGTGTTTGCAACAGCAGCACTTAAGAGGGTGTGGTGGCCATGAATTATAGCGCTAATATAGATGCAAATCAGCTGTTTTTTAACCCAAAGCAGCTGTTCTTTTTACTGATGCACGCTTTCAGTGTGTGTGTGTGTGTATATCATTAATTGAAACTGTTGGCCACTGTTTTGTTTGTGTGCTACATGATTCACTCGCAATGCTATCAGTCAGGAAATGATTCCAGTGTTTTAACAGGGGGCGATGGGGCACTTTTGACAGCTGGTGCAGAACACAATGGTTTACAATAAATACAAGGATCAGAAATGGACCCTGCTGGGTATCTGCAGAACACCTGCTGCACTCAAAATTGAAGATCACTTCTACTGCCGATGGAATGTATTAAGTAGGCATGGGTGAACGAATGAATGAATGAATGAATGAACAATTTTTTGTTTTTGTGTCTAGCCTTTTACATGACACATCCCTCATGTAATTAATTATTCAGACACGTTCTTTAAAGGCCCAGTATGCTGGATTAAGGGGCAGAAATGGAACATAATATCTATAATTATGTTTTCAATAGTGTATCATCACCTTTAATTAAGAAACATTGTTATTGTTGCCTTAGAATGTGCCTTTTATTTCTACAGGCCCTCTTCCATGGAGTCTGCCATGTTGCACCTTCTTATTTCTACAGTAACCCAAAATAGACAAACCAAACACTGACTCTTGAGAGGGCCTATCACTGAAGGATGTTTAGTTGGCTACACTCTGCAACCTTAAGGCTGGACGCCACTAAATCCAACAAGCTGGACCTATAACATAAACCAATCATTCTGATATGTACCCACTTGCATCTAACAGCATGATTTGCATTGACCCCTCCTGAAAGTTGTTTTAACAAATGAAATTAACAGCTGACTTTCAGTTATCTGTTTGGCTGCTAATCAGCAAAATTATACAAACTACTGCATATTCTGTCATTTTAGGCAGCCACACAACAAAGACAAGAGAACCTGCAGGGACTGGTTAATGATGTTAAAACAAAATGTTTATGTTGCACAGCTATCCTGTTGGGCTAAATTGAGTTGAAGAAAAGGAGAAAAGTCTAAAGGATGCAAATACAACTGGCAGAGAGAGAGAGAGAGAGATACATGACTTGAAGCAAAGAACATTCCTATTTACTGTAAATTCTGAAGCTATACCGTCTCTTCACATACTGATCGACAGAAATCAGTCTGATCCTGAGACTGATTAGAATGTATAATCATATGAGCTTCCGCAACAGATATGTCGGAAACATAGTTATCACTGCACCTTACTACACACTAAATCCTCTCCTATGTTCATGTTTCAGGCGGGAAGAAAGGACAGGAGTGATGCTTTGAACACAGCCATCGACAGGATGACCAAAAAGACCAGAGACCTTCGCAGACAGGTTTGTTTTTCCACTTTGACTGTCTTGAATGTCAACAAGCTGTGCTGAAGATATTGGTGCATATGCACAAGATGCTATATTATTCTAACAATGCCTTTTCATTTTTCTTTAAATTTCTAACTTCACAGCTGCGTAAAGCTGTAATGGACCATGTCTCTGACTCTTTCCTGGAGACCAATGTTCCCCTCCTGGTCCTGATTGAAGCTGCCAAGAATGGCAATGAGAAAGAAGTAAAGGAATATGCACAGGTGTTCCGTGAGCACGCCAACAAGCTGATCGAGGTAATGGAGGATTTTCAATGCTGTCACAGTCAAAACCTGATATGACCCAAATATAAAATGCTCAAATTTTTTCCTTTTCATCCCATTGGTTGTGGACATTTTAGATTAGTTTCTAGTTAAGATCAGTCTTGATCCAGTTTCTCTGTTCAGTATCTGTGGCTCTGTTCTCAGACATTCCCTCGTGATACAACTTTAGAATTACAGTGCCTCAGAAAACAGCAATCTGGGATATTTTTCCCTAATGAAAACATAGCTGTAAACACTGAAATGAATTTTTTTGGTTGCTGTTTTTGTCTTTCTGTGTGTGTGTGTGTGCGCACTTGTGTCTGTGCACGTGTGCGCGCATGTCTCTCTCTCACACATGCACACACTGTCTAACCACATTTTTATAGATTGAAGTGGAAGCTGATTCTAGTCTGATGCTGTGATGCAATTGTGAGCAGACAAACAGAACATTGCTATGTGTTGTTATAGCAAGAGATCACATTTTTAAGCAAAACCAAAGGATTGAAAAAACCACAACTCCAGGATAAGTGCTACCTCTGGGGAAATGTTGTTCTTGCCACAGCAGAACGGAAATATTTCCTCCATGTGCCAAATCCATGTGTGAAATAGTGATACTAAGAAAGATTAATATCTTAAACATTGGCAAGTGCATCCTGCTTGTTCTGCTGCTGCCATCGTGTCTTAAAGTGAAACTCTCGCCAAAATGCAACCTAGGCTTTATTTGTGAATGTATATGAGTCAGATACATGTTCCTTTGTTAAAGTGAAACACTTTTTTATTTTTTACTATTTTTTGTGTGAATGTATATGATTCAAACCTTCGTGTAAAAGCAGACCCTGATACTATAAGCAAAGTTTCATGTTGTGTCGAGCCGCCTTAGTGTTTTAAAAATAGCGATTTTGATGCTAGCGTAAAAGTGCCCCATGCACTCCATTGAAAATGAGTTTGAGCCGAAAACGAAAATACGGTCAATCTTAAAAGTGCCTCTTTCATCGTAATTATGCTTTTACACGAAGGTTTGAATCATATACATTCACACAAAAAAGCCTAGATTGCATTTTGGCGAGTGTTTCACTTTAACAAAGGAACATGTTTGGGAATTAATTGTATGCTGGAGAGTAGTAGGTGTATATGTAGCAAAAAGAATTCCGATGCAAGGGACAGGAGATGGACTTGGATGGATGGGTGAAAAGCTAATAGAAACATCAGCTGTCCTCATTAGTGGACTTTGCTGCCATTTCTTGAATGCCTGTGTCAGAGCATCGTATTCTGACATTTTAAAAGTGACTTCTCCCCACGGGCAGATGACCATGAGTGTAGCTGGATCAGTTGGTCCATTGAAAGCAGGGCAGCACAGGCATTCACTGGGGAAACCCGCTGAAGCATCAGAGGGGAAAGGGAACCATGCTGGTGGACTAGACCCTTAAGAATCTCCTGAAGGCCTTCAGTGTCAGAAATGGCATTGGAGCAGGACCTTGTTGGATCTAATGCTACAGTGTCACGTCGGCTTATTACGTTTAGATGGGATACATGAAGAAATACGATTTTCTCGAGAACAAAGATGACATTCAATGAAAAAAACACTTTTTAGTCGTGAGATGCAGTTGAAGGTATTGAGAGTTCCTCTCACAATGAGCTTGATGGTATTAGCATTGAGTTGTGTGGTGTCCCTCTAAGACTGATAGGTAAGTGTTGTCAGCTGCAAAAGTGACAAATAGAACAAACAGTTCTCAATAAACAATTTAAATGTCAATTAAGAAACAGAAGCTATACTCAGTGGGTTTTCTCCCTCAGGTCTTTTAGCCATAATATTTCATTACCTGCCCGATTCCTGTGTCTGTAAAGTGGCACTGCTAGCTCACTGTATCTTTTACTGAAATGCAAAAGCAAAAGTATCTTTTGTCACCAGTTTAGAATGGTGGGGCACTGCTGAATTATGCATGAGCACTGTGCTTTGTCATTAGAATTGGCCAAACTTGAATTCTGATATCTTAATATAACACATTAAAATTATTTTGCTTGCTGCAATAACTTCTCATGTGTTGATTAGGTAAAACAGACTGACATTGGTTGTATAAACAATGGAAAATAAAAAAAAACACTCAAAATACAGTATCGACACAGGTTTACAGAGATGAGAAATAATCTGTCACATAATTCAGATCCGTTGTGAGCGTTAGACAAACTTTGTCTATATCTGCATGACAGCTGAGTTTGTTTTGTAACCAAAATGTTATGAATATTGAAACCCGTAGTTTTCTGTTTTCTTTCATATTTCTGTGTTGCATTAAGGCTTCACTAATGTGTATGAAATTCACACACATTCTAATGACATTTGAAGATAATCACACACATGTAGGACATGAGTGTAGACAGCTGACTTGATCTTGAGGTACAGTATGTTCAGATGCTAAGTGAATTCTAGAGGCAGCT
The DNA here is from genome assembly GCA_963678695.2 of Diplodus puntazzo. NCBI lineage: Eukaryota > Metazoa > Chordata > Actinopteri > Spariformes > Sparidae > Diplodus > Diplodus puntazzo. The sequence goes on along the minus strand of OZ023158.1, from coordinate 20,271,407 downwards.
TGATTGCATCCAGAGGCAATGTAGAGACAGGAGCAGGTGCAACCAAGCCGTCGTTCATCCTTGCTGCAGTGAAATGAGGCTTCTGTATGCTTTCAGTATAGTGCTATATAATCAGTAAATTGACAAACAAACCATTTTGGGGGGTTTTAAATGCAAATTTCAAGCTCACCACATATTCAGTGACTAATACAGTAGCATTGATTGTTTTGTAATGAAATATGCATATCTTGTATGCCAGAAGGTCTTCATTTTGGCCAAGAATTGCAATGTTAAGGAGTAGTCTGCCTTTCATTTGACCATTTCTTAATACCTCTTAGCTGTTTTTAAGCAGAATTGTGTAATCTTTTTAGGAAAATCATTCCTGTAGAGCAAGCCAACGTCAGTTCAGCTGACTGAACAATAGGTAAGTCTCACTAGTACTCTTGGCTTTCACCTCTGATGGAAAATGGATGACATTTCCCTGCAGATGCATCCTGCAAAGTGAGTATTAAATGGTGCTGGAAGTTGCTCTAAAAAATGGCCTCCTCCACAATAGAAGTGAGTGAATGGAGAAGCAATGTCCAAAGTGAGAAGTAACAAAAAATGTTTGGTTGCTTATCACACAGGGATTGAATATGTTATAAATCAAATATGTGTCCTATTGAAATGTAGGAACAGCAAAATGCCACCTATCTCAGGCTCTGTTTGTATGACATCATGAATAGTGCAAGTGAAGGATGCCTCAAGGCAAATGGTGCATTAGGTCACACACATTTATTGAAAGGCACATTATGAATGACCCACATTCATTTGTACGCCCTTTTAAAGCAGCTCCTCTACCCTTGTTTGTCAGGTTGTCATTCTTTTGAAAGGGTGTATTCATATGATTATATAAAGCAAAATTAGAGCTTTTACATACTGACTTTTATTTACTTGAAGTGTCAAATCCCACTGATTAACTTTGTGCAAGCCATCAAACAACAAAATACTGTAATTGTATGATGACAAAATTCACTGAATTATGTCAAGGTTATGTGACCTGACAACAGACTTTACCATCATTGCCTCCCTCTGCTCTTGGGAGTCAACCAGAAATATATCACATCACATCCATAATTTATCCACTTTGCTCCTATGTTCTTAGACTGTGTTTACATATAGTCCTATCTGAATAGAAACCATGGCAATAGATATTCATATCGATATTTGTTGCCAAATCCGATGGTCTAGCCGTTCTTCCCATCTTACTGGGCATTTTTAAGTAGCGAAATTCATCTTATTCATCTTAAGAGCAGGGAGTAACGGACTGAGCTTAGTGTTGTTACCTTGACCATGTTCTTGAAAGTTCCAGGGTGCTCAGGACAATATAGAGATGTAAGCACTCTGTTTGCAGAGGAAGACTGTATCTTAGAAAAACAGCTGAATATGCAGCATCAGTGATTTCCTTATCAGATGCTGTAAACCATTTGAATGCTTCTTCTAATGACAAAAAACAAGGATCTGTTCATCCTAATGAGAGGATGAAATA